>OV656831.1:7297849-8544274 GCA_927399485.1 Calamotropha paludella | reverse complement strand
AGGGCATCCTCAACAACATCGCGAGGGGATGCGACCCATGCGCCGCCATCATGGGCGCAATGCACTGGATAACGCAAGGAGCCACCCAGGACCACTACGAATGGCATACTGGAACCCAGGGGGCGTAAGAGGCCGTCAAAACGAGCTCCGCCTCCTAGCGCAAGAACAAGACCTGCATATCATCCTACTGGGTGAGACCATACTAAGACCAAACACCAGTCTAAAGATTCCAAATTTTCATATATACCGAAGGGATGAAATCTCACCCGAAAATAAGGCTTATCGCGGCACGGCAGTCCTCGTGCGCAGGGACATCGTCCACACCGAGCTCCCCTGGGCCGAGTTTGACTCAACTCGCACCATCGGCGTATTACTGGAAGCGGGTGGAGTGGAGCTGAAAGTATACGCCGCCTACAGACCGCCAGGTAACTCAGTCAACCCTCAAGACCTGGATAGACTTTTCACAGACCAAACCCCCACCATAGTGGCCGGTGACCTCAACGCCAAACACACAGTGTGGGGGTCCTCCTATGACAGCCCCCCAGGTAAACGACTCCTAGACGCGCTCAACACCCGCGATATAGAAGCCGAGGGGCCGTCCGAGCCAACTCACATCCCGACCGATCCACGTAGCAGCCCAGATGTGATTGACATAGTGTTGTATAAGAACACTACCGCCCCGGTGAGTGTAGAGGTGTTGTATGACACAAATACGCAGCACCTCCCTATTTTGATTACCACCGAGCTAGCACCCAGCACTATGTCAAGACAGCTATCCAAAAACATAACCGACTGGAAGGGATACAAGAGGGAATTAGAAAATCCCCCCCCCCTCGGCCCCCTCACTTCACCCACGGAGATTGACGCGTCCGTGAAGCGGCTCACGGAAGCAATGACTCAAGCCCTACTCAACAACACCAAACCAAGACCGTCATACAAAAGAACACCCCTCCCAACCCACATACAAGATCTCATTAGAAGGAAGCGGTCCCTGTTAAAGCTCTGGTCGCACTTAAAGTGCCCACGATTGAAAACCGAGCTCAACAGGCTGACCGCTAAGATCACCATGATGGTTCAATCTTGGAGGGGTGACCAATGGGAAACCGCCCTGGACAAATCCATCGGACACCCTACCAAACTCCATCGATTAATTAGAAACCGCACAAAGAAACCGCCGACCATCACCCCACTATTTGATGAGCAGGGACGACGCCGTTATGCAGCACAAGACCGCGCCAACCTACTAGCCACACATTTAAGTCAGCAGTTTACCCCCCACCCCCAAACCCCTTCAGCTATGGAGCATCATCGTTGGGTGGAAGATGAGGTAAACAAAATATTAAATGCACAGACCGCCCCCCTCCCGGGCGACTCTTTCATGTCACCCGCAGAAGTAAGGAGGACGGTAATACGCCTGAATCGCAGGAAAGCGTCTGGCCCAGACAAACTACCCCCGGCGACCCTTATTGAACTGCCCCGCCGCGCGATGGTAGCATGGACCCGCATATTTAACGCAGCCCTCCGCCTCCATCACTATCCAGACGATTGGAAACAAGGACGCATAATTGTTATACCTAAAGAAGGTAAGGACCGCCGCCACGCTGCAAACTACAGGCCAATCACGCTCCTCAACCACATAGCCAAACTGTTCGAGAGACTAATATTAACCCGCCTATCACCGCACTATCACCCGCGAGACGAACAGTTTGGCTTCCGTAGCGGTCACTCTACGCCGCTGCAACTAACAAGGTTCATCCATCACCTAGCCGTCGCTCTAAACAAAAACCACTGCTCAGTGGTGGTCTGTCTGGACGTAGAGAAGGCCTTCGACCGGGTTTGGCACCCCGGTCTCATATTCAAGATGAGAGAGGCTAACGTCCCTCTCGCTCTGATCCAGCTCGTGGCCAGTTATCTACGTGGGAGAGCCTTTTACGTCACAGTGGAGGCCGCCGACTCGGACATGCACCCCATACAGGCGGGGGTGCCGCAAGGTAGCGTGCTGTCCCCCTTACTCTACGGCCTCTATACTAACGACATTCCATCCGTCAACACAGCCCTACAGACCTGGGAGCCTAGAGTCGAGCTGGCCCTCTATGCGGACGATTGCGCCTTCTACACCTCGTCTGCATGGCCCAGGACAGCAGCATCCCGGATGCAGCGGCAGCTCGATCTGCTTCCTGAGTGGCTCGCCAAATGGCGTATAGCGATAAACGTGGGGAAGACGGCTGCACTCCTCACCTCGGAAGCCTCCACCCAACTTAATACTTTACCATCAACAGATCGAGTGGCAGAGCACAGTTAAGTACCTGGGGGTGACCATCGATCGCACGCTCCAGATGGTCCCCCACATGGATGCAACCGTCGCCGCCGGACACCGAGTACGAGGGGCCCTATACCACCTTTTCAAGTCTAATCTCCCCAAGCGGGTGAAGCTAAGTATATACAAACAATACTTACGGCCGGTGATTACCTACGCCGCGCCCGCTTGGTACCACCTGATTTCCGCTACACAGAAACAACGACTGCAATCACTCCAAAATCGAGTCGCAAGAGTCATTGCCGGCGCGGGTCGCTACGTCAGGAATGACGTCATCGCGCGCGATCTCAAAATCGAAGCGCTAGATGACGTCATCGATCGACATAAGAGACGTATGTTTGACCGCGCCGACAACAGCCGTCACGAACATCTGACGCTCGTCGCACCCAAGACCTCGCCTGCATCACTACCAACAAGTCGCCGCCCCTTACACAGAAGCGAGCCCTCGTCAACCTTAATACCCACCGAGTCCCATCCAAATTCACCCCCCCCAACCCAACCACCCGCAATATAATCCCCCACCCTTAGACTGTATAAGACACACCCGCTCGCTGGCGCTGCCTGGGCCTCCCCTCCTGGGGTCTCACCCGGCATGCTGACCGCGCCGAGGGTCGTGCATCAGTCCTCCCCACGAGGGCGCAACGCCAAAGGGGTGGAGCGAACAGCCATCTTATTACCTCATACTACTGAAAAGTCGCTATGAGGTAAACTTTGTATGTTTGCACATAGCGGCTACAAATACAATTAGGTGCAGCAATAAATAGCTGCCCCAAACTTCCACTCGTCAGTTCGACGGCCGCTGTAAGCGGCACCCAACGTCCGTCGGCTATTAAGCCGGCGAGAAGAAGCCCGGGTAAGAGCCCATGGCTCAACCCGCACCCCACCCACCCCTAGGGTGAGTGATGAAATCCGCCAGAGGCCGTGTGTAGACCCAAACGTCCCGCCGTTGGCTCTGTGTATCTTTCGTTAACACATATTATAATTGTTAATTCATCGTAATGCCGCCCAAGACCAGTGGTAAGGCCGCCAAGAAGTCCGGCAAGGCCCAAAAGAACATCTCCAAGACTGACAAGAAAAAGAAGAAGCACAAGAGGAAGGAGAGCTACGCCATCTACATTTACAAGGTGCTCAAGCAGGTTCACCCGGACACCGGTATCTCGAGTAAGGCTATGTCCATCATGAACTCGTTCGTTAACGACATCTTCGAACGTATCGCCGCTGATGCTTCCCGTCTCGCCCACTACAACAAGCGATCCACGATAACCTCCAGGGAGGTGCAGACCTCTGTTAGGCTGTTGTTGCCCGGTGAGCTCGCCAAGCACGCAGTCAGCGAGGGTACAAAGGCCGTCACCAAGTACACCAGCTCCAAGTGAAACCGTCATCGCACGGCATCTGCCTGCCTGCCGACATTCGGCTCGCCGACTATGATGATGATGATGATGACGACTACGACGACGCTGAACAAAAAGGCCCTTTTCAGGGCCACAAATTGCTATCTAAACTCACACACAATGAGATTGTTTCACGAACTTGGTGTATACGTCAACAGTATTATTATTTAGATGTTGTTATTTATATATATTTTTTTTTCTTTTTCCTCCGCTCTTTCTCCGAATTATCTGAATTATTGATCATATGAGATTTTAACATGACATAATAATAATACTACTTCTAACAATATATAAGTAAAGGACCGATGAAAAAAAAAAAAAAAAAATTTAAGCCCACCACTGATCTGTGATGGTACATAAAGTTGATTGATAAACATCTATTATGTATATATATCTATATATATATATGTACATTTTTTTTTTTTTTAATAATAATAATTGATGTTTATTACATTTCTAACACGCACGTTAGGTGTCATGTCATGTCATGCACTGCAACCGGTCGCGTCCTACCGGTGCGGTGGAAGGGAGCGAGCTAGCGCCGACTATCACCCGGTGAATCGTATAAAAAGAGAGGCGAGACTGTTTTTGAACGCATTTAGTCGTCGTTGTTGTGCGGTGCGCGTGTATCGCGTTCTGCTCCGTCGTCATTCCAGACTTCATTCGCTCGCTTCGTTCGTTCGTCGTTCGTTCCCAAGCAAACAAACAAACAAACAAGATAAAAAATGGCGCGTACCAAACAGACCGCTCGCAAGTCCACCGGTGGTAAGGCACCCCGCAAACAGTTGGCCACCAAGGCGGCGCGCAAGAGTGCACCCGCCACCGGCGGTGTGAAGAAACCTCATCGTTACAGGCCCGGCACCGTGGCTCTTCGCGAGATCCGTCGCTACCAGAAGAGTACCGAACTGTTGATCCGCAAATTGCCATTCCAGCGTCTCGTCCGTGAGATAGCGCAAGACTTCAAGACCGATCTCCGTTTTCAGAGTTCGGCCGTCATGGCCCTCCAGGAGGCTAGTGAGGCGTATCTGGTCGGTCTGTTCGAGGACACCAACCTTTGCGCCATTCACGCTAAACGCGTCACCATAATGCCCAAGGACATTCAATTGGCGCGCAGGATCAGAGGAGAACGCGCTTAAGGTGCGGTCAAGTCGTCGTCGTCGTCGTCGTCCTGTGTGTTGTGTTGTTTGTTGGTGGTGGTCTGTGACCAACCCAACCCAACAAAACTCCGCATCATACTCAAAACAAAAGGCCCTTTTCAGGGCCGCAATAAGTTCATGACGTTATTGTATGCTAATGTTTCTTGTGAACAGGTGTATCGTCATGTATATAATTATAATACAATATATAAAATGACGTATATATAAAATAATAAGAAATATATAAAACACACACACACACACATACACGAGTAAAATATATATATAAATATATATATTTCTATCTGCCTTTCGAAGTTTAGTGCGAGAGAGTGGAAAGACATAATATGGCCAATGCTCAAATAAGATGATAGATAAATAAATAAAGTACTAATATAACTATATATATATATATATATATATATACATACATACATACATACATACATACATACAAGGAAAAAAAAAAAAAAAGAAAAAAAAAAAACCCCGATCGGCCGGTTGCGCCGATATGCGATGCGAATATACGAGTATCCCCACTCCGTCCACTCTACCTCGCGCCCCGTGCTACAAACGTCTCCGTCGTCCGGAGTGGTGCGCGACTGTATATATAGAGCGGAATACGGGTTTCGTTGGGCATTCCGCTTCGAGCCGCCGTGCGCACCAGTCGTCCCCGTACACAGGTGCCCCCTAGCGGCGCTCGCCTCACTTCGCTCGCCTCCCGCGTGAAACGCTCCTGTTGAAGCCGAAGCGCTCCTGAGTCCCCGATCCGGGCGGATAGGCAGCCGCTTGTTGCGAGCCTTCTCGCGACCAGCGGCCCTCGCGTCGGATCGCGTCTCTCTCTCTCTCTCTTTTGCGCACCGCGGTAGTCGTTAGGGCAGCCGCTAGTTGCGGAACCTTCCGCAATTAACGGTTTTTACTTCCGATTTCTCGGTTGTAATCGTTCCGGGTTAGCTGGAACCCTTTGTTTGTATTAAAATAAAGGGTTCCTCTTCCCGCCCGCGTCTTGCGTCGACGGATACCTTGCGGTGTTAACGAAGTCGGCGGAGCAATCCCGGTTTGCTCGCTAGGGCCCTTCAGGCTCTAGGAAAACCGAAGGCCAAGTCCCATTGCACTTGGGCTTAGCCCAAGGGGTTTGGCAGGCGGCTATCCGTTTAGGGATACCTGCCCTCGGTCGCGTCACCCCCTCCCCCCTGCCGCCCGGCAGGGGGTGTCTCTTGCATTAGTTTTATTTCTTTGATTTTCTCTTTAATTTTATTTTCTAGCTCACGAAATGGCGTCTTCGGACCCAAGTGAGCTCATCAACGAGCTTTCGGGTGTCGACCCGCTACTCTCGCAGCTTCCTGCGAGTAGCGTGGCGGCACTCCTCGCCTTTTTTGAGGCGCGGTTCGGGCCCCAGCCCGTGGCCGCGCAAACCCAAACCCAGATAGGAACCCAGCGATCCCAACGATCCCTTCCTATCATCCTCTCCTCCCCGGCGTCTCCAGACGCGCAGGGGATTCAACGGTCACCCATCCCGACCGTGACCAGACCCAACTTTAGCGACATGGATTGCGAATTCCTCGCATCCAAGCGCTCGGCCCCGAGGCACACGCCTCCCTTCTCGTCCGACTCTGCCGACGAGTCTTCCTCTACGCTCACCGATGGTTTTACCACGGTAGAGGGAAAACGTTCGAAGCGCACTAAGCGCAGGAAGAACGTTTCCCCGCCCGCCACTCCAGTGGCTTCCACCACCACCTCAGCCGCCCCGGTTAAGGCAGCCCCTACGGCCCCGAGCAGGTCCACCGGGGACCTGCCCCGCGCCGCCCCGACTGCACGCCCATCCACCTCGCGTCCACTTTCAAGGTGCGACGCGCAACCTACAAAGGTTGCTGCCCCCCCGCCGATCCAACTTCAGGACAAGGCCAAGTGGGGCTTAGTGTCCGCCTTATGTGTACAGGAGAAAATCCAGTACACAAAGGCCGTCAACAAGGGTTTGACCATCGAGGTCAACACCCCCACGATCGCGGACTTTAGGTCTCTGACCCGACTTCTTGCCAACAAAGGCATTTCTTACTACACCTTTGCGCTCCCCGAGGAGCGCAAAGTCAAGGCCGTTCTTAGGGGCATCCCCGAAGAACTTCCGAACGAGGACATCCTAAATGACCTCGTTCGACAGGGCTACCCTGTTGTCGGCGTGCACAAGTTGCACGCGAGCAATGGGAGGTCCTGGCCCCTCGCTTTGGTCATAATGACCAACAACGAAAAGGCCAAACCCATCTTCCGCGCCAAAGACCTCGTGGTCTGCGGCCTTTCTGGCATTCGAGCCGAGCCCCCCAACAAGCGTGGGTATCCTGGGCAGTGTCCTCCTCTCACCGGTCGAGTGAAACCTAGAGGTGTTTCGCTTATCTCTTTCAATACCCGCTCCCTGCGCAAAAACATTCCCGAGCTTAGGGTGTTTCTGCGCGAAAGGGACCCCGACCTTGTCCTACTTCAGGAAACATGGCTCAAACCGTCCATACGGAAAGGGCTATCGATTCCTTCATACTCCCTAGTCAGAAATGACAACTTCACCCCAGCGGACCAGAACCGCAGGGAAATTGTCTCTGGTGGCACGGCGATCTACTACAAAAGATCGCTTCACTGCTCACCAATCCCCACTCCTGCTCTCTCTAACATGGAAGCCACGGTATGCAGACTGGCTATGTCGGGTCACAGAACACTGATCATAGCTTCTGTCTACATACACGCTGGCACCACTCCATTGCGGAGCGACTTCGAGTCCCTTCTGTCTTTGGGCGACTCAGTCATTCTGTTTGGAGACTTTAACTCCAAGCACACTGACTGGACCTGCCGTAAGACAAACACCGGCGGGCGGCGTCTGCTTCAGATCACACATGATCTCGAATTAGACGTCTTCAGCCCGTACGAACCCACCCACTACCCAGACAACCCACAGAATGATCCCGACGTACTAGACTTCGCTCTAGTCAAGGGAGTCTCCCTCCCATTTAGGACGATTGAGACCCTCCAAGACCTCGGGTCCGATCACAGGCCGGTTTCCCTCATTATGGGAAACAAAGAGCCAACCCCTCCCTCCTTCAAAACCATTACTGACTGGGATCGGTTCAGATCGTCCCTCAAGTCGGCAATGGAAGTAGACAACGCTTCGCTCTCTATGGACCCCGACTATTACGATAGTTCGGAGAAAATAGATGCAGCCATTTCCGAATTTACCCTTTTGGTCCAAAGAAAGACTGCGGACAGTGCGAGGAAGGTACCTGTGAAAAATCACAATGCCATTCCTCCCACCCTCCGCAACCTGATGAGGGCCAAAAACGCAGCTCTCCGGAGAGCTGCTAGGTACCCGACCCCTGAGTACAGAGCCAGAGCCAACCGTCTTCAACGGTTAGTAAGATCTCAGTTGAACGACCTGAGGAATAACCAATTTGGTGACCTCATGGCGGACATCACTCCCTCCCATGTAGCCTACTACCGAGTGGCCAGAGCCCTCCGTAGTGACACCTCAAACTTCACACCCCCTCTCCTCCGTCCCGATGGCTCCACAGCCTTCGACGACGAGGAGAAGGCGGAGTGTTTTGCTGACAGCATTGCTTCACAATGCTCAGTCAGCACTCAGACTTGCGACCCATCCCACCTTCAGTCGATTGAGAAGGAGCTCAGCGAGCTGAACTCCAAACCTCTAGACTCTGATCCCATCACAGTGTCCCCTGATGAAGTTCATTCCTTCATCAAGGGCCTCAAGACCAAAAAGGCCCCTGGCGCCGACGGCGTCTCCAACATGGCCCTTAAGCACCTACCATCTCAAGTGCTGGTCTTACTGTCCCTTTTATTCAACGCCTGCTTCGATCTCTGCTACTTTCCAGCAGCCTGGAAGGAAGCAATCGTAATAGGCATCCCCAAGCCGGGGAAACCCTTAAACCTCCCTGCGAGCCACCGCCCCATCAGCCTCCTCAAGGCAATGGGGAAACTCCTTGAAAGGTGTATCCTCGCCCGCCTAAAAGACCATCTCTATACCAATGACCTTATCATACCCCATCAGTTTGGCTTTCGAACCAAACACTCATGCCCCCAACAGGTTCACCGCATAGTCGAGTACATCTCGAGCGGCTTTTTCCCTAGGAAATATAAGACCGTGGCGGTTTTCTTTGATGTAGCCAAGGCCTTCGATAAGGTCTGGCACGCTGGACTAACTGTCAAGCTGTACAGACTTAATCTGTCAGTGAGACTGGTCCGGCGAGTAGCATCATTTCTCCAGCATCGTATTCCGTTTCAGATACGAAGGTACTCTCTCAACTCCGCGTAACATAACAGCGGGCGTGCCTCAGGGCTCTGTCCTGGCTCCTCTGCTGTATGTTATTTACACCAACGACATTCCCGTCCCAACAAACGGGGTACAACTGTCCCTGTTTGCAGACGATACTGCTCTGTATCTCAAGGGCTCATCATGTAGGAATATCCTCCCGAGGCTTCAGACCTCCATCAACTCCTTAGGCGACTGGTTCCGCGAGTGGCGTATCGATGTAAACCCGGATAAGTCATCCGCTGTTTGCTTCGACGCAAAACGCACGCGTGTACCGGCCCGCCACAACCCACCCCGACTCCAGGGGAAGTCCATTCCATGGCAACGCACTGCCAAATTTCTAGGCGTCACCCTTGACCAAAAACTGACATTCTCTCCTCACGTCAAGAGAGTGTCTCGTAACGCGCGGTTTTACTTGGGGCGTCTCAACCCTATGTTGGGGCGTCACAGCCGCATGTCACTTCGGAACAAGCGAACACTTTATAAGGTTTGCATACGACCGGTGATGACCTACGCGTCCCCGATCTTCTCACATGCAAAGGCATCAGTCCTTAATAAATTGCAGGTGATTCAAAACCTATTCATACGTAGGGCCTCAAATTCTCCCTGGTATGTCCGCAACGCGGACTTGCACAGGGACTTTGAACTCCCTACTCTCCAACAATACTTCATAAAGGCCTCTGAACGTTTCTTCGAAACAGCAGAGAGCCACTCTAACCCACTTATCCGGGGCGCATCCAACTACACTCCTTCCTCATCCACGAACCCTCTGTCTAGGCGACCTAGGTCTATCCTGACAGACCAACCCAGTCAATTGTCAGCTGACCTGAACCTCCTCTTAGAGGCACAGGAATCAGCCAAACGTAGAGCCAATACAGACCCATCAGGTCTACCCCAGTCCTCTCAGATGCCGACTGGCCCCCCTTCTGGGAGCCAGCCGACTTAACTTCATTCACGACTGACCCCCCTTCTGGGAGTCAATCGTTTTTTCTATGCGCTCTCTCACCTAGGTGAGTAGCGCTTGCGCCACCCCTCTCTAGAGGGGTGGTCGCCTCAGATGACGGCTTATGACCTTCTCCGGGTGCAAGCCAATCCCAGGTGGTGTTTAGTCAGTACAAGTCTGACATAACTATCGGGCCGGCCCGAAGTATCCATAGAGGATTCACCACCTCCCTCCCCCGTGTCCGGAGGGTGCATTTTGCATAAAAAAAAAAAAAAAAAAAAGTTTTTGAACGCATTTAATCGTCGTTGTTGTGCGGTGCGCGTGTATCGCGTTCTGCTCCGTCGTCATTCCAGACTTCATTCGCTCGCTTCGTTCGTTCGTCGTTCGTTCCCAAGCAAACAAACAAACAAACAAGATAAAAAAAAATGGCGCGTACCAAACAGACCGCTCGCAAGTCCACCGGTAGTAAGGCACCCCGCAAACAGTTGGCCACCAAGGCGGCGCGCAAGAGTGCACCCGCCACCGGCGGTGTGAAGAAACCTCATCGCTACAGGCCCGGCACCGTGGCTCTTCGCGAGATCCGTCGCTACCAGAAGAGTACCGAACTGTTGATCCGCAAATTGCCATTCCAGCGTCTCGTCCGTGAGATAGCGCAAGACTTCAAGACCGATCTCCGTTTTCAGAGTTCGGCCGTCATGGCCCTCCAGGAGGCTAGTGAGGCGTATCTGGTCGGTCTGTTCGAGGACACCAACCTTTGCGCCATTCACGCTAAACGCGTCACCATAATGCCCAAGGACATTCAATTGGCGCGCAGGATCAGAGGAGAACGCGCTTAAGGTGCGGTCAAGTCGTCGTCGTCCTGTGTGTTGTGTTGTGTTGTTTGTTGGTGGTCTGTGACCAACCCAACCCAACAAAACTCCGCATCATACTAAAAACAAAAGGCCCTTTTCAGGGCCGCAATAAGTTCATGACGTTATTGTATGCTAATGTTTCTTGTGAACAGGTGTATCGTCATGTATATAATTATAATACAATATATAAAATGACGTATATATAAAATAATAAGAAATATATAAAACACACACACACACACACACACACACACACACACACACATACACGAGTAAAATATATATATATAAATATATATATTTCTATCTGCCTTTCGAAGTTTAGTGCGAGAGAGTGGAAAGACATAATATGGCCAATGCTCAAATAAGATGATAGATAAATAAATAAAGTACTAATATAACTATATATATATATATATATATATATATATATATATATATATATATACATACATACATACATACATACATACAAGGAAAAAAAAAAAAAGAAAAAAAAAAACCCCGATCGGCCGGTTGCGCCGATATGCGATGCGAATATACGAGTATCCCCACTCCGTCCACTCTACCTCGCGCCCCGTGCTACAAACGTCTCCGTCGTCCGGAGTGGTGCGCGACTGTATATACAAGGTCATTATATAAACACCATCCAAACTTATAAATGATATTCTTTGAAGAGAGTTACGAAACAAGATTTTTTTCTTTTAATATCACTCAGTACTAAAATATTAAGTTAAGGCTATACAAAGTTATCCGAGGAAAACTACCGATTTACTGTCACAATCACGCTACGCACGGTGTTGGAGCAGATGATTACACAACCCCCGCCCCTCCCCCCGTATTTCATTGATACATTACGCTGCGCACGGTGTTGTAGCAGATGACTACATGACCTCCCCCACCCCCCCCGCCGCCGCCGCCGCTCCCGCTCCCCGCTCTCGCATATTTCATTAATACATAACAATAATTGTCATAAGTTCCAAATTTTTCCTTCATACTTGATCGGGCTTAGGACCGTCAAATTGCAGAAGGTATGAGTTGTTTTCTAATAACAGATAAAAACTTTGAACGTAAAAGTAAACCATACTTTTTGCAATAAGGCGTATTTAAAAAATCTGGAACAACTTAGGTACAAAAATTGGTTGGAGTATAGCAATGGCTGTGCAAGGCGTCTAGAACTTAAGATTTTTTTTTGTCTCACTGAAACATACAAAACTAAGAGAACTATTAACAACAGAAACTAAAAAAACACAGGAATCGCATACGCAATACGAAAATCGGTATTAAAAAGCAATAAATTCACTGATAACACATTTCAATACTTTTCCTAGTCCTAAACATTAACATCGCTCATTTAATACTAATCCGAAGCCGGATGAAAAATAGAAAGAGTAAAATTATTATTAGATTTTATAATTTTTATGACTCACCCGGATTGCGAAAGGTCGTGGGTTCGAATCCCACCTTAGGGCTCGGAGACGTAGTTGTTTTTTCATACGTATTTTATATCTTATAGAAATATTGCATCATGAATGCAAAAAATTAAATAAAAAGCACATAATTATAGCTGGTTCCATCTTAATCGATTGTTTAATATTTGTAAAAATATTACTTTCGATGTTGAACTCATAATAGAAGTTGAAATACGTTTGTAAAATTCGACACGTTTGCCAGCGTCTCGGTAGCTCAGTGGTCAGAGCACTTGCCCGGATTGCGAAAGGTCGTGGGTTCGAATCCTACCTGAGGGCTCGGAGGCGTAGTTGTTTTTTACACACGTATTTTATATCTCATAGAAAATATTGCATTGCGAATGCAAAATAATTAAATTAAAAACATATTTTTTGAAGTCTAAACGCCCTGCACACCTTTGCTATACCTACTCAAACCCAATAATAAATAAAAGAACCAATCATAATACACTTACATAAAGTTTGAAAACAATCGTTTTAAGAGTACTTCATTAACTGTTCAAAATGTAGACCATTTCTCTCCAAACAGAGTCTTGCACGTTTACGAACATTGTTTTTAATTTTATTAAGCACTACAGTGTCATTTTTCACTTCGTCAAATGCACGGATTATTTTTATTTTTAAGTCCTCGAGGCTTTGGGCCTCCTCCACATAAACCCGCCGTTTAATTTCGCCCCACAAAAAAAAGTCACAAGGCGTGAGGTCTGGTGATCGGGGCGGCCATGGGACGGGGCCTCCACGACCGATCCAGCGATCACCATGTTCGGTGTTTAAATAATCGCGAACTGCGGCCGCATAATGAGGTGGTGCTCCGTCTTGTTGGAAATAAAACACGCGATTTTGAATAAGCGCGAGTGGTACTTCGTCCATAAAGTCGGATATTACAGTGCGTAACATATCAAGATACGTGCTTCCGGTCAACCGCCCTTCAATGAAGAACGGCCCCAGTACTTGGTTACCGATAATACCCGCCCACACATTTGCACTAAAACGCACTTGATGATGGTTCTCCCTTATCACGTGCGGGTTCCGGAACGACCACCAATGCTCGTTGTGTTGGTTATACAGTCCCACGCGAGTGAATAAAGATTCATCAGTCCATAAAATAACAGCACCAGGATGTTCAATCAGCCACTCACAAAAGGCACGGCGAGGCACGGCATCTGCTTCACCTAAAGACTGCACTTTCTGATAGTGATAAGGATGCATAGTTGCGGCGTTAAGTAATTTCCACACCGCGGGTTGACTTACGCCGAACCGTCTTGCTGCGTCATTCGTACTTGCTCTGGGATTTCGATCAAAGAAATCAAAGATTTCGTCTTCGATTTCAATTGCAAGTCTCCTTCTACCACCTCCTCGAGCGTGTGATGGCGTCGTAAATTGTCCGTGGACAAGTAAGCGTTGATTCGCAGCTAAAATGGTTTGACGATTCGGTGTTGTAGCATTTACGAAACCACTATTTCGAAGACGAGGAAGACTTTCAGCTTCGTACAGTGCACAGGCACCGTGTAAGCTTTCTCCACTTAAAATATAGCACCGTACCATCTCGTAATACTCGCGATTTGAATACATTTTGTTAGGTAGGTATTTATGTGATGTAAGCTCGCGGGAGCACAAGACGTACGTCGCGGGAGGTTCCCGCGTGACTGATTTCATTGCACAGGTGTCGCCACAACTAGGGTTGCCACCCGTACGAAAATACTTTATTTCGAATGATTTGATTTTTTTGGGATTTTGAAAATTTTAGTAGTACAGCTCGACAATAAAGAGTTGACAAAAAATATTCCGCAACTAATGTACACTTTTTGTTGGCAACACTTCCTTATCTGTCAAAACTGTCAAGAGGTTGACTAATTTTTTGCTTAGTTAAGAAGTCAATTGTTATTCTAGTGTGTTTTACGTGATATTTCTTTATCCTGGGTTTCATCATGAACAAAACCTACCGTATCGGTTCTCGCACAGAACAGAACTCTCTCTCGGAACAGATAGTGAATATGTTACACCGAAAAAATGTTTAAAAGAAATGATAGGTCAAAAAGAAAAATAAACGATTGCAGTAAAGTATAAAAGTACGTGGGAAAACGGACATGGTGATTGGTTAATTTATGATCCACAGAACGAATATAATGGAAAATGCAAATTGTGTGGAATTACATTTACAATTGCTTCAGTATAGGAGTAGGACAAGTAAGAAGACAAATTTTCTTTTTCTGTGTGTGTGTGTGAATTGATATGGTTGCATTAAATATCCAAACTAAACTATGCTATGCTAGACTGTAAAGATGCTGTGTTTGCAATTGTTTAATAGAAATACTAATTTGATACAAACTGCAAAAAGCAATAAAAAATTTGCTTTTAAACATAATGATAAAGGAAAATAAATTGTACTTTATTTTCATACTATGTACTTTTTTTTCTTACCTATAATAACCAGTGTACTTTAACTACAAAAATAAAAGGTGGCAACCCTAGCCACAACCTGCGCGCGCAGCCACGATCGCGGCTCGCCGCATGCGCTTCGAGTATTTAAATTGAGTAAGTCATTGTTCTAACTTTTTGCAAGTTATAAAAACATCGACTTCAAAGTTATTACGGTTTTCGGCAAAAACAAACAATATTTTATTTCCCTTCATTGTTCTAATAGAAATAGTAGTATTTATAAGGCTATTGAATTATTGATTTTTATTTTTTTCTTTTATGAAATAATCAAAATTTACTATTTCAACGTAACATAACAAATTTACGGTAAACATTATTATTTTAATTTTATACAACTGACCGTTTTGCAATAAATGGAAAAAAATATATTGATTATTTTTCCTCTTTTAAACAAACAGGCAACAGTATTTTTTTAATTATTTAGCAAGAAATGGTTTAATGCGAAACAAATTCAAATAATTAACAAATTTAAATTGTTAGAATGACATTAATTAATACAAATAAATGAATCGTGGTCAAAAAGTGCACTACACATGTGGACTTATACTGCAGGCAACCGTATTATTGGACTTTTCATTCTTTTTCGAGGTCCAGCTTCAAAACGGTAAGTTGTATAAAAAAATTGTTCAAACAAAAGTCGTTGACAAAATCCTAAGGAACAACTTTTACATTTACATTTTTGCAATAAAAATGTATTTTCAAGGTGAAAAATAAAAAAACACCGTTTGAAGACTTTGGCGCCACCTACTGTGTGCATTTGTTGGTGTACGGGATTGCAGCAATGACATTTTTTGTAGATCTTGACGTCCTCTACATTTTATAATCAATCGATTTTTCTGTGAAATGCATACATTCCGAGAAAAATGCATTTCAAATTTCTTTGGCTCGTTTTTGGAGTTTGCAAAAAGACGCACCAAGATGGCGCGTGGCCACCTTCAAGGTAGATAACTAACACCATTTTACAGCAAAAAAACAACTTTCACCCATTCGGCAATTTTCTCACTCAAACGATTTTTTCTTCGACAGATTGACTTTCTAACAACTCAATTTTGGAAAAAGAAAGTTACGTCGTTCTTTCTTACTGTACCTCGGCATCAACACCCCGCGACCCCACACCGCTGTTTCATTCAAAACATTTCGGCCGTGTTTGACCTTTCGGGCGACCTTTCTTTTGACCAGTAACCAGCTGTTGTAATAATTCGCTCGGACAAAATAATATTTTTGCGGAAATTTTACCTACCAATTTTTTTTCATAAATGAAGTGTTTGAATGATATCTAATGCCTAGAAAAAATTTGGATGGTGTTTATAAAATAACCTTGTATAGAGCGGAATACGGGTTTCGTTGGGTATTTTGAGTTTGTCCGTCCGCAAGCGCAAGCAAGCGAGCGAGCTCGTCGTCGGACGACACTTAAATAACGAGGAGGAATCTACAATCTACGCGCTTGTAGGGAAGCCTACAAGCGCGAAATTTCAAGCTTACCTCCCGTCGGCCCTCTTTCGTCGCCCGAAGACATCGATAACTCTATCAGACTCATGACGGAGGAGATGACTCGGGCCTTAAACAACACCACCAAGGAGAGGCCGAGCTACAAGCGCGTCCCTCTACCCATACATATACGGGACAAAATCAAGCGCAAGAACGCACTACTAAAGCTGTGGGCGAGCGTAAGATGTCCCCGACTCAAAGCCGAAGTAAACAGATTGACCGCCGAGGTCACCCGCCTGGTACAAGTGTGGAGGGGTGACTCATGGGACGCGGCCCTGACTAGAGCATCTGAACACCCGGCCTCACTACATCGCCTAATCAAGAGGGTCACCAAACCTCAAGCGCCCCCCTGCCCCCTGCTGGACGAGCTGGGCAGGCGCAGATATGCAGCTCAAGACAGGGCGACCCTTCTCGCCACGCATCTGCAGGAGCAGTTTACACCCCACCCTGCAGACCCCAGTGCAACCGAACACCACAACCGCATTGAAGAGGAGGTCAGTTGTCTACTTGGTTCGCCCCCCGCCCCCCTCCCGGGCAGCTCTTACATCTCGCCCACGGAGGTGAAAAGGATGGTAGCCCACCTCAACAGACGGAAGGCCCCGGGTCCGGACAACCTGCCCCCTGCGGCCATCATCGAGCTGCCTAGACGCGCACTCGCATCCTGGACGCGGATATTCAACGCCTCGCTCCGACTACATTACTTTCCCTCTCAATGGAAAACGGGGAAGGTTATTATGATCCCCAAGGGAGGGAAGGATAGACGCCAGGTTACCAACTACAGGCCCATTACCCTACTAAACCACCTGGCCAAACTCTTCGAAAGGCTACTGCTCAGAAGATTGAAGCCATTTTACCATCCACGTGAGGAGCAGTACGGGTTTCGCAGTGAACACTCCACCCCGCTACAACTGACGCGACTCCTGCACCACCTCACCACGGCCCTTAATAGAGGATACTGCACAGTGGCAGTTTTCTTGGATGTCGAGAAAGCTTTCGACCGGGTTTGGCACCCCGGTCTTATCCACAAACTGCACACCGCCAGCTTCCCTCCAGCGCTCATTCATCTCGTAGCAGACTACCTCAGTAGGAGAAGCTTCTACGTGTCGGTGGAATCAGCTACCTCCGCCACTCACTCCATCGAGGCCGGCGTGCCGCAGGGCAGCGTGCTCTCTCCACTGCTTTACGGCCTCTATACAAATGACATCCCGTCACTAAACCCACTACTACAGGACTGGGAGGCAAGAGTAGAGCTCGCGCTCTTTGCAGACGATAGCGCCTACTATACCTCGTCCGCATGGCCCAAACCTGCAGCGACCAGGATGCAGCGACAACTGGACCTCCTGCCCGACTGGCTCGCCAGATGGCGTATCGCCATCAATGTGGGCAAGACCGCTGCCCTCCTCACCACAACCAAGAAGCCACCACCACCACTTAAATTACTTGGTCAACAGATCGCGTGGCAGCAGTCCGTGAAGTACCTGGGGGTTACACTGGACCGTAACCTCCACATGGTCGCCCATCTCGACCAAGTAACTGCAGCCGGCCACCGAGTGCGTGGAGAGTTTTACCATCTTTTTAACTCTAACCTCCCCAGGCGCACTAAGGTCAACATATTTAAACAATACCTGCGGCCGGTGTTAACATACGCCGCGCCCGCTTGGTATCATCTAGTGGCCGGTGACCTCAACGCCAAACACACAGTGTGGGGGTCCTCCTATGACAGCCCCCCAGGTAAACGACTCCTAGACGCGCTCAACACCCGCGATATAGAAGCCGAGGGGCCGTCCGAGCCAACTCACATCCCGACCGATCCACGTAGCAGCCCAGATGTGATTGACATAGTGTTGTATAAGAACACTACCGCCCCGGTGAGTGTAGAGGTGTTGTATGACACAAATACGCAGCATCTCCCCATCTTGATTACCACCGAGCTAGCACCCAGCACTATGTCAAGACAGCTATCCAAAAACATAACCGACTGGAAGGGATACAAGAGGGAATTAGAAAATCCCCCCCCCCCTCGGCCCCCTCACTTCACCCACGGAGATTGACGCGTCCGTGAAGCGGCTCACGGAAGCAATGACTCAAGCCCTACTCAACAACACCAAACCAAGACCGTCATACAAAAGAACACCCCTCCCAACCCACATACAAGATCTCATTAGAAGGAAGCGGTCCCTGTTAAAGCTCTGGTCGCACTTAAAGTGCCCACGATTGAAAACCGAGCTCAACAGGCTGACCGCTAAGATCACCATGATGGTTCAATCTTGGAGGGGTGACCAATGGGAAACCGCCCTGGACAAATCCATCGGACACCCTACCAAACTCCATCGATTAATTAGAAACCGCACAAAGAAACCGCCGACCATCACCCCACTATTTGATGAGCAGGGACGACGCCGTTATGCAGCACAAGACCGCGCCAACCTACTAGCCACACATTTAAGTCAGCAGTTTACCCCCCACCCCCAAACCCCTTCAGCTATGGAGCATCATCGTTGGGTGGAAGATGAGGTAAACAAAATATTAAATGCACAGACCGCCCCCCTCCCGGGCGACTCTTTCATGTCACCCGCAGAAGTAAGGAGGACGGTAATACGCCTGAATCGCAGGAAAGCGTCTGGCCCAGACAAACTACCCCCGGCGACCCTTATTGAACTGCCCCGCCGCGCGATGGTAGCATGGACCCGCATATTTAACGCAGCCCTCCGCCTCCATCACTACCCAGACGATTGGAAACAAGGACGCATAATCGTTATACCTAAAGAAGGTAAGGACCGCCGCCACGCTGCAAACTACAGGCCAATCACGCTCCTCAACCACATAGCCAAACTGTTCGAGAGACTAATATTAACCCGCCTATCACCGCACTATCACCCGCGAGACGAACAGTTTGGCTTCCGTAGCGGTCACTCTACGACGCTGCAACTAACAAGGTTCATCCATCACCTAGCCGTCGCTCTAAACAAAAACCACTGCTCAGTGGTGGTTTGTCTGGACGTAGAGAAGGCCTTCGACCGGGTTTGGCACCCCGGTCTCATATTCAAGATGAGAGAGGCTAACGTCCCTCTCGCTCTGATCCAGCTCGTGGCCAGTTATCTACGTGGGAGAGCCTTTTACGTCACAGTGGAGGCCGCCGACTCGGACATGCACCCCATACAGGCGGGGGTGCCGCAAGGTAGCGTGCTGTCCCCCTTACTCTACGGCCTCTATACTAACGACATTCCATCCGTCAACACAGCCCTACAGACCTGGGAGCCTAGAGTCGAGCTGGCCCTCTATGCGGACGATTGCGCCTTCTACACCTCGTCTGCATGGCCCAGGACAGCAGCATCCCGGATGCAGCGGCAGCTCGATCTGCTTCCTGAGTGGCTCGCCAAATGGCGTATAGCGATAAACGTGGGGAAGACGGCTGCACTCCTCACCTCGGAAGCCTCCACCCAACTTAATACTTTACCATCAACAGATCGAGTGGCAGAGCACAGTTAAGTACCTGGGGGTGACCATCGATCGCACGCTCCAGATGGTCCCCCACATGGATGCAACCGTCGCCGCCGGACACCGAGTACGAGGGGCCCTATACCACCTTTTCAAGTCTAATCTCCCCAAGCGGGTGAAGCTAAGTATATACAAACAATACTTACGGCCGGTGATTACCTACGCCGCGCCCGCTTGGTACCACCTGATTTCCGCTACACAGAAACAACGACTGCAATCACTCCAAAATCGAGTCGCAAGAGTCATTGCCGGCGCGGGTCGCTACGTCAGGAATGACGTCATCGCGCGCGATCTCAAAATCGAAGCGCTAGATGACGTCATTGATCGACACAAGAGACGTATGTTTGACCGCGCCGACAACAGCCGTCACGAACATCTGACGCTCGTCGCACCCAAGACCTCGCCTGCATCACTACCAACAAGTCGCCGCCCCTTACACAGAAGCGAGCCCTCGTCAACCTTAATACCCACCGAGTCCCATCCAAATTCACCCCCCCCAACCCAACCACCCGCAATATAATCCCCCACCCTTAGACTGTATAAGACACACCCGCTCGCTGGCGCTGCCTGGGCCTCCCCTCCTGGGGTCTCACCCGGCATGCTGACCGCGCCGAGGGTCGTGCATCAGTCCTCCCCACGAGGGCGCAACGCCAAAGGGGTGGAGCGAACAGCCATCTTATTACCTCATACTACTGAAAAGTCGCTATGAGGTAAACTTTGTATGTTTGCACATAGCGGCTACAAATACAATTAGGTGCAGCAATAAATAGCTGCCCCAAACTTCCACTCGTCAGTTCGACGGCCGCTGTAAGCGGCACCCAACGTCCGTCGGCTATTAAGCCGGCGAGAAGAAGCCCGGGTAAGAGCCCATGGCTCAACCCGCACCCCACCCACCCCTAGGGTGAGTGATGAAATCCGCCAATAGAGACACAAACGTCCCGCCGTTGGCTCTGTGTGTCTTTCGTTAACACATATTATAATTGTTAATTCATCGTAATGCCGCCCAAGACCAGTGGTAAGGCCGCCAAGAAGTCCGGCAAGGCCCAAAAGAACATCTCCAAGACTGACAAGAAAAAGAAGAAGCACAAGAGGAAGGAGAGCTACGCCATCTACATTTACAAGGTGCTCAAGCAGGTTCACCCGGACACCGGTATCTCGAGTAAGGCTATGTCCATCATGAACTCGTTCGTTAACGACATCTTCGAACGTATCGCCGCTGATGCTTCCCGTCTCGCCCACTACAACAAGCGATCCACGATAACCTCCAGGGAGGTGCAGACCTCTGTTAGGCTGTTGTTGCCCGGTGAGCTCGCCAAGCACGCAGTCAGCGAGGGTACAAAGGCCGTCACCAAGTACACCAGCTCCAAGTGAAACCGTCATCGCACGGCATCTGCCTGCCTGCCGACATTCGGCTCGCCGACTATGATGATGATGATGATGACGACTACGACGACGCTGAACAAAAAGGCCCTTTTCAGGGCCACAAATTGCTATCTAAACTCACACACAATGAGATTGTTTCACGAACTTGGTGTATACGTCAACAGTATTATTATTTAGATGTTGTTATTTATATATATTTTTTTTTCTTTTTCCTCCGCTCTTTCTCCGAATTATCTGAATTATTGATCATATGAGATTTTAACATGACATAATAATAATACTACTTCTAACAATATATAAGTAAAGGACCGATGAAAAAAAAAAAAAAAAATTTAAGCCCACCACTGATCTGTGATGGTACATAAAGTTGATTGATAAACATCTATTATGTATATATATCTATATATATATACATGTACATTTTTTTTTTTTTAATAATAATAATTGATGTTTATTACATTTCTAACACGCACGTTAGGTGTCATGTCATGTCATGCACTGCAACCGGTCGCGTCCTACCGGTGCGGTGGAAGGGAGCGAGCTAGCGCCGACTATCACCCGGTGAATCGTATAAAAAGAGAGGCGAGACTGTTTTTGAACGCATTTAGTCGTCGTTGTTGTGCGGTGCGCGTGTATCGCGTTCTGCTCCGTCGTCATTCCAGACTTCATTCGCTCGCTTCGTTCGTTCGTCGTTCGTTCCCAAGCAAACAAACAAACAAACAAGATAAAAAATGGCGCGTACCAAACAGACCGCTCGCAAGTCCACCGGTGGTAAGGCACCCCGCAAACAGTTGGCCACCAAGGCGGCGCGCAAGAGTGCACCCGCCACCGGCGGTGTGAAGAAACCTCATCGTTACAGGCCCGGCACCGTGGCTCTTCGCGAGATCCGTCGCTACCAGAAGAGTACCGAACTGTTGATCCGCAAATTGCCATTCCAGCGTCTCGTCCGTGAGATAGCGCAAGACTTCAAGACCGATCTCCGTTTTCAGAGTTCGGCCGTCATGGCCCTCGAGGAGGCTAGTGAGGCGTATCTGGTCGGTCTGTTCGAGGACACCAACCTTTGCGCCATTCACGCTAAACGCGTCACCATAATGCCCAAGGACATTCAATTGGCGCGCAGGATCAGAGGAGAACGCGCTTAAGGTGCGGTCAAGTCGTCGTCGTCGTCGTCGTCCTGTGTGTTGTGTTGTTTGTTGGTGGTGGTCTGTGACCAACCCAACCCAACAAAACTCCGCATCATACTCAAAACAAAAGGCCCTTTTCAGGGCCGCAATAAGTTCATGACGTTATTGTATGCTAATGTTTCTTGTGAACAGGTGTATCGTCATGTATATAATTATAATACAATATATAAAATGACGTATATATAAAATAATAAGAAATATATAAAACACACACACACACACATACACGAGTAAAATATATATATTTCTATCTGCCTTTCGAAGTTTAGTGCGAGAGAGTGGAAAGACATAATATGGCCAATGCTCAAATAAGATGATAGATAAATAAATAAAGTACTAATATAACTATATATATATATATATACATACATACATACATACATACATACATACAAGGAAAAAAAAAAAAAAGAAAAAAAAAAAACCCCGATCGGCCGGTTGCGCCGATATGCGATGCGAATATACGAGTATCCCCACTCCGTCCACTCTACCTCGCGCCCCGTGCTACAAACGTCTCCGTCGTCCGGAGTGGTGCGCGACTGTATATATAGAGCGGAATACGGGTTTCGTTGGGCATTCCGCTTCGAGCCGCCGTGCGCACCAGTCGTCCCCGTACACAGGTGCCCCCTAGCGGCGCTCGCCTCACTTCGCTCGCCTCCCGCGTGAAACGCTCCTGTTGAAGCCGAAGCGCTCCTGAGTCCCCGATCCGGGCGGATAGGCAGCCGCTTGTTGCGAGCCTTCTCGCGACCAGCGGCCCTCGCGTCGGATCGCGTCTCTCTCTCTCTCTCTTTTGCGCACCGCGGTAGTCGTTAGGGCAGCCGCTAGTTGCGGAACCTTCCGCAATTAACGGTTTTTACTTCCGATTTCTCGGTTGTAATCGTTCCGGGTTAGCTGGAACCCTTTGTTTGTATTAAAATAAAGGGTTCCTCTTCCCGCCCGCGTCTTGCGTCGACGGATACCTTGCGGTGTTAACGAAGTCGGCCTCGACCTCAGCCGCCCCGGTTAAGGCAGCCCCTACGGCCCCGAGCAGGTCCACCGGGGACCTGCCCCGCGCCGCCCCGACTGCACGCCCATCCACCTCGCGTCCACTTTCAAGGTGCGACGCGCAACCTACAAAGGTTGCTGCCCCCCCCGCCGATCCAACTTCAGGACAAGGCCAAGTGGGGCTTAGTGTCCGCCTTATGTGTACAGGAGAAAATCCAGTACACAAAGGCCGTCAACAAGGGTTTGACCATCGAGGTCAACACCCCCACGATCGCGGACTTTAGGTCTCTGACCCGACTTCTTGCCAACAAAGGCATTTCTTACTACACCTTTGCGCTCCCCGAGGAGCGCAAAGTCAAGGCCGTTCTTAGGGGCATCCCCGAAGAACTTCCGAACGAGGACATCCTAAATGACCTCGTTCGACAGGGCTACCCTGTTGTCGGCGTGCACAAGTTGCACGCGAGCAATGGGAGGTCCTGGCCCCTCGCTTTGGTCATAATGACCAACAACGAAAAGGCCAAACCCATCTTCCGCGCCAAAGACCTCGTGGTCTGCGGCCTTTCTGGCATTCGAGCCGAGCCCCCCAACAAGCGTGGGTATCCTGGGCAGTGTCCTCCTCTCACCGGTCGAGTGAAACCTAGAGGTGTTTCGCTTATCTCTTTCAATACCCGCTCCCTGCGCAAAAACATTCCCGAGCTTAGGGTGTTTCTGCGCGAAAGGGACCCCGACCTTGTCCTACTTCAGGAAACATGGCTCAAACCGTCCATACGGAAAGGGCTATCGATTCCTTCATACTCCCTAGTCAGAAATGACAACTTCACCCCAGCGGACCAGAACCGCAGGGAAATTGTCTCTGGTGGCACGGCGATCTACTACAAAAGATCGCTTCACTGCTCACCAATCCCCACTCCTGCTCTCTCTAACATGGAAGCCACGGTATGCAGACTGGCTATGTCGGGTCACAGAACACTGATCATAGCTTCTGTCTACATACACGCTGGCACCACTCCATTGCGGAGCGACTTCGAGTCCCTTCTGTCTTTGGGCGACTCAGTCATTCTGTTTGGAGACTTTAACTCCAAGCACACTGACTGGACCTGCCGTAAGACAAACACCGGCGGGCGGCGTCTGCTTCAGATCACACATGATCTCGAATTAGACGTCTTCAGCCCGTACGAACCCACCCACTACCCAGACAACCCACAGAATGATCCCGACGTACTAGACTTCGCTCTAGTCAAGGGAGTCTCCCTCCCATTTAGGACGATTGAGACCCTCCAAGACCTCGGGTCCGATCACAGGCCGGTTTCCCTCATTATGGGAAACAAAGAGCCAACCCCTCCCTCCTTCAAAACCATTACTGACTGGGATCGGTTCAGATCGTCCCTCAAGTCGGCAATGGAAGTAGACAACGCTTCGCTCTCTATGGACCCCGACTATTACGATAGTTCGGAGAAAATAGATGCAGCCATTTCCGAATTTACCCTTTTGGTCCAAAGAAAGACTGCGGACAGTGCGAGGAAGGTACCTGTGAAAAATCACAATGCCATTCCTCCCACCCTCCGCAACCTGATGAGGGCCAAAAACGCAGCTCTCCGGAGAGCTGCTAGGTACCCGACCCCTGAGTACAGAGCCAGAGCCAACCGTCTTCAACGGTTAGTAAGATCTCAGTTGAACGACCTGAGGAATAACCAATTTGGTGACCTCATGGCGGACATCACTCCCTCCCATGTAGCCTACTACCGAGTGGCCAGAGCCCTCCGTAGTGACACCTCAAACTTCACACCCCCTCTCCTCCGTCCCGATGGCTCCACAGCCTTCGACGACGAGGAGAAGGCGGAGTGTTTTGCTGACAGCATTGCTTCACAATGCTCAGTCAGCACTCAGACTTGCGACCCATCCCACCTTCAGTCGATTGAGAAGGAGCTCAGCGAGCTGAACTCCAAACCTCTAGACTCTGATCCCATCACAGTGTCCCCTGATGAAGTTCATTCCTTCATCAAGGGCCTCAAGACCAAAAAGGCCCCTGGCGCCGACGGCGTCTCCAACATGGCCCTTAAGCACCTACCATCTCAAGTGCTGGTCTTACTGTCCCTTTTATTCAACGCCTGCTTCGATCTCTGCTACTTTCCAGCAGCCTGGAAGGAAGCAATCGTAATAGGCATCCCCAAGCCGGGGAAACCCTTAAACCTCCCTGCGAGCCACCGCCCCATCAGCCTCCTCAAGGCAATGGGGAAACTCCTTGAAAGGTGTATCCTCGCCCGCCTAAAAGACCATCTCTATACCAATGACCTTATCATACCCCATCAGTTTGGCTTTCGAACCAAACACTCATGCCCCCAACAGGTTCACCGCATAGTCGAGTACATCTCGAGCGGCTTTTTCCCTAGATAAGACCGTGGCGGTTTTCTTTGATGTAGCCAAGGCCTTCGATAAGGTCTGGCACGCTGGACTAACTGTCAAGCTGTACAGACTTAATCTGTCAGTGAGACTGGTCCGGCGAGTAGCATCATTTCTCCAGCATCGTATTCCGTTTCAGATACGAAGGTACTCTCTCAACTCCGCGTAACATAACAGCGGGCGTGCCTCAGGGCTCTGTCCTGGCTCCTCTGCTGTATGTTATTTACACCAACGACATTCCCGTCCCAACAAACGGGGTACAACTGTCCCTGTTTGCAGACGATACTGCTCTGTATCTCAAGGGCTCATCATGTAGGAATATCCTCCCGAGGCTTCAGACCTCCATCAACTCCTTAGGCGACTGGTTCCGCGAGTGGCGTATCGATGTAAACCCGGATAAGTCATCCGCTGTTTGCTTCGACGCAAAACGCACGCGTGTACCGGCCCGCCACAACCCACCCCGACTCCAGGGGAAGTCCATTCCATGGCAACGCACTGCCAAATTTCTAGGCGTCACCCTTGACCAAAAACTGACATTCTCTCCTCACGTCAAGAGAGTGTCTCGTAACGCGCGGTTTTACTTGGGGCGTCTCAACCCTATGTTGGGGCGTCACAGCCGCATGTCACTTCGGAACAAGCGAACACTTTATAAGGTTTGCATACGACCGGTGATGACCTACGCGTCCCCGATCTTCTCACATGCAAAGGCATCAGTCCTTAATAAATTGCAGGTGATTCAAAACCTATTCATACGTAGGGCCTCAAATTCTCCCTGGTATGTCCGCAACGCGGACTTGCACAGGGACTTTGAACTCCCTACTCTCCAACAATACTTCATAAAGGCCTCTGAACGTTTCTTCGAAACAGCAGAGAGCCACTCTAACCCACTTATCCGGGGCGCATCCAACTACACTCCTTCCTCATCCACGAACCCTCTGTCTAGGCGACCTAGGTCTATCCTGACAGACCAACCCAGTCAATTGTCAGCTGACCTGAACCTCCTCTTAGAGGCACAGGAATCAGCCAAACGTAGAGCCAATACAGACCCATCAGGTCTACCCCAGTCCTCTCAGATGCCGACTGGCCCCCCTTCTGGGAGCCAGCCGACTTAACTTCATTCACGACTGACCCCCCTTCTGGGAGTCAATCGTTTTTTCTATGCGCTCTCTCACCTAGGTGAGTAGCGCTTGCGCCACCCCTCTCTAGAGGGGTGGTCGCCTCAGATGACGGCTTATGACCTTCTCCGGGTGCAAGCCAATCCCAGGTGGTGTTTAGTCAGTACAAGTCTGACATAACTATCGGGCCGGCCCGAAGTATCCATAGAGGATTCACCACCTCCCTCCCCCGTGTCCGGAGGGTGCATTTTGCATAAAAAAAAAAAAAAAAAAAAGTTTTTGAACGCATTTAATCGTCGTTGTTGTGCGGTGCGCGTGTATCGCGTTCTGCTCCGTCGTCATTCCAGACTTCATTCGCTCGCTTCGTTCGTTCGTCGTTCGTTCCCAAGCAAACAAACAAACAAACAAGATAAAAAAAAATGGCGCGTACCAAACAGACCGCTCGCAAGTCCACCGGTGGTAAGGCACCCCGCAAACAGTTGGCCACCAAGGCGGCGCGCAAGAGTGCACCCGCCACCGGCGGTGTGAAGAAACCTCATCGCTACAGGCCCGGCACCGTGGCTCTTCGCGAGATCCGTCGCTACCAGAAGAGTACCGAACTGTTGATCCGCAAATTGCCATTCCAGCGTCTCGTCCGTGAGATAGCGCAAGACTTCAAGACCGATCTCCGTTTTCAGAGTTCGGCCGTCATGGCCCTCCAGGAGGCTAGTGAGGCGTATCTGGTCGGTCTGTTCGAGGACACCAACCTTTGCGCCATTCACGCTAAACGCGTCACCATAATGCCCAAGGACATTCAATTGGCGCGCAGGATCAGAGGAGAACGCGCTTAAGGTGCGGTCAAGTCGTCGTCGTCCTGTGTGTTGTGTTGTGTTGTTTGTTGGTGGTCTGTGACCAACCCAACCCAACAAAACTCCGCATCATACTAAAAACAAAAGGCCCTTTTCAGGGCCGCAATAAGTTCATGACGTTATTGTATGCTAATGTTTCTTGTGAACAGGTGTATCGTCATGTATATAATTATAATACAATATATAAAATGACGTATATATAAAATAATAAGAAATATATAAAACACACACACACACACACACACACACACACACACACACACATACACGAGTAAAATATATATATATAAATATATATATTTCTATCTGCCTTTCGAAGTTTAGTGCGAGAGAGTGGAAAGACATAATATGGCCAATGCTCAAATAAGATGATAGATAAATAAATAAAGTACTAATATAACTATATATATATATATATATATATATATATATATATATATATACATACATACATACATACATACATACATACATACATACAAGGAAAAAAAAAAAAAGAAAAAAAAAAACCCCGATCGGCCGGTTGCGCCGATATGCGATGCGAATATACGAGTATCCCCACTCCGTCCACTCTACCTCGCGCCCCGTGCTACAAACGTCTCCGTCGTCCGGAGTGGTGCGCGACTGTATATATAGAGCGGAATACGGGTTTCGTTGGGTATTTTGAGTTTGTCCGTCCGCAAGCGCAAGCAAGCGACCGTACCGTACCGTAAACATAGTCTCGCTTATTTTAATTTGATAAATAATAAATTTCGCTTATATATAACATTAATTTTGTGATAATATCAAAGTATTTTACTAAATTGTTATCAGACATCGTTATTGATTAAATCAGAGTTTATATAACAGTGAAAGAAGTGACTTTTAATTGTATACAATCATCGAGTGAACATAAATGTATTTAAAGTGAACAGTTACAATTTATAACAGAAACTGATTTATAAGTATATAACAGTGTATTATTGCGTAATATTAAACTACAGTGCAAAATTATTGATGATTTTGAATTATTGACTAAGTGCGGTGTTCAATATTTTCTATCTTTAAGTATAGTATAAAAGATAAAAGGACTTTGAAGTGAGATCTAAAGTGATTGAAGAGTGCATAACATTATAAAATAAACTTACAAAATTAACTTAAAATTAATTTAATGAGTGTTGGAAAAAGAAATCAACTACTATCGTCGTAATTTTTTGTTATTAAATAAGAATTCAGAGGGTCACTCTTTATTTCGGCACTCTGCTTACAGACTCGACAGCCGATAGCGTAATATCACTGTGTAATCACAAAGATCCCCAGTTCGAACCAGCACCTTCATTGATATCAGAGTACTGTTTTTTTTTTTTTTTTTTTTCTTTTTGTTATTTCTTTTTTTTATACTTTGGTGATTTTTTTGTTTTTAAATAAATTTGAGAGCTGAATTTGAAATAATTTAGCAAAAAAATAAGAATTTTAAATCTTATAAAATGGTGCTATGTTCAAAATGCAAGAAAACATTACCTACAAGGGAATTTTTAAGCTGTTTCAAATGTAAAGCTAAATATGATTTACATTGCGCTAACATCTCAATACAACGTTTTAATAATACAATGACACCTGAAAGGAAAAAAACTTGGAATTGTGATAATTGTCTTAAAAGGACATCAACAAAGACATTGAATAATAATGAACCTACAACTATCACTAATGATATAAATAGTAAGATAAAAATTCCTTCTGAGTCATTAAAATCACCATGTACATCGACCCCAATAAATGCGCCATTGAAAAGCTCAGAAAAATTAAACCACACTCTCAATGAAACACAACCACATTATTCGGCCCAAAAGAATGTAACACACAGAAAAAAACGTAGTGCAATGACAACTTCAAGGTCTTATGAATGTTTAGAACAAAATGAAACTTTGGTTAATTTAAATAATGGAAATAAAAGTATTTATAGAAGTGTTGAGAATGTGTATGAATTAAACGTAGTAAAGGATATGCAAAATGACTTAAACAGGATAAAAACAGAATTAAATTGTGTTCAGAATGAGCTCGAGAATAAAATCTTAGAAAATAATGAATTGAACAGAATTATTCAAGCACAAATAAGAAAAATTAACTTTTTAAAGAATATCTGTCGATATCCAGTTTTTTCTGGGCGATCAAAAGACTGCATCAATAATTCAATGCCAGTGGAAGACATAAATTTTAACGACATCCAGAACCTAAAACAATTGGACGATATGGAGAGTTCTTTAGATATCACAGAGCCACCTTGTCACTTAGATGAAAACATTTTATTGAAAAATAACTCTATTCAGATTGATGAGCTTCATAAACAGTTCCTTGACTTAAAAAATTGTCTAAATGATATAGAAAAGGAAATGAAAATAATACACAAGTCTTTCAGAAAGCTAAGAAATGAATTGGGTGACTTTAAAAAAACAAAACTAGAAAATGAGTTAAACTTCGATAAAAGCAAGGAAAAGACAAACAAACTATGTATAATATCAAGTTCCAACTCGAGTAATGTTCTAGGAATTATAGATAACCTGGATATAGGTAAAACATTTAATTATACACACTATATAAAAAACGGTGTTGGAGCCTTACAACTATTAGAAGGGTTAGATTCAAAAATAAATGAATTTGACTTTAACGACTATTGCATTATACTTCTAGGAGAGAGCGACTTCTTCCAGCAAAACAATTATATTAATTTAGTTGGCGAAATTAGAAAAATATTGAAAAATATTGTGCATACAAACATTATCGTCGTACCCCCAACATACATCTGTGGTGCACCTATATATAATTATAAAGTAGAAATTTTCAATAAAGCATTATACAATGATGTCAAAAAGCACCAACATATATATATCATTGACTCTAATCATGATTTAGAATTAAAAATGTTTTCAAAAAGAACAGGGAAACTAAAAAAAGCTGGCATGCTTACAATATTACTGAATGTTCAAGATCTAATAAGTGAAATAGAAAAACAAAATATTTTTTTTCGTTAAAGAGAGGTATAAATGTACCCAAGTGTCATCTAATACAATATCAAACACATCAGCTGAATACATCATTACGCATCACTCATTGATTGGAGTCTTACATCAAAACATTAATGGAGCCCTGAACAAACAAGATGAACTACAATGTGCAATTAATGATTTGGAGAAGAAAGAACGTTTAAATATAGATGTAGTATGCCTTTGTGAAACAAACTTAAGTGCGGGAACAGAGTCTAACCTACATCTAGACAATTTAACATTAGCAGCATGGTTTTCTAGAAAAAAATCAAAAAGTGGTGGTGTTGCTATATTGGTAAATAAGGATATAGAATTTAAAAAGTTAGAACAATTTGAAAATATTTCAAAAAGGTTTGTTTTTGAATGTAGTGGTGTAGAACTAGTAGCATATAACATAATTATCATTTGCATTTATAACAACAAAACTCCAACTTCCAGAAACTCCTTATTTTTTCAAAAAATGGCAGAGATTATACAATATTTATGTAAAATGAGACGGAAAAAAATTATAGTATGCGGTGACTGGAATATTGATAAGTTATCGAAAACAAATATATTTATTGAACTGGAACAAATGCTAGAAACTTGTAATTTGGAAATGAAGATAACAGAACCGACCAGAATAACGAAAAATACTAAAACGTGCCTTGACCAAATAGCAACTAATATTAAAAATAGTATATCCAGTGTCCACGAATTGGGCTTATCTGATCATAGGGCAGAACTACTCAAGGTTCCAATAAAAGAACGGAAGCCACTAGTAAAGAATATGTATTGGTATGAATTTCAAAGGGATTATTGCATTGAAAACCAAAATAAGTTTATTGATTGTCTTAATAATCTATCATTTTCAAGTGTTTATGATAATGAATTAAGTGCTTCTGAATCTTTCAACGAGTTTTACACTTTATATAAGATTTTTTATTACCTATGTTTTCCCACTATAAAAGTAAAAAAATATTCCAAAAGGCAAACTTCAAAGTGGTTAACTAAAGGTATTCTAAAAAGCTGTAGAAAAAAGCGCAAATTACATTTATATTGCCGTAATAATAGTAATAAGTACAGATCTGTGTATAAAAAATATGCTTCTATATTAAAGAAATGTATTAAAATATCACAAAAATGTAACAATTTGAGTTATATTCATAAAATGGATAATAAATGTAAGGCAGCGTGGAATATAATAAATAAATATACTAGGAATTATACTTTAAGTTCAATAAAAAAAATAAATACAGCTGGTAAGGAATTTACAAATCCGCAAAATATTTGTGAGTTGTTTAATCAATATTTTATTAATAATGTTCTGGAAAATTGCCCTAAGGACTCTAGTTCCTTTAAATGTAATGAAAATATTAAATATGTATCGTCCACAATATTTTTGAATCCAGTTACCGAAACCGAATTAATAAAGATTGTCCAATCTCTTAAAAATTCTAAATCTGTAGGCTATGATGACATTCGTACAGATATTGTGAAATTAAGTATTTCTGCAATAGTTCTACCATTCACATATGTAATCAATAAACTTTTAGTAGAAGGTACTTTTCCAGATATTTTAAAGAGATCAATAGTTAAACCGCTATATAAGAGGGGTTCTCGACATTTATTGCAGAATTACAGGCCTGTTACATTGATACCCATATTTTCGAAGATTCTAGAAAGAATAATGTTTTGTAGATTAAATAAATTTTTCGATAAGAATAATGTGATAAAAGAGGAACAGAATGGATTTAGGAAATGCAAAAGCACATCATTAGCTACTTTTAAGTTAATAAGAACAATAACAAGTTGTCTTAATGATGATATTCCAGTGACTGTCTTGTTCCTCGATATGACAAAGGCTTTTGATTTTGTGTCTCATAGGCGTCTTCTTTTGAAACTTTACAAATATGGTATCCGTGGACCTTGTATAACCTGGATTGAAAAATATTTATCGGAAAGAGAGCAATGTGTGACTACTCAGAGATATTGTCCAAAAAATAAATGTTTAGAAAATTACAAATCATCCTTTGAAGTTAATAAATTTGGAGTGCCGCAGGGCAGTATTTTGGGCCCACTATTGTTCCTTTCATACATTAATGATTTACCTAATAGTATCCCTCATGAATGTATTTTGTTTGCTGATGATACCACTATTATAGTAAAAGGTGAAAAAGGAATAAATCCAATAGATTATGAAAGCAAAATTAATGAAGCTTTATGTAAAGTTATTGAGTGGCTCAATGAAAACAATTTAAAAATAAACATCGTAAAAACAAAATACATTCAATTTGGTAGTTATAAAAGAAAACATCCAACCCTTAACATAAGTTTCAATGGACAGGTTATAGAGTCAGTCCAGAGTATAAAATTCTTAGGTATAACTTTGGATTGCTTTTGTGATTGGAAGCAGCATATACTAGACCTTTGCTCTAAGTTGAATAGGTTTGTTTTTGCTCTTAGTCGGATCAGTCAGGTAGTCTCACAAGATGCTGCTATCACTGCTTATAATGGCTACATTAATTCATGTTTGCGATATGGAGTTTTAATGTGGGGTAATTCTGTGGATAGGGACAGGGCATTTGTACTTCAAAAGAAATGTGTTCGTGCCATGTTTGGGCTAAAACAAATTGACTCTTGCCGACCTTACTTTAGAAAACATAATCTGCTTACATTGCCTTGTCTCTATATATTTGACATCTGTTTGTTTGTGTATCATAACAAAAATTTATTTGTTCAAAAACAACAGATGACTAACCGTAATTTACGCTCTGCATATAAGAACAAGCTTTATTGGCCACAGACAAAATTAGCCTTAGTAAGCAATAACTGTTTCTTTATGTGTATTAAAATTTTTAACAAACTACCTGACGAGTTTAAAGAATATAAATTTAGAAAATTTAGATCCACCGTTAAAGAATGGTTGGTAAAGAAATGTTTTTACAGCATTCAAGAATACCTAGAATATAAGTAAAAATAAAATATGATCTATGTAAATCTATGTATCTTACATATATTTAGTCTTTTGTTAATTCCTGTTAAATGTGTATACGCCGTAAAAGGCAGAAATGTGTGAAACTGTTTTTGTAAATCAACATTAAGATCTGATTTTTTTACCTTGTTTCTGTACACAATAAAATACTTACTTACTTACTTACTTACTTACTTACTTACTTACTTACTTACTTACTTACTAGCGAGCGAGCTCGTCGTCGGACGACACTTAAATAACGAGGAGGAATCTACAATCTACGCGCTTGTAGGGAAGCCTACAAGCGCGAAATTTCAAGCTTACCTCCCGTCGGCCCTCTTTCGTCGCCCGAAGACATCGATAACTCTATCAGACTCATGACGGAGGAGATGACTCGGGCCTTAAACAACACCACCAAGGAGAGGCCGAGCTACAAGCGCGTCCCTCTACCCATACATATACGGGACAAAATCAAGCGCAAGAACGCACTACTAAAGCTGTGGGCGAGCGTAAGATGTCCCCGACTCAAAGCCGAAGTAAACAGATTGACCGCCGAGGTCACCCGCCTGGTACAAGTGTGGAGGGGTGACTCATGGGACGCGGCCCTGACTAGAGCATCTGAACACCCGGCCTCACTACATCGCCTAATCAAGAGGGTCACCAAACCTCAAGCGCCCCCCTGCCCCCTGCTGGACGAGCTGGGCAGGCGCAGATATGCAGCTCAAGACAGGGCGACCCTTCTCGCCACGCATCTGCAGGAGCAGTTTACACCCCACCCTGCAGACCCCAGTGCAACCGAACACCACAACCGCATTGAAGAGGAGGTCAGTTGTCTACTTGGTTCGCCCCCCGCCCCCCTCCCGGGCAGCTCTTACATCTCGCCCACGGAGGTGAAAAGGATGGTAGCCCACCTCAACAGACGGAAGGCCCCGGGTCCGGACAACCTGCCCCCTGCGGCCATCATCGAGCTGCCTAGACGCGCACTCGCATCCTGGACGCGGATATTCAACGCCTCGCTCCGACTACATTACTTTCCCTCTCAATGGAAAACGGGGAAGGTTATTATGATCCCCAAGGGAGGGAAGGATAGACGCCAGGTTACCAACTACAGGCCCATTACCCTACTAAACCACCTGGCCAAACTCTTCGAAAGGCTACTGCTCAGAAGATTGAAGCCATTTTACCATCCACGTGAGGAGCAGTACGGGTTTCGCAGTGAACACTCCACCCCGCTACAACTGACGCGACTCCTGCACCACCTCACCACGGCCCTTAATAGAGGATACTGCACAGTGGCAGTTTTCTTGGATGTCGAGAAAGCTTTCGACCGGGTTTGGCACCCCGGTCTTATCCACAAACTGCACACCGCCAGCTTCCCTCCAGCGCTCATTCATCTCGTAGCAGACTACCTCAGTAGGAGAAGCTTCTACGTGTCGGTGGTATCAGCTACCTCCGCCACTCACTCCATCGAGGCCGGCGTGCCGCAGGGCAGCGTGCTCTCTCCACTGCTTTACGGCCTCTATACAAATGACATCCCGTCACTAAACCCACTACTACAGGACTGGGAGGCAAGAGTAGAGCTCGCGCTCTTTGCAGACGATAGCGCCTACTATACCTCGTCCGCATGGCCCAAACCTGCAGCGACCAGGATGCAGCGACAACTGGACCTCCTGCCCGACTGGCTCGCCAGATGGCGTATCGCCATCAATGTGGGCAAGACCGCTGCCCTCCTCACCACAACCAAGAAGCCACCACCACCACTTAAATTACTTGGTCAACAGATCGCGTGGCAGCAGTCCGTGAAGTACCTGGGGGTTACACTGGACCGTAACCTCCACATGGTCGCCCATCTCGACCAAGTAACTGCAGCCGGCCACCGAGTGCGTGGAGAGTTTTACCATCTTTTTAACTCTAACCTCCCCAGGCGCACTAAGGTCAACATATTTAAACAATACCTGCGGCCGGTGTTAACATACGCCGCGCCCGCTTGGTATCATCTAGTGGCCGGTGACCTCAACGCCAAACACACAGTGTGGGGGTCCTCCTATGACAGCCCCCCAGGTAAACGACTCCTAGACGCGCTCAACACCCGCGATATAGAAGCCGAGGGGCCGTCCGAGCCAACTCACATCCCGACCGATCCACGTAGCAGCCCAGATGTGATTGACATAGTGTTGTATAAGAACACTACCGCCCCGGTGAGTGTAGAGGTGTTGTATGACACAAATACGCAGCATCTCCCCATCTTGATTACCACCGAGCTAGCACCCAGCACTATGTCAAGACAGCTATCCAAAAACATAACCGACTGGAAGGGATACAAGAGGGAATTAGAAAATCCCCCCCCCCTCGGCCCCCTCACTTCACCCACGGAGATTGACGCGTCCGTGAAGCGGCTCACGGAAGCAATGACTCAAGCCCTACTCAACAACACCAAACCAAGACCGTCATACAAAAGAACACCCCTCCCAACCCACATACAAGATCTCATTAGAAGGAAGCGGTCCCTGTTAAAGCTCTGGTCGCACTTAAAGTGCCCACGATTGAAAACCGAGCTCAACAGGCTGACCGCTAAGATCACCATGATGGTTCAATCTTGGAGGGGTGACCAATGGGAAACCGCCCTGGACAAATCCATCGGACACCCTACCAAACTCCATCGATTAATTAGAAACCGCACAAAGAAACCGCCGACCATCACCCCACTATTTGATGAGCAGGGACGACGCCGTTATGCAGCACAAGACCGCGCCAACCTACTAGCCACACATTTAAGTCAGCAGTTTACCCCCCACCCCCAAACCCCTTCAGCTATGGAGCATCATCGTTGGGTGGAAGATGAGGTAAACAAAATATTAAATGCACAGACCGCCCCCCTCCCGGGCGACTCTTTCATGTCACCCGCAGAAGTAAGGAGGACGGTAATACGCCTGAATCGCAGGAAAGCGTCTGGCCCAGACAAACTACCCCCGGCGACCCTTATTGAGCTGCCCCGCCGCGCGATGGTAGCATGGACCCGCATATTTAACGCAGCCCTCCGCCTCCATCACTACCCAGACGATTGGAAACAAGGACGCATAATCGTTATACCTAAAGAAGGTAAGGACCGCCGCCACGCTGCAAACTACAGGCCAATCACGCTCCTCAACCACATAGCCAAACTGTTCGAGAGACTAATATTAACCCGCCTATCACCGCACTATCACCCGCGAGACGAACAGTTTGGCTTCCGTAGCGGTCACTCTACGACGCTGCAACTAACAAGGTTCATCCATCACCTAGCCGTCGCTCTAAACAAAAACCACTGCTCAGTGGTGGTTTGTCTGGACGTAGAGAAGGCCTTCGACCGGGTTTGGCACCCCGGTCTCATATTCAAGATGAGAGAGGCTAACGTCCCTCTCGCTCTGATCCAGCTCGTGGCCAGTTATCTACGTGGGAGAGCCTTTTACGTCACAGTGGAGGCCGCCGACTCGGACATGCACCCCATACAGGCGGGGGTGCCGCAAGGTAGCGTGCTGTCCCCCTTACTCTACGGCCTCTATACTAACGACATTCCATCCGTCAACACAGCCCTACAGACCTGGGAGCCTAGAGTCGAGCTGGCCCTCTATGCGGACGATTGCGCCTTCTACACCTCGTCTGCATGGCCCAGGACAGCAGCATCCCGGATGCAGCGGCAGCTCGATCTGCTTCCTGAGTGGCTCGCCAAATGGCGTATAGCGATAAACGTGGGGAAGACGGCTGCACTCCTCACCTCCAAAAGGAAGCCTCCACCCAATTTAATACTTTACCATCAACAGATCGAGTGGCAGAGCACAGTTAAGTACCTGGGGGTGACCATCGATCGCACGCTCCAGATGGTCCCCCACATGGATGCAACCGTCGCCGCCGGACACCGAGTACGAGGGGCCCTATACCACCTTTTCAAGTCTAATCTCCCCAAGCGGGTGAAGCTAAGTATATACAAACAATACTTACGGCCGGTGATTACCTACGCCGCGCCCGCTTGGTACCACCTGATTTCCGCTACACAGAAACAACGACTGCAATCACTCCAAAATCGAGTCGCAAGAGTCATTGCCGGCGCGGGTCGCTACGTCAGGAATGACGTCATCGCGCGCGATCTCAAAATCGAAGCGCTAGATGACGTCATTGATCGACACAAGAGACGTATGTTTGACCGCGCCGACAACAGCCGTCACGAACATCTGACGCTCGTCGCACCCAAGACCTCGCCTGCATCACTACCAACAAGTCGCCGCCCCTTACACAGAAGCGAGCCCTCGTCAACCTTAATACCCACCGAGTCCCATCCAAATTCACCCCCCCCCAACCCAACCACCCGCAATATAATCCCCCACCCTTAGACTGTATAAGACACACCCGCTCGCTGGCGCTGCCTGGGCCTCCCCTCCTGGGGTCTCACCCGGCATGCTGACCGCGCCGAGGGTCGTGCATCAGTCCTCCCCACGAGGGCGCAACGCCAAAGGGGTGGAGCGAACAGCCATCTTATTACCTCACACCACTGAAAAGTCGCTATGAGGTAAACTTTGTATGATTGCACATAGCGGCTACAAATACAATTAGGTGCAGCAATAAATAGCTGCCCCAAACTTCCACTCGTCAGTTCGACGGCCGCTGTAAGCGGCACCCAACGTCCGTCGGCTATTAAGCCGGCGAGAAGAAGCCCGGGTAAGAGCTCGTGGCTCAACCCGCACCCCACCCACCCCTAGGGTGAGTGATGAAATCCGCCTCTTTTGCCGTGTGTAGACCCAAACGTCCCGCCGTTGGCTCTGTGTATCTTTCGTTAACACATATTATAATTGTTAATTCATCGTAATGCCGCCCAAGACCAGTGGTAAGGCCGCCAAGAAGTCCGGCAAGGCCCAAAAGAACATCTCCAAGACAAGACAAGAAAAAGAAGAAGCACAAGAGGAAGGAGAGCTACGCCATCTACATTTACAAGGTGCTCAAGCAGGTTCACCCGGACACCGGTATCTCGAGTAAGGCTATGTCCATCATGAACTCGTTCGTTAACGACATCTTCGAACGTATCGCCGCTGAGGCTAAGCTCCACACGCGCACGGGAGCTATGTACCCGCTCGTCCTTATCAAATTATCTCCCGACGCCCCGGCCGCCCGGGACATCTTCCGCGCCGAAGAGCTCACCATCTGTGGGCTCTCGAACATTAAGGCCGAAAAGCCACGCCGCCGCGACTGGCCAGTACAGTGCCACCGGTGCCAACTGTACGGGCACACGGCAGCTAACTGCCACTGCCCCGCGAGGTGCGTGAAGTGCTTAGAGCCTCACGCGACCAAAGAGTGCTCGCGCACTCCGGACACTCCGTCCCCCCCAGCCTGCGTTCTGTGCAACCAGGTGGGGCACACGGCCAATTACAGAGGCTGTCCGCGCGCTCCGCGTCCTACTAAGGGCAAACGGGGCCCATCCCTAGCTAAAACCCAACCGAGCCGCGCGGCTAAAAACCCACCGGCGCGTACCTTAGAAAATTTCCCCTCCCTTCCGGAGAGGAAAACCGCACCGGCGGCGGGGCCCTTCAGGACCCGCACCGATCCGACGCTTAGCTGGAGCCCCGTCAGGGCCCCAAACCAGGCACCCGCATGGGGGCCCCCGAGGGCCCCCGCGCCTCCTAGCCAACCGAAGGCGAGGAACGCTCGCGCTCCCAGTCTAGCTGATGACCTCCTGACCGTACGATCGGCCATTGAGGGAATCAATATACACGAAATCACGGTGCTTGCCGGCAAGCTCCGTGCTTCGAACTCTCCTCAAGCAAAGCTCATCGCGCTTTGCGAGCATTCCAATCTCCTTAGTTCGTTGTGAATACTCGGATGTTAGTGGTTATGAATATTTTAATAATATTTTTAACTATTAATAATGCGGGCATTCACACATCCGCGTTCACATTCCGGTTAGGTACTCAGACGGCTCTTCCGACTCTTGTTAGTTCTCTTGTTAGTTCGATTATTCGTTCTTATTCATATCCATTTCCGCGCGCTAGATCTAAACGTAGTTTACCAATCTGCCGCGTTGCCTCTTTCTCGAACAGCGTCCATGGCTGCTAATAGTTTAAATTCAATTCCGAACAACACTATTATGCGCATAGCCGGTCGTATCAAACCTAAAGGGTTATCTCTCCTTTCGTTTAATGCAGGAAGCCTTAGACCTCACCTTCCGGAGCTCAAGCTCCTAGTCCAAAATAATCCGGTAGATTTGATTCTCGTCCAAGAGACGTGGCTTAAACCCCACGTCCTGAGGGGAACAAACTTACCCAAATTCAAACTAATTAGGAATGACAGACCCCTCCAACAGGGAGGCGGTACTGCCATTTATTATAGGAAAGACTTTCACTGCTGCCCACTACCCACTCCACCCTTAATCAACATGGAGGCCACGGTATGTAAACTGGCAATGACCGGACACCCGTCTGTGATCATTGCATCAGTTTACCTTCCCTCTGGCTCCGAAATCCTCCGCAGCGACCTTGAGTCGCTACTCTCGTTAGGCCAGTCGGTCATCCTGTTTGGAGACTTCAACTCCAAACATACCGACTGGACATGTAGGGAACGGAACTCAAACGGTTCCAAACTTCTGCAAATGACACTAGACTTAGAGCTAGACGTCATCTGCCCCCTTTCTCCTACCCACTACCCACGTATAGTCACCCATCTTCCGGATGTTCTTGACTTTGCCCTGCTTAAGAGAGTTTCTCTTAAGCTCGACGCGATAGAGTCGCTAGACGACTTAGGGTCTGACCACCGACCCGTATCGCTCGTTCTGGGCGGCCTCGAACCTCCGACTTCAACTATGAAGTATTTCACTAACTGGAAGGGCTATCAAGCCTCCCTAGAATCCGCGCTCGAGGATCCTTCCTCACCTCTCCAACCAACGGCTGAACTGTTAGACAGTCCAGCCAAAATCGATACCGCGATCGACTCCTTTACCAAACTAGTCCAATCAACCACAGCGGATCACTCGCGCGAAGTCAAAGTGCCTAATAGGCCACTTCCGCCCCATATCCGGAACTTGATTAGGACTAAAAACAAGGCGCTTAGAGACGCCAGATTATGCCCAACTCCCACGTTTAGAGCCGCAGCAAACCGTTTGCAGCGGGAAGTTAGGACTGCAGTTGCCGACCTTAGGAACTCCCGATGGAGTGACCTTATGGCGGACATCTCTCCCTCTCACCAAGCGTACTACCGGGTCGCTAGAGCCCTGCGTAGTGACGCTATTACGTATACCCCTCCGCTCGCCCGCCCCGATGGCACACATGCCTTCGAGGACGACGAAAAAGCCGAATGTTTCGCTGACAGCATTGCCTCACAATGCTCGCCCAGCACCCAAGCGGGTGACCCGGTCCATATCCGGGTCATCGAAGAGGAGGTCCGAGACAGGGCCTCCCTTCCGCTCCTCCCTGAAGACCCTCCATCCACCACTTCGGTGGATGAAATCCAATCCTTTATAAGGGGCCTTAAGCCCCGTAAAGCCCCGGGCGCCGATGGCATCTCCAACAAGGCGCTCAAACACCTTCCCGAAAGGGCACTCCTTTTGCTGTCCCTAATTATGAACGCCTGTTTCGAACATTGCCACTTTCCAGCCGCCTGGAAGGAGGCAATCGTCATAGGCATTCCCAAGCCCGGCAAGCCCCTTGATCAGCCGGCAAATCATCGCCCTATCAGCCTCTTAAAGGCCATGGGCAAGCTTTTCGAAAAGATTGTACTCTCTCGCATGAGGGAGCACCTTTTCGGAAACAATCTCATTATCCCACACCAATTCGGCTTTAGAGCAAAGCATAGTTGTCCACAGCAAGTTCACCGCATCGTTGAGTACATACTCAGCGGGTTCAATAAAAGAAAATACAAAACAGGTGCTGTCTTCTTCGACGTCGCCAAAGCTTTTGATAAGGTTTGGCACGCCGGACTTATCCATAAACTCTACGACTTAGATATGCCCGACCGGTTAGTCCGTCTTATAGCCGCATTCCTCAGCGATCGCACCTTTCGCTTTCGCTACGAAGGAACCCTGTCAACGCACCGTCCGCTGAGAGCGGGCGTGCCGCAGGGGTCGGCCCTCTCCCCTCTCCTCTACAGCGTTTATACAAACGACTGTCCGATACCAACCAATGGTACCCAATTAGCCCTATTCGCCGATGACACCGCACTTTTTCTAAAAGCGCCGTCACACAAGGCCATCCTTGGTAGGCTTCAACAATCTATCTCCCAACTAGGCGACTGGTTTCGCAAGTGGAGAATAGACGTCAACCCAGATAAAAGCGCAGCAATTATATTTGACGTTAAACGTAGGTCCCGAGTGGTCCCTTACGGGACACAGCCCTTAAGGCTACTAGGCGCCCCGATACCGTGGCAACGCGCCACCAAGTATCTAGGCGTCACCCTCGACAAAGGCCTCACTTTCGGGCCTCATATCCGTAGAGTCACTAGAAACGCCCGCTTCTACCTAAACCGTCTTAACCCTATGTTGGGGCGGGATAGTAGAATGTCCTTAAAAAATAAAATAACCCTCTACAAAGTTTGTATACGACCAGTCATGACATACGCGTCTCCAGTATTTGCACACGCGGATCCCGTCCGATTAAAGCCGCTGCAAGTCGTGCAGAGCAATTTTTGCCGTAGGGCAACAGGCGCACCTTGGTACGTCCGAAACGCGGACCTACACCGCGACCTGTCCCTACCGACCGTCCAATCTCACCTGCAAAAATGCTCCGAGCGCTTTTTCAAAGCCGCAGAGGAGCATGCAAATCCCCTCATATTAGAGGCAGCGGACTACGTCCCGCTCGCCCCCTCTAGGCACAAAGTCCGTAGGCCCAAACATGTGCTTACGGATGAGCCTGACCCTTTAGCGCAAGCTGTGGAACGCCTATCATCGACCCACACTCGCATGACCCAGCAATAAAAACGAGCGGCCTTCCGCAGCTCGTTAATCCCGCATCTGCGGACCACGTCCAATAGGGGCGTGGCCCGATTTCTCACGCATGCGCTAGCTTAAGCTAACGCGGCGTTGCGTCGCCCTTCATTCCCGGGTGCGATCGCTCATATAAAGCCTGTATAGCCTTCCCAGGCTAAGGCACCTACTTCAGGTGGTGTTTAGTCAGTACGAGTCTGACATAACCTCTCGGCCGGCCGATGTATCCATGTAGGATTCACCACCTCCCTCCCTCGCGTCCGGAGGGGAAAAAAAAAAAAAAAAAAAGTTTTTGAACGCATTTAGTCGTCGTTGTTGTGCGGTGCGCGTGTATCGCGTTCTGCTCCGTCGTCATTCCAGACTTCATTCGCTCGCTTCGTTCGTTCGTCGTTCGTTCCCAAGCAAACAAACAAACAAACAAGATAAAAAATGGCGCGTACCAAACAGACCGCTCGCAAGTCCACCGGTGGTAAGGCACCCCGCAAACAGTTGGCCACCAAGGCGGCGCGCAAGAGTGCACCCGCCACCGGCGGTGTGAAGAAACCTCATCGCTACAGGCCCGGCACCGTGGCTCTTCGCGAGATCCGTCGCTACCAGAAGAGTACCGAACTGTTGATCCGCAAATTGCCATTCCAGCGTCTCGTCCGTGAGATAGCGCAAGACTTCAAGACCGATCTCCGTTTTCAGAGTTCGGCCGTCATGGCCCTCCAGGAGGCTAGTGAGGCGTATCTGGTCGGTCTGTTCGAGGACACCAACCTTTGCGCCATTCACGCTAAACGCGTCACCATAATGCCCAAGGACATTCAATTGGCGCGCAGGATCAGAGGAGAACGCGCTTAAGGTGCGGTCAAGTCGTCGTCGTCGTCGTCGTCCTGTGTGTTGTGTTGTTTGTTGGTGGTGGTCTGTGACCAACCCAACCCAACAAAACTCCGCATCATACTCAAAACAAAAGGCCCTTTTCAGGGCCGCAATAAGTTCATGACGTTATTGTATGCTAATGTTTCATGTGAACAGGTGTATCGTCATGTATATAATTATAATACAATATATAAAATGACGTATATATAAAATAATAAGAAATATATAAAACACACACACACACACGTACACGAGTAAAATATATATATAAATATATATATATTCCTATCTGCCTTTCGAAGTTTAGTGCGAGAGAGTGGAAAGACATATGGCCAATGCTCAAATAAGATGATAAATAAATTAAGTACTAATATAACTATATATACACATACATACATACATACATACATACAACAAGGAAAAAAAAAAAAAAGAAAAAAAAAAAAAAACCCCGATCGGCCGGTTGCGCCGATATGCGATGCGAATATACGAGTATCCCCACTCCGTCCACTCTACCTCGCGCCCCGTGCTACAAACGTCTCCGTCGTCCGGAGTGGTGCGCGACTGTATATATAGAGCGGAATACGGGTTTCGTTGAGTGTGTGTGGTAGTACGCCGTGCGCCTTCGTTCGAACCGGTTGTGTCCGCTCCGCTGTCTCGCGTCGAGCCCGACCGGCTTCCGTCGTGCGTTTCCGCCGCTACTCGCCTTCACCGCGCTCCACGCACCGCGTTCGCGCCCCGCGCTCCGCGCCCCGTGCTCGCGTGTGCCGTGTGCAGTGCCGCCTAAGCAATATAGACAGTGACTATTTTCGCGAAATTGACGCTACAAGTGCTGTGTGACCTGTTCAGTGTTGCTTATTGAAGCACTACATTTTACTTGTGGTAAAAGACCTAGTGCTTCCCCGGAGTTACGCCATTCCCTCCACCTCCTACCACAACCACACTTCCCCCACCACTGCCCCTACCACTCACTGATTCCCCCCTTCCATCTTTCCACATCTACTCACCGTTTATTGATATGAATATCAATAATCCCCCCCCGTCCAAACCCCCGGACCCCCGGAGATCAAGCTCGCCCAGCTCCGCCGACATGTCGGCCCATGGGCCCTCCTCAAGCCGCGTCCTGACACCAACTGAAAGGCAGGTTGTTGAACAACCTCGCCCCAGCACGTCGAGAGGAATTCGCGGACCTGAAATCCGTCGCCGTTCGCAAATCGACGACGACAGCCTGCCCGGAGGCGACGAGAAGCGCCCCTGCCTCGATGTATCGTCATCACTTGCGGGAGCGAGCGCCTCGAGTGCCGCCCGCCCACCATCACCTGACCTCGACACCTACATAGACGCCTTAGGCGGGATGGAAGGACTTATTAGTCCTCTCCCGCCTTCCCACGACTCAACGGAGTACGCCGGGATGCCGTCGCTAGCGACGAGCCCCGGCGCGTCCCGCTCGTACGCTCAAGCCGCCGCCTCTTCACCGCCAGTGTCATCCCACCCGAGCGCAGCTACGGAGCCAGCCCAGTCCCGCCTACGTGGATATCCACCTATCGTGGTTGAGAGCCTGCCCGATTGGCCAACACATCTCCTAGCGCTCAAGCGCGAACTGGGGCGCACCCCAAATGCGCGCCCCTTCGGCAATGGAGTGCGCTTTATGCCTACCACTGAGGAAGAATTCCGAACAACGCAGCGCTACTTTGTAGAAGCGAGTGAGACCAACCCGCAGATAACCTGGTTCTGCTACGCGCCGGAGGAGGACAAGCCGACTAAAGTGGCAATCCGGGGCATCCCTGCCGACTCCAATCCAGCTCGAATAAAGGAGGCGCTCGAGGAGATGTCCTTTGAAGTCAGCCTCATAAGGAATATCAAAGGTAAGCGCGGCAGACCAGGCTGCATTTTCTTTGCGCAATTACCGCATTTAAATAGAGAGGAACAGAATCGCCTATTCTCTATAGACGAAATCCTAGGCATGCCGGGTGTCGTCATCGAGGCTTGGAAACCCAGGAGTGGCACCTCCCAGTGCCACAGATGTCAAGCCTTCGGTCACAGCTCGGTGAATTGTCACCGCCCCATAAAGTGTGTTCGATGTGCGGGGGCCCACGCGGCAGCGGACTGCCCACGTGACCGCGCCGCCCCCCCCACCTGCGCCAACTGCTCAGCGGCGCACACCGCAAACGACCGTCGCTGTAAAGCATTTATAGCAGCAGCCCGGCGGGTCGGAGCCCGCACCCAGCCACCGATCCCTGATGCCCCCAACCGTGCCGCCGCCACCGCGCCCCCCGCGCCCTCCTCGCGCCCCGCGCGTTCGGCCTACCAGCCGCGCAGCGCCGACATGCGAGACACGCAGCAGGGCGCAACACTAGCGCCCCCTGCCAACCCGCCTGTCGCTCGGGGAGCGCCGACATCGTCGAGACGCCGCCGCCGCCGTCGCGGCCGTCGCGGCAGTGCAGTGCCGCCTACAACTCCACGGGCAACTTCAACCCCGGCCCCCGCTCCTATTCCCCCCCCCCGCCACTCAGACGGGTTTTCATCAAGGGGGGGCACCGCTACCATCCCATCTTCACCCCCAACCACCAAGGAGCACCACGTCTCAGGTGCCCCCCCCTCCACCCTCCATCCAGCAACGTCCATGGGCCCCTCGCCCGGACCCACGCCTTGTCCGGGATCACCCGACTCCCGCGCAGATACCACCTCCTTCGGCGTTCAAGCCACTGCCTCAACGCCCCCCACGCCGCCCCAGCGGCCCACCAACGCCGCGCCCCCAACAGACTCCTTGCCCCCAGACTCAATGGGGCTACCCACTACCGCATCCCAACAATATCCCAGCCCCATTCCTCCAGCTTCTGCTACAGCTGCTGCAGGGCATCCTCACTAACATCGCCCGTGGATGCGACCCGTGCGCAGCGATCATGGGGGCCATGAACTGGGTCACCCAGGGAGCAACCCAGGAATTCTCAGAGTGGCCTATTGGAACCCGGGAGGAATAAGGGGCCGCATCAACGAGCTTCGCCTTCTCGCACAAGAGCAGAACCTCCACATCATACTTTTGGGTGAGACCTGCCTATCACCCAAAACCAGATTCGCTATTCCCAACTACCACATCTACCGCCGGGATGAGATCTCACCGGAAGGCATCGCCTACAGAGGAACGGCAGCCCTAGTGCGCAAGGGCATACCGCACTGCGAGCTGCCCTGGGCCGACTTCATCTCCCTTCGAACCACGGGCGTGGCCATCGAGGTGGGCGGAACCGAGATCAAGCTGTTCGCCGCCTACAGACCCCCCGGAGACTCGATCGACGCCGAAGACTTGGACAAAGTATTTACCGACCACACCCCCACCATAGTCGTAGGTGACTTGAATGCCAAGCACACAGCGTGGGGCTCAACCAAGTGTAACCTGCCCGGACGACGCTTGCTGGACGCGCTGTTGGCCCGCGAGATAGAAGCCGCGGGGCCGCCAGAGCCTACGCATATACCCACTGTCCCCGACCACATGCCTGATGTAATAGACATCGCTACTTATAGGAACTTAAGATCGCCCCTAACTATAGAAGTACTTCACGAAGTCAGTACAAATCACCAACTCATATTGATTACGCTAGGTATCGCAACTAGCGGCGTCTCTCTGCCACCGCCCCGCCACTCTACGGACTGGGAAGCTTACAAGCGCGAAATGTCAACCTTACCTCCCGTCGGCCCCCTTTCGTCGCCCGAAGACATCGACAACTCTATTAAACTCATGACGGAGGAGATGACTCGGGCCCTAAACAACAATACAAAGGAGAGGCCGAGCTACAAGCGCGTCCCTCTACCCATACATATACGAGACAAGATCAAGCGCAAGAACGCTCTGCTGAAATTGTGGGCGAGCGTAAGATGTCCCCGACTCAAGACTGAAGTCAACAGACTGACTGCCGAGGTCACCCGCCTGGTACAAGTGTGGAGGGGTGACTCATGGGACGCGGCCCTGTCTAGAGCATCCGAGCACCCGGCCTCACTTCACCGCCTAATTAAGAGGGTCACTAAACCTCAAGCGCCCCCCTGCCCCCTGCTGGACGAGCTGGGCAGGCGTAGATACGCAGCCCAAGACAGGGCGACCCTTCTCGCCACACATCTGCAGGAGCAGTTTACACCCCACCCTGCAGACCCCAGTGCTACCGAACACCACAACCGCATTGAAGAGGAGGTCGGTTGTCTACTTGGTTCACCCCCCGCCCCCCTCCCGGGCAGCTCTTACATCTCGCCTACGGAGGTGAAAAGGATGGCAGCCAACCTCAACAGACGGAAGGCCCCGGGTCCGGACAACCTGCCCCCTGCGGCCATCATCGAGCTGCCTAGACGCGCTCTCGCATCCTGGACGCGGATATTCAACGCCTCGCTTCGACTACACTACTTTCCCTCTCAATGGAAAACGGGGAAGGTTATTATGATCCCCAAGGGAGGGAAGGATAGACGTCAAGTTACAAACTACAGGCCCATCACCCTTTTAAATCATTTGGCCAAACTCTATGAAAGACTCCTGCTCAGAAGACTGAAGCCATTCTACCACCCACGCGAGGAGCAGTACGGGTTTCGTAGTGAACACTCCACCCCGCTGCAACTGACGCGACTCCTGCACCACCTCACTACGGCCCTTAATAGAGGACACTGCACAGTGACAGTTTTCTTGGATGTCGAGAAAGCTTTCGACCGGGTTTGGCACCCCGGTCTTATCCACAAACTGCACACCGCCAGCTTCCCTCCAGCGCTCATACACCTCGTAGCTGACTACCTCAGTAGGAGAAGCTTCTACGTGTCGGTGGAATCAGCCACCTCCGCCACTCACTCCATCAAGGCCGGCGTGCCGCAGGGCAGCGTGCTCTCTCCACTGCTATACGGCCTCTACACGAATGACATCCCGTCACTAAATCCGCTACTACGGGACTGGGAGGCAAGAGTTGAGCTTGCGCTCTTCGCAGACGATAGCGCATACTATACCTCGTCCGCATGGCCCAAACCAGCAGCGACCAGGATGCAGCGGCAACTGGACCTCCTGCCCGATTGGCTCGCCAGATGGCGTATCGCCATCAACGTGGGCAAGACCGCTGCCCTCCTCACCACAACTAAGAAGCCACCACCACCACTCAAATTACTTGGACAACAGATTGCGTGGCAGCAGTCTGTGAAGTACCTGGGGGTTACACTGGACCGTAACCTCCACATGGTCGCCCACCTCGACCAAGTAACTGCAGCCGGCCACCGAGTGCGAGGAGAGTTTTACCATCTTTTTAACTCCAATCTCCCCAGGCGCACTAAAGTAAATATCCTTAAACAATACCTGCGGCCGGTGCTAACATACGCCGCGCCCGCTTGGTACCATCTATGTTCACAGACGCAACGCAGGAGGCTCCAAGCGGTCCAGAACAAAGCGGCACGAATCATAGCCGGCGCCAAGAGATATGTACGCAATGACGTCATCGCGCGCGACCTCCGTATCGCGCCGCTTGATGACGTCATAGAGCAACTCAAGGAACGGATGTTCGACCGCGCAGACAGCAGCGCCCACGCCCACTTACATCGCATCGCTCCGAAACAGCCAGCCGACCCGCCTTACAAATACCGCCGCCCCCCACACAGATGCGAGCCCTCGAACAGCCGCACCCCCTCCGTGTCCCATCATGACTCCCCCCCCCACCACCCCTCTACCTGAAAATCAACCCCCATCCCCCGATCGTATAAGCCGCACCCGCTCGCTGGCGCTACCTGGGCCTCCCCCCCCACGGGGGGTCTCACCCGGTATGCAGACCGCGCCGAGGGTCGCGCATCGGTCCCCCCCGCGAGAGCATAACGCCGAAGGGGCGGAGCGGTAACATCGAAACACCAAGATGGGTTCATTTCCTACAATACTAAACTTTAAAAAGTTGTAAAAACAAAGGCTGGCAACTAGCGACTGCGCATCGAATTAGTTGCAGCAATAGTGGGCCTGCCACTTTCCACTTCGTCATCACGACGGCCGCTGTACAAGCGGCTCACAAAGACCGTCGGCTAGTAAGCCGATGACATGGCTCGACCCGCACCCCACCCACCCCCCCCCCTAGGGGTGAGTGATGAAACCAGATCGTTTCGTTGAGTATTTTGAGTTTGTCCGTCCGCAAGCGCAAGCAAGCGAGCGAGCGAGCTCGTCGTCGGACGACACTTAACTAACGAGGAGGAATCTATCTAATCGAGGGCAACCAGCAAGATGACCGGTCGCGGTAAAGGAGGCAAGGGGCTCGGAAAAGGTGGAGCGAAGCGTCACAGGAAAGTTCTCCGCGATAACATCCAAGGTATCACCAAGCCGGCCATCCGCCGTCTCGCACGCAGAGGTGGTGTGAAACGTATCTCCGGTCTGATCTACGAGGAGACTCGCGGTGTGCTGAAGGTATTCCTCGAGAACGTGATCCGCGACGCTGTAACTTACACGGAGCACGCCAAGAGGAAAACCGTCACCGCGATGGATGTCGTCTACGCCCTGAAGCGTCAAGGGCGCACCTTGTATGGTTTCGGCGGTTAAGCCGTGCTGTGCCAGCGAGCCGTGCGATGTTGCGTTGTAAGAGTACGTACGTATCGTATCGTATCCGACGTCTTCATCGGTGGATAGATAGATACATACATACATACATATCTACAGCCGAGTCGCGCTCTCGCGAACACGCGCACATAAACAAAAAAAAAGGCCCTTTTCAGGGCCGCAAGAGTTTCATCGTTGTTGCCAACTATTGTTTCTACTATACGCATGTACACTGTCATTGTTCAATTGCCACGAAACCGATCCACCCATACCTACCTACCTACCTACTTACGCGATATCAATAAATAAAGCAATTAATTAAGTAAGTAAGCTAATTGCTTCATACATCCATAAATCTCCAGCCACAAACATACAAAGCCAATGGATCTCCATCATACAGCACGCACGCACGCACGCACGCACACACACACTCACTCACTCACATAATAATAATAATATAGGCAGGTACTGTTAAGCACCTACCTACCTACCTACCTACCTACCTACCTATCTATCTATCTATCTATCGCTTTGAAACAAAATTAAACAAGCTAAACCACACCACGCACGACACGAACATGGATGAAATCTGCCATCTTCACACTGGATAGTTGTATACCGCACGGACGGACACGCGTAACGTTTTTCTTTTCTTTTCCTTCTTCATTATTTGTTTCTCTATTCCGCCGCCGCGTTTGTTTTTGTTCGTTTGTTTGATTAATTCATCCATCCATCCATCGTTGGTTGGTTGGTTTCGGTTCCCAGCTGGCTGTTTCTCCCTCCCGTCCAGGCCCGGCCCGGCCCGGGGGCAGTACTTTCGCGCCCGACCGTTCTTTCTTCCTTCCTTCCTTTCTTTCTCTAGTACGTACGTTCGTTCGTTTTTATTTTATTATTTTATTTAATTTTTCAATTTAATTTTATATCATTCGCTTTCTATTAATCCTTATTGAGTTTCATTTTGTTACACTGCATTGCATTGCATTCCATTTCGAACATCGAGCCGACGTCTATCCACTCTCTGCTGCGTGTGTTTTACGACAGTCGCGGTCACTGCGATATTTTCGACTTGAAACAATCGCAACAACTACGGATTACTTTTACTATTGAGGACCGTTATATTACAGTTTTATCTAAAGCACATACATTTGATCACGCGTTATTTTTCTAATAGAAAATCAACATTTAATCGAACCCCCAGGTACGCGAGATAGTCGATAACGAAAATAAACCGCTCTCGCGTTTCACCTATTCAACTGTCGCTGTTCATTTGTGTGCAATACGACAGGGACACTATAGAATATTAGATAAGAGTGATCTTTAACATTGAATCATTGTAAAATATTTATATAATCATATATTTTCGTAACAATGTTAGTGAAAACTTGTGAGCGTTCATACGAGAAAATGTCCAACGACACGCCGGCTCTCTTTATGGTATTGCCTCGCGACTTCCAGTCCGAGCGAGACATCGTCTGTGGCGACATCTGTCTCTCTGTGTGTTACATACATACCTACATATATCTAATATCGCTCTGCGTCTGCGCGTCACTCAGTCAGTTCGTTCGTTTCGTTTCAACAACAAAAAAAAAAAAAAGAAAAGCAACAACTGTAATACTACAATGGCAGACACCGCAATCGCTTCCGAAGCCCCCGCCCCCGCTACGCCGGCGAAGAAACCGAAGTCTGCAGCGGCCGGAGGACCGAAGAAACCGAAGGCGAAGCCGACCCATCCCAAGACGTCGGAAATGGTGAACAACGCCATCAAGGAGTTGAAAGAGCGCAGCGGCTCGTCACTGCAAGCTATCAAGAAATACATAGCGGCACGGTACGACGTCGACGCTGAGAAGTTGGCGCCGTTCATCAGGAAATATCTAAAGAGCGCCGTGGAGTCCGGTGCTCTGATACAGACCAAGGGCAAGGGAGCGTCCGGTTCCTTCAAATTGGAGTCCAAATCGGCGGCGTCCAAGAAACCGGCAGCGAGCAAGGGCACCTCCGCAGCGAAGGGCGGCGCCGCCGCCGGCGGCGCATCGGCAAAATCTAAGAAGTCCGCCGCGGCAGGTAGGCCGAAGAAGGGCGCCGCCTCTGCATCCTCGCCCGCCAAGTCGAAATCTTCCACGGCCGCCGCTGCCGCCGCCGCCGCGAAGGACAAGAAGGCCGCCGCGGCCGCAGCCGCCGCCAAGAGGAAGCCCGCCGCCAAAAAGAGCGCCGCATCATCGGCGGCCGCGTCGAAGGCCAAGGCCGCTCCCAAGGCTAAGAAGACCGCAAAGCCGCCAACCAAGAAACCTAAAGCGCCCAAACCGAAGAAGGCCGCCGCTACGCCCAAATCTAAACCCGCCGCCAAGAAGGCAGCCGCCTCCAAGAAGTAAACAGCGTGCAAAAGTGCGCGAGCGAGCTAGCTAGCTGGCGATGTGAAGCGACGAACGCCGCCTGCGTTTGGATGCGATGCGATGCGGTGCTGTGCTGTGCTGTGCGCGCAATAATACATAACGCGCGCTCGCACACGGCACGTTTGTTGTTATCCTTCGCGTTGCTGCTGTCTGCTGTCTGCTGCCGCCGCCGATGATTGCCGTTGCTGTTGCGTTTTCTTTTTTTTTTTTTTTTTTTTTCTTTTTTTCGACACTTCAGACCGTCGAGATTATATGATGAAACAAAACAATACAACAACGTGCACCACGATATCCAAAAACAGCCCTTTTCAGGGCTAACAAAGAGCTCTATGTTCGGTTATGCGAACTGTTTCTTAGAGACAGCCAGTACGACGTCATCACAAACACACACACACATACACACCTACCTACCTACCTACCTACCTACCTACCTACCTACCTACCTACCTACCTACCTATCTATCTATCTATCTATCTATTTGACGACTGTTTGGTGCAACGGTAGCGATTCATTATACGTATGTCTATCTATCTATCTATCTATCCGTTACCCTAGTATCCATAACACAAGGCTAGGCTAATTCGTGTGAATGTAAGAAACATTTATTATTATTATTATTATTATTATTCCATCACGGCGTTAACTATGATTTTATGATGAGTCTAGTGCTTGTCACGTGACTTGCGTCGCGTTTCGTTTCGTTGCCAGCCTGAGCCTGTCTCTCCGCCGCCGTCTATCTATCCGTCCTTATCGCACAGTGCCGTTCTTAGCGCAAGCCCCACTACGTGGCATACGGCCCGACTGCATATATATTTCAGAACGCGCGTTGTTCGCTCGGGGAGACAGCTTGACGCCTTCGTCCGAACCGGTTGTGTCCGCTCCGCTGAGTAATCGCGTGAGCCCGACCGGCTTTCGTCGTACGTTTCCGCCGCTACTCGCCTCACCGCGCTCCACGCACCGCGTTCGCGCCCCGCGCTCCGCGCCCCGCGCTCGCGTGTGCCGTGTGCAGTGCCGCCTAAGCAATATAGACAGTGACTATTTTCGCGAAATTGACGCTATAAGTGTTGTGTGCCTGTCCAGTGTTGCTTATCGAAGCACTACGTTTTACTTGTGCGTAAAATACCCAGTGCTTCCCCGGAGTTACGCCATTCCCTTCACCTCCTACCACAACCACACTTCCCCCACCACTGCCCCTACCACTCACTGACTCCCCCCTCCATATTTCACATCTACCTCACCGTTTATTGTTAATTCTATGAATATCAATAATCCCCCCCCGTCCAAACCCCCGGACCCCCGGAGATCAAGCTCGCCCAGCTCCGCCGACATGTCGGCCCCTGGGCCCTCCTCAAGCCGCGCCCTGTCGCCAACTGAAAGGCAGGTTGTTGAACAACCTCGCCCCAGCACGTCGAGAGGAACCCGCGGACCAGAAATCCGTCGCCGTTCGCAAATGGACGACGACAGCCTGCCCGGAGGCGACGAGAAGCGCCCCTGCCTTGACACATCGTCATCACCTGCGGGAGCGAGCGCCTCGAGTGCCGCCCGCCCACCATCACCTGACACCTATATAGACGCCATAGGCGGGATGGAAGGACTTATTAGTCCTCTCCCGCCTTCCCACGACTCAACGGAGTACGCCGGGATGCCTTCGTTAGCGACGAGCCCCGGCGCATCCCGCTCGTACGCCCAAGCCGCAGCCTCTTCACCGACGCCATCCCAACCGAGAGCTGCTACGGAACCAGCCCAACCGCGCCTACGAGGCTACCCACCTATAGTGGTAGAAAGCCTGCCCGACTGGCCGACACACTTACTAGCGCTCAAACGCGCGCTAGGTCGCACCCCAAATGCGCGCCCCTTCGGGAAAGGAGTGCGTTTCATCCCGACCACCGAAGAGGAATTTAGATTGACCCAACGATACTTCATCGAAGCGAGCGCCTCCAACCCGCAGATCACCTGGTTCTGCTACGCGCCGGAAGAAGATAAGCCGATTAAAGTAGCAATACGTGGCATTCCCGCCGACTCCGACCCACTGCGACTCAAGGAGGCCCTCGAGGAGATGTCCTTCGAGGTGAGCCTCGTTCGGAGTATTAAAGGTAAGCGCGGCAGACCAGGCTGCATTTTCTTCGCCCAATTACCTCATATAGATAGAGACGAACAGGCTCGCTTGTTCGCCATAGACGAGATCCTAGGCATGCCGGGCGTAGTAGTTGAGGCCTGGAAACCCAGAAGTGGCCCTTCACAGTGCCACAGGTGCCAAGCGTTCGGGCACAGCTCGGTTAATTGCCACCGCCCCATCAAGTGTGTCCGTTGTGCGGGGGCCCACGCGGCAGCGGACTGTCCTCGTGACCGCGCCGCCCCCCCCACCTGCGCCAACTGCTCCGCGGCACACACAGCAAATGACCGCCGCTGTAAAGCGTTTTTGTCAGCCGCTCGTCGGGTCGGAGCCCGTACTCACCCACCGATCCCGAGCGCCCCCAACCAAGAAGCCACCGCGCGCCCCACGCGCCCCACGCGCCCTATGCGCCAGCCTGTGCAGCCGCAAAGCGCGGATATGCGCGACACCCAGCAGGGCGCAACCCTAGCGCCCCCTGCCAACCCGCCCGTCGCAAGAGGAGCAGCACCTCCGTCGAGACGCCGCCGCCGCCGCCGCCGCGGCAGAGCCGCGTCGTCCACTACTCCGCGGGCCACCTCAACGCCGGCTCCCACCGTCATCCCTCCCCCCGCACTCCAAGCGGGTTTTCCCCAAGGGGGGGCACCACAACCTCCTCAATTTCACCCACCAACATCAAGGAGCACTGCCACATTGCCCCAGGTGCCCCCCCCCCCCTCCTGCATCCCACCCCCAACAGCGTCCATGGGCCCCTCGCCCGGACCCACGCCTTGTTCGGGACCCTCCGACCACCACACCCCAGCCTCTCTCGGCCTTCAGGCCACTGCCCCAGCGGCCCTCACGCCGCCCCACCGGCCCTCCGATGCAGAGACCCCAACTGACGCCTCACCCCCAACCCCAATGGAGCCACCCCCTTCCCCATCCCACCACCGTCCCACTCCCGTACTTGCAAATAATAATGCAATTGTTACAGGGAGTGTTAGACAACATCGCCCGGGGATGCGACCCATGTGCCGCGATAATGGGGGCCATGAACTGGGTCACACAAGGAGCCACCCAGCAACACTCAGAGTGGCCTACTGGAACCCGGGCAGCATAAAAGGCCGTATCAACGAGCTTCGCCTCCTTGCTCAATCCCAGGATCTCCACATTATATTACTGGGAGAAACCCTACTGACGCCCAAGATAAAGTTAGCCGTCCCTAACTATTACATCTATCGCCGTGACGAGATCTCCCCAGAGGGCGTCGCCTACAGAGGGACCGCGGTCCTAGTGCGCAGAGGCATACCGCACACTGAACTCCCCTGGGCCGACTTCACCTCTACACGGACCATCGGCGTTGCAATCGAGGTGGGTGGTACTGAAACAAAATTGTACGCCGCGTACCGACCCCCCGGCGACGCAATCGACGCGGAAGACATAGACCGTCTATTCATGGATTCGACCCCCACCATAGTCGCAGGCGATTGGAACGCAAAGCACTCCGCATGGGGTGCAAGCAAGTGCAACCTTCCCGGTCGACGTTTATTCAACGTGTTAGAGGCCCGCGATATATTAACTGCGGGGCCGCCTGAGCCCACTCACATCCCGACCATCCCGGACCACACTCCCGACGTGATCGACTTCGTGTTACACAGAGACGTGCGTACTCCTTTAACCGTCGAAGTACTCCACGAAGTAGGTACCAACCACCTGCCGATAATGTTCACGTTGGGAGCGGCAACGAGTGACGTCACACTGCCACCGCCCCGCCATACTACGGACTGGACGGCTTACAAGCGCCGCCTCTCAACCTTTTCTACCGCCGGCCCACTTTCGTCGTCCGACGATATTGACAGAGCGGTTAAGCACCTGACGGAGGCGATGACCCGGGCCTTAACCGACTCAACCACTGAGAGGTCTCAGTTCCAACGCGCAACTCTCCCGGCCCACATTCGCAACAAGATGAACGTGAAGAGGTCCCTCCTCAAGCTGTGGGCCCGTATCAGATGTCCTCGTCTCAAGACGGAGCTAAACAAGGTCTCCGCCGAAGTCACCCGGCTCGTTCAAACCTGGAGGGGCGACTCATGGAACTCGGCCCTACTCAAGGCGAACGAGCACCCTGCACACCTCCATCGACTCATTAAAAGGGTCAGCAAAAAGCAAGCGCCTCCCTGCCCGCTACTGGACGAACTGGGCAGACGCAGATATGCGGCCCAAGACAGGGCGACGCTCCTTGCTACTCATCTGCAGGAGCAATTTACCCCTCACCCTGCGGACCCAGGTGCAGCCGACCACCACAATCTGATTGAGCAAGAAGTTATCACCCTCCTCAGGTCGCCCCCCGCGCCCCTCCCGGGCAGCACTTTTATATCTCCAGCGGAGGTGAAGAGAGTGGCGACCAGACTCAATCGGCGGAAGGCCCCAGGCCCGGACAACTTACCCCCGGCGGCCATCACTGAGCTTCCCCGACGTGTGTTCGCCTCTTGGGCCCAAATCTTTAATGCCTCCCTGCGGCACCACCACTTCCCCTCTGATTGGAAATTGGGGAAGGTAATCATGATCCCCAAAGAGGGGAAGGATAGACGCCAGACTGCAAGTTACAGGCCCATCACCCTGCTGAACCACCTCGCAAAATTATTCGAGCGGCTCCTCCTCAAGCGTTTGAGCAATTATTATCACCCAAGAGAGGAGCAGTACGGATTTCGCAGCGGTCACTCCACCCCGCTGCAACTGGCGCGGCTTATTCACCACCTATCCACAGCACTGAACCGAGGACACTGCACAGTTGCAGTGTTCCTAGATGTTGAGAAAGCGTTCGACCGGGTCTGGCACCCCGGTCTCATCCACAAGCTCCACTCCTCAAACTTTCCGGAAGCGCTAATACATCTCATCGCCGCCTACCTGGACAAGCGGACATTCTACGTGTCAGTCGAAGCCGCGACCTCCGACATCTACCCCATCAAGGCCGGCGTGCCGCAGGGCAGTGTGCTCTCGCCGCTGCTATACGGCCTGTACACTAACGACATCCCATCTGTCAACCAGCTGTTACAGGCCTGGGAGCCCAGGGTCGAACTCGCCCTCTTCGCGGACGACAGCGCCTTTTTCTCCTCGTCCGCGTGGCCCAAACCAGCAGCGGCCCGAATGCAGAGACAGCTGGACCTCCTGCAAGACTGGCTCGCCAAATGGCGTATAGCAATAAATGTGAGCAAGACGGCAGCCCTCCTGACCACCAAACGCAAGCCTCCGCCACCATTGAAGTTACTTGGCCAGGAGATAGAGTGGCAAAACACCGTAAAATATCTGGGGGTTACACTAGATCGTACCCTCCATATGGTCGCCCACGTGGATCGGGTGGCAACAGCGGGCCACCGAGTGCGCGGGGCTCTTTATCACCTTCTCAACTCGAGCCTCCCCAAGCGCACAAAGGTCAACATTTATAAGCAGTACCTGCGGCCGGTGCTAACATATGCATCGCCCGCATGGTACCATTTATGTTCGCAGCCGCAACGCCAGAGACTCCGAGCGGTGCAACATAAAGCGGCTCGAATCATAGCCGGCGCCGGTCGATACGTACGAAACGACGTCATCGCGCGCGACCTTCGCATCGCGCCGCTAGATGACGTCATAGAAAAATTCAAAGTGCGTATGTTCGACCGCGCCGACAACAGCGCCCACACCCACCTGTCCGCCATCGCACCCAAGCAGCCAATCAGCATGCATAGCAAGTATCGCCGCCCCCCACTAAGATGCGAGCCCTCGCCCATCGCCACGCCCACCGACTCCCATCCCACAATTCCTTCCACTACCCCACTACCCGTTTTACAAACCCCACCCCCCGACCGTGTGAGTCACACCCGCTCGCAGGCGCTACCTGGGCCTCCTCCCCCACGGGAGGTCTCACCCGGTATGCTGACCGCGCCGAGGGTCGTGCATCGGTCCTCCTCGCGAGGGCATAACGCCGAAGGGGCGGAGCGATGAACTTCATTCATTCATCAAACCATGACGGGTTTACAAAAATAGTTGAAAAATCAGAGGCTGGCAACTAGCGGCTTTTATTTAAATTAGCCGCTCCTATCAAATGCCAGCCGCAACCAACATTCGTCGATCAAGACGGCCGCTGTTTTAGCGGCTCCCAATGACCCCGGACTCTCGAGTCAGGGAGAAGATGCCCGGGCAAGAGCCTACGGCTCAGCCCGCAACCCACGCGCCCTAGGGTGTGCGTGAAGAAACCAGATTGTTGTTCGCTCGCGGTTCACATAGCGCACGACTCTGACGTACGACGCACGTCAGGGTTCGACGTTTGATTTTTCTTGTGTGTTGTTTGTAAATCTACATTTCCATCATGTCCGGACGTGGCAAAGGCGGCAAAGTTAAAGGGAAGGTCAAGTCTCGCTCCAATCGTGCCGGTCTCCAGTTTCCAGTGGGACGTATACACAGACTCCTTCGCAAGGGCAATTATGCGGAGCGTGTCGGTGCCGGTGCGCCCGTGTACTTGGCCGCCGTTATGGAGTATCTCGCCGCTGAGGTTCTCGAGTTGGCCGGCAACGCCGCTCGCGACAACAAGAAAACCAGAATCATCCCGAGACATCTCCAGCTCGCGATACGCAACGACGAGGAGTTGAACAAGCTCCTGTCCGGTGTGACCATCGCACAGGGTGGTGTGCTGCCTAACATCCAGGCTGTACTCCTGCCCAAGAAGACTGAGAAGAAGGCTTAAGGCGTGTTCGGTATCTACTTGATGATACCCGCGCGCCAGTCTACATGGCATAGCATAGCATAGCATAGCATTGCATTGCATTGCAGTGGACTCTACACGATACGCACTACACCATTGTAAAAGGCCCTTTTCAGGGCCACAAAACTATTCTATAACTTTTTGAGGATTGTTTCTAAGAAGTATACTGTACGTCATACGTTATAGAAATTCTAAATTACTCATTTATTTTACTTACTTACTTATTTATTTATTTAATTAATTAATTAATTAATTAATTTATTTATTTAGTTAGTTGGTTAGTTAGTTACTTACATGGATGGTTGCTAGCACATGTATTGTGTACACAACGGAACGGATGGATAGTACAACAACTACGTCGGGGCGTTGCGTTGTCATAAAATGTTCGATACGGGGTGGCGAGCTTTTTTTTTTTTTTTTTTTTTTTTTTGCTCCTCCGGCGGATAGGTGTCAGGGTGTGTACAGTTGAAAGCACATCAAGCTACCACAAAAATGAAACCGTACTCTATTGCGACGTCATAAGGTAGAGCCAAAAGGCAAATTTGTGCACATTGACGCGCCATCGACTGTACCTATATACACATTCGTTCTGCAGGCCAAAAAAAAAAAAAGAAAAAAAGGAGATATTAAAAAAAAAAAAAAAGGATGACATCTATGACTATCTATACACACATTGCAAACGAAACTTATCACGACGACGGGGGGACCGCATGCGCGCGCGGAGCGGGGGGGGGGGGGGGGTTTCTGCTCTCGTAAAGCCGCGCCGTCATTGGTCGCTTTGTTCGCATCCGAGCCAGCTAGTTGCGCACCGGCAAAACTGAAGTTAACACAGTGAACACAGCTTTTGCCGTGTGTAGTAAGTAGTAGTTCGCCGTGCGCCTTCGTTCGAACCGGTCGTGTCCGCTCCGCTGCCTTGCGTTGAGCCCGATCGGCTTCCGTCGTGCGCTTCCGCCGCTACTCGCCCTCACCGCGCTCCACGCACCGCGTCCGCGCCCCGCGCTCCGCGCCCCGTGCTCGCGTGTGCCGTGTGCAGTGCAAACAAATCAGCATAGACAGTGACTATTTCCCGCGATATTGACGCTTTCTTCGTGTAGTGTGATTGTCTGAACTGATTACAAGAATCACCGCGTTTTTACATTGGTAAAAACCACAGTGTTTCCCCCGTGTTGTGCCTACCTACTTTTCCTTCACATTTACGCTACCCCCTCCACCGTCCCCACTATCGTTTCCCCTACCTAGAGAATCCGCAACCTACCACAGCTCCTTATTCTTATCCCATGGATAAGAATAAATCTCTTCCTTCCCCTAAACCTCCGGATCCCCGGGGAGCACTGCCGCCCAGATCCGCCAATATGTCGGCTCCAGGGACTCAAGCAAGCCGCGACGCCCAGGTACTCAGAGGGCAGGTTGATGAACAACCGCGCCCGAGTACTTCATCGGACTACCGCGGCCCAGAGATACGTCGTCGATCACAAATCGACGACGACAGCCCCGAAGGAAGGGACGAGAAACGTCCTCGCCATGGATCTACACCACCGCATCCTACAGACATACATGCCGCCCGCTCTGACTCACCAGATGACTTCGACGATGCATTGGGCGGGATCGTAGGACACACCAGTCCTCTCCCGACCGCATACGATTCGACAGTTTACGCAGCCTTGCAGTCCTCATTCGAAGGGAGTGACAGCGAGGCGCGTACATACGCTCAAGCCGCAGCTCAGCCCGCAGCGCCCTCTCAGTCGAGCGCTAATACAACCACCATCCGAACAAGCACCAGGGGCTACCCACCCATAGTTATTGAGAACTTACCCAACTGGTCGCATCATCTACTAACGCTGAAGCGTTTACTCGGCCACACTCCAAACGCGCGCCCCTTTGGAAAAGGGGTCCGCTTTATCCCGAAGTCAATAGACGAATTCAGGACGACGCAGAAATACTTCGTGGAAGTGAGCGCACGCGACCCTACAATCGCGTGGTATTGCTACGCGCCTGACGAAGAGAGACCAACAAAGGTGGCAGTTAGAGGAATCCCTCCTGACACCGAGCCGACTGAAATAAAAGGTGCCTTCGAAGAACTGGATTTCACAGTCACAGCAGTCCGCGGCATTAAAGGTAAGCGGGGCAGACCCGGCTGTGTCTATTTTGTCCAGTTTATACACCTAGACCGTGCAGAACAAGCTAGGCTTTTTAACATTGATGAGCTCCTAGGTATGCCTGGCATTGTAATAGAGGCATGGAAACCTAGGAGTGGTCCGGCCCAATGCCACAGATGCCAAGCCTTCGGGCACAATTCGGCAAATTGCCATAAGCCGGTAAAATGCGTCAGATGTGCCGGAGATCATATCGCGGCTGACTGCCCCCGCGACCGCTCTGAACCCGCCACCTGCGCGAACTGTGCCGCCGCTCACCCTGCAAATGACCGCCGATGTAGAGTGTTCATAAGCGCAGCCCGCCGCGCTGGGACCCGCATCCCACCACCAATCCCGGGTGACAACAATGCAGCCGCTCCCAGACGACAACAATCAACGCAACCACAACCGCGTAGCGCAGACATGCGTGACGCGCAACAAGGAGCCACACTGGCCCCTCCTGCCAACCCCCCCGTCGCTCGGGGGGCCCCAGCTCCGTCGAGACGCAGACGCCGCCGCCGTCGCAGCAGACCCGCACCACTTGCACCCCCGCGGGCCACCTCAACACCGGCCCCCTCTCACATCCCTCCTCCCGCCACCCAGACGGGTTTTCGCCAAGGGGGGGCACCACATCCACAACAACCCCAACCCTTGCCGCCAAGGAGCACCACGACTCAGGTGCCCCCCCCACCACCTCCATCTCAACAACAACGTCCATGGGCCCCTCGCCCAGACCCGCGCCTAGTCCGGGAACGTTCAACGCCTCCAACATCAACCCCTCTCTCGGCATTCAGGCCATTACCCCAGCGCCCTCCGCGCCGACCCAGTGGCGCCACAGCAACGCAACCTCAACAGACCTACCCTCCCCAACCCCAACCCCAATGGAGCCATCCCCCACCACATCCCGGCAGCATTCCAATGCCATTCCTGCAGCTATTAATGCAGTTGTTCCAGGGCATCCTCAACAACATCGCGAGGGGATGCGACCCATGCGCCGCCATCATGGGCGCAATGCACTGGATAACGCAAGGAGCCACCCAGGACCACTACGAATGGCATACTGGAACCCAGGGGGCGTAAGAGGCCGTCAAAACGAGCTCCGCCTCCTAGCGCAAGAACAAGACCTGCATATCATCCTACTGGGTGAGACCATATTAAGACCAAACACCAGTCTAAAGATTCCAAATTTTCATATATACCGAAGGGATGAAATCTCACCCGAAAATAAGGCTTATCGCGGCACGGCAGTCCTCGTGCGCAGGGACATCGTCCACACCGAGCTCCCCTGGGCCGAGTTTGACTCAACTCGCACCATCGGCGTATTACTGGAAGCGGGTGGAGTGGAGCTGAAAGTATACGCCGCCTACAGACCGCCAGGTAACTCAGTCAACCCTCAAGACCTGGATAGACTTTTCACAGACCAAACCCCCACCATAGTGGCCGGTGACCTCAACGCCAAACACACAGTGTGGGGGTCCTCCTATGACAGCCCCCCAGGTAAACGACTCCTAGACGCGCTCAACACCCGCGATATAGAAGCCGTGGGGCCGTCCGAGCCAACTCACATCCCGACCGATCCACGTAGCAGCCCAGATGTGATTGACATAGTGTTGTATAAGAACACTACCGCCCCGGTGAGTGTAGAGGTGTTGTATGACACAAATACGCAGCATCTCCCCATCTTGATTACCACCGAGCTAGCACCCAGCACTATGTCAAGACAGCTATCCAGAAACATAACAGACTGGAAGGGATATAAGAGGGAATTAGAAAATCCCCCCCCTCCCTCGGCCCCCTCACTTCACCCACGGAGATTGACGCGTCCGTGAAGCGGCTCACGGAAGCAATGACTCAAGCCCTACTCAACAACACCAAACCAAGACCGTCATACAAAAGAACACCCCTCCCAACCCACATACAAGATCTCATTAGAAGGAAGCGGTCCCTGTTAAAGCTCTGGTCGCACTTAAAGTGCCCACGATTGAAAACCGAGCTCAACAGGTTGACCGCTAAGATCACCATGATGGTTCAATCTTGGAGGGGTGACCAATGGGAAACCGCCCTGGACAAAACCATCGGACACCCTACCAAACTCCATCGACTAATTAGAAACCGCACAAAGAAACCGCCGACCATCACCCCTCTATTTGATGAGCAGGGACGACGCCGTTATGCAGCACAAGACCGCGCCAACCTACTAGCCACACATTTAAGTCAGCAGTTTACCCCCCACCCCCAAACCCCTTCAGCTATGGAGCATCATCGTTGGGTGGAAGATGAGGTAAACAAAATATTAAATGCACAGACCGCCCCCCTCCCGGGCGACTCTTTCATGTCACCCGCAGAAGTAAGGAGGACGGTAATACGCCTGAATCGCCGGAAAGCGTCTGGCCCAGACAAACTACCCCCGGCGACCCTTATTGAGCTGCCCCGCCGCGCGATGGTAGCATGGACCCGCATATTTAACGCAGCCCTCCGCCTCCATCACTACCCAGACGATTGGAAACAAGGACGCATAATCGTTATACCTAAAGAAGGTAAGGACCGCCGCCACGCTGCAAACTACAGGCCAATCACGCTCCTCAACCACATAGCCAAACTGTTCGAGAGACTAATATTAACCCGCCTATCACCGCACTATCACCCGCGAGACGAACAGTTTGGCTTCCGTAGCGGTCACTCTACGACGCTGCAACTAACAAGGTTCATCCATCACCTAGCCGTCGCTCTAAACAAAAACCACTGCTCAGTGGTGGTTTGTCTGGACGTAGAGAAGGCCTTCGACCGGGTTTGGCACCCCGGTCTCATATTCAAGATGAGAGAGGCTAACGTCCCTCTCGCTCTGATCCAGCTCGTGGCCAGTTATCTACGTGGGAGAGCCTTTTACGTCACAGTGGAGGCCGCCGACTCGGACATGCACCCCATACAGGCGGGGGTGCCGCAAGGTAGCGTGCTGTCCCCCTTACTCTACGGCCTCTATACTAACGACATTCCATCCGTCAACACAGCCCTACAGACCTGGGAGCCTAGAGTCGAGCTGGCCCTCTATGCGGACGATTGCGCCTTCTACACCTCGTCTGCATGGCCCAGGACAGCAGCATCCCGGATGCAGCGGCAGCTCGATCTGCTTCCTGAGTGGCTCGCCAAATGGCGTATAGCGATAAACGTGGGGAAGACGGCTGCACTCCTCACCTCCAAAAGGAAGCCTCCACCCAATTTAATACTTTACCATCAACAGATCGAGTGGCAGAGCACAGTTAAGTACCTGGGGGTGACCATCGATCGCACGCTCCAGATGGTCCCCCACATGGATGCAACCGTCGCCGCCGGACACCGAGTACGAGGGGCCCTATACCACCTTTTCAAGTCTAATCTCCCCAAGCGGGTGAAGCTAAGTATATACAAACAATACTTACGGCCGGTGATTACCTACGCCGCGCCCGCTTGGTACCACCTGATTTCCGCTACGTGCTGTCCCCCTTACTCTACGGCCTCTATACTAACGACATTCCATCCGTCAACACAGCCCTACAGACCTGGGAGCCTAGAGTCGAGCTGGCCCTCTATGCGGACGATTGCGCCTTCTACACCTCGTCTGCATGGCCCAGGACAGCAGCATCCCGGATGCAGCGGCAGCTCGATCTGCTTCCTGAGTGGCTCGCCAAATGGCGTATAGCGATAAACGTGGGGAAGACGGCTGCACTCCTCACCTCCAAAAGGAAGCCTCCACCCAATTTAATACTTTACCATCAACAGATCGAGTGGCAGAGCACAGTTAAGTACCTGGGGGTGACCATCGATCGCACGCTCCAGATGGTCCCCCACATGGATGCAACCGTCGCCGCCGGACACCGAGTACGAGGGGCCCTATACCACCTTTTCAAGTCTAATCTCCCCAAGCGGGTGAAGCTAAGTATATACAAACAATACTTACGGCCGGTGATTACCTACGCCGCGCCCGCTTGGTACCACCTGATTTCCGCTACACAGAAACAACGACTGCAATCACTCCAAAATCGAGTCGCAAGAGTCATTGCCGGCGCGGGTCGCTACGTCAGGAATGACGTCATCGCGCGCGATCTCAAAATCGAAGCGCTAGATGACGTCATTGATCGACACAAGAGACGTATGTTTGACCGCGCCGACAACAGCCGTCACGAACATCTGACGCTCGTCGCACCCAAGACCTCGCCTGCATCACTACCAACAAGTCGCCGCCCCTTACACAGAAGCGAGCCCTCGTCAACCTTAATACCCACCGAGTCCCATCCAAATTCACCCCCCCCAACCCAACCACCCGCAATATAATCCCCCACCCTTAGACTGTATAAGACACACCCGCTCGCTGGCGCTGCCTGGGCCTCCCCTCCTGGGGTCTCACCCGGCATGCTGACCGCGCCGAGGGTCGTGCATCAGTCCTCCCCACGAGGGCGCAACGCCAAAGGGGTGGAGCGAACAGCCATCTTATTACCTCATACTACTGAAAAGTCGCTATGAGGTAAACTTTGTATGATTGCACATAGCGGCTACAAATACAATTAGGTGCAGCAATAAATAGCTGCCCCAAACTTCCACTCGTCAGTTCGACGGCCGCTGTAAGCGGCACCCAACGTCCGTCGGCTATTAAGCCGGCGAGAAGAAGCCCGGGTAAGAGCTCATGGCTCAACCCGCACCCCACCCACCCCTAGGGTGAGTGATGAAATCCGCCTCTTTTGCCGTGTGTAGACCCAAACGTCCCGCCGTTGGCTCTGTGTATCTTTCGTTAACACATATTATAATTGTTAATTCATCGTAATGCCGCCCAAGACCAGTGGTAAGGCCGCCAAGAAGTCCGGCAAGGCCCAAAAGAACATCTCCAAGACTGACAAGAAAAAGAAGAAGCACAAGAGGAAGGAGAGCTACGCCATCTACATTTACAAGGTGCTCAAGCAGGTTCACCCGGACACCGGTATCTCGAGTAAGGCTATGTCCATCATGAACTCGTTCGTTAACGACATCTTCGAACGTATCGCCGCTGAGGCTTCCCGTCTCGCCCACTACAACAAGCGATCCACGATAACCTCCAGGGAGGTGCAGACCTCTGTTAGGCTGTTGTTGCCCGGTGAGCTCGCCAAGCACGCAGTCAGCGAGGGTACAAAGGCCGTCACCAAGTACACCAGCTCCAAGTGAAACCGTCATCGCACGGCATCTGCCTGCCTGCCGACATTCGGCTCGCCGACTATGATGATGATGATGATGATGACGACTACGACGACGCTGAACAAAAAGGCCCTTTTCAGGGCCACAAATTGCTATCTAAACTCACACACAATGAGATTGTTTCACGAACTTGGTGTATACGTCAACAGTATTATTATTTAGATGTTGTTATTTATATATATTTTTTTTTCTTTTTCCTCCGCTCTTTCTCCGAATTATCTGAATTATTGATCATATGAGATTTTAACATGACATAATAATAATACTACTTCTAACAATATATAAGTAAAGGACCGATGAAAAAAAAAAAAAAAAATTTAAGCCCACCACTGATCTGTGATGGTACATAAAGTTGATTGATAAACATCTATTATGTATATATATCTATATATATATATATGTACATTTTTTTTTTTTTTTAATAATAATAATTGATGTTTATTACATTTCTAACACGCACGTTAGGTGTCATGTCATGTCATGCACTGCAACCGGTCGCGTCCTACCGGTGCGGTGGAAGGGAGCGAGCTAGCGCCGACTATCACCCGGTGAATCGTATAAAAAGAGAGGCGAGACTGTTTTTGAACGCGCGTGTCGCGGTGTGTGTGCAGTCGTCGTGAACCTTCGTCCGAACCGGTTGTGTCCGCTCCGCTGAGTAATCGCGTCGAGCCCGACCGGCTTCCGTCGTACGTCCTCGGCTGTACTCGCCGCTACCGCGCTCGCGCGTGTGTGTGCCTACCTACAAATATTAAATAGTGACTTTTCTTCCGCGATATTGACGCTTCTGTGTAGTGATCGTCCATTTAGTGTTTGTGCAAGAATCACTGTGTTTTTACTGGTGTAAAAGCTCCAGTGTTCCCCCTGAGTGTTGCCTATCCCTTCACCTCCCACCACATACTCACTACCCCCCCCACCACCATCTCCCACTATTCGTGTACCTTCCCCTTCCATTGACTCCATTACCAAGCCCCCTTATTCGTATTCATTTATGAATCCGAATAAGCCAATCCCTACCAAACCACCGGACCCAAACCGGAACACTTTGCCGCGAGCCGCCGAAATGTCGGCCGCCAGACCCACCACGAGCCGCATCTCCTCGAGAAGCGAGGAACGGGTTGATGACCAACCCACTCCAAGCACGTCAAGAGGGATACGTGGCCCCGAAATTCGTCGTCGCTCACAGCTCGACGACGATAGCCTAGACGGAGGAGATGAGAAACGTCCCTGCCGTGAATCGCCACCACCAACCCGGGCCGACCGAACCCCGACTCCAGATGCCTTTGACGACGCCCTGGGAGCGATGGAAGGACGCAACAGTCCTCTCGCTCCCTCGTTCGACGGCACGTTCTCCACCATATATGCCGGAATACCTCCATATACCGAGGTAAGCGATACCAATAGTCAGCCGCGCTCCTATGCCGACGCAGCGGCAAGGCCGTCAGTGTCGCCGCCTACCACCCAACCACTACCACCATCACAGGCTCGCCCAAAAGGGTATCCACCGATAGTGGTAGAGTGCCTACCAAACTGGCCTAGACATTTACAGGCCATCAAGCGTGCCCTAGGTTTTACCCCGAACGCGCGCCCCTTTAGGAATGGGGTGCGCTTTATTCCAAGATCCGCTGATGAATTCAGGGTTACTCAGCGGTATTTCACAGAAGCCAGCCAGATTGATTCCTCTATAACGTGGTACTGCTTCGCACCTGAGGAAGAGAGACCGACCAAAGTAGCCATCCGCGGCATCCCAGCTGACACCGAGCCAGCCCAACTCAAAGAGGCCCTCGAAGACATGGCACTCGAGGTCGACCATGTACGCGGCATAAGACCGAAACGAGGCAGGCATGGTTGTATATTTTTCGCCCAGCTAGCCCACCTAACCAGGGAGGAGCAAGAGCGCCTGTTTGCTACCGAAGAGATACTTGGTATGCCGGGAGTAGTGATCGAGGCTTGGAAGCCTAGGAGTGGCCCATCCCAGTGCCACCGATGCCAAGCCTTTGGACACAGCTCCACCAACTGTCACCGCCCCAAACGCTGCGTTCGATGCGCGGGTGATCACTCGGCTGCGGACTGCCCGCGGGACCGCGCCGAGCCCCCCACCTGCGCCAATTGTGGAGAGGCCCACACCGCCAACGACCGGCGCTGCAGGGCCTTCCAGAGCGCCGCGCGCCGCACCGGCGCCCGCACCCAACCGCCCATCCCTGGTGACGCCAACCGCGCACCCACCGCACGCCCGGCCCCACAGCCGCGCAGTGCGGACATGCGCGACACCCAACAAGGCGCTACTCTAGCGCCACCTGCCAACCCGCCCGTAACCCGCGGCGAGCCAGTGCCGTCGCGACGCCGCCGACGCCGCCGAGGGAGAGGAAGAGCTTCCGCCCGAGCCCGTTCTACCACCTCGAGGGCCACATCCACCCCGGCCCCCACTACCATCCCCCCTCCCGCATTTCAGTCGGGTTTTCATCAAGGGGGGGCACCGCCACCGCCGCATCCACAACAACATCCAAGGAGCACCCGACCCTTATCCCAGGTGCCCCCCGTCCCCCAACAACAACAACGTCCATGGGCCCCCAGACCGGACCCTCGCCTTTCGCGAGATCATTCCCGCTCCCGTCCGGAGCCAATAACGAGCGCCCCAACCCAATCGGCGTTCAAGCCGCTTCCTCAGCGCGCTCAGCGCCGACCCAGCATCCCTCAAACCCAAGCCCAACAGGCTCCTCAGACTCACCACTGGAATCCCAGCAACATCCCCGCCCCCTTCCTACAACTACTAATGAGCTTGTTGCAGGGGATACTGACCAACATAGCCAGGGGATGCGACCCATGTGCAGCCATAATGCACGCGTTGAGCTGGCTGTCCCAAGGCACCCCCCAAGGCTACTCCGAGTGGCCTACTGGAACCCGGGGGGACTGAGGTCACATGTTGGAGAGCTCCGCGTCCTCGCCCAAACACAAGACATCCATATAATTCTATTGGGCGAGACAATGCTTAAGCCAGGAGTCCGCATAAACATACCTAATTTTCACACTTACAGGCGCGACGAGCTAAGCCCAGATGGCAACGCCTTCCGAGGCACTGCAGTACTCGTGCGCAGAGGCATCACCCATTCGGAGCTTCCCTGGGCCGACTTCGAATCCCTGCGTACAATCGGCGTACGACTGGAAGCGGGCGGGGCCGAGCTCAAGCTGTACGCCGCATACCGACCCCCAGGGGTAAGAATCGATGCATCAGACCTTGATAATATTTTCACAGATTCCACCCCCACACTGGTAGCAGGCGACTTCAACGCCAAGCACCTTGCGTGGGGGTCTAGACTAACGAATCCACCTGGGCGTCGACTACTAGATGCACTAACGGCACGCAACATAGAAGCCGTGGGCCCCTCAGAGCCGACCCACATACCAACTGCAGCCGACTCAACACCTGATGTTATCGACTTCGCCATATATAGGAACGTAGGAGCCCTTATTGAAATCGAGGTCCTACATGAAGTCAGTACGCAGCACCTTCCTATATTGATAAATATCGGTATGGCAACTAGCGGGGTATGCTTGCAACCGCCCCGCCACACAACGGACTGGCTCGCTTACAAGAAAGATTTAACAAATTTTCCGTCGGCCGGCCCCCTCCATTCGCCTTCTGACATAGACGCGTCGGTAAAGCAGCTCACCGACGCAATGCTTTCTTCTATGGCGAAGTTTACTAAACCCAGACGGTGCTACAAGCGTACACCCCTCCCATCGTTTATTAACGAGAAGATTAGTAGGAAGCGGTCCCTGTTGAAGCTGTGGGCTCAAGTTAGGTGCCCACGCTTGAAAACAGAGATCAACAGGTTGACCGCAGAAACCACTAGACTGGTCCAGATATGGAGGGGTGATACATGGGAAGCCGCCCTGGACAGGGCTTCGGGCGACCCCGCCCGCCTCAACAAGATAATAAGGCGTTCAACCAAAACAACTCCAGCCACCTGCCCTCTACTGGATGATATGGGCAACCGCCGTTACTCAGCCCACGATCGGGCCGCTCTCCTGGCGGACCACCTGGAGCACCAATTCTCTCCACATCCTGCCGACCCGACAGCGGCGGACCACCATAGACGGGTGGAGTCTGAAGTAAGGGAGCTACTGGACACCCCACCCCCCGCCCTCCCGGGGGACTACTTTATCTCTCCCAAAGAGGTGAGGGAAGTCGCAGTGCGTCTGAATAAGCGGAAGGCTCCAGGCCCCGACAACCTCCCCCCGCCCGCACTGATGATGCTACCTCGCCGCGCCTATGCATCCTGGGCTGCTGTATTTAATGCTGCGCTCCGTCACCATTACTTCCCTTCCCAGTGGAAACTGGGGAAGGTGATAGTCATCCCAAAGGAAGGGAAAGATAGATGCCGCCCATCCAACTACAGACCTATATCTCTTCTAAACCATCTCTCCAAACTATTTGAGCGGCTACTACTGAGACGTCTAGCGAAACACTACCAACCGCGCGAGGAGCAATACGGCTTCCGCAGCGGCCACTCCACTTCTCTCCAATTGACTCGAATGCTCCATCATATGTCAACTGCATTGAATAAGGCCCACTGTACCGTTGCTGTCTTCTTGGATGTGGAGAAGGCATTCGACCGGGTTTGGCACCCCGGTTTGCTCCATAAGCTCAATACAGCCAAATTTCCACCGGCCTTAATACATTTAATCGCCACCTACCTAAGTTGCAGGCGTTTCTACGTCTCCGTGGAGCAGGAGAGATCCGCCGAGCACCCCATCCTGGCAGGCGTGCCGCAGGGCGGCGTCCTGTCACCACTCCTCTACGGTGTATACACCAATGATCTGCCCTCCATAAATTCTGATCTACAGGTCTGGGAGCCCAGAGTCGAGCTGGCCCTCTTTGCCGACGACAGTGCTTACTTTACGTCGTCGGCGTGGCCCAAGACAGCCGCGGCCCGCATGCAGCGCCAGCTCGACCTTTTACCGGAGTGGCTGTCTAAATGGCGGGTGGCCGTCAACGTTGACAAAACCGCCGCCTTGATGACAACTACGAAGAAGCACCCTCCCACGCTAACCCTCTGCAACCAACAAATCGCATGGCAGAGTTCGGTCAAGTACTTGGGGGTAACACTGAGCCGTACCCTCCACATGACCGACCACACCGAACGAGTTGCAGCAGCCGGCCACCGAGTGCGTGGGAGGTTCAACCATATATTTAAATCGAAGCTGCCTAAGAAAATAAAACTCCGTATATACAAACAGTACCTGCGGCCGGTCATCACCTACGCCGGGCCCGCATGGTACCATCTTTGTTCCCAGACGCAGCGATCCCGTCTGCAAGCCATTCAGAACCGGGCTGCTCGCTCCATCGCCGGCGCCGGTCGATACGTCCGCAATGACGTCATCGCGCGCGACTTGCGCATCGAAACGCTAGATGACGTCATCGAGGGAATGAAGCGACGCATGTTCGACCGCGCCGACAACAGCGCCCATACCCACCTGACCACCATCGCACCCATCACATCCGCCAGCTCTCAGCTAATGAACCGCCGCCCCCTGCACAGATGCGAGCCCTCGTCCATCCCTACATCCACCCCACCCACATCATAACATTCCCCCCCCACCCCCAACCGCATTACAACCCCCCCCTCACCCAATCTGCGTAAGCCACGACCCGCTCGCAGGCGCTACCTGGGCCTCCCCTCCTGGGGTCTCACCCGGTATGCTGACCGCGCCGAGGGCCGTGCAGCAGATCATCCTACGTGGGCACAACGCCGTAGGGGCGGAGCGGTCATCATTATTACGCCAAGAAGGCATTAACAACTAGTTAACATAGTGGTTAGAGTGGAGGTTCGCAGTTAGCGACTTACAAGCGCAACAGGCGGATCAACCACATCGCTGCCCTTCCATCCGTTTTTACGGCCGCTGTCCAGCGGCACCCAACGCCCGAGGGACCGTAGTCCCTTGAGAAGAAGCCCGGGCAATAGTCTTCTGACTCAGCCCGCAGTCCACGCGCCCCCTCAAGGGGGTGAGTGATGAAACCCATTGTTGTTGTTTTTGAACGCATTTAGTCGTCGTTGTTGTGCGGTGCGCGTGTATCGCGTTCTGCTCCGTCGTCATTCCAGACTTCATTCGCTCGCTTCGTTCGTTCGTCGTTCGTTCCCAAGCAAACAAACAAACAAACAAGATAAAAAATGGCGCGTACCAAACAGACCGCTCGCAAGTCCACCGGTGGTAAGGCACCCCGCAAACAGTTGGCCACCAAGGCGGCGCGCAAGAGTGCACCCGCCACCGGCGGTGTGAAGAAACCTCATCGCTACAGGCCCGGCACCGTGGCTCTTCGCGAGATCCGTCGCTACCAGAAGAGTACCGAACTGTTGATCCGCAAATTGCCATTCCAGCGTCTCGTCCGTGAGATAGCGCAAGACTTCAAGACCGATCTCCGTTTTCAGAGTTCGGCCGTCATGGCCCTCCAGGAGGCTAGTGAGGCGTATCTGGTCGGTCTGTTCGAGGACACCAACCTTTGCGCCATTCACGCTAAACGCGTCACCATAATGCCCAAGGACATTCAATTGGCGCGCAGGATCAGAGGAGAACGCGCTTAAGGTGCGGTCAAGTCGTCGTCGTCGTCGTCGTCCTGTGTGTTGTGTTGTTTGTTGGTGGTGGTCTGTGACCAACCCAACCCAACAAAACTCCGCATCATACTCAAAACAAAAGGCCCTTTTCAGGGCCGCAATAAGTTCATGACGTTATTGTATGCTAATGTTTCATGTGAACAGGTGTATCGTCATGTATATAATTATAATACAATATATAAAATGACGTTTATATAAAATAATAAGAAATATATAAAACACACACACACACACGTACACGAGTAAAATATATATATAAATATATATATATTCCTATCTGCCTTTCGAAGTTTAGTGCGAGAGAGTGGAAAGACATATGGCCAATGCTCAAATAAGATGATAAATAAATTAAGTACTAATATAACTATATATACACATACATACATACATACATACATACAACAAGGAAAAAAAAAAAAAAGAAAAAAAAAAAAACCCCGATCGGCCGGTTGCGCCGATATGCGATGCGAATATACGAGTATCCCCACTCCGTCCACTCTACCTCGCGCCCCGTGCTACAAACGTCTCCGTCGTCCGGAGTGGTGCGCGACTGTATATATAGAGCGGAATACGGGTTTCGTTGAGAGTGAGGAGTTCGCCGTGCGCCTTCGTTCGAACCGGTCGTGTCCGCTCCGCTGCCTTGCGTTGAGCCCGATCGGCTTCCGTCGTGCGTTTCCGCCGCCTCTCGTTCTCACCGCGCTCCACGCACCGCGCCCGCGCCCCGCGCTCCGCGCCCCGTGCTCGCGTGTGCCGTGTGCAGTGCAAACCAATCAGTATAGACAGTGACTATTTCCCGCGATATTGACGCTTTGTTCGTGTAGTGTGATTGTCCTAACTGATTACAAGAATCACCGCGTTTTTACGTTGGTAAAAACCACAGTGTTTCCCCCGAGTTGCGCCTACCTACATTCCCTTCACATTTGCACTACCCCCTCCACCGCCCCCACTACTGTTTCCCCTACCTAGCGAATTCGTAACCCACTACATCTCTTTATTCTTATCCCATGGATAAGAATAAATCCCTTCCTTCCCCTAAACCTCCGGACCCCCGGGGAGCACTGCCGCCCAGATCCGCCAATATGTCGGCTCCAGGGACTCAAGCAAGCCGCGACGCCGAGGTACTCAGAGGGCAGGTTGATGAACAACCGCGCCCGAGTACATCAACGAGCTTTCGTGGCCCAGAAATACGCCGTCGGTCACAGATTGACGACGACAGCCCAGACAACAGGGACGAGAAGCGTCCCCGCCATGGAATGACACCGCCCCACCCTACGGGCGCATTCGCCGCCCGCTCCGCCACTCCGGATGACGTCGACATCGACTTTGATGATGCGTTGGGCGGGATTATAGGACACGCTAGTCCTCTCCCGTCCACCTACACCTACGACTCGACAGTCTACGCGGCCCTGCAGTCCACCCTTGAGGGAAGTGACAGCGAGCCGCGCAGCTACGCCCAAGCCGCAGCCATCCAGCCCACAGCGCCGCCCCAGTCGAGCGCTAATACATCTGCCACATCTGCCACTCAAGTAGGTATCAAGTGCTACCCGCCTATAGTGATAGAATGCCTACCCAACTGGCCATTACACTTACAAGCGCTTAAGCGCATTCTTGGCCACACGCCGAACGCGCGCCCCTTTCGAGAGGGGGTCCGCTTTATACCGAAAACAATTGAAGAGTTCAGGGAGACCCAAAGGTACTTTGTGGAGGCAAGCACACGTGACCCGGCGATCACATGGTATTGCTATGCCCCGGACGAGGAAAGACCGACCAAAGTTGCTATCCGTGGCATCCCACCACATACAGAGACAAATCTAATTAAAGAGGCGTTAGAGAGTTTAGACTTCTCAGTCACAGCCGTCCGCGGCCTGAAAGGCAAGCGGGGCAGGCCCGGCTGTGTCTACTTCGTCCAGCTGACCCATCTGGATCATGCAGAGCAATCCAGACTCTTCAGTGTCGACGAGCTGCTAGGTATGCCTGGTATTGTGGTAGAGGCCTGGAAGCCAAGAAGTGGCCCCGCCCAATGCCACAGATGCCAGGCCTTCGGGCACAACTCGGCGAACTGCCACAAGCCAGTTAGATGTGTACGATGCGCCGGAGAGCATATCGCGGCAGACTGCCCCCGCGACCGCTCCGAACCCGCTACCTGCGCGAACTGCGCCGCCGCCCATCCGGCGAACGATCGCCGCTGCAGGATATTTCTAAACGCGGCTCGCCGCGCCGGGACCCGCATCCCACCACCCATTCCAACCGGCACCAACGCTACTGCACCAAGGCGCCAGACGACGCAGCCAGAACCGCGCAGCGCTGACATGCGCGACGCACAAGAAGGGGCTACATTAGCTCCCCCTGCCAACGACCCCGTCCCTCGGGGAGCACAAGCACCAACAAGACGCCGCCGTCGCCGCCGCCGCCGCCGCAGCCGCAGCAGAGCCACGACTCCCGCAACCCCGCGGGCTACGTCAACCCCAGCCCCCACCCCTATCCCCCCTCCTGCCGGCCAGGCGGGTTTTCGTCAAGGGGGGGCACCCCAACCACAACCTTACCTCCCAACACCGAGGAGCACCACGACACAGGTGCCCCCCCCCCTCACAACAACGTCCATGGGCCCCTCGCCCAGACCCACGCCTAGTTCGGGAACGTCCAACGCCCGTAACTCCAACCCCAACAGCGTCAGCGTTCAAACCGCTTCCCCAGCGCCCTCCGCGCCGACCCAGTGGCATGGCAACCAACCAGCCTCCACAGAGGCCTCACCCACAATCTCAGTGGAGTCATCCCTTACCCCATCCCAAAAACATACCGATCCAATTCCTGAACCTCCTGATGCAGCTGTTCCAGGGCATCCTGAGCAACATTGCCAGGGGGTGCGACCCTTGCACCGCCATCATGGGCGCAATGAATTGGATCACCCAGGGAGCCGCCCAAGAGAACTACGAATGGCCTATTGGAACCCAGGGGGCATAAGGAGCCACTTTAACGACCTACGCCTCCTGACCCAGACGCAAGACTTACATATCGTCCTATTAGGTGAGACGCTCCTAACACCTAATGTGAGAATGAACATACCAAATTACCACATATACCGCAGAGACGAGATCTCCCCCGAAGGCAGGGCCTACCGCGGAACGGCAGTACTCGTGAGAAGAGACGTCGTACATAGCGAGCTCCCTTGGGTCGAGTTTGAGTCAACGAGAACCATAGGCGTGCTACTGGAGGCGGGCGGAGTTGAAATGAAGATATACGCCGCTTACAGACCGCCAGGCTACGTAATCCACCAACACGACCTTGACAACTTATTCACCGACCAGACCCCCACCATAGTTGCCGGTGACATGAACGCCAAACACACGGCATGGGGGTCCACAACGATTAATCTCCCAGGAAGACGCCTTCTCGACGCAATCTCCGCCCGCGACATAGAAGCTGTGGGGCCACCCGAGCCCACGCACATACCATCCGACCCACGCGCCAACCCCGATGTGTTAGACATAGTGCTTCATAAGAACACCGTTGCCCCGGTAAGTGTAGAGGTGTTGCATGAGATAGATACGCAGCACCTCCCAGTACTGATTACTACCGAGATGGCACCAAGCACTATGTCTATACCACGACCTCGTCACACAACGGACTGGATGGCATACAAAAAGGAAATGGCATCCCCCCCCCCGTCGGCCCCCTCACCTCTCCTGCGGAGATCGACGAAGCGGTAAAACAGCTGACGGAGGCGATGACTCAAGCCCTACATAAAAATACCACATTAAGACCGACGCACAAGAGAGCACCCCTCCCGAGTTTCATACTGGACTTAATAAGAAGGAAGCGGTCCTTGTTGAAGTTATGGTCGCGCGTAAAGTGCCCCCGCTTGAAAACCGAACTCAACAAGTTGACCGCACAGATCTCGGGGAAGGTACAGACATGGAGGGGTGACTCCTGGGGAGCCACCCTGGACAAAGCTTCCAAGCACAGCACGAACCTTCACCGGTTAATAAGGCAAACAACAAAGAAGCAGCCCCCCCCCACACCCTTGTTCGATGAATTGGGGCGACGTCGATATGCGGCGCAAGATCGAGCTGCCCTCCTAGCTGCCCATCTGTCTCAACAGTTTACCCCCCACCCCCAGCTACCCACCGCAGCTGAACACCACCGCTGGGTCGAGGAGGAGGTATCCAATCTTATAAATACACCGGCCGCCCCCCTCCCGGGCAACATGTTCATCTCGCCGGCCGAGGTAAAGCGGACGGCTACACGCCTGAACCGAAGGAAAGCACCCGGCCCAGACAAGCTGCCCCCGGCGACCCTCATCGAGCTTCCCCGCCGAGCGTTCGCAGCGTGGGCCAGGATTTTCAACGCAGCCCTTCGACTACACCACTTTCCCGCCGCTTGGAAGCAGGGTCGCATCATTGTGTTACCTAAAGAGGGTAAAGACCGACGACAAGCAGCCAGCTACAGACCGATATCGCTCCTTAACCACATAGCCAAGCTGTTCGAGAGATTGCTACTAACTCGCCTCTCCCCATATTACCACCCGCGGGACGAACAGTTTGGCTTCCGCAGCGGGCACTCCACGCCACTACAGCTAACCAGGCTACTCCACCACCTTACTATCGCCATAAATAAGAACCACTGCTCAGCGGTGGTCTGCCTAGATGTAGAAAAGGCCTTCGACCGGGTCTGGCACCCCGGTCTAATATTCAAGTTAAAACAAGCAGATGTCCCCCCGGCCTTGATCCTGCTCGTGGCCGACTATCTTCGAGGAAGGAGCTTCTACGTCGCAGTGGAGGCCGCCGACTCAAATGAACACCCCATACAAGCAGGGGTGCCGCAGGGGAGCGTACTCTCACCCCTACTCTACGGCTTGTATACTAATGATCTACCATCGATCAACGCAGCCTTGCAACCCTGGGAGCCCAAAGTGGAGCTGGCGCTCTATGCGGATGACTGCGCCTTCTTCACATCGTCACCATGGCCCAGGACTGCAACAACACGGATGCAGCGGCAACTTGACCTGCTCCCCGAGTGGCTAGCCAAATGGAGAGTAGCCATCAATGTGGGGAAAACCGCTGCACTACTCACCACCAAGAGGAAGCCACCACTCAAACTCTCCATCCACAACCAACAGATTGAGTGGCAAAACAATATAAAATATTTGGGAGTAACCATAGACCGAACTATCTAATCGAGGGCAACCAGCAAGATGACCGGTCGCGGTAAAGGAGGCAAGGGGCTCGGAAAAGGTGGAGCGAAGCGTCACAGGAAAGTTCTCCGCGATAACATCCAAGGTATCACCAAGCCGGCCATCCGCCGTCTCGCACGCAGAGGTGGTGTGAAACGTATCTCCGGTCTGATCTACGAGGAGACTCGCGGTGTGCTGAAGGTATTCCTCGAGAACGTGATCCGCGACGCTGTAACTAACACGGAGCACGCCAAGAGGAAAACCGTCACCGCGATGGATGTCGTCTACGCCCTGAAGCGTCAAGGGCGCACCTTGTATGGTTTCGGCGGTTAAGCCGTAAACAAAAAAAAAGGCCCTTTTCAGGGCCGCAAGAGTTTCATCGTTGTTGCCAACTATTGTTTCTACTATACGCATGTACACTGTCATTGTTCAATTGCCACGAAACCGATCCACCCATACCTACCTACCTACCTACTTACGCGATATCAATAAATAAAGCAATTAATTAAGTAAGTAAGCTAATTGCTTCATACATCCATAAATCTCCAGCCACAAACATACAAAGCCAATGGATCTCCATCATACAGCACGCACGCACGCACGCACGCACACACACACTCACTCACTCACATAATAATAATAATATAGGCAGGTACTGTTAAGCACCTACCTACCTACCTACCTACCTACCTATCTATCTATCTATCTATCGCTTTGAAACAAAATTAAACAAGCTAAACCACACCACGCACGACACGAACATGGATGAAATCTGCCATCTTCACACTGGATAGTTGTATACCGCACGGACGGACACGCGTAACGTTTTTCTTTTCTTTTCCTTCTTCATTATTTGTTTCTCTATTCCGCCGCCGCGTTTGTTTTTGTTCGTTTGTTTGATTAATTCATCCATCCATCCATCGTTGGTTGGTTGGTTTCGGTTCCCAGCTGGCTGTTTCTCCCTCCCGTCCAGGCCCGGCCCGGCCCGGGGGCAGTACTTTCGCGCCCGACCGTTCTTTCTTCCTTCCTTCCTTTCTTTCTCTAGTACGTACGTTCGTTCGTTTTTATTTTATTATTTTATTTAATTTTTCAATTTAATTTTATATCATTCGCTTTCTATTAATCCTTATTGAGTTTCATTTTGTTACACTGCATTGCATTGCATTCCATTTCGAACATCGAGCCGACGTCTATCCACTCTCTGCTGCGTGTGTTTTACGACAGTCGCGGTCACTGCGATATTTTCGACTTGAAACAATCGCAACAACTACGGATTACTTTTACTATTGAGGACCGTTATATTACAGTTTTATCTAAAGCACATACATTTGATCACGCGTTATTTTTCTAATAGAAAATCAACATTTAATCGAACCCCCAGGTACGCGAGATAGTCGATAACGAAAATAAACCGCTCTCGCGTTTCACCTATTCAACTGTCGCTGTTCATTTGTGTGCAATACGACAGGGACACTATAGAATATTAGATAAGAGTGATCTTTAACATTGAATCATTGTAAAATATTTATATAATCATATATTTTCGTAACAATGTTAGTGAAAACTTGTGAGCGTTCATACGAGAAAATGTCCAACGACACGCCGGCTCTCTTTATGGTATTGCCTCGCGACTTCCAGTCCGAGCGAGACGTCGTCTGTGGCGACATCTGTCTCTCTGTGTGTTACATACATACCTACATATATCTAATATCGCTCTGCGTCTGCGCGTCACTCAGTCAGTTCGTTCGTTTCGTTTCAACAACAAAAAAAAAAAAAAAGAAAAGCAACAACTGTAATACTACAATGGCAGACACCGCAATCGCTTCCGAAGCCCCCGCCCCCGCTACGCCGGCGAAGAAACCGAAGTCTGCAGCGGCCGGAGGACCGAAGAAACCGAAGGCGAAGCCGACCCATCCCAAGACGTCGGAAATGGTGAACAACGCCATCAAGGAGTTGAAAGAGCGCAGCGGCTCGTCACTGCAAGCTATCAAGAAATACATAGCGGCACGGTACGACGTCGACGCTGAGAAGTTGGCGCCGTTCATCAGGAAATATCTAAAGAGCGCCGTGGAGTCCGGTGCTCTGATACAGACCAAGGGCAAGGGAGCGTCCGGTTCCTTCAAATTGGAGTCCAAATCGGCGGCGTCCAAGAAACCGGCAGCGAGCAAGGGCACCTCCGCAGCGAAGGGCGGCGCCGCCGCCGGCGGCGCATCGGCAAAATCTAAGAAGTCCGCCGCGGCAGGTAGGCCGAAGAAGGGCGCCGCCTCTGCATCCTCGCCCGCCAAGTCGAAATCTTCCACGGCCGCCGCTGCCGCCGCCGCCGCGAAGGACAAGAAGGCCGCCGCGGCCGCAGCCGCCGCCAAGAGGAAGCCCGCCGCCAAAAAGAGCGCCGCATCATCGGCGGCCGCGTCGAAGGCCAAGGCCGCTCCCAAGGCTAAGAAGACCGCAAAGCCGCCAACCAAGAAACCTAAAGCGCCCAAACCGAAGAAGGCCGCCGCTACGCCCAAATCTAAACCCGCCGCCAAGAAGGCAGCCGCCTCCAAGAAGTAAACAGCGTGCAAAAGTGCGCGAGCGAGCTAGCTAGCTGGCGATGTGAAGCGACGAACGCCGCCTGCGTTTGGATGCGATGCGATGCGGTGCTGTGCTGTGCTGTGCGCGCAATAATACATAACGCGCGCTCGCACACGGCACGTTTGTTGTTATCCTTCGCGTTGCTGCTGTCTGCTGTCTGCTGCCGCCGCCGATGATTGCCGTTGCTGTTGCGTTTTCTTTTTTTTTTTTTTTTTTTCTTTTTTTCGACACTCCAGACCGTCGAGATTATATGATGAAACAAAACAATACAACAACGTGCACCACGATATCCAAAAACAGCCCTTTTCAGGGCTAACAAACAGCTCTATGTTCGGTTATGATAACTGTTTCTTAGAGACAGCCAGTACGACGTCATCACAAACACACACACACATACACACCTACCTACCTACCTACCTACCTACCTACCTACCTACCTACCTACCTACCTACCTACCTACCTACCTATCTATCTATCTATCTATCTATTTGACGACTGTTTGGTGCAACGGTAGCGATTCATTATACGTATGTCTATCTATCTATCTATCTATCCGTTACCCTAGTATCCATAACACAAGGCTAGGCTAATTCGTGTGAATGTAAGAAACATTTATTATTATTATTATTATTATTATTCCATCACGGCGTTAACTATGATTTTATGATGAGTCTAGTGCGTGTCACGTGACTTGCGTCGCGTTTCGTTTCGTTGCCAGCCTGAGCCTGTCTCTCCGCCGCCGTCTATCTATCCGTCCTTATCGCACAGTGCCGTTCTTAGCGCAAGCCCCACTACGTGGCATACGGCCCGACTGCATATATATTTCAGAACGCGCGTTGTTCGCTCAGAGGCCGTGTCATTCCGCTCCGAGTCGCCGAGCTACGCAGTCGCCTGCCTTCGCATCGCACCGCCGCTCCGACTCCAACGAGCCAACAGTTTTCGACCGAAGCGCCCCCTAGTGGCACCGAGTAGAAACCGCAAGTGTTGCTGTCGCATCCACATCTATAGCAAGTTGATAGCATAGCCGCTAGTTGCGAGCCTTTCTTGCAACAGCGTGCTACCGCGTAGGGATTTTCGCGTTTATCGTTGGAAATTCCTTGTTTCCGTAGGAAGAAGCTGTGTGTATCGTCACTCCCCTGTTTCAAGTGTACTCTCGTCAAGCCGTACGTTGTCGGCTCGTTAGGTCTGCTGGAACGCAGTCCCCGAACGCCGTTTTCACGGCGGGAGGCTAGGCTTCGTTGCTCCAGACCTCGGGTTTGTGGGCTACTAACTGGTGGATACCTAACGGTGCCAACCAAGCCAGTCTAGCCGAGCGCTGCCCCGGTGCGCTCCCCGCGGCCCCTCAGGCCTCGGGAAATACCGGAGGTCCGACGCCCATATCTTGGGCATCCCAGGGCTAGGACTCGGCGGTTATCCGAATTAGGGATACCTGCCCCCAACCCCCCCCCTCTTTTCCCCCCGCCTCCCGGCGGGGTGGCCTCTCTCTCTCCCGCTCCCTCAGAGCTCTCCGCGATGGCGGCTCTCCTCGTCGACGGGATAGTCGACTTGCTTAGGGGTTCCGGGCTTAACCCGGACCCGGCGCTTCTCGCCAAAATGAAGGAGCTAGTCTCCTTCTTCACGCCGGCTTCACCGGCCCTCCCTAATCCCCAATCTCTGGGTACAGCAGTCATGGACGTCGTCGGGTTCGAGGAAGAGAACCCCAACGTGCCAGCAGCAGCTACAGCCCCCGCACGCTCCGCGCCCAAGCGCTCCGCGTCAGATCGCGTGTCGCAGGAGTCGGACTCCGATACGTCCACGGGGACCCTAGTAACGGCCTCGGAGGACGACTTCGTCCCGGCCAAAACTCGCAAGAGTAGGAAGAGCAAAAAGGGTCGTCGTCAGACCACGCCCTCTCTCTCCCCCGCCTCAGGTGTCGCGCCGGTCACCACGGGCCCTAGCCCGTCCCCCGCGCCCCTGTCCGCGTCCGCGCCCTTCCGGTACCGGTACCGCTAACGTCGCGCCCCGCGCTTTGACCCCTTCTGGGAAACCGCACACTCGCTGTGCCCCGGTGCCGTCCGGCCCTAAGCCGCCACCGCCGATCCATCTAATGGACAAGTCCAAGTGGGACTCCGTGTCCAAAGCCTGCGCCGCGAACGGGTGGCGTTACATACGCGCCACCAATACAGGCAAGTCAATTATGGTTTACGTCGCGGATATCGCCACTTTTAGGGCCCTTTCGGCGTATTTAGCACGGTAGTCGATCCCGTACTTCACCTTTACGCCTGACGAGGATCGTAAGGTAGCAGTAATCCTTAGGGGAGTTCCTTATGAACTCGCCAACGATCTGGTCCACGAGGACCTAACCAAGCAGGGCTTCCCGGTCGAAGCCGTACATAAGCTCCACACGCGCACGGGAGCTATGTACCCGCTCGTCCTTATCAAATTATCTCCCGACGCCCCGGCCGCCCGGGACATCTTCCGCGCCGAAGAGCTCACCATCTGTGGGCTCTCGAACATTAAGGCCGAAAAGCCACGCCGCCGCGACTGGCCAGTACAGTGCCACCGGTGCCAACTGTACGGGCACACGGCAGCTAACTGCCACTGCCCCGCGAGGTGCGTGAAGTGCTTAGAGCCTCACGCGACCAAAGAGTGCTCGCGCACTCCGGACACTCCGTCCCCCCCAGCCTGCGTTCTGTGCAACCAGGTGGGGCACACGGCCAATTACAGAGGCTGTCCGCGCGCTCCGCGTCCTACTAAGGGCAAACGGGGCCCATCCCTAGCTAAAACCCAACCGAGCCGCGCGGCTAAAAACCCACCGGCGCGTACCTTAGAAAATTTCCCCTCCCTTCCGGAGAGGAAAACCGCACCGGCGGCGGGGCCCTTCAGGACCCGCACCGACCCGACGCTTAGCTGGAGCCCCGTCAGGGCCCCAAACCAGGCACCCGCATGGGGGCCCCCGAGGGCCCCCGCGCCTCCTAGCCAACCGAAGGCGAGGAACGCTCGCGCTCCCAGTCTAGCTGATGACCTCCTGACCGTACGATCGGCCATTGAGGGAATCAATATACACGAAATCACGGTGCTTGCCGGCAAGCTCCGTGCTTCGAACTCTCCTCAAGCAAAGCTCATCGCGCTTTGCGAGCATTCCAATCTCCTTAGTTCGTTGTGAATACTCGGATGTTAGTGGTTATGAATATTTTAATAATATTTTTAACTATTAATAATGCGGGCATTCACACATCCGCGTTCACATTCCGGTTAGGTACTCAGACGGCTCTTCCGACTCTTGTTAGTTCTCTTGTTAGTTCGATTATTCGTTCTTATTCATATCCATTTCCGCGCGCTAGATCTAAACGTAGTTTACCAATCTGCCGCGTTGCCTCTTTCTCGAACAGCGTCCATGGCTGCTAATAGTTTAAATTCAACTCCGAACAACACTATTATGCGCATAGCCGGTCGTATCAAACCTAAAGGGTTATCTCTCCTTTCGTTTAATGCAGGAAGCCTTAGACCTCACCTTCCGGAGCTCAAGCTCCTAGTCCAAAATAATCCGGTAGATTTGATTCTCGTCCAAGAGACGTGGCTTAAACCCCACGTCCTGAGGGGAACAAACTTACCCAAATTCAAACTAATTAGGAATGACAGACCCCTCCAACAGGGAGGCGGTACTGCCATTTATTATAGGAAAGACTTTCACTGCTGCCCACTACCCACTCCACCCTTAATCAACATGGAGGCCACGGTATGTAAACTGGCAATGACCGGACACCCGTCTGTGATCATTGCATCAGTTTACCTTCCCTCTGGCTCCGAAATCCTCCGCAGCGACCTTGAGTCGCTACTCTCGTTAGGCCAGTCGGTCATCCTGTTTGGAGACTTCAACTCCAAACATACCGACTGGACATGTAGGGAACGGAACCCAAACGGTTCCAAACTTCTGCAAATGACACTAGACTTAGAGCTAGACGTCATCTGCCCCCTTTCTCCTACCCACTACCCACGTATAGTCACCCATCTTCCGGATGTTCTTGACTTTGCCCTGCTTAAGAGAGTTTCTCTTAAGCTCGACGCGATAGAGTCGCTAGACGACTTAGGGTCTGACCACCGACCCGTGTCGCTCGTTCTGGGCGGCCTCGAACCTCCGACTTCAACTATGAAGTATTTCACTAACTGGAAGGGCTATCAAGCCTCCCTAGAATCCGCGCTCGAGGATCCTTCCTCACCTCTCCAACCAACGGCTGAACTGTTAGACAGTCCAGCCAAAATCGATACCGCGATCGACTCCTTTACCAAACTAGTCCAATCAACCACAGCGGATCACTCGCGCGAAGTCAAAGTGCCTAATAGGCCACTTCCGCCCCATATCCGGAACTTGATTAGGACTAAAAACAAGGCGCTTAGAGACGCCAGATTATGCCCAACTCCCACGTTTAGAGCCGCAGCAAACCGTTTGCAGCGGGAAGTTAGGACTGCAGTTGCCGACCTTAGGAACTCCCGATGGAGTGACCTTATGGCGGACATCTCTCCCTCTCACCAAGCGTACTACCGGGTCGCTAGAGCCCTGCGTAGTGACGCTATTACGTATACCCCTCCGCTCGCCCGCCCCGATGGCACACATGCCTTCGAGGACGACGAAAAAGCCGAATGTTTCGCTGACAGCATTGCCTCACAATGCTCGCCCAGCACCCAAGCGGGTGACCCGGTCCATATCCGGGTCATCGAAGAGGAGGTCCGAGACAGGGCCTCCCTTCCGCTCCTCCCTGAAGACCCTCCATCCACCACTTCGGTGGATGAAATCCAATCCTTTATAAGGGGCCTTAAGCCCCGTAAAGCCCCGGGCGCCGATGGCATCTCCAACAAGGCGCTCAAACACCTTCCCGAAAGGGCACTCCTTTTGCTGTCCCTAATTATGAACGCCTGTTTCGAACATTGCCACTTTCCAGCCGCCTGGAAGGAGGCAATCGTCATAGGCATTCCCAAGCCCGGCAAGCCCCTTGATCAGCCGGCAAATCATCGCCCTATCAGCCTCTTAAAGGCCATGGGCAAGCTTTTCGAAAAGATTGTACTCTCTCGCATGAGGGAGCACCTTTTCGGAAACAATCTCATTATCCCACACCAATTCGGCTTTAGAGCAAAGCATAGTTGTCCACAGCAAGTTCACCGCATCGTTGAGTACATACTCAGCGGGTTCAATAAAAGAAAATACAAAACAGGTGCTGTCTTCTTCGACGTCGCCAAAGCTTTTGATAAGGTTTGGCACGCCGGACTTATCCATAAACTCTACGACTTAGATATGCCCGACCGGTTAGTCCGTCTTATAGCCGCATTCCTCAGCGATCGCACCTTTCGCTTTCGCTACGAAGGAACCCTGTCAACGCACCGTCCGCTGAGAGCGGGCGTGCCGCAGGGGTCGGCCCTCTCCCCTCTCCTCTACAGCGTTTATACAAACGACTGTCCGATACCAACCAATGGTACCCAATTAGCCCTATTCGCCGATGACACCGCACTTTTTCTAAAAGCGCCGTCACACAAGGCCATCCTTGGTAGGCTTCAACAATCTATCTCCCAACTAGGCGACTGGTTTCGCAAGTGGAGAATAGACGTCAACCCAGATAAAAGCGCAGCAATTATATTTGACGTTAAACGTAGGTCCCGAGTGGTCCCTTACGGGACACAGCCCTTAAGGCTACTAGGCGCCCCGATACCGTGGCAACGCGCCACCAAGTATCTAGGCGTCACCCTCGACAAAGGCCTCACTTTCGGGCCTCATATCCGTAGAGTCACTAGAAACGCCCGCTTCTACCTAAACCGTCTTAACCCTATGTTGGGGCGGGATAGTAGAATGTCCTTAAAAAATAAAATAACCCTCTACAAAGTTTGTATACGACCAGTCATGACATACGCGTCTCCAGTATTTGCACACGCGGATCCCGTCCGATTAAAGCCGCTGCAAGTCGTGCAGAGCAATTTTTGCCGTAGGGCAACAGGCGCACCTTGGTACGTCCGAAACGCGGACCTACACCGCGACCTGTCCCTACCGACCGTCCAATCTCACCTGCAAAAATGCTCCGAGCGCTTTTTCAAAGCCGCAGAGGAGCATGCAAATCCCCTCATATTAGAGGCAGCGGACTACGTCCCGCTCGCCCCCTCTAGGCACAAAGTCCGTAGGCCCAAACATGTGCTTACGGATGAGCCTGACCCTTTAGCGCAAGCTGTGGAACGCCTATCATCGGCCCACACTCGCATGACCCAGCAATAAAAACGAGCGGCCTTCCGCAGCTCGTTAATCCCGCATCTGCGGACCACGTCCAATAGGGGCGTGGCCCGATTTCTCACGCATGCGCTAGCTTAAGCTAACGCGGCGTTGCGTCGCCCTTCATTCCCGGGTGCGATCGCTCATATAAAGCCTGTATAGCCTTCCCAGGCTAAGGCACCTACTTCAGGTGGTGTTTAGTCAGTACGAGTCTGACATAACCTCTCGGCCGGCCGATGTATCCATGTAGGATTCACCACCTCCCTCCCTCGCGTCCGGAGGGGAAAAAAAAAAAAAAAAAAAGTTTTTGAACGCATTTAGTCGTCGTTGTTGTGCGGTGCGCGTGTATCGCGTTCTGCTCCGTCGTCATTCCAGACTTCATTCGCTCGCTTCGTTCGTTCGTCGTTCGTTCCCAAGCAAACAAACAAACAAACAAGATAAAAAATGGCGCGTACCAAACAGACCGCTCGCAAGTCCACCGGTGGTAAGGCACCCCGCAAACAGTTGGCCACCAAGGCGGCGCGCAAGAGTGCACCCGCCACCGGCGGTGTGAAGAAACCTCATCGCTACAGGCCCGGCACCGTGGCTCTTCGCGAGATCCGTCGCTACCAGAAGAGTACCGAACTGTTGATCCGCAAATTGCCATTCCAGCGTCTCGTCCGTGAGATAGCGCAAGACTTCAAGACCGATCTCCGTTTTCAGAGTTCGGCCGTCATGGCCCTCCAGGAGGCTAGTGAGGCGTATCTGGTCGGTCTGTTCGAGGACACCAACCTTTGCGCCATTCACGCTAAACGCGTCACCATAATGCCCAAGGACATTCAATTGGCGCGCAGGATCAGAGGAGAACGCGCTTAAGGTGCGGTCAAGTCGTCGTCGTCGTCGTCGTCCTGTGTGTTGTGTTGTTTGTTGGTGGTGGTCTGTGACCAACCCAACCCAACAAAACTCCGCATCATACTCAAAACAAAAGGCCCTTTTCAGGGCCGCAATAAGTTCATGACGTTATTGTATGCTAATGTTTCATGTGAACAGGTGTATCGTCATGTATATAATTATAATACAATATATAAAATGACGTATATATAAAATAATAAGAAATATATAAAACACACACACACACACGTACACGAGTAAAATATATATATAAATATATATATATTCCTATCTGCCTTTCGAAGTTTAGTGCGAGAGAGTGGAAAGGAAAAAAAAAAAAAAGAAAAAAAAAAAAACCCCGATCGGCCGGTTGCGCCGATATGCGATGCGAATATACGAGTATCCCCACTCCGTCCACTCTACCTCGCGCCCCGTGCTACAAACGTCTCCGTCGTCCGGAGTGGTGCGCGACTGTATATATAGAGCGGAATACGGGTTTCGTTGAGGAGTTCGCCGTGCGCCTTCGTTCGAACCGGTCGTGTCCGCTCCGCTGCCTTGCGTTGAGCCCGATCGGCTTCCGTCGTGCGTTTCCGCCGCCTCTCGTTCTCACCGCGCTCCACGCACCGCGCCCGCGCCCCGCGCCCCGTGCTCGCGTGTGCCGTGTGCAGTGCAAACCAATCAGTATAGACAGTGACTATTTCCCGCGATATTGACGCTTTGTTCGTGTAGTGTGATTGTCCTAACTGATTACAAGAATCACCGCGTTTTTACGTTGGTAAAAACCACAGTGTTTCCCCCGAGTTGCGCCTACCTACATTCCCTTCACATTTGCACTACCCCCTCCACCGCCCCCACTACTGTTTCCCCTACCTAGCGAATTCGTAACCCACTACATCTCTTTATTCTTATCCCATGGATAAGAATAAATCCCTTCCTTCCCCTAAACCTCCGGACCCCCGGGGAGCACTGCCGCCCAGATCCGCCAATATGTCGGCTCCAGGGACTCAAGCAAGCCGCGACGCCGAGGTACTCAGAGGGCAGGTTGATGAACAACCGCGCCCGAGTACATCAACGAGCTTTCGTGGCCCAGAAATACGCCGTCGGTCACAGATTGACGACGACAGCCCAGACAACAGGGACGAGAAGCGTCCCCGCCATGGAATGACACCGCCCCACCCTACGGGCGCATTCGCCGCCCGCTCCGCCACTCCGGATGACGTCGACATCGACTTTGATGATGCGTTGGGCGGGATTGTAGGACACGCTAGTCCTCTCCCGTCCACCTACACCTACGACTCGACAGTCTACGCGGCCCTGCAGTCCACCCTTGAGGGAAGTGACAGCGAGCCGCGCAGCTACGCCCAAGCCGCAGCCACCCAGCCCACAGCGCCGCCCCAGTCGAGCGCTAATACATCTGCCACATCTGCCACTCAAGTAGGTATCAAGTGCTACCCGCCTATAGTGATAGAATGCCTACCCAACTGGCCATTACATTTACAAGCGCTTAAGCGCATTCTTGGCCACACGCCGAACGCGCGCCCCTTTCGAGAGGGGGTCCGCTTTATACCGAAAACAATTGAAGAGTTCAGGGAGACCCAAAGGTACTTTGTGGAGGCAAGCACACGTGACCCGGCGATCACATGGTATTGCTATGCCCCGGACGAGGAAAGACCGACCAAAGTTGCTATCCGTGGCATCCCACCACATACAGAGACAAATCTAATTAAAGAGGCGTTAGAGAGTCTAGACTTCTCAGTCACAGCCGTCCGCGGCCTGAAAGGCAAGCGGGGCAGGCCCGGCTGTGTCTACTTCGTCCAGCTGACCCATCTGGATCATGCAGAGCAATCCAGACTCTTCAGTGTCGACGAGCTGCTAGGTATGCCTGGTATTGTGGTAGAGGCCTGGAAGCCAAGAAGTGGCCCCGCCCAATGCCACAGATGCCAGGCCTTCGGGCACAACTCGGCGAACTGCCACAAGCCAGTTAGATGTGTACGATGCGCCGGAGAGCATATCGCGGCAGACTGCCCCCGCGACCGCTCCGAACCCGCTACCTGCGCGAACTGCGCCGCCGCCCATCCGGCGAACGATCGCCGCTGCAGGATATTTCTAAACGCGGCTCGCCGCGCCGGGACCCGCATCCCACCACCCATTCCAACCGGCACCAACGCTACTGCACCAAGGCGCCAGACGACGCAGCCAGAACCGCGCAGCGCTGACATGCGCGACGCACAAGAAGGGGCAACATTAGCTCCCCCTGCCAACGACCCCGTCCCTCGGGGAGCACAAGCACCAACAAGACGCCGCCGTCGCCGCCGCCGCCGCCGCAGCCGCAGCAGAGCCACGACTCCCGCAACCCCGCGGGCTACGTCAACCCCAGCCCCCACCCCTATCCCCCCTCCTGCCGGCCAGGCGGGTTTTCGTCAAGGGGGGGCACCCCAACCACAACCTTACCTCCCAACACCGAGGAGCACCACGACACAGGTGCCCCCCCCCTCACAACAACGTCCATGGGCCCCTCGCCCAGACCCACGCCTAGTTCGGGAACGTCCAACGCCCGTAACTCCAACCCCAACAGCGTCAGCGTTCAAACCGCTTCCCCAGCGCCCTCCGCGCCGACCCAGTGGCATGGCAACCAACCAGCCTCCACAGATGCCTCACCCACAATCTCAGTGGAGTCATCCCTTACCCCATCCCAAAAACATACCGATCCAATTCCTGAACCTCCTGATGCAGCTGTTCCAGGGCATCCTGAGCAACATTGCCAGGGGGTGCGACCCTTGCACCGCCATCATGGGCGCAATGAATTGGATCACCCAGGGAGCCGCCCAAGAGAACTACGAATGGCCTATTGGAACCCAGGGGGCATAAGGAGCCACTTTAACGACCTACGCCTCCTGACCCAGACGCAAGACTTACATATCGTCCTATTAGGTGAGACGCTCCTAACACCTAATGTGAGAATGAACATACCAAATTACCACATATACCGCAGAGACGAGATCTCCCCCGAAGGCAGGGCCTACCGCGGAACGGCAGTACTCGTGAGAAGAGACGTCGTACATAGCGAGCTCCCTTGGGTCGAGTTTGAGTCAACGAGAACCATAGGCGTGCTACTGGAGGCGGGCGGAGTTGAAATGAAGATATACGCCGCTTACAGACCGCCAGGCTACGTAATCCATCAACACGACCTTGACAACTTATTCACCGACCAGACCCCCACCATAGTTGCCGGTGACATGAACGCCAAACACACGGCATGGGGGTCCACAACGATTAATCTCCCAGGAAGACGCCTTCTCGACGCAATCTCCGCCCGCGACATAGAAGCTGTGGGGCCACCCGAGCCCACGCACATACCATCCGACCCACGCGCCAACCCCGATGTGTTAGACATAGTGCTTCATAAGAACACCGTTGCCCCGGTAAGTGTAGAGGTGTTGCATGAGATAGATACGCAGCACCTCCCAGTACTGATTACTACCGAGATGGCACCAAGCACTATGTCTATACCACGACCTCGTCACACAACGGACTGGATGGCATACAAAAAGGAAATGGCATCCCCCCCCCCCCGTCGGCCCCCTCACCTCTCCTGCGGAGATCGACGAAGCGGTAAAACAGCTGACGGAGGCGATGACTCAAGCCCTACATAAAAATACCACATTAAGACCGACGCACAAGAGAGCACCCCTCCCGAGTTTCATACTGGACTTAATAAGAAGGAAGCGGTCCTTGTTGAAGTTATGGTCGCGCGTAAAGTGCCCCCGCTTGAAAACCGAACTCAACAAGTTGACCGCACAGATCTCGGGGAAGGTACAGACATGGAGGGGTGACTCCTGGGGAGCCACCCTGGACAAAGCTTCCAAGCACAGCACGAACCTTCACCGGTTAATAAGGCAAACAACAAAGAAGCAGCCCCCCCCCACACCCCTGTTCGATGAATTGGGGCGACGTCGATATGCGGCGCAAGATCGAGCTGCCCTCCTAGCTGCCCATCTGTCTCAACAGTTTACCCCCCACCCCCAGCTACCCACCGCAGCTGAACACCACCGCTGGGTCGAGGAGGAGGTATCCAATCTTATAAATACACCGGCCGCCCCCCTCCCGGGCAACATGTTCATCTCGCCGGCCGAGGTAAAGCGGACGGCTACACGCCTGAACCGAAGAAAAGCACCCGGCCCAGACAAGCTGCCCCCGGCGACCCTCATCGAGCTTCCCCGCCGAGCGTTCGCAGCGTGGGCCAGGATTTTCAACGCAGCCCTTCGACTACACCACTTTCCCGCCGCTTGGAAGCAGGGTCGCATCATTGTGTTACCTAAAGAGGGTAAAGACCGACGACAAGCAGCCAGCTACAGACCGATATCGCTCCTTAACCACATAGCCAAGCTGTTCGAGAGATTGCTACTAACTCGCCTCTCCCCATATTACCACCCGCGGGACGAACAGTTTGGCTTCCGCAGCGGGCACTCCACGCCACTACAGCTAACCAGGCTACTCCACCACCTTACTATCGCCATAAATAAGAACCACTGCTCAGCGGTGGTCTGCCTAGATGTAGAAAAGGCCTTCGACCGGGTCTGGCACCCCGGTCTAATATTCAAGTTAAAACAAGCAGATGTCCCCCCGGCCTTGATCCTGCTCGTGGCCGACTATCTTCGAGGAAGGAGCTTCTACGTCGCAGTGGAGGCCGCCGACTCAAATGAACACCCCATACAAGCAGGGGTGCCGCAGGGGAGCGTACTCTCACCCCTACTCTACGGCTTGTATACTAATGATCTACCATCGATCAACGCAGCCTTGCAACCCTGGGAGCCCAAAGTGGAGCTGGCGCTCTATGCGGATGACTGCGCCTTCTTCACATCGTCACCATGGCCCAGGACTGCAACAACACGGATGCAGCGGCAACTTGACCTGCTCCCCGAGTGGCTAGCCAAATGGAGAGTAGCCATCAATGTGGGGAAAACCGCTGCACTACTCACCACCAAGAGGAAGCCACCACTCAAACTCTCCATCCACAACCAACAGATTGAGTGGCAAAACAATATAAAATATTTGGGAGTAACCATAGACCGAACGCTCCACATGGTCCCCCATATGGACCTGACAATTGCCGCCGGCCATCGTGTACGTGGAGCATTATACCATCTCTTTAAATCTAACCTTCCTACGCGTGTCAAAATAGGTATTTATAAAACTTACCTAAGACCGGTAATTACCTATGCCGCTCCAGCGTGGTGCCACCTAACATCAAACACGCAAAAACAACGACTGCAAGCACAACAAAATCGGGTAGCAAGAGCCATCGCCGGCGCCGGTCGCTACGTCAGGAATGACGTCATCGCGCGCGATCTTAAGATCGAAGCGCTTGATGACGTCATAGAAAGACTCAAGAGACGTATGTTTGACCGCGCCGACAACAGCCGTCACAACCACCTAGCACTCGTCGCTCCAGTCACATCACCTGCATCCCTACTACTAAGTCGCCGCCCCTTACATAGAAGCGAGCCCCCGCCTACCCCCACACCTACCGAGTCCAATCCCATCATTCCCTCCTAAAACCAACGCCCACACAATATCTCCCCACCCCTAGACTGTGTAAGCCGCACCCGCTCGCTGGCGCTGCCTGGGCCTCCCCCCCTTCGGGGGGGGTCTCACCCGGCATGCAGACCGCGCCGAGGGTCGCGCATCAGTCCTCCCTGCGAGGGCACAACGCCATAGGGGCGGAGCGACATAAACATCATTAACAACTTGTAATATCTCGCATACAAAATTGCTATGAGGTAAGATTTGCTCGGTCGCACTTAGCGACTTACAATACAATAAGGAGCATCAATTATATTCACCGCTCGTCATATAGACGGCCGCTGTACAAGCGGCTCACAAAGACCGTCGGCTAGTAAGCCGATGAGATGAAGCCCGGGAAGGAGCCTACGGCTCGACCCGCACCCCACCCACCCACCCCCTAGGGGTGAGTGATGAAACCAGATCGTTTCGTTGAGTATTTTGAGTTTGTCCGTCCGCAAGCGCAAGCAAGCGAGCGAGCGAGCTCGTCGTCGGACGACACTTAACTAACGAGGAGGAATCTATCTAATCGAGGGCAACCAGCAAGATGACCGGTCGCGGTAAAGGAGGCAAGGGGCTCGGAAAAGGTGGAGCGAAGCGTCACAGGAAAGTTCTCCGCGATAACATCCAAGGTATCACCAAGCCGGCCATCCGCCGTCTCGCACGCAGAGGTGGTGTGAAACGTATCTCCGGTCTGATCTACGAGGAGACTCGCGGTGTGCTGAAGGTATTCCTCGAGAACGTGATCCGCGACGCTGTAACTTACACGGAGCACGCCAAGAGGAAAACCGTCACCGCGATGGATGTCGTCTACGCCCTGAAGCGTCAAGGGCGCACCTTGTATGGTTTCGGCGGTTAAGCCGTGCTGTGCCAGCGAGCCGTGCGATGTTGCGTTGTAAGAGTACGTACGTATCGTATCGTATCCGACGTCTTCATCGGTGGATAGATAGATACATACATACATACATATCTACAGCCGAGTCGCGCTCTCGCGAACACGCGCACATAAACAAAAAAAAAGGCCCTTTTCAGGGCCGCAAGAGTTTCATCGTTGTTGCCAACTATTGTTTCTACTATACGCATGTACACTGTCATTGTTCAATTGCCACGAAACCGATCCACCCATACCTACCTACCTACCTACTTACGCGATATCAATAAATAAAGCAATTAATTAAGTAAGTAAGCTAATTGCTTCATACATCCATAAATCTCCAGCCACAAACATACAAAGCCAATGGATCTCCATCATACAGCACGCACGCACGCACGCACGCACACACACACTCACTCACTCACATAATAATAATAATATAGGCAGGTACTGTTAAGCACCTACCTACCTACCTACCTACCTACCTACCTATCTATCTATCTATCTATCGCTTTGAAACAAAATTAAACAAGCTAAACCACACCACGCACGACACGAACATGGATGAAATCTGCCATCTTCACACTGGATAGTTGTATACCGCACGGACGGACACGCGTAACGTTTTTCTTTTCTTTTCCTTCTTCATTATTTGTTTCTCTATTCCGCCGCCGCGTTTGTTTTTGTTCGTTTGTTTGATTAATTCATCCATCCATCCATCGTTGGTTGGTTGGTTTCGGTTCCCAGCTGGCTGTTTCTCCCTCCCGTCCAGGCCCGGCCCGGCCCGGGGGCAGTACTTTCGCGCCCGACCGTTCTTTCTTCCTTCCTTCCTTTCTTTCTCTAGTACGTACGTTCGTTCGTTTTTATTTTATTATTTTATTTAATTTTTCAATTTAATTTTATATCATTCGCTTTCTATTAATCCTTATTGAGTTTCATTTTGTTACACTGCATTGCATTGCATTCCATTTCGAACATCGAGCCGACGTCTATCCACTCTCTGCTGCGTGTGTTTTACGACAGTCGCGGTCACTGCGATATTTTCGACTTGAAACAATCGCAACAATTACGGATTACTTTTACTATTGAGGACCGTTATATTACAGTTTTATCTAAAGCACATACAATTGATCACGCGTTATTTTTCTAATAGAAAATCAACATTTAATCGAACCCCCAGGTACGCGAGATAGTCGATAACGAAAATAAACCGCTCTCGCGTTTCACCTATTCAACTGTCGCTGTTCATTTGTGTGCAATACGACAGGGACACTATAGAATATTAGATAAGAGTGATCTTTAACATTGAATCATTGTAAAATATTTATATAATCATATATTTTCGTAACAATGTTAGTGAAAACTTGTGAGCGTTCATACGAGAAAATGTCCAACGACACGCCGGCTCTCTTTATGGTATTGCCTCGCGACTTCCAGTCCGAGCGAGACGTCGTCTGTGGCGACATCTGTCTCTCTGTGTGTTACATACATACCTACATATATCTAATATCGCTCTGCGTCTGCGCGTCACTCAGTCAGTTCGTTCGTTTCGTTTCAACAACAAAAAAAAAAAAAAAAAAAAGAAAAGCAACAACTGTAATACTACAATGGCAGACACCGCAATCGCTTCCGAAGCCCCCGCCCCCGCTACGCCGGCGAAGAAACCGAAGTCTGCAGCGGCCGGAGGACCGAAGAAACCGAAGGCGAAGCCGACCCATCCCAAGACGTCGGAAATGGTGAACAACGCCATCAAGGAGTTGAAAGAGCGCAGCGGCTCGTCACTGCAAGCTATCAAGAAATACATAGCGGCACGGTACGACGTCGACGCTGAGAAGTTGGCGCCGTTCATCAGGAAATATCTAAAGAGCGCCGTGGAGTCCGGTGCTCTGATACAGACCAAGGGCAAGGGAGCGTCCGGTTCCTTCAAATTGGAGTCCAAATCGGCGGCGTCCAAGAAACCGGCAGCGAGCAAGGGCACCTCCGCAGCGAAGGGCGGCGCCGCCGCCGGCGGCGCATCGGCAAAATCTAAGAAGTCCGCCGCGGCAGGTAGGCCGAAGAAGGGCGCCGCCTCTGCATCCTCGCCCGCCAAGTCGAAATCTTCCACGGCCGCCGCTGCCGCCGCCGCCGCGAAGGACAAGAAGGCCGCCGCGGCCGCAGCCGCCGCCAAGAGGAAGCCCGCCGCCAAAAAGAGCGCCGCATCATCGGCGGCCGCGTCGAAGGCCAAGGCCGCTCCCAAGGCTAAGAAGACCGCAAAGCCGCCAACCAAGAAACCTAAAGCGCCCAAACCGAAGAAGGCCGCCGCTACGCCCAAATCTAAACCCGCCGCCAAGAAGGCAGCCGCCTCCAAGAAGTAAACAGCGTGCAAAAGTGCGCGAGCGAGCTAGCTAGCTGGCGATGTGAAGCGACGAACGCCGCCTGCGTTTGGATGCGATGCGATGCGATGCGATGCGGTGCGGTGCGGTGCTGTGCTGTGCGCGCAATAATACATAACGCGCGCTCGCACACGGCACGTTTGTTGTTATCCTTCGCGTTGCTGCTGTCTGCTGTCTGCTGCCGCCGCCGATGCCGATGATTGCCGTTGCTGTTGCGTTTTCTTTTTTTCTTTTTTTTTTTCGACACTCCAGACCGTCGAGATTATATGATGAAACAAAACAATACAACAACGTGCACCACGATATCCAAAAACAGCCCTTTTCAGGGCTAACAAACAGCTCTATGTTCGGTTATGCGAACTGTTTCTTAGACACAGCCAGTACGACGTCATCACAAACACACACACACACACATACACACCTACCTACCTACCTACCTACCTACCTACCTACCTACCTACCTACCTATCTATCTATCTATCTATCTATTTGACGACTGTTTGGTGCAACGGTAGCGATTCATTATACGTATGTCTATCTATCTATCTATCTATCTATCTATCCGTTACCCTAGTATCCATAACACAAGGCTAGGCTAATTCGTGTGAATGTAAGAAACATTTATTATTATTATTATTATTATTATTATTATTATTATTCCATCACGGCGTTAACTATGATTTTATGATGAGTCTAGTGCGTGTCACGTGACTTGCGTCGCGTTTCGTTTCGTTGCCAGCCTGAGCCTGTCTCTCCGCCATCTATCCGTCTATCTATCCGTCCTTATCGCACAGTGCCGTTCTTAGCGCAAGCCCCACTACGTGGCATACGGCCCGACTGCATATATATTTCAGAACGCGCGTTGTTCGCTCGCGCCGCCGCAGTCGTCGTGAACCTTCGTCCGAACCGGTTGTGTCCGCTCCGCTGAGTAATCGCGTCGAGCCCGACCGGTTTCCGTCGTACGTCCTCGGCTGTACTCGCCGCTTCGCGCACCGCGCCCGCGCACCACACCCCGCGCCCCGCGCTCGCGTGTGCTCACCCACAAATACTAGATAGTGACTATTCCTCCGCGATATTGACGCTTTGTGTAGTGATCGTCCATTTAGTGTTTGTACAAGAAACACTGTGTTTTTACGTGTGCAAAAGCTCCAGTGTTCCCCCTGAGTGTTGCCTATCCCTTCACCTCCCACCACATACTCACTACCCCTCACCACCACCTCCCACTATTCGTGTACCTTCCCCTTCTATTGACTCCATTACCAAGTCCCCTTATTCGTATTCTTTATGAATCCGAATAAGCTAATCCCTACCAAACCACCGGACCCAAACCGGAACACTTCGTCGCGAGCCGCCGAAATGTCGGCCGCCAGACCCACCACGAGCCGCATCTCCTCGAGAAGCGAGGAACGGGTTGATGATCAACCCACTCCAAGCACGTCAAGAGGGATACGTGGCCCCGAAATTCGTCGTCGCTCACAGCTCGACGACGATAGCCTAGACGGAGGCGATGAGAAACGTCCCTGCCGTGAATCGCCACCACCAACCCGGGCCGACCGAAGCCCGACTCCAGATGCCTTTGACGACGCACTGGGAGCGATGGAAGGACGCAACAGTCCTCTCGCTCCCTCGTTCGACGGCACGTTCTCCACCATATATGCCGGAATACCTCCATATACCGAGGTAAGCGATACCAATAGCCAGCCGCGCTCCTATGCCGACGCAGCGGCAAGGCCGTCAGTGTCGCCGCCTACCACCCAACCACTACCGCCATCACAGGCTCGCCCAAAAGGGTATCCACCGATAGTGGTAGAGTGCCTACCAAATTGGCCTAGACATTTGCAGGCCATCAAGCGTGCCCTAGGCTTTACTCCGAACGCGCGCCCCTTCAGGAATGGGGTGCGCTTTATTCCAAGATCCGCTGATGAATTTAGAGTTACCCAGCGGTATTTCACAGAAGCCAGCCAGATTGATTCCTCAATAACGTGGTACTGCTTCGCACCCGAGGAAGAGAGACCGACCAAAGTAGCCATCCGCGGCATCCCAGCTGACACCGAGCCGGCCCAACTCAAAGAGGCCCTCGAAGACATGGCACTCGAGGTCGACCATGTACGCGGCATAAGACCGAAACGAGGCAGACATGGCTGTATATTTTTCGCCCAGCTAGCCCACCTAACCAGGGAGGAGCAAGAGCGCCTGTTTGCTACAGAAGAGATACTCGGTATGCCAGGAGTAGTGACCAGCTCGCGATACGCAACGACGAGGAGTTGAACAAGCTCCTGTCCGGTGTGACCATCGCACAGGGTGGTGTGCTGCCTAACATCCAGGCTGTACTCCTGCCCAAGAAGACTGAGAAGAAGGCTTAAGGCGTGTTCGGTATCTACTTGATGATACCCGCGCGCCAGTCTACATGGCATAGCATAGCATAGCATTGCATTGCATTGCAGTGGACTCTACACGATACGCACTACACCAATGTAAAAGGCCCTTTTCAGGGCCACAAAACTATTCTATAACTTTTTGAGGATTGTTTCTAAGAAGTATACTGTACGTCATACGTTATAGAAATTCTAAATTACTCATTTATTTTACTTACTTACTTACTTACTTACTTACTTAGTTATTTATTTATTTAATTTATTTAGTTAGTTAGTTAGTTACATGGATGGTTGCTAGCACATGTATTTGTATTGTGTACACAACGGAACGGAACGGAACGGAACGGAACGGATGGATAGTACAACAACTACATATAATATGTGTCGTCGGGGCGTTGCGTTGTTATAAAATGTTCGATACGGGGTGGCGAGTCTTTTTTTTTTTTTTGCTCCTCCGGCGGTTAGGCGGATAGGTTTCAGGGTGTGTACAGTTGAAAGCACATCAAGCTACCACAAAAATGAAACCGTACTCTATTGCGACGTCATAAGGTAGAGCCAAAAGGCAAATTTGTGCACATTGATGCGCCATCGACTGTACCTATATACACAACCTATATTCTGCAGGCCAAAAAAAAAAAAAAAAAAAAAAGGAGATATTAACAAAAAAAAAAAAAAAAGGATGACATCTATGTATCTATACACACATTGCAAACGAAACTTATCACGACGACGGCGGGACCGCATGCGCGCGCGGGGGGGGGGGGGGTCTGCTCTCGTAAAGCCGCGCCGTCATTGGTCGCTTTGTTCGCATCCGAGCCAGCTAGTTGCGCACCGGCAAAACTGAAGTTAACACAGTGAACATGCGAGGCCGTGTGTGGTGTAGGTGGGAGTTCGCCGTGCGCCTTCGTTCGAACCGGTCGTGTCCGCTCCGCTGCCTTGCGTTGAGCCCGATCGGCTTCCGTCGTGCGTTTCCGCCACTCTTCGTTCTCACCGCGCTCCACGCACCGCGTTCGCGCCCCGCGCTCCGCGCCCCGTGCTCGCGTGTGCCGTGTGCAGTGCAAACCAATCAGTTTAGACAGTGACTATTTCCCGCGATATTGACGCTTGTTCGTGTAGTGTGATTGTCCTATCTGATTACAAGAATCACCGCGTTTTTACGTTGGTAAAAACCACAGTGTTTCCCCCGTGTTGTGCCTACCTACTTTTCCTTCACATTTACGCTACCCCCTCCACCGTCCCCACTATCGTTTCCCCTACCAGAGAATCCGCAACCTACCACAGCTCCTTATTCTTATCCCATGGATAAGAATAAATCTCTTCCTTCCCCTAAACCTCCGGATCCCCGGGGAGCACTGCCGCCCAGATCCGCCAATATGTCGGCTCCAAGGACTCAAGCAAGCCGCGACGCCCAGGTACTCAGAGGGCAGGTTGATGAACAACCGCGCCCGAGTACTTCATCGGACTACCGCGGCCCAGAGATACGTCGTCGATCACAAATCGACGACGACAGCCCCGAAGGAAGGGACGAGAAACGTCCTCGCCATGGATCTACACCACCGCATCCTACAGACATACATGCCGCCCGCTCTGACTCACCAGATGACTTCGACGATGCATTGGGCGGGATCGTAGGACACACCAGTCCTCTCCCGACCGCATACGATTCGACAGTTTACGCAGCCTTGCAGTCCTCATACGAAGGGAGTGACAGCGAGGCGCGAACATACGCTCAAGCCGCAGCTCAGCCCGCAGCGCCCTCTCAGTCGAGCGCTAATACAACCACCATCCAAACAAGCACCAGGGGCTACCCACCCATAGTTATTGAGTACTTACCCAACTGGTCGCATCACCTACTAACGCTGAAGCGTTTACTCGGCCACACTCCAAACGCGCGCCCCTTTGGAAAAGGGGTCCGCTTTATCCCGAAGTCAATAGACGAATTCAGGACGACGCAGAAATACTTCGTGGAAGTGAGCGCACGCGACCCTACAATCGCGTGGTATTGCTACGCGCCTGACGAAGAGAGACCAACAAAGGTGGCAGTTAGAGGAATCCCTCCTGACACCGAGCCGACTGAAATAAAAGGTGCCTTCGAAGAACTGGATTTCACAGTCACAGCAGTCCGCGGCATTAAAGGTAAGCGGGGCAGACCCGGCTGTGTCTATTTTGTCCAGTTTATACACCTAGACCGTGCAGAACAAGCTAGGCTTTTTAACATTGATGAGCTCCTAGGTATGCCTGGCATTGTAATAGAGGCCTGGAAACCTAGGAGTGGTCCGGCCCAATGCCACAGATGCCAAGCCTTCGGGCACAATTCGGCAAATTGCCATAAGCCGGTAAAATGCGTCAGATGTGCCGGAGATCATATCGCGGCTGACTGCCCCCGCGACCGCTCTGAACCCGCCACCTGCGCGAACTGTGCCGCCGCTCACCCTGCAAATGACCGCCGATGTAGAGTGTTCCTAAGCGCAGCCCGCCGCGCTGGGACCCGCATCCCACCACCAATCCCGGGTGATAACAATGCAGCCGCTCCCAGACGACAACAACCAACGCAACCACAACCGCGTAGCGCAGACATGCGTGACGCGCAACAAGGAGCCACACTGGCCCCTCCTGCCAACCCCCCCGTCGCTCGGGGGGCCCCAGCTCCGTCGAGACGCAGACGCCGCCGCCGTCGCAGCAGACCCGCACCACTTGCACCCCCGCGGGCCACCTCAACACCGGCCCCCTCTCACATCCCTCCTCCCGCCACCCAGACGGGTTTTCGCCAAGGGGGGGCACCACATCCACAACAACCCCAACCTTTGCCGCCAAGGAGCACCACGACTCAGGTGCCCCCCCCACCACCTCCATCTCAACAACAACGTCCATGGGCCCCTCGCCCAGACCCGCGCCTAGTCCGGGAACGTTCAACGCCTCCAACATCAACCCCTCTCTCGGCATTCAGGCCATTACCCCAGCGCCCTCCGCGCCGACCCAGTGGCGCCACAGCAACGCAACCTCAACAGACCTACCCTCCCCAACCCCAACCCCAATGGAGCCATCCCCCACCACATCCCGGCAGCATTCCAATGCCATTCCTGCAGCTACTAATGCAGTTGTTCCAGGGCATCCTCAACAACATCGCGAGGGGATGCGACCCATGCGCCGCCATCATGGGCGCAATGCACTGGATAACGCAAGGAGCCACCCAGGACCACTACGAATGGCATACTGGAACCCAGGGGGCGTAAGAGGCCGTCAAAACGAGCTCCGCCTCCTAGCGCAAGAACAAGACCTGCATATCATCCTACTGGGTGAGACCATACTAAGACCAAACACCAGTCTAAAGATTCCAAATTTTCATATATACCGAAGGGATGAAATCTCACCCGAAAACAAGGCTTATCGCGGCACGGCAGTCCTCGTGCGCAGGGACATCGTCCACACCGAGCTCCCCTGGGCCGAGTTTGACTCAACTCGCACCATCGGCGTATTACTGGAAGCGGGTGGAGTGGAGCTGAAAGTATACGCCGCCTACAGACCGCCAGGTAACTCAGTCAACCCTCAAGACCTGGATAGACTTTTCACAGACCAAACCCCCACCATAGTGGCCGGTGACCTCAACGCCAAACACACAGTGTGGGGGTCCTCCTATGACAGCCCCCCAGGTAAACGACTCCTAGACGCGCTCAACACCCGCGATATAGAAGCCGAGGGGCCGTCCGAGCCAACTCACATCCCGACCGATCCACGTAGCAGCCCAGATGTGATTGACATAGTGTTGTATAAGAACACTACCGCCCCGGTGAGTGTAGAGGTGTTGTATGACACAAATACGCAGCATCTCCCCATCTTGATTACCACCGAGCTAGCACCCAGCACTATGTCAAGACAGCTATCCAAAAACATAACCGACTGGAAGGGATACAAGAGGGAATTAGAAAATCCCCCCCCCCCTCGGCCCCCTCACTTCACCCACGGAGATTGACGCGTCCGTGAAGCGGCTCACGGAAGCAATGACTCAAGCCCTACTCAACAACACCAAACCAAGACCGTCATACAAAAGAACACCCCTCCCAACCCACATACAAGATCTCATTAGAAGGAAGCGGTCCCTGTTAAAGCTCTGGTCGCACTTAAAGTGCCCACGATTGAAAACCGAGCTCAACAGGCTGACCGCTAAGATCACCATGATGGTTCAATCTTGGAGGGGTGACCAATGGGAAACCGCCCTGGACAAATCCATCGGACACCCTACCAAACTCCATCGATTAATTAGAAACCGCACAAAGAAACCGCCGACCATCACCCCACTATTTGATGAGCAGGGACGACGCCGTTATGCAGCACAAGACCGCGCAAACCTACTAGCCACACATTTAAGTCAGCAGTTTACCCCCCACCCCCAAACCCCTTCAGCTATGGAGCATCATCGTTGGGTGGAAGATGAGGTAAACAAAATATTAAATGCACAGACCGCCCCCCTCCCGGGCGACTCTTTCATGTCACCCGCAGAAGTAAGGAGGACGGTAATACGCCTGAATCGCAGGAAAGCGTCTGGCCCAGACAAACTACCCCCGACGACCCTTATTGAGCTGCCCCGCCGCGCGATGGTAGCATGGACCCGCATATTTAACGCAGCCCTCCGCCTCCATCACTACCCAGACGATTTTAAACAAGGACGCATAATCGTTATACCTAAAGAAGGTAAGGACCGCCGCCACGCTGCAAACTACAGGCCAATCACGCTCCTCAACCACATAGCCAAACTGTTCGAGAGACTAATATTAACCCGCCTATCACCGCACTATCACCCGCGAGACGAACAGTTTGGCTTCCGTAGCGGTCACTCTACGACGCTGCAACTAACAAGGTTCATCCATCACCTAGCCGTCGCTCTAAACAAAAACCACTGCTCAGTGGTGGTTTGTCTGGACGTAGAGAAGGCCTTCGACCGGGTTTGGCACCCCGGTCTCATATTCAAGATGAGAGAGGCTAACGTCCCTCTCGCTCTGATCCAGCTCGTGGCCAGTTATCTACGTGGGAGAGCCTTTTACGTCACAGTGGAGGCCGCCGACTCGGACATGCACCCCATACAGGCGGGGGTGCCGCAAGGTAGCGTGCTGTCCCCCTTACTCTACGGCCTCTATACTAACGACATTCCATCCGTCAACACAGCCCTACAGACCTGGGAGCCTAGAGTCGAGCTGGCCCTCTATGCGGACGATTGCGCCTTCTACACCTCGTCTGCATGGCCCAGGACAGCAGCATCCCGGATGCAGCGGCAGCTCGATCTGCTTCCTGAGTGGCTCGCCAAATGGCGTATAGCGATAAACGTGGGGAAGACGGCTGCACTCCTCACCTCCAAAAGGAAGCCTCCACCCAACTTAATACTTTACCATCAACAGATCGAGTGGCAGAGCACAGTTAAGTACCTGGGGGTGACCATCGATCGCACGCTCCAGATGGTCCCCCACATGGATGCAACCGTCGCCGCCGGACACCGAGTACGAGGGGCCCTATACCACCTTTTCAAGTCTAATCTCCCCAAGCGGGTGAAGCTAAGTATATACAAACAATACTTACGGCCGGTGATTACCTACGCCGCGCCCGCTTGGTACCACCTGATTTCCGCTACACAGAAACAACGACTGCAATCACTCCAAAATCGAGTCGCAAGAGTCATTGCCGGCGCGGGTCGCTACGTCAGGAATGACGTCATCGCGCGCGATCTCAAAATCGAAGCGCTAGATGACGTCATTGATCGACACAAGAGACGTATGTTTGACCGCGCCGACAACAGCCGTCACGAACATCTGACGCTCGTCGCACCCAAGACCTCGCCTGCATCACTACCAACAAGTCGCCGCCCCTTACACAGAAGCGAGCCCTCGTCAACCTTAATACCCACCGAGTCCCATCCAAATTCACCCCCCCCAACCCAACCACCCGCAATATAATCCCCCACCCTTAGACTGTATAAGACACACCCGCTCGCTGGCGCTGCCTGGGCCTCCCCTCCTGGGGTCTCACCCGGCATGCTTACCGCGCCGAGGGTCGTGCATCAGTCCTCCCCACGAGGGCGCAACGCCAAAGGGGTGGAGCGAACAGCCATCTTATTACCTCATACTACTGAAAAGTCGCTATGAGGTAAACTTTGTATGTTTGCACATAGCGGCTACAAATACAATTAGGTGCAGCAATAAATAGCTGCCCCAAACTTCCACTCGTCAGTTCGACGGCCGCTGTAAGCGGCACCCAACGTCCGTCGGCTATTAAGCCGGCGAGAAGAAGCCCGGGTAAGAGCCCATGGCTCAACCCGCACCCCACCCACCCCTAGGGTGAGTGATGAAATCCGCCAGAGGCCGTGTGTAGACCCAAACGTCCCGCCGTTGGCTCTGTGTATCTTTCGTTAACACATATTATAATTGTTAATTCATCGTAATGCCGCCCAAGACCAGTGGTAAGGCCGCCAAGAAGTCCGGCAAGGCCCAAAAGAACATCTCCAAGACTGACAAGAAAAAGAAGAAGCACAAGAGGAAGGAGAGCTACGCCATCTACATTTACAAGGTGCTCAAGCAGGTTCACCCGGACACCGGTATCTCGAGTAAGGCTATGTCCATCATGAACTCGTTCGTTAACGACATCTTCGAACGTATCGCCGCTGAGGCTTCCCGTCTCGCCCACTACAACAAGCGATCCACGATAACCTCCAGGGAGGTGCAGACCTCTGTTAGGCTGTTGTTGCCCGGTGAGCTCGCCAAGCACGCAGTCAGCGAGGGTACAAAGGCCGTCACCAAGTACACCAGCTCCAAGTGAAACCGTCATCGCACGGCATCTGCCTGCCTGCCGACATTCGGCTCGCCGACTATGATGATGATGATGATGACGACTACGACGACGCTGAACAAAAAGGCCCTTTTCAGGGCCACAAATTGCTATCTAAACTCACACACAATGAGATTGTTTCACGAACTTGGTGTATACGTCAACAGTATTATTATTTAGATGTTGTTATTTATATATATTTTTTTTTCTTTTTCCTCCGCTCTTTCTCCGAATTATCTGAATTATTGATCATATGAGATTTTAACATGACATAATAATAATACTACTTCTAACAATATATAAGTAAAGGACCGATGAAAAAAAAAAAAAAAATTTAAGCCCACCACTGATCTGTGATGGTACATAAAGTTGATTGATAAACATCTATTATGTATATATATCTATATATATATATATGTACATTTTTTTTTTTTTTAATAATAATAATTGATGTTTATTACATTTCTAACACGCACGTTAGGTGTCATGTCATGTCATGCACTGCAACCGGTCGCGTCCTACCGGTGCGGTGGAAGGGAGCGAGCTAGCGCCGACTATCACCCGGTGAATCGTATAAAAAGAGAGGCGAGACTGTTTTTGAACGCAGACAGCTTGACGCCTTCGCTCGTACCGGTCGCGTGTGCTCCGCTGAGAAATCGCGTTGAGCCCGATCGGTCTTCGTCGTGCACGCTCGCCCGTCTCCGCCGCGCTCCGCGCGCCGCGCTGCCCCGCGTACCGCTCCCCGCGCTCGTGTGTGCAGTGCCACCTTGTTTACGTACATAGACAGAGACTATTATCCGCGATAAGACGCTTTTCTGTAGTGATCGTCCTTTCTGTGTTACGTGTTGAATCACCACGTTTTTAACTGTGTGTAAAAACAGAAGTGTTTCCCCAGAGTGTTGTCCCTTATATACGATTCCCCACCCAAACCTCACTACCCCCACCATACCTCCCACTACTCTCGCCGTTCCCTCACCTACTAGTGAAATCGTTTTTTTCCCCCCCCATCCCCTCTGTTGGTAATTCATTATGAATACCAACAAAAACATGCCGGAAAAGAAGCCCCCGGACCGCCCGAGGATTTCACCGCCCAGCCGGGCCAGTGTTACGGCTCCTGGGACCCATAGTGCGAGTTCTAAACCTGTACTTGCTCCAATGCCGAAGCCCGTCGCGCACTTCTCAAGACGTGCCGCGACGCCCCAATTTACGCGCGCTGCTGTGAGTTGTCCAAGCGGGACTGATGACCAACCCCGCCCGAGCACCTCATCAGGCGCGCCTCCTCGCGACCCTCGTCGCCGTTTAGAAGAAGAAGATGACCTCCCAGCCGGGGACGAGAAGCGTCCTCGCCACGGCCGTACGCCACCCAAACCGGTCGGAGCGTGCGCACCCGACGCCGCCCGCCCTAACTCACCCTTCGACGAATTTGATGACGCCCTAGGCGGGATTGAAGGACCCCCCAGTCCTCTCCCGTCCACCTCTTATGCCGATGAGACAAGGTCAACGGTATATGTTGGAGTGCAGCCGCTAAACATCAGCTGCTCCGACTCGCTCTCGTATGCGCAGATTGCAGCCTCTCAAGCTTCTTCACCTACCCCAACCACCGCGCGCTCCCAAACAGGATCGCCCACACCGACGACTCAGTCACAACCCAGACCCAAAGGGTACCCACCCTTAGTTGTGGAACACCTACCCAACTGGCCGACTCACCTTAAAGCCCTAAAAAGGGCCATCGGGCAGACCCCAAACGCCCGCCCCTTTAGAGATGGTATTCGATTCCTACCAAAAACAGAAGAGGAGTTTCGCATTACCCAAAGATACCTAACAGACCTCACCGAAAGTATCCCGGACCTAGCATGGTATTGCTTTTCCCCGGAGGAGGACCGACCCACCAAAATCGCCCTAAAAGGGATACCGGCCGACACCGATCACTCGGAACTAAAGGAAGCCCTTGAAGAACTAGGCTTTACTGCCACCCACATTAGAGGCATCCGTGGCAAAAGGGGAAGGCCAGGATGCGTCTTTCACATTCAACTCACCCATCTGGACACCGACGAGCTGTCTCGACTATATGAAGTCGATGAACTCTTGGGCATGCCAGGTATCATTATAGAGGCCTGGAGGCCGAGAAGCGGTCCCTCGCAGTGTCACCGCTGCCAAACTTTCGGACACAGCTCCGAAAATTGCCACCGCCCAATCAAATGCGTGAGATGCGCGGGCGAACACGCCGCTGCCGACTGCCCACGTGATCGCGCCGACCCTCCGACTTGTGCAAACTGCGGCAAAGACCATACAGCCAACGACCGCCGTTGTAAGGCGTTCCTAGCCGCAGCCCGTCGTAGCAACGCACGCACACAGCCTCCGCTACCTCCCTCCGCCGCACCACCGCCCTCTGCCCCACGCAGTGTCGACATGAGGGACACACAGCCGGGCGCTACACTAGCTCCACCGGCCAACCCTCCTACGCAACGCGGCGCCCCCGTACCGTCAAGACGCCGGCGACGTCGCCGGGCTAGAGCCCAAGAAGCTACCACTACTCCAGGAGAAGCATCAACCCCTGCCCCTCCAACATATACTCCCCGCGCACCCCAAGCGGGCTTCCAACCCCCCCCCCCCCGCAACTATGGCGGGTTTTTACCCCGGGGGGGCACCATATCAACCCCCATTACCCATGCCCACAGCACGGAGCACCCCTTTTCCCTTTCAGGTGCCCCCCCCAACCCCACACCCCTCACTTGCCTCTCAAACTCCCGCCTACCAACCCCAGCGGACTTCAACCACCCGTCCGGACCCTCGTCTAGTCCGCGATGCTCCACTACATATGACAGCTCGTCAGAACACGCTGTCAGCCTTCACCCCGCTCCCACAAAGGCAGCCGCGCCCCCACAGGGCCCCATCGACCGCCACAGCTCCAACGTCGCAACAACAACCGATGCCAACTCAACCGCTACAAACACCACAGCCGCACAACACTACTGCAGTGCTTCTACAAGCACTGCAAATGTTTGTCAGCGTCCTTCAAGGAATAATTGTGGAGATTACCAACGGGTCCGACCCGACAACATCAACCATGAACGCCACCAGACGGCTCGCTCAGGGCATCCAAGGGCTCTCCGGATGCTGTACTGGAACCCAGGCAGTTTAAAACCACATCTAGATAAGCTTCGCCTTCTCGCCCAATCACAGAATATTCAAATAATATTATTGGGCGAGACACACTTAAAACCCAACCAGAGAATAACCGTTCCGAACTTCAGCATCTACCGACGGGATGAAGTGAACCAAGATGGACGACCCTTCCGCGGTACAGCGATTATGGTTCGCAAGGACTTACTACACTGCGAACTCCCGTGGGTGGAGTTCATTTCCACTAGTACAATTGGGGCGGCAATAAGAGTGAGCGGCACCGAAACAAACATCTATGCGGCGTACCGCCCCCCCCACTCCACTATCTACGCAAGCGACTTGGACGCTTTATTCAATGAAGCCACGCCCACTCTTGTTATCGGAGATCTCAACGCCAAACACACAGGCTGGGGCTCTAACATCGTAAATACGGATGGGAAGCAGTTGTTGAAGCTCACCTCAGAAAGAGGTATTGAGGTCATCGGATCCGAGGACCCCACCCACATTCCGACAAACCCATCCCACTCGCCTGACGTCATCGACATAGTTTTAGCCAAGAACATTCGGGCCCACCTACACGTCGAAGTGCTCCACGAGCTCGACACGCAACACCAGCCTTTATTGGTAACGCTTGACGCGAGCCCCGACGCTATTCTCCCCCCCCCACCCCGCCTGAAGACGGACTGGGAGGCATACAATAGAGAAATGGGTAATTTACAGTTTAACGAGCCACTCTTTTCTCCGAATGATATAGACGCCGCAGTGACTCGTCTCACTTCAATGATGAAGAAGGCCATCGAGACCCACTCCACCACCACCACGTCACGCCAAAGACCTCCCCTACCGGGGCATATAAAGGTGAAACACCAAAGAAAACAAGCGCTTTTCAAACTATGGTCACGCACTCGATGCCCGCGTCTTAAGACCGAATTAAACCGCATCACAGGTGAAGTCGCGTCGCTAATTAAAACATGGAGGGGCGACTCGTGGCAAACCGCCATAGACAACGCCTCTGAAAACCCAGCTCATCTCAGGAGAATCCTGAAAGGTTTGTCTAAACCCTCCTCCGCCATCTGCCCCCTGTTGGACCCCCAAGGCAACAGAAGATATGCCGCCATCGACAGAGCTAACCTGTTCGCTGACCATCTCGAAGAGCAGTTTACCCCACATCCGGCTTCCCCAGACACATCTGCACTCCATCAAGAGATTGAATCACATGTTCAACATCTACTGGACAGCCCCCCGCCCCCTCTCCCCGGACGCTTCTTCATCTCTCCGTCCGAGTTCAGGAGAGTGGCGACGCGCCTGAATAGAAAGAAAGCACCGGGCTACGATGATATTCCACCATCCGCAATAACAGCCCTACCACGTCGAGCAATGGTCGCGTGGACGAAAGTATTAAACGCGGCGCTCCGCCACAGCCATTTTCCCTCACCCTGGAAAAAGGGTAAGATTTTCATGCTGCCTAAGGGGGGAAAAGATCGACGTAAGGCAGAGAACCACCGCCCTATCACACTACTCTGCCACATGGCAAAACTATTTGAGCGCCTCCTATTATCAAGGATAAATCCCTACTATAAACCACGCGCCGAACAGTTCGGATTTAGGAGTGGGCATTCAACAACTTTGCAACTCGCGCGCCTTCTGCACCACATGGCCTCCGAGATAAACAAGGGAAATTGTACGGCGGCAGTGTTCCTCGATGTCTCCAAAGCCTTTGACCGGGTCTGGCACCCCGGTCTAATTTATAAGTTAAACCAGACGGAACTTCCAAAGGCTATCATCCACTTAATCGCCAACTTCCTCCGAAACCGCACCTTCTATGTGACAATCAACTCGTCTATGTCCAGCGACCGGCCCATAGCAGCAGGAGTGCCACAGGGGAGTGTGCTCTCTCCCACACTCTACGGCATATACACTAACGACATCCCTGCAATTAATGACAGCTTACAAGAATGGGAGCCTAGAGTGGAGCTAGCACTCTATGCGGACGATAGCGCTTTCTACACCTCGTCCGCATGGCCGGTCGCAGCCGCCCGCAGGATGCAAAAACAATTAGACCTTCTACCTTCTTGGTTAGCCCGATGGAAAGTCGCCATTAATGTGGATAAAACTACGGCTCTCCTCACCACATCAAAGACGCTGCCACCAAAACTCACACTTCTAGGCCAAAACATTGAGTGGAGCAAGGAAGCAAAATATTTGGGTGTAACCCTGGGCAACACGCTAAAGATGGTGCAACAGGTGGACCAAGTCGTCGCAGCCGGGACCCGATCTAGTGCAGCACTCTACCCCATCTTCAACTCAAGTTTGCCGCTCAAAACGAAACTGAATGTTTACAAACAATATGTTAGGCCAGTCCTCACGTATGCCACGCCTGCGTGGTATAGCTTCTGCTCAGAAAAACAACGCAGCCGCCTTCAAGTCATCCAAAACCGGGCCCTCCGCACCATCTCGGGAGCCGGTCGCTACGTCCGTAATGACGTCATCGCGCGCGATCTAAAAATCGTGCCGTTTGATGACGTCATCACTCACCTGGCCAGACGGATGTACGACCGAGCGGACCAAGGCGGCCATCCTACACTTGTAAACATCGCGCCGACCAATAGCAACGAACAGAGATTCGACAGAAGGCCCCTCCCACGCAGCGTGCTCGTACCTAAACCCGCACCTACCAATCCAATCCATACTCCCTCCAACTCGACCCCTCCCACATAAGTTAACCCCACCCTCCGACTGCGTAATTCGTGGCTCGCTCGCTGGCGCTGCCTGGGCCTCCCCCCCCTTGGGGGGGGTCTCACCCGGCATGCTGACCGCGCCGAGAGCCGCGTCGCAGCCTCATAAATCGAGCACGAGAATGCGGCTTAACATATACTAATAACCATTGACTGTTTCAGTTTCGTAGCTTGCTACGATCGCCGCCAGACGGCGCCCAATGACCAAGAGGTCGTAACCTCTTGAGAAGAAGCCCGGGTATGAGCCTAGGCTCCAGCCCGTACCTGCTACTGCAGAAGAGTACCCGACGATTTTTGAACGCATTTAGTCGTCGTTGTTGTGCGGTGCGCGTGTATCGCGTTCTGCTCCGTCGTCATTCCAGACTTCATTCGCTCGCTTCGTTCGTTCGTCGTTCGTTCCCAAGCAAACAAACAAACAAACAAGATAAAAAATGGCGCGTACCAAACAGACCGCTCGCAAGTCCACCGGTGGTAAGGCACCCCGCAAACAGTTGGCCACCAAGGCGGCGCGCAAGAGTGCACCCGCCACCGGCGGTGTGAAGAAACCTCATCGCTACAGGCCCGGCACCGTGGCTCTTCGCGAGATCCGTCGCTACCAGAAGAGTACCGAACTGTTGATCCGCAAATTGCCATTCCAGCGTCTCGTCCGTGAGATAGCGCAAGACTTCAAGACCGATCTCCGTTTTCAGAGTTCGGCCGTCATGGCCCTCCAGGAGGCTAGTGAGGCGTATCTGGTCGGTCTGTTCGAGGACACCAACCTTTGCGCCATTCACGCTAAACGCGTCACCATAATGCCCAAGGACATTCAATTGGCGCGCAGGATCAGAGGAGAACGCGCTTAAGGTGCGGTCAAGTCGTCGTCGTCGTCGTCGTCCTGTGTGTTGTGTTGTTTGTTGGTGGTGGTCTGTGACCAACCCAACCCAACAAAACTCCGCATCATACTCAAAACAAAAGGCCCTTTTCAGGGCCGCAATAAGTTCATGACGTTATTGTATGCTAATGTTTCATGTGAACAGGTGTATCGTCATGTATATAATTATAATACAATATATAAAATGACGTATATATAAAATAATAAGAAATATATAAAACACACACACACACACGTACACGAGTAAAATATATATATAAATATATATATATATTCCTATCTGCCTTTCGAAGTTTAGTGCGAGAGAGTGGAAAGACATATGGCCAATGCTCAAATAAGATGATAAATAAATTAAGTACTAATATAACTATATATACACATACATACATACATACATACAACAAGGAAAAAAAAAAAAAAAGAAAAAAAAAAAACCCCGATCGGCCGGTTGCGCCGATATGCGATGCGAATATACGAGTATCCCCACTCCGTCCACTCTACCTCGCGCCCCGTGCTACAAACGTCTCCGTCGTCCGGAGTGGTGCGCGACTGTATATATAGAGCGGAATACGGGTTTCGTTGAGGGTGAGGTGTGGGGTGTAGTACGCCGTGCGCCTTCGTCCGAACCGCGCCTCCGCTGTCTCGCGTCGAGCCCGACCGGCTTCCGTCGTGCGTTTCCGCCGCTACTCGTCCTCACCGCGCTCCACGCACCGCGCCCGCGCCCCGCGCTCCGCGCCCCGTGCTCGCGTGTGCCGTGTGCAGTGCCGCCTAAGCAACATAGACAGAGACTATTTTCGCGAAATTGACGCTACAAGTGTTGTGTGCCTGTCCAGTGCTGCTTATCGAAGCACTACGTTTTACTTGTGTGTAAAATAACCAGTGCTTCCCCGGAGTTACGCCATTCCCTCCACCTCCTACCACAACCACACTTCCCCCACCACTGCCCCTACCACTCACTGATTCCCCCCTCCATATTTCACATCTACCTCACCGTTTATTGTTAATTCTATGAATAGCAATAATCCCCCCCCGTCCAAACCCCCGGACCCCCGGAGATCAAGCTCGCCCAGCTCCGCCGACATGTCGGCCCCTGGGCCCTCCTCAAGCCGCGTCCTATCGCCAACTGAAAGGCAGGTTGTTGAACAACCTCGCCCCAGCACGTCGAGAGGAATACGCGGACCAGAAATCCGTCGCCGTTCGCAAATCGACGACGACAGTCTGCCCGGAGGCGACGAGAAGCGCCCCTGCCTCGATATATCGTCATCACTCGCGGGAGCGAGCGCCTCGAGTGCCGCCCGCCCACCATCACCCGACACCTACATCGACGCCTTAGGCGGGATGGAAGGACTTATTAGTCCTCTCCCGCCTTCCTACGACTCAACAGAGTACGCCGGGATGCCGTCGCTAGCAACGAGCCCCGGCGCTTCCCGCTCGTACGCTCAAGCCGCTGCCTCTTCACCGCCAGTGCCATCCCACCCGAGCGCAGCTACGGAGCCAGCCCAGCCTCGCCTACGTGGATATCCACCTATCGTGGTTGAGAGCCTGCCCGATTGGCCAACACACCTATTAGCGCTCAAGCGCGAACTGGGTCGCACCCCAAATGCGCGCCCCTTCGGCAATGGAGTGCGCTTTATGCCTACCACTGAGGAAGAATTCCGAACAACGCAGCGCTACTTTGTAGAAGCGAGCGAGACCAACCCGCAGATAACCTGGTTCTGCTACGCGCCGGAGGAGGACAAGCCGACTAAAGTGGCAATCCGGGGCATCCCTGCCGACTCCAACCCAGCTCGAATAAAGGAGGCTCTCGAGGAGATGTCCTTCGAAGTCAGCCTCATAAGGAGTATTAAAGGTAAGCGCGGCAGACCAGGCTGCATTTTCTTTGCACAACTACCGCATCTAAATAGAGACGAACAGAATCGCCTATTCTCCATAGACGAAATACTAGGCATGCCGGGTGTCGTCATCGAGGCTTGGAAACCCAGGAGTGGCCCCTCTCAGTGCCACAGATGCCAAGCCTTCGGCCACAGCTCGGTGAACTGCCACCGCCCCATAAAGTGTGTTCGATGTGCGGGGGCCCACGCGGCAGCGGACTGCCCACGTGACCGCGCCGCCCCCCCCACCTGCGCCAACTGCTCAGCGGCGCACACCGCGAATGACCGCCGCTGCAAAGCATTTCTCACAGCAGCCCGTCGGGCCGGAGCCCGCACCCAGCCACCGATCCCAGATGACCCAAACCGTGCCGCCGCCACCGCGCCCCCCGCGCCCTCCTCGCGCCCCGCGCGTTCGGCCTACCAGCCGCGCAGCGCTGACATGCGAGACACGCAGCAGGGCGCAACACTAGCGCCCCCTGCCAACCCGCCTGTCGCTCGGGGAGCGCCGACATCGTCGAGACGCCGCCGCCGCCGTCGTGGCCGCCGCGGCAGTGCAGTGCCGCCTACAACTCCACGGGCAACTTCAACCCCGGCCCCCGCTCCTATTCCCCCCCCCGCCACTCAGACGGGTTTTCACCAAGGGGGGGCACCGCTACCATCTCATCTCCACCCCCAACCACCAAGGAGCACCACATCTCAGGTGCCCCCCCCTCCACCCCTCACCCAGCAACGTCCATGGGCCCCTCGCCCGGACCCACGTCTCGTCCGGGACCACTCGACTCCCGCGCAAACACCACGTCCTTCGGCGTTCAAGCCATTGCCTCAACGCCCCCCATGCCGCCCCAGCGGCCCATCAACGCCGCGACCCCACCAGACTCCGTACCCCCAAACCCAATGGGGCTACCCACTACCTCATCCCACCAGCATCCCAGCCCCATTCCTCCAGCTTCTGCTACAGCTGCTGCAGGGCATCCTCACCAACATCGCCCGGGGATGCGACCCGTGCGCAGCGATTATGGGGGCCATGAACTGGGTCACCCAGGGAGCAACCCAGGAATCCTCAGAGTGGCCTATTGGAACCCGGGAGGAATAAGGGGCCGCATCAACGAGCTACGCCTCCTCGCGCAAAACCAGGACCTCCACATCATTCTTTTGGGAGAGACCTGCCTATCACCTAAGACCAGATTCGCTCTTCCCAACTATCACATCTACCGCCGTGATGAGATTTCCCCGGAAGGCATCGCCTACAGAGGAACGGCAGCCCTAGTGCGCAAGGGCATACCGCACTGCGAGCTTCCCTGGGCTGACTTCATTTCCCTACGGACCACGGGTGTGGCCATCGAGGTGGGCGGAACTGAGATCAAGCTGTTCGCCGCCTACAGACCCCCCGGAGACTCGATTGACGCTGTAGACCTGGACAAGGTATTCACCGACCACACTCCCACCATAGTCGTGGGTGACTTGAACGCCAAACACACAGCGTGGGGCTCAACTAAGTGCAACGTGCCCGGACGACGCTTGCTGGATGCGCTGTTAGCTCGCGAGATAGAAGCCGCCGGGCCGCCAGAGCCCACACACATACCCACCGTCCCCGACCACGTGCCTGACGTAATTGATATAGCAACATACAGGAACATAAGATCGCCTCTAACTGTAGAAGTACTACATGAAGTCAGTACTAACCATCAAGTTATATTGATTACGCTAGGTATCGCAACTAGCGGCGTCTCCCTGCCACCGCCCCGCCACTCTACGGACTGGGAAGCCTACAAGCGAGAAGTATCAAGCTTACCTCCCGTCGGCCCTCTTTCGTCGCCCGAAGACATCGATAACTCAATCAGACTTATGACGGAGGAGATGACTCGGGCCTTAAATAACAACACCAAGGAGAGGCCGAGCTACAAGCGCGTCCCTCTACCCATTCATATACGGGACAAAATCAAACGCAAAAACGCACTTTTAAAACTATGGGCGAGCGTAAGATGCCCCCGACTTAAAACTGAAGTCAACAGATTGACCGCCGAGGTCACCCGCCTGGTACAAGTGTGGAGGGGTGACTCATGGGACGCGGCCCTGACCAGAGCATCTGAACACCCGGCCTCACTACATCGCCTAATCAAGAGGGTCACCAAACCTCAAGCGCCCCCCTGCCCCCTGCTGGACGAGCTGGGCAGGCGTAGATATGCAGCACAAGACAGGGCGACCCTTCTCGCCACGCACCTACAGAAACAGTTCACCCCCCACCCTGCAGACCCCAGTGCAACCGAACACCACAACCGCGTTGAAGAGGAGGTCAGTTGTCTACTCGGTTCGCCCCCCGCCCCCCTCCCGGGCAGCTCTTACATCTCGCCCACGGAGGTGAAAAGGATGGTAGCCCACCTCAACAGACGGAAGGCCCCGGGTCCGGACAACCTGCCCCCTGCGGCCATCATCGAGCTGCCTAGACGCGCACTCGCATCCTGGACGCGGATATTCAACGCCTCGCTCCGATTACATTACTTTCCCTCTCAATGGAAAACGGGGAAGGTTATCATGATCCCCAAGGGAGGGAAGGATAGACGCCAGGTTACCAACTACAGGCCCATCACCCTACTAAACCACCTGGCCAAACTCTTCGAAAGACTGCTGCTCAGAAGACTGAAGCCATTTTACCACCCACGTGAGGAGCAGTACGGGTTTCGCAGTGAACACTCCACTCCGCTGCAACTGACGCGACTCCTGCACCACCTCACCACGGCCCTTAATAGAGGATACTGCACAGTGGCAGTTTTCTTGGATGTAGAGAAAGCTTTCGACCGGGTTTGGCACCCCGGTCTTATCCACAAACTGCACACCGCCAGCTTCCCTCCAGCACTCATTCATCTCGTAGCAGACTACCTTAGTAGGAGAAGCTTCTACGTGTCGGTGGAATCAGCCACCTCCACCACTCACTCCATCGAGGCCGGCGTGCCGCAGGGCAGCGTGCTCTCTCCACTACTATACGGCCTCTATACAAATGACATCCCGTCACTAAACCCACTACTACAGGACTGGGAGGCAAGAGTAGAGCTCGCGCTCTTTGCAGACGATAGCGCCTACTATACCTCGTCCGCATGGCCCAAACCTGCAGCGACCAGGATGCAGCGACAACTGGACCTCCTGCCCGACTGGCTCGCCAGATGGCGCATCGCCATCAACGTGGGCAAGACCGCTGCCCTCCTCACCACAACCAAGAAGCCACCACCACCACTCAAACTACTTGGTCAACAGATTGCGTGGCAGCAGTCTGTGAAGTACCTGGGGGTTACACTGGACCGTAACCTCCACATGGTCGCCCACCTCGACCAAGTAACTGCAGCCGGCCACCGAGTGCGTGGAGAGTTTTACCACCTTTTCAACTCCAACCTCCCCAGACGCACTAAGGTAAATATCTTCAAACAATACCTGCGGCCGGTGTTAACATACGCCGCGCCGGCATGGTACCATCTATGTTCACAGACGCAACGCAGAAGGCTCCAAGCGGTCCAGAACAAAGCGGCACGAATCATAGCCGGCGCTAAGAGATACGTGCGCAATGACGTCATCGCGCGCGACCTCCGTATCGCGCCGCTTGATGACGTCATAGACCAACTCAAGGAACGGATGTTCGACCGCGCAGACAGCAGCGTCCACGCCCACTTACATCGCATCGCTCCGAAACAGCCAGCCGACCCGCCCTTCAAATACCGCCGCCCCCCACATAGATGCGAGCCCTCGAACAGCCGCACCCCCTCCGTGTCCCATCATGACTCCCCCCCCACCACCCCTCCACTTGAAAATCAACCCCCACCCCCCGACCGTGTAAGCCGCACCCGCTCGCTGGCGCTACCTGGGCCTCCCCCCCCACGGGGGGTCTCACCCGGTATGCAGACCGCGCCGAGGGTCGCGCATCGGTCCCCCCCGCGAGGGCACAACGCCGAAGGGGCGGAGCGGTAACATGTCAACACCGAGATGGGTTTATTAAGTTACAACATTAAACTTTAAGAAAGTTGTAAAAACAAAGGCTGGCAACTAGCGACTGCGCAACGAATTAGTCGCAGCAATAGTGGGCCAGCCACTTTCCACTTCGTCATTACGACGGCCGCTGTCCAGCGGCACCCAGAGACCTTTGGCTATGGGAGCCAAAGAGAAGACGCCCGGGCAAGAGCCCTCGGCTCAGCCCGCAACCCACGCGCCCTCAAGAGGAGGTGAGCGTGATGAAACCCGAAGTTTCGTTGAGTATTTGTGCGAGCGCAGTCGTCGTGAACCTTCGTCCGAACCGGTTGTGTCCGCTCCGCTGAGTAATCGCGTCGAGCCCGATCGGTTTCCGTCGTACGTCCTCGGCTGTACTCGCCGCTTCGCGCACCGCGCTCGCGCACCACACCCCGCGCCCCGCGCTCGCGTGTGCTCACCCACAAATACTAGATAGTGACTATTCCTCCGCGATATTGACGCTTTGTGTAGTGATCGTCCATTTAGTGTTTGTACAAGAAACACTGTGTTTTTACGTGTGCAAAAGCTCCAGTGTTCCCCCTGAGTGTTGCCTATCCCTTCACCTCCCACCACATACTCACTACCCCCCCACCACCACCTCCCACTATTCGTGTACCTTCCCCTTCTATCGACTCCATTTCCAAGTTCCCTTATTCGTATTCTGTATGAATCCGAATAAGCTAATCCCTACCAAACCACCGGACCCAAACCGGAACACTTCGCCGCGAGCCGCCGAAATGTCGGCCGCCAGACCCACCACGAGCCGCATCTCCTCGAGAAGCGAGGAACGGGTTGATGACCAACCCACTCCAAGCACGTCAAGAGGGATACGTGGTCCCGAAATTCGTCGTCGCTCACAGCTCGATGACGACAGCTTAGACGACAGAGACGAGAAACGCCCCTGTCGTGGATCGCCATTACCATCCCGGACCGATCGAACCCCGACGCCAGATGCCTTTGACGACGCTCTGGGAGCGATGGAAGGACGCAACAGTCCTCTCGCTCCCTCGTTCGACGGCACGTTCTCCACTATATATGCCGGAATACCTCCATATACCGAGGTAAGCGATACCAATAGTCAGCCGCGCTCCTATGCCGACGCAGCGGCAAGGCCGTCAGTGTCGCCGCCTACCACCCAACCACTACCGCCATCACAGGCTCGCCCAAAAGGGTATCCACCGATAGTGGTAGAGTGCCTTCCAAATTGGCCGAGACACTTGCAGGCCATCAAGCGTGCCCTAGGTTTTACCCCGAACGCGCGCCCCTTTAGGAATGGGGTGCGCTTCATCCCGAGATCCGCTGACGAATTCAGAACCACCCAGCGGTATTTCATTGAAGCCAGCCAGATTGATTCTTCTATTACATGGTACTGCTTCGCCCCCGAAGAAGAGAGGCCGACGAAAGTGGCCATCCGCGGCATTCCTGCCGACACCGAGCCGGGCCAACTCAAAGAGGCCCTCGAGGACATGGCACTCGAGGTCGACCATGTACGCGGCATAAGACCGAAGCGAGGCAGACATGGTTGCATATTTTTCGCCCAGCTAGCCCACTTATCTAGAGAGGAGCAAGAGCGCCTGTTCGCAACCGATGAGATCATGGGTATGCCGGGAATAGTGATCGAGGCTTGGAAGCCTAGGAGTGGCCCATCCCAGTGCCACCGATGCCAAGCCTTCGGTCACAGCTCCACAAATTGCCACCGCCCCAAACGCTGCGTCCGATGCGCGGGTGACCACTCGGCTGCGGACTGTCCGCGGGACCGCGCCGAGCCCCCCACCTGCGCCAACTGTGGAGAGGCCCACACTGCCAACGACCGGCGCTGCAGGGCCTTCCAGAGCGCCGCGCGCCGCACCGGCGCCCGCACCCAACCGCCCATCCCTGGTGATGCCAACCGCGCACCTACCGCACGCCCGGCCCCACAGCCGCGCAGCGCGGACATGCGCGACACCCAACAAGGCGCTACTCTAGCGCCACCTGCCAACCCGCCCGTAACCCGCGGCGAGCCAGTACCGTCGCGACGCCGCCGACGCCGCCGAGGGAGAGGAAGAGCTTCCGCCCGAGCCCGTTCTACCACCTCGAGGGCCACATCCACCCCGGCCCCCACTACCATCCCCCCTCCCGCAGTTCAGTCGGGTTTTCACCAAGGGGGGGCACCGCCACCGCCGCATCCACAACAACATCCAAGGAGCACCCGACCCTTATCCCAGGTGCCCCCCGTCCCCCAACAACAACAACGTCCATGGGCCCCCAGACCGGACCCTCGCCTTTCGCGAGATCATTCTCGCTCCCGTCCGGAGCCAACAACGAGCGCCCCAACCCAATCGGCGTTCAAACCGCTTCCTCAGCGCGCTCAGCGCCGACCCAGCATCCCTCAAACCCAAGCCCAACAGACTCCTCAGACTCACCACTGGAATCCCAGCAACATCCCCGCCCCTTTCCTACAACTATTAATGAGCTTGTTACAGGGGATACTGACCAATATAGCCAGGGGATGCGACCCATGTGCGGCCATAGTACACGCTCTGAGCTGGCTGTCCCAAGGCACCCCCCAAGGCTACTCCGAGTGGCCTATTGGAACCCGGGGGGACTGAGGTCACATGTTGGAGAGCTCCGCGTCCTCGCCCAAACACAAGATCTACATGTGATACTACTGGGCGAGACAATGCTGAAACCCGGAATCCACCTTAAAATTCCGAATTATCATATTTACAGGCGGGATGAAATAAGCCCCGACGGCAACGCCTACCGAGGGACGGCTGTACTTGTACGTAGAGGCATCACCCACGCCGAGCTTGACGTGTTTTCATAGATCCCACCCCCACACTGGTAGCAGGAGATTTCAATGCCAAACACCCTGCGTGGGGGTCCAGACTCACTAACCCAGCTGGGCGTCGGCTACTAGACGCTTTATCATCCCGCGGCATAGATGTCGCGGGCCCCTCCGAGCCGACCCACATACCCACCGCAGCCGATTGTTCACCTGACGTCATAGATTTTTCAATATTTAGAAACGTAGGAGCCTCCATAGAGGTCGAGGTCCTACATGAAGTGAGCACACAACACCTTCCAATATTAATTAACATCGGACTGGCAACTAGCGGGGTATGCTTGCAACCGCCCCGCCACTCAACGGACTGGCTCGCTTATAGGAGAGACTTAGAAAATTTCCCTCCCGCCGGCCCTCTCCGATCGCCCACCGACATAGATGCGTCGGTAAAACAGTTTACCGACGCAATGATTGCATCCATGACAAAGTGTACAAAACCAAAACGGTCTTATAAACACGCCCCCCTCCCACTGTTTATTAGTGATAAAATTAGTAGGAAGCGGTCCCTGTTGAAGCTGTGGGCCCATACCAGATGTCCACGACTGAAAGCAGAGATCAACAGGTTGACCGCTGAAACCACGAGACTGGTGCAGATATGGAGGGGAGACACGTGGGAAGCCGCCCTGGACAGGGCTTCGGGCGACCCCGCCCGCCTAAACAAGATAATAAGGCGTTCGACCAAGACGAATCCGGCTCCATGCCCACTACTGGACGATATGGGAAATCGTCGATACTCAGCCCACGATCGAGCCGCTCTCCTGGCCACCCATCTGGAGCAACAATTTACTCCACATCCTGCCGACCCGGTTGCAGAGGATCACCACAGACGGGTGGAGTCTGAAGTCAGAGAGATACTGGACTCCCCCCCCCCTCCCCTCCCGGGTGACTACTTCATCTCCCCTAAGGAAGTGAGAGAGGTCGCTATGCGCCTGAACAGGCGGAAGGCCCCTGGCCCAGATAACCTCCCTCCAGCCGCCCTGATGATGCTTCCCCGCCGCGCCTATGCCTCCTGGGCTGCCATATTCAATGCAGCGCTCCGCCACAGTCATTTGCCTTCCCCGTGGAAACTGGGGAAGGTAATAGTCATCCCGAAGGAGGGGAAAGACAGAAGCCGCCCATCTAGTCACAGGCCCATCACGCTCCTATGCCACCTTTCAAAATTGTTCGAGCGACTGTTACTGCGCCGACTTAGCAAGCATTATCAACCGCGCGAGGAGCAATATGGCTTTCGAAGAGGCCACTCCACACCACTACAATTAACGCGCATGCTCCATCACATGGCAACAGCTATAAATAGAGCCCACTGTACAGTTGCAGTCTTTTTAGATGTGGAGAAGGCATTCGACCGGGTCTGGCACCCCGGTCTGCTCCATAAACTTAACACCGCCAATCTACCACTGGCCTTAACCCACCTCATAGCCACATACTTAAACTGCAGGCGTTTCTACGTATCCGTAGAACAGGAGAGATCCGCCGAGCACCCCATCCAGGCAGGCGTACCGCAAGGCAGCGTCCTGTCTCCACTTCTATATGGCGTCTATACCAACGACCTTCCTACGATTAACAATGATTTACAGGTTTGGGAGCCCAGAGTCGAGCTGGCCCTCTATGCCGACGACAGTGCATATTTCACGTCGTCGGCGTGGCCCAAGACCGCAGCAGCCCGCATGCAGCGCCAGCTCGACCTACTACCTGAGTGGCTCTCCAAGTGGCGAGTGGCCGTCAACGTCGCCAAAACCGCCGCCCTGCTGACTACCACCAAAAAGCACCCTCCCATGCTCACCCTCTGCAATCAACGGATCGCGTGGCAGAAGTCGGTCAAGTATTTGGGGGTGACACTGGACCGCACCCTTCATATGGCCGACCACATCGATCAAGTGGCAGCATCCGGTCACCGTGTGCGTGGAAGGTTCCACCACATCTTCAACTCCAGATTACCTAAAAGAGTTAAAATGCGCATCTTTAAACAATACCTGCGGCCGGTAATCACATACGCCGGGTCCGCATGGTACCACCTCTGTTCGCAGACGCAGCGGTCCCGCCTGCAAGCAATTCAAAACCGGGCTGCACGCACCATCGCCGGCGCCGGTCGATACGTCCGTAATGACGTCATCGCGCGCGATCTACGCATCGAAGCGCTTGATGACGTCATCGAGGAGATGAAACGACGCATGTTCGACCGCGCCGACAACAGCGCCCACACCCACCTAACCAAAATAGCACCCATCACTCCAGCTAGTTCACAACTAAGATACCGCCGCCCCCTACACAGATGCGAGCCCTCGTCCATCCCAACATCCACCCCACCCCATCATAATATTCCCCCCCCACCCTCGTCAACCTCATCTCAACCCCCTTCACCCGATCTGCGCGACCCGCTCGCAGGCGCTACCTGGGCCTCCCCTCTTGGGGTCTCACCCGGTATGCAGACCGCGCCGAGGGCCGTGCAGCAGACCACCCTACGAGGGCATAACGCCGAAGGGGCGGAGCGGTCATTACCAAGCCAAGAAGGCTACAACAACTAGATACAATAGTGGTTAGAGTGGAGGATCGCAACTAGCGACCTTTAATCGCAACACGCGGACCTACCGCATCACCACACTTCCGCTCGTTTAACGGCCGCTGTCCAGCGGCACCCAACGCCCAAGGGACTGTAGTCCCTTGAGAAGAAGCCCGGGCAATAGTCTTCTGACTCAGCCCGCAGTCCACGCGCCCCCCATAGGGGTGAGTGATGAAACCCATTGTTGAGTATTTTGAGTTTGTCCGTCCGCAAGCGCAAGCAAGCGAGCGAGCGAGCTCGTCGTCGGACGACACTTAACTAACGAGGAGGAATCTATCTAATCGAGGGCAACCAGCAAGATGACCGGTCGCGGTAAAGGAGGCAAGGGGCTCGGAAAAGGTGGAGCGAAGCGTCACAGGAAAGTTCTCCGCGATAACATCCAAGGTATCACCAAGCCGGCCATCCGCCGTCTCGCACGCAGAGGTGGTGTGAAACGTATCTCCGGTCTGATCTACGAGGAGACTCGCGGTGTGCTGAAGGTATTCCTCGAGAACGTGATCCGCGACGCTGTAACTTACACGGAGCACGCCAAGAGGAAAACCGTCACCGCGATGGATGTCGTCTACGCCCTGAAGCGTCAAGGGCGCACCTTGTATGGTTTCGGCGGTTAAGCCGTGCTGTGCCAGCGAGCCGTGCGATGTTGCGTTGTAAGAGTACGTACGTATCGTATCGTATCCGACGTCTTCATCGGTGGATAGATAGATACATACATACATACATATCTACAGCCGAGTCGCGCTCTCGCGAACACGCGCACATGAACAAAAAAAAAGGCCCTTTTCAGGGCCGCAAGAGTTTCATCGTTGTTGCCAACTATTGTTTCTACTATACGCATGTACACTGTCATTGTTCAATTGCCACGAAACCGATCCACCCATACCTACCTACCTACTTACGCGATATCAATAAATAAAGCAATTAATTAAGTAAGTAAGCTAATTGCTTCATACATCCATAAATCTCCAGCCACAAACATACAAAGCCAATGGATCTCCATCATACAGCACGCACGCACGCACGCACACACACACTCACTCACTCACATAATAATAATAATATAGGCAGGTACTGTTAAGCACCTACCTACCTACCTACCTACCTACCTACCTACCTACCTACCTACCTATCTATCTATCTATCTATCGCTTTGAAACAAAATTAAACAAGCTAAACCACACCACGCACGACACGAACATGGATGAAATCTGCCATCTTCACACTGGATAGTTGTATACCGCACGGACGGACACGCGTAACGTTTTTCTTTTCTTTTCCTTCTTCATTATTTGTTTCTCTATTCCGCCGCCGCGTTTGTTTTTGTTCGTTTGTTTGATTAATTCATCCATCCATCCATCGTTGGTTGGTTGGTTTCGGTTCCCAGCTGGCTGTTTCTCCCTCCCGTCCAGGCCCGGCCCGGCCCGGGGGCAGTACTTTCGCGCCCGACCGTTCTTTCTTCCTTCCTTCCTTTCTTTCTCTAGTACGTACGTTCGTTCGTTTTTATTTTATTATTTTATTTAATTTTTCAATTTAATTTTATATCATTCGCTTTCTATTAATCCTTATTGAGTTTCATTTTGTTACACTGCATTGCATTGCATTCCATTTCGAACATCGAGCCGACGTCTATCCACTCTCTGCTGCGTGTGTTTTACGACAGTCGCGGTCACTGCGATATTTTCGACTTGAAACAATCGCAACAACTACGGATTACTTTTACTATTGAGGACCGTTATATTACAGTTTTATCTAAAGCACATACAATTGATCACGCGTTATTTTTCTAATAGAAAATCAACATTTAATCGAACCCCCAGGTACGCGAGATAGTCGATAACGAAAATAAACCGCTCTCGCGTTTCACCTATTCAACTGTCGCTGTTCATTTGTGTGCAATACGACAGGGACACTATAGAATATTAGATAAGAGTGATCTTTAACATTGAATCATTGTAAAATATTTATATAATCATATATTTTCGTAACAATGTTAGTGAAAACTTGTGAGCGTTCATACGAGAAAATGTCCAACGACACGCCGGCTCTCTTTATGGTATTGCCTCGCGACTTCCAGTCCGAGCGAGACGTCGTCTGTGGCGACATCTGTCTCTCTGTGTGTTACATACATACCTACATATATCTAATATCGCTCTGCGTCTGCGCGTCACTCAGTCAGTTCGTTCGTTTCGTTTCAACAACAAAAAAAAAAAAAAAAAGAAAAGCAACAACTGTAATACTACAATGGCAGACACCGCAATCGCTTCCGAAGCCCCCGCCCCCGCTACGCCGGCGAAGAAACCGAAGTCTGCAGCGGCCGGAGGACCGAAGAAACCGAAGGCGAAGCCGACCCATCCCAAGACGTCGGAAATGGTGAACAACGCCATCAAGGAGTTGAAAGAGCGCAGCGGCTCGTCACTGCAAGCTATCAAGAAATACATAGCGGCACGGTACGACGTCGACGCTGAGAAGTTGGCGCCGTTCATCAGGAAATATCTAAAGAGCGCCGTGGAGTCCGGTGCTCTGATACAGACCAAGGGCAAGGGAGCGTCCGGTTCCTTCAAATTGGAGTCCAAATCGGCGGCGTCCAAGAAACCGGCAGCGAGCAAGGGCACCTCCGCAGCGAAGGGCGGCGCCGCCGCCGGCGGCGCATCGGCAAAATCTAAGAAGTCCGCCGCGGCAGGTAGGCCGAAGAAGGGCGCCGCCTCTGCATCCTCGCCCGCCAAGTCGAAATCTTCCACGGCCGCCGCTGCCGCCGCCGCCGCGAAGGACAAGAAGGCCGCCGCGGCCGCAGCCGCCGCCAAGAGGAAGCCCGCCGCCAAAAAGAGCGCCGCATCATCGGCGGCCGCGTCGAAGGCCAAGGCCGCTCCCAAGGCTAAGAAGACCGCAAAGCCGCCAACCAAGAAACCTAAAGCGCCCAAACCGAAGAAGGCCGCCGCTACGCCCAAATCTAAACCCGCCGCCAAGAAGGCAGCCGCCTCCAAGAAGTAAACAGCGTGCAAAAGTGCGCGAGCGAGCTAGCTAGCTGGCGATGTGAAGCGACGAACGCCGCCTGCGTTTGGATGCGATGCGATGCGATGCGATGCGGTGCGGTGCGGTGCTGTGCTGTGCGCGCAATAATACATAACGCGCGCTCGCACACGGCACGTTTGTTGTTATCCTTCGCGTTGCTGCTGTCTGCTGTCTGCTGCCGCCGCCGATGCCGATGATTGCCGTTGCTGTTGCGTTTTCTTTTTTCTTTTTTTCTTTTTTTTTTTCGACACTCCAGACCGTCGAGATTATATGATGAAACAAAACAATACAACAACGTGCACCACGATATCCAAAAACAGCCCTTTTCAGGGCTAACAAACAGCTCTATGTTCGGTTATGCGAACTGTTTCTTAGACACAGCCAGTACGACGTCATCACAAACACACACACACACACATACACACCTACCTACCTACCTACCTACCTACCTACCTACCTACCTACCTACCTATCTATCTATCTATCTATCTATTTGACGACTGTTTGGTGCAACGGTAGCGATTCATTATACGTATGTCTATCTATCTATCTATCTATCTATCTATCCGTTACCCTAGTATCCATAACACAAGGCTAGGCTAATTCGTGTGAATGTAAGAAACATTTATTATTATTATTATTATTATTATTATTATTCCATCACGGCGTTAACTATGATTTTATGATGAGTCTAGTGCGTGTCACGTGACTTGCGTCGCGTTTCGTTTCGTTGCCAGCCTGAGCCTGTCTCTCCGCCGCCGTCTATCTATCCGTCCTTATCGCACAGTGCCGTTCTTAGCGCAAGCCCCACTACGTGGCATACGGCCCGACTGCATATATATTTCAGAACGCGCGTTGTTCGCTCGCGAGTGGGTGTGTGTGTAGTCGTCGTGAACCTTCGTCCGAACCGGTTGTGTCCGCTCCGCTGAGTAATCGCGTCGAGCCCGATCGGTTTTCGTCGTGCACTCTCGCCCGTCTCCGCCGCGCTCCCCGCGTTCGCGTGTGCAGTGCCACCGTAAACTTAGACAGTGACTATTCCTTGCGATATTGACGCTTTAGTGTAGTGACCATTTGTTTGTGTTTACACGAATCACTACGTTTTACGTGCTGTTAAAACCAGAGTGTTTCCCCAGTGTTCAGCCTTCTCCATCAGCTTCCCTGAACAAAACACTACCACCCCCCACCATCACCCCCACTACTGTATATCGTTCCCCTACTACAGACTTACCGCTCTCGTCGATTTCGTTTGATTGCAATGCAACCAAACAAAACCCTACCCGAGAAGAAGCCCCCGGACCGCCAGAGGCCCTCAACATCCAGAGGGGCCAACACTTCGGCTCCAGGACCACAACGTGCGAGTGCTAGGCCCACCGTAGCACCCGCTCCTCCGCTGCGACCGACCGCACCACCTTTTCGACGAGCATCGACGCTCCCGATGTCGAGTGCCAAAGCGAGCTGCTCAAGCGAGGTTGATGACCAACCCCGCCCAGGCACCTCATCAGGCATCACCAGGGACCCACGCCGTCGCCTACCTGACGATGAAGAGGGTGAAGCGAACCTTGGCGGAGACGAGAAACATCCTCGCCACGGCCCCACACCTCCTAAACCCACAACCTCAAACGCAACCCGTGCCACCTACGAATCTACTGAAAGCCTAGCAGAGTTACTGAGTGGGATAGAAGGACAGGCCAGTCCTCTCCCACTCAGCACTGATGAAACCCTTTCCACGGTCTACGCTGGAGTCCCTCCCCTCCAAGTAAGCGACCAATTTGAATTCTCATACGCCCAAGTGACTGCTTCTCAACCACCTACTCCAACTCAATCGCAAACAGGGTCACCAACCCCTGCCCAACAACCCGATACTAGAGGGCACCCACCTATCATTGTAGAATGTCTACCAGACTGGCCAACGCACTTCGAAGTGCTCAAACGCTCTCTAGGTCACACTCCCAATGCGCGCCCATACGGCAACGGGATTAGATTTACTCCTCGTACGGCCGATGAATATAGAATAATTCAAGCCTACCTAATCGACCAGAGTGCCTTAAACAGCGACATTACTTGGTACTGCTACGCGCCGATGGAAGATCGCCCCTCAAAAGTAGCTCTAAGAGGAATACCGGCCGACACAAACACAAACCGTATCAAACAAGCTCTCGAAGACATGAGCTTTTCAGTCATTCATATCCGAGGCATCCGGGGCAAGAGAGGGCGCCCGGGATGCGTATTTCACATACAACTCCAACACCTCTCAAAGGAGGAACAGGCAAGACTATTCGCCACAGAGGAGATACTGGGCATGCCGGGGATAGTCTTCGAGGCGTGGAGGCCCAGAAGCGGGCCCGCCCAATGCCACCGCTGCCAGGCGTTCGGACACAGCTCGGCAAACTGCCACCGACCCATTAAATGCGTCCGATGCGCCGGCAACCATATAGCAGCAGAATGCCCCCGTGATCGCTCCGATCCACCCACTTGCGCCAACTGCTCCAAGGCCCACCCAGCGAACGATCGCCGTTGCAGGGCCTACCTAAACGCAGCACGGCGCCAAAACACGGCCACCCATCCGCCCATACCGACAGCGCCAACGCAACCTGCTCCGCAACCTCGATCCGCTGACATGCGCGACATCCAACTGGGCGCTACCTTAGCGCCCCCTGCGAATCCTCCAACAGCCCGCGGCGCACCCGTGCCCTCAAGGCGTCGTCGCCGTCGTCGTGGCAGATCTACCACCAACGCAAACGCTACGCCCCTACCGAGGGCGTCATCAACCCCCGCCCCCTCACAGTCCACCCGCCAGGCGCCACCGTCGGGTTTTCCTACCCGGGGGGCATCACAACCACACCCCCCACCACCCAGCCAGACTCCATTAGCTCAACCCACACCATATTTTCCCCAGATGCCCCCCTACCCCCCCCACTCTCAATCCATACCACCCAGACCCCAAACGAGGGCCCAACCATCCCGCCTAGACCCACGTCTAACACGCACAGAGCAACCGGAGCAAGTAGCAACCCCATCGGCCTTCAGACCACTCCCGCAACGTCACCCACGCCGCCCCCGGGGCTCAACAACAGCATCCGAAGAGGCAGAGACGATGCGCCCCCAACAACCACCCAACGCCCAGTTCAACACGATAACCACTATGCAAACTCTCCAACTACTGTCGAACATACTACAGGGGATGCTAGCGGATATCAACCGCGGAGTCGACCCCCTAACTACCATTCTCCACGCCATGAACTGGCTCGCCCAACAAATCAGCCAGCATCCCTCCGCATAATTTACTGGAACCCGGGAGGCATCCGTCCCCACACAAACGAACTTCGCCTCCTCGCCCAGACTCAGAACGCGCATGTAATACTACTGGGCGAGACTCACCTAAGTCCAAGCGCGAAGTTTTCACTACCAAATTATTCAATATATCGGCGAGATGAAGTGTCACCTGAAGGCAACGCCTACCGCGGCACGGCGGCACTAGTAAGACGGGACATTATCCATGCTGAGTTACCACTGCCTGATTACACCTCACTGAGAAGCATAGGAGTCATATTAAAAGTGGGCGTGGCCGAATTAAACATCTACGCGGCCTACCGTCCCCCCACCACTGCAGTCGATCCCAGCGACATTGATAAAATTTTCGTCGATGCCACGCCCACTATACTAGCGGGCGACTTAAACGCGAAAAACCCCATATGGGGGTCGCACACGTTCAATTCGGAGGGCCGTAGACTCCTCGACGCAACTTCGACTCGCGGAATTGAAGTAATAGGACCCAACGAACCCACTCACATTCCCACCGATTGTAACCGGAACCCAGATGTTATAGACATAGTTTTATTTAAAAATGTCTCAGCACCCGTCAATGTAGAAGTACTACACGGAGCACCGACCCAGCATCAACCCATCCTTATAACAGTGGACACATCTCCCGAAGCCACACTCCCCCCCCTACCCCGCACTAAGACGGACTGGGCGGCGTACAGGAAGGAGTTAACCGGGCTATCATTAACAAGCCCCCTAACGTCTCCAGAAGACATAGATGCCACGGTCCTAAGGCTTACCAATGAGATGCTAGAGGCCAAACTCAAACACACCACCTTAGTTAATTCTCATAAAAGAACCCCTCTCCCCAGTCACATCGCAGCCAAACTTAGAGAAAAGAAGGCCCTAAGCCGCCTATGGGCCCGCATCCGTTGCCCCAGACTAAAAACGAGACTCAACAAACTACAAGATGAAGTATCGTCGCTAGTCAAATCTTGGAGAGGAGACGTCTGGCAGGCCACCCTTGATAGAGCCGCCGACCACCCTAAACACCTACACAAACTACTCCGCGGCCTATCAAAACCGTCCGCAACCGTCTGTCCTCTAATAGACGAGCAGGGGAGACGCCACTACGCGGCGCAAACCAGAGCAAATCTCTTCGCTGATCACTTAGAGGTCCAGTTCTCCCCTCACCCAGCGGATCCAGAAGCCATTGCACACCATGAAGAGATAGAACAACGGGTGCGTGAGTTACTAACTACCCCCCCACCCCCGCTACCGGGCGACCTATTCATCTCTCCGGCCGAAACATGGAAAATGGTTAAAAGACTGAATCGTAAAAAGGCGCCCGGCCCCGATGGACTTCCACCAGCCGCGTTAGCAGAACTACCACGCAGAGCGGTCACCACGTGGACCAGAGTACTGAACGCGGCTCTCAGACTCAGCCATTTCCCCTCCCCTTGGAAGAGGGGTAAAATTATATTAATACCGAAACCAGGCAAAGACCGCCGCCGGGTAGAAAACAACCGCCCGATAACTCTACTTGACCACCTCGCCAAAATGTTTGAACGCCTCTTACTACGTCGACTCTCCACTTACCATCAACCTAGAGAAGAGCAGTACGGATTCAGAAGCGGCCACTCGACCACACTCCAGCTGACTCGCCTACTTCACCACTTCGCCGAGACACTCAACAAGGGCCACTGCACAGTGGCAGTGTTTTTAGATGTCGAAAAGGCTTTCGACCGGGTATGGCATCCAGGCCTGCTCTATAAGTTAAACTCCATCGGCGTACCTGCTGCGCTTCACAAACTAATGGCAATTTATTTACTCGACCGCACCTTTTTCGTCTCCGTAGAGTCGAGTGAATCAAGCACGCGCCCTATTCAAGCAGGCGTACCGCAAGGCAGCGTGCTCTCCCCTCTCCTCTACGGAATATACACGAATGACATGCCGCTAATCAATAACACTTTAGCCGAATGGGAGCCGCGTGTCGAATTAGCACTATTCGCAGATGATAGCGCCCTATTCACCTCATCCGCGTGGCCAAAGGCGGCTGCTAAGAGAATGCAAAAGCAGCTAAACATCTTGCCTAAATGGCTCGCAAATTGGAGAGTGGCGATAAACGTCAACAAAACGGCCGCTCTACTTACCTCTCACAAGAAGACCCCGCCCAACCTCAGCCTCCTAGGACAACAGATTGAATGGCATAACCATGTCAAATACCTAGGAGTCATACTCGACCGAGCATTGAACATGGTTAAGCACATAGACAAAGCTATTCTAGCCAGCCGTAAAGCACGCGGAGCTGTCTACCCAGTGCTAAGCTCAAGCCTACCGCTCCGCACCAAGATCGGAGTTTATAAACTATATGTCAGATCCCAGCTTATCTATGCCGCACCATCGTATTACCATCTCTGCTCGGACAGACAGCGTTCCAGGCTGACAGTCCAGCAGAACTTAGCGCTACGCACCGTAACCGGCGCCGGCCGTTTCGTTCGCAACGACGTCATCGCGCGCGACTTAAAAGTCGAAGCGCTTGATGACGTCATCAGGAGAATGGCAAGAAACATGTACGACCGCGCCGATCACGGAGGCCACACCCACCTACATAACATCGCGCCCGCTACTTCAAACTACCACCCAATTAGACGACCCCTACCTCGCAGCATCCTCTCGACACCCTCCCCCCAACCCCCCTCTACCACCCCATAAATTACACTTCACCTCACCCCAACATTATCCCCATCTATCTGCATTAGTTGCGACCTGCTCGCTGGCGCTGCCTGGGCCTCCCCCCAAGGGGTCTCACCCGGCATGCTGACCGCGCTGAGGGCCGCACTGCAGACCCCTATACTGCCGTGAGGACAACAACGAAGACTCCAGCACAACAACGACCAACGAGTCAAGACGGTATACTACAACTACAACTCGGTTAAAAAAAAAAAAAAAAAAAAAAAAAAAAAAAAAAAAAAAAAAAAAAAAAAAAACCGAGCACCGACCATCGTCATTCGACGGCCGCCGTCCGGCGGCACCCAACCACCTCGAGGAAGCCTCCCCGAGAGAAGAAGCCCGAAAAGGAGTTATAAACTCGATTCGTACCCCAAACGGGAAGAAACCCACCGTTTTTTGAAGAAGTTTTGTTGTGCGGTGCGCGTGTATCGCGTTCTGCTCCGTCGTCATTCCAGACTTCATTCGCTCGCTTCGTTCGTTCGTCGTTCGTTCCCAAGCAAACAAACAAACAAACAAGATAAAAAAAAATGGCGCGTACCAAACAGACCGCTCGCAAGTCCACCGGTGGTAAGGCACCCCGCAAACAGTTGGCCACCAAGGCGGCGCGCAAGAGTGCACCCGCCACCGGCGGTGTGAAGAAACCTCATCGCTACAGGCCCGGCACCGTGGCTCTTCGCGAGATCCGTCGCTACCAGAAGAGTACCGAACTGTTGATCCGCAAATTGCCATTCCAGCGTCTCGTCCGTGAGATAGCGCAAGACTTCAAGACCGATCTCCGTTTTCAGAGTTCGGCCGTCATGGCCCTCCAGGAGGCTAGTGAGGCGTATCTGGTCGGTCTGTTCGAGGACACCAACCTTTGCGCCATTCACGCTAAACGCGTCACCATAATGCCCAAGGACATTCAATTGGCGCGCAGGATCAGAGGAGAACGCGCTTAAGGTGCGGTCAAGTCGTCGTCGTCGTCGTCGTCGTCCTGTGTGTTGTGTTGTTTGTTGGTGGTGGTCTGTGACCAACCCAACCCAACAAAACTCCGCATCATACTCAAAACAAAAGGCCCTTTTCAGGGCCGCAATAAGTTCATGACGTTATTGTATGCTAATGTTTCATGTGAACAGGTGTATCGTCATGTATATAATTATAATACAATATATAAAATGACGTATATATAAAATAATAAGAAATATATAAAACACACACACACACACGTACACGAGTAAAATATATATATATATATATAAATATATATATATTCCTATCTGCCTTTCGAAGTTTAGTGCGAGAGAGTGGAAAGACATATGGCCAATGCTCAAATAAGATGATAAATAAATTAAGTACTAATATAACTATATATACACATACATACATACATACATACATACATACAACAAGGAAAAAAAAAAAAAAAGAAAAAAAAAAAACCCCGATCGGCCGGTTGCGCCGATATGCGATGCGAATATACGAGTATCCCCACTCCGTCCACTCTACCTCGCGCCCCGTGCTACAAACGTCTCCGTCGTCCGGAGTGGTGCGCGACTGTATATATAGAGCGGAATACGGGTTTCGTTGAGTATTTTGAGTTTGTCCGTCCGCAAGCGCAAGCAAGCGAGCGAGCGAGCTCGTCGTCGGACGACACTTAACTAACGAGGAGGAATCTATCTAATCGAGGGCAACCAGCAAGATGACCGGTCGCGGTAAAGGAGGCAAGGGGCTCGGAAAAGGTGGAGCGAAGCGTCACAGGAAAGTTCTCCGCGATAACATCCAAGGTATCACCAAGCCGGCCATCCGCCGTCTCGCACGCAGAGGTGGTGTGAAACGTATCTCCGGTCTGATCTACGAGGAGACTCGCGGTGTGCTGAAAGTATTCCTCGAGAACGTGATCCGCGACGCTGTAACTTACACGGAGCACGCCAAGAGGAAAACCGTCACCGCGATGGATGTCGTCTACGCCCTGAAGCGTCAAGGGCGCACCTTGTATGGTTTCGGCGGTTAAGCCGTGCTGTGCCAGCGAGCCGTGCGATGTTGCGTTGTAAGAGTACGTACGTATCGTATCGTATCCGACGTCTTCATCGGTGGATAGATAGATACATACATACATACATACATATCTACAGCCGAGTCGCGCTCTCGCGAACACGCGCACATAAACAAAAAAAAAGGCCCTTTTCAGGGCCGCAAGAGTTTCATCGTTGTTGCCAACTATTGTTTCTACTATACGCATGTACACTGTCATTGTTCAATTGCCACGAAACCGATCCACCCATACCTACCTACCTACCTACTTACGCGATATCAATAAATAAAGCAATTAATTAAGTAAGTAAGCTAATTGCTTCATACATCCATAAATCTCCAGCCACAAACATACAAAGCCAATGGATCTCCATCATACAGCACGCACGCACGCACACACACACTCACTCACTCACATAATAATAATAATATAGGCAGGTACTGTTAAGCACCTACCTACCTACCTACCTACCTACCTACCTACCTATCTATCTATCTATCTATCTATCTATCTATCGCTTTGAAACAAAATTAAACAAGCTAAACCACACCACGCACGACACGAACATGGATGAAATCTGCCATCTTCACACTGGATAGTTGTATACCGCACGGACGGACACGCGTAACGTTTTTCTTTTCTTTTCCTTCTTCATTATTTGTTTCTCTATTCCGCCGCCGCGTTTGTTTTTGTTCGTTTGTTTGATTAATTCATCCATCCATCCATCGTTGGTTGGTTGGTTTCGGTTCCCAGCTGGCTGTTTCTCCCTCCCGTCCAGGCCCGGCCCGGCCCGGGGGCAGTACTTTCGCGCCCGACCGTTCTTTCTTCCTTCCTTCCTTCCTTTCTTTCTCTAGTACGTACGTTCGTTCGTTTTTATTTTATTATTTTATTTAATTTTTCAATTTAATTTTATATCATTCGCTTTCTATTAATCCTTATTGAGTTTCATTTTGTTACACTGCATTGCATTGCATTCCATTTCGAACATCGAGCCGACGTCTATCCACTCTCTGCTGCGTGTGTTTTACGACAGTCGCGGTCACTGCGATATTTTCGACTTGAAACAATCGCAACAACTACGGATTACTTTTACTATTGAGGACCGTTATATTACAGTTTTATCTAAAGCACATACAATTGATCACGCGTTATTTTTCTAATAGAAAATCAACATTTAATCGAACCCCCAGGTACGCGAGATAGTCGATAACGAAAATAAACCGCTCTCGCGTTTCACCTATTCAACTGTCGCTGTTCATTTGTGTGCAATACGACAGGGACACTATAGAATATTAGATAAGAGTGATCTTTAACATTGAATCATTGTAAAATATTTATATAATCATATATTTTCGTAACAATGTTAGTGAAAACTTGTGAGCGTTCATACGAGAAAATGTCCAACGACACGCCGGCTCTCTTTATGGTATTGCCTCGCGACTTCCAGTCCGAGCGAGACGTCGTCTGTGGCGACATCTGTCTCTCTGTGTGTTACATACATACCTACATATATCTAATATCGCTCTGCGTCTGCGCGTCACTCACTCAGTCAGTTCGTTCGTTTCGTTTCAACAACAAAAAAAAAAAAAAGAAAAGCAACAACTGTAATACTACAATGGCAGACACCGCAATCGCTTCCGAAGCCCCCGCCCCCGCTACGCCGGCGAAGAAACCGAAGTCTGCAGCGGCCGGAGGACCGAAGAAACCGAAGGCGAAGCCGACCCATCCCAAGACGTCGGAAATGGTGAACAACGCCATCAAGGAGTTGAAAGAGCGCAGCGGCTCGTCACTGCAAGCTATCAAGAAATACATAGCGGCACGGTACGACGTCGACGCTGAGAAGTTGGCGCCGTTCATCAGGAAATATCTAAAGAGCGCCGTGGAGTCCGGTGCTCTGATACAGACCAAGGGCAAGGGAGCGTCCGGTTCCTTCAAATTGGAGTCCAAATCGGCGGCGTCCAAGAAACCGGCAGCGAGCAAGGGCACCTCCGCAGCGAAGGGCGGCGCCGCCGCCGGCGGCGCATCGGCAAAATCTAAGAAGTCCGCCGCGGCAGGTAGGCCGAAGAAGGGCGCCGCCTCTGCATCCTCGCCCGCCAAGTCGAAATCTTCCACGGCCGCCGCTGCCGCCGCCGCCGCGAAGGACAAGAAGGCCGCCGCGGCCGCAGCCGCCGCCAAGAGGAAGCCCGCCGCCAAAAAGAGCGCCGCATCATCGGCGGCCGCGTCGAAGGCCAAGGCCGCTCCCAAGGCTAAGAAGACCGCAAAGCCGCCAACCAAGAAACCTAAAGCGCCCAAACCGAAGAAGGCCGCCGCTACGCCCAAGTCTAAACCCGCCGCCAAGAAGGCAGCCGCCTCCAAGAAGTAAACAGCGTGCAAAAGTGCGCGAGCGAGCTAGCTAGCTGGCGATGTGAAGCGACGAACGCCGCCTGCGTTTGGATGCGATGCGATGCGATGCGATGCGGTGCGGTGCGGTGCTGTGCTGTGCGCGCAATAATACATAACGCGCGCTCGCACACGGCACGTTTGTTGTTATCCTTCGCGTTGCTGCTGTCTGCTGTCTGCTGCCGCCGCCGATGCCGATGATTGCCGTTGCTGTTGCGTTTTCTTTTTTCTTTTTTTCTTTTTTTTTTTCGACACTCCAGACCGTCGAGATTATATGATGAAACAAAACAATACAACAACGTGCACCACGATATCCAAAAACAGCCCTTTTCAGGGCTAACAAACAGCTCTATGTTCGGTTATGCGAACTGTTTCTTAGACACAGCCAGTACGACGTCATCACAAACACACACACACACACATACACACCTACCTACCTACCTACCTACCTACCTACCTACCTACCTACCTACCTATCTATCTATCTATCTATCTATTTGACGACTGTTTGGTGCAACGGTAGCGATTCATTATACGTATGTCTATCTATCTATCTATCTATCTATCTATCCGTTACCCTAGTATCCATAACACAAGGCTAGGCTAATTCGTGTGAATGTAAGAAACATTTATTATTATTATTATTATTGTTATTATTATTATTATTCCATCACGGCGTTAACTATGATTTTATGATGAGTCTAGTGCGTGTCACGTGACTTGCGTCGCGTTTCGTTTCGTTGCCAGCCTGAGCCTGTCTCTCCGCCATCTATCCGTCTATCTATCCGTCCTTATCGCACAGTGCCGTTCTTAGCGCAAGCCCCACTACGTGGCATACGGCCCGACTGCATATATATTTCAGAACGCGCGTTGTTCGCTCGCGCCGCCGCAGTCGTCGTGAACCTTCGTCCGAACCGGTTGTGTCCGCTCCGCTGAGTAATCGCGTCGAGCCCGACCGGTTTCCGTCGTACGTCCTCGGCTGTACTCGCCGCTTCGCGCACCGCGCCCGCGCACCACACCCCGCGCCCCGCGCTCGCGTGTGCTCACCCACAAATACTAGATAGTGACTATTCCTCCGCGATATTGACGCTTTGTGTAGTGATCGTCCATTTAGTGTTTGTACAAGAAACACTGTGTTTTTACGTGTGCAAAAGCTCCAGTGTTCCCCCTGAGTGTTGCCTATCCCTTCACCTCCCACCACATACTCACTACCCCTCACCACCACCTCCCACTATTCGTGTACCTTCCCCTTCTATTGACTCCATTACCAAGTCCCCTTATTCGTATTCTTTATGAATCCGAATAAGCTAATCCCTACCAAACCACCGGACCCAAACCGGAACACTTCGCCGCGAGCCGCCGAAATGTCGGCCGCCAGACCCACCACGAGCCGCATCTCCTCGAGAAGCGAGGAACGGGTTGATGATCAACCCACTCCAAGCACGTCAAGAGGGATACGTGGCCCCGAAATTCGTCGTCGCTCACAGCTCGACGACGATAGCCTAGACGGAGGCGATGAGAAACGTCCCTGCCGTGAATCGCCACCACCAACCCGGGCCGACCGAAGCCCGACTCCAGATGCCTTTGACGACGCACTGGGAGCGATGGAAGGACGCAACAGTCCTCTCGCTCCCTCGTTCGACGGCACGTTCTCCACTATATATGCCGGAATACCTCCATATACCGAGGTAAGCGATACCAATAGCCAGCCGCGCTCCTATGCCGACGCAGCGGCAAGGCCGTCAGTGTCGCCGCCTACCACCCAACCACTACCGCCATCACAGGCTCGCCCAAAAGGGTATCCACCGATAGTGGTAGAGTGCCTACCAAATTGGCCTAGACATTTGCAGGCCATCAAGCGTGCCCTAGGCTTTACTCCGAACGCGCGCCCCTTCAGGAATGGGGTGCGCTTTATTCCAAGATCCGCTGATGAATTTAGAGTTACCCAGCGGTATTTCACAGAAGCCAGCCAGATTGATTCCTCAATAACGTGGTACTGCTTCGCACCCGAGGAAGAGAGACCGACCAAAGTAGCCATCCGCGGCATCCCAGCTGACACCGAGCCGGCCCAACTCAAAGAGGCCCTCGAAGACATGGCACTCGAGGTCGACCATGTACGCGGCATAAGACCGAAACGAGGCAGACATGGCTGTATATTTTTCGCCCAGCTAGCCCACCTAACCAGGGAGGAGCAAGAGCGCCTGTTTGCTACAGAAGAGATACTCGGTATGCCAGGAGTAGTGATCGAGGCTTGGAAGCCTAGGAGTGGCCCATCCCAGTGCCACCGATGCCAAGCCTTTGGACACAGCTCCACCAACTGCTACCGCCCCAAACGCTGCGTTCGATGCGCGGGTGATCACTCGGCTGCGGACTGTCCGCGGGACCGCGCCGAGCCCCCCACCTGCGCCAACTGTGGAGAGGCCCACACCGCCAACGACCGGCGCTGCAGGGCCTTCCAGAGCGCCGCGCGCCGCACCGGCGCCCGCACCCAACCGCCCATCCCTGGTGATGCCAACCGCGCACCTACCGCACGCCCGGCCCCACAGCCGCGCAGCGCGGACATGCGCGACACCCAACAAGGCGCTACTCTAGCGCCACCTGCCAACCCGCCCGTAACCCGCGGCGAGCCAGTACCGTCGCGACGCCGCCGACGCCGCCGAGGGAGAGGAAGAGCTTCCGCCCGAGCCCGTTCTACCACCTCGAGGGCCACATCCACCCCGGCCCCCACTACCATCCCCCCTCCCGCAGTTCAGTCGGGTTTTCACCAAGGGGGGGCACCGCCACCGCCGCATCCACAACAACATCCAAGGAGCACCCGACCCTTATCCCAGGTGCCCCCCGTCCCCCAACAACAACAACGTCCATGGGCCCCCAGACCGGACCCTCGCCTTTCGCGAGATCATTCTCGCTCCCGTCCGGAGCCAATAACGAGCGCCCCAACCCAATCGGCGTTCAAACCGCTTCCTCAGCGCGCTCAGCGCCGACCCAGCATCCCTCAAACCCAAGCCCAACAGACTCCTCAGACTCACCACTGGAATCCCAGCAACATCCCCGCCCCCTTCCTACAACTATTAATGAGCTTGTTACAGGGGATACTGACCAATATAGCCAGGGGATGCGACCCATGTGCGGCCATAATACACGCTCTGAGCTGGCTGTCCCAAGGCACCCCCCAAGGCTACTCCGAGTGGCCTATTGGAACCCGGGGGGACTGAGGTCACATGTTGGAGAGCTCCGCGTCCTCGCCCAAACACAAGATCTACATGTGATACTACTGGGCGAGACAATGCTGAAACCCGGAATCCACCTTAAAATTCCGAATTATCATATTTACAGGCGGGATGAAATAAGCCCCGACGGCAACGCCTACCGAGGGACGGCTGTACTTGTACGTAGAGGCATCACCCACGCCGAGCTTCCCTGGGCCGACTATGAGTCACTGCGCACAATCGGCGTACGACTAGAAGCAGGCGGGGCCGAGCTCAAGCTGTACGCCGCATACCGACCCCCTGGGGTAAGAATTGATGCCTCTGATATAGACAATGTTTTCATAGATCCCACCCCCACACTGGTAGCAGGAGATTTCAATGCCAAACACCCTGCGTGGGGGTCCAGACTCACTAACCCAGCTGGGCGTCGGCTACTAGACGCTTTATCATCCCGCGGCATAGATGTCGCGGGCCCCTCCGAGCCGACCCACATACCCACTGCAGCCGATTGTTCACCTGACGTCATAGATTTTTCAATATTTAGAAACGTAGGAGCCTCCATAGAGGTCGAGGTCCTACATGAAGTGAGCACACAACACCTTCCAATATTAATTAACATCGGACTGGCAACTAGCGGGGTATGCTTGCAACCGCCCCGCCACTCAACGGACTGGCTCGCTTATAGGAGAGACTTAGAAAATTTCCCTCCCGCCGGCCCTCTCCGATCGCCCACCGACATAGATGCGTCGGTAAAACAGTTTACCGACGCAATGATTGCATCCATGACAAAGTGCACAAAACCAAAACGGTCTTATAAACGCACTCCCCTCCCATTGTTTATTAGTGATAAAATTAATAGGAAGCGGTCCCTGTTGAAGCTGTGGGCCCATACCAGATGTCCACGACTGAAAGCAGAGATCAACAGGTTGACCGCTGAAACCACGAGATCGGTGCAGATATGGAGGGGAGATACGTGGGAAGCCGCCCTGGACAGGGCTTCGGGCGACCCCGCCCGCCTAAACAAGATAATAAGGCGTTCGACCAAGACGAATCCGGCTCCATGCCCACTACTGGACGATATGGGAAATCGTCGATACTCAGCCCACGATCGAGCCGCGCTCCTGGCCACCCATCTGGAGCAACAATTTACTCCACATCCTGCCGACCCGGTTGCAGAGGATCACCACAGACGGGTGGAGTCCGAAGTCAGAGAGATACTGGACTCCCCCCCCCCCTCCCCTCCCGGGTGACTACTTCATCTCCCCTAAGGAAGTGAGAGAGGTCGCTATGCGCCTGAACAGGCGGAAGGCCCCTGGCCCAGATAACCTCCCTCCAGCCGCCCTGATGATGCTTCCCCGCCGCGCCTATGCCTCCTGGGCTGCCATATTCAATGCAGCGCTCCGCCACAGTCACTTTCCTTCCCCGTGGAAACTGGGGAAGGTAATAGTCATCCCGAAGGAGGGGAAAGACAGAAGCCGCCCATCTAGTTACAGGCCCATCTCGCTCCTATGCCACCTTTCAAAATTGTTCGAGCGACTGTTACTGCGCCGACTTAGCAAGCATTACCAACCGCGCGAGGAGCAATATGGCTTTCGAAGTGGCCACTCCACACCACTACAATTAACGCGCATGCTCCATCACATGGCAACAGCTATAAATAGAGCCCACTGTACAGTTGCAGTCTTTTTAGATGTGGAGAAGGCATTCGACCGGGTCTGGCACCCCGGTCTGCTCCATAAACTTAACACCGCCAATCTACCACTGGCCTTAACCCACCTCATAGCCTCATACTTAAACTGCAGGCGTTTCTACGTATCCGTAGAACAGGAGAGATCCGCCGAGCACCCCATCCAGGCAGGCGTACCGCAAGGCAGCGTCCTGTCTCCACTTCTCTATGGCGTCTATACCAACGACCTTCCTACGATTAACAATGACTTACAGGTTTGGGAGCCCAGAGTCGAGCTGGCCCTCTATGCCGACGACAGTGCATATTTCACGTCGTCGGCGTGGCCCAAGACCGCAGCAGCCCGCATGCAGCGCCAGCTCGACCTACTACCTGAGTGGCTCTCCAAGTGGCGAGTGGCCGTCAACGTCGCCAAAACCGCCGCCCTGCTGACTACCACCAAAAAGCACCCTCCCATGCTCACCCTCTGCAATCAACGGATCGCGTGGCAGAAGTCGGTCAAGTACTTGGGGGTGACACTGGACCGCACCCTCCATATGGCCGACCACATCGATCAAGTGGCAGCATCCGGTCACCGTGTGCGTGGGAGGTTCCACCACATCTTCAACTCCAGATTACCTAAAAGAGTTAAAATGCGCATCTTTAAACAATACCTGCGGCCGGTAATCACATACGCCGGGTCCGCATGGTACCATCTCTGTTCGCAGACGCAGCGGTCCCGCCTGCAAGCAATTCAAAACCGGGCTGCACGCACCATCGCCGGCGCCGGTCGATACGTCCGTAATGACGTCATCGCGCGCGATCTACGCATCGAAGCGCTTGATGACGTCATCGAGGAGATGAAACGACGCATGTTCGACCGCGCCGACAACAGCGCCCACACCCACCTAACCACAATAGCACCCATCACTCCAGCCAGTTCACAACTAAGATACCGCCGCCCCCTACACAGATGTGAGCCCTCGTCCATCCCAACATCCACCCCACCCCATCATAATATTCCCCCCCCACCCTCGTCAACCTCATCTCAACCCCCTTCACCCGATCTGCGCGACCCGCTCGCAGGCGCTACCTGGGCCTCCCCTCTCGGGGTCTCACCCGGTATGCAGACCGCGCCGAGGGCCGTGCAGCAGACCACCCAACGAGGGCACAACGCCGAAGGGGCGGAGCGGCCATCACCAAGCCAAGAAGGCAATAGTAATAAAACTTAATTGTGGTTAGAGTGGAGGTTCGCAGTTAGCGACTTACAAGCGCAACAGGCGGATCAACCACATCGCCGCCCTTCCATTCGTTTTACGGCCGCTGTCCAGCGGCACCCAACGCCCGAGGGACCGTAGTCCCTTGAGAAGAAGCCCGGGCAATAGTCTTCTGACTCAGCCCGCAGTTATATTAGTACTTAATTTATTTATCATCTTATTTGAGCATTGGCCATATGTCTTTCCACTCTCTCGCACTAAACTTCGAAAGGCAGATAGGAATATATATATATTTATATATATATTTTACTCGTGTACGTGTGTGTGTGTGTGTGTTTTATATATTTCTTATTATTTTATATATACGTCATTTTATATATTGTATTATAATTATATACATGACGATACACCTGTTCACATGAAACATTAGCATACAATAACGTCATGAACTTATTGCGGCCCTGAAAAGGGCCTTTTGTTTTGAGTATGATGCGGAGTTTTGTTGGGTTGGGTTGGTCACAGACCACCACCAACAAACAACACAACACACAGGACGACGACGACGACGACGACGACTTGACCGCACCTTAAGCGCGTTCTCCTCTGATCCTGCGCGCCAATTGAATGTCCTTGGGCATTATGGTGACGCGTTTAGCGTGAATGGCGCAAAGGTTGGTGTCCTCGAACAGACCGACCAGATACGCCTCACTAGCCTCCTGGAGGGCCATGACGGCCGAACTCTGAAAACGGAGATCGGTCTTGAAGTCTTGCGCTATCTCACGGACGAGACGCTGGAATGGCAATTTGCGGATCAACAGTTCGGTACTCTTCTGGTAGCGACGGATCTCGCGAAGAGCCACGGTGCCGGGCCTGTAGCGATGAGGTTTCTTCACACCGCCGGTGGCGGGTGCACTCTTGCGCGCCGCCTTGGTGGCCAACTGTTTGCGGGGTGCCTTACCACCGGTGGACTTGCGAGCGGTCTGTTTGGTACGCGCCATTTTTTTTTATCTTGTTTGTTTGTTTGTTTGTTTGTTTGCTTGGGAACGAACGACGAACGAACGAAGCGAGCGAATGAAGTCTGGAATGACGACGGAGCAGAACGCGATACACGCGCACCGCACAACAACGACGACTAAATGCGTTCAAAAACAGTCTCGCCTCTCTTTTTATACGATTCACCGGGTGATAGTCGGCGCTAGCTCGCTCCCTTCCACCGCACCGGTAGGACGCGACCGGTTGCAGTGCATGACATGACATGACACCTAACGTGCGTGTTAAAAATGTAATAAACATCAATTATTATTATTAAAAAAAAAAAAAATGTACATATATATATATATATATATATATATATATATATATATATATATAGATATATATACATAATAGATGTTTATCAATCAACTTTATGTACCATCACAGATCAGTGGTGGGCTTAAATTTTTTTTTTTTTTTTTCATCGGTCCTTTACTTATATATTGTTAGAAGTAGTATTATTATTATGTCATGTTAAAATCTCATATGATCAATAATTCAGATAATTCGGAGAAAGAGCGGAGGAAAAAGAAAAAAATATATATATAAATAACAACATCTAAATAATAATACCGTTGACGTATACACCAAGTTCGTGAAACAATCTCATTGTGTGTGAGTTTAGATAGCAATTTGTGGCCCTGAAAAGGGCCTTTTTGTTCAGCGTCGTCGTAGTCGTCATCATCATCATCATCATCATAGTCGGCGAGCCGAATGTCGGCAGGCAGGCAGATGCCGTGCGATGACGGTTTCACTTGGAGCTGGTGTACTTGGTGACGGCCTTTGTACCCTCGCTGACTGCGTGCTTGGCGAGCTCACCGGGCAACAACAGCCTAACAGAGGTCTGCACCTCCCTGGAGGTTATCGTGGATCGCTTGTTGTAGTGGGCGAGACGGGAAGCCTCAGCGGCGATACGTTCGAAGATGTCGTTAACGAACGAGTTCATGATGGACATAGCCTTACTCGAGATACCGGTGTCCGGGTGAACCTGCTTGAGCACCTTGTAAATGTAGATGGCGTAGCTCTCCTTCCTCTTGTGCTTCTTCTTTTTCTTGTCAGTCTTGGAGATGTTCTTTTGGGCCTTGCCGGACTTCTTGGCGGCCTTACCACTGGTCTTGGGCGGCATTACGATGAATTAACAATTATAATATGTGTTAACGAAAGATACACAGAGCCAACGGCGGGACGTTTGGGTCTACACACGGCCTCTGGCGGATTTCATCACTCACCCTAGGGGTGGGTGGGGTGCGGGTTGAGCCATGGGCTCTTACCCGGGCTTCTTCTCGCCGGCTTAATAGCCGACGGACGTTGGGTGCCGCTTACAGCGGCCGTCGAGCTGACGAGTGGAAGAAGTTTGGGGCAGCTATTTATTGCTGCACCTAACTGTGTTTGTAGCCGCTATGTGCAAGCATACAAAGTTTACCTCATAGCGACTTTTCAGTAGTATGAGGTAATAAGATGGCTGTTCGCTCCACCCCTTTGGCGTTGCGCCCTCGTAGGGAGGACTGATGCACAACCCTCGGCGCGGTCAGCATGCCGGGTGAGACCCCAGGAGGGGAGGCCCAGGCAGCGCCAGCGAGCGGGTGTGGCTTATACAGTCTAAGGGTGGGGGATCATATTGCGGGTGGTTGGGTTGGGGGGGGTGTATTTGGATGGGACTCGGTGGGTATTAAGGTTGACGAGGGCTCGCTTCTGTGTAAGGGGCGGCGACTTGATGGTAGTGATGCAGGCGAGATCTTGGGTGCGACGAGCGTCAGATGTTCGTGACGGCTGTTGTCGGCGCGGTCAAACATACGTCTCTTGTGTCGATCAATGACGTCATCTAGCGCTTCGATTTTGAGATCGCGCGCGATGACGTCATTCCTGACGTAGCGACCCGCGCCGGCAATGACTCTTGCGACTCGATTTTGGAGTGATTGCAGTCGTTGTTTCTGTGTAGCGGAAATCAGGTGGTACCAAGCGGGCGCGGCGTAGGTAATCACCGGCCGTAAGTATTGTTTGTATATACTTAGCTTCACCCGCTTGGGGAGATTTGACTTGAAGAGGTGGTAGAGGGCCCCTCGTACTCGGTGTCCGGCGGCGACGGTTGCATCCATGTGGGGGACCATCTGGAGCGTGCGATCGATGGTCACCCCCAGGTACTTAACTGTGCTCTGCCACTCGATCTGTTGATGGTAAAGTATTAAATTGGGTGGAGGTTTCCTTTTGGAGGTGAGGAGTGCAGCCGTTTTCCCCACGTTTATCGCTATACGCCATTTGGCGAGCCACTCCGGAAGCAGATCGAGCTGCCGCTGCATCCGGGATGCTGCTGTCCTGGGCCATGCAGACGAGGTGAAGAAGGCGCAATCGTCCGCATAGAGGGCCAGCTCGACTCTAGGCTCCCAGGTCTGTAGGGCTGTGTTGACGGATGGAATGTCGTTAGTATAGAGGCCGTAGAGTAAGGGGGACAGCACGCTACCTTGCGGCACCCCCGCCTGTATGGGGTGCATGTCCGAGTCGGCGGCCTCCACTGTGACGTAAAAGGCTCTCCCACGTAGATAACTGGCCACGAGCTGGATCAGAGCGAGAGGGACGTTAGCCTCTCTCATCTTGAATATGAGACCGGGGTGCCAAACCCGGTCGAAGGCCTTCTCTACGTCCAGACAAACCACCACTGAGCAGTGGTTTTTGTTTAGAGCGACGGCTAGGTGATGGATGAACCTTGTTAGTTGCAGCGTCGTAGAGTGACCGCTACGGAAGCCAAACTGTTCGTCTCGCGGGTGATAGTGCGGTGATAGGCGGGTTAATATTAGTCTCTCGAACAGTTTGGCTATGTGGTTGAGGAGCGTGATTGGCCTGTAGTTTGCAGCGTGGCGGCGGTCCTTACCTTCTTTAGGTATAACGATTATGCGTCCTTGTTTCCAATCGTCTGGGTAGTGATGGAGGCGGAGGGCTGCGTTAAATATGCGGGTCCATGCTACCATCGCGCGGCGGGGCAGCTCAATAAGGGTCGCCGGGGGTAGTTTGTCTGGGCCAGACGCTTTCCTGCGATTCAGGCGTATTACCGTCCTCCTTACTTCTGCGGGTGACATGAAAGAGTCGCCCGGGAGGGGGGCAGTCTGTGCATTTAATATTTTGTTTACCTCATCTTCCACCCAACGATGATGCTCGATAGCTGAAGGGGTTTGGGGGTGGGGGGTAAACTGCTGACTTAAATGTGTGGCTAGTAGATTGGCGCGGTCTTGTGCTGCATAACGGCGTCGTCCCTGCTCATCAAATAGTGGGGTGATGGTCGGCGGTTTCTTTGTGCGGTTTCTAATTAATCGATGGAGTTTGGTAGGGTGTCCGACGGATTTGTCCAGGGCGGTTTCCCATTGGTCACCCCTCCAAGATTGAACCATCATGGTGATCTTAGCGGTCAGCCTGTTGAGCTCGGTTTTCAATCGTGGGCACTTTAAGTGCGACCATAGCTTTAACAGGGACCGCTTCCTTCTAATGAGATCTTGTATGTGGGTTGGGAGGGGTGTTCTTTTGTATGACGGTCTTGGTTTGGTGTTGTTGAGTAGGGCTTGAGTCATTGCTTCCGTGAGCCGCTTCACGGACGCGTCAATCTCCGTGGGTGAAGTGAGGGGGCCGAGGGGGGGGGGATTTTCTAATTCCCTCTTGTATCCCTTCCAGTCGGTTATGTTTTTGGATAGCTGTCTTGACATAGTGCTGGGTGCTAGCTCGGTGGTAATCAAGATGGGGAGATGCTGCGTATTTGTGTCATACAACACCTCTACACTCACCGGGGCGGTAGTGTTCTTATACAACACTATGTCAATCACATCTGGGCTGCTACGTGGATCGGTCGGGATGTGAGTTGGCTCGGACGGCCCCTCGGCTTCTATATCGCGGGTGTTGAGCGCTTCTAGGAGTCGTTTACCTGGGGGGCTGTCATAGGAGGACCCCCACACTGTGTGTTTGGCGTTGAGGTCACCGGCCACTATGGTGGGGGTTTGGTCTGTGAAAAGTCTATCCAGGTCTTGAGGGTTGACTGAGTTACCTGGCGGTCTGTAGGCGGCGTATACTTTCAGCTCCACTCCACCCGCTTCCAGTAATACGCCGATGGTGCGAGTTGAGTCAAACTCGGCCCAGGGGAGCTCGGTGTGGACGATGTCCCTGCGCACGAGGACTGCCGTGCCGCGATAAGCCTTATTTTCGGGTGAGATTTCATCCCTTCGGTATATATGAAAATTTGGAATCTTTAGACTGGTGTTTGGTCTTAGTATGGTCTCACCCAGTAGGATGATATGCAGGTCTTGTTCTTGCGCTAGGAGGCGGAGCTCGTTTTGACGGCCTCTTACGCCCCCTGGGTTCCAGTATGCCATTCGTAGTGGTCCTGGGTGGCTCCTTGCGTTATCCAGTGCATTGCGCCCATGATGGCGGCGCATGGGTCGCATCCCCTCGCGATGTTGTTGAGGATGCCCTGGAACAACTGCATTAGTAGCTGCAGGAATGGCATTGGAATGCTGCCGGGATGTGGTGGGGGATGGCTCCATTGGGGTTGGGGTTGGGGAGGGTAGGTCTGTTGAGGTTGCGTTGCTGTGGCGCCACTGGGTCGGCGCGGAGGGCGCTGGGGTAATGGCCTGAATGCCGAGAGAGGGGTTGATGTTGGAGGCGTTGAACGTTCCCGGACTAGGCGCGGGTCTGGGCGAGGGGCCCATGGACGTTGTTGTTGAGATGGAGGTGGTGGGGGGGGGCACCTGAGTCGTGGTGCTCCTTGGCGGCAAAGGTTGGGGTTGTTGTGGATGTGGTGCCCCCCCTTGGCGAAAACCCGTCTGGGTGGCGGGAGGAGGGATGTGAGAGGGGGCCGGTGTTGAGGTGGCCCGCGGGGGTGCAAGTGGTGCGGGTCTGCTGCGACGGCGGCGGCGTCTGCGTCTCGACGGAGCTGGGGCCCCCCGAGCGACGGGGGGGTTGGCAGGAGGGGCCAGTGTGGCTCCTTGTTGCGCGTCACGCATGTCTGCGCTACGCGGTTGTGGTTGCGTTGGTTGTTGTCGTCTGGGAGCGGCTGCATTGTTATCACCCGGGATTGGTGGTGGGATGCGGGTCCCAGCGCGGCGGGCTGCGCTTATGAACACTCTACATCGGCGGTCATTTGCAGGGTGAGCGGCGGCACAGTTCGCGCAGGTGGCGGGTTCAGAGCGGTCGCGGGGGCAGTCAGCCGCGATATGATCTCCGGCACATCTGACGCATTTTACCGGCTTATGGCAATTTGCCGAATTGTGCCCGAAGGCTTGGCATCTGTGGCATTGGGCCGGACCACTCCTAGGTTTCCAGGCCTCTATTACAATGCCAGGCATACCTAGGAGCTCATCAATGTTAAAAAGCCTAGCTTGTTCTGCACGGTCTAGGTGTATAAACTGGACAAAATAGACACAGCCGGGTCTGCCCCGCTTACCTTTAATGCCGCGGACTGCTGTGACTGTGAAATCCAGTTCTTCGAAGGCACCTTTTATTTCAGTCGGCTCGGTGTCAGGAGGGATTCCTCTAACTGCCACCTTTGTTGGTCTCTCTTCGTCAGGCGCGTAGCAATACCACGCGATTGTAGGGTCGCGTGCGCTCACTTCCACGAAGTATTTCTGCGTCGTCCTGAATTCGTCTATTGACTTCGGGATAAAGCGGACCCCTTTTCCAAAGGGGCGCGCGTTTGGAGTGTGGCCGAGTAAACGCTTCAGCGTTAGTAGGTGATGCGACCAGTTGGGTAAGTTCTCAATAACTATGGGTGGGTAGCCCCTAGTGCTTGTTTGGATGGTGGTTGTATTAGCGCTCGACTGAGAGGGCGCTGCGGGCTGAGCTGCGGCTTGAGCGTATGTTCGCGCCTCGCTGTCACTCCCTTCGAATGAGGACTGCAAGGCTGCGTAAACTGTCGAATCGTATGCGGTCGGGAGAGGACTGGTGTGTCCTACGATCCCGCCCAATGCATCGTCGAAGTCATCTGGTGAGTCAGAGCGGGCGGCATGTATGTCTGTAGGATGCGGTGGTGTAGATCCATGGCGAGGACGTTTCTCGTCCCTTCCTTCGGGGCTGTCGTCGTCGATTTGTGATCGACGACGTATCTCTGGGCCGCGGTAGTCCGATGAAGTACTCGGGCGCGGTTGTTCATCAACCTGCCCTCTGAGTACCTGGGCGTCGCGGCTTGCTTGAGTCCCTGGAGCCGACATATTGGCGGATCTGGGCGGCAGTGCTCCCCGGGGATCCGGAGGTTTAGGGGAAGGAAGAGATTTATTCTTATCCATGGGATAAGAATAAGGAGCTGTGGTAGGTTGCGGATTCTCTAGGTAGGGGAAACGATAGTGGGGACGGTGGAGGGGGTAGCGTAAATGTGAAGGAAAGTAGGTAGGCACAACACGGGGGAAACACTGTGGTTTTTACCAACGTAAAAACGCGGTGATTCTTGTAATCAGATAGGACAATCACACTACACGAACAAAGCGTCAATATCGCGGGAAATAGTCACTGTCTAAACTGATTGGTTTGCACTGCACACGGCACACGCGAGCACGGGGCGCGGAGCGCGGGGCGCGAACGCGGTGCGTGGAGCGCGGTGAGAACGAAGAGTGGCGGAAACGCACGACGGAAGCCGATCGGGCTCAACGCAAGGCAGCGGAGCGGACACGACCGGTTCGAACGAAGGCGCCACACGGCCTCGCATGTTCACTGTGTTAACTTCAGTTTTGCCGGTGCGCAACTAGCTGGCTCGGATGCGAACAAAGCGACCAATGACGGCGCGGCTTTACGAGAGCAGACCCCCCCCCCCCCCCCCGCGCGCGCATGCGGTCCCGCCGTCGTCGTGATAAGTTTCGTTTGCAATGTGTGTATAGATACATAGATGTCATCCTTTTTTTTTTTTTTTGTTAATATCTCCTTTTTTTTTTTTTTTTTTTTTGGCCTGCAGAATATAGGTTGTGTATATAGGTACAGTCGATGGCGCATCAATGTGCACAAATTTGCCTTTTGGCTCTACCTTATGACGTCGCAATAGAGTACGGTTTCATTTTTGTGGTAGCTTGATGTGCTTTCAACTGTACACACCCTGAAACCTATCCGCCTAACCGCCGGAGGAGCAAAAAAAAAAAAAAAAAAAAAAAAAAAAAAGACTCGCCACCCCGTATCGAACATTTTATAACAACGCAACGCCCCGACGACACATATTATATGTAGTTGTTGTACTATCCATCCGTTCCGTTCCGTTCCGTTCCGTTCCGTTGTGTACACAATACAAATACATGTGCTAGCAACCATCCATGTAACTAACTAACTAACTAAATAAATTAAATAAATAAATAACTAAGTAAGTAAGTAAGTAAGTAAAATAAATGAGTAATTTAGAATTTCTATAACGTATGACGTACAGTATACTTCTTAGAAACAATCCTCAAAAAAAAGTTATAGAATAGTTTTGTGGCCCTGAAAAGGGCCTTTTACATTGGTGTAGTGCGTATCGTGTAGAGTCCACTGCAATGCAATGCAATGCTATGCTATGCTATGCCATGTAGACTGGCGCGCGGGTATCATCAAGTAGATACCGAACACGCCTTAAGCCTTCTTCTCAGTCTTCTTGGGCAGGAGTACAGCCTGGATGTTAGGCAGCACACCACCCTGTGCGATGGTCACACCGGACAGGAGCTTGTTCAACTCCTCGTCGTTGCGTATCGCGAGCTGGAGATGTCTCGGGATGATTCTGGTTTTCTTGTTGTCGCGAGCGGCGTTGCCGGCCAACTCGAGAACCTCAGCGGCGAGATACTCCATAACGGCGGCCAAGTACACGGGCGCACCGGCACCGACACGCTCCGCATAATTGCCCTTGCGAAGGAGTCTGTGTATACGTCCCACTGGAAACTGGAGACCGGCACGATTGGAGCGAGACTTGACCTTCCCTTTAACTTTGCCGCCTTTGCCACGTCCGGACATGATGGAAATGTAGATTTACAAACAACACACAAGAAAAATCAAACGTCGAACCCTGACGTGCGTCGTACGTCAGAGTCGTGCGCTATGTGAACCGCGAGCGAACAACAACAATGGGTTTCATCACTCACCCCTATGGGGGGCGCGTGGACTGCGGGCTGAGTCAGAAGACTATTGCCCGGGCTTCTTCTCAAGGGACTACGGTCCCTCGGGCGTTGGGTGCCGCTGGACAGCGGCCGTAAAACGAATGGAAGGGCGGCGATGTGGTTGATCCGCCTGTTGCGCTTGTAAGTCGCTAACTGCGAACCTCCACTCTAACCACAATTAAGTTTTATTACTATTGCCTTCTTGGCTTGGTGATGGCCGCTCCGCCCCTTCGGCGTTGTGCCCTCGTTGGGTGGTCTGCTGCACGGCCCTCGGCGCGGTCTGCATACCGGGTGAGACCCCGAGAGGGGAGGCCCAGGTAGCGCCTGCGAGCGGGTCGCGCAGATCGGGTGAAGGGGGTTGAGATGAGGTTGACGAGGGTGGGGGGGGAATATTATGATGGGGTGGGGTGGATGTTGGGATGGACGAGGGCTCACATCTGTGTAGGGGGCGGCGGTATCTTAGTTGTGAACTGGCTGGAGTGATGGGTGCTATTGTGGTTAGGTGGGTGTGGGCGCTGTTGTCGGCGCGGTCGAACATGCGTCGTTTCATCTCCTCGATGACGTCATCAAGCGCTTCGATGCGTAGATCGCGCGCGATGACGTCATTACGGACGTATCGACCGGCGCCGGCGATGGTGCGTGCAGCCCGGTTTTGAATTGCTTGCAGGCGGGACCGCTGCGTCTGCGAACAGAGATGGTACCATGCGGACCCGGCGTATGTGATTACCGGCCGCAGGTATTGTTTAAAGATGCGCATTTTAACTCTTTTAGGTAATCTGGAGTTGAAGATGTGGTGGAACCTCCCACGCACACGGTGACCGGATGCTGCCACTTGATCGATGTGGTCGGCCATATGGAGGGTGCGGTCCAGTGTCACCCCCAAGTACTTGACCGACTTCTGCCACGCGATCCGTTGATTGCAGAGGGTGAGCATGGGAGGGTGCTTTTTGGTGGTAGTCAGCAGGGCGGCGGTTTTGGCGACGTTGACGGCCACTCGCCACTTGGAGAGCCACTCAGGTAGTAGGTCGAGCTGGCGCTGCATGCGGGCTGCTGCGGTCTTGGGCCACGCCGACGACGTGAAATATGCACTGTCGTCGGCATAGAGGGCCAGCTCGACTCTGGGCTCCCAAACCTGTAAGTCATTGTTAATCGTAGGAAGGTCGTTGGTATAGACGCCATAGAGAAGTGGAGACAGGACGCTGCCTTGCGGTACGCCTGCCTGGATGGGGTGCTCGGCGGATCTCTCCTGTTCTACGGATACGTAGAAACGCCTGCAGTTTAAGTATGAGGCTATGAGGTGGGTTAAGGCCAGTGGTAGATTGGCGGTGTTAAGTTTATGGAGCAGACCGGGGTGCCAGACCCGGTCGAATGCCTTCTCCACATCTAAAAAGACTGCAACTGTACAGTGGGCTCTATTTATAGCTGTTGCCATGTGATGGAGCATGCGCGTTAATTGTAGTGGTGTGGAGTGGCCACTTCGAAAGCCATATTGCTCCTCGCGCGGTTGGTAATGCTTGCTAAGTCGGCGCAGTAACAGTCGCTCGAACAATTTTGAAAGGTGGCATAGGAGCGAGATGGGCCTGTAACTAGATGGGCGGCTTCTGTCTTTCCCCTCCTTCGGGATGACTATTACCTTCCCCAGTTTCCACGGGGAAGGAAAGTGACTGTGGCGGAGCGCTGCATTGAATATGGCAGCCCAGGAGGCATAGGCGCGGCGGGGAAGCATCATCAGGGCGGCTGGAGGGAGGTTATCTGGGCCAGGGGCCTTCCGCCTGTTCAGGCGCATAGCGACCTCTCTCACTTCCTTAGGGGAGATGAAGTAGTCACCCGGGAGGGGAGGGGGGGGGGGGAGTCCAGTATCTCTCTGACTTCGGACTCCACCCGTCTGTGGTGATCCTCTGCAACCGGGTCGGCAGGATGTGGAGTAAATTGTTGCTCCAGATGGGTGGCCAGGAGCGCGGCTCGATCGTGGGCTGAGTATCGACGATTTCCCATATCGTCCAGTAGTGGGCATGGAGCCGGATTCGTCTTGGTCGAACGCCTTATTATCTTGTTTAGGCGGGCGGGGTCGCCCGAAGCCCTGTCCAGGGCGGCTTCCCACGTATCTCCCCTCCATATCTGCACCGATCTCGTGGTTTCAGCGGTCAACCTGTTGATCTCTGCTTTCAGTCGTGGACATCTGGTATGGGCCCACAGCTTCAACAGGGACCGCTTCCTATTAATTTTATCACTAATAAACAATGGGAGGGGAGTGCGTTTATAAGACCGTTTTGGTTTTGTGCACTTTGTCATGGATGCAATCATTGCGTCGGTAAACTGTTTTACCGACGCATCTATGTCGGTGGGCGATCGGAGAGGGCCGGCGGGAGGGAAATTTTCTAAGTCTCTCCTATAAGCGAGCCAGTCCGTTGAGTGGCGGGGCGGTTGCAAGCATACCCCGCTAGTTGCCAGTCCGATGTTAATTAATATTGGAAGGTGTTGTGTGCTCACTTCATGTAGGACCTCGACCTCTATGGAGGCTCCTACGTTTCTAAATATTGAAAAATCTATGACGTCAGGTGAACAATCGGCTGCAGTGGGTATGTGGGTCGGCTCGGAGGGGCCCGCGACATCTATGCCGCGGGATGATAAAGCGTCTAGTAGCCGACGCCCAGCTGGGTTAGTGAGTCTGGACCCCCACGCAGGGTGTTTGGCATTGAAATCTCCTGCTACCAGTGTGGGGGTGGGATCTATGAAAACATTGTCTATATCAGAGGCATCAATTCTTACCCCAGGGGGTCGGTATGCGGCGTACAGCTTGAGCTCGGCCCCGCCTGCTTCTAGTCGTACGCCGATTGTGCGCAGTGACTCATAGTCGGCCCAGGGAAGCTCGGCGTGGGTGATGCCTCTACGTACAAGTACAGCCGTCCCTCGGTAGGCGTTGCCGTCGGGGCTTATTTCATCCCGCCTGTAAATATGATAATTCGGAATTTTAAGGTGGATTCCGGGTTTCAGCATTGTCTCGCCCAGTAGTATCACATGTAGATCTTGTGTTTGGGCGAGGACGCGGAGCTCTCCAACATGTGACCTCAGTCCCCCCGGGTTCCAATAGGCCACTCGGAGTAGCCTTGGGGGGTGCCTTGGGACAGCCAGCTCAGAGCGTGTATTATGGCCGCACATGGGTCGCATCCCCTGGCTATATTGGTCAGTATCCCCTGTAACAAGCTCATTAATAGTTGTAGGAAGGGGGCGGGGATGTTGCTGGGATTCCAGTGGTGAGTCTGAGGAGTCTGTTGGGCTTGGGTTTGAGGGATGCTGGGTCGGTGCTGAGCGCGCTGAGGAAGCGGTTTGAACGCCGATTGGGTTGGGGCGCTCGTTATTGGCTCCGGACGGGAGCGAGAATGATCTCGCGAAAGGCGAGGGTCCGGTCTGGGGGCCCATGGACGTTGTTGTTGTTGGGGGACGGGGGGCACCTGGGATAAGGGTCGGGTGCTCCTTGGATGTTGTTGTGGATGCGGCGGTGGCGGTGCCCCCCCTTGGTGAAAACCCGACTGAACTGCGGGAGGGGGGATGGTAGTGGGGGCCGGGGTGGATGTGGCCCTCGAGGTGGTAGAACGGGCTCGGGCGGAAGCTCTTCCTCTCCCTCGGCGGCGTCGGCGGCGTCGCGACGGTACTGGCTCGCCGCGGGTTACGGGCGGGTTGGCAGGTGGCGCTAGAGTAGCGCCTTGTTGGGTGTCGCGCATGTCCGCGCTGCGCGGCTGTGGGGCCGGGCGTGCGGTAGGTGCGCGGTTGGCATCACCAGGGATGGGCGGTTGGGTGCGGGCGCCGGTGCGGCGCGCGGCGCTCTGGAAGGCCCTGCAGCGCCGGTCGTTGGCGGTGTGGGCCTCTCCACAGTTGGCGCAGGTGGGGGGCTCGGCGCGGTCCCGCGGACAGTCCGCAGCCGAGTGATCACCCGCGCATCGAACGCAGCGTTTGGGGCGGTAGCAGTTGGTGGAGCTGTGTCCAAAGGCTTGGCATCGGTGGCACTGGGATGGGCCACTCCTAGGCTTCCAAGCCTCGATCACTACTCCTGGCATACCGAGTATCTCTTCTGTAGCAAACAGGCGCTCTTGCTCCTCCCTGGTTAGGTGGGCTAGCTGGGCGAAAAATATACAGCCATGTCTGCCTCGTTTCGGTCTTATGCCGCGTACATGGTCGACCTCGAGTGCCATGTCTTCGAGGGCCTCTTTGAGTTGGGCCGGCTCGGTGTCAGCTGGGATGCCGCGGATGGCTACTTTGGTCGGTCTCTCTTCCTCGGGTGCGAAGCAGTACCACGTTATTGAGGAATCAATCTGGCTGGCTTCTGTGAAATACCGCTGGGTAACTCTAAATTCATCAGCGGATCTTGGAATAAAGCGCACCCCATTCCTGAAGGGGCGCGCGTTCGGAGTAAAGCCTAGGGCACGCTTGATGGCCTGCAAATGTCTAGGCCAATTTGGTAGGCACTCTACCACTATCGGTGGATACCCTTTTGGGCGAGCCTGTGATGGCGGTAGTGGTTGGGTGGTAGGCGGCGACACTGACGGCCTTGCCGCTGCGTCGGCATAGGAGCGCGGCTGGCTATTGGTATCGCTTACCTCGGTATATGGAGGTATTCCGGCATATATAGTGGAGAACGTGCCGTCGAACGAGGGAGCGAGAGGACTGTTGCGTCCTTCCATCGCTCCCAGTGCGTCGTCAAAGGCATCTGGAGTCGGGCTTCGGTCGGCCCGGGTTGGTGGTGGCGATTCACGGCAGGGACGTTTCTCATCGCCTCCGTCTAGGCTATCGTCGTCGAGCTGTGAGCGACGACGAATTTCGGGGCCACGTATCCCTCTTGACGTGCTTGGAGTGGGTTGATCATCAACCCGTTCCTCGCTTCTCGAGGAGATGCGGCTCGTGGTGGGTCTGGCGGCCGACATTTCGGCGGCTCGCGGCGAAGTGTTCCGGTTTGGGTCCGGTGGTTTGGTAGGGATTAGCTTATTCGGATTCATAAAGAATACGAATAAGGGGACTTGGTAATGGAGTCAATAGAAGGGGAAGGTACACGAATAGTGGGAGGTGGTGGTGAGGGGTAGTGAGTATGTGGTGGGAGGTGAAGGGATAGGCAACACTCAGGGGGAACACTGGAGCTTTTGCACACGTAAAAACACAGTGTTTCTTGTACAAACACTAAATGGACGATCACTACACAAAGCGTCAATATCGCGGAGGAATAGTCACTATCTAGTATTTGTGGGTGAGCACACGCGAGCGCGGGGCGCGGGGTGTGGTGCGCGGGCGCGGTGCGCGAAGCGGCGAGTACAGCCGAGGACGTACGACGGAAACCGGTCGGGCTCGACGCGATTACTCAGCGGAGCGGACACAACCGGTTCGGACGAAGGTTCACGACGACTGCGGCGGCGCGAGCGAACAACGCGCGTTCTGAAATATATATGCAGTCGGGCCGTATGCCACGTAGTGGGGCTTGCGCTAAGAACGGCACTGTGCGATAAGGACGGATAGATAGACGGATAGATGGCGGAGAGACAGGCTCAGGCTGGCAACGAAACGAAACGCGACGCAAGTCACGTGACACGCACTAGACTCATCATAAAATCATAGTTAACGCCGTGATGGAATAATAATAATAATAACAATAATAATAATAATAATAAATGTTTCTTACATTCACACGAATTAGCCTAGCCTTGTGTTATGGATACTAGGGTAACGGATAGATAGATAGATAGATAGATAGATAGACATACGTATAATGAATCGCTACCGTTGCACCAAACAGTCGTCAAATAGATAGATAGATAGATAGATAGGTAGGTAGGTAGGTAGGTAGGTAGGTAGGTAGGTAGGTAGGTAGGTGTGTATGTGTGTATGTGTGTGTGTGTGTGTTTGTGATGACGTCGTACTGGCTGTGTCTAAGAAACAGTTCGCATAACCGAACATAGAGCTGTTTGTTAGCCCTGAAAAGGGCTGTTTTTGGATATCGTGGTGCACGTTGTTGTATTGTTTTGTTTCATCATATAATCTCGACGGTCTGGAGTGTCGAAAAAAAAAAAGAAAAAAAGAAAAAAGAAAACGCAACAGCAACGGCAATCATCGGCATCGGCGGCGGCAGCAGACAGCAGACAGCAGCAACGCGAAGGATAACAACAAACGTGCCGTGTGCGAGCGCGCGTTATGTATTATTGCGCGCACAGCACAGCACCGCACCGCACCGCATCGCATCGCATCGCATCGCATCCAAACGCAGGCGGCGTTCGTCGCTTCACATCGCCAGCTAGCTAGCTCGCTCGCGCACTTTTGCACGCTGTTTACTTCTTGGAGGCGGCTGCCTTCTTGGCGGCGGGTTTAGATTTGGGCGTAGCGGCGGCCTTCTTCGGTTTGGGCGCTTTAGGTTTCTTGGTTGGCGGCTTTGCGGTCTTCTTAGCCTTGGGAGCGGCCTTGGCCTTCGACGCGGCCGCCGATGATGCGGCGCTCTTTTTGGCGGCGGGCTTCCTCTTGGCGGCGGCTGCGGCCGCGGCGGCCTTCTTGTCCTTCGCGGCGGCGGCGGCAGCGGCGGCCGTGGAAGATTTCGACTTGGCGGGCGAGGATGCAGAGGCGGCGCCCTTCTTCGGCCTACCTGCCGCGGCGGACTTCTTAGATTTTGCCGATGCGCCGCCGGCGGCGGCGCCGCCCTTCGCTGCGGAGGTGCCCTTGCTCGCTGCCGGTTTCTTGGACGCCGCCGATTTGGACTCCAATTTGAAGGAACCGGACGCTCCCTTGCCCTTGGTCTGTATCAGAGCACCGGACTCCACGGCGCTCTTTAGATATTTCCTGATGAACGGCGCCAACTTCTCAGCGTCGACGTCGTACCGTGCCGCTATGTATTTCTTGATAGCTTGCAGTGACGAGCCGCTGCGCTCTTTCAACTCCTTGATGGCGTTGTTCACCATTTCCGACGTCTTGGGATGGGTCGGCTTCGCCTTCGGTTTCTTCGGTCCTCCGGCCGCTGCAGACTTCGGTTTCTTCGCCGGCGTAGCGGGGGCGGGGGCTTCGGAAGCGATTGCGGTGTCTGCCATTGTAGTATTACAGTTGTTGCTTTTCTTTTTTTTTTTTTTGTTGTTGAAACGAAACGAACGAACTGACTGAGTGAGTGACGCGCAGACGCAGAGCGATATTAGATATATGTAGGTATGTATGTAACACACAGAGAGACAGATGTCGCCACAGACGACGTCTCGCTCGGACTGGAAGTCGCGAGGCAATACCATAAAGAGAGCCGGCGTGTCGTTGGACATTTTCTCGTATGAACGCTCACAAGTTTTCACTAACATTGTTACGAAAATATATGATTATATAAATATTTTACAATGATTCAATGTTAAAGATCACTCTTATCTAATATTCTATAGTGTCCCTGTCGTATTGCACACAAATGAACAGCGACAGTTGAATAGGTGAAACGCGAGAGCGGTTTATTTTCGTTATCGACTATCTCGCGTACCTGGGGGTTCGATTAAATGTTGATTTTCTATTAGAAAAATAACGCGTGATCAATTGTATGTGCTTTAGATAAAACTGTAATATAACGGTCCTCAATAGTAAAAGTAATCCGTAGTTGTTGCGATTGTTTCAAGTCGAAAATATCGCAGTGACCGCGACTGTCGTAAAACACACGCAGCAGAGAGTGGCTAGACGTCGGCTCGATGTTCGAAATGGAATGCAATGCAATGCAGTGTAACAAAATGAAACTCAATAAGGATTAATAGAAAGCGAATGATATAAAATTAAATTGAAAAATTAAATAAAATAATAAAATAAAAACGAACGAACGTACGTACTAGAGAAAGAAAGGAAGGAAGGAAGGAAGAAAGAACGGTCGGGCGCGAAAGTACTGCCCCCGGGCCGGGCCGGGCCTGGACGGGAGGGAGAAACAGCCAGCTGGGAACCGAAACCAACCAACCAACGATGGATGGATGGATGAATTAATCAAACAAACGAACAAAAACAAACGCGGCGGCGGAATAGAGAAACAAATAATGAAGAAGGAAAAGAAAAGAAAAACGTTACGCGTGTCCGTCCGTGCGGTATACAACTATCCAGTGTGAAGATGGCAGATTTCATCCATGTTCGTGTCGTGCGTGGTGTGGTTTAGCTTGTTTAATTTTGTTTCAAAGCGATAGATAGATAGATAGATAGATAGATAGATAGGTAGGTAGGTAGGTAGGTAGGTAGGTAGGTAGGTGCTTAACAGTACCTGCCTATATTATTATTATTATGTGAGTGAGTGAGTGTGTGTGTGCGTGCGTGCGTGCTGTATGATGGAGATCCATTGGCTTTGTATGTTTGTGGCTGGAGATTTATGGATGTATGAAGCAATTAGCTTACTTACTTAATTAATTGCTTTATTTATTGATATCGCGTAAGTAGGTAGGTAGGTAGGTATGGGTGGATCGGTTTCGTGGCAATTGAACAATGACAGTGTACATGCGTATAGTAGAAACAATAGTTGGCAACAACGATGAAACTCTTGCGGCCCTGAAAAGGGCCTTTTTTTTTGTTTATGTGCGCGTGTTCGCGAGAGCGCGACTCGGCTGTAGATATGTATGTATGTATGTATGTATCTATCTATCCACCGATGAAGACGTCGGATACGATACGATACGTACGTACTCTTACAACGCAACATCGCACGGCTCGCTGGCACAGCACGGCTTAACCGCCGAAACCATACAAGGTGCGCCCTTGACGCTTCAGGGCGTAGACGACATCCATCGCGGTGACGGTTTTCCTCTTGGCGTGCTCCGTGTAAGTTACAGCGTCGCGGATCACGTTCTCGAGGAATACTTTCAGCACACCGCGAGTCTCCTCGTAGATCAGACCGGAGATACGTTTCACACCACCTCTGCGTGCGAGACGGCGGATGGCCGGCTTGGTGATACCTTGGATGTTATCGCGGAGAACTTTCCTGTGACGCTTCGCTCCACCTTTTCCGAGCCCCTTGCCTCCTTTACCGCGACCGGTCATCTTGCTGGTTGCCCTCGATTAGATAGATTCCTCCTCGTTAGTTAAGTGTCGTCCGACGACGAGCTCGCTCGCTCGCTTGCTTGCGCTTGCGGACGGACAAACTCAAAATACTCAACGAAACCCGTATTCCGCTCTATATATACAGTCGCGCACCACTCCGGACGACGGAGACGTTTGTAGCACGGGGCGCGAGGTAGAGTGGACGGAGTGGGGATACTCGTATATTCGCATCGCATATCGGCGCAACCGGCCGATCGGGGTTTTTTTTTTTTCTTTTTTTTTTTTTTTCCTTGTTGTATGTATGTATGTATGTATGTGTATATATAGTTATATTAGTACTTAATTTATTTATCATCTTATTTGAGCATTGGCCATATGTCTTTCCACTCTCTCGCACTAAACTTCGAAAGGCAGATAGGAATATATATATATTTATATATATATATATATATTTTACTCGTGTACGTGTGTGTGTGTGTGTTTTATATATTTCTTATTATTTTATATATACGTCATTTTATATATTGTATTATAATTATATACATGACGATACACCTGTTCACATGAAACATTAGCATACAATAACGTCATGAACTTATTGCGGCCCTGAAAAGGGCCTTTTGTTTTGAGTATGATGCGGAGTTTTGTTGGGTTGGGTTGGTCACAGACCACCACCAACAAACAACACAACACACAGGACGACGATGACGACGACGACGACTTGACCGCACCTTAAGCGCGTTCTCCTCTGATCCTGCGCGCCAATTGAATGTCCTTGGGCATTATGGTGACGCGTTTAGCGTGAATGGCGCAAAGGTTGGTGTCCTCGAACAGACCGACCAGATACGCCTCACTAGCCTCCTGGAGGGCCATGACGGCCGAACTCTGAAAACGGAGATCGGTCTTGAAGTCTTGCGCTATCTCACGGACGAGACGCTGGAATGGCAATTTGCGGATCAACAGTTCGGTACTCTTCTGGTAGCGACGGATCTCGCGAAGAGCCACGGTGCCGGGCCTGTAGCGATGAGGTTTCTTCACACCGCCGGTGGCGGGTGCACTCTTGCGCGCCGCCTTGGTGGCCAACTGTTTGCGGGGTGCCTTACCACCGGTGGACTTGCGAGCGGTCTGTTTGGTACGCGCCATTTTTTTTTATCTTGTTTGTTTGTTTGTTTGCTTGGGAACGAACGACGAACGAACGAAGCGAGCGAATGAAGTCTGGAATGACGACGGAGCAGAACGCGATACACGCGCACCGCACAACAAAACTTCTTCAAAAAACGGTGGGTTTCTTCCCGTTTGGGGTACGAATCGAGTTTATAACTCCTTTTCGGGCTTCTTCTCTCGGGGAGGCTTCCTCGAGGTGGTTGGGTGCCGCCGGACGGCGGCCGTCGAATGACGATGGTCGGTGCTCGGTTTTTTTTTTTTTTTTTTTTTTTTTTTTTTTTTAACCGAGTTGTAGTTGTAGTATACCGTCTTGACTCGTTGGTCGTTGTTGTGCTGGAGTCTTCGTTGTTGTCCTCACGGCAGTATAGGGGTCTGCAGTGCGGCCCTCAGCGCGGTCAGCATGCCGGGTGAGACCCCTTGGGGGGAGGCCCAGGCAGCGCCAGCGAGCAGGTCGCAACTAATGCAGATAGATGGGGATAATGTTGGGGTGAGGTGAAGTGTAATTTATGGGGTGGTGGGGGGGGGGTTGGGGGGAGGGTGTCGAGAGGATGCTGCGAGGTAGGGGTCGTCTAATTGGGTGGTAGTTTGAAGTAGCGGGCGCGATGTTATGTAGGTGGGTGTGGCCTCCGTGATCGGCGCGGTCGTACATGTTTCTTGCCATTCTCCTGATGACGTCATCAAGCGCTTCGACTTTTAAGTCGCGCGCGATGACGTCGTTGCGAACGAAACGGCCGGCGCCGGTTACGGTGCGTAGCGCTAAGTTCTGCTGGACTGTCAGCCTGGAACGCTGTCTGTCCGAGCAGAGGTGGTAATACGATGGTGCGGCATAGATAAGCTGGGATCTGACATATAGTTTATAGACTCCGATCTTGGTGCGGAGCGGTAGGCTTGAGCTTAGCACTGGGTAGACAGCTCCGCGTGCTTTACGGCTGGCTAGAATAGCTTTGTCTATGTGCTTAACCATGTTCAATGCTCGGTCGAGTATGACTCCTAGGTATTTGACATGGTTATGCCATTCAATCTGTTGTCCTAGGAGGCTGAGGTTGGGCGGGGTCTTCTTGTGAGAGGTAAGTAGAGCGGCCGTTTTGTTGACGTTTATCGCCACTCTCCAATTTGCGAGCCATTTAGGCAAGATGTTTAGCTGCTTTTGCATTCTCTTAGCAGCCGCCTTTGGCCACGCGGATGAGGTGAATAGGGCGCTATCATCTGCGAATAGTGCTAATTCGACACGCGGCTCCCATTCGGCTAAAGTGTTATTGATTAGCGGCATGTCATTCGTGTATATTCCGTAGAGGAGAGGGGAGAGCACGCTGCCTTGCGGTACGCCTGCTTGAATAGGGCGCGTGCTTGATTCACTCGACTCTACGGAGACGAAAAAGGTGCGGTCGAGTAAATAAATTGCCATTAGTTTGTGAAGCGCAGCAGGTACGCCGATGGAGTTTAACTTATAGAGCAGGCCTGGATGCCATACCCGGTCGAAAGCCTTTTCGACATCTAAAAACACTGCCACTGTGCAGTGGCCCTTGTTGAGTGTCTCGGCGAAGTGGTGAAGTAGGCGAGTCAGCTGGAGTGTGGTCGAGTGGCCGCTTCTGAATCCGTACTGCTCTTCTCTAGGTTGATGGTAAGTGGAGAGTCGACGTAGTAAGAGGCGTTCAAACATTTTGGCGAGGTGGTCAAGTAGAGTTATCGGGCGGTTGTTTTCTACCCGGCGGCGGTCTTTGCCTGGTTTCGGTATTAATATAATTTTACCCCTCTTCCAAGGGGAGGGGAAATGGCTGAGTCTGAGAGCCGCGTTCAGTACTCTGGTCCACGTGGTGACCGCTCTGCGTGGTAGTTCTGCTAACGCGGCTGGTGGAAGTCCATCGGGGCCGGGCGCCTTTTTACGATTCAGTCTTTTAACCATTTTCCATGTTTCGGCCGGAGAGATGAATAGGTCGCCCGGTAGCGGGGGTGGGGGGGTAGTTAGTAACTCACGCACCCGTTGTTCTATCTCTTCATGGTGTGCAATGGCTTCTGGATCCGCTGGGTGAGGGGAGAACTGGACCTCTAAGTGATCAGCGAAGAGATTTGCTCTGGTTTGCGCCGCGTAGTGGCGTCTCCCCTGCTCGTCTATTAGAGGACAGACGGTTGCGGACGGTTTTGATAGGCCGCGGAGTAGTTTGTGTAGGTGTTTAGGGTGGTCGGCGGCTCTATCAAGGGTGGCCTGCCAGACGTCTCCTCTCCAAGATTTGACTAGCGACGATACTTCATCTTGTAGTTTGTTGAGTCTCGTTTTTAGTCTGGGGCAACGGATGCGGGCCCATAGGCGGCTTAGGGCCTTCTTTTCTCTAAGTTTGGCTGCGATGTGACTGGGGAGAGGGGTTCTTTTATGAGAATTAACTAAGGTGGTGTGTTTGAGTTTGGCCTCTAGCATCTCATTGGTAAGCCTTAGGACCGTGGCATCTATGTCTTCTGGAGACGTTAGGGGGCTTGTTAATGATAGCCCGGTTAACTCCTTCCTGTACGCCGCCCAGTCCGTCTTAGTGCGGGGTAGGGGGGGGAGTGTGGCTTCGGGAGATGTGTCCACTGTTATAAGGATGGGTTGATGCTGGGTCGGTGCTCCGTGTAGTACTTCTACATTGACGGGTGCTGAGACATTTTTAAATAAAACTATGTCTATAACATCTGGGTTCCGGTTACAATCGGTGGGAATGTGAGTGGGTTCGTTGGGTCCTATTACTTCAATTCCGCGAGTCGAAGTTGCGTCGAGGAGTCTACGGCCCTCCGAATTGAACGTGTGCGACCCCCATATGGGGTTTTTCGCGTTTAAGTCGCCCGCTAGTATAGTGGGCGTGGCATCGACGAAAATTTTATCAATGTCGCTGGGATCGACTGCAGTGGTGGGGGGACGGTAGGCCGCGTAGATGTTTAATTCGGCCACGCCCACTTTTAATATGACTCCTATGCTTCTCAGTGAGGTGTAATCAGGCAGTGGTAACTCAGCATGGATAATGTCCCGTCTTACTAGTGCCGCCGTGCCGCGGTAGGCGTTGCCTTCAGGTGACACTTCATCTCGCCGATATATTGAATAATTTGGTAGTGAAAACTTCGCGCTTGGACTTAGGTGAGTCTCGCCCAGTAGTATTACATGCGCGTTCTGAGTCTGGGCGAGGAGGCGAAGTTCGTTTGTGTGGGGACGGATGCCTCCCGGGTTCCAGTAAATTATGCGGAGGGATGCTGGCTGATTTGTTGGGCGAGCCAGTTCATGGCGTGGAGAATGGTAGTTAGGGGGTCGACTCCGCGGTTGATATCCGCTAGCATCCCCTGTAGTATGTTCGACAGTAGTTGGAGAGTTTGCATAGTGGTTATCGTGTTGAACTGGGCGTTGGGTGGTTGTTGGGGGCGCATCGTCTCTGCCTCTTCGGATGCTGTTGTTGAGCCCCGGGGGCGGCGTGGGTGACGTTGCGGGAGTGGTCTGAAGGCCGATGGGGTTGCTACTTGCTCCGGTTGCTCTGTGCGTGTTAGACGTGGGTCTAGGCGGGATGGTTGGGCCCTCGTTTGGGGTCTGGGTGGTATGGATTGAGAGTGGGGGGGGTAGGGGGGCATCTGGGGAAAATATGGTGTGGGTTGAGCTAATGGAGTCTGGCTGGGTGGTGGGGGGTGTGGTTGTGATGCCCCCCGGGTAGGAAAACCCGACGGTGGCGCCTGGCGGGTGGACTGTGAGGGGGCGGGGGTTGATGACGCCCTCGGTAGGGGCGTAGCGTTTGCGTTGGTGGTAGATCTGCCACGACGACGGCGACGACGCCTTGAGGGCACGGGTGCGCCGCGGGCTGTTGGAGGATTCGCAGGGGGCGCTAAGGTAGCGCCCAGTTGGATGTCGCGCATGTCAGCGGATCGAGGTTGCGGAGCAGGTTGCGTTGGCGCTGTCGGTATGGGCGGATGGGTGGCCGTGTTTTGGCGCCGTGCTGCGTTTAGGTAGGCCCTGCAACGGCGATCGTTCGCTGGGTGGGCCTTGGAGCAGTTGGCGCAAGTGGGTGGATCGGAGCGATCACGGGGGCATTCTGCTGCTATATGGTTGCCGGCGCATCGGACGCATTTAATGGGTCGGTGGCAGTTTGCCGAGCTGTGTCCGAACGCCTGGCAGCGGTGGCATTGGGCGGGCCCGCTTCTGGGCCTCCACGCCTCGAAGACTATCCCCGGCATGCCCAGTATCTCCTCTGTGGCGAATAGTCTTGCCTGTTCCTCCTTTGAGAGGTGTTGGAGTTGTATGTGAAATACGCATCCCGGGCGCCCTCTCTTGCCCCGGATGCCTCGGATATGAATGACTGAAAAGCTCATGTCTTCGAGAGCTTGTTTGATACGGTTTGTGTTTGTGTCGGCCGGTATTCCTCTTAGAGCTACTTTTGAGGGGCGATCTTCCATCGGCGCGTAGCAGTACCAAGTAATGTCGCTGTTTAAGGCACTCTGGTCGATTAGGTAGGCTTGAATTATTCTATATTCATCGGCCGTACGAGGAGTAAATCTAATCCCGTTGCCGTATGGGCGCGCATTGGGAGTGTGACCTAGAGAGCGTTTGAGCACTTCGAAGTGCGTTGGCCAGTCTGGTAGACATTCTACAATGATAGGTGGGTGCCCTCTAGTATCGGGTTGTTGGGCAGGGGTTGGTGACCCTGTTTGCGATTGAGTTGGAGTAGGTGGTTGAGAAGCAGTCACTTGGGCGTATGAGAATTCAAATTGGTCGCTTACTTGGAGGGGAGGGACTCCAGCGTAGACCGTGGAAAGGGTTTCATCAGTGCTGAGTGGGAGAGGACTGGCCTGTCCTTCTATCCCACTCAGTAACTCTGCTAGGCTTTCAGTAGATTCGTAGGTGGCACGGGTTGCGTTTGAGGTTGTGGGTTTAGGAGGTGTGGGGCCGTGGCGAGGACGTTTCTCGTCTCCGCCAAGGTTCGCTTCACCCTCTTCATCGTCAGGTAGGCGACGGCGTGGGTCCCTGGTGATGCCTGATGAGGTGCCTGGGCGGGGTTGGTCATCAACCTCGCTTGAGCAGCTCGCTTTGGCACTCGACATCGGGAGCGTCGATGCTCGTCGAAAAGGTGGTGCGGTCGGTCGCAGCGGAGGAGCGGGTGCTACGGTGGGCCTAGCACTCGCACGTTGTGGTCCTGGAGCCGAAGTGTTGGCCCCTCTGGATGTTGAGGGCCTCTGGCGGTCCGGGGGCTTCTTCTCGGGTAGGGTTTTGTTTGGTTGCATTGCAATCAAACGAAATCGACGAGAGCGGTAAGTCTGTAGTAGGGGAACGATATACAGTAGTGGGGGTGATGGTGGGGGGTGGTAGTGTTTTGTTCAGGGAAGCTGATGGAGAAGGCTGAACACTGGGGAAACACTCTGGTTTTAACAGCACGTAAAACGTAGTGATTCGTGTAAACACAAACAAATGGTCACTACACTAAAGCGTCAATATCGCAAGGAATAGTCACTGTCTAAGTTTACGGTGGCACTGCACACGCGAACGCGGGGAGCGCGGCGGAGACGGGCGAGAGTGCACGACGAAAACCGATCGGGCTCGACGCGATTACTCAGCGGAGCGGACACAACCGGTTCGGACGAAGGTTCACGACGACTACACACACACCCACTCGCGAGCGAACAACGCGCGTTCTGAAATATATATGCAGTCGGGCCGTATGCCACGTAGTGGGGCTTGCGCTAAGAACGGCACTGTGCGATAAGGACGGATAGATAGACGGCGGCGGAGAGACAGGCTCAGGCTGGCAACGAAACGAAACGCGACGCAAGTCACGTGACACGCACTAGACTCATCATAAAATCATAGTTAACGCCGTGATGGAATAATAATAATAATAATAATAATAAATGTTTCTTACATTCACACGAATTAGCCTAGCCTTGTGTTATGGATACTAGGGTAACGGATAGATAGATAGATAGATAGATAGATAGACATACGTATAATGAATCGCTACCGTTGCACCAAACAGTCGTCAAATAGATAGATAGATAGATAGATAGGTAGGTAGGTAGGTAGGTAGGTAGGTAGGTAGGTAGGTAGGTAGGTGTGTATGTGTGTGTGTGTGTGTTTGTGATGACGTCGTACTGGCTGTGTCTAAGAAACAGTTCGCATAACCGAACATAGAGCTGTTTGTTAGCCCTGAAAAGGGCTGTTTTTGGATATCGTGGTGCACGTTGTTGTATTGTTTTGTTTCATCATATAATCTCGACGGTCTGGAGTGTCGAAAAAAAAAAAGAAAAAAAGAAAAAAGAAAACGCAACAGCAACGGCAATCATCGGCATCGGCGGCGGCAGCAGACAGCAGACAGCAGCAACGCGAAGGATAACAACAAACGTGCCGTGTGCGAGCGCGCGTTATGTATTATTGCGCGCACAGCACAGCACCGCACCGCACCGCATCGCATCGCATCGCATCGCATCCAAACGCAGGCGGCGTTCGTCGCTTCACATCGCCAGCTAGCTAGCTCGCTCGCGCACTTTTGCACGCTGTTTACTTCTTGGAGGCGGCTGCCTTCTTGGCGGCGGGTTTAGACTTGGGCGTAGCGGCGGCCTTCTTCGGTTTGGGCGCTTTAGGTTTCTTGGTTGGCGGCTTTGCGGTCTTCTTAGCCTTGGGAGCGGCCTTGGCCTTCGACGCGGCCGCCGATGATGCGGCGCTCTTTTTGGCGGCGGGCTTCCTCTTGGCGGCGGCTGCGGCCGCGGCGGCCTTCTTGTCCTTCGCGGCGGCGGCGGCAGCGGCGGCCGTGGAAGATTTCGACTTGGCGGGCGAGGATGCAGAGGCGGCGCCCTTCTTCGGCCTACCTGCCGCGGCGGACTTCTTAGATTTTGCCGATGCGCCGCCGGCGGCGGCGCCGCCCTTCGCTGCGGAGGTGCCCTTGCTCGCTGCCGGTTTCTTGGACGCCGCCGATTTGGACTCCAATTTGAAGGAACCGGACGCTCCCTTGCCCTTGGTCTGTATCAGAGCACCGGACTCCACGGCGCTCTTTAGATATTTCCTGATGAACGGCGCCAACTTCTCAGCGTCGACGTCGTACCGTGCCGCTATGTATTTCTTGATAGCTTGCAGTGACGAGCCGCTGCGCTCTTTCAACTCCTTGATGGCGTTGTTCACCATTTCCGACGTCTTGGGATGGGTCGGCTTCGCCTTCGGTTTCTTCGGTCCTCCGGCCGCTGCAGACTTCGGTTTCTTCGCCGGCGTAGCGGGGGCGGGGGCTTCGGAAGCGATTGCGGTGTCTGCCATTGTAGTATTACAGTTGTTGCTTTTCTTTTTTTTTTTTTTTTTGTTGTTGAAACGAAACGAACGAACTGACTGAGTGACGCGCAGACGCAGAGCGATATTAGATATATGTAGGTATGTATGTAACACACAGAGAGACAGATGTCGCCACAGACGACGTCTCGCTCGGACTGGAAGTCGCGAGGCAATACCATAAAGAGAGCCGGCGTGTCGTTGGACATTTTCTCGTATGAACGCTCACAAGTTTTCACTAACATTGTTACGAAAATATATGATTATATAAATATTTTACAATGATTCAATGTTAAAGATCACTCTTATCTAATATTCTATAGTGTCCCTGTCGTATTGCACACAAATGAACAGCGACAGTTGAATAGGTGAAACGCGAGAGCGGTTTATTTTCGTTATCGACTATCTCGCGTACCTGGGGGTTCGATTAAATGTTGATTTTCTATTAGAAAAATAACGCGTGATCAATTGTATGTGCTTTAGATAAAACTGTAATATAACGGTCCTCAATAGTAAAAGTAATCCGTAATTGTTGCGATTGTTTCAAGTCGAAAATATCGCAGTGACCGCGACTGTCGTAAAACACACGCAGCAGAGAGTGGATAGACGTCGGCTCGATGTTCGAAATGGAATGCAATGCAATGCAGTGTAACAAAATGAAACTCAATAAGGATTAATAGAAAGCGAATGATATAAAATTAAATTGAAAAATTAAATAAAATAATAAAATAAAAACGAACGAACGTACGTACTAGAGAAAGAAAGGAAGGAAGGAAGAAAGAACGGTCGGGCGCGAAAGTACTGCCCCCGGGCCGGGCCGGGCCTGGACGGGAGGGAGAAACAGCCAGCTGGGAACCGAAACCAACCAACCAACGATGGATGGATGGATGAATTAATCAAACAAACGAACAAAAACAAACGCGGCGGCGGAATAGAGAAACAAATAATGAAGAAGGAAAAGAAAAGAAAAACGTTACGCGTGTCCGTCCGTGCGGTATACAACTATCCAGTGTGAAGATGGCAGATTTCATCCATGTTCGTGTCGTGCGTGGTGTGGTTTAGCTTGTTTAATTTTGTTTCAAAGCGATAGATAGATAGATAGATAGGTAGGTAGGTAGGTAGGTAGGTAGGTAGGTGCTTAACAGTACCTGCCTATATTATTATTATTATGTGAGTGAGTGAGTGTGTGTGTGCGTGCGTGCGTGCGTGCTGTATGATGGAGATCCATTGGCTTTGTATGTTTGTGGCTGGAGATTTATGGATGTATGAAGCAATTAGCTTACTTACTTAATTAATTGCTTTATTTATTGATATCGCGTAAGTAGGTAGGTAGGTATGGGTGGATCGGTTTCGTGGCAATTGAACAATGACAGTGTACATGCGTATAGTAGAAACAATAGTTGGCAACAACGATGAAACTCTTGCGGCCCTGAAAAGGGCCTTTTTTTTTGTTCATGTGCGCGTGTTCGCGAGAGCGCGACTCGGCTGTAGATATGTATGTATGTATGTATCTATCTATCCACCGATGAAGACGTCGGATACGATACGATACGTACGTACTCTTACAACGCAACATCGCACGGCTCGCTGGCACAGCACGGCTTAACCGCCGAAACCATACAAGGTGCGCCCTTGACGCTTCAGGGCGTAGACGACATCCATCGCGGTGACGGTTTTCCTCTTGGCGTGCTCCGTGTAAGTTACAGCGTCGCGGATCACGTTCTCGAGGAATACCTTCAGCACACCGCGAGTCTCCTCGTAGATCAGACCGGAGATACGTTTCACACCACCTCTGCGTGCGAGACGGCGGATGGCCGGCTTGGTGATACCTTGGATGTTATCGCGGAGAACTTTCCTGTGACGCTTCGCTCCACCTTTTCCGAGCCCCTTGCCTCCTTTACCGCGACCGGTCATCTTGCTGGTTGCCCTCGATTAGATAGATTCCTCCTCGTTAGTTAAGTGTCGTCCGACGACGAGCTCGCTCGCTCGCTTGCTTGCGCTTGCGGACGGACAAACTCAAAATACTCAACAATGGGTTTCATCACTCACCCCTATGGGGGGCGCGTGGACTGCGGGCTGAGTCAGAAGACTATTGCCCGGGCTTCTTCTCAAGGGACTACAGTCCCTTGGGCGTTGGGTGCCGCTGGACAGCGGCCGTTAAACGAGCGGAAGTGTGGTGATGCGGTAGGTCCGCGTGTTGCGATTAAAGGTCGCTAGTTGCGATCCTCCACTCTAACCACTATTGTATCTAGTTGTTGTAGCCTTCTTGGCTTGGTAATGACCGCTCCGCCCCTTCGGCGTTATGCCCTCGTAGGGTGGTCTGCTGCACGGCCCTCGGCGCGGTCTGCATACCGGGTGAGACCCCAAGAGGGGAGGCCCAGGTAGCGCCTGCGAGCGGGTCGCGCAGATCGGGTGAAGGGGGTTGAGATGAGGTTGACGAGGGTGGGGGGGGAATATTATGATGGGGTGGGGTGGATGTTGGGATGGACGAGGGCTCGCATCTGTGTAGGGGGCGGCGGTATCTTAGTTGTGAACTAGCTGGAGTGATGGGTGCTATTTTGGTTAGGTGGGTGTGGGCGCTGTTGTCGGCGCGGTCGAACATGCGTCGTTTCATCTCCTCGATGACGTCATCAAGCGCTTCGATGCGTAGATCGCGCGCGATGACGTCATTACGGACGTATCGACCGGCGCCGGCGATGGTGCGTGCAGCCCGGTTTTGAATTGCTTGCAGGCGGGACCGCTGCGTCTGCGAACAGAGGTGGTACCATGCGGACCCGGCGTATGTGATTACCGGCCGCAGGTATTGTTTAAAGATGCGCATTTTAACTCTTTTAGGTAATCTGGAGTTGAAGATGTGGTGGAACCTTCCACGCACACGGTGACCGGATGCTGCCACTTGATCGATGTGGTCGGCCATATGAAGGGTGCGGTCCAGTGTCACCCCCAAATACTTGACCGACTTCTGCCACGCGATCCGTTGATTGCAGAGGGTGAGCATGGGAGGGTGCTTTTTGGTGGTAGTCAGCAGGGCGGCGGTTTTGGCGACGTTGACGGCCACTCGCCACTTGGAGAGCCACTCAGGTAGTAGGTCGAGCTGGCGCTGCATGCGGGCTGCTGCGGTCTTGGGCCACGCCGACGACGTGAAATATGCACTGTCGTCGGCATAGAGGGCCAGCTCGACTCTGGGCTCCCAAACCTGTAAATCATTGTTAATCGTAGGAAGGTCGTTGGTATAGACGCCATATAGAAGTGGAGACAGGACGCTGCCTTGCGGTACGCCTGCCTGGATGGGGTGCTCGGCGGATCTCTCCTGTTCTACGGATACGTAGAAACGCCTGCAGTTTAAGTATGTGGCTATGAGGTGGGTTAAGGCCAGTGGTAGATTGGCGGTGTTAAGTTTATGGAGCAGACCGGGGTGCCAGACCCGGTCGAATGCCTTCTCCACATCTAAAAAGACTGCAACTGTACAGTGGGCTCTATTTATAGCTGTTGCCATGTGATGGAGCATGCGCGTTAATTGTAGTGGTGTGGAGTGGCCTCTTCGAAAGCCATATTGCTCCTCGCGCGGTTGATAATGCTTGCTAAGTCGGCGCAGTAACAGTCGCTCGAACAATTTTGAAAGGTGGCATAGGAGCGTGATGGGCCTGTGACTAGATGGGCGGCTTCTGTCTTTCCCCTCCTTCGGGATGACTATTACCTTCCCCAGTTTCCACGGGGAAGGCAAATGACTGTGGCGGAGCGCTGCATTGAATATGGCAGCCCAGGAGGCATAGGCGCGGCGGGGAAGCATCATCAGGGCGGCTGGAGGGAGGTTATCTGGGCCAGGGGCCTTCCGCCTGTTCAGGCGCATAGCGACCTCTCTCACTTCCTTAGGGGAGATGAAGTAGTCACCCGGGAGGGGAGGGGGGGGGGAGTCCAGTATCTCTCTGACTTCGGACTCCACCCGTCTGTGGTGATCCTCTGCAACCGGGTCGGCAGGATGTGGAGTAAATTGTTGCTCCAGATGGGTGGCCAGGAGAGCGGCTCGATCGTGGGCTGAGTATCGACGATTTCCCATATCGTCCAGTAGTGGGCATGGAGCCGGATTCGTCTTGGTCGAACGCCTTATTATCTTGTTTAGGCGGGCGGGGTCGCCCGAAGCCCTGTCCAGGGCGGCTTCCCACGTGTCTCCCCTCCATATCTGCACCAGTCTCGTGGTTTCAGCGGTCAACCTGTTGATCTCTGCTTTCAGTCGTGGACATCTGGTATGGGCCCACAGCTTCAACAGGGACCGCTTCCTACTAATTTTATCACTAATAAACAGTGGGAGGGGGGCGCGTTTATAAGACCGTTTTGGTTTTGTACACTTTGTCATGGATGCAATCATTGCGTCGGTAAACTGTTTTACCGACGCATCTATGTCGGTGGGCGATCGGAGAGGGCCGGCGGGAGGGAAATTTTCTAAGTCTCTCCTATAAGCGAGCCAGTCCGTTGAGTGGCGGGGCGGTTGCAAGCATACCCCGCTAGTTGCCAGTCCGATGTTAATTAATATTGGAAGGTGTTGTGTGCTCACTTCATGTAGGACCTCGACCTCTATGGAGGCTCCTACGTTTCTAAATATTGAAAAATCTATGACGTCAGGTGAACAATCGGCTGCGGTGGGTATGTGGGTCGGCTCGGAGGGGCCCGCGACATCTATGCCGCGGGATGATAAAGCGTCTAGTAGCCGACGCCCAGCTGGGTTAGTGAGTCTGGACCCCCACGCAGGGTGTTTGGCATTGAAATCTCCTGCTACCAGTGTGGGGGTGGGATCTATGAAAACACGTCAAGCTCGGCGTGGGTGATGCCTCTACGTACAAGTACAGCCGTCCCTCGGTAGGCGTTGCCGTCGGGGCTTATTTCATCCCGCCTGTAAATATGATAATTCGGAATTTTAAGGTGGATTCCGGGTTTCAGCATTGTCTCGCCCAGTAGTATCACATGTAGATCTTGTGTTTGGGCGAGGACGCGGAGCTCTCCAACATGTGACCTCAGTCCCCCCGGGTTCCAATAGGCCACTCGGAGTAGCCTTGGGGGGTGCCTTGGGACAGCCAGCTCAGAGCGTGTACTATGGCCGCACATGGGTCGCATCCCCTGGCTATATTGGTCAGTATCCCCTGTAACAAGCTCATTAATAGTTGTAGGAAGGGGGCGGGGATGTTGCTGGGATTCCAGTGGTGAGTCTGAGGAGTCTGTTGGGCTTGGGTTTGAGGGATGCTGGGTCGGCGCTGAGCGCGCTGAGGAAGCGGTTTGAACGCCGATTGGGTTGGGGCGCTCGTTGTTGGCTCCGGACGGGAGCGAGAATGATCTCGCGAAAGGCGAGGGTCCGGTCTGGGGGCCCATGGACGTTGTTGTTGTTGGGGGACGGGGGGCACCTGGGATAAGGGTCGGGTGCTCCTTGGATGTTGTTGTGGATGCGGCGGTGGCGGTGCCCCCCCTTGGTGAAAACCCGACTGAACTGCGGGAGGGGGGATGGTAGTGGGGGCCGGGGTGGATGTGGCCCTCGAGGTGGTAGAACGGGCTCGGGCGGAAGCTCTTCCTCTCCCTCGGCGGCGTCGGCGGCGTCGCGACGGTACTGGCTCGCCGCGGGTTACGGGCGGGTTGGCAGGTGGCGCTAGAGTAGCGCCTTGTTGGGTGTCGCGCATGTCCGCGCTGCGCGGCTGTGGGGCCGGGCGTGCGGTAGGTGCGCGGTTGGCATCACCAGGGATGGGCGGTTGGGTGCGGGCACCGGTGCGGCGCGCGGCGCTCTGGAAGGCCCTGCAGCGCCGGTCGTTGGCAGTGTGGGCCTCTCCACAGTTGGCGCAGGTGGGGGGCTCGGCGCGGTCCCGCGGACAGTCCGCAGCCGAGTGGTCACCCGCGCATCGGACGCAGCGTTTGGGGCGGTGGCAATTTGTGGAGCTGTGACCGAAGGCTTGGCATCGGTGGCACTGGGATGGGCCACTCCTAGGCTTCCAAGCCTCGATCACTATTCCCGGCATACCCATGATCTCATCGGTTGCGAACAGGCGCTCTTGCTCCTCTCTAGATAAGTGGGCTAGCTGGGCGAAAAATATGCAACCATGTCTGCCTCGCTTCGGTCTTATGCCGCGTACATGGTCGACCTCGAGTGCCATGTCCTCGAGGGCCTCTTTGAGTTGGCCCGGCTCGGTGTCGGCAGGAATGCCGCGGATGGCCACTTTCGTCGGCCTCTCTTCTTCGGGGGCGAAGCAGTACCATGTAATAGAAGAATCAATCTGGCTGGCTTCAATGAAATACCGCTGGGTGGTTCTGAATTCGTCAGCGGATCTCGGGATGAAGCGCACCCCATTCCTAAAGGGGCGCGCGTTCGGGGTAAAACCTAGGGCACGCTTGATGGCCTGCAAGTGTCTCGGCCAATTTGGAAGGCACTCTACCACTATCGGTGGATACCCTTTTGGGCGAGCCTGTGATGGCGGTAGTGGTTGGGTGGTAGGCGGCGACACTGACGGCCTTGCCGCTGCGTCGGCATAGGAGCGCGGCTGACTATTGGTATCGCTTACCTCGGTATATGGAGGTATTCCGGCATATATAGTGGAGAACGTGCCGTCGAACGAGGGAGCGAGAGGACTGTTGCGTCCTTCCATCGCTCCCAGAGCGTCGTCAAAGGCATCTGGCGTCGGGGTTCGATCGGTCCGGGATGGTAATGGCGATCCACGACAGGGGCGTTTCTCGTCTCTGTCGTCTAAGCTGTCGTCATCGAGCTGTGAGCGACGACGAATTTCGGGACCACGTATCCCTCTTGACGTGCTTGGAGTGGGTTGGTCATCAACCCGTTCCTCGCTTCTCGAGGAGATGCGGCTCGTGGTGGGTCTGGCGGCCGACATTTCGGCGGCTCGCGGCGAAGTGTTCCGGTTTGGGTCCGGTGGTTTGGTAGGGATTAGCTTATTCGGATTCATACAGAATACGAATAAGGGAACTTGGAAATGGAGTCGATAGAAGGGGAAGGTACACGAATAGTGGGAGGTGGTGGTGGGGGGGTAGTGAGTATGTGGTGGGAGGTGAAGGGATAGGCAACACTCAGGGGGAACACTGGAGCTTTTGCACACGTAAAAACACAGTGTTTCTTGTACAAACACTAAATGGACGATCACTACACAAAGCGTCAATATCGCGGAGGAATAGTCACTATCTAGTATTTGTGGGTGAGCACACGCGAGCGCGGGGCGCGGGGTGTGGTGCGCGAGCGCGGTGCGCGAAGCGGCGAGTACAGCCGAGGACGTACGACGGAAACCGATCGGGCTCGACGCGATTACTCAGCGGAGCGGACACAACCGGTTCGGACGAAGGTTCACGACGACTGCGCTCGCACAAATACTCAACGAAACCCGTATTCCGCTCTATATATACAGTCGCGCACCACTCCGGACGACGGAGACGTTTGTAGCACGGGGCGCGAGGTAGAGTGGACGGAGTGGGGATACTCGTATATTCGCATCGCATATCGGCGCAACCGGCCGATCGGGGTTTTTTTTTTTTTCTTTTTTTTTTTTTTTTTCCTTGTTGTATGTATGTATGTATGTATGTGTATATATAGTTATATTAGTACTTAATTTATTTATCATCTTATTTGAGCATTGGCCATATGTCTTTCCACTCTCTCGCACTAAACTTCGAAAGGCAGATAGGAATATATATATATATTTATATATATATTTTACTCGTGTACGTGTGTGTGTGTGTGTTTTATATATTTCTTATTATTTTATATATACGTCATTTTATATATTGTATTATAATTATATACATGACGATACACCTGTTCACATGAAACATTAGCATACAATAACGTCATGAACTTATTGCGGCCCTGAAAAGGGCCTTTTGTTTTGAGTATGATGCGGAGTTTTGTTGGGTTGGGTTGGTCACAGACCACCACCAACAAACAACACAACACACAGGACGACGACGACGACGACGACTTGACCGCACCTTAAGCGCGTTCTCCTCTGATCCTGCGCGCCAATTGAATGTCCTTGGGCATTATGGTGACGCGTTTAGCGTGAATGGCGCAAAGGTTGGTGTCCTCGAACAGACCGACCAGATACGCCTCACTAGCCTCCTGGAGGGCCATGACGGCCGAACTCTGAAAACGGAGATCGGTCTTGAAGTCTTGCGCTATCTCACGGACGAGACGCTGGAATGGCAATTTGCGGATCAACAGTTCGGTACTCTTCTGGTAGCGACGGATCTCGCGAAGAGCCACGGTGCCGGGCCTGTAGCGATGAGGTTTCTTCACACCGCCGGTGGCGGGTGCACTCTTGCGCGCCGCCTTGGTGGCCAACTGTTTGCGGGGTGCCTTACCACCGGTGGACTTGCGAGCGGTCTGTTTGGTACGCGCCATTTTTTATCTTGTTTGTTTGTTTGTTTGCTTGGGAACGAACGACGAACGAACGAAGCGAGCGAATGAAGTCTGGAATGACGACGGAGCAGAACGCGATACACGCGCACCGCACAACAACGACGACTAAATGCGTTCAAAAATCGTCGGGTACTCTTCTGCAGTAGCAGGTACGGGCTGGAGCCTAGGCTCATACCCGGGCTTCTTCTCAAGAGGTTACGACCTCTTGGTCATTGGGCGCCGTCTGGCGGCGATCGTAGCAAGCTACGAAACTGAAACAGTCAATGGTTATTAGTATATGTTAAGCCGCATTCTCGTGCTCGATTTATGAGGCTGCGACGCGGCTCTCGGCGCGGTCAGCATGCCGGGTGAGACCCCCCCCAAGGGGGGGGAGGCCCAGGCAGCGCCAGCGAGCGAGCCACGAATTACGCAGTCGGAGGGTGGGGTTAACTTATGTGGGAGGGGTCGAGTTGGAGGGAGTATGGATTGGATTGGTAGGTGCGGGTTTAGGTACGAGCACGCTGCGTGGGAGGGGCCTTCTGTCGAATCTCTGTTCGTTGCTATTGGTCGGCGCGATGTTTACAAGTGTAGGATGGCCGCCTTGGTCCGCTCGGTCGTACATCCGTCTGGCCAGGTGAGTGATGACGTCATCAAACGGCACGATTTTTAGATCGCGCGCGATGACGTCATTACGGACGTAGCGACCGGCTCCCGAGATGGTGCGGAGGGCCCGGTTTTGGATGACTTGAAGGCGGCTGCGTTGTTTTTCTGAGCAGAAGCTATACCACGCAGGCGTGGCATACGTGAGGACTGGCCTAACATATTGTTTGTAAACATTCAGTTTCGTTTTGAGCGGCAAACTTGAGTTGAAGATGGGGTAGAGTGCTGCACTAGATCGGGTCCCGGCTGCGACGACTTGGTCCACCTGTTGCACCATCTTTAGCGTGTTGCCCAGGGTTACACCCAAATATTTTGCTTCCTTGCTCCACTCAATGTTTTGGCCTAGAAGTGTGAGTTTTGGTGGCAGCGTCTTTGATGTGGTGAGGAGAGCCGTAGTTTTATCCACATTAATGGCGACTTTCCATCGGGCTAACCAAGAAGGTAGAAGGTCTAATTGTTTTTGCATCCTGCGGGCGGCTGCGACCGGCCATGCGGACGAGGTGTAGAAAGCGCTATCGTCCGCATAGAGTGCTAGCTCCACTCTAGGCTCCCATTCTTGTAAGCTGTCATTAATTGCAGGGATGTCGTTAGTGTATATGCCGTAGAGTGTGGGAGAGAGCACACTCCCCTGTGGCACTCCTGCTGCTATGGGCCGGTCGCTGGACATAGACGAGTTGATTGTCACATAGAAGGTGCGGTTTCGGAGGAAGTTGGCGATTAAGTGGATGATAGCCTTTGGAAGTTCCGTCTGGTTTAACTTATAAATTAGACCGGGGTGCCAGACCCGGTCAAAGGCTTTGGAGACATCGAGGAACACTGCCGCCGTACAATTTCCCTTGTTTATCTCGGAGGCCATGTGGTGCAGAAGGCGCGCGAGTTGCAAAGTTGTTGAATGCCCACTCCTAAATCCGAACTGTTCGGCGCGTGGTTTATAGTAGGGATTTATCCTTGATAATAGGAGGCGCTCAAATAGTTTTGCCATGTGGCAGAGTAGTGTGATAGGGCGGTGGTTCTCTGCCTTACGTCGATCTTTTCCCCCCTTAGGCAGCATGAAAATCTTACCCTTTTTCCAGGGTGAGGGAAAATGGCTGTGGCGGAGCGCCGCGTTTAATACTTTCGTCCACGCGACCATTGCTCGACGTGGTAGGGCTGTTATTGCGGATGGTGGAATATCATCGTAGCCCGGTGCTTTCTTTCTATTCAGGCGCGTCGCCACTCTCCTGAACTCGGACGGAGAGATGAAGAAGCGTCCGGGGAGAGGGGGCGGGGGGCTGTCCAGTAGATGTTGAACATGTGATTCAATCTCTTGATGGAGTGCAGATGTGTCTGGGGAAGCCGGATGTGGGGTAAACTGCTCTTCGAGATGGTCAGCGAACAGGTTAGCTCTGTCGATGGCGGCATATCTTCTGTTGCCTTGGGGGTCCAACAGGGGGCAGATGGCGGAGGAGGGTTTAGACAAACCTTTCAGGATTCTCCTGAGATGAGCTGGGTTTTCAGAGGCGTTGTCTATGGCGGTTTGCCACGAGTCGCCCCTCCATGTTTTAATTAGCGACGCGACTTCACCTGTGATGCGGTTTAATTCGGTCTTAAGACGCGGGCATCGAGTGCGTGACCATAGTTTGAAAAGCGCTTGTTTTCTTTGGTGTTTCACCTTTATATGCCCCGGTAGGGGAGGTCTTTGGCGTGACGTGGTGGTGGTGGAGTGGGTCTCGATGGCCTTCTTCATCATTGAAGTGAGACGAGTCACTGCGGCGTCTATATCATTCGGAGAAAAGAGTGGCTCGTTAAACTGTAAATTACCCATTTCTCTATTGTATGCCTCCCAGTCCGTCTTCAGGCGGGGTGGGGGGGGGAGAATAGCGTCGGGGCTCGCGTCAAGCGTTACCAATAAAGGCTGGTGTTGCGTGTCGAGCTCGTGGAGCACTTCGACGTGTAGGTGGGCCCGAATGTTCTTGGCTAAAACTATGTCGATGACGTCAGGCGAGTGGGATGGGTTTGTCGGAATGTGGGTGGGGTCCTCGGATCCGATGACCTCAATACCTCTTTCTGAGGTGAGCTTCAACAACTGCTTCCCATCCGTATTTACGATGTTAGAGCCCCAGCCTGTGTGTTTGGCGTTGAGATCTCCGATAACAAGAGTGGGCGTGGCTTCATTGAATAAAGCGTCCAAGTCGCTTGCGTAGATAGTGGAGTGGGGGGGGCGGTACGCCGCATAGATGTTTGTTTCGGTGCCGCTCACTCTTATTGCCGCCCCAATTGTACTAGTGGAAATGAACTCCACCCACGGGAGTTCGCAGTGTAGTAAGTCCTTGCGAACCATAATCGCTGTACCGCGGAAGGGTCGTCCATCTTGGTTCACTTCATCCCGTCGGTAGATGCTGAAGTTCGGAACGGTTATTCTCTGGTTGGGTTTTAAGTGTGTCTCGCCCAATAATATTATTTGAATATTCTGTGATTGGGCGAGAAGGCGAAGCTTATCTAGATGTGGTTTTAAACTGCCTGGGTTCCAGTACAGCATCCGGAGAGCCCTTGGATGCCCTGAGCGAGCCGTCTGGTGGCGTTCATGGTTGATGTTGTCGGGTCGGACCCGTTGGTAATCTCCACAATTATTCCTTGAAGGACGCTGACAAACATTTGCAGTGCTTGTAGAAGCACTGCAGTAGTGTTGTGCGGCTGTGGTGTTTGTAGCGGTTGAGTTGGCATCGGTTGTTGTTGCGACGTTGGAGCTGTGGCGGTCGATGGGGCCCTGTGGGGGCGCGGCTGCCTTTGTGGGAGCGGGGTGAAGGCTGACAGCGTGTTCTGACGAGCTGTCATATGTAGTGGAGCATCGCGGACTAGACGAGGGTCCGGACGGGTGGTTGAAGTCCGCTGGGGTTGGTAGGCGGGAGTTTGAGAGGCAAGTGAGGGGTGTGGGGTTGGGGGGGGCACCTGAAAGGGAAAAGGGGTGCTCCGTGCTGTGGGCATGGGTAATGGGGGTTGATATGGTGCCCCCCCGGGGTAAAAACCCGCCATAGTTGCGGGGGGGGGGGTGTTGGAAGCCCGCTTGGGGTGCGCGGGGAGTATATGTTGGAGGGGCAGGGGTTGATGCTTCTCCTGGAGTAGTGGTAGCTTCTTGGGCTCTAGCCCGGCGACGTCGCCGGCGTCTTGACGGTACGGGGGCGCCGCGTTGCGTAGGAGGGTTGGCCGGTGGAGCTAGTGTAGCGCCCGGCTGTGTGTCCCTCATGTCGACACTGCGTGGGGCAGAGGGCGGTGGTGCGGCGGAGGGAGGTAGCGGAGGCTGTGTGCGTGCGTTGCTACGACGGGCTGCGGCTAGGAACGCCTTACAACGGCGGTCGTTGGCTGTATGGTCTTTGCCGCAGTTTGCACAAGTCGGAGGGTCGGCGCGATCACGTGGGCAGTCGGCAGCGGCGTGTTCGCCCGCGCATCTCACGCATTTGATTGGGCGGTGGCAATTTTCGGAGCTGTGTCCGAAAGTTTGGCAGCGGTGACACTGCGAGGGACCGCTTCTCGGCCTCCAGGCCTCTATAATGATACCTGGCATGCCCAAGAGTTCATCGACTTCATATAGTCGAGACAGCTCGTCGGTGTCCAGATGGGTGAGTTGAATGTGAAAGACGCATCCTGGCCTTCCCCTTTTGCCACGGATGCCTCTAATGTGGGTGGCAGTAAAGCCTAGTTCTTCAAGGGCTTCCTTTAGTTCCGAGTGATCGGTGTCGGCCGGTATCCCTTTTAGGGCGATTTTGGTGGGTCGGTCCTCCTCCGGGGAAAAGCAATACCATGCTAGGTCCGGGATACTTTCGGTGAGGTCTGTTAGGTATCTTTGGGTAATGCGAAACTCCTCTTCTGTTTTTGGTAGGAATCGAATACCATCTCTAAAGGGGCGGGGCGTTTGGGGTCTGCCCGATGGCCCTTTTTAGGGCTTTAAGGTGAGTCGGCCAGTTGGGTAGGTGTTCCACAACTAAGGGTGGGTACCCTTTGGGTCTGGGTTGTGACTGAGTCGTCGGTGTGGGCGATCCTGTTTGGGAGCGCGCGGTGGTTGGGGTAGGTGAAGAAGCTTGAGAGGCTGCAATCTGCGCATACGAGAGCGAGTCGGAGCAGCTGATGTTTAGCGGCTGCACTCCAACATATACCGTTGACCTTGTCTCATCGGCATAAGAGGTGGACGGGAGAGGACTGGGGGGTCCTTCAATCCCGCCTAGGGCGTCATCAAATTCGTCGAAGGGTGAGTTAGGGCGGGCGGCGTCGGGTGCGCACGCTCCGACCGGTTTGGGTGGCGTACGGCCGTGGCGAGGACGCTTCTCGTCCCCGGCTGGGAGGTCATCTTCTTCTTCTAAACGGCGACGAGGGTCGCGAGGAGGCGCGCCTGATGAGGTGCTCGGGCGGGGTTGGTCATCAGTCCCGCTTGGACAACTCACAGCAGCGCGCGTAAATTGGGGCGTCGCGGCACGTCTTGAGAAGTGCGCGACGGGCTTCGGCATTGGAGCAAGTACAGGTTTAGAACTCGCACTATGGGTCCCAGGAGCCGTAACACTGGCCCGGCTGGGCGGTGAAATCCTCGGGCGGTCCGGGGGCTTCTTTTCCGGCATGTTTTTGTTGGTATTCATAATGAATTACCAACAGAGGGGATGGGGGGGGGAAAAAAACGATTTCACTAGTAGGTGAGGGAACGGCGAGAGTAGTGGGAGGTATGGTGGGGGTAGTGAGGTTTGGGTGGGGAATCGTATATAAGGGACAACACTCTGGGGAAACACTTCTGTTTTTACACACAGTTAAAAACGTGGTGATTCAACACGTAACACAGAAAGGACGATCACTACAGAAAAGCGTCTTATCGCGGATAATAGTCTCTGTCTATGTACGTAAACAAGGTGGCACTGCACACACGAGCGCGGGGAGCGGTACGCGGGGCAGCGCGGCGCGCGGAGCGCGGCGGAGACGGGCGAGCGTGCACGACGAAGACCGATCGGGCTCAACGCGATTTCTCAGCGGAGCACACGCGACCGGTACGAGCGAAGGCGTCAAGCTGTCTGCGTTCAAAAACAGTCTCGCCTCTCTTTTTATACGATTCACCGGGTGATAGTCGGCGCTAGCTCGCTCCCTTCCACCGCACCGGTAGGACGCGACCGGTTGCAGTGCATGACATGACATGACACCTAACGTGCGTGTTAGAAATGTAATAAACATCAATTATTATTATTAAAAAAAAAAAAAATGTACATATATATATATATAGATATATATACATAATAGATGTTTATCAATCAACTTTATGTACCATCACAGATCAGTGGTGGGCTTAAATTTTTTTTTTTTTTTTCATCGGTCCTTTACTTATATATTGTTAGAAGTAGTATTATTATTATGTCATGTTAAAATCTCATATGATCAATAATTCAGATAATTCGGAGAAAGAGCGGAGGAAAAAGAAAAAAAAATATATATAAATAACAACATCTAAATAATAATACTGTTGACGTATACACCAAGTTCGTGAAACAATCTCATTGTGTGTGAGTTTAGATAGCAATTTGTGGCCCTGAAAAGGGCCTTTTTGTTCAGCGTCGTCGTAGTCGTCATCATCATCATCATCATAGTCGGCGAGCCGAATGTCGGCAGGCAGGCAGATGCCGTGCGATGACGGTTTCACTTGGAGCTGGTGTACTTGGTGACGGCCTTTGTACCCTCGCTGACTGCGTGCTTGGCGAGCTCACCGGGCAACAACAGCCTAACAGAGGTCTGCACCTCCCTGGAGGTTATCGTGGATCGCTTGTTGTAGTGGGCGAGACGGGAAGCCTCAGCGGCGATACGTTCGAAGATGTCGTTAACGAACGAGTTCATGATGGACATAGCCTTACTCGAGATACCGGTGTCCGGGTGAACCTGCTTGAGCACCTTGTAAATGTAGATGGCGTAGCTCTCCTTCCTCTTGTGCTTCTTCTTTTTCTTGTCAGTCTTGGAGATGTTCTTTTGGGCCTTGCCGGACTTCTTGGCGGCCTTACCACTGGTCTTGGGCGGCATTACGATGAATTAACAATTATAATATGTGTTAACGAAAGATACACAGAGCCAACGGCGGGACGTTTGGGTCTACACACGGCCTCTGGCGGATTTCATCACTCACCCTAGGGGTGGGTGGGGTGCGGGTTGAGCCATGGGCTCTTACCCGGGCTTCTTCTCGCCGGCTTAATAGCCGACGGACGTTGGGTGCCGCTTACAGCGGCCGTCGAACTGACGAGTGGAAGTTTGGGGCAGCTATTTATTGCTGCACCTAATTGTATTTGTAGCCGCTATGTGCAAACATACAAAGTTTACCTCATAGCGACTTTTCAGTAGTATGAGGTAATAAGATGGCTGTTCGCTCCACCCCTTTGGCGTTGCGCCCTCGTGGGGAGGACTGATGCACGACCCTCGGCGCGGTAAGCATGCCGGGTGAGACCCCAGGAGGGGAGGCCCAGGCAGCGCCAGCGAGCGGGTGTGTCTTATACAGTCTAAGGGTGGGGGATTATATTGCGGGTGGTTGGGTTGGGGGGGGTGAATTTGGATGGGACTCGGTGGGTATTAAGGTTGACGAGGGCTCGCTTCTGTGTAAGGGGCGGCGACTTGTTGGTAGTGATGCAGGCGAGGTCTTGGGTGCGACGAGCGTCAGATGTTCGTGACGGCTGTTGTCGGCGCGGTCAAACATACGTCTCTTGTGTCGATCAATGACGTCATCTAGCGCTTCGATTTTGAGATCGCGCGCGATGACGTCATTCCTGACGTAGCGACCCGCGCCGGCAATGACTCTTGCGACTCGATTTTGGAGTGATTGCAGTCGTTGTTTCTGTGTAGCGGAAATCAGGTGGTACCAAGCGGGCGCGGCGTAGGTAATCACCGGCCGTAAGTATTGTTTGTATATACTTAGCTTCACCCGCTTGGGGAGATTAGACTTGAAAAGGTGGTATAGGGCCCCTCGTACTCGGTGTCCGGCGGCGACGGTTGCATCCATGTGGGGGACCATCTGGAGCGTGCGATCGATGGTCACCCCCAGGTACTTAACTGTGCTCTGCCACTCGATCTGTTGATGGTAAAGTATTAAGTTGGGTGGAGGCTTCCTTTTGGAGGTGAGGAGTGCAGCCGTCTTCCCCACGTTTATCGCTATACGCCATTTGGCGAGCCACTCAGGAAGCAGATCGAGCTGCCGCTGCATCCGGGATGCTGCTGTCCTGGGCCATGCAGACGAGGTGTAGAAGGCGCAATCGTCCGCATAGAGGGCCAGCTCGACTCTAGGCTCCCAGGTCTGTAGGGCTGTGTTGACGGATGGAATGTCGTTAGTATAGAGGCCGTAGAGTAAGGGGGACAGCACGCTACCTTGCGGCACCCCCGCCTGTATGGGGTGCATGTCCGAGTCGGCGGCCTCCACTGTGACGTAAAAGGCTCTCCCACGTAGATAACTGGCCACGAGCTGGATCAGAGCGAGAGGGACGTTAGCCTCTCTCATCTTGAATATGAGACCGGGGTGCCAAACCCGGTCGAAGGCCTTCTCTACGTCCAGACAAACCACCACTGAGCAGTGGTTTTTGTTTAGAGCGACGGCTAGGTGATGGATGAACCTTGTTAGTTGCAGCGTCGTAGAGTGACCGCTACGGAAGCCAAACTGTTCGTCTCGCGGGTGATAGTGCGGTGATAGGCGGGTTAATATTAGTCTCTCGAACAGTTTGGCTATGTGGTTGAGGAGCGTGATTGGCCTGTAGTTTGCAGCGTGGCGGCGGTCCTTACCTTCTTTAGGTATAACGATTATGCGTCCTTGTTTCCAATCGTCTGGGTAGTGATGGAGGCGGAGGGCTGCGTTAAATATGCGGGTCCATGCTACCATCGCGCGGCGGGGCAGTTCAATAAGGGTCGCCGGGGGTAGTTTGTCTGGGCCAGACGCTTTCCTGCGATTCAGGCGTATTACCGTCCTCCTTACTTCTGCGGGTGACATGAAAGAGTCGCCCGGGAGGGGGGCGGTCTGTGCATTTAATATTTTGTTTACCTCATCTTCCACCCAACGATGATGCTCCATAGCTGAAGGGGTTTGGGGGTGGGGGGTAAACTGCTGACTTAAATGTGTGGCTAGTAGGTTGGCGCGGTCTTGTGCTGCATAACGGCGTCGTCCCTGCTCATCAAATAGTGGGGTGATGGTCGGCGGTTTCTTTGTGCGGTTTCTAATTAATCGATGGAGTTTGGTAGGGTGTCCGATGGATTTGTCCAGGGCGGTTTCCCATTGGTCACCCCTCCAAGATTGAACCATCATGGTGATCTTAGCGGTCAGCCTGTTGAGCTCGGTTTTCAATCGTGGGCACTTTAAGTGCGACCAGAGCTTTAACAGGGACCGCTTCCTTCTAATGAGATCTTGTATGTGGGTTGGGAGGGGTGTTCTTTTGTATGACGGTCTTGGTTTGGTGTTGTTGAGTAGGGCTTGAGTCATTGCTTCCGTGAGCCGCTTCACGGACGCGTCAATCTCCGTGGGTGAAGTGAGGGGGCCGAGGGGGGGGGATTTTCTAATTCCCTCTTGTATCCCTTCCAGTCGGTTATGTTTTTGGATAGCTGTCTTGACATAGTGCTGGGTGCTAGCTCGGTGGTAATCAAGATGGGGAGATGCTGCGTATTTGTGTCATACAACACCTCTACACTCACCGGGGCGGTAGTGTTCTTATACAACACTATGTCAATCACATCTGGGCTGCTACGTGGATCGGTCGGGATGTGAGTTGGCTCGGACGGCCCCTCGGCTTCTATATCGCGGGTGTTGAGCGCGTCTAGGAGTCGTTTACCTGGGGGGCTGTCATAGGAGGACCCCCACACTGTGTGTTTGGCGTTGAGGTCACCGGCCACTATGGTGGGGGTTTGGTCTGTGAAAAGTCTATCCAGGTCTTGAGGGTTGACTGAGTTACCTGGCGGTCTGTAGGCGGCGTATACTTTCAGCTCCACTCCACCCGCTTCCAGTAATACGCCGATGGTGCGAGTTGAGTCAAACTCGGCCCAGGGGAGCTCGGTGTGGACGATGTCCCTGCGCACGAGGACTGCCGTGCCGCGATAAGCCTTATTTTCGGGTGAGATTTCATCCCTTCGGTATATATGAAAATTTGGAATCTTTAGACTGGTGTTTGGTCTTAGTATGGTCTCACCCAGTAGGATGATATGCAGGTCTTGTTCTTGCGCTAGGAGGCGGAGCTCGTTTTGACGGCCTCTTACGCCCCCTGGGTTCCAGTATGCCATTCGTAGTGGTCCTGGGTGGCTCCTTGCGTTATCCAGTGCATTGCGCCCATGATGGCGGCGCATGGGTCGCATCCCCTCGCGATGTTGTTGAGGATGCCCTGGAACAACTGCATTAGTAGCTGCAGGAATGGCATTGGAATGCTGCCGGGATGTGGTGGGGGATGGCTCCATTGGGGTTGGGGTTGGGGAGGGTAGGTCTGTTGAGGTTGCGTTGCTGTGGCGCCACTGGGTCGGCGCGGAGGGCGCTGGGGTAATGGCCTGAATGCCGAGAGAGGGGTTGATGTTGGAGGCGTTGAACGTTCCCGGACTAGGCGCGGGTCTGGGCGAGGGGCCCATGGACGTTGTTGTTGAGATGGAGGTGGTGGGGGGGGCACCTGAGTCGTGGTGCTCCTTGGCGGCAAAGGTTGGGGTTGTTGTGGATGTGGTGCCCCCCCTTGGCGAAAACCCGTCTGGGTGGCGGGAGGAGGGATGTGAGAGGGGGCCGGTGTTGAGGTGGCCCGCGGGGGTGCAAGTGGTGCGGGTCTGCTGCGACGGCGGCGGCGTCTGCGTCTCGACGGAGCTGGGGCCCCCCGAACGACGGGGGGGTTGGCAGGAGGGGCCAGTGTGGCTCCTTGTTGCGCGTCACGCATGTCTGCGCTACGCGGTTGTGGTTGCGTTGGTTGTTGTCGTCTGGGAGCGGCTGCATTGTTATCACCCGGGATTGGTGGTGGGATGCGGGTCCCAGCGCGGCGGGCTGCGCTTATGAACACTCTACATCGGCGGTCATTTGCAGGGTGAGCGGCGGCACAGTTCGCGCAGGTGGCGGGTTCAGAGCGGTCGCGGGGGCAGTCAGCCGCGATATGATCTCCGGCACATCTGACGCATTTTACCGGCTTATGGCAATTTGCCGAATTGTGCCCGAAGGCTTGGCATCTGTGGCATTGGGCCGGACCACTCCTAGGTTTCCAGGCCTCTATTACAATGCCAGGCATACCTAGGAGCTCATCAATGTTAAAAAGCCTAGCTTGTTCTGCACGGTCTAGGTGTATAAACTGGACAAAATAGACACAGCCGGGTCTGCCCCGCTTACCTTTAATGCCGCGGACTGCTGTGACTGTGAAATCCAGTTCTTCGAAGGCACCTTTTATTTCAGTCGGCTCGGTGTCAGGAGGGATTCCTCTAACTGCCACCTTTGTTGGTCTCTCTTCGTCAGGCGCGTAGCAATACCACGCGATTGTAGGGTCGCGTGCGCTCACTTCCACGAAGTATTTCTGCGTCGTCCTGAATTCGTCTATTGACTTCGGGATAAAGCGGACCCCTTTTCCAAAGGGGCGCGCGTTTGGAGTGTGGCCGAGTAAACGCTTCAGCGTTAGTAGGTGATGCGACCAGTTGGGTAAGTTCTCAATAACTATGGGTGGGTAGCCCCTGGTGCTTGTTTGGATGGTGGTTGTATTAGCGCTCGACTGAGAGGGCGCTGCGGGCTGAGCTGCGGCTTGAGCGTATGTTCGCGCCTCGCTGTCACTCCCTTCGAATGAGGACTGCAAGGCTGCGTAAACTGTCGAATCGTATGCGGTCGGGAGAGGACTGGTGTGTCCTACGATCCCGCCCAATGCATCGTCGAAGTCATCTGGTGAGTCAGAGCGGGCGGCATGTATGTCTGTAGGATGCGGTGGTGTAGATCCATGGCGAGGACGTTTCTCGTCCCTTCCTTCGGGGCTGTCGTCGTCGATTTGTGATCGACGACGTATCTCTGGGCCGCGGTAGTCCGATGAAGTACTCGGGCGCGGTTGTTCATCAACCTGCCTTCTGAGTACCTGGGCGTCGCGGCTTGCTTGAGTCCTTGGAGCCGACATATTGGCGGATCTGGGCGGCAGTGCTCCCCGGGGATCCGGAGGTTTAGGGGAAGGAAGAGATTTATTCTTATCCATGGGATAAGAATAAGGAGCTGTGGTAGGTTGCGGATTCTCTGGTAGGGGAAACGATAGTGGGGACGGTGGAGGGGGTAGCGTAAATGTGAAGGAAAAGTAGGTAGGCACAACACGGGGGAAACACTGTGGTTTTTACCAACGTAAAAACGCGGTGATTCTTGTAATCAGATAGGACAATCACACTACACGAACAAGCGTCAATATCGCGGGAAATAGTCACTGTCTAAACTGATTGGTTTGCACTGCACACGGCACACGCGAGCACGGGGCGCGGAGCGCGGGGCGCGAACGCGGTGCGTGGAGCGCGGTGAGAACGAAGAGTGGCGGAAACGCACGACGGAAGCCGATCGGGCTCAACGCAAGGCAGCGGAGCGGACACGACCGGTTCGAACGAAGGCGCACGGCGAACCCACCTACTACCACACGGCCTCGCATGTTCACTGTGTTAACTTCAGTTTTGCCGGTGCGCAACTAGCTGGCTCGGATGCGAACAAAGCGACCAATGACGGCGCGGCTTTACGAGAGCAGACCCCCCCCCCCCCCCTCCGCGCGCGCATGCGGTCCCGCCGTCGTCGTGATAAATTTCGTTTGCAATGTGTGTATAGATACATAGATGTCATCCTTTTTTTTTTGTTAATATCTCCTTTTTTTTTTTTTTTTTGGCCTGCAGAATATAGGTTGTGTATATAGGTACAGTCGATGGCGCATCAATGTGCACAAATTTGCCTTTTGGCTCTACCTTATGACGTCGCAATAGAGTACGGTTTCATTTTTGTGGTAGCTTGATGTGCTTTCAACTGTACACACCCTGAAACCTATCCGCCTAACCGCCGGAGGAGCAAAAAAAAAAAAAAGACTCGCCACCCCGTATCGAACATTTTATAACAACGCAACGCCCCGACGACACATATTATATGTAGTTGTTGTACTATCCATCCGTTCCGTTCCGTTCCGTTCCGTTCCGTTGTGTACACAATACAAATACATGTGCTAGCAACCATCCATGTAACTAACTAACTAACTAAATAAATTAAATAAATAAATAACTAAGTAAGTAAGTAAGTAAGTAAGTAAGTAAAATAAATGAGTAATTTAGAATTTCTATAACGTATGACGTACAGTATACTTCTTAGAAACAATCCTCAAAAAGTTATAGAATAGTTTTGTGGCCCTGAAAAGGGCCTTTTACATTGGTGTAGTGCGTATCGTGTAGAGTCCACTGCAATGCAATGCAATGCTATGCTATGCTATGCCATGTAGACTGGCGCGCGGGTATCATCAAGTAGATACCGAACACGCCTTAAGCCTTCTTCTCAGTCTTCTTGGGCAGGAGTACAGCCTGGATGTTAGGCAGCACACCACCCTGTGCGATGGTCACACCGGACAGGAGCTTGTTCAACTCCTCGTCGTTGCGTATCGCGAGCTGGAGATGTCTCGGGATGATTCTGGTTTTCTTGTTGTCGCGAGCGGCGTTGCCGGCCAACTCGAGAACCTCAGCGGCGAGATACTCCATAACGGCGGCCAAGTACACGGGCGCACCGGCACCGACACGCTCCGCATAATTGCCCTTGCGAAGGAGTCTGTGTATACGTCCCACTGGAAACTGGAGACCGGCACGATTGGAGCGAGACTTGACCTTCCCTTTAACTTTGCCGCCTTTGCCACGTCCGGACATGATGGAAATGTAGATTTACAAACAACACACAAGAAAAATCAAACGTCGAACCCTGACGTGCGTCGTACGTCAGAGTCGTGCGCTATGTGAACCGCGAGCGAACAACAACAACAATGGGTTTCATCACTCACCCCTATGGGGGGCGCGTGGACTGCGGGCTGAGTCAGAAGACTATTGCCCGGGCTTCTTCTCAAGGGACTACAGTCCCTCGGGCGTTGGATGCCGCTGGACAGCGGCCGTTAAACGAGCGGAAGTGTGGTGATGCGGTAGGTCAGCGTGTTGCGATTAAAGGTCGCTAGTTGCGATCCTCCACTCTAACCACTATTGTATCTAGTTGTTGTAGCCTTCTTGGCTTGGTAATGACCGCTCCGCCCCTTCGGCGTTATGCCCTCGTAGGGTGGTCTGCTGCACGGCCCTCGGCGCGGTCTGCATACCGGGTGAGACCCCAAGAGGGGAGGCCCAGGTAGCGCCTGCGAGCGGGTCGCGCAGATCGGGTGAAGGGGGTTGAGATGAGGTTGACGAGGGTGGGGGGGGAATATTATGATGGGGTGGGGTGGATGTTGGGATGGACGAGGGCTCGCATCTGTGTAGGGGGCGGCGGTATCTTAGTTGTGAACTAGCTGGAGTGATGGGTGCTATTTTGGTTAGGTGGGTGTGGGCGCTGTTGTCGGCGCGGTCGAACATGCGTCGTTTCATATCCTCGATGACGTCATCAAGCGCTTCGATGCGTAGATCGCGCGCGATGACGTCATTACGGACGTATCGACCGGCGCCGGCGATGGTGCGTGCAGCCCGGTTTTGAATTGCTTGCAGGCGGGACCGCTGCGTCTGCGAACAGAGATGGTACCATGCGGACCCGGCGTATGTGATTACCGGCCGCAGGTATTGTTTAAAGATGCGCATTTTAACTCTTTTAGGTAATCTGGAGTTGAAGATGTGGTGAAACCTTCCACGCACACGGTGACCGGATGCTGCCACTTGATCGATGTGGTCGGCCATATGGAGGGTGCGGTCCAGTGTCACCCCCAAGTACTTGACCGACTTCTGCCACGCGATCCGTTGATTGCAGAGGGTGAGCATGGGAGGGTGCTTTTTGGTGGTAGTCAGCAGGGCGGCGGTTTTGGCGACGTTGACGGCCACTCGCCACTTGGAGAGCCACTCAGGTAGTAGGTCGAGCTGGCGCTGCATGCGGGCTGCTGCGGTCTTGGGCCACGCCGACGACGTGAAATATGCACTGTCGTCGGCATAGAGGGCCAGCTCGACTCTGGGCTCCCAAACCTGTAAGTCATTGTTAATCGTAGGAAGGTCGTTGGTATAGACGCCATAGAGAAGTGGAGACAGGACGCTACCTTGCGGTACGCCTGCCTGGATGGGGTGCTCGGCGGATCTCTCTTGTTCTACGGATACGTAGAAACGCCTGCAGTTTAAGTATGTGGCTATGAGGTGGGTTAAGGCCAGTGGTAGATTGGCGGTGTTAAGTTTATGGAGCAGACCGGGGTGCCAGACCCGGTCGAATGCCTTCTCCACATCTAAAAAGACTGCAACTGTACAGTGGGCTCTATTTATAGCTGTTGCCATGTGATGGAGCATGCGCGTTAATTGTAGTGGTGTGGAGTGGCCTCTTCGAAAGCCATATTGCTCCTCGCGCGGTTGATAATGCTTGCTAAGTCGGCGCAGTAACAGTCGCTCGAACAATTTTGAAAGGTGGCATAGGAGCGTGATGGGCCTGTGACTAGATGGGCGGCTTCTGTCTTTCCCCTCCTTCGGGATGACTATTACCTTCCCCAGTTTCCACGGGGAAGGAAAATGACTGTGGCGGAGCGCTGCATTGAATATGGCAGCCCAGGAGGCATAGGTGCGGCGGGGAAGCATCATCAGGGCGGCTGGAGGGAGGTTATCTGGGCCAGGGGCCTTCCGCCTGTTCAGGCGCATAGCGACCTCTCTCACTTCCTTAGGGGAGATGAAGTAGTCACCCGGGAGGGGAGGGGGGGGGGAGTCCAGTATCTCTCTGACTTCGGACTCCACCCGTCTGTGGTGATCCTCTGCAACAGGGTCGGCAGGATGTGGAGTAAATTGTTGCTCCAGATGGGTGGCCAGGAGAGCGGCTCGATCGTGGGCTGAGTATCGACGATTTCCCATATCGTCCAGTAGTGGGCATGGAGCCGGATTCGTCTTGGTCGAACGCCTTATTATCTTGTTTAGGCGGGCGGGGTCGCCCGAAGCCCTGTCCAGGGCGGCTTCCCACGTGTCTCCCCTCCATATCTGCACCAGTCTCGTGGTTTCAGCGGTCAACCTGTTGATCTCTGCTTTCAGTCGTGGACATCTGGTATGGGCCCACAGCTTCAACAGGGACCGCTTCCTACTAATTTTATCACTAATAAACAGTGGGAGGGGAGCGCGTTTATAAGACCGTTTTGGTTTTGTACACTTTGTCATGGATGCAATCATTGCGTCGGTAAGCTGTTTTACCGACGCATCTATGTCGGTGGGCGATCGGAGAGGGCCGGCGGGGGGGAAATTTTCTAAATCTCTCCTATAAGCGAGCCAGTCCGTTGAGTGGCGGGGCGGTTGCAAGCATACCCCGCTAGTTGCCAGACCGATGTTGATTAAAATTGGAAGGTGTTGTGTGCTCACTTCATGTAGGACCTCGATCTCTATGGAGGCTCCTACGTTTCTAAATATTGAAAAATCTATGACGTCAGGTGAACAATCGGCTGCAGTGGGTATGTGGGTCGGCTCGGAGGGGCCCGCGACATCTATGCCGCGGGATGATAAAGCGTCCAGTAGCCGACGCCCAGCTGGGTTAGTGAGTCTGGACCCCCACGCAGGGTGTTTGGCATTGAAATCTCCTGCTACCAGTGTGGGGGTGGGATCTGTGAAAACATTGTCTATATCAGACGCATCAATTCTTACCCCAGGGGGTCGGTATGCGGCGTACAGCTTGAGCTCGGCCCCGCCTGCTTCTAGTCGTACGCCGATTGTGCGCAGTGATTCATAGTCGGCCCAGGGAAGCTCGGCGTGGGTGATGCCTCTACGCACAAGTACAGCCGTCCCTCGGAAGGCGTTGCCGTCGGGGCTTATTTCATCCCGCCTGTAAATATGATAATTCGGAATTTTAAGGTGGATTCCGGGTTTAAGCCATGTCTCGCCCAGTAGTATCACATGTAGGTCTTGTGTTTGGGCGAGGACGCGGAGCTCTCCAACATGTGACCTCAGTCCCCCCGGGTTCCAATAGGCCACTCGGAGTAGCCTTGGGGGGTGCCTTGGGACAGCCAGCTCAACGCGTGCATTATGGCCGCACATGGGTCGCATCCCCTGGCTATATTGGTCAGTATCCCCTGCAACAAGCTCATTAATAGTTGTAGGAAGGGGGCGGGGATGTTGCTGGGATTCCAGTGGTGAGTCTGAGGAGCCTGTTGGGCTTGGGTTTGAGGGATGCTGGGTCGGCGCTGAGCGCGCTGAGGAAGCGGCTTGAACGCCGATTGGGTTGGGGCGCTCGTTGGCTCCGGACGGGAGCGAGAATGATCTCGCGAAAGGCGAGGGTCCGGTCTGGGGGCCCATGGACGTTGTTGTTGTTGGGGGACGGGGGGCACCTGGGATAAGGGTCGGGTGCTCCTTGGATGTTGTTGTGGATGCGGCGGTGGCGGTGCCCCCCCTTGGTGAAAACCCGACTGAAATGCGGGAGGGGGGATGGTAGTGGGGGCCGGGGTGGATGTGGCCCTCGAGGTGGAAGAACGGGCTCGGGCGGAAGCTCTTCCTCTCCCTCGGCGGCGTCGGCGGCGTCGCGACGGCACTGGCTCGCCGCGGGTTACGGGCGGGTTGGCAGGTGGCGCTAGAGTAGCGCCTTGTTGAGTGTCGCGCATGTCCGCACTGCGCGGCTGTGGGGCCGGGCGTGCGGTAGGTGCGCGGTTGGCATCACCAGGGATGGGCGGTTGGGTGCGGGCGCCGGTGCGGCGCGCGGCGCTCTGGAAGGCCCTGCAGCGCCGGTCGTTGGCAGTGTGGGCCTCTCCACAGTTGGCGCAGGTGGGGGGCTCGGCGCGGTCCCGCGGACAGTCCGCAGCCGAGTGGTCACCCGCGCATCGGACGCAGCGTTTGGGGCGGTGGCAATTTGTGGAGCTGTGACCGAAGGCTTGGCATCGGTGGCACTGGGATGGGCCACTCCTAGGCTTCCAAGCCTCGATCACTATTCCCGGCATACCCATGATCTCATCGGTTGCGAACAGGCGCTCTTGCTCCTCTCTAGATAAGTGGGCTAGCTGGGCGAAAAATATGCAACCATGTCTGCCTCGCTTCGGTCTTATGCCGCGTACATGGTCGACCTCGAGTGCCATGTCCTCGAGGGCCTCTTTGAGTTGGCCCGGCTCGGTGTCGGCAGGAATGCCGCGGATGGCCACTTTCGTCGGCCTCTCTTCTTCGGGGGCGAAGCAGTACCATGTAATAGAAGAATCAGTCTGGCTGGCTTCAATGAAATACCGCTGGGTGGTTCTGAATTCGTCAGCGGATCTCGGGATGAAGCGCACCCCATTCCTAAAGGGGCGCGCGTTCGGGGTAAAGCCTAAGGCACGCTTGATGGCCTGCAAATGTCTAGGCCAATTTGGTAGGCACTCTACCACTATCGGTGGATACCCTTTTGGGCGAGCCTGTGATGGCGGTAGTGGTTGGGTGGTAGGCGGCGACACTGACGGCCTTGCCGCTGCGTCGGCATAGGAGCGCGGCTGGCTATTGGTTTCGCTTACCTCGGTATATGGAGGTATTCCGGCATATATAGTGGAGAACGTGCCGTCGAACGAGGGAGCGAGAGGACTGTTGCGTCCTTCCATCGCTCCCAGAGCGTCGTCAAAGGCATCTGGCGTCGGGGTTCGATCGGTCCGGGGTGGTAATGGCGATCCACGACAGGGGCGTTTCTCGTCTCTGTCGTCTAAGCTGTCGTCATCGAGCTGTGAGCGACGACGAATTTCGGGACCACGTATCCCTCTAGATGTGCTCGGTGTGGGTTGATCATCATACCGTTCCTCGCTTCTCGAGGAGATGCGGCTCATAGTGGGTCTGGCGGCCGACATTTCGGAGGCTCGCGGCGAAATGTTCCGGTTTGGGTCCGGTGGTTTGGTGGGGATTGGCTTATTCGGATTCATAAATGAATACGAATAAGGAGACTTGGTAATGGAAGACGATGGAAGGGGAAGATACACGAATAGTGGGAGGTGGTGGTGGGGGGTAGTGAGTATGTGGTGGGAGGTGAAGGGATAGGCAACACTCAGGGGGAACACTGGAGCTTTTGCACACGTAAAAACACAGTGTTTCTTGTACAAACACTAAATGGACGATCACTACACAAAGCGTCAATATCGCGGAGGAATAGTCACTATCTAGTATTTGTGGGTGAGCACACGCGAGCGCGGGGCGCGGGGTGTGGTGCGCGGGCGCGGTGCGCGAAGCGGCGAGTACAGCCGAGGACGTACGACGGAAACCGATCGGGCTCGACGCGATTACTCAGCGGAGCGGACACAACCGGTTCGGACGAAGGTTCACGACGACTGCTGCGAGCGCGGCGCGGCGCATGCGTTGCCGCGGCGAGCGAACAACAATGGGTTTCATCACTCACCCCTATGGGGGGCGCGTGGACTGCGGGCTGAGTCAGAAGACTATTGCCCGGGCTTCTTCTCAAGGGACTACAGTCCCTCGGGCGTTGGATGCCGCTGGACAGCGGCCGTTAAACGAGCGGAAGTGTGGTGATGCGGTAGGTCAGCGTGTTGCGATTAAAGGTCGCTAGTTGCGATCCTCCACTCTAACCACTATTGTATCTAGTTGTTGTAGCCTTCTTGGCTTGGTAATGACCGCTCCGCCCCTTCGGCGTTATGCCCTCGTAGGGTGGTCTGCTGCACGGCCCTCGGCGCGGTCTGCATACCGGGTGAGACCCCAAGAGGGGAGGCCCAGGTAGCGCCTGCGAGCGGGTCGCGCAGATCGGGTGAAGGGGGTTGAGATGAGGTTGACGAGGGTGGGGGGGGAATATTATGATGGGGTGGGGTGGATGTTGGGATGGACGAGGGCTCGCATCTGTGTAGGGGGCGGCGGTATCTTAGTTGTGAACTAGCTGGAGTGATGGGTGCTATTTTGGTTAGGTGGGTGTGGGCGCTGTTGTCGGCGCGGTCGAACATGCGTCGTTTCATATCCTCGATGACGTCATCAAGCGCTTCGATGCGTAGATCGCGCGCGATGACGTCATTACGGACGTATCGACCGGCGCCGGCGATGGTGCGTGCAGCCCGGTTTTGAATTGCTTGCAGGCGGGACCGCTGCGTCTGCGAACAGAGATGGTACCATGCGGACCCGGCGTATGTGATTACCGGCCGCAGGTATTGTTTAAAGATGCGCATTTTAACTCTTTTAGGTAATCTGGAGTTGAAGATGTGGTGAAACCTCCCACGCACACGGTGACCGGATGCTGCCACTTGATCGATGTGGTCGGCCATATGGAGGGTGCGGTCCAGTGTCACCCCCAAGTACTTGACCGACTTCTGCCACGCGATCCGTTGATTGCAGAGGGTGAGCATGGGAGGGTGCTTTTTGGTGGTAGTCAGCAGGGCGGCGGTTTTGGCGACGTTGACGGCCACTCGCCACTTGGAGAGCCACTCAGGTAGTAGGTCGAGCTGGCGCTGCATGCGGGCTGCTGCGGTCTTGGGCCACGCCGACGACGTGAAATATGCACTGTCGTCGGCATAGAGGGCCAGCTCGACTCTGGGCTCCCAAACCTGTAAGTCATTGTTAATCGTAGGAAGGTCGTTGGTATAGACGCCATAGAGAAGTGGAGACAGGACGCTACCTTGCGGTACGCCTGCCTGGATGGGGTGCTCGGCGGATCTCTCCTGTTCTACGGATACGTAGAAACGCCTGCAGTTTAAGTATGTGGCTATGAGGTGGGTTAAGGCCAGTGGTAGATTGGCGGTGTTAAGTTTATGGAGCAGACCGGGGTGCCAGACCCGGTCGAATGCCTTCTCCACATCTAAAAAGACTGCAACTGTACAGTGGGCTCTATTTATAGCTGTTGCCATGTGATGGAGCATGCGCGTTAATTGTAGTGGTGTGGAGTGGCCTCTTCGAAAGCCATATTGCTCCTCGCGCGGTTGATAATGCTTGCTAAGTCGGCGCATTAACAGTCGCTCGAACAATTTTGAAAGGTGGCATAGGAGCGTGATGGGCCTGTGACTAGATGGGCGGCTTCTGTCTTTCCCCTCCTTCGGGATGACTATTACCTTCCCCAGTTTCCACGGGGAAGGAAAATGACTGTGGCGGAGCGCTGCATTGAATATGGCAGCCCAGGAGGCATAGGCGCGGCGGGGAAGCATCATCAGGGCGGCTGGAGGGAGGTTATCTGGGCCAGGGGCCTTCCGCCTGTTCAGGCGCATAGCGACCTCTCTCACTTCCTTAGGGGAGATGAAGTAGTCACCCGGGAGGGGAGGGGGGGGGGAGTCCAGTATCTCTCTGACTTCGGACTCCACCCGTCTGTGGTGATCCTCTGCAACCGGGTCGGCAGGATGTGGAGTAAATTGTTGCTCCAGATGGGTGGCCAGGAGAGCGGCTCGATCGTGGGCTGAGTATCGACGATTTCCCATATCGTCCAGTAGTGGGCATGGAGCCGGATTCGTCTTGGTCGAACGCCTTATTATCTTGTTTAGGCGGGCGGGGTCGCCCGAAGCCCTGTCCAGGGCGGCTTCCCACGTGTCTCCCCTCCATATCTGCACCAGTCTCGTGGTTTCAGCGGTCAACCTGTTGATCTCTGCTTTCAGTCGTGGACATCTGGTATGGGCCCACAGCTTCAACAGGGACCGCTTCCTACTAATTTTATCACTAATAAACAGTGGGAGGGGAGCGCGTTTATAAGACCGTTTTGGTTTTGTACACTTTGTCATGGATGCAATCATTGCGTCGGTAAGCTGTTTTACCGACGCATCTATGTCGGTGGGCGATCGGAGAGGGCCGGCGGGGGGGAAATTTTCTAAATCTCTCCTATAAGCGAGCCAGTCCGTTGAGTGGCGGGGCGGTTGCAAGCATACCCCGCTAGTTGCCAGACCGATGTTGATTAAAATTGGAAGGTGTTGTGTGCTCACTTCATGTAGGACCTCGATCTCTATGGAGGCTCCTACGTTTCTAAATATTGAAAAATCTATGACGTCAGGTGAACAATCGGCTGCAGTGGGTATGTGGGTCGGCTCGGAGGGGCCCGCGACATCTATGCCGCGGGATGATAAAGCGTCCAGTAGCCGACGCCCAGCTGGGTTAGTGAGTCTGGACCCCCACGCAGGGTGTTTGGCATTGAAATCTCCTGCTACCAGTGTGGGGGTGGGATCTGTGAAAACATTGTCTATATCAGACGCATCAATTCTTACCCCAGGGGGTCGGTATGCGGCGTACAGCTTGAGCTCGGCCCCGCCTGCTTCTAGTCGTACGCCGATTGTGCGCAGTGATTCATAGTCGGCCCAGGGAAGCTCGGCGTGGGTGATGCCTCTACGCACAAGTACAGCCGTCCCTCGGAAGGCGTTGCCGTCGGGGCTTATTTCATCCCGCCTGTAAATATGATAATTCGGAATTTTAAGGTGGATTCCGGGTTTAAGCCATGTCTCGCCCAGTAGTATCACATGTAGGTCTTGTGTTTGGGCGAGGACGCGGAGCTCTCCAACATGTGACCTCAGTCCCCCCGGGTTCCAATAGGCCACTCGGAGTAGCCTTGGGGGGTGCCTTGGGACAGCCAGCTCAACGCGTGCATTATGGCCGCACATGGGTCGCATCCCCTGGCTATATTGGTCAGTATCCCCTGCAACAAGCTCATTAATAGTTGTAGGAAGGGGGCGGGGATGTTGCTGGGATTCCAGTGGTGAGTCTGAGGAGCCTGTTGGGCTTGGGTTTGAGGGATGCTGGGTCGGCGCTGAGCGCGCTGAGGAAGCGGCTTGAACGCCGATTGGGTTGGGGCGCTCGTTATTGGCTCCGGACGGGAGCGAGAATGATCTCGCGAAAGGCGAGGGTCCGGTCTGGGGGCCCATGGACGTTGTTGTTGTTGGGGGACGGGGGGCACCTGGGATAAGGGTCGGGTGCTCCTTGGATGTTGTTGTGGATGCGGCGGTGGCGGTGCCCCCCCTTGGTGAAAACCCGACTGAAATGCGGGAGGGGGGATGGTAGTGGGGGCCGGGGTGGATGTGGCCCTCGAGGTGGTAGAACGGGCTCGGGCGGAAGCTCTTCCTCTCCCTCGGCGGCGTCGGCGGCGTCGCGACGGCACTGGCTCGCCGCGGGTTACGGGCGGGTTGGCAGGTGGCGCTAGAGTAGCGCCTTGTTGAGTGTCGCGCATGTCCGCACTGCGCGGCTGTGGGGCCGGGCGTGCGGTAGGTGCGCGGTTGGCATCACCAGGGATGGGCGGTTGGGTGCGGGCGCCGGTGCGGCGCGCGGCGCTCTGGAAGGCCCTGCAGCGCCGGTCGTTGGCAGTGTGGGCCTCTCCACAGTTGGCGCAGGTGGGGGGCTCGGCGCGGTCCCGCGGACAGTCCGCAGCCGAGTGGTCACCCGCGCATCGGACGCAGCGTTTGGGGCGGTGGCAATTTGTGGAGCTGTGACCGAAGGCTTGGCATCGGTGGCACTGGGATGGGCCACTCCTAGGCTTCCAAGCCTCGATCACTATTCCCGGCATACCCATGATCTCATCGGTTGCGAACAGGCGCTCTTGCTCCTCTCTAGATAAGTGGGCTAGCTGGGCGAAAAATATGCAACCATGTCTGCCTCGCTTCGGTCTTATGCCGCGTACATGGTCGACCTCGAGTGCCATGTCCTCGAGGGCCTCTTTGAGTTGGCCCGGCTCGGTGTCGGCAGGAATGCCGCGGATGGCCACTTTCGTCGGCCTCTCTTCTTCGGGGGCGAAGCAGTACCATGTAATAGAAGAATCAATCTGGCTGGCTTCAATGAAATACCGCTGGGTGGTTCTGAATTCGTCAGCGGATCTCGGGATGAAGCGCACCCCATTCCTAAAGGGGCGCGCGTTCGGGGTAAAACCTAGGGCACGCTTGATGGCCTGCAAGTGTCTCGGCCAATTTGGAAGGCACTCTACCACTATCGGTGGATACCCTTTTGGGCGAGCCTGTGATGGCGGTAGTGGTTGGGTGGTAGGCGGCGACACTGACGGCCTTGCCGCTGCGTCGGCATAGGAGCGCGGCTGACTATTGGTATCGCTTACCTCGGTATATGGAGGTATTCCGGCATATATAGTGGAGAACGTGCCGTCGAACGAGGGAGCGAGAGGACTGTTGCGTCCTTCCATCGCTCCCAGAGCGTCGTCAAAGGCATCTGGCGTCGGGGTTCGATCGGTCCGGGATGGTAATGGCGATCCACGACAGGGGCGTTTCTCGTCTCTGTCGTCTAAGCTGTCGTCATCGAGCTGTGAGCGACGACGAATTTCGGAACCACGTATCCCTCTAGATGTGCTCGGTGTGGGTTGATCATCAACCCGTTCCTCGCTTCTCGAGGAGATGCGGCTCATAGTGGGTCTGGCGGCCGACATTTCGGAGGCTCGCGGCGAAATGTTCCGGTTTGGGTCCGGTGGTTTGGTGGGGATTGGCTTATTCGGATTCATAAATGAATACGAATAAGGAGACTTGGTAATGGAAGACGATGGAAGGGGAAGATACACGAATAGTGGGAGGTGGTGGTGGGGGGTAGTGAGTATGTGGTGGGAGGTGAAGGGATAGGCAACACTCAGGGGGAACACTGGAGCTTTTGCACACGTAAAAACACAGTGTTTCTTGTACAAACACTAAATGGACGATCACTACACAAAGCGTCAATATCGCGGAGGAATAGTCACTATCTAGTATTTGTGGGTGAGCACACGCGAGCGCGGGGCGCGGGGTGTGGTGCGCGGGCGCGGTGCGCGAAGCGGCGAGTACAGCCGAGGACGTACGACGGAAACCGATCGGGCTCGACGCGATTACTCAGCGGAGCGGACACAACCGGTTCGGACGAAGGTTCACGACGACTCGCGGCGAGCGAACAACGCGCGTTCTGAAATATATATGCAGTCGGGCCGTATGCCACGTAGTGGGGCTTGCGCTAAGAACGGCACTGTGCCATAAGGACGGATAGATAGACGGCGGCGGAGAGACAGGCTCAGGCTGGCAACGAAACGAAACGCGACGCAAGTCACGTGACACGCACTAGACTCATCATAAAATCATAGTTAACGCCGTGATGGAATAATAATAATAATAATAAATGTTTCTTACATTCACACGAATTAGCCTAGCCTTGTGTTATGGATACTAGGGTAACGGATAGATAGATAGATAGATAGACATACGTATAATGAATCGCTACCGTTGCACCAAACAGTCGTCAAATAGATAGATAGATAGATAGATAGATAGATAGATAGGTAGGTAGGTAGGTAGGTAGGTAGGTAGGTAGGTAGGTAGGTGTGTATGTGTGTGTGTGTGTTTGTTTGTGATGACGTCGTACTGGCTGTGTCTAAGAAACAGTTCGCATAACCGAACATAGAGCTGTTTGTTAGCCCTGAAAAGGGCTGTTTTTGGATATCGTGGTGCACGTTGTTGTATTGTTTTGTTTCATCATATAATCTCGACGGTCTGGAGTGTCGAAAAAAAAAAAAGAAAAAAAAATAAAAGAAAACGCAACAGCAACGGCAATCATCGGCATCGGCGGCGGCAGCAGACAGCAGACAGCAGCAACGCGAAGGATAACAACAAACGTGCCGTGTGCGAGCGCGCGTTATGTATTATTGCGCGCACAGCACAGCACCGCACCGCATCGCATCGCATCGCATCGCATCCAAACGCAGGCGGCGTTCGTCGCTTCACATCGCCAGCTAGCTAGCTCGCTCGCGCACTTTTGCACGCTGTTTACTTCTTGGAGGCGGCTGCCTTCTTGGCGGCGGGTTTAGATTTGGGCGTTGCGGCGGCCTTCTTCGGTTTGGGCGCTTTAGGTTTCTTGGTTGGCGGCTTTGCGGTCTTCTTAGCCTTGGGAGCGGCCTTGGCCTTCGACGCGGCCGCCGATGATGCGGCGCTCTTTTTGGCGGCGGGCTTCCTCTTGGCGGCGGCTGCGGCCGCGGCGGCCTTCTTGTCCTTCGCGGCGGCGGCGGCAGCGGCGGCCGTGGAAGATTTCGACTTGGCGGGCGAGGATGCAGAGGCGGCGCCCTTCTTCGGCCTACCTGCCGCGGCGGACTTCTTAGATTTTGCCGATGCGCCGCCGGCGGCGGCGCCGCCCTTTTCTGCGGAGGTGCCCTTGCTCGCTGCCGGTTTCTTGGACGCCGCCGATTTGGACTCCAATTTGAAGGAACCGGACGCTCCCTTGCCCTTGGTCTGTATCAGAGCACCGGACTCCACGGCGCTCTTTAGATATTTCCTGATGAACGGCGCCAACTTCTCAGCGTCGACGTCGTACCGTGCCGCTATGTATTTCTTGATAGCTTGCAGTGACGAGCCGCTGCGCTCTTTCAACTCCTTGATGGCGTTGTTCACCATTTCCGACGTCTTGGGATGGGTCGGCTTCGCCTTCGGTTTCTTCGGTCCTCCGGCCGCTGCAGACTTCGGTTTCTTCGCCGGCGTAGCGGGGGCGGGGGCTTCGGAAGCGATTGCGGTGTCTGCCATTGTAGTATTACAGTTGTTGCTTTTCTTTTTTTTTTTTTTTTTGTTGTTGAAACGAAACGAACGAACTGACTGAGTGACGCGCAGACGCAGAGCGATATTAGATATATGTAGGTATGTATGTAACACACAGAGAGACAGATGTCGCCACAGACGACGTCTCGCTCGGACTGGAAGTCGCGAGGCAATACCATAAAGAGAGCCGGCGTGTCGTTGGACATTTTCTCGTATGAACGCTCACAAGTTTTCACTAACATTGTTACGAAAATATATGATTATATAAATATTTTACAATGATTCAATGTTAAAGATCACTCTTATCTAATATTCTATAGTGTCCCTGTCGTATTGCACACAAATGAACAGCGACAGTTGAATAGGTGAAACGCGAGAGCGGTTTATTTTCGTTATCGACTATCTCGCGTACCTGGGGGTTCGATTAAATGTTGATTTTCTATTAGAAAAATAACGCGTGATCAATTGTATGTGCTTTAGATAAAACTGTAATATAACGGTCCTCAATAGTAAAAGTAATCCGTAGTTGTTGCGATTGTTTCAAGTCGAAAATATCGCAGTGACCGCGACTGTCGTAAAACACACGCAGCAGAGAGTGGATAGACGTCGGCTCGATGTTCGAAATGGAATGCAATGCAATGCAGTGTAACAAAATGAAACTCAATAAGGATTAATAGAAAGCGAATGATATAAAATTAAATTGAAAAATTAAATAAAATAATAAAATAAAAACGAACGAACGTACGTACTAGAGAAAGAAAGGAAGGAAGAAAGAACGGTCGGGCGCGAAAGTACTGCCCCCGGGCCGGGCCGGGCCTGGACGGGAGGGAGTAACAGCTAGCTGGGAACCGAAACCAACCAACGATGGATGGATGAATTAATCAAACAAACGAACAAAAACAAACGCGGAGGCGGAATAGAGAAACAAATAATGAAGAAGGAAAAGAAAAACGTTACGCGTGTCCGTCCGTGCGGTATACAACTATCCAGTGTGAAGATGGCAGATTTCATCCATGTTCGTGTCGTGCGTGGTGTGGTTTAGCTTGTTTAATTTTGTTTCAAAGCGATAGATAGATAGATAGATAGATAGATAGATAGATAGATAGGTAGGTAGGTAGGTAGGTAGGTAGGTAGGTAGGTGCTTAACAGTACCTGCCTATATTATTATTATTATGTGAGTGAGTGAGTGTGTGTGTGTGCGTGCGTGCGTGCGTGCTGTATGATGGAGATCCATTGGCTTTGTATGTTTGTGGCTGGAGATTTATGGATGTATGAAGCAATTAGCTTACTTAATTAATTTCTTTATTTCTTGATATCGCGTAAGTAGGTAGGTAGGTAGGTAGGTGGGTTTGGATCGGTTTCGTGGCAATTGAACAATGACAGTGTACATGCGTATAGTAGAAACAATAGTTGGCAACAACGATGAAACTCTTGCGGCCCTGAAAAGGGCCTTTTTATTGTTTATGTGCGCGTGTTCGCGAGAGCGCGACTCGGCTGTAGATATGTATGTATGTATCTATCCACCGATGAAGACGTCGGATACGATACGATACGTACGTACTCTTACAACGCAACATCGCACGGCTCGCTGGCACAGCACGGCTTAACCGCCGAAACCATACAAGGTGCGCCCTTGACGCTTCAGGGCGTAGACGACATCCATCGCGGTGACGGTTTTCCTCTTGGCGTGCTCCGTGTAAGTTACAGCGTCGCGGATCACGTTCTCGAGGAATACCTTCAGCACACCGCGAGTCTCCTCGTAGATCAGACCCGAGATACGTTTCACACCACCTCTGCGTGCGAGACGGCGGATGGCCGGCTTGGTGATACCCTGGATGTTATCGCGGAGAACTTTCCTGTGACGCTTCGCTCCACCTTTTCCGAGCCCCTTGCCTCCTTTACCGCGACCGGTCATCTTGCTGGTTGCCCTCGATTAGATAGATTCCTCCTCGTTATTTAAGTGTCGTCCGACGACGAGCTCGCTCGCTTGCTTGCGCTTGCGGACGGACAAACTCAAAATACCCAACGAAACGATCTGGTTTCATCACTCACCCCTTGGGGGGGGTGGGTGGGGTGCGGGTCGAGCCATGGCTCCTTCCCGGGCTTCATCTCATCGGCTTTCTAGCCGACGGTCGTTGTGAGCCGCTGTGCAGCGGCCGTCTGTATGACGAGCGGTGAATGTTATTGATGCTCCTTATTGAATCGTAAGTCGCTAAGTGCGACCGAGCAAATCTTACCTCATAGCAAGTGTGCGAGATATGAAAAGGTTGTTTGGATGTTAATGTCGCTCCGCCCCTTTGGCGTTGTGCCCTCGCAGGGAGGACTGATGCGCGACCCTCGGCGCGGTCTGCATGCCGGGTGAGACCCCAGGAGGGGAGGCCCAGGCAGCGCCAGCGAGCGGGTGCGGCTTACACAGTCTAGGGGTGGGGAGATATTGTGTGGGAGGTTGGTTTTAGGAAGGAATTATAGGATTGGACTCGGTAGGTGTGGGGGTAGGCGGGGGCTCGCATCTGTGTAGGGGGCGGCGACTTAGTAGTAGGGATGCAGGCTCTGTGATTGGAGCGACGAGTGCAAGGTGGTTGTGGCTGCTATTGTCGGCGCGGTCGAACATACGTCTCTTGAGCCTCTCAATGACGTCATCAAGCGCCTCGATCTTAAGATCGCGCGCGATGACGTCATTCCTGACGTAGCGACCCGCGCCGGCGATGGCTCTTGCTGCCCGATTTTGTTGCGCTTGCAGCCGTTGCTTTTGCGTGCTTGATATGAGGTGATACCACGCTGGTGCGGCATAGGTGATTCCCCGAAGATAGTCGGCCACGAGCAGGATCAAGGCCGGGGGGACATCTGCTTGTTTGAGCTTGAATATTAGACCGGGGTGCCAGACCCGGTCGAAAGCCTTTTCTACATCTAGGCAGACCACCGCTGAGCAGTGGTTCTTGTTTATGGCGATCGCAAGGTGGTGGAGTAGCCTGGTTAGCTGTAGTGGCGTGGAGTGCCCGCTGCGGAAGCCAAACTGTTCGTCCCGCGGGTGGTAATATGGTGAGAGGCGAGTTAGTAGCAATCTCTCGAACAGCTTGGCTATGTGGTTAAGGAGCGATATCGGTCTGTAGCTGGCGGCTTGTCGTCGGTCTTTACCCTCTTTCGGTAACACAATGATGCGACCCTGCTTCCAAGCGGCGGGAAAGTGGTGTAGTCGAAGGGCTGCGTTGAAAATCCTGGCCCACGCTGCGAACGCTCGGCGGGGCAGCTCAATGAGGGTCGCCGGGGGCAGCTTGTCTGGACCGGGTGCTTTTCTTCGGTTTAGGCGTGTAGCCGTCCTCTTTACCTCGGCCGGCGAGATGAACATGTTGCCCGGGAGGGGGGCGGCCGGTGTATTTAAAAGCTTAGATACCTCCTCCTCGACCCAGCGGTGGTGCTCAGCTGCAGTGGGTAGCTGGGGGTGGGGGGTAAACTGTTGAGACAGATGGGCAGCTAGGAGGGCAGCTCTATCTTGCGCTGCATATCGACGTCGCCCCAATTCGTCGAGCAGGGGTGTGGGGGGGGGCTGCTTCTTTGTTGTTTGCCTTACTAACCGGTGAAGATTCGTACTGCGTTTGGAGGCTTTGTCCAGGGTAGCTCCCCAGGAGTCACCCCTCCATGTCTGTACCTTCCCCGAGATCTGTGCGGTCAGCTTGTTGAGTTCGGTTTTCAAGCGGGGGCACTTTACGCGCGACCATAACTTCAACAAGGACCGCTTCCTTCTTATTAAGTCCAGTATGAAACTCGGGAGGGGTGCTCTCTTGTGCATCGGTCTTAGTGTGGTATGTTTATGTAGGGCCTGAGTCATCGCCTCCGTCAGCTGTTTTGCCGCTTCGTCGATCTCCGCAGGAGAGGTGAGGGGGCCGACGGGGGGGGGGATGCCATTTCCTTTTTGTATGCCATCCAGTCCGTTGTGTGACGAGGTCGTGGTATAGACATAGTGCTTGGTGCCATCTCGGTAGTAATCAGTACTGGGAGGTGCTGCGTGTCTATCTCATGCAACACCTCTACACTTACCGGGGCAACGGTGTTCTTATGAAGCACTATGTCTAACACATCAGGGTTGGCGCGTGGGTCGGATGGTATGTGCGTGGGCTCGGGTGGCCCCACAGCTTCTATGTCACGGGCGGAGATTGCGTCGAGAAGGCGTCTTCCTGGGAGATTAATCGTTGTGGACCCCCATGCCGTGTGTTTGGCGTTCATATCACCGGCAACTATGGTGGGGGTCTGGTCGGTGAATAAGTTGTCAAGGTCGTGTTGATGGATTACGTAGCCTGGCGGTCTGTAAGCGGCGTATATCTTCATTTCAACTCCGCCCGCCTCCAGTAGCACGCCTATGGTTCTCGTTGACTCAAACTCGACCCAAGGGAGCTCGCTATGTACGACGTCTCTTCTCACGAGTACTGCCGTTCCGCGGTAGGCCCTGCCTTCGGGGGAGATCTCGTCTCTGCGGTATATGTGGTAATTTGGTATATTCATTTTCACATTAGGTGTTAGGAGCGTCTCACCTAATAGGACGATATGTAGGTCTTGCGTCTGAGTCAGGAGGCGTAGATCGTTAAAGTGGCTCCTTATGCCCCCTGGGTTCCAATAGGCCATTCGTAGTTCTCTTGGGCGGCTCCCTGGGTGATCCAATTCATTGCGCCCATGATGGCGGCGCAAGGGTCGCACCCCCTGGCGATGTTGCTCAGGATGCCTTGGAATAGCTGCATCAGGAGGTTCAGAAATTGTATCGGTATGTTGTTGGGATGGGGGAGGGGATGACTCCACTGAGGTTGTGGGTGAGGCATTTGTGGGGGCTGGTTGGTTGCCATGCCACTGGGTCTGCGCGGAGGGCGCTGAGGAAGCGGTTTGAACGCTGAAGCTGTTGGGGTTTGAGTTACGGGCGTCGAACGCTCCCGAACTAGGCGTGGGTCTGGGCGAGGGGCCCATGGGCGTTGTTGAGAAGGGGGGGGCACCTGAGTTGTGGTGCTCCTCTGAGTTAGGAGGTGAGATTGAGGTGGTTGGGGTGCCCCCCTTGGTGAAAACCCGCCTGGACGGCAGGAGTAGGAATAGGGGTGGGAGCTGGGGTTGACGTAGCCCGCGGGGTTGCGGGGGTCGTGGCTCTGCTGCGGCGACGGCGGCGGCGACGGCGGCGTCTAGCTGGAGCTTGTGCTCCCCGAGGAACGGGGTCATTGGCAGGGGGGGCTAATGTAGCCCCTTGTTGTACGTCGCGCATATCGACGCTGCGCGGTTGCGGCTGCGTTGTCTGGCGTCTCGAAGCGGCAACGTTGGTGCCAGTTGGAATGGGTGGTGGGATGCGGGTCCCGGCGCGGCGAGCCGCGTTTAGGAATATCCTGCAGCGGCGGTCGTTCGCCGGATGGGCGGCGGCGCAGTTCGCGCAGGTGGCGGGTTCGGAGCGGTCGCGGGGGCAGTCTGCCGCGATATGCTCTCCGGCGCATCTTACACATTTGAGTGGTCTGTGACAATTCGCTGAATTGTGTCCGAAGGCCTGGCATCTGTGGCATTGGGCAGGGCCACTTCTCGGCTTCCAGGCCTCTACCACTATGCCAGGCATGCCCAAAAGTTCGTCGACACTGAAGAGTCTTGATTGCTCCTCGCGGTCTAGATGAGTCAGCTGGACGAAGTAGACACAGCCGGGCCTGCCTCGCTTGCCTTTCAGGCCGCGGACGGCTGTGACTGAAAAATCTAGTTCCTCTAGCGCATCCTTGATTTGGTTCGTCTCAGTGTGTGGTGGAATACCACGGATAGCCACTTTGGTCGGTCGTTCCTCGTCCGGGGCGTAGCAATACCACGTGATGGACGGGTCACGTGTGCTCGCCTCCACAAAGTATCTCTGAGTCGTTCTAAACTCTTCTATCGTTTTGGGGATAAAGCGGACCCCTTCTCTAAATGGGCGCGCGTTCGGCGTATGGCCAAGAATGCGCTTAAGCGCTTGTAAATGTAGCGGCCAGTTGGGTAGGCATTCTATCACTATAGGCGGGTAGCATTTAGTACCTACTCGAGTGGCAGATGTGGCAGATGTGTTAGCGCTCGACTGGGGCGGCGCTGTGGACTGGGTGGCTGCGGCTTGGGCGTAGCTGCGCGGCTCGCTGTCACTTCCCTCAAGGGTGGACTGCAGGGCCGCGTAGACTGTCGAGTCATAGGTGTAGGTGGACGGGAGAGGACTAGCGTGTCCTACAATCCCGCCCAACGCATCATCAAAGTCGATGTCGACATCATCTGGAGTGGCAGAGCGGGCGGCGAATGCGCCCGTAGGGTGGGGCGGTGTCTTTCCATGACGGGGACGCTTCTCGTCCCTGTTGTCTGGGCTGTCGTCGTCAATCTGTGACCGACGGCGTATTTCTGGGCCACGAAAGCTCGTTGATGTACTTGGGCGCGGTTGTTCATCAACCTGCCCTCTGAGTATCTCGGCGTCGCGGCTTGCTTGAGTCCCTGGAGCCGACATACTGGCGGATCTGGGCGGCAGTGCTCCCCGGGGGTCCGGAGGTTTAGGGGAAGGAAGGGATTTATTCTTATCCATGGGATAAGAATAAGGAGTTGTAATGGGTTGCGGATTCGCTAGGTAGGGGAAACAGTAGTGGGGGCGGTGGAGGGGGTAGTGCAAATGTGAAGGGAATGTAGGTAGGCGCAACTCGGGGGAAACACTGTGGTTTTTACCAACGTAAAAACGCGGTGATTCTTGTAATCAGATAGGACAATCACACTACACGAACAAAGCGTCAATATCGCGGGAAATAGTCACTGTCTAAACTGATTGGTTTGCACTGCACACGGCACACGCGAGCACGGGGCGCGGAGCGCGGGGCGCGAACGCGGTGCGTGGAGCGCGGTGAGAACGAAGAGTGGCGGAAACGCACGACGGAAGCCGATCGGGCTCAACGCAAGGCAGCGGAGCGGACACGACCGGTTCGAACGAAGGCGCACGGCGAACTCCCCCCCTCCCCAACGAAACCCGTATTCCGCTCTATATATACAGTCGCGCACCACTCCGGACGACGGAGACGTTTGTAGCACGGGGCGCGAGGTAGAGTGGACGGAGTGGGGATACTCGTATATTCGCATCGCATATCGGCGCAACCGGCCGATCGGGGTTTTTTTTTTTCTTTTTTTTTTTTTCCTTGTATGTATGTATGTATGTATGTATGTATGTATGTATGTATATATATATATATATATATATATATATATATATAGTTATATTAGTACTTTATTTATTTATCTATCATCTTATTTGAGCATTGGCCATATTATGTCTTTCCACTCTCTCGCACTAAACTTCGAAAGGCAGATAGAAATATATATATTTATATATATATATTTTACTCGTGTATGTGTGTGTGTGTGTGTGTGTGTGTGTGTGTGTTTTATATATTTCTTATTATTTTATATATACGTCATTTTATATATTGTATTATAATTATATACATGACGATACACCTGTTCACAAGAAACATTAGCATACAATAACGTCATGAACTTATTGCGGCCCTGAAAAGGGCCTTTTGTTTTGAGTATGATGCGGAGTTTTGTTGGGTTGGGTTGGTCACAGACCACCACCAACAAACAACACAACACACAGGACGACGACGACGACGACGACTTGACCGCACCTTAAGCGCGTTCTCCTCTGATCCTGCGCGCCAATTGAATGTCCTTGGGCATTATGGTGACGCGTTTAGCGTGAATGGCGCAAAGGTTGGTGTCCTCGAACAGACCGACCAGATACGCCTCACTAGCCTCCTGGAGGGCCATGACGGCCGAACTCTGAAAACGGAGATCGGTCTTGAAGTCTTGCGCTATCTCACGGACGAGACGCTGGAATGGCAATTTGCGGATCAACAGTTCGGTACTCTTCTGGTAGCGACGGATCTCGCGAAGAGCCACGGTGCCGGGCCTGTAGCGATGAGGTTTCTTCACACCGCCGGTGGCGGGTGCACTCTTGCGCGCCGCCTTGGTGGCCAACTGTTTGCGGGGTGCCTTACCACCGGTGGACTTGCGAGCGGTCTGTTTGGTACGCGCCATTTTTTATCTTGTTTGTTTGTTTGTTTGCTTGGGAACGAACGACGAACGAACGAAGCGAGCGAATGAAGTCTGGAATGACGACGGAGCAGAACGCGATACACGCGCACCGCACAACAACGACGACTAAATGCGTTCAAAATCGTTGGGTATTCTTCTGCGTAGCAGGTGCGGGTTGGAGCCTAAGCTCATACCCGGGCTTCTTCTCATGAAGTTAAGACCTCACGGTGTTTGAGCGCCGCTTGGCGGCGATCGTAGGAGTCTACGAAGCTGGAAACATATTAGATATAAATTAGTATGTTAGACCGCACTCTCGCGCTCGTATGGGAGACTGCGACGCGGCTCTCGGCGCGGTCGGCATACCGGGTGAGACCCCCCCCGAGGGGGGGGAGGCCCAGGCAGCGCCTCGTTGGGGTCTTCATCACTCACCCCCCCCTATGGGGGGTGCGTGGGCTGCGGGCTGAGTCTTGAGACTATTGCCCGGGCTTCTTCTCGGGGGACTACTGTCCCTCGGGCACTGGGTGCCGCTTGACAGCGGCCGTAGATACGATTGGATGGTGCGGCTGTGTTGGTGTATAACACAACTCTAGCCACAATATTAATTGCCATCTTGGCTAACGGGGGCCGCTCCGCCCTTTCGGCGTTGTGCCCTCGTGGGATGATCTGCTGCACGGCCCTCGGCGCGGTCAGCATACCGGGTGAGACCCCCCCCCGAGGGGGAGGAGGCCCAGGCAGCGCCTGCGAGCGGGACGTGACTTGTGCAGATAGGGTCGGTGGATTGTGCGGTTGGAGGGGTTGTGGGGGGGATGTTGTGGTGGGGGAGGGTGGATTCTTGGATAGACGAGGGCTCGCATCTATGTAGGGGGCGGCGGTTCCTCAACTGCGAGCTAGTTGATGTAATAGGTGCTATTGTGGCTAGATGTGTATGGACGCTGTTGTCGGCGCGGTCAAACATACGTTGTTTCATACTGTCGATGACGTCATCTAGCGCTTCGATATGTAGGTCGCGCGCGATGACGTCATTTCGTACGTATGGACCGGCGCCGGCGATGAGGCGTACAGCCCGATTTTGTATTGCTTGAATACGGGATCTCTGTGTCCGTGAGCACAAGTGGTACCATGCGGGTCCGGCGTATGTAAGTACCGGTCGCAGGTATTGTTTGTAAAGCCGAATCTTTATCTTCTTTGGGAGCTTTGAGTTGAAGATGTGGTAGAATCGCCCTCTCGCTTGGTGACCGGATGTTGCCACTCGGTCGATGTGGTCGGTCATGTGGAGGGTGCGGTCCAGTGTCACCCCCAAATATTTGACCGATCTCTGCCACGCAATCTGTTGATTGGAGAGGGTTAATGGAGGCGGCGTTTTCTTCGCTGTAGTCAGGAGGGCGGCGGTTTTATCTAAACTCGGCGTCAAAAAAATCGCACCTTATAAAAATCTTATTCAAAAATTCCTAAACCTTATATAGAGGATAGTGTTAGGTATCATTAGAAAGGTAACAAAAAGGAGCATCAAACAACAATTAAGTGCAATCTTTTTTTTAATTAAAATTATACAAAAAGCATAAAAATTTGAAAAATAATAAAAAATCTTAATTAAGTCCTAATTAATAATCGATAATTTACAAAAAAAATGTACAAAAAGTGTCTTAAAATTAACTCAAAATCTAGTGTTACCCCCCCTTGCCCTGATGACGGCTTCCATACGGTCCCTCATAGACCTCACCAACTTCAGGAGCTCTTCTTGAGGGATAAGACCCCATTCTTCAATCACCGCGGTTTGGAGTTCCTCTAGAGTCGAAGGAGCCGGATCCCGAGATCGAACCTTACGTTTAAGATGGTCCCAGAGGTGCTCTATCGGATTCAGATCAGGACTTCTCGCTGGCCACTGCATCACAGGAATTTGGGACCTCCGCAGGAAGTCGTTCACGATGGCTGCAGTGTGTGCGCGAGCGTTGTCGTGCATTAATGTGAACCCCTCGCCAAAAGATTCGGCAAAAGGGACCACATGCACATCCAGGATCTCTGTGATATAGCGGCGCGCAGTCAGCGACCCTTGTCCGCGAGCACCTCCGGTCCGGGAGACGCAGACCAGGTCGGTTTTGCCGGCAGCCGACATACCGCCCCAGAACATGCAGGATCCGCCTCCATATTCCACCGTCTCCTGGATGCAGGCTTGAGCGAAACGTTCACCCTGCCTCCGGTATACTCTTCTTCGTCGGTCGTTGCAGAAAAGACACACTCGTGTCTCGTCTGAGAAGAGAACAGCTCCCCACTGCTCAATGGTCCAATCGACGTGGTCGCGAGCAAACTGCAAGCGGGCTCGTCGGTGCGCTGCAGTCAATTTTGGACCTGTAGCAGCTCTGCGGGCTGCTATGTTCTTCTCCTTCAGTCTTCTTCTAACCGTGGATACACTCACGGTGCGTCTGCGAACTGCCTGGAGCTCCTGTTGCAGCTGAACAGCGTTTGAGAAGCGATTTCTCAAAGAGTACGACACAACGAACCGGTCGTCTCTTTCCGAAGTGCAGCGACGTCTACCGGACCCATGTCGCCGGATATAGCCACCGGTCTCTAAAAAGCGCTGGTAGACTCTACGAACCGAAAAACGGCTCAGATTCAGTTGCCGGGCGACATCACACTGCCGCACCCCTGCTTGCAGTAGTGCAACCACTTGAGCGGCCTCATCAGCTGTAGTGTCCATTTTCCAGATGTTCTTTCTTCAGTAAAATCAGTGCGTGTGTCCCCTTCAACGGTTTAATAGCGAATGACCCACATTGAACCCGTGTTGACCTCTTTATACCCACAAAGTTAGCGCAACTCGCGACTCTCCCGAGCAGCAAAATTTCCTTAGAATTTTTGTGACCCTTTATTTGTTGCTTTAGGTTTTATTTGATAATGAAAAATAATGTTTTTTTATTAAGTTAATTAAGTAACCTTTTAAATAAAATTATAATTAATACGACTGCATGTGCATATCCAGAGTTAATGCCATTTGAACGTGATTTTCTTAGAGGTGCGATTTTTTTGACGCCGAGTGTATGTTGACAGCTACCCGCCACTTGGAGAGCCAGTCAGGTAGAAGATCGAGCTGGCGCTGCATACGTGCTGCAGCTGTTTTCGGCCACGCCGACGACGTAAAGTACGCACTGTCGTCGGCAAAGAGGGCCAGCTCGACTTTAGGCTCCCAGACCTGTAGCTCGGTATTGATGGTAGGTAGGTCGTTGGTGTAGAGGCTGTAGAGTATTGGTGACAAGACGCTACCCTGCGGTACGCCTGCCTGGATGGGGTGCTCACTTGATCTCTCTTTCTCCACTGAGACATAGAAGCTCCTGTTGGCGAGGTAGGTGGCAATCAGTTGGATTAATGCCAATGGAAATTCGGCCGAATGTAGTTTATATATCAGACCGGGGTGCCAGACCCGGTCAAATGCCTTCTCCACATCCAGGAAGACGGCTACCGTGCAATGGGCCCTATTTAAAGCGGCGGCCATGTGGTGGAGCATGCGCGTCAGCTGGAGCGGGGTGGAGTGGCCGCTTCGAAAACCATATTGTTCTTCTCGTGGTTGGAAGTATCTGGCCAGTCGTCGTAGTAGTAGGCGTTCAAACAATTTTGATAAATGGTCTAATAAGGTAATTGGTCTGTAGCTGGATGGGCGGCGTCTGTCTTTCCCCTCTTTGGGTATGACTATAACCTTCCCCAGTTTCCATGGGGAAGGAAAATGGCGGAGGCGAAGCGCGGCGTTGAACACAGCAGCCCAGGAGGCATAGGCGCGGCGAGGCAGCATCATCAGCGCGGCTGGGGGCAGGTTGTCTGGACCAGGAGCCTTCCTTCTGTTTAAGCGCAGTGCGACCTCTCGCACCTCCTTGGGCGAGATGAAGTGGTTGCCCGGGAGGGGAGGGGGTGGGGTGACTAGTAATTTAGTAACTTCGTCGTCGACCCATTTGTGGTGGTCCTCGGCTGCAGGGTCAGCTGGGTGTGGGGTGAATTGTCGCTCCAAGTGGGCGGCCAGCAGAGCGGCCCTATCGTGGGCTGAATATCGGCGGTTCCCCATTTCGTCTAATAATGGGCATGGGGCAGGTGGCTTCTTGGTGGCTCTCTTGATGATCCTGTTGAGGCGGGCGGGGTCGCCGGAGGCCCTATCCAGGGCGGTCTCCCATGTATCACCCCTCCATGACCAGCCCTGCCATGGTGCCCAGGCAGCGCCAGCGAGCGAGCCGCGGATTATGCAGTTAGCGGGTGGGGTTGTTTATGTGGGAGGGGGCATATTGGGAGGAGTAGGGATTGGAGTGGTGGGTGCAGGGTTCGATACGAGCACGCTGCGTGGGAGGGGCCTTCTGTTGAACCTTTGTTCACTGTTGTTGAGTGGCGCGATATTTTCCAACGTAGGATGGCTGCCGTGGTCCGCTCGGTCATACATTCGTTTTGCTAGGTGAGTTATGACGTCATCAAGCGGCACGACCTTTAGGTCGCGCGCGATGACGTCATTTCGGACGTAGCGGCCCGCTCTCGAGATGGTACGGAGGGCTCTATTCTGGACCGTTTGTAGGCGTTGGCGTTGTTTTTGTGAACAAAGACTGTACCACGCAGGCGTGGCGTAGGTGAGGACGGGTCTAACATATTGTTTGTAAATGCCGATTTTTGTTTTCAGCGGCAGGTGAGAATTTAGAAGGGGATATAGGGCTGCACAGGTTCGATTCCCGGCTGCGACGACGTGATCAACTTGTTGGACCATCTTCAGGGTGCGGGTTAGGGTCACGCCCAGGTACTTGGCTTCGTTACTCCAGTCTATTCTCTTGTCGAGTAAGGTGAGTTTTGGTGGTAGAGTCTTGCAAGTGGTGAGGAGCGCTGTCGTTTTGTCGACGTTGATGCCGACTCTCCATTGGGCCAGCCAGGGTGGTAACAGGTTTAGCTGCCTCTGCATCCTGCGGGCGGCTGCGACCGGCCATGCGGACGAGGTGTAAAATGCGCTGTCGTCCGCATAGAGTGCTAGTTCCACTCTGGGCTCCCACTCTTGGAGGCTATCATTTAAGGAAGGGATGTCGTTCGTGTATATGCCGTATAGTAGGGGTGAGAGCACGCTCCCTTGTGGAACTCCAGCCTTTATGGGCCGGTCGCTGGACTTCGCTGTGCGTTCAAAAACAGTCTCGCCTCTCTTTTTATACGATTCACCGGGTGATAGTCGGCGCTAGCTCGCTCCCTTCCACCGCACCGGTAGGACGCGACCGGTTGCAGTGCATGACATGACATGACACCTAACGTGCGTGTTAGAAATGTAATAAACATCAATTATTATTATTAAAAAAAAAAAATGTACATATATATATATATAGATATATATACATAATAGATGTTTATCAATCAACTTTATGTACCATCACAGATCAGTGGTGGGCTTAAATTTTTTTTTTTTTTTTTCATCGGTCCTTTACTTATATATTGTTAGAAGTAGTATTATTATTATGTCATGTTAAAATCTCATATGATCAATAATTCAGATAATTCGGAGAAAGAGCGGAGGAAAAAGAAAAAAATATATATATAAATAACAACATCTAAATAATAATACTGTTGACGTATACACCAAGTTCGTGAAACAATCTCATTGTGTGTGAGTTTAGATAGCAATTTGTGGCCCTGAAAAGGGCCTTTTTGTTCAGCGTCGTCGTAGTCGTCATCATCATCATCATCATAGTCGGCGAGCCGAATGTCGGCAGGCAGGCAGATGCCGTGCGATGACGGTTTCACTTGGAGCTGGTGTACTTGGTGACGGCCTTTGTACCCTCGCTGACTGCGTGCTTGGCGAGCTCACCGGGCAACAACAGCCTAACAGAGGTCTGCACCTCCCTGGAGGTTATCGTGGATCGCTTGTTGTAGTGGGCGAGACGGGAAGCCTCAGCGGCGATACGTTCGAAGATGTCGTTAACGAACGAGTTCATGATGGACATAGCCTTACTCGAGATACCGGTGTCCGGGTGAACCTGCTTGAGCACCTTGTAAATGTAGATGGCGTAGCTCTCCTTCCTCTTGTGCTTCTTCTTTTTCTTGTCAGTCTTGGAGATGTTCTTTTGGGCCTTGCCGGACTTCTTGGCGGCCTTACCACTGGTCTTGGGCGGCATTACGATGAATTAACAATTATAATATGTGTTAACGAAAGATACACAGAGCCAACGGCGGGACGTTTGGGTCTACACACGGCCTCGTTGGGGTCTTCATCACTCACCCCCCCCTATGGGGGGTGCGTGGGCTGCGGGCTGAGTCTTGAGACTATTGCCCGGGCTTCTTCTCGGGGGACTACTGTCCCTCGGGCACTGGGTGCCGCTTGACAGCGGCCGTAGATACGATTGGATGGTGCGGCTGTGTTGGTGTATAACACAACTCTAGCCACAATATTAATTGCCATCTTGGCTTACGGGGGCCGCTCCGCCCTTTCGGCGTTGTGCCCTCGTGGGATGATCTGCTGCACGGCCCTCGGCGCGGTCAGCATACCGGGTGAGACCCCCCCGAGGGGGAGGAGGCCCAGGCAGCGCCTGCGAGCGGGACGTGACTTGTGCAGATAGGGTCGGTGGATTGTGGTGCCGTTGGAGGGGTTGTGGGGGGGATGTTGTGGTGGGGGAGGGTGGATTCTTGGATAGACGAGGGCTCGCATCTATGTAGGGGGCGGCGGTTCCTCAACTGCGAGCTAGTTGATGTAATAGGTGCTATTGTGGCTAGATGTGTATGGACGCTGTTGTCGGCGCGGTCAAACATACGTTGCTTCATACTGTCGATGACGTCATCTAGCGCTTCGATATGTAGGTCGCGCGCGATGACGTCATTTCGTACGTATGGACCGGCGCCGGCGATAAGGCGTACAGCCCGATTTTGTATTGCTTGAATACGGGATCTCTGTGACCGTGAGCACAAGTGGTACCATGCGGGTCCGGCGTATGTAAGTACCGGTCGCAGGTATTGTTTGTAAAGCCGAATCTTTATCTTCTTTGGGAGCTTTGAGTTGAAGATGTGGTAGAATCGCCCTCTCGCTTGGTGACCGGATGTTGCCACTCGGTCGATGTGGTCGGTCATGTGGTCGGTCATGTGGAGGGTGCGGTCCAGTGTCACCCCCAAATATTTGACCGATCTCTGCCACGCAATCTGTTGATTGGAGAGGGTTAATGGAGGCGGCGTTTTCTTCGCTGTAGTCAGGAGGGCGGCGGTTTTATCTATGTTGACAGCTACCCGCCACTTGGAGAGCCAGTCAGGTAGAAGATCGAGCTGGCGCTGCATACGTGCTGCAGCTGTTTTCGGCCACGCCGACGACGTAAAGTACGCACTGTCGTCGGCAAAGAGGGCCAGCTCGACTTTAGGCTCCCAGACCTGTAGCTCGGTATTGATGGTAGGTAGGTCGTTGGTGTAGAGGCTGTAGAGTATTGGTGACAAGACGCTACCCTGCGGTACGCCTGCCTGGATGGGGTGCTCACTTGATCTCTCTTTCTCCACTGAGACATAGAAGCTCCTGTTGGCGAGGTAGGTGGCAATCAGTTGGATTAATGCCAATGGAAATTCGGCCGAATGTAGTTTATATATCAGACCGGGGTGCCAGACCCGGTCAAATGCCTTCTCCACATCCAGGAAGACGGCTACCGTGCAATGGGCCCTATTTAAAGCGGCGGCCATGTGGTGGAGCATGCGCGTCAGCTGGAGCGGGGTGGAGTGGCCGCTTCGAAAACCATATTGTTCTTCTCGTGGTTGGAAGTATCTGGCCAGTCGTCGTAGTAGTAGGCGTTCAAACAATTTTGATAAATGGTCTAATAAGGTAATTGGTCTGTAGCTGGATGGGCGGCGTCTGTCTTTCCCCTCTTTGGGTATGACTATAACCTTCCCCAGTTTCCATGGGGAAGGAAAATGGCGGAGGCGAAGCGCGGCGTTGAACACAGCAGCCCAGGAGGCATAGGCGCGGCGAGGCAGCATCATCAGCGCGGCTGGGGGCAGGTTGTCTGGACCAGGAGCCTTCCTTCTGTTTAAGCGCAGTGCGACCTCTCGCACCTCCTTGGGCGAGATGAAGTGGTTGCCCGGGAGGGGAGGGGGTGGGGTGACTAGTAATTTAGTAACTTCGTCGTCGACCCATTTGTGGTGGTCCTCGGCTGCAGGGTCAGCTGGGTGTGGGGTGAATTGTCGCTCCAAGTGGGCGGCCAGCAGAGCGGCCCTATCGTGGGCTGAATATCGGCGGTTCCCCATTTCGTCTAATAATGGGCATGGGGCAGGTGGCTTCTTGGTGGCTCTCTTGATGATCCTGTTGAGGCGGGCGGGGTCGCCGGAGGCCCTATCCAGGGCGGTCTCCCATGTATCACCCCTCCATGACTGGACCAATCTTGTGACTTCAGCGGTCAACCTATTGACTTCAGTTTTCAGCCGTGGGCATTTAGTTTGAGCCCACAGCTTCAAAAGGGACCGCTTCCTTCTAAGTTTGTCGTTGATGAACGTCGGTAGGGGTGCTCGTTTGTTTGGACGTGATGGTTTGGTGAACTTGTTGACTGCGGAGAGCATTGCGTCGGTAAGCTGCTTTACCGACGCGTCGATGTCGGCGGGCGATCGGAGGGGGCCGGCGGGGGGGAAGTTGGCTAGATCCTTTCTGTATGCGGGCCAGTCCGTTGTGTGGCGGGACGGTTTCAAGCAAACCCCGCTAGTTGCCAACCCGATAGTTAGTAGTATTGGCAGGTGTTGGGTGCTTACTTCGTGCAAGACCTCTATGTCTATGGAGGCACTTATGTTTTTATAAATGGCAAAGTCGATGACGTCGGGTGTTAGGCCCTCTGCCGTTGGTATGTGGGTCGGCTCGGACGGCCCCGCGGCTTCTATTTCGCGGGATGTTAGGGCGTCCAGTAATCGATGTCCGGGTGGATTGATTAGTCTTGATCCCCACACAGGGTGTTTGGCGTTGAAGTCGCCCGCTACCAGTGTGGGGGTGGAGTCGGTAAAGATGCCATCTAGGTCGGAGTCGTCGATTCTTGCCCCTGGCGGTCGATACGCGGCGTACAGCTTTAACTCAGCCCCGCCCGCTTCAAGTAGTACGCCGGTAGTGCGCAGTGATTGGAAGTCGGCCCAGGGAAGCTCGGTGTGAATGATGCCTCTGCGCACGAGAACAGCCGTCCCTCTGTAGGCGTTGCCTTCGGGGCTTATCTCGTCCCGCCTGTATACATGGTAATTCGGTATGTTGATGTTGATTCCCGGTTTAAGCATTGTCTCGCCCAGTAGAATGACATGAAGGTCTTGGGTTTGAGCGAGAAGGCGGAGCTCACCAATGTGGGGTCTCAGTCCCCCCGGGTTCCAGTAGGCCACTCGGAGTAGCCTTGGGGGGTGCCTTGGGACAACCAGCTCATTGCGTGCGTTATCGCTACGCATGGATCGCATCCCCTGGCGATGTTGTTGAGAATCCCCTGGAACAGACTCATTAGGAGCTGGAGAAAGGGGGTGGGGATGGTGCTGGGATTCCATTGCTGGTAGTGAGCCTGTGGAGTCTGGTGTGACTGGTGGGCGCTGGGACGGCGCGGCGCGCGTTGAGGGGGTGGTTGGGATGTCACTTGTGTCGGCAGTGGGTTCAATATTGGCTCCGGGCGGGAGCGAGAGTGGTCTCGATTGAGGCGTGGGTCCGGTCTGGGGGCCCATGGACGTTGTTGTGAGGGGACGGGGACGGGGGGCACCTGTGATGGGCGGGTGCTCCGGGGAAGCTGTTGTGGATACAACGGTGGTGGTGCCCCCCTTTGGTGAAAACCCGACTGTGATACGGGTGGGGGGATGGTGGTGGGGGCAGGGGTAGGTGTTGCCCTTGAAGTGGATCGGGCTCGGGCGGATGATCTGCCTCTTCCTCGTCGGCGGCGGCGGCGGCGTCGCGACGGCACAGGCTCGCCGCGGGCGACTGGCGGGTTGGCTGGGGGCGCTAGGGTTGCGCCCTGTTGAGAGTCGCGCATGTCCGCGCTGCGCGGCTGTTCGGCCGGGCGCGCGGTGGGTGCGCGGTTGTTATGGTCCGGGATGGGCGGTTGCGTGCGGGCGCCGGTGCGGCGCGCAGCGTTTAGGAACGCCCTACAGCGACGGTCGTTGGCGGTATGGGCTTCGTTGCAATTTGCGCAGGTGGGGGGCTCAGCTCGATCCCGCGGACAGTCCGCAGCCGGGTGGTTTCCCGCGCATCGTACGCATCTCATGGGTCGATGGCAGTTGGCGGAGTTGTGGCCGAAGGCTTGACAGCGATGGCACTGGGATGGGCCGCTCCTAGGCCTCCAGGCCTCGATCACCACTCCCGGCATGCCCAGGAGTTCGTCGATGGCAAACAGTCGGGTTTGCTCCTCGCGGTCAATATGGGCTAACTGGGCGAAGTATATGCAGCCTGGCCTGCCGCGTTTCGCTCTGATCCCGCGGACTAGGTCGACTTCGAAGGCCATCTCTTCGAGGGCCTGTTTGATTTGGTGTGGCTCGGTGTCGGGGGGAATTCCGCGGATGGCCACTTTCGTTGGCCTCTCCTCCTCGGGTGCGTAGCAGTACCAGGTGATGTTTTGGTCGGCGGCGCTAGCGTCTATAAAGTGGCGCTGTGTTACCCTGAATTCTTCGGCTGTCTTGGGTATGAATCGAACCCCTTTACCGAAGGGGCGTGCGTTTGGTGTATAGCCTAGTTTGCGCTTTATGGCTAATAGGTGGGTCGACCAGTTGGGAAGGCACTCGATTACAATCGGTGGGTAACCTCTGGGGCGAGTTTGGGTTTGGGTAGGCGGCGGCGATTGAGTAGTAGGCGGCAGCGGTGATGGCGCTGCTGCTGCATCGGCGTATGAGCGCCGTTGGCCATCATTTGTCTCGCTTACCTCATCGTATGGAGGGATGCCGGCATAGATGGTTGAGTAAGTGCCGTCGAACGAGGGAGCGAGAGGACTAATGTGTCCTTCCATCGCTCCTAGGGCGTCGTCGTAGGCATCGGGGGTTGGTGTACGGACGGTGCTTGAGGTGCGCCCTTCTGTCTGAAGTGGCGATGATGATCCACGGCTGGGGCGTTTCTCGTCTCTGTCGTCGAGGCTGTCGTCGTCGAGTTGGGAGCGACGACGTATTTCGGGACCGCGTGTCCCTCGCGATGTGCTCGGAGTGGGTTGGTCATCAACCCGTTCTTCGCGCCTCGTAGGGATACGGCTCTTCGATGGGTGGGAGGCCGACATATTGGCGGCTCTCGAAGGAATAATCCGGGGGTCCGGCGGTTTAGTTGGAATGGGCTTATTCGGATTCATAGAATTCGAATAAGGGGACTAGGTAGTAGGATTAATGGGTGGGGGAAGTGCGCGAATGGAAGGGGGTGGTGGTGGGGGTAGTGAGTATGAGGTGGGAGGGTATGGAGAAGGCAACACTCGGGGGAAAACTGGTGGTTTTAGCACACGTAAAACGCAGTGATTCTAGCACAAACACTAAATGGACGATCACTACACAGAAGCGTCAATATCGCGAAAGAAAAGTCACTATTTAGATTTGTAGGTGGGCTCACACACGCGCGAGCGCGGTGAGCAGCGAGTAGTGGTGAGTAAAGCCGATTACGCACGACGGAAGCCGATCGGGCTCGACGCGAGACAGCGGAGCGGACACGACCGGTTCGAACGAAGGCGCACGGCGAACTACACACACGGCCTCGCATGTTCACTGTGTTAACTTCAGTTTTGCCGGTGCGCAACTAGCTGGCTCGGATGCGAACAAAGCGACCAATGACGGCGCGGCTTTACGAGAGCAGACCCCCCCCCCCCCCCCTCCGCGCGCGCATGCGGTCCCGCCGTCGTCGTGATAAGTTTCGTTTGCAATGTGTGTATAGATACATAGATGTCATCCTTTTTTTTTTTTTTGTTAATATCTCCTTTTTTTTTTTTTTTGGCCTGCAGAATATAGGTTGTGTATATAGGTATAGGGGATATAGGGCTGCACAGGTTCGATTCCCGGCTGCGACGACTTGATCCACTTGTTGGACCATTTTCAACGTGCGGGTTAGGGTCACGCCCAGGTACTTAGCTTCGTTGTTTCAGTCTATTTTCTTGTCTTGTAGGGTGAGTTTTGGTGGTAAGGTCTTGGACGTGGTGAGGAGCGCCGTCGTTTTGTCGACATTGATGTCGATTCTCCATTGAGCCAGCCATGGTGGTAGCAGGTTTAGCTGCCTCTGCATTCTGCGGGCGGCTGCGACCGGCCATGCGGACGAGGTAAAGAAAGCGCTGTCGTCCGCATAGAGTGCTAGTTCCACTCTGGGCTCCCACTCTTGGAGGCTATCATTTAAGGAGGGAATGTCGTTCGTATAAACGCCGTACAGTAGGGGTGAGAGCACACTCCCTTGTGGAACTCCAGCCTTTATGGGCCGGTCGCTGGACTTCGCTGGGTTTATCGTTACGTAGAAGGACCGATGCTGCAGGAAACTGGCGAGTAGGTGGACGAGGGCCTTAGGTAATTCTGTTTCACCCAGTTTGTATATTAGACCGGGGTGCCAAACCCGGTCAAAGGCTTTGGAGACGTCTAGGAAGACTGCCGCCGTGCAGTTTCCTTTGTTAATTTCCGAGGCCATATGATGTAGGAGGCGAGCGAGTTGTAATGTAGTGGAGTGGCCGCTCCTGAACCCGAACTGTTCTGCTCTTGGGTTGTAATAGGGTTTTATCCGGGTCAGTAGCAGGCGTTCGAATACCTTTGCCATATGGCAGAGCAAGGTGATCGGGCGGTAGTTTTCTGGTTTGCGCCGGTCTTTACCGCTCTTTGGTATCATAAAAATCTTGCCTCTCTTCCAGGGCGTGGGGAAGTGATTAAGACGCAGCGCCGCGTTTAGGACCTTGGTCCAAGCTGTCGTTGCTCGGCGTGGTAAGGCTGAGATGGCTGGTGGTGGGATCTCATCGTGACCCGGTGCCTTCTTTTTATTGAGGTGAAGCGCCACTCTCCTAAATTCGGACGGTGAGATGAAGTATCGTCCGGGGAGAGGGGGCGGAGGGCTGTCTAATAGTTGTTTCACTCGCGCTTCAATCTCTTGGTGTAGAGGTGCCGCGGCAGAGGAAGCTGGGTGAGGGGTGAATTGAACCTCCATTTGGTCCGCAAACAGGTTCGCTCGATCGAGGGCAGCGTACCGTCTGTTGCCCTGAGAGTCGAGTAGGGGACAGATGGCGGAAGAAGGTTTTGAGAGGCCCTTTAAGATCTTTCTAAGGACTGTGGGGTTATCCGAAGCCTTGTCGATGACACTTAGCCACGAGTCGCCCCTCCACGTTTTAATCAAGGAGGAAACCTCGGCTGTGATGCGATTTAGCTCTGTCTTGAGTCGCGGGCATCGGTTTCGAGACCATAGGCGGAATAGAGCTTGCTTCTTGTGGTACTTTGCCTTTATATGGCCCGGTAAGGGTGCCCTTTGGTGGGATGTAGTAGTGGTAGAGTGGGACTCGATGGCTTTCTTCATCTCCGCTGTGAGTCGAACTACCGCGGCGTCAATATCTTGTGGAGAGGAGAGAGAGTCGCTGAATTGTATGTTTGCCAGCTCCTTAGTATACGCCTCCCAGTCCGTCTTCATGCGGGGTGGGGGGGGGAGGGTTGCGTCGGGGGTCGCATCGAGGGTCACCAGTAGGGGTTGGTGCTGGGTGTCCAGTTCGTGCAGCACTTCGACGTTTATTTGGGCTCGGATGTTCTTAGCTAAAACGATGTCAATTGTGTCTGGCGCGTGAGCTGGGTTTGTGGGTATGTGAGTGGGATCTTCGGGTCCGATGGCCTCGATACCCCTTTCCAGAGTGAACCTCATCAGTCGCTTCCCGTCGTGGTTTGCGATGTTCGAACCCCAGCTGGTGTGTTTGGCATTTAGGTCTCCAATGACTAAGGTGGGCGTGGCTTCGTCAAATAGAGCGTCCAAATCGCTAGCCGTGATAGTGGTGTTGGGGGGGCGGTAAGCCGCGTAGATGTTGGTTTCGGCTCCGCCCACTCTTAGTGCGACCCCTATTGACCTTAGGGAGTCGAAATCTGCCCATGGGAGCTCGGTGTGGAGTAGATCTTTGCGGACCATAATTGCCGTTCCGCGATAAGGTGATCCCTCGGAGGTCAATTCGTCGCGGCGATAAATGGTGAAATTTGGTATTGTCAACTTTTGAGACGGTTTCAAATGAGTCTCGCCCAATAGAATTATCTCGATATTTTGAGTTTGGGCGAGGAGGCGGAGTTTATCTATATGCGGTCTTATACTGCCCGGGTTCCAATAGAGCATCCGGAGAGCCCTTGGATGCCTTGGGCGAGCCGGTTGGTGGCGTTCATGGTGGCTGTGGTTGGGTCGCTCCCGCTGGTGATCTCCGCGATCATCCCCTGTAAGACGTTCACAAACATCTGCAGGGCCTGCACTAGCGGTTCCGCTATGCTGGGTTGCGGCCGGGTTTGTATGGGGTGGCGTGGTGCGTGGGGCGTCGCCGGTGCTGTGGTATGCATAGAGGGGCGCTCCCTGCTGGTGGCCGCTTGTCTCTGTGGTGGTGGTCGGTAAGCGGTTTGGTCGCCTTGTGGTTGCGCCGCTTGTGGGCGGGTCTGGCGAGCCAGTCGTGGGTCTTGGCGGGAAGTTCTCGATTGTCGCAGTGAGTTTTGGGGCTGGGCGTAGGAGGGGTAAGTGGAGGGGGGGGGGGCACTTGGTAGTGTGCCTGAACGCTCCTTTGTGGAGGAATGGGTGGTGGGGGTTGGAGTAGTGCCCCCCCTTGATAAAAACCCGACTGAGGGGTGGGGTAGGGGAGGTTGCTTGTTGAAGCTGGGGTCGATACGATTCGTGGGTCGGGGCGCATAGCGTTATTATTGTTGGATCGGCCTCGACGGCGGCGGCGGCGTCTGGACGGTGCGGGGGCGCCTCTCTGAGTTGGAGGGTTAGCCGGGGGGGCGAGTGTCGCTCCCGGCTGGACATCAGTAAGATCGGCGCTGGGGATGGTAGGAGGCGGGCGTGTAGAAGGGCCCGGGAGGGGGGGGGTTTATGCGTGCGTTGGTGCGGCGGGCTGCATTAAGGAAAGCTTTGCAGCGTCTATCGTTGGCCGGGTGCGCCTTATTACAATTGGCGCATGTGGGTTGCTCCGCGCGGTCGCGGGGGCAATCGGCTGCTAAGTGTTCACCTGCACATCTGACACATCGCAGGGGTCGGTGACAGTTGGTTGAACTGTGTCCAAAGGCCTGGCAGCGGTGGCACTGCGCTGGGCCGCTTCTCGGCCTCCAGGCTTCTATAATTAGGCCGGGCATGCCTAAGAGCTCATCGACGGCGTAAAGGCGGGCTTGTTCCTCCGCGTTTAAGTGGGTGAGCTGCACGTGAAAGATGCAGCCGTGTCTTCCTCGTTTTGCGCGGATGCCTCTAACGTGATTGACTGTGAAGCCTAATTCGTCTAAGGCTTCCTTGATTAGTTGGGTATCGGTGTCGGCTGGGATGCCTTTTAAGGCCACTTTAGTAGGTCTTTCGTCTTCCGGCGCATAACAATACCACGGAATCGAAGTGGTTTGGCTCAGGTCCGTTAGATACCTCTGGGTGATTCTAAACTCTTCCGCTGAGGTTGGGCGGAATCTTATGCCATCGCCGAAGGGGCGTGCATTAGGCGTACGGCCTAGGGCTCTCTTAAGGGCCTGCAGGTGGGTGGGCCAGTTCGGTAGCTTTTCCACTACTATCGGCGGATAGCTTCTCTCTCTTTGAGGGGGCGGAATCGGCGAGCTCGTTTGTGAACGGGCTTGAGTTGGTGTGGGTGGAGAAGATGAAAAGGAGGCTGTTACCTTGGCGTACGAGAGGGGCTCTGGTACACTCAGCTCGAACGGTGGAGGCACTCCGGCGTAGATCGTCGACCTGGTGTCATCGAAAGTGGGCGGGAGAGGACTTGAAAGTCCTTCAATCCCACCCAGGATGTCCTCAAGGTCGACCGGTGAATGGGGGCGGGCGGCGCTGGCAGCGCTCGGGCCCGGCGGTTTAGGTGGAGTTGGTCCATGGCGGGGGCGCTTCTCGTCGCCGCCTAGGAATTCTTCGTCGTCGTCGTCAATCCGGCGACGGGGATCTCGGGGGTGCATGCCGGTGGAGGTGCTGGGGCCGGGTTGAGCATCAACACTTCCCGAGCAGCTCGTTTCGGCTCGAGCAGGTAGAGGCGCAGCGCGCCTTGAGAAGTGCGCCACAGGTCTTGGCATAGCGGCGGGTGCGGTTGCACGCGCGCTTTGTGTCCCAGCAGCCAGTGCACTGGTTCGACTGGGTGGCGGTTGTCTCGGACGATCCGGAGGCTTCTTTTCCGGCGATGTTTTGTTTGAATTCATCGCGAATACAAACAGAGCGGATGGGGGGGGAAGCAAGTATCGGCTTTGGGTGAGGGACGATGAAAAGTAGTGGGAGGTATGGTGGGAGGTAGTGGTGTTTGGGTGGGAGGCTTATGGAAGGGGCAACACTTGGGGGAATCACTTTGTTTTTAACAACAATTAAAAACGTTGTGGTTCATAAACATTCACAGACGGACGAACACTACACAATTATAAGCGTCTTGGCGCGGAAAATAGTCACTATCTATGTATGTTTGCAAATGGCACTGCACACGCGAGCGCGGGGAGCGGTACGCGGGGCAGCGCGGCGGGCGGAGCGCGGCGGAGACGGGCGAGAGTGCACGACGAAGACCGATCGGGCTCAACGCGATTTCTCAGCGGAGCACACGCGACCGGTTCACACGAAGGCGTCAAGCTGTCTGCGCGCGTTCAAAAACAGTCTCGCCTCTCTTTTTATACGATTCACCGGGTGATAGTCGGCGCTAGCTCGCTCCCTTCCACCGCACCGGTAGGACGCGACCGGTTGCAGTGCATGACATGACATGACACCTAACGTGCGTGTTAGAAATGTAATAAACATCAATTATTATTATTTAAAAAAAAAAATGTACATATATATATATATATAGATATATATACATAATAGATGTTTATCAATCAACTTTATGTACCATCACAGATCAGTGGTGGGCTTAAATTTTTTTTTTTTTTTTTCATCGGTCCTTTACTTATATATTGTTAGAAGTAGTATTATTATTATGTCATGTTAAAATCTCATATGATCAATAATTCAGATAATTCGGAGAAAGAGCGGAGGAAAAAGAAAAAAAAATATATATAAATAACAACATCTAAATAATAATACTGTTGACGTATACACCAAGTTAAAATAAAATAAATAAAATAAAATAAATAAAAATGCATTTATTCAAGTAATCTTATAACAACATTTGGCTGAGTCATTCCCTGTAAGTAATCAAAAGATACTTGTGTTGGGATTGACCCGCTACTTCCTTTGTGGACAACAGTAGATCACAAATATAATAACAATATAAAACAAAACAAAATTTAGAAACTGAATTTCATTATATATAAAGAAGAATTTCAAGTTATTCTTGTCAGAATGTAGCTGTGAAGTAATGTTTTTGTTAGAATAATTTGTTTAGATGTAATTGTGTGTGTGTGTGTGTGTGTGTGTGTGTGTGTGTGTTGTGTGTGTGTGTGAGTGTGTGAGTGTGTGTGTGCGTGTCCGTGTGTAGGTGCGTGTGTGTTCGCTCGCGTGGGTGTGTGTGTAGTTAGACAATTCTAATTAAAAGAGTTTCGACTTCATCGTAAGTAAGTGTCCCTAACCATAGCGTTAGACATTTTTTGCACTTGTATAGATGCATAGGATATATTTTAAGTAATTTATTTAGTTTATTATATATAAATGCTGATTGGGATGGATATTGTCTTCTAGCAAAAGCAGTGCGTATCGAAGGTGGGCGGGCAACAATGTCATTTCTTCTTTTTCTTTGAACTGCTTCTTGAAATGGCAAGGATTTTTGAAATTTTAGGGTCAAGTTGAGTATATATAACTTTCTAACTGAAAGAAGTTTGCTAATTTTGTACAGGCTGTTTGTAGAGAATCTATAAGGTTTGAAGTACATGACCTTTATGAGAGATCTTTGTGCCCTTTCCAGGCCTAAAAAGTCGGTCTTATTTGCACCTCCCCAAATTGGGATACAATAGGTGATTATTGATTGTGCTAGGGCTATGTAAATTTTATTTAAAAGAGAACTAGACATTACTGACCTCAGTAATTTAAACACCCAGATTAATTTTCTGATCCGATTTATGACAGATTCCAGCTGTGATTGCCAATTAAGCCTCTGATCAATGATAATACCGAGATATTTAGTTTGGCTCACTTTATTTATAACCGGACATTCACATGGAGTGTTTTCAGGATTTGGGCAACAATGGATTTTTATGCGTAAGTTATTACTTGGCTGTGATGATTTGTAGGGAGCAAAGCAAATATAGTTTGTTTTCTGAATATTTAATGTTAAAAGGTTCTCCCTCAGCCAATTCGACACTCGCACTAAACCAAGCACAGCCTTCCCGTGAACAGAACTCCAAGTCTTGGCACTAAAAATAATAGCAGTGTCATCCGCATATGAGAGTATCCTTCCACCGACGTGTCGCAAATTGCATAATTCATTGATGTAGATTAAAAAGAGCGTCGGGCCAAGGACACTTCCCTGTGGGACTCCAAATTTAACTACTTCTTCGTCACTGATATATCTGTCTATTTTTACAGCTTGAGTTCTATCACTAAGGTAGCTAATAAAAAGAGAGAGTGAGTTTCCTCTAATCCCTATTCTCTCTAGCCTGTTTACAAGAACCGGGACAGAAACCGTATCAAAAGCCTTTTTTAGGTCTAAAAATATTGTAAGGCATTTATTTCCTTTGTCAACTTCTTCAGTTATAATAGAGATCAAATCTAAAATTGCGTCTTGCGTAGATATGCCTTTGCGAAAGCCATATTGCGATCTAGATAATATATTATATTTAGTGAGATAATTAATCAGTCGTTTATTTATGAGTTTCTCAATTATTTTTGAAATAGAATTTAAGATAGAGATTGGCCTGTAATTATTGACGTCTGATTTGTCTCCGTTCTTGTAAACAGGTGTAACTATAGACCGTTTAAGGGCATTAGGAAAGACTCCAGTACCAAAACAAAGATTAGCCAACTTACAAATGTGAGGAACTACAAAATCCCTAGCACGCTTTAGGAACATGGTACTAATCCCGTCCCAGCCCGGTGCACTACCAGAGTCCAGACTCATGAGTACACTATCAACTTCTTCAGGATCTGTCTCCAGCAGGACAAACGAGGTGGGATGAAAACAGGCGTTTGAGGTAGGCGCATTAGGTACAGGCTGTTTGGATATGAGGTTTGCTAAGTTTGCTCCTATTTTAACAAAGCAGTTGTTTACATGATTGACTGAGACTTGTGGTTGTAATTTCAAGTTAAGCAAATCAATATTTTTAGTCTTAGGAGGTTTATATTGTGCAATTTCATTTATCGTGGACCATAATTGTTTAGGTTGATTAACTGATTTTTTAATATTATAACTGTTATGTTTACGCTTAAGTTTAGTTATAAGATTAGAACAAAAATTACGGTAACGTTTATAAGTTATTTTTAAAATTGTGTTATAGGGATCTTTGTTTAGTTTGATTTGCATGCTATTTCTAAGTTTAATACATTTAAGGGCTCCCATGGTTATCCAAGGTTTCAGAATCCTTTTACTATTTGACACAGTAATCGTCTTAGAATTAGCTTGGATAGCTGCCCTGATCATTTCTATAAATGCATTAGCATAAGTTTCAGGGTCATTATAAATGTCAAGGAAAGTCACATCGGAAGCTATAAGGGTTTTATATGCATTTTCATAATTTGTTACAGTTTTGTACTTTGAGGAAGTGTCCTTTTTAAATGCAGTATAAAATTTGATCAAAACAAGATTATGATCCGTGACGGTAGTATTTAAAACAGCAACAGAAGCGCGGCTGGAATTAGTGTTTAGTTTTAGTATAATATAATCAAGGCAGGAGTCACCTCTAGTAGAGAAGGTGTGGCCAGGCAAGAGACCGTGTAAGGATAAAACATTTAGATAACTAAGCCGATTACTGTGTTCGTATGGCTTTTCCTGTTCTGAAACGATTAAGTCTATATTAATGTCACCCATAACTGAAATATTTTTAAAATGAGAGAGTGTTTCGAGATGTTCATCAAGGGAGTTAATAAAATTACCCGCATGCAGGTAGGATGGAGAACGATAAATTGCAAGAAAGACGTAATTGGCAATCACAATCTGAAGTCCGGTTGCATTGGTAAGACTGAGTTCAGTAATTTTAGCTCGAAAATGATCTTTTATATACACTACAACACCATCATTTTGATTTAAATTATTAGCTGACTGATACGAGGTGTAATTATTTAATACTGGCAATTGTTTATTTGAAACTAGTCGACATTCAGTTAATATCAGAATGTCAACTTCAAAGTGTAACTCCGACAGTGTTACCTGCAAATCATTAAAATTCTTATATATACTCCTCATATTTTGGGTAATAGCTATTAAATTATTGTTTGAACTACTCGAAATATATTGACTTAAGTCCTGTATGTTGCATTTAAATGATTCAGTGATTTGCAAAGAATCTAGTTCCTTTATAGAATGAATGCTATCAATTATGAGATTTTATACAACAATAGTCGAAACCAGGAGTGAAACCTGGAAAGTCGTAGGTACATGTAGTAAGATGTATGTATAGATAAGAGTTGATTAGATTTGCAGGTATCAAAAGGACTGTTAAGGAGATTGGAGATATTATTATATAATTTAGAATTTCTGTTTGATTTGAGGCCACATAAAGGCATGAAGTATGTGTGTGTGAGTGTATGTGTGTGTATTTGTGTATAGATTTAAAGTAATGGATGCCTAATAGTAAAGTTGTGTAGCAAAGTGTTGTAGAAGTGTACGTAGATTGTTGAATTGTTTTTTTAACATGCATTATAATTTTAAAAGTTATGAAATTATTCTTACTTCTTATATTTACACCGCAAAAATATACAAGGAAACAAATGGCAGTGTTAAACCTGAGCTCAGGTGGTAGTCACGATTTTTGCATAAGTAGGTGTACTTGAGCCTCATTTTGTATACATATAATCTTGGAGGCATCGTCTCTTCGTACAAATACTTTCCCAAAAGCAGTCCAACAATATTTGTACTGCTTGGACTTGACGAGGTCCCGAGATAAGAAGAACAGACGAGCTCCTTTTGCGGTTAGTTGCTCCGATATATAGATTGGAGTGTCTTCGCTAAAAGTGAGGCCTAGGTGTTTTGCCTGAAGTTTGTTTTTGTTTTTAAGATTGAAGTCCTTACTCTTTTTCAGTAGATCGGTTCTTAGAATAGTGGACCCAAGTTCCACGATAATTGGAGGGCTTTTTTCTTTCTCATTTCTCCCCTTGAGTCTGAAGATGTCTTTAATGTCGCGCGGGCAAATATCAACATTTACAGTTTTTGATAAACTCAAAAGTATGTTAATTAAGTCGTCTCTGTTCTCAAGGTTTTTACGTGGGACATTTTTTAATTCTAGGCAAGTTTTGCGGGCAGCTCTCTGTAGATCCTCTACTTTCTCCTCGAGAATCGAGATATATTCCCGGTCCTTTTTAGCCTGAGACTCCAGCAACTCAATCTTTTTACGAAATTCTTCATTTTGTGTAGCTAACAGAGAGACAGATTGCTCAATATTACTGTTAATGACTTGAATTTCCTTTAGGTTTTTAGTGATTTCTCCCAGTTCTTTTTTCTGATCACTGATTAAAGATGACATAAACTCCTTCATTTCCTCTTTAAAATTGTGAAATTGCGATGGCGAGACGTTTTCCTCTCGTAGTCTTTTGTTGCGTTGAAAAGAATAGTAAGGTGGCGAATGTTCGCTCTGCTGTAGATCTAATGCTTTATTAATTGATAGTTGTGGGTCCGATCCATAGCTAGAAGAAGTTTGCCGCCCCAGGTTTGGTATTGTTGTTTTTTTGGTGGGCGATCTTTTAACAGACATATTTCAAAACAGTGGTTGTAGGCCAAAAGATCTGCGAGAACGGCAGAGTTACTGTAATTGCTATATAGCCGATGAGTTACAGTAAGACGAATTTGCTCGGCTCATAAACGGTAATTTTACTAGTAAAGATAAGCCGTCAACTTAAATCAGTGAGCGGTGCTTCTCTGCATATTCGGCATAGGGTCTGTTTTGCAAAAATCTTGTCCAACAATAGTTACTCACACCAATTCGTCGTAGTCAGTCGTAGCAGTCTCGTAGTTTGCACGTTGCGTCGTAGCTTCGCTGCGTATCCGTAGAAGACAATATGTTGCGAAATTTCGCCGCGACGTCACAGGCGTATTTGGTACAGCGGCTTACGGCGCCAGTCACCTCCCAAGCAGCACGAGTTCAAATCACAGGCACGAACACAATTCTACTTATTGATTTTTTTAAAGATAAATATTTAAATTTTCACAACACTTGACAGAGTGGACACGTCCAAGCGCTTGCGCGGTCCAGAGGGAAGAGGAAGTTCGTGAAACAATCTCATTGTGTGTGAGTTTAGATAGCAATTTGTGGCCCTGAAAAGGGCCTTTTTGTTCAGCGTCGTCGTAGTCGTCATCATCATCATCATCATAGTCGGCGAGCCGAATGTCGGCAGGCAGGCAGATGCCGTGCGATGACGGTTTCACTTGGAGCTGGTGTACTTGGTGACGGCCTTTGTACCCTCGCTGACTGCGTGCTTGGCGAGCTCACCGGGCAACAACAGCCTAACAGAGGTCTGCACCTCCCTGGAGGTTATTGTGGATCGCTTGTTGTAGTGGGCGAGACGGGAAGCCTCAGCGGCGATACGTTCGAAGATGTCGTTAACGAACGAGTTCATGATGGACATAGCCTTACTCGAGATACCGGTGTCCGGGTGAACCTGCTTGAGCACCTTGTAAATGTAGATGGCGTAGCTCTCCTTCCTCTTGTGCTTCTTCTTTTTCTTGTCAGTCTTGGAGATGTTCTTTTGGGCCTTGCCGGACTTCTTGGCGGCCTTACCACTGGTCTTGGGCGGCATTACGATGAATTAACAATTATAATATGTGTTAACGAAAGATACACAGAGCCAACGGCGGGACGTTTGGGTCTACACACGGCCTCGTTGGGGTCTTCATCACTCACCCCCCCCTATGGGGGGTGCGTGGGCTGCGGGCTGAGTCTTGAGACTATTGCCCGGGCTTCTTCTCGGGGGACTACTGTCCCTCGGGCACTGGGTGCCGCTTGACAGCGGCCGTAGATACGATTGGATGGTGCGGCTGTGTTGGTGTATAACACAACTCTAGCCACAATATTAATTGCCATCTTGGCTTACGGGGGCCGCTCCGCCCTTTCGGCGTTGTGCCCTCGTGGGATGATCTGCTGCACGGCCCTCGGCGCGGTCAGCATACCGGGTGAGACCCCCCCCGAGGGGGAGGAGGCCCAGGCAGCGCCTGCGAGCGGGACGTGACTTGTGCAGATAGGGTCGGTGGATTGTGGTGCGGTTGGAGGGGTTGTGGGGGGGATGTTGTGGTGGGGGAGGGTGGATTCTTGGATAGACGAGGGCTCGCATCTATGTAGGGGGCGGCGGTTCCTCAACTGCGAGCTAGTTGATGTAATAGGTGCTATTGTGGCTAGATGTGTATGGACGCTGTTGTCGGCGCGGTCAAACATACGTTGCTTCATACTGTCGATGACGTCATCTAGCGCTTCGATATGTAGGTCGCGCGCGATGACGTCATTTCGTACGTATGGACCGGCGCCGGCGATAAGGCGTACAGCCCGATTTTGTATTGCTTGAATACGGGATCTCTGTGTCCGTGAGCACAAGTGGTACCATGCGGGTCCGGCGTATGTAAGTACCGGTCGCAGGTATTGTTTGTAAAGCCGAATCTTTATCTTCTTTGGGAGCTTTGAGTTGAAGATGTGGTAGAATCGCCCTCTCGCTTGGTGACCGGATGTTGCCACTCGGTCGATGTGGTCGGTCATGTGGAGGGTGCGGTCCAGTGTCACCCCCAAATATTTGACCGATCTCTGCCACGCAATCTGTTGATTGGAGAGGGTTAATGGAGGCGGCGTTTTCTTCGCTGTAGTCAGGAGGGCGGCGGTTTTATCTATGTTGACAGCCACCCGCCACTTGGAGAGCCAGTCAGGTAGAAGATCGAGCTGGCGCTGCATACGTGCTGCAGCTGTTTTCGGCCACGCCGACGACGTAAAGTACGCACTGTCGTCGGCAAAGAGGGCCAGCTCGACTTTAGGCTCCCAGACCTGTAGCTCGGTATTGATGGTAGGTAGGTCGTTGGTGTAGAGGCTGTAAAGTATTGGTGACAAGACGCTACCCTGCGGTACGCCTGCCTGGATGGGGTGCTCACTTGATCTCTCTTTCTCCACTGAGACATAGAAGCTCCTGTTGGCGAGGTAGGTGGCAATCAGTTGGATTAATGCCAATGGAAATTCGGCCGAATGTAGTTTGTATATCAGACCGGGGTGCCAGACCCGGTCAAATGCCTTCTCCACATCCAGGAAGACGGCTACCGTGCAATGGGCCCTATTTAAAGCGGCGGCCATGTGGTGGAGCATGCGCGTCAGCTGGAGCGGGGTGGAGTGGCCGCTTCGAAAACCATATTGTTCTTCTCGTGGTTGGAAGTATCTGGCCAGTCGTCGTAGTAGTAGGCGTTCAAACAATTTTGATAAATGGTCTAATAAGGTAATTGGTCTGTAGCTGGATGGGCGGCGTCTGTCTTTCCCCTCTTTGGGTATGACTATAACCTTCCCCAGTTTCCATGGGGAAGGAAAATGGCGGAGGCGAAGCGCGGCGTTGAACACAGCAGCCCAGGAGGCATAGGCGCGGCGAGGCAGCATCATCAGCGCGGCTGGGGGCAGGTTGTCTGGACCAGGAGCCTTCCTTCTGTTTAAGCGCAGTGCGACCTCTCGCACCTCCTTGGGCGAGATGAAGTGGTTGCCGGGGAGGGGAGGGGGTGGGGTGACTAGCAATTTAGTAACTTCGTCGTCGACCCATTTGTGGTGGTCCTCGGCTGCAGGGTCAGCTGGGTGTGGGGTGAATTGTCGCTCCAAGTGGGCGGCCAGCAGAGCGGCCCTATCGTGGGCTGAATATCGGCGGTTCCCCATTTCGTCTAATAATGGGCATGGGGCAGGTGGCTTCTTGGTGGCTCTCTTGATGATCCTGTTGAGGCGGGCGGGGTCGCCGGAGGCCCTATCCAGGGCGGTCTCCCATGTATCACCCCTCCATGACTGGACCAATCTTGTGACTTCGGCGGTCAACCTATTGACTTCAGTTTTCAGCCGTGGGCATTTAGTTTGAGCCCACAGCTTCAATAGGGACCGCTTCCTTCTAAGTTTGTCGTTGATGAACGTCGGTAGGGGTGCTCGTTTGTTTGGACGTGATGGTTTGGTGAACTTGTTGACTGCGGAGAGCATTGCGTCGGTAAGCTGCTTTACCGACGTGTCGATGTCGGCGGGCGATCGGAGGGGGCCGGCGGGGGGGAAGTTGGCTAGATCCTTTCTGTATGCGGGCCAGTCCGTTGTGTGGCGGGACGGTTTCAAGCATACCCCGCTAGTTGCCAACCCGATAGTTAGTAGTATTGGCAGGTGTTGGGTGCTTACTTCGTGCAAGACCTCTATGTCTATGGAGGCACTCATGGGAGTAGTACGCCGTGCGCCTTCGTCCGAACCGGTTGTGTCCGCTCCGCTGTCTCGCGTCGAGCCCGACCGGCTTCCGTCGTGCGTTTCCGCCGCTACTCGCCTTCACCGCGCTCCACGCACCGCGTTCGCGCCCCGCGCTCCGCGCCCCGTGCTCGCGTGTGCCGTGTGCAGTGCCGCCTAAAGCAATATAGACAGTGACTATTTTCGCGAAATTGACGCTACAAGTGCTGTGTGACCTGTTCAGTGTTGCTTACTGAAGCACTACATTTTACTGTGCGTAAAAGACCTAGTGCTTCCCCGGAGTTACGCCATTCCCTCCACCTCCTACCACAACCACACTTCCCCCACCACTGCCCCTACCACTCACTGATTCCCCCCTTCCATCTTTCCACATCTACTCACCGTTTATTGATATGAATATCAATAATCCCCCCCCGTCCAAACCCCCGGACCCCCGGAGATCAAGCTCGCCCAGCTCCGCCGACATGTCGGCCCATGGGCCCTCCTCAAGCCGCGTCCTGACACCAGCTGAAAGGCAGGTTGTTGAACAACCTCGCCCCAGCACGTCGAGAGGAATTCGCGGACCTGAAATCCGTCGCCGTTCGCAAATCGACGACGACAGCCTGCCCGGAGGCGACGAGAAGCGCCCCTGCCTCGATGTATCGTCATCACTTGCGGGAGCGAGCGCCTCGAGTGCCGCCCGCCCACCATCACCTGACCTCGACACCTACATAGACGCCTTAGGCGGGATGGAAGGACTTATTAGTCCTCTCCCGCCTTCCCACGACTCAACGGAGTACGCCGGGATGCCGTCGCTAGCGACGAGCCCCGGCGCGTCCCGCTCGTACGCTCAAGCCGCCGCCTCTTCACCGCCAGTGTCATCCCACCCGTGCGCAGCTACGGAGCCAGCCCAACCCCGCCTACGTGGATACCCACCCATCGTGGTTGAGAGCCTGCCCGACTGGCCAACACACCTCCTAGCGCTCAAGCGCGAACTGGGTCGCACCCCAAATGCGCGCCCCTTCGGCAATGGAGTGCGCTTTATGCCTACCACTGAGGAAGAATTCCGAACAACGCAGCGCTACTTTGTAGAAGCGAGCGAGACCAACCCGCAGATAACCTGGTTCTGCTACGCGCCGGAGGAGGACAAGCCGACTAAAGTGGCAATTCGGGGCATGCCTGCCGACTCCAATCCAGCTCGAATAAAGGAGGCGCTCGAGGAGATGTCCTTTGAAGTCAGCCTCATAAGGAATATCAAAGGTAAGCGCGGCAGACCAGGCTGCATTTTCTTTGCGCAATTACCGCATTTAAATAGAGAGGAACAGAATCGCCTATTCTCTATAGACGAAATCCTAGGCATGCCGGGTGTCGTCATCGAGGCTTGGAAACCCAGGAGTGGCCCCTCCCAGTGCCACAGATGTCAAGCCTTCGGTCACAGCTCGGTGAATTGTCACCGCCCCATAAAGTGTGTTCGATGTGCGGGGGCCCACGCGGCAGCGGACTGCCCACGTGACCGCGCCGCCCCCCCCACCTGCGCCAATTGCTCAGCGGCGCACACCGCAAACGACCGTCGCTGCAAAGCATTTTTAACAGCAGCTCGTCGGGCCGGAGCCCGCACCCAGCCACCGATCCCTGATGCCCCCAACCGTGCCGCCGCCACCGCGCCCCCCGCGCCCTCCTCGCGCCCCGCGCGTTCGGCCTACCAGCCGCGCAGCGCCGACATGCGAGACACGCAGCAGGGCGCAACACTAGCGCCCCCTGCCAACCCGCCTGTCGCTCGGGGAGCGCCGACATCGTCGAGACGCCGCCGCCGCCGTCGCGGCCGTCGCGGCAGTGCAGTGCCGCCTACAACTCCACGGGCAACTTCAACCCCGGCCCCCGCTCCTATTCCCCCCCCCGCCACTCAGACGGGTTTTCATCAAGGGGGGGCACCGCTACCATCCCATCTTCACCCCCAACCACCAAGGAGCACCACGTCTCAGGTGCCCCCCCCTCCACCCTCCATCCAGCAACGTCCATGGGCCCCTCGCCCGGACCCACGCCTTGTCCGGGATCACCCGACTCCCGCGCAGATACCACCTCCTTCGGCGTTCAAGCCACTGCCTCAACGCCCCCCACGCCGCCCCAGCGGCCCATCAACGCCGCGACCCCAACAGACTCCTTGCCCCCAAACTCAATGGGGCTACCCACTACCGCATCCCAGCAATATCCCAGCCCCATTCCTCCAGCTATTGCTACAACTGCTGCAGGGCATCCTCACCAACATCGCCCGGGGATGCGACCCGTGCGCAGCGATCATGGGGGCCATGAACTGGGTCACCCAGGGAGCAACCCAGGAATACTCAGAGTGGCCTATTGGAACCCGGGAGGAATAAGGGGCCGCATCAACGAGCTTCGCCTTCTCGCGCAGAACCAGGACCTCCACATTATACTACTGGGTGAGACCTGCCTATCACCCAAAACCAGATTCGTTCTCCCCAACTACTACATCTACCGCCGTGATGAGATCTCCCCGGAAGGCATCGCCTACAGAGGAACGGCAGCCCTAGTGCGCAAGGGCATACCGCACTGCGAGCTCCCCTGGGCCGACTTTATCTCCCTACGGACCACGGGTGTGGCCATTGAGGTGGGCGGAACCGAGATCAAGCTGTTCGCCGCCTACAGACCCCCCGGAGACTCGATTGACGCTGAAGACCTAGACAAGGTATTTACCGACCACACTCCTACCATAGTCATGGGTGACTTGAATGCCAAACACACAGCGTGGGGCTCAACTAAGTGTAACCTGCCCGGACGACGCTTGTTGGACGCGCTGTTGGCCCGCGAAATAGAAGCCGCGGGGCCGCCAGAGCCTACGCATATACCTACCGTCCCCGACCACATGCCTGACGTAATCGATATCGCTACATACAGGAACATAAGATCGCCTCTAACAGTAGAAGTCCTCCATGAAGTCAATACAAACCATCAAGTAATATTGATAACGCTAGGTATCGCAACTAGCGGCGTCTCTCTGCCACCGCCCCGCCACTCCACGGACTGGGAAGCCTACAAGCGAGAAATATCAAGCTTACCTCCCGTCGGCCCTCTTTCGTCGCCCGAAGACATCGATAACTCAATCAGACTTATGACGGAGGAGATGACTCGGGCCTTAAACAACAACACCAAGGAGAGGCCGAGCTACAAGCGCGTCCCTCTACCCATTCACATACGGGACAAAATCAAACGCAAAAACGCACTTTTAAAACTATGGGCGAGCGTAAGATGTCCCCGACTCAAGACTGAAGTCAACAGACTGACCGCTGAGGTCACCCGCCTGGTACAAGTGTGGAGGGGTGACTCATGGGACGCGGCCCTGACCAGAGCATCTGAACACCCGGCCTCACTACATCGCCTAATTAAGAGGGTCACCAAACCTCAAGCGCCCCCCTGCCCCCTGCTGCTGGACGAGCTGGGCAGGCGTAGATACGCAGCACAAGACCGGGCGACCCTTCTCGCCACGCACCTGCAGAAGCAGTTTACCCCCCACCCTGCAGACCCCAGTGCATCCGAACACCACAACCGCATTGAAGAGGAGGTCAGTTGTCTACTTGGTTCGCCCCCCGCCCCCCTCCCTGGCAGCTCTTACATCTCGCCTACGGAGGTGAAAAGGATGGTAACCAACCTCAACAGACGGAAGGCCCCGGGCCCGGACAACCTGCCCCCTGCGGCCATCATCGAGCTGCCTAGACGCGCACTCGCATCCTGGACGCGGATATTCAACGCCTCGCTCCGATTACATTACTTTCCCTCTCAATGGAAAACGGGGAAGGTTATTATGATCCCCAAGGGAGGGAAGGATAGACGCCAGGTTACCAACTACAGGCCCATTACCCTACTAAACCACCTGGCCAAACTCTTCGAAAGATTGCTGCTCAGAAGATTGAAGCCATTTTACCATCCACGTGAGGAGCAGTACGGGTTTCGCAGCGAACACTCCACCCCGCTGCAACTGACGCGACTCCTGCACCACCTCACCATGGCCCTTAATAGAGGATACTGCACAGTGGCAGTTTTCTTGGATGTAGAGAAGGCTTTCGACCGGGTTTGGCACCCCGGTCTTATCCACAAACTGCACACCGCCAGCTTCCCTCCAGCGCTCATACATCTCGTAGCAGACTACCTCAGTAGGAGAAGCTTCTACGTGTCGGTGGAATCAGCCACCTCCGCCACTCACTCCATCGAGGCCGGCGTGCCGCAGGGCAGCGTGCTCTCTCCACTGCTGTACGGCCTCTATACGAATGACATCCCGTCACTAAACCCACTACTACAGGACTGGGAGGCAAGAGTAGAGCTCGCGCTCTTCGCAGACGATAGCGCCTACTATACCTCGTCCGCATGGCCCAAACCTGCAGCGACCAGGATGCAGCGACAACTGGACCTCCTGCCCGACTGGCTCGCCAGATGGCGTATCGCCATCAATGTGGGCAAGACCGCTGCCCTCCTCACCACAACCAAGAAGCCACCACCACCACTTAAATTACTTGGTCAACAGATCGCGTGGCAGCAGTCCGTGAAGTACCTGGGGGTTACTCTGGACCGTAACCTCCACATGGTCGCCCATCTCGACCAAGTAACTGCAGCCGGCCACCGAGTGCGTGGAGAGTTCTACCATCTTTTCAACTCCAACCTCCCCAGGCGCACCAAAGTCAACATCTTTAAACAATACCTGCGGCCGGTGCTAACATACGCCGCGCCCGCTTGGTATCATCTATGTTCACAGACGCAACGCAGAAGGCTTCAAGCGGTCCAGAACAAAGCGGCCAGAATCATAGCCGGCGCTAAGAGATACGTACGCAATGACGTCATCGCGCGCGACCTCCGTATCGCGCCGCTTGATGACGTCATTGATCAACTTAAGGAACGGATGTTCGACCGCGCAGACAGCAGCGTCCACGCCCACTTACATCGCATCGCTCCGAAACAGCCAGCCGACCCGCCTCACAAATACCGCCGCCCCCCACATAGATGCGAGCCCTCGAACAGCCGCACCCTCTCCGTGTCCCATCATGACTCCCCCCCCCACCACCCCTCCACCTGAAAATCAACCCCCATCCCCCGACCGTGTAAGCCGCACCCGCTCGCTGGCGCTACCTGGGCCTCCCCCCCCACGGGGGGTCTCACCCGGTATGCAGACCGCGCCGAGGGTCGCGCATCGGTCCCCCCCGCGAGGGCATAACGCCGAAGGGGCGGAGCGGTAACATGTTAACACCAAGATGGGCTTACTAAGTTACAACATTAAACTTTAAGAAAGTTGTAAATCCAAGGCTGGCAACTAGCGACTGCGCATCGAATTAATTGCAGCAATAGTGAGCCTGCCACTTTTCACTTCGTCATTACGACGGCCGCTGTCCAGCGGCACCCAGAGACCTTTGGCTATGGGAGCCAAAGAGAAGACGCCCGGGCAAGAGCCCTCGGCTCAGCCCGCAACCCACGCGCCCTCATAGGTGAGCGTGATGAAACCCGGAGTCACTTATGTTTTTATAAATGGCAAAATCGATGACGTCGGGTGTTAGGCCCTCTGCCGTTGGTATGTGGGTCGGCTCGGACGGCCCCGCGGCTTCTATTTCGCGGGATGTTAGGGCGTCCAGTAATCGATGTCCGGGTGGATTGATTAGTCTTGATCCCCACACAGGGTGTTTGGCGTTGAAGTCGCCCGCTACCAGTGTGGGGGTGGAGTCGGTAAAGATGCCATCTAGGTCGGAGTCGTCGATTCTTGCCCCTGGCGGTCGATACGCGGCGTACAGCTTTAACTCAGCCCCGCCCGCTTCAAGTAGTACGCCGGTAGTGCGCAGTGATTGGAAGTCGGCCCAGGGAAGCTCGGTGTGAATGATGCCTCTGCGCACGAGAACAGCCGTCCCTCTGTAGGCGTTGCCTTCGGGGCTTATCTCGTCCCGCCTGTATACATGGTAATTCGGTATGTTGATGTTGATTCCCGGTTTAAGCATTGTCTCGCCCAGTAGAATGACATGAAGGTCTTGGGTTTGAGCGAGAAGGCGGAGCTCACCAATGTGGGGTCTCAGTCCCCCCGGGTTCCAGTAGGCCACTCGGAGTAGCCTTGGGGGGTGCCTTGGGACAACCAGCTCATTGCGTGCGTTATCGCTACGCATGGATCGAATCCCCTGGCGATGTTGTTGAGAATCCCCTGGAACAGACTCATTAGGAGCTGGAGAAAGGGGGTGGGGATGGTGCTGGGATTCCATTGCTGGTAGTGAGCCTGTGGAGTCTGGTGTGACTGGTGGGCGCTGGGACGGCGCGGCGCGCGTTGAGGGGGTGGTTGGGATGTCACTTGTGTCGGCAGTGGGTTCAATATTGGCTCCGGGCGGGAGCGAGAGTGGTCTCGATTGAGGCGTGGGTCCGGTCTGGGGGCCCATGGACGTTGTTGTGAGGGGACGGGGGGCACCTGTGATGGGCGGGTGCTCCGGGGAAGCTGTTGTGGATACAACGGTGGTGGTGCCCCCCTTTGGTGAAAACCCGACTGTGATACGGGTGGGGGGATGGTGGTGGGGGCAGGGGTAGGTGTTGCCCTTGAAGTGGATCGGGCTCGGGCGGATGATCTGCCTCTTCCTCGTCGGCGGCGGCGGCGGCGTCGCGACGGCACAGGCTCGCCGCGGGCGACTGGCGGGTTGGCTGGGGGCGCTAGGGTTGCGCCCTGCTGAGAGTCGCGCATGTCCGCGCTGCGCGGCTGTTCGGCCGGGCGCGCGGTGGGTGCGCGGTTGGTATGGTCCGGGATGGGCGGTTGCGTGCGGGCGCCGGTGCGGCGCGCAGCGTTTAGGAACGCCCTACAGCGACGGTCGTTGGCGGTATGGGCTTCGTTGCAATTTGCGCAGGTGGGGGGCTCAGCTCGATCCCGCGGACAGTCCGCAGCCGGGTGGTTTCCCGCGCATCGTACGCATCTCATGGGTCGATGGCAGTTGGCGGAGTTGTGGCCGAAGGCTTGACAGCGATGGCACTGGGATGGGCCGCTCCTGGGCCTCCAGGCCTCGATCACCACTCCCGGCATGCCCAGGAGTTCGTCGATGGCAAACAGTCGGGTTTGCTCCTCGCGGTCAATATGGGCTAACTGGGCGAAGTATATGCAGCCTGGCCTGCCGCGTTTCGCTCTGATCCCGCGGACTAGGTCGACTTCGAAGGCCATCTCTTCGAGGGCCTGTTTGATTTGGTGTGGCTCGGTGTCGGGGGGAATTCCGCGGATGGCCACTTTCGTTGGCCTCTCTTCCTCGGGTGCGTAGCAGTACCAGGTGATGTTTTGGTCGGCGGCGCTAGCGTCTATAAAGTGGCGCTGTGTTACCCTGAATTCTTCGGCTGACTTGGGTATGAATCGAACCCCTTTACCGAAGGGGCGTGCGTTTGGTGTATAGCCTAGTTTGCGCTTTATGGCTAATAGGTGGGTCGACCAGTTGGGAAGGCACTCGATTACAATCGGTGGGTAACCTCTGGGGCGAGTTTGGGTTTGGGTAGGCGGCGGCGATTGAGTAGTAGGCGGCAGCGGTGATGGCGCTGCTGCTGCATCGGCGTATGAGCGCCGTTGGCCATCATTTGTCTCGCTTACCTCATCGTATGGAGGGATGCCGGCATAGATGGTTGAGTACGTGCCGTCGAACGAGGGAGCGAGAGGACTAATGTGTCCTTCCATCGCTCCTAGGGCGTCGTCGTAGGCATCGGGGGTTGGTATACGGACGGTGCTTGAGGTGCGCCCTTCTGTCTGAAGTGGCGATGATGATCCACGGCAGGGGCGTTTCTCGTCTCTGTCGTCGAGGCTGTCGTCGTCGAGTTGGGAGCGACGACGTATTTCGGGACCGCGTGTCCCTCGCGATGTGCTCGGAGTGGGTTGGTCATCAACCCGTTCTTCGCGCCTCGTAGGGATACGGCTCTTCGATGGGTGGGAGGCCGACATATTGGCGGCTCTCGAAGAAATAATCCGGGGGTCCGGCGGTTTAGTTGGAATGGGCTTATTCGGATTCATAGAATTCGAATAAGGGGACTAGGTAGTAGGATTAATGGGTGGGGGAAGTGCGCGAATGGAAGGTGGTGGTGGTGGGGGGGTAGTGAGTATGAGGTGGGAGGGTATGGAGAAGGCAACACTCGGGGGAACACTGGTGGTTTTAGCACACGTAAAACGCAGTGATTCTAGCACAAACACTAAATGGACGATCACTACACAGAAGCGTCAATATCGCGAAAGAAAAGTCACTATTTAGATTTGTAGGTGGGCTCACACACGCGCGAGCGCGGTGGGCGGCGAGTAGTGGTGAGTAAAGCCGATTACGCACGACGGAAGCCGATCGGGCTCGACGCGAGACAGCGGAGCGGACACGACCGGTTCGAACGAAGGCGCACGGCGAACTACCACACACACATACACACACACACACACACACACGGCCTCGCATGTTCACTGTGTTAACTTCAGTTTTGCCGGTGCGCAACTAGCTGGCTCGGATGCGAACAAAGCGACCAATGACGGCGCGGCTTTACGAGAGCAGACCCCCCCCCCCCCCCCCCTCCGCGCGCGCATGCGGTCCCGCCGTCGTCGTGATAAGTTTCGTTTGCAATGTGTGTATAGATACATAGATGTCATCCTTTTTTTTTTTTTTGTTAATATCTCCTTTTTTTTTTTTTTTTGGCCTGCAGAATATAGGTTGTGTATATAGGTACAGTCGATGGCGCATCAATGTGCACAAATTTGCCTTTTGGCTCTACCTTATGACGTCGCAATAGAGTACGGTTTCATTTTTGTGGTAGCTTGATGTGCTTTCAACTGTACACACCCTGAAACCTATCCGCCTAACCGCCGGAGGAGCAAAAAAAAAAAAAAGACTCGCCACCCCGTATCGAACATTTTATAACAACGCAACGCCCCGACGACACATATTATATGTAGTTGTTGTACTATCCATCCGTTCCGTTCCGTTCCGTTCCGTTCCGTTGTGTACACAATACAAATACATGTGCTAGCAACCATCCATGTAACTAACTAACTAACTAAATAAATTAAATAAATAAATAACTAAGTAAGTAAGTAAGTAAGTAAGTAAGTAAAATAAATGAGTAATTTAGAATTTCTATAACGTATGACGTACAGTATACTTCTTAGAAACAATCCTCAAAAAGTTATAGAATAGTTTTGTGGCCCTGAAAAGGGCCTTTTACATTGGTGTAGTGCGTATCGTGTAGAGTCCACTGCAATGCAATGCAATGCTATGCTATGCTATGCTATGCCATGTAGACTGGCGCGCGGGTATCATCAAGTAGATACCGAACACGCCTTAAGCCTTCTTCTCAGTCTTCTTGGGCAGGAGTACAGCCTGGATGTTAGGCAGCACACCACCCTGTGCGATGGTCACACCGGACAGGAGCTTGTTCAACTCCTCGTCGTTGCGTATCGCGAGCTGGAGATGTCTCGGGATGATTCTGGTTTTCTTGTTGTCGCGAGCGGCGTTGCCGGCCAACTCGAGAACCTCAGCGGCGAGATACTCCATAACGGCGGCCAATTACACGGGCGCACCGGCACCGACACGCTCCGCATAATTGCCCTTGCGAAGGAGTCTGTGTATACGTCCCACTGGAAACTGGAGACCGGCACGATTGGAGCGAGACTTGACCTTCCCTTTAACTTTGCCGCCTTTGCCACGTCCGGACATGATGGAAATGTAGATTTACAAACAACACACAAGAAAAATCAAACGTCGAACCCTGACGTGCGTCGTACGTCAGAGTCGTGCGCTATGTGAACCGCGAGCGAACAACACAATGGGTTTCATCACTCACCCCATGGGGGGCGCGTGGACTGCGGGCTGAGTCTAAGACTATTGCCCGGGCTTCTTCTCGGGGGACAACAGTCCCTCGGGCGCTGGGTGCCGCTGGACAGCGGCCGTTAAACGAGCGGAAGTGTGGTGATGCGGTAGGTCCGCGTGTTGCGATTAAAGGTCGCTAGTTGCGATCCTCCACTCTAACCACTATTGTATCTAGTTGTTGTAGCCTTCTTGGCTTGGTGATGGCCGCTCCGCCCCTTCGGCGTTGTGCCCTCGTTGGGTGGTCTGCTGCACGGCCCTCGGCGCGGTCAGCATACCGGGTGAGACCCCGAGAGGGGAGGCCCAGGTAGCGCCTGCGAGCGGGTCGCGCAGATCGGATGAAGGGGGACGTAATGCGGTTGGCGGGGGTGGGGGGGGAATGGCATGATGGGGTAGGGTGGATGCAGGGATGGACGAGGGCTCGCATCTATGTAGAGGGCGGCGGTTTCTTAGCTGTGAACTTAGAGATGTTATAGGAGCTATAGTGGTTAGGTGGGTGTGGGCGCTGTTGTCGGCGCGGTCGAACATACGCCGTTTCATCTCCTCGATGACGTCATCTAGCGCTTCGATGCGTAGGTCGCGCGCGATGACGTCATTACGGACGTATCGACCGGCGCCGGCGATGGTGCGTGCAGCCCGGTTCTGTATGGCTTGTAGACGGGACCGCTGCGTCTGTGAACAGAGCTGGTACCATGCGGGCCCGGCGTATGTTATTACCGGTCGCAGGTACTGTTTATAGATGCGGAGTTTTACTCTTCTAGGTAGTCTTGAGTTGAAAATGTGAGAGAACCTCCCACGCACACGGTGACCAGATGCTGCTACTTGGTCGATGTGGTCGGTCATATGGAGGGTACGGTCCAATGTCACCCCCAAGTACTTGACCGACTTCTGCCACGCGACCTGTTGGTTACAAAGGGTGAGCGGGGGAGGGTGTTTCTTAGTGGTGGTAAGCAGGGCGGCGGTCTTATCCACGTTGACGGCCACTCGCCATTTGGATAGCCACTCCGGTAGGAGGTCAAGCTGGCGCTGCATTCGAGCTGCTGCAGTCTTGGGCCACGCCGACGACGTAAAGTATGCACTGTCGTCTGCATAGAGGGCCAGCTCGACTCTGGGCTCCCAGTCCTGTAGATCCTGGTTGATGGAGGGCAGATCGTTAGTGTAGACGCCATATAACAGTGGTGACAGGACGCTGCCTTGCGGCACGCCTGCCAGGATGGGGTGCTCGGCGGATCTCTCCTGCTCCACGGATACGTAGAAGCGCCTGCAGTTTAAGTATGCCGCAATTAGGTGGATTAAGGCCGGTGGAAACTTGGATGTGTTGAGCTTCTGGAGCAGACCGGGGTGCCAGACCCGGTCGAATGCCTTCTCCACATCCAGGAAGACGGCAACGGTACAGTGGGCCTTGTTTAGGGCTGTTGCCATGTGATGGAGCATGCGTGTTAGTTGAAGTGGTGTTGAGTGTCCACTACGGAAGCCATACTGCTCCTCTCGCGGATGGTAGTGTTTGTTCAAACGACGCAGCAACAGACGCTCGAACAGTTTTGAGAGATGGCATAAGAGCGTGATTGGTCTATAACTAGATGGGCGGCGTCTGTCTTTCCCCTCCTTCGGGATAACAATTACCTTCCCTAGTTTCCATGAGGAGGGAAAGTGGTGATGGCGGAGCGCAGCGTTAAATATTGCTGCCCAGGATGCGTAGGCGCGGCGAGGCAGCATCATCAGGGCGGGCGGGGGGAGGTTGTCTGGGCCTGGTGCCTTTCGCCTGTTCAGGTGCATAGCAATCTCTCTCACTTCTTTGGGGGAGATGAAGTAGTCACCCGGGAGGGGGGGGGGTGGAGTGTCCAGTATCTCCCTGACTTCGGACTCCACCCGTCTGTGGTGATCTTCAGCGACCGGGTCGGCAGGATGCGGTGTGAATTGGTGCTCCAAATGTGTGGCCAGGAGAGCGGCCCGGTCGTGGGCTGAGTATCGACGGTTGCCCATTTCGTCTAGTAGTGGGCATGGGGCCGGAGTCGTCTTTGTCGAGCGCTTGATAATCTTGCTTAGGCGGGCGGGGTCGCCCGAAGCCCTGTCGAGGGCGGCTTCCCACGTGTCGCCCCTCCATATCTGTACCTGTCTAGTGGTTTCAGCGGTCAACCTGTTGATCTCTGTTTTCAGACGAGGACATCTGATTTGGGCCCATAGTTTCAACAGGGACCGCTTCCTACTAATCTTGTCGCTGATGAACAGTGGGAGGGGGGCGCGTTTATAAGACCTTCTTGGTTTTGTGTGCTTATTCATAGATGCAATCATTGCATCGGTAAGTTGTTTTACCGACGCGTCTATGTCGGTGGGCGATCGGAGGGGGCCGGCCGGAGGGAAATTTTCTAAGTCTCGCCTATATGCAAGCCAGTCCGTTGAGTTGCGGGGCGGTTGCAAGTGTACCCCGCTAGTTGCCAAACCGATGTTTAACAAAATAGGAAGGTGTTGTGTACTCACTTCATGTAGGACCTCAATCTCTATAGGGGCTCCTACATTCCTAAATATAGTGAAGTCTATGACGTCAGGTGTAGAGTCGGCAGCGGTAGGTATGTGGGTCGGTTCGGCGGGGCCCGCGACTTCTATTTCGCGGGATGTTAATGCATCTAGTAGCCGACGCCCAGGTGGGTTTGTTAATCTGGACCCCCACGCAGGGTGCTTGGCGTTGAAATCGCCTGCTACCAATGTGGGGGTGGGATCTGTGAATATATTGTCAATATCAGACGCATCAATTCTTACCCCTGGGGGTCGGTAGGCGGCGTACAGCTTGAGCTCGGCCCCTCCTGCTTCAAGTCGTACGCCGATTGTGCGCAGGGATTCATAGTCGGCCCATGGAAGCTCGGAATGGATGATGCCTCTGCGCACGAGTACAGCTGTCCCTCGAAAGGCGTTGCCATCGGGGCTTGTTTCATCACGCCTGTAAATGTGATAGTTAGGAATATTAAAGTGGATTCCGGGTTTCAGCCATGTCTCGCCCAATAGTATTACGTGTAGGTCTTGCGTTTGGGCGAGAATGCGGAGCTCTCCAGCGTGGGATCTCAGTCCCCCCGGGTTCCAGTAGGCCACTCGAAGTAGCCTTGGGGGGTGCCTTGGGACAGCCAGCTCATTGCGTGCGTGATCGCTACGCATGGGTCGCATCCCCTTTTTTTTTTTTTTTTTTTTTTTTTTTTTTTTTTTTTTTTTTGTTTTCGCAGAAAATGGCATTACGCATTCCATCGTGTCGGGAGAACACGATGGATATGCGGGACTCTCCTCCATGCCTCTACCCGGCCGAGTGCCCGGTAAAGGCTTGGAGGCCTACCCACTAAAAACTGCGGCGTCCCAATACACATTGGGGCGGGTCGCGGGGCCCTTGGCCGGAATCGACCGCAACCCGCTCCAGTGTGGGTCCGCGCTCGTGGGCGGACCTCGCCTATGCTCCGTGAGGGACGGAGCAACGGGGTGAACCGTGACGCCCTGAACACCCCGCACGCCTGAGGGCCAAGTGCAATGCGACTGCCGGTCTCCCGCCCCGACAGCCGCTGGCCCCCCTTTCGGTGAGGGAAGGAATAAACCACACCCCCCGACCGACCCCGACCCACACAGGACGAGACTCCCGCGCCCGCGATGATCACCCAAGAACAAGTTCCCGGGCGCCATCGCAGGCGGCGCGGTCGCCCCGCCCAGCGCAGGCCGGAGGCGGCCGAGGTGTGCTAACGGCCTTCCCCCCCCCCACCTCACCGGGATGTGCGTCCGCGGAAGCCCCCCGGAAACAAAAGTTCCCGGAGGGCTCCCGCGGTCGCCATCCCATCGGGCCCCCTCTCGGCCACGCCAGGCGATAAAGGAGAAAACTCCGTTATCACCCGTAGTTTCCGAGTGAGGGTCCTACCCTCGGGGGATGCTGTTCCCGAGGGTCCTCCTCAAGCGCTCCGCGTGCGACCCCCGCACGCGCCCGCGCTTCCGGCGTCTTCACGCCCCTCCCGCGAGGGAGGGGTGGAAGGCGCTCTCTCCCCCCCGAGCGTTTTTACGGGGGGGGTTGGGCACCCGACGGGCTGGGTGCCCCTTCCTCCATGGGGACCACCGGTGGTGGAGGGGCCCTCCCCTTCACCACCGGTGGGTCGCACCTGCGACTGCCCATGACGTGGTCGGCCGGCCTCCCAAAGGAGGCGCACACCGAGCACGCCGGCTCCCCCTTGCAGGTAGCGGCAGTGTGTCCTGTGGGTCCGGTCTGGGGGCCCAGGGACGTTGGTGGAGGGGGACGGGGGGCACCTGTGATGGGCGGGTGCGAGCGAACATTTTTTTTTTTTTTTTTTTTTTTTTTTTCCCCCACGGACGCGAGGTAGGGAGGTGGTGAATCCTACATGGATACATCGGCCGGCCGAGAGGTTATGTCAGACTCGTACTGACTAAACACCACCTGAAGTAGGTGCCATTAGCCGGGAAGGCTATACAGGCTTTATAGAAGCGATCGCTCTCGGGAATGAGAGTCGACGCAGCGCCGCGCTAACTAAGTTAGCGCCTGCGCGAGAGAACGGGCCACGCCCCTATTGGACGCGGTCCGTGTCCTAATGTAATATACGAGTTGCGGAAGGCCGCTCGTAATTTGAGATAAAACAAAAGATAGATGATACATGGGATTACGCGTGAATTAAGTACGATTTGGGATCGAGAAATATACTATGATTTAAACTGCATTGTTCGGACAAGGGAGCGGGACTGGGTCCGCTATCAAGTACGAACAATGCCAAAAACAAATATAAACTAGGTTCGACGATTTCATGGACGAAACCTATTTGTCGCAACGGCACCGGCGCCGTATCACGAGCGAGGGAGATGGCAATAGAGCTCAGAAGGAGACAGACTATTGCGTAAACGCGGACTGTTAAGTGTGTTGGGATTTAAGATTCCAACGCACTCAGCAGATGCGAGTGCTCACAGAGCGCTATGAGCCTCGCTTGAGCTGAGCCAGCTTGCCGCAGCTTGCTGGCTAGGACGGTAATTTCGCGCACGTCTATGCCTTCTAAGGCTGACCGGATGGTCGTTAAGTCGTCCGCGAGATTGAAGTTAGTAGGCGCGCCGGCGCCTTTAGGTGGGCCCCCACGTGGGCTGGGAGTAGGAGGCACCGGGGCCCTGGCGGGGCCCCAGTGGGGTACGGAAGGAGGAGCCGGCGCTGGGGCCCTGAGGGGGCCCCGCGCTTGTTTGGGGACAGCTGGGGCCTTTGGGGGGCCCCGGGCGGGGGTGGCGGTTGGTTTCCTCGCCGGAAGGGCGGGGAAGTTTTCCGCTGTAGGAGGAGGTGGGGCGCGCCACGACCTTTGCGGGGCCGCGGTGCGAGGCTTGGGATTGGGTTTTGGCGCGCGGGGACAACCCCGGTAATTTGCTGTGTGACCGACTTGGTTACACAGCACACACGCCGGTGGGGAGGTGGACTCGCGGGTGCGAGTGCACTCGTGGGTAGGGTGGGGTATAAGGCACTTGACGCACCTATACGGAGCCCTGCAATTAACCGCGGCGTGGCCATACAGTTGACACCGGTGACACTGTATGGGCATCGCTCTACGATGTGGCTTTTCAGCCCTAATGCCGGAGAGCCCACAGACGGTGAGCTCTTCGCGGAAGATGTTGCTGGCACTCGCGCCAGGCGCCATCTTTACTAACGCGAGCGGGTAAGATTTCCCGGACTTCGCGTACATTTTATGGACTGCTTCCACGGGGAAGCCCTGTTTGACTAGGTCATCCCGGACCATTTCGTTGGGGAGTTCGAAAGGAACCCCCCTAAGGATGCCGACCATCTTCCGCTCCTCGGGGAGCGTGAAGGTGTGGTACGCGATTTCATTTTTCGCGAGGTAAGCGGTTAGGCCGCGGTAACTGTTAACGTCCGCGACGATGATTTTAATTGATTCCGCGGTATTAGACGCGCGGAGGTATTGCCACCCGTTGGTGGTGCATGCGAGGGACACCTGACCCCATTTTGCCTTATCGCGAAGGTCAATGGGCGGTGGTCTGGGAGCGCGGCGGCCTTCCGGCGGAGCCGCGGAGCTAGCCGCTGAAGGCGGCGTAGTCGTGACGGGCGCACGCGGGCGCGGGCGCGGGGACGCGGGGGACGGTTTATCCGACGCGGGCGGGGAGGGGGTATTGCGAAGCTTAGTGCGACGCTTTTTGCGATTCGATACCGGCGTGAAGTCGTTATCCGACTCCACGACGGTGGATCGATTAGAAGAATGAGCGGAGTCGGACTCCGTCTCGTAATCGTTGTCTGAGGCCGGCGCGGAGCGCTCAGACGCGGTGCGTTTCGATGACGCGACGGCGACGTGCGTAGTGACGACGTCCATGATCTCGTCGAACTTTTGAGACGAGGATTCCGGTGAGGCCGGCTTGGCGGTCCTGATGACTGCGTGAACTGCTTGAAGAACTTGAGGGGACGGGTGAAGCCCATGGGCTTTCATCACCTCGGTGATTCGCCCGAGGAGGTCGGCCATTGCGGCTGGGGTGATGACTCGTTGACTCGCTGCGCCCCCCTGCCGTGGGGCAGGAGGGGGGACGGGGGACAGTTATCCCTAGTGGATAACCGTCAAGTCCTTCGCCCTAGAGCTCCGGACCTCCGGTGTTCCCAAGGCCAGAAGGGCCTTGGAGAGCGCACCGGGACACGCTCAGGCTAGCTTCGTTGGCACCGTTAGGTATCCACTAGCCTCAAACGCGAGGGCTGGAGTAGCGAAGTAGGCCTCCCGCCGTGAAAACGGCGTTCGGGGCTTCGTGCCAGCAGCCCTTAACGATGCCGAAAACGTACGGCTGACGTAACTGACGTACACTTGTCTGTTTCCTAAAGAAACAAAGAAGTCGACCGGAAGACCGAACACGAACCGTCGCGAGAGCACGCAGTTGCGAGAAGGCTCGCAACTAGCGGCTGCCAATCCGCACTGGAGCGCGAACGAGCGAGACGGCGAGTGAGTTTAAGCGGAACGGGCGCACACTAGGGGGCGCTGTAGTCGGAGCGGAGCAGAGAACACTGGATGCGACTGTGGCGGCCGACGTGCCGAACCGGAATGGGAGAGAGCGAACAACAATGGGTTTCATCACTCACCCCATGGGGGGCGCGTGGACTGCGGGCTGAGTCTAAGACTATTGCCCGGGCTTCTTCTCGGGGGACAACAGTCCCTCGGGCGCTGGGTGCCGCTGGACAGCGGCCGTTAAACGAGCGGAAGTGTGGTGATGCGGTAGGTCCGCGTGTTGCGATTAAAGGTCGCTAGTTGCGATCCTCCACTCTAACCACTATTGTATCTAGTTGTTGTAGCCTTCTTGGCTTGGTGATGGCCGCTCCGCCCCTTCGGCGTTGTGCCCTCGTTGGGTGGTCTGCTGCACGGCCCTCGGCGCGGTCAGCATACCGGGTGAGACCCCGAGAGGGGAGGCCCAGGTAGCGCCTGCGAGCGGGTCGCGCAGATCGGATGAAGGGGGACGTAATGCGGTTGGCGGGGGTGGGGGGGGGAATGGCATGATGGGGTAGGGTGGATGCAGGGATGGACGAGGGCTCGCATCTATGTAGAGGGCGGCGGTTTCTTAGCTGTGAACTTAGAGATGTTATAGGAGCTATAGTGGTTAGGTGGGTGTGGGCGCTGTTGTCGGCGCGGTCGAACATACGCCGTTTCATCTCCTCGATGACGTCATCTAGCGCTTCGATGCGTAGGTCGCGCGCGATGACGTCATTACGGACGTATCGACCGGCGCCGGCGATGGTGCGTGCAGCCCGGTTCTGTATGGCTTGTAGACGGGACCGCTGCGTCTGTGAACAGAGATGGTACCATGCGGGCCCGGCGTATGTTATTACCGGTCGCAGGTACTGTTTATAGATGCGGAGTTTTACTCTTCTAGGTAGTCTTGAGTTGAAAATGTGAGAGAACCTCCCACGCACACGGTGACCAGATGCTGCTACTTGGTCGATGTGGTCGGTCATATGGAGGGTACGGTCCAATGTCACCCCCAAGTACTTGACCGACTTCTGCCACGCGACCTGTTGGTTACAAAGGGTGAGCGGGGGAGGGTGTTTCTTAGTGGTGGTAAGCAGGGCGGCGGTCTTATCCACGTTGACGGCCACTCGCCATTTGGATAGCCACTCCGGTAGGAGGTCAAGCTGGCGCTGCATTCGAGCTGCTGCAGTCTTGGGCCACGCCGACGACGTAAAGTATGCACTGTCGTCTGCATAGAGGGCCAGCTCGACTCTGGGCTCCCAGTCCTGTAGATCCTGGTTGATGGAGGGCAGATCGTTAGTGTAGACGCCATATAACAGTGGTGACAGGACGCTGCCTTGCGGCACGCCTGCCAGGATGGGGTGCTCGGCGGATCTCTCCTGCTCCACGGATACGTAGAAGCGCCTGCAGTTTAAGTATGCCGCAATTAGGTGGATTAAGGCCGGTGGAAACTTGGATGTGTTGAGCTTCTGGAGCAGACCGGGGTGCCAGACCCGGTCGAATGCCTTCTCCACATCCAGGAAGACGGCAACGGTACAGTGGGCCTTGTTTAGGGCTGTTGCCATGTGATGGAGCATGCGTGTTAGTTGAAGTGGTGTTGAGTGTCCACTACGGAAGCCATACTGCTCCTCTCGCGGATGGTAGTGTTTGTTCAAACGACGCAGCAACAGACGCTCGAACAGTTTTGAGAGATGGCATAAGAGCGTGATTGGTCTATAACTAGATGGGCGGCGTCTGTCTTTCCCCTCCTTCGGGATAACAATTACCTTCCCTAGTTTCCATGAGGAGGGAAAGTGGTGATGGCGGAGCGCAGCGTTAAATATTGCTGCCCAGGATGCGTAGGCGCGGCGAGGCAGCATCATCAGCGCGGGCGGGGGGAGGTTGTCTGGGCCTGGTGCCTTTCGCCTGTTCAGGTGCATAGCAATCTCTCTCACTTCTTTGGGGGAGATGAAGTAGTCACCCGGGAGGGGGGGGGGTGGAGTGTCCAGTATCTCCCTGACTTCGGACTCCACCCGTCTGTGGTGATCTTCAGCGACCGGGTCGGCAGGATGCGGTGTGAATTGGTGCTCCAAATGTGTGGCCAGGAGAGCGGCCCGGTCGTGGGCTGAGTATCGACGGTTGCCCATTTCGTCTAGTAGTGGGCATGGGGCCGGAGTCGTCTTTGTCGAGCGCTTGATAATCTTGCTTAGGCGGGCGGGGTCGCCCGAAGCCCTGTCGAGGGCGGCTTCCCACGTGTCGCCCCTCCATATCTGTACCTGTCTAGTGGTTTCAGCGGTCAACCTGTTGATCTCTGTTTTCAGACGAGGACATCTGATTTGGGCCCATAGTTTCAACAGGGACCGCTTCCTACTAATCTTGTCGCTGATGAACAGTGGGAGGGGGGCGCGTTTATAAGACCTTCTTGGTTTTGTGTGCTTATTCATAGATGCAATCATTGCATCGGTAAGTTGTTTTACCGACGCGTCTATGTCGGTGGGCGATCGGAGGGGGCCGGCCGGAGGGAAATTTTCTAAGTCTCGCCTATATGCAAGCCAGTCCGTTGAGTTGCGGGGCGGTTGCAAGTGTACCCCGCTAGTTGCCAAACCGATGTTTAACAAAATAGGAAGGTGTTGTGTACTCACTTCATGTAGGACCTCAATCTCTATAGGGGCTCCTACATTCCTAAATATAGTGAAGTCTATGACGTCAGGTGTACAGTCGGCAGCGGTAGGTATGTGGGTCGGTTCGGCGGGGCCCGCGACTTCTATTTCGCGGGATGTTAATGCATCTAGTAGCCGACGCCCAGGTGGGTTTGTTAATCTGGACCCCCACGCAGGGTGCTTGGCGTTGAAATCGCCTGCTACCAATGTGGGGGTGGGATCTGTGAATATATTGTCAATATCAGACGCATCAATTCTTACCCCTGGGGGTCGGTAGGCGGCGTACAGCTTGAGCTCGGCCCCTCCTGCTTCAAGTCGTACGCCGATTGTGCGCAGGGATTCATAGTCGGCCCATGGAAGCTCGGAATGGATGATGCCTCTGCGCACGAGTACAGCTGTCCCTCGAAAGGCGTTGCCATCGGGGCTTGTTTCATCACGCCTGTAAATGTGATAGTTAGGAATATTAAAGTGGATTCCGGGTTTCAGCCATGTCTCGCCCAATAGTATTACGTGTAGGTCTTGCGTTTGGGCGAGAATGCGGAGCTCTCCAGCGTGGGATCTCAGTCCCCCCGGGTTCCAGTAGGCCACTCGAAGTAGCCTTGGGGGGTGCCTTGGGACAGCCAGCTCATTGCGTGCGTGATCGCTACGCATGGGTCGCATCCCCTGGCGATATTGTTGAGAATCCCCTGGAACAAACTCATTAAGAGCTGGAGAAAGGGGGCGGGGATGGTGCTGGGATTCCATTGCTGGTAGGTCTGTGGAGTCTGATGAGCCTGGTGGGCACTGGGACGGCGCGGCGCACGTTGAGGGAGTGGTTGTGGTTGGAATGCCGATTGAGTCGGCGGCGGATTCGATATTGGCTCCGGACGGGAGCGAGAGTGGTCTCGAGCGAGACGTGGGTCCGGTCTGGGGGCCCAGGGACGTTGGTGGAGGGGGACGGGGGGCACCTGTGATGGGCGGGTGCTCCGGGGAAGCTGTTGGGAGTACAACGGTGGCGGTGCCCCCCGTTGGTAAAAACCCGACTGTGGTGCGGGAGGGGGGATGTTGGTAGGGGTAGGGGTAGTTGTGGCCCTTGGTGTTGTGGATCGGGCTCTAGCAGATGATCTACCTCTTCCTCGGCGGCGGCGGCGGCGGCGCCGAGACGGCACAGGCTCGCCGCGGGCAACGGGCGGGTTGGCTGGGGGCGCTAAGGTTGCGCCCTGTTGTGAGTCGCGCATGTCCGCGCTGCGCGGCTGTACAGCCGGGCGCGCGGTGGGTGCGCGTCTGGTATGATCCGGGATAGGTGGTTGAGTGCGGGCTCCGGTGCGGCGCGCAGCGTTTAGGAATGCCCTACAGCGCCGGTCGTTGGCGGTGTGGGCTTCACTGCAGTTGGCGCAGGTGGGGGGCTCAGCTCGATCTCGCGGACAGTCCGCGGCTGAGTGGTCACCCGCGCATCGGACGCATTTCTTGGGCCGGTGGCAGTTGGTGGAGCTATGGCCGAAAGCTTGACAACGATGGCACTGGGATGGGCCGCTCCTAGGCCTCCAGGCCTCGATCACGACTCCCGGCATGCCCAGGAGTTCGTCGATGGCAAACAGGCGGGTTTGCTCTTCTCGGTCAAGGTGGGCTAGCTGGGCGAAATAAATACAGCCCGGCCTGCCACGCTTCGCTCTGATCCCGCGGACTAGGTCGACTTCAAAAGACATTTCTACAAGGGCCTGTTTAATTTGGTCCGGCTCGGTGTCAGGGGGGATTCCTCGGATGGCCACTTTCGTTGGCCTCTCCTCCTCGGGTGCGTAGCAGTACCAGACGATGGACTGGTCAGCGGAGCTAGCGTCCATAAAGTAGCGCTGAATGACCCTGAATTCTTCAGCTGACCTGGGTATGAATCGGACCCCTTTCCCGAAGGGGCGTGCGTTTGGTGTATAGCCTAAGGTACGTTTTATGGCTAGTAAATGGGTCGACCAGTTAGGGAGGCACTCGATCACTATCGGCGGGTAACCTCTGGGGCGGGTTTGGGTTTGGGTAAGCGGCGGCGGTTGTGTAGTGGGCGGTATCGGAGAAGGTGCTGCTGCTGCATCGGCGTATGAACGCCGCTGGTCGTTGTTTGTCTCGCTTATCTCATCATATGGAGGGATGCCGGCATAAATGGTTGAATAAGTGCCGTCGAACGAGGGAGCGAGAGGACTGGTACGTCCTTCCATCGCTCCTAAGGCGTCATCGAAGGCATCTGGAGTTGGTGTGCGGACGGCGCTTGGGGTGCGCCCTTCCGTCTGAAGTGGCGATGATGATCCACGGCAGGGACGTTTATCCTCTCTATCGTCTAGGCTATCGTCGTCTAGCTGAGAGCGACGACGAATTTCGGGGCCACGTGTCCCTCTTGATGTGCTCGGTACGGGTTGTTCATCAACCTGCTCCTCGCGCCTCGAGGGGATGCGGCTCGTTGGTGTTCTAGCGGCCGACATTGCGGCGGCTCGCGATGGATTAATCCGGGGGTCCGGAGGTTTATTTGGAGTGGGCTTATTCGGATTCATAGAATTCGAATAAGGGGACTTGGTAGTAGGGTTGATGGGTAGGGGAAAGTACACAAGTGGAGGGAGGCGGTGGTGGGGGTAGTGAGTATGTGGTGGGAGGGTATGGGATAGACAACACTCGGGGGGAACACTGGAGATTTTACACACGTAAAACGCAGTGTTTCTTGCACAAACACTAAATGGACGATCACTACACAAAAGCGTCAATATCGCGGAAGAAAAGTCACTATTTAGTATTTGTAGGTAGGCACACACACGCGCGAGCGCGGTAGCGGCGAGTACAGCCGAGGACGTACGACGGAAGCCGGTCGGGCTCGACGCGATTACTCAGCGGAGCGGACACAACCGGTTCGGACGAAGGTTCACGACGACTCAAAATACTCGCGGAGAGAGCGAACAGCGCGTTCTGAAATATATATGCAGTCGGGCCGTATGCCACGTAGTGGGGCTTGCGCTAAGAACGGCACTGTGCGATAAGGACGGATAGATAGACGGCGGAGAGACAGGCTCAGGCTGGCAACGAAACGAAACGCGACGCAAGTCACGTGACACGCACTAGACTCATCATAAAATCATAGTTAACGCCGTGATGGAATAATAATAATAATAATAATAAATGTTTCTTACATTCACACGAATTAGCCTAGCCTTGTGTTATGGATACTAGGGTAACGGATAGATAGATAGATAGATAGATAGACATACGTATAATGAATCGCTACCGTTGCACCAAACAGTCGTCAAATAGATAGATAGATAGATAGATAGGTAGGTAGGTAGGTAGGTAGGTAGGTAGGTAGGTAGGTAGGTAGGTAGGTAGGTGTGTATGTGTGTGTGTGTGTTTGTGATGACGTCGTACTGGCTGTGTCTAAGAAACAGTTCGCATAACCGAACATAGAGCTGTTTGTTAGCCCTGAAAAGGGCTGTTTTTGGATATCGTGGTGCACGTTGTTGTATTGTTTTGTTTCATCATATAATCTCGACGGTCTGGAGTGTCGAAAAAAAAAAAAGAAAAAAAAAAAAAAAGAAAACGCAACAGCAACGGCAATCATCGGCATCGGCGGCGGCAGCAGACAGCAGACAGCAGCAACGCGAAGGATAACAACAAACGTGCCGAGTGCGAGCGCGCGTTATGTATTATTGCGCGCACAGCACAGCACCGCACCGCATCGCATCGCATCGCATCGCATCCAAACGCAGGCGGCGTTCGTCGCTTCACATCGCCAGCTAGCTAGCTCGCTCGCGCACTTTTGCACGCTGTTTACTTCTTGGAGGCGGCTGCCTTCTTGGCGGCGGGTTTAGATTTGGGCGTAGCGGCGGCCTTCTTCGGTTTGGGCGCTTTAGGTTTCTTGGTTGGCGGCTTTGCGGTCTTCTTAGCCTTGGGAGCGGCCTTGGCCTTCGACGCGGCCGCCGATGATGCGGCGCTCTTTTTGGCGGCGGGCTTCCTCTTGGCGGCGGCTGCGGCCGCGGCGGCCTTCTTGTCCTTCGCGGCGGCGGCGGCAGCGGCGGCCGTGGAAGATTTCGACTTGGCGGGCGAGGATGCAGAGGCGGCGCCCTTCTTCGGCCTACCTGCCGCGGCGGACTTCTTAGATTTTGCCGATGCGCCGCCGGCGGCGGCGCCGCCCTTCGCTGCGGAGGTGCCCTTGCTCGCTGCCGGTTTCTTGGACGCCGCCGATTTGGACTCCAATTTGAAGGAACCGGACGCTCCCTTGCCCTTGGTCTGTATCAGAGCACCGGACTCCACGGCGCTCTTTAGATATTTCCTGATGAACGGCGCCAACTTCTCAGCGTCGACGTCGTACCGTGCCGCTATGTATTTCTTGATAGCTTGCAGTGACGAGCCGCTGCGCTCTTTCAACTCCTTGATGGCGTTGTTCACCATTTCCGACGTCTTGGGATGGGTCGGCTTCGCCTTCGGTTTCTTCGGTCCTCCGGCCGCTGCAGACTTCGGTTTCTTCGCCGGCGTAGCGGGGGCGGGGGCTTCGGAAGCGATTGCGGTGTCTGCCATTGTAGTATTACAGTTGTTGCTTTTCTTTTTTTTTTTTTTTTGTTGTTGAAACGAAACGAACGAACTGACTGAGTGACGCGCAGACGCAGAGCGATATTAGATATATGTAGGTATGTATGTAACACACAGAGAGACAGATGTCGCCACAGACGACGTCTCGCTCGGACTGGAAGTCGCGAGGCAATACCATAAAGAGAGCCGGCGTGTCGTTGGACATTTTCTCGTATGAACGCTCACAAGTTTTCACTAACATTGTTACGAAAATATATGATTATATAAATATTTTACAATGATTCAATGTTAAAGATCACTCTTATCTAATATTCTATAGTGTCCCTGTCGTATTGCACACAAATGAACAGCGACAGTTGAATAGGTGAAACGCGAGAGCGGTTTATTTTCGTTATCGACTATCTCGCGTACCTGGGGGTTCGATTTAATGTTGATTTTCTATTAGAAAAATAACGCGTGATCAATTTTATGTGCTTTAGATAAAACTGTAATATAACGGTCCTCAATAGTAAAAGTAATCCGTAGTTGTTGCGATTGTTTCAAGTCGAAAATATCGCAGTGACCGCGACTGTCGTAAAACACACGCAGCAGAGAGTGGATAGACGTCGGCTCGATGTTCGAAATGGAATGCAATGCAATGCAGTGTAACAAAATGAAACTCAATAAGGATTAATAGAAAGCGAATGATATAAAATTAAATTGAAAAATTAAATAAAATAATAAAATAAAAACGAACGAACGTACGTACTAGAGAAAGAAAGGAAGGAAGAAAGAACGGTCGGGCGCGAAAGTACTGCCCCCGGGCCGGGCCGGGCCTGGACGGGAGGGAGAAACAGCCAGCTGGGAACCGAAACCAACCAACCAACGATGGATGGATGGATGAATTAATCAAACAAACGAACAAAAAAAACAAACGCGGCGGCGGAATAGAGAAACAAATAATGAAGAAGGAAAAGAAAAGAAAAACGTTACGCGTGTCCGTCCGTGCGGTATACAACTATCCAGTGTGAAGATGGCAGATTTCATCCATGTTCGTGTCGTGCGTGGTGTGGTTTAGCTTGTTTAATTTTGTTTCAAAGCGATAGATAGATAGATAGATAGGTAGGTAGGTAGGTAGGTAGGTAGGTAGGTAGGTAGGTGCTTAACAGTACCTGCCTATATTATTATTATTATGTGAGTGAGTGAGTGAGTGTGTGTGTGCGTGCGTGCGTGCTGTATGATGGAGATCCATTGGCTTTGTATGTTTGTGGCTGGAGATTTATGGATGTATGAAGCAATTAGCTTACTTACTTAATTAATTGCTTTATTTATTGATATCGCGTAAGTAGGTAGGTAGGTAGGTATGGGTGGATCGGTTTCGTGGCAATTGAACAATGACAGTGTACATGCGTATAGTAGAAACAATAGTTGGCAACAACGATGAAACTCTTGCGGCCCTGAAAAGGGCCTTTTTTTTTGTTTATGTGCGCGTGTTCGCGAGAGCGCGACTCGGCTGTAGATATGTATGTATGTATGTATCTATCTATCCACCGATGAAGACGTCGGATACGATACGATACGTACGTACTCTTACAACGCAACATCGCACGGCTCGCTGGCACAGCACGGCTTAACCGCCGAAACCATACAAGGTGCGCCCTTGACGCTTCAGGGCGTAGACGACATCCATCGCGGTGACGGTTTTCCTCTTGGCGTGCTCCGTGTAAGTTACAGCGTCGCGGATCACGTTCTCGAGGAATACCTTCAGCACACCGCGAGTCTCCTCGTAGATCAGACCGGAGATACGTTTCACACCACCTCTGCGTGCGAGACGGCGGATGGCCGGCTTGGTGATACCTTGGATGTTATCGCGGAGAACTTTCCTGTGACACTTCGCTCCACCTTTTCCGAGCCCCTTGCCTCCTTTACCGCGACCGGTCATCTTGCTGGTTGCCCTCGATTAGATAGATTCCTCCTCGTTAGTTAAGTGTCGTCCGACGACGAGCTCGCTCGCTCGCTTGCTTGCGCTTGCGGACGGACAAACTCAAAATACTCAACGAAAGAAGGTCGGGCCTTCTTCTGCAATTGCAGGTGCGGGCTTGAGCTGTCGCTCCTGCCCGGGCATCTTCTCATGGGGTGACTACCCCATGGCTATTGTGAGTTGTAGTCTGAAAGACTAAAAGATGGAAGTTAGTAGGGCGACTGAATAGTAGTAACAGTCGCTAGTTGCGAAACCATCTTTTTACAGCCTCGTTTCACTCTCGTGCTTGCGCGGAGGACTGATGCGCGGCTCTCGGCGCGGTCTGCATGCCGGGTGAGACCCCCCCCGAGGGGGGGGAGGCCCAGGCAGCGCCAGCGAGCGAGCCGCGACTTGTACAGTCGGGTTGCGGGGTTGTAATTGTGGGTGGTGGAGTTGTAGATTGATGTGTGGGAAGTAGAGGGTGGGGAAGTGGAGGGGGCGCAAGCACGCTGCGAGGCACTGATTTCTTCTTCTTTAGCGTGACGTCTTCTTGCGGTGCGATATTGTGAAGATTGGTATGGGCGCCGTGGTCTGCTCGGTCAAACATCCTCTTTGCGATGTTGTTAATGACGTCATCAAGCTGCGCGACTTTGAGGTCGCGCGCGATGACGTCATTGCGGACGTATCTGCCCGCTCCTGATGCGATGCGGAGACTCTGGTTTTGCACGATGTCTAGGCGTCGGCGCTGCGTCTGGGAGCAAAGTGCATACCACGCTGGTGCTGCATATATGAGTGTGGGTCTTATGTACTGCAGATATATTTTCCTTTTGGTACTAAGTGGGATGTTGGATTTCAAAATGGGATAAAGTGCCGTGCGTGCGCGCCTTCCTGCTGTGGTTACTTTATCCACATGTTTTGACATATGGAGCGTGCGGTCAAGGGTCACTCCTAGATAAGTGGCCTCGTTGCTCCACTCGATGGATTGGCCCAGGAGCGTGAGTTTGGGCGGCGTTCTTCTTGTGGTTGTTTGCAGGGCGGATGTCTTGCTTACGTTAACTGCGATCCTCCATTTGGCGAGCCACTCTGGTAGAAGGTCGAGTTGCTTCTGCATGCGCCTGGCCGCCATACTCGGCCAGGCTGATGATGTGAAGAATGCGCTATCATCAGCGTATAAGGCCAGCTCAACCTTGGGCTCCCATTCTTTTAGGCTGCCGTTGATGGAAGGGACATCATTGGTGTATAGTCCGTATAAGGTTGGCGAAAGGACGCTTCCTTGCGGCACGCCCGCCTCGATGCGATGCTCGGTGGACTCGCACGCTTCCACTGCTACCACAAATGAGCGTTCCTTTAAGTAGTCGGCAATGAGATGAACTAGGGCCTTAGGTAGATCGGTGGAGCTCAATTTGTGTATAAGGCCTTGATGCCAGACTCTGTCGAAGGCCTTCGCTATGTCTAGGAACACTGCCACTGTGCAGTGTTCCTTATTTATGGAGGAAGCCATATGGTGGATAAGTCGCGCCAACTGGAGAGTGGTCGAGTGGCCGCTTCGGAATCCGAATTGCTCCGGGCGCGGTTCGTAATATGGGTTCAAGCGGCTTAGAATTAGTCTCTCAAAGACCTTTGCCATATGGCTAAGGAGGGTGATTGGACGGAAATTTTCAGGTCGGCGCTTGTCTTTGCCCGGTTTGGGGATCATTATGATTCTGCCCCTCTTCCAGGGAGTGGGAAAGTGGTTGAGGCGTAGAGCTGCATTCATCACTTGCGTCCATGTAGCAATCGCTCGTCTTGGCAGTGATGAAATGGCTGTAGGTGGAATTTGGTCGCCGCCAGGGGCCTTCCTTTTATTGAGATGGGTGACCACTCTTCTCACTTCCGCTGGCGAGATGAAGAAGCGGCCTGGTAAAGGTGGAGGTGAGTCGGCCAGGAGTTGTTCTACCTGCAGCCGGATGTCCTCATGGAATTCCGCCGCGTCTGGGTCAGCGGGGTGGGGGGTAAATTGCCCTTCCAGATGTGTGGCGAGGAGGTTGGCTCTGTCCTGCGCGGAGTAACGCCTGTTTCCCTGCTCGTCTATAAGTGGACAGATGGAGGCCGCCGGCTTTGTAAATCTGCGCAGGAGTTTGTAAAGCTGGGAGTTGTCATCGGTTGCTTTGTCTATGGTGGCCTGCCATACGTCACCTCTCCATGTCTTGACCAAGGAGGCGACTTCGGCGGCCACTTTGTTCAGCTCGGCTTTAAGTCGGGGGCAGCGGATACGTGCCCATAGTGAGAGCAGCTCCTTCTTCTTTCTCAATTTCAACTTGATATGTGCTGGCAGTGAGGGTCTTTGGCGCGACAATTGGAGTTTAGAGTTCCGCTCCATAGCTTCACGCATCTCCACCGTGAGTTTAGAGACTGCTTCATCAATCTCTGCTGCTGAGGAGAGTGGGCCGGGCACTGAGAGATTTGTCATCTCAATCGCGTACGCCTCCCAGTCGATCTTGTAGCGAGGTGGTGGTGGAACCACTGCGTCAGGGTTGGCATCCAGGGTGATTAGGACAGGCTGATGTTGAGTATCCATCCCGTAGATAGTTTCTATGTTTATTTGCACCCGGATGTTTCTGAGTAAGGCGATATCAATGATGTCGGGCCTTAGGTTAGAGTCAGTAGGGATATTAGTTGGGTCGGATGGCCCTATAATCTCTATCTCTCTGCTTGTAGCGGCTGATAATAAACGTCGCCCATCAGTATTGGTGATGTTGGACCCCCATAGTGGGTGTTTGGCATTTAGGTCACCCATAACCAAGGTAGGCGTGTCGTTAGTGAAGATGCAATCTAAGTCGACCGAACTGAAACCGGAGTTGGGGGGGCGGTACGCCGCATAGACTTTAAGCTCGGCCCCGCCCACTTTAATCATGACGCCCGTTGATCTCATATATGTATATTCAGGCCACGGCAGCTCGTAGTGAATGATGTCTTTACGTACTAGTACCGCTGTGCCTCTATATGGGGTCCCTGTTTCAGTTAGTTCGTCTCTTCTGTATATGAAGTAATTGGGTATTGATAGCCTGTCTTTAGGTTTTAGAAATGTTTCGCCTAGTAAGATAAGGTGAAGGTCCTGTATCTGCGCTAATAGGCGAAGTTGGTTGACCCGTCGGTTCACGCCTCCTGGGTTCCAATACGCGATCCTGAGAACCCTTGGATGCCTTGGGTGAGCCTCCGCGTTGCGTTGAGTGTCGACGTTGTAGGGTCGACGCCGTTGGAGATCTCCACTATCATTCCTTGCAGTACGTTGATGAACAACTGGAGGGCTTGGAGTAGCGCCGTCGTTGTATTGTGCTGAGGGAGCGGTTGTGGGTGGTACATAGGTTGATGGGTGGTGGCTGTCATTTGTGGTGCTCTGGGAGGGCGCGGTTGTCTCTGTGGTAGAGGTCTGAAGGCGGATGGAGCGGCCTGGTTGGTTTCCGCTTGTTGGTGCGCGTCTCGTACAAGTCGGGAAACGCACGACGGAAGCCGGTCGGGCTCGACGCGAGATAGCGGAGCGGACACAACCGGTTCGGACGAAGGCGCACGGCGTACTACGCACTCACTCACCCGACTCAACGAAACCCGTATTCCGCTCTATATATACAGTCGCGCACCACTCCGGACGACGGAGACGTTTGTAGCACGGGGCGCGAGGTAGAGTGGACGGAGTGGGGATACTCGTATATTCGCATCGCATATCGGCGCAACCGGCCGATCGGGGTTTTTTTTTTTCTTTTTTTTTTTTCCTTGTTGTATGTATGTATGTATGTGTATATATAGTTATATTAGTACTTAATTTATTTATCATCTTATTTGAGCATTGGCCATATGTCTTTCCACTCTCTCGCACTAAACTTCGAAAGGCAGATAGGAATATATATATATATATATATATTTATATATATATATTTTACTCGTGTACGTGTGTGTGTGTGTGTGTTTTATATATTTCTTATTATTTTATATATACGTCATTTTATATATTGTATTATAATTATATACATGACGATACACCTGTTCACATGAAACATTAGCATACAATAACGTCATGAACTTATTGCGGCCCTGAAAAGGGCCTTTTGTTTTGAGTATGATGCGGAGTTTTGTTGGGTTGGGTTGGTCACAGACCACCACCAACAAACAACACAACACACAGGACGACGACGACGACGACGACTTGACCGCACCTTAAGCGCGTTCTCCTCTGATCCTGCGCGCCAATTGAATGTCCTTGGGCATTATGGTGACGCGTTTAGCGTGAATGGCGCAAAGGTTGGTGTCCTCGAACAGACCGACCAGATACGCCTCACTAGCCTCCTGGAGGGCCATGACGGCCGAACTCTGAAAACGGAGATCGGTCTTGAAGTCTTGCGCTATCTCACGGACGAGACGCTGGAATGGCAATTTGCGGATCAACAGTTCGGTACTCTTCTGGTAGCGACGGATCTCGCGAAGAGCCACGGTGCCGGGCCTGTAGCGATGAGGTTTCTTCACACCGCCGGTGGCGGGTGCACTCTTGCGCGCCGCCTTGGTGGCCAACTGTTTGCGGGGTGCCTTACCACCGGTGGACTTGCGAGCGGTCTGTTTGGTACGCGCCATTTTTTATCTTGTTTGTTTGTTTGTTTGTTTGTTTGCTTGGGAACGAACGACGAACGAACGAAGCGAGCGAATGAAGTCTGGAATGACGACGGAGCAGAACGCGATACACGCGCACCGCACAACAACGACGATTAAATGCGTTCAAACGGTGGGTTTCTTCCCGTTTGGGGTACGAATCGAGTTTATAACTCCTTTTCGGGCTTCTTCTCTCGGGGAGGCTTCCTCGAGGTGGTTGGGTGCCGCCGGACGGCGGCCGTCGAATGACGATGGTTGGTGCTCGGTTTTTTTTTTTTTTTTTTTTTTTTTATTAACCGAATTTGCATTTGTGGTATACCGTCTTTGATCGTTGGTCGTTGTTGTGCTGGATGCGTTGTTGTTGTCCTCACGGCAGGAATGGGGTCTGCAGTGCGGCCCTCAGCGCGGTCAGCATGCCGGGTGAGACCCCTTGGGGGGAGGCCCAGGCAGCGCCAGCGAGCGGGTCGCGACTAGTGCAGATAGGGTAGAGGAAATGTAGTGGTTAGGTGAAGTGTGATTTAGGAGGTAGTAGGGGGGGGTTGAGGGGAGGGTGGCGAGAGGATGCTGCGGGGTAGAGGTCTTCTGATAGGCTGGTGGTCTGATGTTGCGGGTGCAATGTTGTGGAGGTGGGTGTGGCCTCCGTGGTCGGCGCGGTCGTACATGTTTCTTGCCATTCTCTTGATGACGTCATCAAGCGCTTCGACTTTTAGGTCGCGCGCGATGACGTCATTTCGGACGAAACGACCGGCGCCGGTTACAGTACGTAGTGTTAGGTTCTGTTGGACTGCGAGCCTGGAACGCTGTCTGTCTGAGCAGAGATGGTAATATGATGGTGCGGCGTAGGTAAGTTGAGATCTGACATATAATTTGTAGACTGATTTGTAGACGGAGTCTTCTTATGAGAGGTGAGGAGAGCGGCCGTTTTGTTAACGTTTATTGCCACTCTCCAATTAGCGAGCCATTTAGGTAGTATGTTGAGTTGCTTTTGCATCCGCATCCGTATATACAAACAGTACCTGCGGCCGGTCATCACCTACGCCGGGCCCGCATGGTACCATCTTTGTTCCCAGACGCAGCGATCCCGTCTGCAAGCCATCCAGAACCGGGCTGCTCGCACCATCGCCGGCGCCGGTCGATACGTCCGCAATGACGTCATCGCGCGCGACTTGCGCATCGAAACGCTAGATGACGTCATCGAGGGAATGAAGCGACGCATGTTCGACCGCGCCGACAACAGCGCCCATACCCACCTGACCACCATCGCACCCATCACATCTGCCAGCTCTCAGCTAATGAACCGCCGCCCCCTGCATAGATGCGAGCCCTCGTCCATCCCTACATCCACCCCACCCACATCATAACATTCCCCCCCCACCCCCAACCGCATTACAACCCCCCCTCACCCAATCTGCGTAAGCCACGACCCGCTCGCAGGCGCTACCTGGGCCTCCCCTCCTGGGGTCTCACCCGGTATGCTGACCGCGCCGAGGGTCGTGCAGCAGATCACCCAACGTGGGCACAACGCCGTAGGGGCGGAGCGGTCATCATTATTACGCCAAGAAGGCAATAACAACTAGTCAACATAGTGATAAGAGTGGAGGTTCGCAGTTAGCGACTTACAAGCGCAACAGGCGGATCAACCACATCACTGCCCTTCCATTCGTCTTACGGCCGCTGTCCAGCGGCACCCAACGCCCGAGGGACCGCAGTCCCTTGAGAAGAAGCCCGGGCAATAGTCTTCTGACTCAGCCCGCAGTCCATGCGCCCCCCATAGGGGTGAGTGATGAAACCCATGTGAGCGGCGCCACTCGCTTCCCGCTCTCCCTATGATTAATATTGTATGTTAATATAGTAAGTATAAATAATATTAACTAGAAAATAAGTCGTAGTCATAAGAAAAAGTGTAAATAATGACATAAATAAATGCGAAAGCACTTGCGGGGGTGAGGTTCGGAGGCCCAAAATGGGTTGCCCCACCTTGGATGGGTCACCCGAAAATATCGAATAAAAGACGGGCTCAAATCAATGCAAAAAAATCATTTTCCGCTCCGAGTCGCCGAGCTACGCAGTCGCCTGCCTTCGCATCGCACCGCCGCTCCGACTCCAACGAGCCAACAGTTTCGACCGAAGCGCCCCCTAGTGGCGTCGAGTAGAAACCGCAAGTGATGCTGTCGCATCCACATCTCTAGCAAGTTGTTAGCATAGCCGCTAGTTGCGAGCCTTTCTTGCAACAGCGTGCTACAGCGGGAATTTCGCGTTTATCGTGGTGGGTAGTACGCCGTGCGCCTTCGTCCGAACCGGTTGTGTCCGCTCCGCTGTCTCGCGTCGAGCCCGACCGGCTTCCGTCGTGCGTTTCCGCCGCCACTCGCCTTCACCGCGCTCCACGCACCGCGTTCGCGCCCCGCGCTCCGCGCCCCGTGCTCGCGTGTGCCGTGTGCAGTGCCGCCAAGCAATATAGACAGTGACTATTTTCGCGAAATTGACGCTACAAGTGCTGTGTGACCTGTTCAGTGTTGCTTATTGAAGCACTACATTTTACTTGTGCGTAAAAGACCTACTGCTTCCCCGGAGTTACGCCATTCCCTCCACCTCCTACCACAACCACACTTCCCCCACCACTGCCCCTACCACTCACTGATTCCCCCCTTCCATCTTTCCACATCTACTCACCGTTTATTGATATGAATATCAATAATCCCCCCCCGTCCAAACCCCCGGACCCCCGGAGATCAAGCTCGCCCAGCTCCGCCGACATGTCGGCCCATGGGCCCTCCTCAAGCCGCGTCCTGACACCAACTGAAAGGCAGGTTGTTGAACAACCTCGCCCCAGCACGTCGAGAGGAATTCGCGGACCTGAAATCCGTCGCCGTTCGCAAATCGACGACGACAGCCTGCCCGGAGGCGACGAGAAGCGCCCCTGCCTCGATGTATCGTCATCACTTGCGGGAGCGAGCGCCTCGAGTGCCGCCCGCCCACCATCACCTGACCTCGACACCTACATAGACGCCTTAGGCGGGATGGAAGGACTTATTAGTCCTCTCCCGCCTTCCCACGACTCAACGGAGTACGCCGGGATGCCGTCGCTAGCGACGAGCCCCGGCGCGTCCCGCTCGTACGCTCAAGCCGCCGCCTCTTCACCGCCAGTGTCATCCCACCCGAGCGCAGCTACGGAGCCAGCCCAACCCCGCCTACGTGGATATCCACCTATTGTGGTTGAGAGCCTGCCCGATTGGCCAACACACCTCCTAGCGCTCAAGCGCGAACTGGGGCGCACCCCAAATGCGCGCCCCTTCGGCAATGGAGTGCGCTTTATGCCTACCACTGAGGAAGAATTCCGTCTAACGCAACGCTACTTCGTAGAAGCGAGCGCGACCAACCCGCAGATAACCTGGTTCTGCTACGCGCCGGAGGAGGACAAGCCGACTAAAGTGGCAATCCGGGGCATCCCTGCCGACTCCAATCCAGCTCGAATAAAGGAGGCGCTCGAGGAGATGTCCTTTGAAGTCAGCCTCATAAGGAATATCAAAGGTAAGCGCGGCAGACCAGGCTGCATTTTCTTTGCGCAATTACCGCATTTAAATAGAGAGGAACAGAATCGCCTATTCTCTATAGACGAAATCCTAGGCATGCCGGGTGTCGTCATCGAGGCTTGGAAACCCAGGAGTGGCCCCTCCCAGTGCCACAGATGTCAAGCCTTCGGTCACAGCTCGGTGAATTGTCACCGCCCCATAAAGTGTGTTCGATGTGCGGGGGCCCACGCGGCAGCGGACTGCCCACGTGACCGCGCCGCCCCCCCCACCTGCGCCAACTGCTCAGCGGCGCACACCGCAAACGACCGTCGCTGTAAAGCATTTATAGCAGCAGCCCGGCGGGTCGGAGCCCGCACCCAGCCACCGATCCCAGATGACCCCAACCGTGCCGCCGCCACTGCGCCCCCCGCGCCCTCCTCGCGCCCCGCGCGTTCGGCCTACCAGCCGCGCAGCGCCGACATGCGAGACACACAGCAGGGCGCAACACTAGCGCCCCCTGCCAACCCGCCTGTCGCTCGGGGAGCGCCGACATCGTCGAGACGCCGCCGCCGCCGTCGTGGCCGTCGCGGCAGTGCAGTGCCGCCTACAACTCCACGGGCAACTTCAACCCCGGCCCCCGCTCCTATTCCCCCCCCCGTCACTCAGACGGGTTTTCATCAAAGGGGGGCACCGCTACCATCTCATCTTCACCCCCAACCACCAAGGAGCACCACGTCTCAGGTGCCCCCCCCTCCACCCTCCACCCAGCAACGTCCATGGGCCCCTCGCCCGGACCCACGCCTTGTGCGGGATCACCCGACTCCCGCGCAGATACCACCTCCTTCGGCGTTCAAGCCACTGCCTCAACGCCCCCCACGCCGCCCCAGCGGCCCATCAACGCCGCGCCCCCAACAGACTCCTTGCCCCCAAACTCAATGGGGCTACCCACTACCGCATCCCAGCAATATCCCAGCCCCATTCCTCCAGCTTTTGCTACAACTGCTACAGGGCATCCTCACCAACATCGCCCGGGGATGCGACCCGTGCGCAGCGATCATGGGGGCCATGAACTGGGTCACCCAGGGAGCAACCCAGGAATACTCAGAGTGGCCTACTGGAACCCGGGAGGAATAAGGGGCCGCATCAACGAGCTTCGCCTCCTCGCGCAAAACCAGGACCTCCACATTATACTTCTGGGTGAGACCTGCCTTTCACCCAAAACCAGATTCGTTCTCCCCAACTACTACATCTACCGCCGTGATGAGATTTCCCCGGAAGGCATCGCCTACAGAGGAACGGCAGCCCTAGTGCGCAAGGGCATACCGCACTGCGAGCTCCCCTGGGCCGACTTCTTCTCCCTACGGACCACGGGTGTGGCCATCGAGGTGGGCGGAACCGAGATCAAGCTGTTCGCCGCCTACAGACCCCCCGGAGACTCGATTGACGCTGAAGACCTAGACAAGGTATTTACCGACCACACTCCTACCATAGTCGTGGGTGACTTGAATGCCAAACACACAGCGTGGGGCTCAACTAAGTGTAACCTGCCCGGACGACGCTTGCTGGACGCGCTGTTGGCCCGCGAGATAGAAGCCGCGGGGCCGCCAGAGCCCACACACATACCTACCGTTCCCGACCACATGCCTGATGTAATAGATATCGCTACATACAGGAATATAAGATCGCCTCTAACAGTAGAAGTCCTCCATGAAGTCAATACAAACCATCAAGTAATATTGATAACGCTAGGTATCGCAACTAGCGGCGTCTCTCTGCCACCGCCCCGCCACTCCACGGACTGGGAAGCCTACAAGCGAGAAATATCAAGCTTACCTCCCGTCGGCCCTCTTTCGTCGCCCGAAGACATCGATAACTCAATCAGACTTATGACGGAGGAGATGACTCGGGCCTTAAACAACAACACCAAGGAGAGGCCGAGCTACAAGCGCGTCCCTCTACCCATTCATATACGGGACAAAATCAAACGCAAAAACGCACTTTTAAAACTATGGGCGAGCGTAAGATGCCCCCGACTCAAGACTGAAGTCAACAGACTGACCGCTGAGGTCACCCGCCTGGTACAAGTGTGGAGGGGTGACTCATGGGACGCGGCCCTGACCAGAGCATCTGAACACCCGGCCTCACTACATCGCCTAATTAAGAGGGTCACCAAACCTCAAGCGCCCCCCTGCCCCCTGCTGGACGAGCTGGGCAGGCGTAGATACGCAGCACAAGACAGGGCGACCCTTCTCGCCACGCACCTGCAGAAGCAGTTTACCCCCCACCCTGCAGACCCCAGTGCATCCGAACACCACAACCGCATTGAAGAGGAGGTCAGTTGTCTACTTGGTTCGCCCCCCGCCCCCCTCCCTGGCAGCTCTTACATCTCGCCTACGGAGGTGAAAAGGATGGTAGCCAACCTCAACAGACGGAAGGCCCCGGGCCCGGACAACCTGCCCCCTGCGGCCATCATCGAGCTGCCTAGACGCGCACTCGCATCCTGGACGCGGATATTCAACGCCTCGCTCCGATTACATTACTTTCCCTCTCAATGGAAAACGGGGAAGGTTATTATGATCCCCAAGGGAGGGAAGGATAGACGCCAGGTTACCAACTACAGGCCCATTACCCTACTAAACCACCTGGCCAAACTCTTCGAAAGATTGCTGCTCAGAAGATTGAAGCCATTTTACCATCCACGTGAGGAGCAGTACGGGTTTCGCAGCGAACACTCCACCCCGCTGCAACTGACGCGACTCCTGCACCACCTCACCACGGCCCTTAATAGAGGATACTGCACAGTGGCAGTTTTCTTGGATGTAGAGAAGGCTTTCGACCGGGTTTGGCACCCCGGTCTTATCCACAAACTGCACACCGCCAGCTTCCCTCCAGCGCTCATACATCTCGTAGCAGACTACCTCAGTAGGAGAAGCTTCTACGTGTCGGTGGAATCAGCCACCTCCGCCACTCACTCCATCGAGGCCGGCGTGCCGCAGGGCAGCGTGCTCTCTCCACTGCTATACGGCCTCTATACAAACGACATCCCGTCACTAAACCCACTACTACAGGACTGGGAAGCAAGAGTAGAGCTCGCGCTCTTCGCAGACGATAGCGCCTACTATACCTCGTCCGCATGGCCCAAACCTGCAGCGACCAGGATGCAGCGACAACTGGACCTCCTGCCCGACTGGCTCGCCAGATGGCGTATCGCCATCAATGTGGGCAAGACCGCTGCCCTCCTCACCACAACCAAGAAGCCACCACCACCACTTAAATTACTTGGTCAACAGATCGCGTGGCAGCAGTCCGTGAAGTACCTGGGGGTTACACTGGACCGTAACCTCCACATGGTCGCCCATCTCGACCAAGTAACTGCAGCCGGCCACCGAGTGCGTGGAGAGTTTTACCATCTTTTTAACTCCAACCTCCCCAGGCGCACTAAGGTCAACATATTTAAACAATACCTGCGGCCGGTGTTAACATACGCCGCGCCCGCTTGGTATCATCTATGTTCACAGACGCAACGCAGGAGGCTTCAAGCGATCCAGAACAAAGCGGCCAGAATCATAGCCGGCGCTAAGAGATACGTACGCAATGACGTCATCGCGCGCGACCTCCGTATCGCGCCGCTTGATGACGTCATAGACCAACTTAAGGAACGGATGTTCGACCGCGCTGACAGCAGCGTCCACGCCCACTTACATCGCATCGCTCCGATACAGCCAGCCGACCCGCCTCACAAATACCGCCGCCCCCCACACAGATGCGAGCCCTCGAACAGCCGCACACCCTCCGTGTCCCATCATGACTCCCCCCCCACTACCCCTCCACCTGAAAATCAACCCCCATCCCCCGACCGTGTAAGCCGCACCCGCTCGCTGGCGCTACCTGGGCCTCCCCCCCCACGGGGGGTCTCACCCGGTATGCTGACCGCGCCGAGGGTCGCGCATCGGTCCCCCCCGCGAGGGCATAACGCCGAAGGGGCGGAGCGGTAACACCTAAACACCAAGATGGGTTCATCCAGCTACAATATTAAACTTTAAAAAGTTGTAAAAACAAAGGCTGGCAACTAGCGACTGCGCATTGAATTAGTTGCAGCAATAGTGGGCCTGCCACTTTCCACTTCGTCATTACGACGGCCGCTGTCCAGCGGCACCCAGAGACCTTTGACTATGGGAGTCAAAGAGAAGACGCCCGGGCAAGAGCCCTCGGCTCAGCCCGCAACCCACGCGCCCTCAAGAGGTGAGCGTGATGAAACCCGAACTTTCGCGTTTATCGTTGGAAATTCCTTGTTTCCGTAGGAAGAAGCTGTGTGTATCGTCACTCCCTTGTTTCTAGTGTCAAACCGTCAAGCCGTACGTTGTCGGCTCGTTAGGCCTGCTGGAACGCAGTCCCCGAACGCCGTTTTCACGGCGGGAGGCTAGGCTTCGTTGCTCCAGACCTCGGGTTTGTGGCTACTAACTGGTGGATACCTAACGGTGCCAACCAAGCCAGTCTAGCCGAGCGCTGCCCCGGTGCGCTCCCCGCGGCCCCTCAGGCCTCGGGAAACACCGGAGGTCCGACGCCCATATCTTGGGCATCCCAGGGCTAGGACTCGGCGGTTATCCGAATTAGGGATACCTGCCCCCCCCCCCCTCTTTCCCCCCCGCCTTCCGGCGGGGTGGCCCCTCTCTCTCCCGCTCCCTCAGAGCTCTCCGCGATGGCGGCTCTTCTCGTCGACGGGATAGTCGACTTGCTTAGGGGTTCCGGGCTTAACCCGGACCCGGCGCTTCTCGCCAAAATGAAGGAGCTAGTCTCCTTCTTCACGCCGGCTTCACCGGCCCTCCCACAATCTCTGGGTACAGCAGTCATGGACGTCGTCAGGTTCGAGGAAGAGAACCCCAACGTGCCAGCAGCAGCTACAGCCCCCGCACGCTCCGCGCCCAAGCGCGCCTCAGGTGTCGCGCCGGTCACCACGGGCCCTAGCCCGTCCCCCGCGCCCCTGTCCGCGTCCGCGCCCATGTCCGCGTCCGCGCCCGTTCCGCGCCCGCGCGCACCTTCCGGTACCGGTACCGCTAACGTCGCGCCCCGCGCCTTGACCCCTTCTGGGAAACCGCACACTCGCTGTGCCCCGGTGCCGTCCGGCCCTAAGCCGCCACCGCCGCTCCATCTAGCGGACAAGTCTAAATGGGACTCTCTGTCCAAAGCCTGCGCCGCGAACGGGTGGCGTTACATACGCGCCACCAACACAGGCAAAACCATTATGATCTACGTCGCGGACATCGCCACATTTAGGGCCCTCTCGGCGTACATGGCACGGGAGTCGATCCCGTACTACACCTTTACGCCTAACGAGGATCGTAAGGTAGCCGTAATTCTTAGGGGAGTTCCTTATGAACTCGCCAACGAGGTCTGGTCCACGAGGACCTAACCAAGCAGGGCTTCCCGGTCGAAGCCGTACATAAGCTCCACACGCGCACGGGAGCTATGTACCCGCTCGTCCTCGTCAAATTGTCTCCCGACGCCCCGGCCGCCCGGGACATCTTCCGCGCCGAAGAGCTCACCATCTGTGGGCTCTCGAACATTAAGGCCGAAAAGCCACGCCGTCGCGACTGGCCAGTACAGTGCCACCGGTGCCAACTGTACGGGCACACGGCATCTAACTGCCACTGCCCCGCGAGGTGCGTGAAGTGCTTAGAGCCTCACGCGACCAAAGAGTGCTCGCGCACTCCGGAGACTCCGTCCCCCCCAGCCTGCGTTCTGTGCAACCAGGTGGGGCACACGGCCAATTACAGAGGCTGTCCCCGCGCTCCGCGTCCTACTAAGGGCAAACGGGGCCCATCCCTAGCAAAAACCCAACCGAGCCGCGCGGCTAAAAACCCACCGGCGCGAACCTTAGTAAATTTCCCCTCCCTTCCGGAGAGGAAAACCGCACCGGCGGCGGGGCCCTTCAGGACCCGCACCGACCCGACGCTTAGCTGGAGCCCCGTCAGGGCCCCAAACCAGGCACCCGCATGGGGGCCCCCGAGGGCCCCCGCGCCTCCTAGCCAACCGAAGGCTAGGAACGCTCGCGCTCCCAGTCTAGCTGATGACCTCCTGACCGTACGATCGGCCATTGAGGGAATCAATATCCACGAAATCACGGTGCTTGCCGGCAAGCTCCGTGCTTCGAACTCTCCTCAAGCAAAGCTCATCGCGCTTTGCGAGCATTCCAATCTCCTTAGTTCGTTGTGAATATTCGGATGTTAGTGGTTATGAATATTTTAATAATATTTTTAACTATTAATAATGCGGGCATTCACACATCCGCGTTCGCATTCCGGTTAGGTACTCCGACGGCTCTTCCGACTCTTGTTAGTTCGATTATTCGTTCTTATTCATATCCATTCCCGCGCGTTAGATCTAAACTTATTTTACCAATCTGCCGCGTTGCCTCTTTCTCGAACAGCGTCCATGGCTGCTAATAGTTTAAATTCAATTCCGAACAACACTATTATGAGCATAGCCGGTCGTATCAAACCTAAAGGGTTATCTCTCCTTTCGTTTAATGCAGGAAGCCTTAGACCTCACCTTCCGGAGCTCAAGCTCCTAGTCCAAAATAATCCGGTAGATTTGATTCTCGTCCAAGAGACGTGGCTTAAACCCCACGTCCTGAGGGGAACAAACATACCCAAATTCAAACTAATTAGGAATGACAGACCCCTCCAACAGGGAGGCTGTACTGCCATTTATTATAGGAAAGATTTTCACTGCTGCCCACTACCCACTCCACCCTTAATCAACATGGAGGCCACGGTATGTAAACTGGCAATGACCGGACACCCGTCTGTGATCATTGCATCAGTTTACCTTCCCTCTGGCTCCGAAATCCTCCGCAGCGACCTTGAGTCGCTACTCTCGTTAGGCCAGTCGGTCATCCTGTTTGGAGACTTCAACTCCAAACATACCGACTGGACATGTAGGGAACGGAACCCAAACGGTTCCAAACTTCTGCAAATGACACTAGACTTAGAGCTAGACGTCATCTGCCCCCTTTCTCCTACCCACTACCCACGTATAGTCACCCATCTTCCGGATGTTCTTGACTTTGCCCTGCTTAAGAGAGTTTCTCTTAAGCTCGACGCGATAGAGTCGCTAGACGACTTAGGGTCTGACCACCGACCCGTATCGCTCGTTCTGGGCGGCCTCGAACCTCCGACTTCAACTATGAAGTATTTCACTAACTGGAAGGGCTATCAAGCCTCCCTAGAATCCGCGCTCGAGGATCCTTCCTCACCTCTCCAACCAACGGCTGAACTGTTAGACAGTCCAGCCAAAATCGATACCGCGATCGACTCCTTTACCAAACTAGTCCAATCAACCACAGCGGATCACTCGCGCGAAGTCAAAGTGCCTAATAGGCCACTTCCGCCCCATATCCGGAACTTGATTAGGACTAAAAACAAGGCGCTTAGAGACGCCAGATTATGCCCAACTCCCACGTTTAGAGCCGCTGCAAACCGTTTGCAGCGGGAAGATAGGACTGCAGTTGCCGACCTTAGGAACTCCCGATGGAGTGACCTTATGGCGGACATCTCTCCCTCTCACCAAGCGTACTACCGGGTCGCTAGAGCCCTGCGTAGTGACGCTATTACGTATACCCCTCCGCTCGCTCGCCCCGATGGCACACATGCCTTCGAGGACGACGAAAAAGCCGAATGTTTCGCTGACAGCATTGCCTCACAATGCTCACCCAGCACCCAAGCGGGTGACCCGGTCCATATCCGGGTCATCGAAGAGGAGGTCCGAGACAGGGCCTCCCTTCCGCTCCTCCCTGAAGACCCTCCATCCACCACTTCGGTGGATGAAATCCAATCCTTTATAAGGGGCCTTAAGCCCCGTAAAGCCCCGGGCGCCGATGGCATCTCCAACAAGGCGCTCAAACACCTTCCCGAAAGGGCACTCCTTTTGCTGTCCCTAATTATGAATGCCTGTTTCGAACATTGCCACTTTCCAGCCGCCTGGAAGGAGGCAATCGTCATAGGCATTCCCAAGCCCGGCAAGCCCCTTGACCAGCCGGCAAATCATCGCCCTATCAGCCTCTTAAAGGCCATGGGCAAGCTTTTCGAAAAGATTATACTCTCTCGCATGAGGGAGCACCTTTTCGGAAACAATCTCATTATCCCACACCAATTCGGCTTTAGAGCAAAGCATAGTTGTCCACAGCAAGTTCACCGCATCGTTGAGTACATACTCAGCGGGTTCAATAAAAGAAAATACAAAACAGGTGCTGTCTTCTTCGACGTCGCCAAAGCTTTTGATAAGGTTTGGCACGCCGGACTTATCCATAAACTCTACGACTTAGATATGCCCGACCGGTAAGTCCGCCTTATAGCCGCATTCCTCAGCGATCGCACCTTTCGCTTTCGCTACGAAGGAACCCTGTCAACGCACCGTCCGCTGAGAGCGGGCGTGCCGCAGGGGTCGGCTCTCTCCCCTCTCCTCTACAGCGTTTATACAAACGACTGTCCGATACCAACCAATGGTACCCAATTAGCCCTATACGCCGATGACACCGCACTTTTTCTAAAAGCGCCGTCACACAAGGCCATCCTTGGTAGGCTTCAACAATCTATCTCCCAACTAGGCGACTGGTTTCGCAAGTGGAGAATAGACGTCAACCCAGATAAAAGCGCAGCAATTATATTTGACGTTAAACGTAGATCCCGAGTGGTCCCTTACGGGACACAGCCCTTAAGGCTACTAGGCGCCCCGATACCGTGGCAACGCGCCACCAAGTATCTAGGCGTTACCCTCGACAAAGGCCTCACTTTCGGGCCTCATATCCGTAGAGTCACTAGAAACGCCCGCTTCTACCTAAACCGTCTTAACCCTATGTTGGGGCGGGATAGTAGAATGTCCTTAAACAATAAAATAACCCTCTACAAAGTTTGTATACGACCAGTATGACATACGCGTCTCCAGTATTTGCACACGCGGATCCCGTCCGATTAAAGCCGCTGCAAGTCGTGCAGAGCAACTTTTGCCGTAGGGCAACAGGCGCACCTTGGTACGTCCGAAACGCGGACCTACACCGCGACCTGTCCCTACCGACCGTCCAATCTCACATGCATAAATGCTCCGAGCGCTTTTTCAAAGCCGCAGAGGAGCATGCAAATCCCCTCATATTAGAGGCAGCGGACTACGTCCCGCTCGCCCCCTCTAGGCACAAAGTCCGTAGGCCCAAACATGTGCTTACGGATGAGCCTGACCCTTTATCGCAAGCTGTGGAACGCCTATCATCGGCCCACACTCGCATGACCCACACACGGCACACGCGAGTACGGGGCGCGGAGCGCGGGGCGCGAACGCGGTGCGTGGAGCGCGGTGAAGGCGAGTAGGGGCGGAAACGCACGACGGAAGCCGGTCGGGCTCGACGCGAGACAGCGGAGCGGACACAACCGGTTCGGACGAAGGCGCACGGCGTACTACGCACTCACTCACCCGACTCAACGAAACCCGTATTCCGCTCTATATATACAGTCGCGCACCACTCCGGACGACGGAGACGTTTGTAGCACGGGGCGCGAGGTAGAGTGGACGGAGTGGGGATACTCGTATATTCGCATCGCATATCGGCGCAACCGGCCGATCGGGGTTTTTTTTTTTCTTTTTTTTTTTTCCTTGTTGTATGTATGTATGTATGTGTATATATAGTTATATTAGTACTTAATTTATTTATCATCTTATTTGAGCATTGGCCATATGTCTTTCCACTCTCTCGCACTAAACTTCGAAAGGCAGATAGGAATATATATATATATATATATTTATATATATATATTTTACTCGTGTACGTGTGTGTGTGTGTGTGTTTTATATATTTCTTATTATTTTATATATACGTCATTTTATATATTGTATTATAATTATATACATGACGATACACCTGTTCACATGAAACATTAGCATACAATAACGTCATGAACTTATTGCGGCCCTGAAAAGGGCCTTTTGTTTTGAGTATGATGCGGAGTTTTGTTGGGTTGGGTTGGTCACAGACCACCACCAACAAACAACACAACACACAGGACGACGACGACGACGACGACTTGACCGCACCTTAAGCGCGTTCTCCTCTGATCCTGCGCGCCAATTGAATGTCCTTGGGCATTATGGTGACGCGTTTAGCGTGAATGGCGCAAAGGTTGGTGTCCTCGAACAGACCGACCAGATACGCCTCACTAGCCTCCTGGAGGGCCATGACGGCCGAACTCTGAAAACGGAGATCGGTCTTGAAGTCTTGCGCTATCTCACGGACGAGACGCTGGAATGGCAATTTGCGGATCAACAGTTCGGTACTCTTCTGGTAGCGACGGATCTCGCGAAGAGCCACGGTGCCGGGCCTGTAGCGATGAGGTTTCTTCACACCGCCGGTGGCGGGTGCACTCTTGCGCGCCGCCTTGGTGGCCAACTGTTTGCGGGGTGCCTTACCACCGGTGGACTTGCGAGCGGTCTGTTTGGTACGCGCCATTTTTTATCTTGTTTGTTTGTTTGCTTGGGAACGAACGACGAACGAACGAAGCGAGCGAATGAAGTCTGGAATGACGACGGAGCAGAACGCGATACACGCGCACCGCACAACAACGACGATTAAATGCGTTCAAACGGTGGGTTTCTTCCCGTTTGGGGTACGAATCGAGTTTATAACTCCTTTTCGGGCTTCTTCTCTCGGGGAGGCTTCCTCGAGGTGGTTGGGTGCCGCCGGACGGCGGCCGTCGAATGACGATGGTTGGTGCTCGGTTTTTTTTTTTTTTTTTTTTTTTTATTAACCGAATTTGCATTTGTGGTATACCGTCTTTGATCGTTGGTCGTTGTTGTGCTGGATGCGTTGTTGTTGTCCTCACGGCAGGAATGGGGTCTGCAGTGCGGCCCTCAGCGCGGTCAGCATGCCGGGTGAGACCCCTTGGGGGGAGGCCCAGGCAGCGCCAGCGAGCGGGTCGCGACTAGTGCAGATAGGGTAGAGGAAATGTAGTGGTTAGGTGAAGTGTGATTTAGGAGGTAGTAGGGGGGGGTTGAGGGGAGGGTGGCGAGAGGATGCTGCGGGGTAGAGGTCTTCTGATAGGCTGGTGGTCTGATGTTGCGGGTGCAATGTTGTGGAGGTGGGTGTGGCCTCCGTGGTCGGCGCGGTCGTACATGTTTCTTGCCATTCTCTTGATGACGTCATCAAGCGCTTCGACTTTTAGGTCGCGCGCGATGACGTCATTTCGGACGAAACGACCGGCGCCGGTTACAGTACGTAGTGTTAGGTTCTGTTGGACTGCGAGCCTGGAACGCTGTCTGTCTGAGCAGAGATGGTAATATGATGGTGCGGCGTAGGTAAGTTGAGATCTGACATATAATTTGTAGACTGATTTGTAGACGGAGTCTTCTTATGAGAGGTGAGGAGAGCGGCCGTTTTGTTAACGTTTATTGCCACTCTCCAATTAGCGAGCCATTTAGGTAGTATGTTGAGTTGCTTTTGCATCCGCATCCGTATATACAAACAGTACCTGCGGCCGGTCATCACCTACGCCGGGCCCGCATGGTACCATCTTTGTTCCCAGACGCAGCGATCCCGTCTGCAAGCCATCCAGAACCGGGCTGCTCGCACCATCGCCGGCGCCGGTCGATACGTCCGCAATGACGTCATCGCGCGCGACTTGCGCATCGAAACGCTAGATGACGTCATCGAGGGAATGAAGCGACGCATGTTCGACCGCGCCGACAACAGCGCCCATACCCACCTGACCACCATCGCACCCATCACATCTGCCAGCTCTCAGCTAATGAACCGCCGCCCCCTGCATAGATGCGAGCCCTCGTCCATCCCTACATCCACCCCACCCACATCATAACATTCCCCCCCCCACCCCCAACCGCATTACAACCCCCCCTCACCCAATCTGCGTAAGCCACGACCCGCTCGCAGGCGCTACCTGGGCCTCCCCTCCTGGGGTCTCACCCGGTATGCTGACCGCGCCGAGGGTCGTGCAGCAGATCACCCAACGTGGGCACAACGCCGTAGGGGCGGAGCGGTCATCATTATTACGCCAAGAAGGCAATAACAACTAGTCAACATAGTGATAAGAGTGGAGGTTCGCAGTTAGCGACTTACAAGCGCAACAGGCGGATCAACCACATCACTGCCCTTCCATTCGTCTTACGGCCGCTGTCCAGCGGCACCCAACGCCCGAGGGACCGCAGTCCCTTGAGAAGAAGCCCGGGCAATAGTCTTCTGACTCAGCCCGCAGTCCATGCGCCCCCCATAGGGGTGAGTGATGAAACCCATGTGAGCGGCGCCACTCGCTTCCCGCTCTCCCTATGATTAATATTGTATGTTAATATAGTAAGTATAAATAATATTAACTAGAAAATAAGTCGTAGTCATAAGAAAAAGTGTAAATAATGACATAAATAAATGCGAAAGCACTTGCGGGGGTGAGGTTCGGAGGCCCAAAATGGGTTGCCCCACCTTGGATGGGTCACCCGAAAATATCGAATAAAAGACGGGCTCAAATCAATGCAAAAAAATCATTTTCCGCTCCGAGTCGCCGAGCTACGCAGTCGCCTGCCTTCGCATCGCACCGCCGCTCCGACTCCAACGAGCCAACAGTTTCGACCGAAGCGCCCCCTAGTGGCGTCGAGTAGAAACCGCAAGTGATGCTGTCGCATCCACATCTCTAGCAAGTTGTTAGCATAGCCGCTAGTTGCGAGCCTTTCTTGCAACAGCGTGCTACAGCGGGAATTTCGCGTTTATCGTGGTGGGTAGTACGCCGTGCGCCTTCGTCCGAACCGGTTGTGTCCGCTCCGCTGTCTCGCGTCGAGCCCGACCGGCTTCCGTCGTGCGTTTCCGCCGCCACTCGCCTTCACCGCGCTCCACGCACCGCGTTCGCGCCCCGCGCTCCGCGCCCCGTGCTCGCGTGTGCCGTGTGCAGTGCCGCCAAGCAATATAGACAGTGACTATTTTCGCGAAATTGACGCTACAAGTGCTGTGTGACCTGTTCAGTGTTGCTTATTGAAGCACTACATTTTACTTGTGCGTAAAAGACCTACTGCTTCCCCGGAGTTACGCCATTCCCTCCACCTCCTACCACAACCACACTTCCCCCACCACTGCCCCTACCACTCACTGATTCCCCCCTTCCATCTTTCCACATCTACTCACCGTTTATTGATATGAATATCAATAATCCCCCCCCGTCCAAACCCCCGGACCCCCGGAGATCAAGCTCGCCCAGCTCCGCCGACATGTCGGCCCATGGGCCCTCCTCAAGCCGCGTCCTGACACCAACTGAAAGGCAGGTTGTTGAACAACCTCGCCCCAGCACGTCGAGAGGAATTCGCGGACCTGAAATCCGTCGCCGTTCGCAAATCGACGACGACAGCCTGCCCGGAGGCGACGAGAAGCGCCCCTGCCTCGATGTATCGTCATCACTTGCGGGAGCGAGCGCCTCGAGTGCCGCCCGCCCACCATCACCTGACCTCGACACCTACATAGACGCCTTAGGCGGGATGGAAGGACTTATTAGTCCTCTCCCGCCTTCCCACGACTCAACGGAGTACGCCGGGATGCCGTCGCTAGCGACGAGCCCCGGCGCGTCCCGCTCGTACGCTCAAGCCGCCGCCTCTTCACCGCCAGTGTCATCCCACCCGAGCGCAGCTACGGAGCCAGCCCAACCCCGCCTACGTGGATATCCACCTATTGTGGTTGAGAGCCTGCCCGATTGGCCAACACACCTCCTAGCGCTCAAGCGCGAACTGGGGCGCACCCCAAATGCGCGCCCCTTCGGCAATGGAGTGCGCTTTATGCCTACCACTGAGGAAGAATTCCGTCTAATTCCGTCTAGAAATATAGTTTAATTTATTTTTGGTACCTTTAGACCTTGCATTCTGAACAAAACGTAAAATATAAGCTAATACGCGCTGCATTTTATTTATGTCAGAATATTTATCAAGAAAATCTAAACATAATGCATTTTCATTGAAAAGGGTACACACCATTGCACTTGAGAATGAAGAGTTTGCTATCACCTCTGGTAAATCGTCAGACGGTAAGTCAGGTAAATTGCTCACTTCATACTTACTACTTTGAAGGAAACTTGGACCTGTCCACCATAGGGAGTGATTCTCCAGCTCATTAGGTAGAATGCCTCGACTTAAACAATCTGCAGGATTGCTTTCAGAAATTATATAAGCCCAGGTGAATTGCTGTGTAAGCTCTAAAATAACCTTTATCCTATTTGCAACATAAGCGTTAAGCATATTAATATTGCTTTTAATCCATGCTAGAACAATTTGTGAATCTGAGTATAAGATGACATCATCAACCTTTAATTTCATTTGCAAAGTATGATAGACTCTTGTGACAAGCTTTGAAAGAAGAAGTGCAACATTAAGCTCGAGTCTAGGTACGGTGACTTGCTGTCGCAGTGGATTGACACGCGACTTGGAACAAAGCAGGGATATTTTGACATTGCCCATTAAATCTGTAACACGTAAATAGACGCAACAGCCATATGCGGTGCTCGATGCATCAGCAAAGCCTATAATTTGAACAGAATTCGCGCTATTGAGACCTATATAGCGTGGTATTGGTATTGCTGCCATAATTTGCAAGCCATTGTAAAACTTAAGCCAAGCTTTAAGCACTTCCTCGCTCGGCTGCACATCCCAGCCAGCATTTTCTTGCCATATACGCTGTATTATGACCTTAGCACTTAAAACAATGGGACCAGCCAAGCCAAGAGGATCATAAAATTTTCCGATGAAACTTAAAATGTCACGCTTTGTGGAAGGTATCTTATTATTGACCATAGGTCTTGAAATCACAAAGGAGTCCTTTTTAATATTAAAGTTCACACCTAGTGTTTTAAGAAACAAATTGTCTTTTTCTAATTCTACATCATCGAAATGGTGTTGTGATTTTGGAATTTCATTAAATAATTCAAAACAATTAGAAACCCACTTATGTAATTGAAAACCACCTATTTCTAAAAGTTTGCAAAGTTGTCTTTTAGTCTCTATCAATAATTTTGGACATCCTTGAGACACAAGAGCGTCATCAACATATAGAGAATTTTCTATAACAAAGGCGGCTAATGGAAATTCATTTCCAAACCTAATAGCCAGTTCTTTTAAGCAACGAGTAGCTAAATATGAGGAACTTTTAAGACCATAAGTAACAGTATTTAGCTGTATGCATTGAATATTATCCTTGGGGGTATCCCTCCAAAGGATATTTTGTAATGATCTATGACTAGGATCTAGTAAAATTTGCCTAAACATACTCTTTATGTCAGTTATGAAAATATATTGATCAACTCTAAACAACAGTAATACATCTACTAACTCTTTTTGGACAATAGGTCCATTTAATAATAAATCATTCAGTGAAACCTTGTTACTAGTTTTCATCGATCCATCAAATACTACTCTACATTTGGTAGTTCTTTTATCTAATCTAACTATTGGGTGGTGTCCAAGAAAGAACACAGGTTCAGTATGTAGGTCATACTGACTAATATCAATGACAGAACCATGCCCTTGCTGTACATAATCATGAATAAACTCCTTATGAAGCTTATACAAACTTTCATCCTTTTGCAGACGTTTTTCTAAATTAATAAATCTTTTAAAAGCTAAGTTAAATGAATGACCAAGTGTTTGATTTATAGATTCCAAAGGTAATTTGAGAGGCAAAGCAACTTGAAATTTATTATGTACATTATCTAATGTTACCGTTTCACAAAATATGTTTTCACATAAATTTTGTTCAGGTTGTTGTTCTGAAAAATACTCTGGAATACTTTCTGTCTTCCAAAACATAGAAAGAGTATTATTTAAAGTATTGTCACAAGTTTTGCAAAATAAAGATGTTACCTGTTGTACATTGTTTGTGTTAGGAATAGAACCTGCTAGAACACAACCAAATTGTGTATATAAAATAGGTAATGTGGAGTTACTGCTTCCCTTAAGTGATGACCCCTGGTAGGTAGTTGAATTTTCAGGCTGTAGCAACACCTGGAACAATACATCAACCCCTAATAAAATATATATTACACTTGGCTCATTAAAGGTTTTATCTGCCAATGTGATATTTGGTGGCATCACTAAGTTCTTCAAAGAGAAGGTTGTTTGTGGCAGTTTAGATGTAATTTTGTCCAATATAAAACATGTGACACATATATTGTAGTTATTAATAAGTGAAAATAATTGTAATTGCACACATTGTTGTACATTACTTTTGACATTGCCTATGCCTACCACTGGAGTATTTGTTGACTTGGGCTGTAAATTTAAAAGGTCAGCAAGCTCTTGGGTTATAAAGGAAACCTGCGAACCGCTATCAAGCAGAGCCTTAACATGTACCTCTGTGCCATTTTTTGCAATGAGTTTAACTCTTGCCGTGGGCAACAACACTTGATTTGCATTGGCATCCATAAATAATGTTACAGGAGACTGCGACATATCTTGGTGAAGCAATGTATTGTGCTTCTGTTTACATATTTCACATTTAAAAAAGAATCTACACCTTTTGCTATGTTTATGCAAACAAATCTGACAAATATTGTTGTTGTTAACAAACTTAAATCGTTCTTTAGCAGACATGAGTTTAAATTTAGGGCAAATATGTAATTTATGGGCAGACTTACATAATATGCATACTGGTGACAGCGCTGACTCCTTGACTTCTGCAATACTTGCTGCTACGTGGGTGTGAGCCTTAGGGAGAGGCATAACTATTTTCTCTGCATTCTCAAGCGCTAATGCTCTTTTCTCTAGAAATTCAATTAAACAATTCACTGTAGGTTCCCTATCTCTATTTAATTGAAATTCCCTATTGCAAAATATATCCAATTTTCTGGTCAGAATGCAAAGTACTATAGGATCCCATTGATTGACATTATAATTTAAATTTTTTAATGCAGCAAGTTGTTGCTTGATTACAGATACAAAGCATCTTATATTATGTGCTGTCGATTTTATTATAGGATTTATGTCTAACAATATATTTATATGCTCGTTTGTGATTTTATATTTATTGTCGTAACGATCCTTTAGCAATTTTCTCGCTTCACAATAACTCTCAGATACAATCGGCAAATTTTTTAACAAATCTAAGGGTTCGTCACGAAGAAAACTTCTAAGATATACTAATTTTTGTACTTCTTCTAAATTATTATTGTTATGAACTAATGCATCAAACAAATCACAAAATGGTTTATATTCAGAGTACTTACCAGTGAATATAGGTACTGTTATATCTGGCAATTTTTGTGCAACATTGTTCTTTGGAAACTGGGGTGGCGAGGGACATTTATTATGAGATAATTTCTCTAAGATGAATGCAAGAGTTTCAATGTATTTCCCTTCGATGGCATCATTGTCGTCCGCCGTTGGATCAATGGCACAAATTTCCAAATTGAGTTTTTCGAATTTGTTGAAGGCAGAACGCAAGCGTTCCTCTTTTATTTTTAGAGCATACTGATCGAACGTTACGTCTTGGCAATCTTTGAAATAATTATTGTACTTAGTAATTATTCCCTTCACTGCAGCACGTTTTCTAACTAAAGCCGTAAGAGCCGGCATTGTATCTTCTAGGTTGGAACTATCGTCAAGCATAACCAACAATAACTTAAGATAACTTAAAGTCTCTTAAAATTCGAGAAATCATAAAATACTCTCGTCGCAAGCGCACACACGACACAAGGCACGGCAGTAAGCACAAAATGGCCGATGCGAAGATCGGCACTCTTGCTCCACACTTCCGTCTACAAGGCACCAATCGGTAGAGGCGTAGTAGGCGCGTAATATGAACTTGGGCGCACCAGCGCTCCAAGCGGCGAGCAGCGTAAACTTGAGTACAAAGCGACCAATCGTGTCGTAGAAATTGATGCACCAGCGCTCCAAGCGGCGAGCAACTCAAACGGGCACGCTCCAATAGCAGCGTCGAATTGGCCCGCGGCAAGCACACCAGCGCAGTATGCGGCAAGTAGCACGAACTACAAAATTGGTACTAACTAAAATGGCGATTGGGCGGAAATGACACACCAATTTTTAAACCACTTATTGGAACAATTTGATGTTTCTTCTTCTTGTTATATGCAGCTCTTCGTTCAAATTTATAGAATGATTTTTTGCACGTCCCACTTAGCTTGTTCGGTGAGTTCTGCGTTGGCGTTGGCGTCACACTCGCACGGCAGGAATGGAAGGCCGGGACGAGGAAAAACCTACTACTCAACTGCTTTAACAACAAAACTATAGTGGAAACACTCGCGAAGCACTTTTTGCGAAGGACCATGTGCAATACTTTGGTAGTGGACTGTATTTTGTGGATTTGGCTGGTAATAAAATGCTTCGGTATAATTGACGTGCACACTCATTTAATTGCGGTAACAAAGAGAAAAAAATACAGGAAAAAAACTACAAAGTTGCCAGCATTAAAACATTGCCATGTTTAGTACAATAAAAAATGTTGGTATTTCCAACAACTACAGGAGCGATTTTCACTGTTGCCCCCTTCCTACCTCTCCACTTATCAATATGGAGGCTTCAACTTGCAAACTAGCAATGACAGGACACCCGTCCATAGTCATTGTCTCAGTTTACTTACCCTCAGGTTCTCTCCCTCTCCGTAGTGACGTAGACGCACTACTGTCCCTGGGAGATTCGGTTATACTGTTTGGCGACTTTAATGCCAAACACACCGACTGGACTTGTAGGAAAACTAACCCAAGTGGTCCTTACCTTCTGAAAATAACACAAGACCTAGGTCTTAATGTTATATGTCCATTACGTCCGACTTATTTCCCTCGGAACGTAAATTCCCTTCCGGACGTGCTCGATTTTGCCTTGTTTAAGAATATATTTCTTAAGCTCGACGCGATAGAACCGCTAGACGATTTAGGGTCAGACCATCGGCCCGTATCGCTCGTTTTAGGCCCTCTCGAACCTCCGAATAAACATAAGAAAATTTGTACTAACTGGAAAGGCTATCAAACCTCGCTCGCGTCCGCGTTAGAGGAGCCATCCTCCAATCTAGTCCTCTCGCCCGGTCAACTAGATGACCCGGGTAAGATCGATGCCGCCATCGATTCCTTCACCAGTCTGGTTCAATCAACAGTCACTGAACAGTCGCGTGAAGTCGTACTACCTAATAGGCCACTTCCGCCAGAGGTTCGTGACCTGATTAGAACCAAAAACAAAGCACTTAGAGATGCTAAGTACTAGCCCACCCCTTCAAATAGGGCTGCTGCAAACCGTTTGCAGCGCCAAGTTAGGGACGCAGTTTCCGAGCTGAGACACTCCCGATGGAATGATCTCATGGCGGACATCTGCCCTTCGCACGTAGCTTACTACCAAGTGGCCAGAGCACTTCGTAGTGATGCTATCACCCACACCCCACCGCTAGCCCGCCCCGATGGCACTCGAGCATTCGAGGACGACGAAAAAGCCGAATGTTTCGCGGACAGCATTGCTTCTCAATGCTCGCCCAGCACCCAAGCGACCGACCCGGACCACATCCGGACGGTAGAGGAAGAGGTCCGAAGCAGGACCTCCCTCCCGCTTTCCCCAGATGACCCTCCGATCACCACTTCGGTGGACGAGGTGCAATCCCTTATAAGGGGCCTTAAGCCCCGCAAAGCACCAGGCGCCGACGGTGTTTCAAACAAGGCGCTCAAACACTTCCCCGAAAAGGCTCTCCTTTTACTATGTCTTATTATCAACGCTTGTTTCGATCTATGCTACTTTCCAGCCGCCTGGAAAGAGGCAATTGTTATAGGCATACCCAAGCCCGGTAAGGCTCTAGACCAACCGGCAAATCATCGCCCCATAAGCCTCCTAAAGGCTATGGGAAAAATTTTCGAAAAGATTATACTTTCACGCATGAAGGCACATCTTTTCAAAAATGATCTAATAATTCCCCACCAATTCGGCTTTCGCGCAAAACACAGCTGCCCGCAGCAAGTTCACCGAATTGTTGAGTACATACTCAGTGGTTTTATTCCTCGTAAACAAAAAACCGTAGCTGTGTTCTTTGACGTCGCCAAAGCTTTCGATAAAGTTTGGCACGACGGTCTCATTTACAAACTATACGAGTTAGATACGCCTGACCGGTTAGTAAAACTCCTAAACTCCTTCATTCGCGATCGCGCTTTCCGCTTCCGCTATGAAGGCACCCTCTCGTCCCCGCGACCGCTCCGAGCGGGCGTGCCGCAGGGGTCGGCCCTCTCGCCGCTGCTCTACAGTGTCTATACTAATGACATACCAGTGCCAACTAACGGCACAGAGTTAGCGTTATTCGCCGATGACACCGCCCTTTATCTTAAAGGGTCGTCACATAAGGCAATACTAGGGAGACTTCAATGCTCTATCTCGCATCTTGGCGACTGGTTTCGCAAGTGGAGAATAGACGTCAATCCCGACAAAAGCGTGGCTGTCGGCTTTGACGTAAAACGTAGGTCCCGCGTGGTCCCAGATGGAACCCGACCCTTAAGGTTACAAGGTGCCCCGATACCGTGGCACCGCTCCACCAAATACTTAGGAGTTACTCTCGACAAAGGCCTCACGTTCGGCCCGCATGTCCGCAGAGTAACCAAACGCGCTCGCTTCTATTTAAGCCGTCTTAACTGTATGTTAGGTCGGAAGAGCAAAATGTCCGTTAGGAATAAACTAACTCTCTATAAGGTTTGCATACGACCCGTAATGACGTACGCGGCGCCGGTATTCGCGCACACTAATACAAATAAAATTAAAATGATCCAGACGGTTCAGAATCTCTTTTGTCGTAGGGCAACCGACGCACCCTGGTACGTCCGCAACGCGGACCTACACAGGGACCTGTCCCTTCCCACGATACAATCCCATTTTAAGCAATGCTCCGAGCGGTTTTTCAAAGCCGCGGAGGAGCATTCTAGCCCACTTATCTCCGGGGCCGCGGCTTACGAGCCACCCCGCCCGTCCACTCATTACTATCGCAGACCCAAACATGTACTGACAGACGCCCCTGACGCACTAACGCTCGCTGTGGAAAGCCTCTCTACGGCTCACACGAACGCTAGTACTTAGGTCCCAACTTAGCTAGCTAGGTTAGACTATAACAAGGAGCGGCCTTATGCAGCTCGATCCCATTTTACACGGTCCCCACCCACTCGGGGTGGGGGACGCTTTCTCGCGCATGCGCTAGTTTGTAACTAGTGCGGCGCTGCGCCGCCGGAGCCTCGCCGAGGCGGTCGCTTAGATGAAACCTTTTACAGCCTCTCCGGCTAAAGGTACTTGCATACTACCTAGGTAGGGCGTGGTTTTAGTCAGTCTAGCCTGACATAACACCTTAGATGTGCAGCTAGCCATAGAAGGATTTCCACGTTAAAACAAAAAAAAAATGCAAAATCACTTCCGACCGAGCTTCCGATCCAGCATAGAAACAAGCAAGAAGAAGAAACCTGAAGCATCCGAACCTCACTGCAAGCTTAAGAAAATCAGCGACTTTTCCTTGCCGAAGCTACCCTGCTGACGTCACCATCCCTACGGCGCCATCCGACATTACCATCGTCCATCACCACCCAAGTTATACAGTCCACCCTAGTGGGGTCTATGCTAGACATTCCCTTATCAGACTACAATTTACACCAATACCTAATATGAAATTTAGTTATTTCTCATTTAGTTCTTACACCTCCGCACACACTACACATTTGAATAAAACACTTTTTATTTTTACGGATTTTGCGCACTTTTTATTTTATATTTAATCCCGATGTTTCAATGGTTGTTATGTATTTTCTACCTCCTCCACAACATTTTGATCGGGCACGTTCCAAATAGTTAAAATTAAATTGTTTTATTTTTAAATTTTATTTCGTTATTACATTCTTACTACGATTACATTGTATACTACTGAGTCTACTACCAGTTCGGAAATTGGGAGGCCCTTCCGAGAAGAACTGGCGAAAGAAACTCGGGTAGGAGGACCGACCTCCATCTTACTGTTATTATTTGCATAAAGAGCTAACCACATCATCAGATCTTGCAATGTGTGTTTTTGTAGGTATTCATTAATTTTTTTTTTTTTGTTACTTTTTCTCAGCCATGAATAAATATTTTAGTAGTTTTTAGTCACGATTCATTAAATTTACTCGTTTGCTGAACACGTGGTTTCAAATTACAGTTTTTAGTATCATAACGAGGTAGAGCAATGCCATATTGCCGAGCTTTAGGCTATATCGCATCACGTATTGCCATCAACAATCCCTTCAGCATCGTAGGGTCTATATCGAACTATTTAACCGACCTTGGTCACATGCTGAAAAAAGAAAAAAAAATTAGTACAGGGCGTGAGGATCCCACTTCTGATGTGAGATTAAGTTAAAAAATATAGAAAAAGAAAAGGTAGAATACTAAAAAGTATTTTAATCTCATTTAACAAATTTGCGTGTAAAGAAGGAGTCAATAAAGACGACTTTCTGGAATGCTCACGGTGTGGTATGAAATATCACTTGTTATGTCTCGGCACGCTATCACAGGACCCTTGTAAGCTTACAAGTGACTATAAAAACACTTGGATATGTCCTCACTGTATGAGCAAGCAACGAAAGGGGGATAATGAAAATGTTCCAGTTCGGCCGACCACTCCAACGGGTCTAGCAGATATTACGTTTAATGTTACTCGGCGCAAGGTAAACAGTAAAGTAGATACTGTAACTCCAAAATGCGCCCTTCCTTCTGACTACGCTACGAGCACGGATTTAAAAGCTTTTCGTGATGAAGTTAGAGATTTAATGAAGGAGTTTATGGGGAATTTAAGCAAAAAAATTGACGATAAGTTGCGTAACTTTACAGATGAAATCCAGGAGTTTAAAACATCTATGAATTTTCTTCATGAGCGGTTTGACGAGTTAAATAATAACATGAAAGATAATTGTAAACAAGTGACAAATTTAAAAAAAGAAAACGAATTTCTACGCTCGGAATTGTCATCTCTCTCTGCTCGCTTTAATCAATTGGACCAGCTCTCCAGATCTTCCAACTTGGAAATTCAATGTGTTCCCGAGCATAAGTCCGAGAATGTTGTGACAATTGTGCAACAAATCGCTACAGTTACTAAAACCAAACTGAACGAAAGTGAGATCTCGTATTGCTCTCGCGTAGCAAAAAAAAAACCCGAGAGTAATCGACCTCGAAACATTCTTGTAAAGTTCGTGTCACCAAGAGTCAGGGATATTTTTTTTGCTGCTGTTTTACAATTCAACAAGAACCATCCCGATGATAAGCTCAACACCAGTCATCTCGGTATGGCTACTAACAAAAAGGACCCGATTTTCGTATCAGAAAATCTGTCTCCTGAAAACAAAGCTCTCCATGCCGCTGCACGTTTAAAATCAAAAGAATTAAAATATAAATATACGTGGACCCGCGGTGGCCGCATCTACATTCGTAAATCTGAAGACTCTGTGGTTATTCAAGTTCGCAATCAAGATACGTTAGACAGACTTTCATAAGAGTGTTTTTTTTTTGTTTAATTCTCAAAACATGTGTTATTGTTAAAATAAATTAAATTCTCGTCCAATCTCAATATATATTTTCAAAACGTTAGAGGCCTTCGTACTAAAACTGAAACATTGTTAAAAAACTCAACGTGTTGTGACGCTGATATAATTATTTTGTGTGAAACTTGGTTAGATTGTAGTATTTATAATTCTGAACTTCTAACAAATCGTTTTGTAGTGTATAGGCGTGATCGAGAGTCCAGTGGTTTCTGTCCTGCAAAGGGTGGGGGTGGAGTTATGATAGGGATCTCTAAAAATATACCCTCTGTAAGAATTAAAAATTATGAGAGTAAATGTGAGGACTTGTGGGTGGAAATATCTATTAAAAATAACAATAAATCAGAAAAAATAATAATTTGTGGTGTTTATCTTCCGTCTCCGTTACAAACCTCAGTAATGGAACATTTTATGGCAAATTGTAATAGAGTTCTTGATATGGAAAAAAAGGTTTTATTGGTTGGAGATTTAAATTTGACTAACATCCACTGGAAAGAGCAAATTCTTCCCAATATTCCATTAAATGGTGAAGCTATCGCAAATAATTCTTTATCAAAGGATTTTCTTGATTTCATGATGGTTAACAATCTAAAGCAGTACAACAATATTTTCAATAAAACTAAAAAAACGTTAGATTTGGTTCTCTCCAACTTAAATATAGAAAACCTATCGCATACTTCATTTCCTCTTGTTAATGTGGATACTTATCACCCTCCAATTGTTTTCAGTGTTCCAGTATCAATTAGTCGAAAATATGCACAAAAGAACACTAATCTAAAGCCTAAACCTAATTACTTCAAGGGTGATTATGAAAAAATTGATTCGTTTTTAAGCACAGTACAATGGGAGGAAGCACTCACACCGCATCTTTCTCTTGATGAGTCGGTAACTAAATTCTACGAAATTGTTCGTTCTGCTATTGATAAATTTATACCGAAGAAACAAAATATAGCTAGTTATTATCCCTCTTGGTACACACCTGGCCTAACGCGGTTATTAAAAGAAAAGAATAAATATAGATTGCGCTTTAATAAGTACAAAAATCCACTGGACAAAATTACTTTCGTTACTCTGAAGAAAAGGTGTTGTGCTTTAACAACTTTATGTTATAATAAATATATTTCTGACGTCGAATCTTTAATTAAATCTAATCCAAAGTTTTTCTGGTCTTTTACAAAACAAAAGCGTCAAAATTGTAGTTCTTACCCTTCTAGTATGTACTTAAATAGTAACATGGCCTCAAATGGGCCTGAGATTTGCGAATTGTTCGCTGATTACTTCTCCTCAGTATACGCATATCCTGATGAGAATGATGTAGTTCGTAAGGAATGGCATGAGAATTCGTTTGATTCTCTCACTCTTACAGGCATGTCCTTTACACGGGACGAGGTATTTGAGGCAGCAAATCGGCTTGATATCTCTAAAGGGGCCGGAGCTGATGGCATACCAACTCTGTTTGTACGTAATTGTGCTAAGGTGCTTTCTTTTCCACTATCCATTATTTTTAACAGATCTTTGCACTCTGGAATCTTTCCCTCCATCTGGAAAGAAGCTTTAATTGTGCCGATTTACAAAAATGGCGACTCTTCTTGTACAAAAAACTATAGACCAATATCTTTGCAATCGGTCTTTGGTAAATTGTTCGAGTCGCTTGTCTGTGTTCTGCTTAAATGGCATCTCAAACAGTATTTGATACCCGAGCAGCATGGTTTTATAAGAGCCAGGTCAACTGCAACTAATCTAGTGTCTTTTACAACCGACGTTATTGAGCTTGTCGACTCCCGAACTCAAGCTGATGTAATTTACACTGACTTCAGCAAGGCGTTTGACACAGTTGACCATAGACTACTAATTCAAAAGCTATCACGTTACGGTATTACTGGCACCTTGCTGAAGTGGTGTGCATCTTATCTGGAGTCACGTTCAGGTAGAGTCGTCATAGATGGTTACAGTTCCAGATCGTTTCATACACCTTCAGGTGTGCCTCAAGGTTCCCATATCGGCCCAATCCTTTTTAACGTTTTCATTAACGACATTAAGTCCTGTTTCTTGCATTCTAAGATCTACCTTTATGCTGATGACTTGAAGATTTTGAAAGGTATTAGTAGTTTGGAGGATTCTCGTCTGCTTCAGGAGGACTTGGATCGCCTTACTAATTGGTGCCGTTCTAATTTTCTTACTCTAAACACCAACAAATGTCATTGCATATCGTTCACTAGAAATGTAAATACTTTCAGTAACCAGTATTTTATCAATGGTCAGGGTCTTAAAGAAGTTGACACCATCCGTGACTTGGGGGTAATACTAGATAAAAAGTTGCAGTTCAATAAACATATCGATAGTGTCTTATCAAGTGCTTTCAAAATGCTTGGTTTTGTGATTCGAAGCAGCAGGCCTTTCAAAAGAACAGCCACCAAAATAGCTTTGTTTAACGCTCTGGTTAGATCTACACTCGAATACTGTAGCGTTGTCTGGGCACCATTTTATCAAGTTCATGTAGCTCGAGTGGAACGCGTACAGAAAAGATTTCTATATCACCTTGCTTACCAGTCTGGGGAAGCAAAAAAATTCAAATCTTACAATGACCGCCTGAAACGATATAAACTATATAGCCTCGACATCAGACGTCAGTTACTGGATCAGATTTTTCTGTACAGACTTGTTAATGGTAATTATGATTGCTCTGAACTTCTCTCTAAATTATTTTTCAATTGTCCTCGTAGATTGCCCCGTCCAGATAGACTCTTATTGTTTTGCCCTAAAGTTAGCAAAAGTAACCTAGGTAAGTACTCACCTTTAAATAGAATTTTGTCATCCCAAAATTGCATTTATAAAAGAGGCCGAGTGGATATATTTAATCTGAAACTAAAAAAGTTTAAAACTGAACTTTTAAAAATACTTGGTTAGTTGTTTGTTATATTGCATTTATTGTAGTTTCATATAATTGTATAAAGTAAATGAGTATATTTTTAAGTTTTAAGATTGTTATCTAACTTATATAATAGATATTGTATAATATAATAGATTGTTTATGTTTAATGCATGCCGTGGCAGCCTATAACTAAGGCAGCACTATTTCTAGTGGTATTTTGTATGTAACTCTTTTGTCATTATCTTTGTGTATGCTTTGTTGGTTGTCCATAAATAAATGAAAAAAAAAAAAAAAAAAAAAAAAAAAATCATAGAATGATTTAAGCAAATAAGAAGAATGTCATGGAATAACATTTATTTAAACATTTATCAACATGATTTAGTTGAACATAAAACTATTCAAAATAACTTCATTTACTTAAACATTTAGTAAAATGGTGTGGAGCTATCCAAAATAACCTTATTAAAACATTTTTAAATATCAAGTAACAAAGCAAGGTATACACTTTACTAATTGAATTCTGGGTTCGATAATAAGAACATATTGTACCTTTATACCAACACACAAGCGGTACATAGTGTGTCTTCCTAACATGTACTAAATAATTGTATACTTAGCATAGGTCCGTGCGGTGCGTTTCTGGTCTGCCATCGGGCGCGTCCCCCGGGTGGTGGATAGGGGAATGGCCCCCAGATATGGGGGCTACCGGATTTTCGGCGTGAACCAAAACCAGTGGCGGGCGGCATTCTGCCGCAGAAGCTCGTAACCCCGCACATAGTGTGGGGCCGAGGGCCGTCACCTAATGATGAGGGCTGCGAGGAAGAAAACCTCTTTAAAAAATCACTGGCGAGGGCCTTTATGGTCCAGTCCGCTTTGCGGATGACGTAGGCTCCGGGTCGGCGTCCCAGACGTTTCTGGGTAGCGGCGACGCGGTTCGGGCTCGGCTGGCGTCCTGGAGATTCTAGGTAGCGGCAGTGCGAGCGGGGGCGACGGGTCCTACTGGTCATGAAGCCATGATCAGCTGGACAGGCAATCTTGCCAACCGTCGGTCAACCCGTTACCCCACGTTGAGCGGGGCCGGGGGGGGCATGCCCTTAATTGGGTGACCCTGCGAGGAGAAAACCTCAATAAAAAACCCCAACCCCAAGCTTGTTGTCGCGAATTGGCGAGGGGGTGAATAGCTGGAGGGAGTCCAGTTGCTACACGGCAACGGAACAGGGGATCGGCAGCCCTCCTGTTTCGATAACCCTATGCTTACCCGGGTATGGTGCCTCTGCCCGGGTGGACTTTGTTTGTAGCCATTCTCGTGGGAACAGCATGAATATTGAACAAAATAAAAAACAAACTTTTTCAGACGTAAGTGGGCCTGGCTCAGGCGGAATCGAGCAAAATCCTGATGATGGGAGGCCTAGCTCAGGCGTAAATGAGCCTTACCTAAGTTGCGGCGAGGAGTCCAGCAGGACTACATCTCCTCTCAGACCTGACATCCCGAAACTGGGAAAAAGTGGTCGTTACAATCGCAAGAGACCGACAACCTCAACAGCAGCGGAGGTTCTAGACACGGACTCTGGCGAAGAAGTCGACAGTGGTGCTGCGCACCCTAAAATCTCAGCGGGCAGCCGCGGACGAGGAGGACGTTCTCTCACAACTGGGGAACACTACGGGCTTGCAAAAGCTAAAGCAGAAATCCGGATTCGAGAACTAGAAGAGGAGGAAGCGACATTCAGCAGGATGTACGACGAATCGGCATCCGAAAGCACAGACCCTCCTAGGAGATCAGCACGCCTATCTCAAAGGACCCTTGCACACGACGGAGAAGAGATGGACACCAATCAAGATGTCTCAACAACGCATTCTCTTTTAGATAAAGTCACTAAGAGCATAAACGACATAGTGGCTGTTGCCAAAGGCAGCAAAAATCTAAAAGGCACGAGCCACCGAAAACTTATAGACGCGACGGACACCATTACCAAGGCGTTTGAAATGATCTCTGGGATCAATACAAATGAAGAGCTCCGGCGCCTACAAGCCGACAATGAGCGCATGTCCCATGAGATCGAACTCATGCGCAAAGAGATGGCTGCATTGCGAAAAAGTCAGACGGAAAAGAATTTACACTGCGACGTCAGCAAATCTCACCAGCGACCCGCAGTGATCGATGAAGAAACGATGGAGGAACTAAGGCGCTCCATAATGATGTCAGTGGGCACCATGGTAAACGCCCGACTCGAGGGTCTTGAAAAATAGGAACGGCTCCTTCCCCCGAAAATCAGGCGTCCACCATTGGCAGCAGATAGAAAAAAGGATGCGGATGTCAACATACCGATCCCTACACCATCTCCCAAAACTGCCTCACGCCGGAATGCGGACAAGCCTGCACCATCCACTACTGGTACAGCTCCTAGTGACAGTCAGCAAGCTGCACCATTGGCGGTCGACGTGCCCTGGAGCCAAGCAGTCGGCAGGAAGAAGAAGCTGCGACAGGCTAAAGCGGCTAGAACAGCGTCTACGGCGGCGGCTCTTAATGCTTCACCGACAACGACCCCGGCATCTACGGCCAACAGAAAGAAAACTCTGGGCAACACGAAGCCCTCTCAACCCCCCAGCAAACCACCACAGACTGGGAAAAAGAGGAAACAAAAGAAGCCCAAATCGAAACTCGTTCCCCCAAAGACCTCAGCAATCGTCATAACTATACTGCCAGAGGCCAAGGAAAAGGGAGTGGGCTATGGCGATGTGCTAGGAAAGGCCAAGAAGGATATAAAGCTCTCGGAGCTGGGCATCGAAGGCCTTCGCATAAAAGAAGCGGCTACTGGAGCTCGAGTTATGGAGCTCCCGGCGAAAAGTGCGGACAAGGCCGATGTCCTTGCAGATCGCTTGAGAACCGTACTAGGTGAAATGGCCACAGTTGTGCGTCCAACAAAGTGTGCCAGTTTAAGAATTTCCGGGCTTGACGACTCCATAAACGAAGAAGAGGTACGGTCGGCCGTTGCGGAAAAAGGAGGCTGTCCAGCCGAGCAAATAAAGGTTGGCACAATCAAGCCGGGCGCAGGAGGCACGGGTTCTATCCTCGTGCGCTGCCCAATAGCCGCAGCTAAGGTTCTTAACGAGGCAAAAAGGCTTCTTGTGGGGTGGAGCTCTGCTCAAATTAAGGTATTGGAGCCCCTGCCCATGAGATGCTATCGCTGCATGGGTATGGGGCACACTAGTCAGAGATGCCCAGCGCAAACAGACCGCAGCAGGCTTTGCTTCAGATGCGGGATGGATGGCCACCGTTCGGTAAACTGCAAAGCAGCCGCCTTGAAGTGCGCAGTATGTACTGATGCAGGACTACCATCTGGACACATCATGGGTGGAACGAAATGTGTCCCTCCTGCAACGAAGGGAAAAGGGGCCCTCTTGACCCGAGCCCCGCCTGCGAAAGGGCGTGACGCTCCTGTAGAGGAGATTGAAATGGTTGATGGATAGACGCCCTCTCAACTTCCTACAGGCGAACATCAACCACTGCGCCGCTGCCCAGGATCTCCTTCTGCAAACTATTGCGGAATGGGAGATAGAGGTTGCAGTGGTTGGAGAACCCTACAGAGTGCCCCGTGATCCTAACTGGGTGTCAGATACACGAGGCACAGTAGCCATCACCACCCGGCGTAGCGCCCGGTCTCTTCCAATTGTGCTAAAAGAACGCGGTACAGGATATGTTGCAGTCACCTACGGCCCAGTCACCATTATAGGGGTTTACTTCTCACCCAACAAACCCCTCCATGAATTAGAAACCCTGCTGGCGAATGTAGGGGGTGCACTGGGACGACTGGCTTCATCGCAAGTCTTGGTGTTAGGGGATTTTAATTGCAAATCGGCGGCATGGAACTCTCCCGTCACTGACCCAAAGGGCACATATCTAGAGGAATGGTCTGTGGCTGCGGGTCTCTGTATCTGCAATAGGGGCTCAGAGTTCACGTGCGTGCGACGGCAGGGGGGGTCAATAGTGGACGTAACGTTCGCTACCCCTGCTGTTGCTTCGCGTGTGGCAGATTGGCGCGTTATGGTAAAACAGGTAGCACTATCGGACCACCGTTATATCCGGTTCCGAATCCTTCCGTCAATCCCCCGAAGCGTATCCACACGACCAAACGAGAGGGTATTCCCACGATGGTCCACTGCCAAACTTAGGATAGACCTGGCAGAAGAGGCTGCCATAGTGGAAAGCTGGTGTTGGCCGCAGAACGAAAGCCGCAACGTGGAAGACCAAGCGGCGAATCTTCGAATGTCGCTGCAGGCTGTATGCGACACCGCCATGCCACGCTTTAAAAACCATCCGGACAAACGCTCCGTACATTGGTGGTCACATGAGCTGTCAGAACTGCGGGCAGCCAGCGTGAGGGCACATCGCGCCTACACACGCTGTCGTCGAAGAAGGCATACCCCGGAAGAAGAAGAGCTTCTTTACAGGGCGCAGCGGGAAGCAGCTGATGCCTTGAAGGTCGCCATTTACAAGGCAAAGCACGAGAAATGGGTAGAATTCATAGAGGACCTCGATCTGGACCCGTGGGGGCGCCCATACCGCATGGTGCGGAAGAAGATGTGCAACCAAGCGCCGACCACGGAGACTCTTGATCCTCAGCTTTTAAGTGGCATTGTCTCTGGGCTGTTCCCCGATAGCGCCGAAGAGGGACCTCCTATTGTGGCCCCTAGCTCACCAAGACTGACTGGGGAACCAGACATCCTTCCTATCACATCCGACGAGCTTAAAGATGCCGTCGATCGCCTTCACGGCAAGAAAAAGGCCCCAGGACCGGATGGAGTCCCTGGCAAAATTATCCCACTGGCTATGAAACACCTAAGTGGCCAGTTGCTGACCCTGCTAAATGACTGCCTTATCACAGGTCGATTTCCTCAGCTTTGGAAGCAAGGGCGGCTCTGTCTTTTACAAAAAGAAGGGCGCCCTGCGAATTCACCTTCAGCCTTCCGACCAATCGTCCTCCTAGACGAGACGGCAAAACTCTTCGAACGCATCCTGGCAAGCCGTGTTTCTCAACATATCCGGGAAGTGGGGCCCGACTTGTCCGAGAAACAATATGGCTTCCGACCCAAACGAAGCACGGTGGACGCTGTTCTAGAGCTTAGGCGCATTACGGAGTTGGCAGTGCAGAGGGGAGAGAGCGCCATAGCGGTGTCCCTGGACATCGCAAACGCCTTTAACACTCTCCCCTTTGGACGTATCAAGGAAGCCCTTAGACACCACGGGGTACCTGGGTACTTACAGCGGGTGATTGAAGACTACCTTCGCAGTAGGGAGATTTTGTATCAAGGCGAAAATGGGGAACTGGTAATGAAGCCAATGCAATGCGGGGTTCCACAGGGATCGGTACTCGGCCCTCTCCTGTGGAACCTCGGATACGACTGGGTCCTGCGCTGCATTCCCCTGCCTCGGACTACGGTGTTATGTTACGCCGACGACACGTTGGTAGTCGCAAGAGGCAACGATTATGCTGAGGCTGCCAGACGGGCATCGGTAGCCACAGCTCTCACCATAAGCCGTATAGAGCTATTGGGCTTAAAAGTGGCAATAGAGAAAACCGAGGCGATGCTGTTTTATGGCCCCCGTGGCAGACCACCCGCCGGCGCCAGCATTGACGTTAACGGCCAGAGGATAGCAGTCGGCGCGCATATAAAGTACCTGGGCCTTACGTTGGATAGGAGTTGGTGTTTTGAGGAGCACTTCAGGCGGCTTGCGCCTAAGCTGAACGGAGCTGCTGCGGCGCTAAGTAAGCTCCTCCCTAATGTCGGCGGACCCAATGTTGCCTGCAGGAAACTGTATGCCAGCGTGGTGCGAAGTATGGCACTGTACGGCTCTCCCATATGGGCTGACCGTCTCACTGCTGAAGGCAGAAGACTTTTAAGACGGCCACAGCGTATCATAGCGACACGGGCAGTGAGAGCTTATAGAACGGTGTCCGGAGCAGCTGCAAATGCGCTCGCTGGCATGACACCATGGGAGTTGGAGGCTTCAGTACTCTCGGAGGTGTACCACAGCCGGGCTGCTGCAAGGGAGCGCGGGGAAAACCCAACGGCGCAAGAACTAGTCGTCGCACGAAGGAGGGCCGAAGAAACTGCCATGCAACGGTGGTCTGAAATGATCGAGGGGCATGAGGCAGCCGGTAGCTTGGCCAGACGGACTCTCGAAGCGTTAGGTCCAGTACTGGAACGATGGCAGGGCCGTAAGCACGGCAAACTGAGTTACCGTCTGACACAGGTACTATCTGGACACGGTTGTTTCCGGAAGTACCTGTTTCAGATAGCAAGAAGGGAGTCAGCACCGGACTGTATTGAATGTGGAGCGGAAGAGGACACGGCGCAGCATACGCTGGAAGTTTGCCCTGCCTGGGTGGCACAGCGCCGGGTCCTGACAGCCGCTGTCGGACGGGACCTCTCGCTTCCCAGTATCGTGTATAGGATGCTGGATAGCGAGATTGCATGGGATGCAGTTGCGCAGTTCTGTGAGGAGGTGATGTGCGCAAAGGAGACTGCGGAAAGGGTGAGAGAGGACGATCCTCAAGCGGATCCCTGCCGCAGACGCAGGAGAGGACGTAGGCAACGCGAGTTCGATCGTCTTCTCCCACCCGACAGTGGTGGATCCGGGGTTAGCTTAGGAAACCCCATCTCCACCCGCGGAGGCCAGCGGGTGCCGGGCTTGAGAGGCCCGTCACCTGCACTGCACAGGCCTCCGCCGACTCGGAGCGTCCGGAATGTCCCGGGACGCTCCGTAGTACTCCGTCTCCGCTTCCCGGCGGAGTTCAGAAGTGTCTGCCTAGGGCGGACGTCCACCGATGGGGCCGCGGTAGTGTCCGCGAGGTTTCCCGTGACCCCATCCGGTGCCACTGCACTGTCGAGATACTCGTCATCAGATGATGACCAGTTGTACGACAGTCCAGTGCCACCACGGTGACCGGAGGGACATCTTGGAGTTTTTAGTGGGTAGGCCCCTGCACACCAATCTGACGAGCTTTTATCGTCAGGTAGGTCTGCAGGGGAGAGTCCCACATAACTCCCGTCCCACTCCCAGCGGCGGGAGTATGCGCAACGCATTTTCTCCAAGTAAAAAAAAAAAAAAAAAAAAAAAAAAAAAAAAAAGGTCCGTGCGGTGCGGCTGCTGCGAAGCAAGTGGGCCGAGTACTCTCTGGTTTCATCACTCACCCCTATGGGGGCGCGTGGACTACGGGTTTAGTCGAGAACTATTTCCCGGGCTTCTTCTCGAGAAACTGCAGTCCCTCGGGCGCTGGGTGCCGCTGGACAGCGGCCGTAAAACGAACGGAGGAATAGCGATGCGGTAGGTCCGTCTATTGCACTTAAAAGTCGCTAATTGCGAACCTCCACTCTAACCACTGTGTTGAATATTTGAATGCCTTCTTGGCTTAATAATGGCCGCTCCGCCCCTTCGGCGTTATGCCCTCATTGGGTGGTCTGCTGCACGGCCCTCGGCGCGGTCAGCATACCGGGTGAGACCCCAGGAGGGGAGGCCCAGGTAGCGCCTGCGAGCGGGTCGTGGCTTACGCAGATTGGGTGAGGGGGGGGTTGTAATGCGGTTGGCGGGGTGGGGGAGGAATGTTATGATGGGGGTGGGGTGGAAGTAGGGATGGACGAGGGCTCGCATCTGTGTAGGGGGCGGCGGATCATTAGCTGAGAGCTGGCAGGTGTGATGGGTGCGATGGTAGTCAGATGAGTATGGGCGCTATTGTCGGCGCGGTCGAACATGCGTCGCTTCATTCCGTCGATGACGTCATCTAGCGTTTCGATGCGCAGGTTGCGCGCGATGACGTCATTGCGGACGTATCGACCGGCGCCGGCGATGGTGCGAGCAGCCCGGTTCTGGATAGCTTGCAGACGGGATCGCTGCGTCTGGGAACAAAGATGGTACCATGCTATTTTCCCAATATTTCCACTCTACTTTTGTGGCAAATAATTTGTCTGGTCAAACTCTCGGAGGCACCTCGGATATATCTAGCGCCTGTAGTGTGGGGAATGTTGAGATTGATCCGAAACAGGTGCTCATACACCTCAAGTCTCTTGACTTGTCGAAATCTGGTGGTCCAGACGGCATTCCACCTGTATTTATTGTAAATTGTGCATCTAGCTTAGTATCGCCTTTATGCATATTATTTAAGCAATCTTTAAATGTAGGAATTGTTCCTAAAATCTGGAAAGCAGCATTTATTACCCCAATTTTGAAAAAAGGCAATAAAAACAATATTGAAAATTACCGTCCCATCTCTAAGCTGTGTCTTTTTGCAAAGATATTTGAAAAAATAATCCATCATGAAGTATACAAAGCTCTAAGCCCATCATTCAATAATGTACAGCATGGATTTCTTGAAAAACGGTCAACAGTATCCAATTTAATTATTGCCAATGAAATTATCACCCGTGGTATGGAGAGTGGTGCACAGGTTGATGTTATTTACACCGACTATAAAAAATGCTTTGACCGTGTGAATCACTCTATATTACTGAAAAAGCTTAATGCGGCAGGGATACACGGTGACTTATTGCGTTGGTTCGCTTCATATATTGACAATCGAAGTCAGGCTGTGGTACTTCTAGGCTATATGTCGGGATGGACTCATATCCCTTCAGGAATCCCCCAAGGATCTATTTTAGGCCCATTATTATTTGTTTTATTTATTATGGATATAGACAAATGTTTCCTACACACACGTATACTATTATTTGCTGACGACATGAAGATATTGAAGGAAATACGAGACTCGGCCGACAGTCAAGAGCTTCAGGCTGACTTGGATGGATTCGAGGCCTATTGTAAACTGAATAAGCTTGAGCTAAATGTATCTAAATGCTACATTCAGTCATTTACTCGTAAACCTGATATGTTGATATGTAGTTACCGGTTGTTGGGTATTAATTTGGCTAGGGTAAGTAATATTAAAGATTTAGGTGTCATACACGATAGTAAACTGCTGTTTGATTTGCATATTGACCACATTGTAACCAAAGCATCTAAAGCGTTAGGATTCATAATGAGGATATCTACTGACTTAAAATCACTCAAAGTGATTAAAATATTATACTGCGCCTTTGTACGCAGTCACCTTGAATACGCGAGTGAAGTCTGGAATCCCCAATATCAAGTGTACATATCAAGGCTGGAAAATGTACAAAAAAGGTTCCTGCGTTTTCTGGACTTTAAAGCCAAACAATATTCCACTGGCTATGAACATCGCTGCAGAAGGTATCATTTCTTGCCACTAGTTTTACGTCGCAATATTAGTGATATATGCTATCTATCAAAAATCGTTAATGGAATGATAGACTGTCCCGACTTGTTAAGCATGATTGGTCTTCGTATCAATAATTTGAAAATTAGGCAGCGCCCGTTACTTCACGTTCCGCATGCGCGAACCAATTACAGGACTAATATGTTTCTTACACGTGGCTGTAGACTGTTTAATAAATTTAGCTCTGAGTACGACTTTGACTTATTTACCACTAGTATAGCGTCCATTAAACAAACAATCGCAAGCGCTTATTTTTTATGAGTTTTGTTAACGCTACTTTTAATGAGTGATTTATTGAATGTGGCCTTCAAACTATGTTTTGTTTTGTTGTTTTGTTTTATTATTTTATTCTTTCACTTCATCTTTCAGAATTGTTATCGATTATAAGTAGTTTATACATTATGTTTACTTACTTGTGAGAGCTTGTTATTAACTCACTATAATAGTTATTTAAATTTAGTACTAGATCACATGTAAGCTTTCCTAATAATAAATAAATAAATAAATAAATAAATAAAGTAATCGCCCGGGAGGGCGGGGGGTGGGGTGTCCAGTAGCTTCCTTACTTCGGACTCCACCCGTCTATGGTGGTCCGCCGCTGTCGGGTCAGCTGGGTGTGGTGAGAATTGGTTCTCCAGGTGAGCAGCCAGGAGGGCGGCCCGATCGTGGGCTGAGTACCGGCGGTTACCCATTTCGTCAAGTAGAGGGCAGGAGGCTGGAGTCGATTTGGTCGAACGCCTGATTACTTGTTAAGGCGGGCGGGGTCGCCCGAGGCCCTGTCTAGGGCGGCTTCCCATGTGTCACCCCTCCATATCTGGACCAGTCTAGTGGTTTCAGCGGTCAACCTGTTGATCTCTGCTTTCAATCGTGGGCACCTAACTTGAGCCCACAGCTTCAACAGGGACCGCTTCCTACTAATCTTATCGTTAATAAACGATGGGAGGGGTGTGCGCTTGTAACACCGTCTGGGTTTGGTAGATTTAGCCATGGAAGAGAGCATTGCGTCGGTGAGCTGTTTTACCGACGCGTCTATGTCGGAGGGCGATCGGAGGGGGCCGGCCGGCGGAAAATTCGCTAAGTCTCTCTTGTAGGCGAGACAGTCCGTTGTATGGCGGGGCGGTTACAAACATACCCCGCTAGTTGCCAAACCGATGTTTATTAATATGGGAAGGTGTTGCGTACTGACTTCTCCACACCTGACCAAGGAGTGCTCTCGCACGAGAGACTCCCCCACCCCTCCCGACTGTGTGCTGTGTGGCCAATCCGGCCACCCAGCGAACTATAGGGGTTGCTCTCGCGCCCCTCGCCCCAAACCTCCAAAGGCTAAAAAGCCTAACCGGGGACCAAAGGCATCTTCTTCTCAGAAGAAGAGGCCTTCTGGCCCCCCGGCCCCTCCTAAGCCTTCGCTGGCAAATTTCCCACCCCTATCTAAAGGGGTGGGACAGCCGGCTACCACCACTCCAGCCCCCCCCATGCCGGCCTCCGGACCGGCCTGGGGACCAGCCCCTCCGGCACCGGCCCCTGGGCCGGCCTGGGGCCCAGCTCCCAAGGCGACGCCGCCTAAGGCGACACCGCCTAAGGCGACACCGCCTAAAGCGGCTCCCGCCTCCCAAGCCCCGAAGTCATCTTTTATGGATGACTTCTCTATCATCTTCACCACGATGCAAGGCATCAATATCAATGAGATATCGGCCTTGGCATCCAAACTCAGGATGGCCCAAAACGCCCAACAACGGCTTCTAGCTCTCTGTGAGCACGAAGCCCTTCTCCGGTCCCTTAACTAAGGTCCATAATGCCAGGAAGGATCCCATCTTCTTCTTCTTCTTCTCCGACTGTACCAGTCGCTCCTCTCACCGGTCGAGTGAAACCTAGAGGTGTTTCGCTTATCTCTTTCAATACCCGCTCCCTGCGCAAAAACATTCCCGAGCTAAGGGTGTTTCTGCGCGAAAGGGACCCCGACCTTGTCCTACTTCAGGAAACATGGCTCAAACCGTCTATACGGAAAGGGCTATCGATTCCTTCATACTCCCTAGTCAGAAATGACAACTTCACCCCAGCGGACCAGAACCGCAGGGAAATTGTCTCTGGTGGCACGGCGATCTACTACAAAAGATCGCTTCACTGCTCACCAATCCCCACTCCTGCTCTCTCTAACATGGAAGCCACGGTATGCAGACTGGCTATGTCGGGTCACAGAACACTGATCATAGCTTCTGTCTACATACACGCTGGCACCACTCCATTGCGAAGCGACTTCGAGTCCCTTCTGTCTTTGGGCGACTCAGTCATTCTGTTTGGAGACTTTAACTCCAAGCACACTGACTGGACCTGCCGTAAGACAAACACCGGCGGGCGGCGTCTGCTTCAGATCACACATGATCTCGAATTAGACGTCTTCAGCCCGTACGAACCCACCCACTACCCAGACAACCCACAGAATGATCCCGACGTACTAGACTTCGCTCTAGTCAAGGGAGTCTCCCTCCCATTTAGGACGATTGAGACCCTCCAAGACCTCGGGTCCGATCACAGGCCGGTTTCTCTCATTATGGGAAACAAAGAGCCAACCCCTCCCTCCTTCAAAACCATTACTGACTGGGATCGGTTCAGATCGTCCCTCAAGTCGGCAATGGAAGTAGGCAACCCTTCGCTCTCTATGGACCCCGACTATTACGATAGTTCGGAGAAAATAGATGCAGCCATTTCCGAATTTACTCTTTTGGTCCAAAGAAAGACTGCGGACAGTGCGAGGAAGGTACCTGTGAAAAATCACAATGCCATTCCTCCCACCCTCCGCAACCTGATGAGGGCCAAAAACGCAGCTCTCCGGAGAGCTGCTAGGTACCCGACCCCTGAGTACAGAGCCAGAGCCAACCGTCTTCAACGGTTAGTAAGATCTCAGTTGAACGACCTGAGGAATAACCAATTTGGTGACCTCATGGCGGACATCACTCCCTCCCATGTAGCCTACTACCGAGTGGCCAGAGCCCTCCGTAGTGACACCTCAAACTTCACACCCCCTCTCCTCCGTCCCGATGGCTCCACAGCCTTCGACGACGAGGAGAAGGCGGAGTGTTTTGCTGACAGCATTGCTTCACAATGCTCAGTCAGCACTCACACTTGCGACCCATCCCACCTTCAGTCGATTGAGAAGGAGCTCAGCGAGCTGAACTCCAAACCTCTAGACTCTGATCCCATCACAGTGTCCCCTGATGAAGTCCATTCCTTCATCAAGGGCCTCAAGACCAAAAAGGCCCCTGGCGCCGACGGCGTCTCCAACATGGCCCTAAAGCACCTACCATCTCAAGTGCTGGTCTTACTGTCCCTTTTATTCAACGCCTGCTTCGATCTCTGCTACTTTCCAGCAGCCTGGAAAGAAGCAATCGTAATAGGCATCCCCAAGCCGGGGAAACCCCTAAACCTCCCTGCGAGCCACCGCCCCATCAGCCTCCTCAAGGCAATGGGGAAACTCTTTGAAAGGTGTATCCTCGCCCGCCTAAAAGACCATCTCTTTACGAATGACCTCATCATACCCCATCAGTTTGGCTTTCGAACCAAACACTCATGCCCCCAACAGGTTCACCGCATAGTCGAGTACATCTCGAGCGGCTTTTTCCCTAGGAAATATAAGACCGTGGCGGTTTTCTTTGATGTAGCCAAGGCCTTCGATAAGGTCTGGCACGCTGGACTAACTGTCAAGCTGTACAGACTTAATCTGTCAGTGAGACTGGTCCGGCTAGTAGCATCATTTCTCCAGCATCGTACCTTCCGTTTCAGATACGAAGGTACTCTCTCAACTCCGCGTAACATAACGGCGGGCGTGCCTCAGGGCTCTGTCCTGGCTCCTCTGCTGTATGTTATATACACCAACGACATTCCCGTCCCAACAAACGGGGTACAACTGTCCCTGTTTGCAGACGATACTGCTCTGTATCTCAAGGGCTCATCATGTAGGAATATCCTTCCGAGGCTTCAGACCTCCATCAACTCCTTAGGCGACTGGTTCCGCGAGTGGCGTATCGATGTAATCCCGGATAAGTCATCCGCTGTTTGCTTCGACGCAAAACGCACGCGTGTACCGGCCCGCCACAACCCACCCCGACTCCAGGGGAAGTCCATTCCATGGCAACGCACTGCCAAATTTCTAGGCGTCACCCTTGACCAAAAACTGACATTCTCTCCTCACGTCAAGAGAGTGTCTCGTAACGCGCGGTTTTACTTGGGGCGTCTCAACCCTATGTTGGGGCGTCACAGCCGCATGTCACTTCGAAACAAGCGAACACTTTATAAGGTTTGCATACGACCGGTGATGACCTACGCGTCCCCGATCTTCTCACATGCAAAGGCATCAGTCCTTAATAAATTGCAGGTGATTCAAAACCTATTCATACGAAGGGGCTCAAATTCTCCCTGGTATGTCCGCAACGCGGACTTGCACAGGGACTTTGAACTCCCTACTCTCCAACAATACTTCATAAAGGCCTCTGAACGTTTCTTCGAAACAGCAGAGAGCCACTCTAATCCACTTATCCGGGGCGCATCCAACTACACTCCTTCCTCATCCACGAACCCTCTGTCTAGGCGACCTAGGTCTGTCCTGACAGACCAACCCAGTCAATTGTCAGCTGACCTGAACCTCCTCTTAGAGGCACAGGAATCAGCCAAACGTAGAGCCAATACAGACCCATCAGGTCTACTCCAGTCCTCTCAGATGCCGACTGGCCCCCCTTCTGGGAGCCAGCCGACTTAACTTCATTCACGACTGACCCCCCTTCTGGGAGTCAATCGTTTTTTCTATGCGCTCTCTCACCTAGGTGAGTAGCGCTTGCGCCACCCCTCTCTAGAGGGATGGTCGCCTCAGATGACGGCTTATGACCTTCTCCGGGTGCAAGCCAATCCCAGGTGGTGTTTAGTCAGTACGAGTCTGACATAACTATCGGGCCGGCCCGAAGTATCCATAGAGGATTCACCACCTCCCTCCCCCGTGTCCGGAGGGTGCATTTTGCATAAAAAAAAAAAAAAAAAAAAAGTACTGACTTCATGTGCTTCACCCTCAGAGGACTACAACCACCCGCCCGGACCCCCGGCTGGTCCGAGACGCACCCCAACAGCTGGCCACTCGACAGAGCGAACAGTCAGCCTTCATGCCGCTTCCTCAAAGGCAGCCACGCCCACACAGGGCGCCTATCGTCCACCATCCGTCGCCTCAACACCCAACGCCGTTGCACCCACAGCAACCAATGCAGCCGCACAACATCACGACAGTACTACTTCAAGCGCTGCAAATGTTTTCCAATGTACTACAGGGGATGATCGCAGACATTTCCAGCGGGATCGACCCAGTCACCTCGGCCACCAACGCGACCTGGAGACTCACCCAGGGCATCCATGCTCTCTCCGGGTCGCATACTGGAACCCAGGCGGAATAAAACCTCATATCAACGAGCTCCGCCTCCTCGCCCAGTCCCAAGAACTGCACGTAATACTACTGGGCGAGACGTTCTTAAAACCAGCAATTAAAATCAACATCCCTAACTACACCATCTATAGAAGGGACGAAGTCACTACTCAAGGCATCCCATACCGCGGCACTGCAGCGCTGGTTAGGAAGGATATCATTCATTCCGAGCTCCCGTGGGTGTCATTCACATCCACCAGGACCATTGGCGTCTCAATAAGAGTGGGCGGAGCCGAACTAAGATTGTACGCAGCTTACCGCCCCCCCAACTCCGGAGTGTACGCGAGCGACCTTGACGGATTGTTTCCAGACGCCGCGCCCATCATAGTAGTGGGCGACTTAAATGCGAAGCATCCTTCCTGGGGGTCAACTCTAACGAACACAGACGGACGCCGCCTACTGGAACTCACCACCCAAAGGGATATCGAAGTGATGGGGCCCTACGAACCTACGCACTACCCCACTGCCCCTAACTCAAGACCCGACGTGATTGACGTAGCGCTGGTAAGGAACACCAACTTCCAGATTAATATCGAAGTCATGCACGGGACGGAAACTCAACACCAACCATTACTTATCACGCTAGATGCTTCCCCGGATGCTATGCTGTTTTCTGATCTGCTGCAAATTGACCTGCTACGGGAAATGGGAAGTTAGCAGATCATTTCGTAAATTGTCATTTTTCTAGGTAAAAACGCCAGAACTATTTCTAAAAAATATCAGGAACTATAGAACTCAGCTGCATGCGTAAATAAATCGCATTTGTTTTCGATCTGCTGCAAAATGATCTGCTACGGGAAGTTAGCAGAACATTTTTTTAAGTGACATTTTTCGAGGTAAAAACGCCAGAACTATTTCTAAAAAGTATCAGGATCTATAGAACTCAGCTGCATGCGAAAAGAACTCACATTTGTTTTCTGATCTGCTGCAAATTGACCTGCTACGGGAAATGGGAAGTTAGCAGATCATTTCGTAAATTGTCATTTTTCTCGGTAAAAATGCCAGAACTATTTCTAAAAAGTATCAGGAACTATAGAACTCAGCTGCATGCGTAAATAAATCGCATTTGTTTTTGATCTGCTGCAAAACGATCTGCTACGGGAAGTTAGCAGATCATTTTTTAATTGACATTTTTCAAGGTAAAAACGCCAGAACTATTTCTAAAAAGTATCAGGATCTTTAGAACTCAGCTGCATGCGAAAAGAACTCACATTTGTTTTCTGATCTGCTGCAAATTGACCTGCTACGGGAAATGGGAAGTTAGCAGATCATTTCGTAAATTGTCATTTTTCTAAGTAAAAACGCCAGAACTATTTCTAAAAAATATCAGGAACTATAGAACTCAGCTGCATGCGTAAATAAATCGCATTTGTTTTCGATCTGCTGCAAAATGATCTGCTACGGGAAGTTAGAAGAACATTTTTTTAAGTGACATTTTTCGAGGTAAAAACGCCAGAACTATTTCTAAAAAGTATCAGGATCTATAGAACTCAGCTGCATGCGAAAAGAACTCACATTTGTTTTCTGATCTGCTGCAAATTGACCTGCTACGGGAAATGGGAAGTTAGCAGATCATTTCGTAAATTGTCATTTTTCTAGGTAAAAACGCCAGAACTATTTCTAAAAAGTATCAGGAACTATAGAACTCAGCTGCATGCGTAAAAAAATCGCATTTGTTTTCGATCTGCTGCAAAATGATCTGCTACGGGAAGTTAGCAGATCATTTTTTTAATTGTCATTTTTCGAGGTAAAAACTCAGCTGTATGCGAAAAGAACTCACACTTGTTTTCTGATCTGCTACGGGAAATGGGAAGTTAGCAGATCATTTTTTAAGTGACATTTTTCGAGGTAAAAACACCAGAACTATTTCTAAAAAGTATCAGGATCTATAGAACTCAGCTGCATGCGAAAAGAACTCACATTTGTTTTCTGATCTGCTGCAAATTGACCTGCTACGGGAAATGGGAAGTTAGCAGATCATTTCGTAAATTGTCATTTTTCCAGGTAAAAACGCCAGAACTATTTCTAAAAAGTATCAGGAACTATAGAACTCAGCTGCATGCGTAAATAAATCGCATTTGTTTTTGATCTGCTGCAAAATGATCTGCTACGGGAACTTAGCAGATAATTTGTTTAATTGTCATTTTTCTCGGTAAAAACGCCAGAACTATTTCTGAAAAGTATCAGGATCTATAGAACTCAGCTGCTTGCGAAAAGAACTCACATTTGTTTTCTGATCTGCTGCAAATTGACCTGCTACGGGAAATGGGAATTTAGTAGATCATTTCGCAAATTGTCATTTTTCTAGGTAAAAACGCCAGAACTATTTCTAAAATTTATCAGGAACTATAGAACTCAGCTGCATGCGTAAATAAATCGCATTTGTTTTCGATTTGCTGCAAAATGATCTGCTACGGGAAGTTAGCAGATCATTTTTTTAAGTGACATTTTTCGAGGTAAAAACGCCAGAACTATTTCTAAAAAGTATCAGGATCTATAGAACTCAGCTGCATGCGAAAGGAACTCACATTTGTTTTCTGATCTGCTGCAAATTGACCTGCTACGGGAAATGGGAAGTTAGCAGATCATTTCGTAAATTGTCATTTTTCTCGGTAAAAACGCCAGAACTATTTCTAAAAAGTATCAGGATCTATAGAACTCAGCTGCATGCGAAAAGAACTCACATTTGTTTTCTGATCTGCTGCAAATTGACCTGCTACGGGAAATGGGAAGTTAGCAGATCATTTCGTAAATTGACATTTTTCTAGGTAAAAACGCCAGGGGTGCAAGGTCGGATAGAACCTCCACGTGTGCCCGGCCCATTGTAGGTCCCACTTCATACGTGCGGTGGGAACGACAATGGGTTCGGGCCGGTGCATCCTGGGCGCCGTCGTATATAATTCCTTAGGGGATTGCATACGACGGCGGCTAATAATCCGACAACAGGGGGGAAGCTCGGCTGGCGTCCTGGGTATCCCGGGTAGCGGTAGCCGGTTATGGGGAGTTTTAGGCGACGCCAGTTCTGGTGTCGCCGAAGGAGCTCGTAACCCTGTACGTAGTGCAGGGCCGAGGGCCGCTACCTTCAGGTGGGGGCCGCGGGGAAGACAACCCCTCTAAAAAATCACCCGCGGGGGGCCTTCGGGCCAACAAGGGGGAGCTCGGCTGGCGTCCTGGGTATCCCGGGTAGCGGTAGCCGGTTATGGGGAGTTTTAGGCGATGCCAGTTCCGCCTGGTGTCGTCGAAGGAGCTCGTAACCCTGTACGTAGTGCAGGGCCGAGGGCCGCTACCTTCTGGTGGGGGCCGCGGGGAAGACAACCCCTTTAAAAAATTACCCTTGGGGGCCTTCGGGCCCAGCGCGCGGCAGCGAGCAAGTCGGGGCGGTGTCTGGTCCTAGGACCAGCTCCGGCAAATTGACCTGCTACGGGAAATGGGAAGTTAGCAGATCATTTCGTAAATTGTCATTTTTCTCGGTAAAAACGCCAGAACTATTTCTAAAAAGTATCAGGATCTATAGAACTCAGCTGCATGCGAAAAGAACTCACATTTGTTTTCTGATCTGCTGCAAATTGACCTGCTACGGGAAATGGGAATTTAGTAGATCATTTCGCAAATTGTCATTTTTCTAGGTAAAAACGCCAGAACTATTTCTAAAATTTATCAGGAACTATAGAACTCAGCTGCATGCGTAAATAAATCGCATTTGTTTTCGATGTGCTGCAAAATGATCTGCTACGGGAAGTTAGCAGATCATTTTTTTAAGTGACATTTTTCGAGGTAAAAACGCCAGAACTATTTCTAAAAAGTATCAGGATCTATAGAACTCAGCTGCATGCGAAAGGAACTCACATTTGTTTTCTGATCTGCTGCAAATTGACCTGCTACGGGAAATGGGAAGTTAGCAGATCATTTCGTAAATTGTCATTTTTCTCGGTAAAAACGCCAGAACTATTTCTAAAAAGTATCAGGAACTATAGAACTCAGCTGCATGCGTAAATAAATCGCATTTGTTTTTGATCTGCTGCAAAACGATCTGCTACGGGAAGTTAGCAGATCATTTTTTTAATTGACATTTTTCGAGGTAAAAACGCCAGAACTATTTCTAAAAAGTATCAGAATCTATAGAACTCAGCTGCATGCGAAAGGAACTCACATTTGTTTTCTGATCTGCTGCAAATTGACCTGCTACGGGAAATGGGAAGTTAGCAGATCATTTTGTAAATTGTCATTTTTCTAGGTAAAAACGCCAGAACTATTTCTAAAAAGTAGAGAAAAATGACAATTTACGAAATGATCTGCTAACTTCCCATTTCTCGTAGCAGATCAATTTGCAGTAGATCAAAAAATAAATGTGAGTTCTTTTCGCATGCAGCTGAGTTCTATAGATCCTGATACTTTTAAGAAATAGTTCTGGCGTTTTTACAGAGAAAAATGTCACATAAAAAAATGATCTGCTAACTTCCCGTAGCAGATCATTTTGCAGCAAATCGAAAACAAATGCGATTTATTTACGCATGCAGCTGAGTTCTATAGTTCCTGATACTTTTAAGAAATAGTTCTGGCGTTTTTACCGAGAAAAATGACAATTTACGAAATGATCTGCTAACTTCCCATTTCTCGTAGCAGATCAATTTGCAGTAGATCAAAAAATAAATGTGAGTTCTTTTCGCATGCAGCTGAGTTCTATAGATCCTGATACTTTTTAGAAATAGTTCTGGCGTTTTTACAGAGAAAAATGTCACATAAAAAAATGATCTGCTAACTTCCCGTAGCAGATCATTTTGCAGCAAATCGAATACAAATGCGATTTATTTACGCATGCAGCTGAGTTCTATAGTTCCTGATACTTTTTAGAAATAGTTCTGGCGTTTTTACCTAGAAAAATGACAATTTACGAAATGATCTGCTAACTTCCAATTTCCCGTAGCAGGTCAATTTGCAGCAGATCAGAAAACAAATGTGAGTTCTTTTCGCATGCAGCTGAGTTCTATAGATCCTGATACTTTTTAGAAATAGTTCTGGCGTTTTTACCGAGAAAAATGACAATTTACGAAATGATCTGCTAACTTCCCATTTCCCGTAGCAGGTCAATTTGCAGCAGATCAGAAAACAAATGTGAGTTCCTTTCGCATGCAGCTGAGTTCTATAGATCCTGATACTTTTTAGAAATAGTTCTGGCGTTTTTACCTAGAAAAATGAACATTTACGAAATGATCTGCTAACTTCCCGTAGCAGATCATTTTGCAGCAGATCGAAAACAAATGCGATTTATTTACGCATGCAGCTGAGTTCTATAGTTCCTGATACTTTTTAGAAATAGTTCTGGCGTTTTTACCTAGAAAAATGTCAATTTACGAAATGATCTGCTAACTTCCCATTTCCCGTAGCAGGTCAATTTGCAGCAGATCAGAAAACAAATGTGAGTTCTTTTCGCATGCAGCTGAGTTCTATAGATCCTGATACTTTTTAGAAATAGTTCTGGCGTTTTTACCGAGAAAAATGACAATTTACGAAATGATCTGCTAACTTCCCATTTCCCGTAGCAGGTCAATTTGCAGCAGATCAGAAAACAAATGTGAGTTCCTTTCGCATGCAGCTGAGTTCTATAGATCCTGATACTTTTTAGAAATAGTTCTGGCGTTTTTACCGAGAAATATGACAATTAAAAAAATAATCTGCTAACTTCCCATTTCTCGTAGCAGATCAATTTGCAGTAGATCAAAAAATAAATGTGAGTTCTTTTCGCATGCAGCTGAGTTCTATAGATCCTGATACTTTTTAGAAATAGTTCTGGCGTTTTTACAGAGAAAAATGTCACTTAAAAAAATGATCTGCTAACTTCCCGTAGCAGATCATTTTGCAGCAAATCGAATACAAATGCGATTTATTTACGCATGCAGCTGAGTTCTATAGTTCCTGATACTTTTTAGAAATAGTTCTGGCGTTTTTACCTAGAAAAATGACAATTTACGAAATGATCTGCTAACTTCCAATTTCCCGTAGCAGGTCAATTTGCAGCAGATCAGAAAACAAATGTGAGTTCCTTTCGCATGCAGCTGAGTTCTATAGATCCTGATACTTTGTAGAAATAGTTCTGGCATTTTTACCTCGAAAAATGACAATTAAAAAAATGATCTGCTAACTTCCCGTAGCAGATCATTTTGCAGCAGATTGAAAACAAATGCGATTTATTTACGCATGCAGCTGAGTTCTATAGTTCCTGATACTTTTTAGAAATAGTTCTGGCTTTTTTACCTAGAAAAATGACAATTTACGAAATGATCTGCTAACTTCCCATTTCCCGTAGCAGGTCAATTTGCAGCAGATCAGAAAACAAATGTGAGTTCTTTTCGCATGCAGCTGAGTTCTATAGATCCTGATACTTTTTAGAAATAGTTCTGGCGTTTTTACCGAGAAAAATGACAATTTACGAAATGATCTGCTAACTTCCCATTTCCCGTAGCAGGTCAATTTGCAGCAGATCAGAAAACAAATGTGAGTTCCTTTCGCATGCAGCTGAGTTCTATAGATCCTGATACTTTTTAGAAATAGTTCTGGCGTTTTTACCTAGAAAAATGAACATTTACGAAATGATCTGCTAACTTCCCGTAGCAGATCATTTTGCAGCAGATCGAAAACAAATGCGATTTATTTACGCATGCAGCTGAGTTCTATAGTTCCTGATACTTTTTAGAAATAGTTCTGGCGTTTTTACCTAGAAAAATGTCAATTTACGAAATGATCTGCTAACTTCCCATTTCCCGTAGCAGGTCAATTTGCAGCAGATCAGAAAACAAATGTGAGTTCTTTTCGCATGCAGCTGAGTTCTATAGATCCTGATACTTTTTAGAAATAGTTCTGGCGTTTTTACGGAGAAAAATGACAATTTACGAAATGATCTGCTAACTTCCCATTTCCCGTAGCAGGTCAATTTGCAGCAGATCAGAAAACAAATGTGAGTTCCTTTCGCATGCAGCTGAGTTCTATAGATCCTGATACTTTTTAGAAATAGTTCTGGCGTTTTTACCGAGAAATATGACAATTAAAAAAATAATCTGCTAACTTCCCATTTCTCGTAGCAGATCAATTTGCAGTAGATCAAAAAATAAATGTGAGTTCTTTTCGCATGCAGCTGAGTTCTATAGATCCTGATACTTTTTAGAAATAGTTCTGGCGTTTTTACAGAGAAAAATGTCACTTAAAAAAATGATCTGCTAACTTCCCGTAGCAGATCATTTTGCAGCAAATCGAATACAAATGCGATTTATTTACGCATGCAGCTGAGTTCTATAGTTCCTGATACTTTTTAGAAATAGTTCTGGCGTTTTTACCTAGAAAAATGACAATTTACGAAATGATCTGCTAACTTCCAATTTCCCGTAGCAGGTCAATTTGCAGCAGATCAGAAAACAAATGTGAGTTCCTTTCGCATGCAGCTGAGTTCTATAGATCCTGATACTTTGTAGAAATAGTTCTGGCATTTTTACCTCGAAAAATGACAATTAAAAAAATGATCTGCTAACTTCCCGTAGCAGATCATTTTGCAGCAGATTGAAAACAAATGCGATTTATTTACGCATGCAGCTGAGTTCTATAGTTCCTGATACTTTTTAGAAATAGTTCTGGCTTTTTTACCTAGAAAAATGACAATTTACGAAATGATCTGCTAACTTCCCATTTCCCGTAGCAGGTCAATTTGCAGCAGATCAGAAAACAAATGTGAGTTCTTTTCGCATGCAGCTGAGTTCTATAGATCCTGATACTTTTTAGAAATAGTTCTGGCGTTTTTACCGAGAAAAATGACAATTTACGAAATGATCTGCTAACTTCCCATTTCCCGTAGCAGGTCAATTTGCCGGAGCTGGTCCTAGGACCAGACACCGCCCCGACTTGCTCGCTGCCGCGCGCTGGGCCCGAAGGCCCCCAAGGGTAATTTTTTAAAGGGGTTGTCTTCCCCGCGGCCCCCACCAGAAGGTAGCGGCCCTCGGCCCTGCACTACGTACAGGGTTACGAGCTCCTTCGACGACACCAGGCGGAACTGGCATCGCCTAAGACTCCCCTAGCTCGGCTACCGCTACCCGGGATACCCAGGACGCCAGCCGAGCTCCCCCTTGTTGGCCCGAAGGCCCCCCGCGGGTGATTTTTTAGAGGGGTTGTCTTCCCCGCGGCCCCCACCTGAAGGTAGCGGCCCTCGGCCCTGCACTACGTACAGGGTTACGAGCTCCTTCGGCGACACCAGAACTGGCGTCGCCTAAAACTCCCCATAACCGGCTACCGCTACCCGGGATACCCAGGACGCCAGCCGAGCTTCCCCCCTGTTGTCGGATTATTAGCCGCCGTCGTATGCAATCCCCTGAGGAATTATATACGACGGCGCCCAGGATGCACCGGCCCGAACCCATTGTCGTTCCGACCGCACGTATGAAGTGGGACCTACAATGGGCCGGGCACACGTGGAGGTTCTATCCGACCTTGCACCCCTGGCGTTTTTACCTAGAAAAATGTCAATTTACGAAATGATCTGCTAACTTCCCATTTCCCGTAGCAGGTCAATTTGCAGCAGATCAGAAAACAAATGTGAGTTCTTTTCGCATGCAGCTGAGTTCTATAGATCCTGATACTTTTTAGAAATAGTTCTGGCGTTTTTACCGAGAAAAATGACAATTTACGAAATGATCTGCTAACTTCCCATTTCCCGTAGCAGGTCAATTTGCAGCAGATCAGAAAACAAATGTGAGTTCCTTTCGCATGCAGCTGAGTTCTATAGATCCTGATACTTTTTAGAAATAGTTCTGGCGTTTTTACCTCGAAAAATGTCACTTAAAAAAATGATCTGCTAACTTCCCGTAGCAGATCATTTTGCAGCAAATCGAAAACAAATGCGATTTATTTACGCATGCAGCTGAGTTCTATAGTTCCTGATAAATTTTAGAAATAGTTCTGGCGTTTTTACCTAGAAAAATGACAATTTGCGAAATGATCTACTAAATTCCCATTTCCCGTAGCAGGTCAATTTGCAGCAGATCAGAAAACAAATGTGAGTTCTTTTCGCATGCAGCTGAGTTCTATAGATCCTGATACTTTTTAGAAATAGTTCTGGCGTTTTTACCGAGAAAAATGACAATTTACGAAATGATCTGCTAACTTCCCATTTCCCGTAGCAGGTCAATTTGCCGGAGCTGGTCCTAGGACCAGACACCGCCCCGACTTGCTCGCTGCCGCGCGCTGGGCCCGAAGGCCCCCAAGGGTAATTTTTTAAAGGGGTTGTCTTCCCCGCGGCCCCCACCAGAAGGTAGCGGCCCTCGGCCCTGCACTACGTACAGGGTTACGAGCTCCTTCGACGACACCAGGCGGAACTGGCATCGCCTAAAACTCCCCATAACCGGCTACCGCTACCCGGGATACCCAGGACGCCAGCCGAGCTCCCCCTTGTTGGCCCGAAGGCCCCCCGCGGGTGATTTTTTAGAGGGGTTGTCTTCCCCGCGGCCCCCACCTGAAGGTAGCGGCCCTCGGCCCTGCACTACGTACAGGGTTACGAGCTCCTTCGGCGACACCAGAACTGGCGTCGCCTAAAACTCCCCATAACCGGCTACCGCTACCCGGGATACCCAGGACGCCAGCCGAGCTTCCCCCCTGTTGTCGGATTATTAGCCGCCGTCGTATGCAATCCCCTAAGGAATTATATACGACGGCGCCCAGGATGCACCGGCCCGAACCCATTGTCGTTCCCACCGCACGTATGAAGTGGGACCTACAATGGGCCGGGCACACGTGGAGGTTCTATCCGACCTTGCACCCCTGGCGTTTTTACCTAGAAAAATGTCAATTTACGAAATGATCTGCTAACTTCCCATTTCCCGTAGCAGGTCAATTTGCAGCAGATCAGAAAACAAATGTGAGTTCTTTTCGCATGCAGCTGAGTTCTATAGATCCTGATACTTTTTAGAAATAGTTCTGGCGTTTTTACCGAGAAAAATGACAATTTACGAAATGATCTGCTAACTTCCCATTTCCCGTAGCAGGTCAATTTGCAGCAGATCAGAAAACAAATGTGAGTTCCTTTCGCATGCAGCTGAGTTCTATAGATCCTGATACTTTTTAGAAATAGTTCTGGCGTTTTTACCTCGAAAAATGTCACTTAAAAAAATGATCTGCTAACTTCCCGTAGCAGATCATTTTGCAGCAAATCGAAAACAAATGCGATTTATTTACGCATGCAGCTGAGTTCTATAGTTCCTGATAAATTTTAGAAATAGTTCTGGCGTTTTTACCTAGAAAAATGACAATTTGCGAAATGATCTACTAAATTCCCATTTCCCGTAGCAGGTCAATTTGCAGCAGATCAGAAAACAAATGTGAGTTCTTTTCGCATGCAGCTGAGTTCTATAGATCCTGATACTTTTTAGAAATAGTTCTGGCGTTTTTACCGAGAAAAATGACAATTTACGGAATGATCTTCTAACTTCCCATTTCCCGTAGCAGGTCAATTTGCCGGAGCTGGTCCTAGGACCAGACACCGCCCCGACTTGCTCGCTGCCGCGCGCTGGGCCCGAAGGCCCCCAAGGGTAATTTTTTAAAGGGGTTGTCTTCCCCGCGGCCCCCACCAGAAGGTAGCGGCCCTCGGCCCTGCACTACGTACAGGGTTACGAGCTCCTTCGACGACACCAGGCGGAACTGGCATCGCCTAAAACTCCCCATAACCGGCTACCGCTACCCGGGATACCCAGGACGCCAGCCGAGCTCCCCCTTGTTGGCCCGAAGGCCCCCCGCGGGTGATTTTTTAGAGGGGTTGTCTTCCCCGCGGCCCCCACCTGAAGGTAGCGGCCCTCGGCCCTGCACTACGTACAGGGTTACGAGCTCCTTCGGCGACACCAGAACTGGCGTCGCCTAAAACTCCCCATAACCGGCTACCGCTACCCGGGATACCCAGGACGCCAGCCGAGCTTCCCCCCTGTTGTCGGATTATTAGCCGCCGTCGTATGCAATCCCCTAAGGAATTATATACGACGGCGCCCAGGATGCACCGGCCCGAACCCATTGTCGTTCCCACCGCACGTATGAAGTGGGACCTACAATGGGCCGGGCACACGTGGAGGTTCTATCCGACCTTGCACCCCTGGCGTTTTTACCTAGAAAAATGTCAATTTACGAAATGATCTGCTAACTTCCCATTTCCCGTAGCAGGTCAATTTGCAGCAGATCAGAAAACAAATGTGAGTTCTTTTCGCATGCAGCTGAGTTCTATAGATCCTGATACTTTTTAGAAATAGTTCTGGCGTTTTTACCGAGAAAAATGACAATTTACGAAATGATCTGCTAACTTCCCATTTCCCGTAGCAGGTCAATTTGCAGCAGATCAGAAAACAAATGTGAGTTCCTTTCGCATGCAGCTGAGTTCTATAGATCCTGATACTTTTTAGAAATAGTTCTGGCGTTTTTACCTCGAAAAATGTCACTTAAAAAAATGATCTGTTAACTTCCCGTAGCAGATCATTTTGCAGCAAATCGAAAACAAATGCGATTTATTTACGCATGCAGCTGAGTTCTATAGTTCCTGATAAATTTTAGAAATAGTTCTGGCGTTTTTACCTAGAAAAATGACAATTTGCGAAATGATCTACTAAATTCCCATTTCCCGTAGCAGGTCAATTTGCAGCAGATCAGAAAACAAATGTGAGTTCTTTTCGCAAGCAGCTGAGTTCTATAGATCCTGATACTTTTCAGAAATAGTTCTGGCGTTTTTACCGAGAAAAATGACAATTAAACAAATTATCTGCTAAGTTCCCGTAGCAGATCATTTTGCAGCAGATCAAAAACAAATGCGATTTATTTACGCATGCAGCTGAGTTCTATAGTTCCTGATACTTTTTAGAAATAGTTCTGGCGTTTTTACCTGGAAAAATGACAATTTACGAAATGATCTGCTAACTTCCCATTTCCCGTAGCAGGTCAATTTGCAGCAGATCAGAAAACAAATGTGAGTTCTTTTCGCATGCAGCTGAGTCCTATAGATCCTGATACTTTTTAGAAATAGTTCTGGTGTTTTTACCTCGAAAAATGTCACTTAAAAAATGATCTGCTAACTTCCCATTTCCCGTAGCAGATCAGAAAACAAGTGTGAGTTCTTTTCGCATACAGCTGAGTTTTTACCTCGAAAAATGACAATTAAAAAAATGATCTGCTAACTTCCCGTAGCAGATCATTTTGCAGCAGATCGAAAACAAATGCGATTTTTTTACGCATGCAGCTGAGTTCTATAGTTCCTGATACTTTTTAGAAATAGTTCTGGCGTTTTTACCTAGAAAAATGACAATTTACGAAATGATCTGCTAACTTCCCATTTCCCGTAGCAGGTCAATTTGCAGCAGATCAGAAAACAAATGTGAGTTCTTTTCGCATGCAGCTGAGTTCTATAGATCCTGATACTTTTTAGAAATAGTTCTGGCGTTTTTACCGAGAAAAATGACAATTTACGAAATGATCTGCTAACTTCCCATTTCTCGTAGCAGATCAATTTGCAGCAGATCAGAAAACAAATGTGAGTTCTTTTCGTATGCAGCTGAGTACTATAGATCCTGATACTTTTTAGAAATAGTTCTGACGTTTTTACCTCGAAAAATGTCACTTAAAAAAATGATCTGCTAACTTCCCGTAGCAGATCATTTTGCAGCAAATCGAAAACAAATGCGATTTATTTACGCATGCAGCTGAGTTCTATAGTTCCTGATACTTTTTAGAAATAGTTCTGGCGTTTTTACCGAGAAAAATGACAATTTACGAAATGATCTGCTAACTTCCCATTTCTCGTAGCAGATCAATTTGCAGTAGATCAAAAAATAAAAGTGAGTTCTTTTCGCATGCAGCTGAGTTCTATAGATCCTGATACTTTTTAGAAATAGTTCTGGCGTTTTTACCTCGAAAAATGACAATTTACGAAATGATCTGCTAACTTCCCATTTCCCGTAGCAGGTCAATTTGCAGCAGATCAGAAAACAAATGTGAGTTCTTTTCGCATGCAGCTGAGTTCTATAGATCCTGATACTTTTTAAAAATAGTTCTGGCGTTTTTACCTCGAAAAATGTCAATTAAGAAAATGATCTGCTAACTTCCCGTAGCAGATAATTTTGCAGCAGATCAAAAACAAATGCGATTTATTTACGCATGCAGCTGAGTTCTATAGTTCCTGATTGCACATTGCAATTTTCATAAGAATATGATTAAAGCGAAATAGTTCTAGCTCTGAGACTTGTTTAGCCTGTTTTCGATCTGCTACGGGAAATGGGAAGTTAGCAAATAATTTCGTAAATTGCCATTTTTCTAGGTAAAAACGCCAGAACTATTTCTAAAAAGTATCAGGATCTTTAGAACTCAGCTGCATGCGAAAAGAACTCACATTTGTTTTCTGATCTGCTGCAAATTGACCTGCTACGGGAAATGGGAAGTTAGCAGATCATTTCGTAAATTATCATTTTTCTATGTAAAAACGCCAGAACTATTTCTAAAAAGTATCAGGATCTATAGGACTCAGCTGCATGCGAAAAGAACTCACATTTGTTTTCTGATCTGCTACGGGAAATGGGAAGTTAGCAGATCATTTCGTAAATTGTCATTTTTCTAGATAAAAACGCCAGAACTATTTCTAAAAAGTATCAGGATCTATAGAACTCAGCTGCATGCGTAAATAAATCGCATTTGTTTTCGATCTGCTGCAAATTGACCTGCTACGGGAAATGGGAAGTTAGCAGATCATTTCGTAAATTGTCATTTTTCTATGTAAAAACGCCAGAACTATTTCTAAAAAGTATCAGGATCTATAGGACTCAGCTGCATGCGAAAAGAACTCACATTTGTTTTCTGATCTGCTACGGGAAATGGGAAGTTAGCAGATCATTTCGTAAATTGTCATTTTTCTAGATAAAAACGCCAGAACTATTTCTAAAAAGTATCAGGAACTATAGAACTCAGCTGCATGCGTAAATAAATCGCATTTGTTTTCGATCTGCTGCAAATTGACCTGCTACGGGAAATGGGAAGTTAGCAGATCATTTCGTAAATTGTCATTTTTCGAGGTAAAAACGCCAGAACTATTTCTGAAAAGTATCAGGATCTATAGAACTCAGCTGCATGCGAAAAGAACTCACATTTGTTTTCTGATCTGCTGCAAATTGATCTGCTACGGGAAATGGGAATTTAGTAGATCATTTCGCAAATTGTCATTTTTCTAGGTAAAAACGCCAGAACTATTTCTAAAAAGTATCAGGAACTATAGAACTCAGCTGCATGCGTTAATAAATCGCATTTGTTTTCGATTTGTTGCAAAATGATCTGCTACGGGAAGTTAGCAGATCATTTTTTTAAGTGACATTTTTCGAGGTAAAAACGCCAGAACTATTTCTAAAAAGTATCAGGATCTATAGAACTCAGCTGCATGCGAAAGGAACTCACATTTGTTTTCTGATCTGCTGCAAATTGACCTGCTACGGGAAATGGGAAGTAAGCAGATCATTTCGTAAATTGTCATTTTTCTCGGTAAAAACGCCAGAACTATTTCTAAAAAGTATCAGGATTTATAGAACTCAGCTGCATGCGTAAATAAATCTCATTTGTTTTCGATCTGCTGCAAAATGATCTGCTACGGGAAGTTAGCAGATCATTTTTTTAATTGTCATTTTTCGAGGTAAAAATGCCAGAACTATTTCTACAAAGTATCAGGATCTATAGAACTCAGCTGCATGCGAAAGGAACTCACATTTGTTTTCTGATCTGCTGCAAATTGACCTGCTACGGGAAATTGGAAGTTAGCAGATCATTTCGTAAATTGTCATTTTTCTAGGTAAAAACGCCAGAACTATTTCTAAAAAGTATCAGGAACTATAGAACTCAGCTGCATGCGTAAATAAATCGCATTTGTTTTCGATTTGCTGCAAAATGATCTGCTACGGGAAGTTAGCAGATCATTTTTTTAAGTGACATTTTTCGAGGTAAAAACGCCAGAACTATTTCGAAAAAGTATCAGGATCTATAGAACTCAGCTGCATGCGAAAAGAACTCACATTTATTTTTTGATCTACTGCAAATTGATCTGCTACGAGAAATGGGAAGTTAGCAGATCATTTCGTAAATTGTCATTTTTCTCGGTAAAAACGCCAGAACTATTTCTAAAAAGTATCAGGAACTATAGAACTCAGCTGCATGCGTAAATAAATCGCATTTGTTTTCGATTTGCTGCAAAATGATCTGCTACGGGAAGTTAGCAGATCATTTTTTTAAGTGACATTTTTCGAGGTAAAAACGCCAGAACTATTTCTAAAAAGTATCAGGATCTATAGAACTCAGCTGCATGCGAAAGGAAATCACATTTGTTTTCTGATCTGCTGCAAATTGACCTGCTACGGGAAATGGGAAGTTAGCAGATCATTTCGTAAATTGTCATTTTTCTAGGTAAAAACGCCAGAACTATTTCTAAAAAATATCAGGAACTATAGAACTCATCTGCATGCGTAAATAAATCGCATTTGTTTTCGATTTGCTGCAAAATGATCTGCTACGGGAAGTTAGCAGATCATTTTTTTAAGTGACATTTTTCGAGGTAAAAACGCCAGAACTATTTCTAAAAAGTATCAGGATCTATAGAACTCAGCTGCATGCGAAAAGAACTCATATTTATTTTTTGATCTACTGCAAATTGATCTGCTACGAGAAATGGGAAGTTAGCAGATCATTTCGTAAATTGTCATTTTTCTCGGTAAAAACGCCAGAACTATTTCTAAAAAGTATCAGGAACTATAGAACTCAGCTGCATGCGTAAATAAATCGCATTTATTTTCGATTTGCTGCAAAATGATCTGCTACGGGAAGTTAGCAGATCATTTTTTTAAGTGACATTTTTCGAGGTAAAAACGCCAGAACTATTTCTAAAAAGTATCAGGATCTATAGAACTCAGCTGCATGCGAAAATAACTCACTTTTATTTTTTGATCTACTGCAAATTGATCTGCTACGAGAAATGGGAAGTTTGCAGATCATTTCGTAAATTGTCATTTTTCTCGGTAAAAACGCCAGAACTATTTCTAAAAAGTATCAGGAACTATAGAACTCAGCTGCATGCGTAAATAAATCGCATTTGTTTTCGATTTGCTGCAAAATGATCTGCTACGGGAAGTTAGCAGATAATTTTTTTAAGTGACATTTTTCGAGGTAAAAACGCCAGAACTATTTCTAAAAAGTATCAGGAACTATAGAACTCAGCTGCATGCGAAAAGAACTCTCATTTAATTTTGATCTGCTGGACAATGATCTGCTAAGTTCACACACACGAGCATTGCGGCCAGGCGTATGCAGAAACAGCTCGACCTGCTACCAAAATGGCTAGCAGACTGGAGGATAGCGGTCAACGTCACCAAAACAACCGCACTTCAAACTACGGCCAGAAGGACACCACCCCAACTCAAGCTCCTGGGTCAACACATAGAATGGAGCAATGAGGCCACATACCTAGGAGTGATAGTAGACCGCTCACTCCATATGGTGAAACACATCGACAAGGTCACGGCGGGGGGGAGACGTGCACGAGCGGCCCTCTACACCATATTAAAATCCAATATACCCACTAAGACTAAAGCCAACATTTACAAGCTTTACATAAGGCCGATCCTAACCTACGCCGCTCCAGCCTGGTACGCCTTCTGCTCTCAAAAGCAGCGCCGACGCCTAGACACAGTGCAAACTCAGACTCTCCGCATCGCTACCGGAGCGGGCAGATACGTCCGCAATGACGTCAACGCGCGCGACCTCAAAGTCGCGCAGCTTGATGACGTCATAGTCAGCAGTGCTAGGAAGATGTTCGACCGTGCGGACCACGGCGCTCATATCCACCTACAAAACATAGCGCCTTCAGAGAACATCTCACGGAGCAAGAAAGCAGTGCCTCGCAGCGTGCTTGCGCCCCGCGCATCCCCCCACCTCCCATCTCCTACCTCCCCCTCTACAACATCCCATCACCCACTACTACAACCCCCGGACTGTACAAGTCGCGGCTCGCTCGCTGGCGCTACCTGGGCCTCCCCTCCTGGGGTCTCACCCGGTACGCAGACCGCGCCGAGAGCCGCGCATCAGTCCCCCCCCCCCACCCCCGCGCAACGCGAGAGTGACAATGAGGCGGTTGTAACATAATTCCTCACATAAGCGACTTTCGTCGCCACCTTAAACTTTAATCTGTTACAGATTTTACAATGACCACGGGGTAGTCACCCCGTGAGAAGATGCCCGGGTAGGAGCAACAGCTCAAACCCGCACCTGCTCGCAGCAGAAGAATGCCCGAGAGACTGACTTCATGTGTGTGTGTGTGTGTGTAGTAGTTCTCGCTCGCGCTCCGTCGCTGCTGGTCGCGTCCACTCCGCTGCTCGCGTTGAGTCACCGATCTGTCGCCGTAGTGCCGAGTGAAACTGCGCCTCAGTCGTCCGCGCGCCTCCGTCCAAAGAGTACTTTATATATATAGGGAATAGAGACTTATCTCAGCCGTCAAAAGTGGAAACGACAGAGTCGCCCTCCGACTAGGTGTTTTGGCAACTTTACGATACCTACATGTTTGTATAGGACCTCACTTTAGACTTTTTATTTTAGCATATATTCCAAATTTTAACACATGTGCAGTATGTATTATCGTACACATGTGTTAATTTGAAATATATGCCTTTTTATTAAAGGATGTATTAATAAAACACATTTTATTAATTAAGTTTTATTTATTTTTTTCTTATAAAACATTTGAGAGAATATTTTCTGGCCTTAATTTTAAACAAATCATTTTCATCATCACTATCTCTCTTGTTATTTAATATTTTATTGATTTCTTTACAATAATTATAAATAAAAAATCGGCAAGATATTTTTAAAATAAAATTTATAATATCTTCTTTATGAGTCTCACAAGTTATGAAGTCAAACTCTATTAACATTAGAATAATCGTTTTAATTAACTCTCCAAGATTATGTTTTTCAAAATGTTCTTTTATTATTACATAATATGTATCTTGCAGATTTGAAATGCAGTTTAAGAGAGGAAGAGATGGAGTGCAAAGCCATTTTTTATTGGCGTATTCCCTATATTTAATATATTCCAATTCATTTTCATTGAATAAATCATTTTTACATAAGCGACACCCCTTGAAGACGTTCTTTTTTGCATTTTTCAAAAAGTAGCCACATACATATTGTAGTCCTCCAATTATACGTGGATCATTTTTGTCTTCAAGGGGTATAAAATTAATATCTGGAATATTTTCCAATTCACTACCCTGGTCTTTGCATTCACTCTTAGTGATGATGATATTGCTAAGCATTGCTGCGCAATTATCGCTTTCGCAGTTAGCTCCTGGGGCATGAATATTAGAAAGACTATTAACTAATAGAGTTGTAAAGGCTGATTCAAAATGATCAGGAGATGGGTTGATGTTACGGCATCCATGGCTTCTAATGGACCCAAAGAAGTTTTCTATTGGGTCCTGATTTAGATGCCGTAACCAAATGGAGTTAATTTCATATTTCCTATACATTTTTTTCACTAGCAACTGCATGCCTTCTAATGTCCATACCCAATTTTTTAGTGTTGGAACATATTCCGCCTTTAGTGAACTGGGATTTACAAATTTAATTTTTTTTAACAATTTTTTTGACTCATCCCATACTTTGTGGTGTATTGAGGTCTGAGTGACCGGCCCTAACAACGGTTATCTTTTCTTCGAGAGTGAATCGTCGTCCTTTAATTCCTTTCCCGTGTTCCCGAAATTGGAGCAAAGTTAAAATTTTAGCAGTGCTGGGTAAATTTTCTAATGTGCTCAAAAACTGTGGATGTGACAGTATATTACGCATGGCTCGGATTTTAACCGCCTGTTTATTTACTTTGCTCCGGCATTTGCTCAATTTTACTCCAATTTTAATGAGTTTTTTATGCAATATTTGCTCAACAGAAGATTTTTGAGATGCTTTTCTTCTTGACCCAACTTTGACTGTTATTACAGTCTTGTGATGCCCTGCAAACAAAAATTCAATAATAACTATGGAGATGAATCAAATTACAGCAAAAAAGTAAAAATGATGCTAATAAACCAGTTTTAAATCTTTTTCAAATTTTTATGCAACAAATCAGTATTCTTTAGACATCAATATTTTATTATGTGAAATGTAATGTTTCAATAGTGTTCACTGCACAGCTGATTTCAGATATGAACATGTTTTGTGTTTGTGAATAATTGACAACACAGATTTTTTTGGAAAGTTATATTTATCTTTTATATGAAATACTTGCATAAAAAGACTTGACACACATTTTTAATTCTAATGATGAAAACTTATAAAATAAATATGCAAGAACCGATAACTACTGCAACACAGTGAATTAATTATTGTGAGAATGACAAACTGCAAGAAGATTTAAATTGAAACATTGTTTACAACAGTGTAGGTATGACATGCTAGTTTTATTAAGAATGATGAAAGTTCGGTTACCTTGTTCATATTTCTTTTCTACATCCATAGAACTATGAGCCAAATGTTGATGGGCAACAGTACTTGTACCGGGAGTCTCAGAAGCAAGTTCTGGAAAAACAAAATATTTGTAATATTTTATTTGGCAATCTAACCACCTGCTACACAAATAGACATGTTCCATTAGCATTTCAGAATAAAAGTAATATTGTATTTTATTACAATTAATTCTGTATTAATATATGAATTACACACATTGTAATACTAATATATATTTTAAAAATACATACCAATATCTTGCATTCTTTTAATATCTTTCTTCACAATTTGGGGTCGAGGTTGTGGGTCAACAGACTCCAGTTGAAGAGGAAATGTAAGTTCTGAAAAAATAATTTTGTATTTAGTTCAGGTAAATATTTACCATAACAGAACTTGAATATTTATTCAAAACACATTAATAAAAGGCTGAAATTTACTATGGAAGCTTTGAGCATTTATCTGACCACAATCATACCTGAGGGTTCTTTTATTTCCAGCTCTAAATCACGCACAGGCATAAGATTTCTTTAGACTGTTTATTAAAATTTAATAAAATATTTGACATTTGTCCCTAGTCCACATGATTTCACCGAAATTAAGGAAACCAAAATTTGACAAAATTTTACTTAAGAAGTATGTATTGTTATTTTTGTTAATATTTTTGTCAGCCAGACTTCTCAAAACGCTTCAGTAACCACAACAACTTGACAACAGTATAATAGGTTCCCTGGAGACAGTACCAGGAATCTTTGGGTAAGCCTGTGGTCAAACACTGCAATATAGAGATGCCCAACCATAACAATAAAAAATCTAATTTGAATGCCCAGTGTAACAATTGAAACATCAGTAATAGTGCCTGTTATTTATAAAGTATAATTATGACAATAGAGCAAAGTTACCTTTAGATGTAGATGGTTCTGACAAATTTTGAATTGATCTTAAAGGTCTTCTCTCCATAAGGGTGGATTTTGGCAATGACAATCCTGAAAATCACAGACAACATCTATCATATATATCAACATCTACAATCTAAATAAAAATTATAAAGCGGGACAATGTCAAGTTAATTATAATTTACTGCAAGCTTTAATGCATTTTATTTATTTAAAATATCCAGCTTTAAAACTATATTTTCAGGACAAAATTTTAACTCGAAAAATTTAACTCAGTCTAGCTTTAGGTCTTTGGTGGGATTCAAACCCACAATAGATTATTAGGTGGGATTAAACTCGGTCAAATTTTTTCTTAAATATAAATTTTTAATAAAAATGTTAAATTAAAAAAGTGAAGATATTTTATTTAATGGGAATCATCTTTGAAGTTCCAACGCAATTAAAGTATTGTAAACCTCATTAAATTAAATTAACAAATTGTTGTATGTTATAACATTGAAACACACAAAAACACATTTTGTTCAATAAAAATGTTTAAAATGTACTTTGGCACTACTAGGATATTTGCTGATTCAGAAAATATTATAACAAACTTGAAATTAATAAATTAAAATATATATACATTGTACTAACATAAATTATGTTACATAATCAATAATATTTATAACAATTCCTGAATAGCACTTTTAAGTACTGAATTTAAAATCCCTATTGATTAATAAACAAAGTAAATATAAATTAAAATCGTGCTATACTTCTTACAGTTAAGCTAGATTTAGACTAGCAATAAAACTGCCAGAAGTTGACTTCCGCAAGCTATAACTACTGTGTAAATAGGATATCAACTTCTATAAACTTGCAGAAGTTGTTTTACCGTGCCAAATAAATAAATAAACTTGTCTGACCGAAACGATTATGTTAACCCTTATAAATTATAACGAAATCGAACAAAAAATTAGTAAAAAATTATAAACCTATCAAGTTTTTAGTTGGCACCGCTACGTTGCTGAGTAAATTATTTCGGCACCAGTATTTCTCCTCAAAATGTCTGTGACATATTCGTCGATATTTGAAGATATGGTCATTGCTGAGGCTCAGAATTTCACCACCAACAGAATAGAGCCAAGTATTAAAACGTTCCTTGTCTTTAGAAGGGTTTGGAAATTTATGTAAAATATCCAGTGATTCTGTAAAGACATAACGCCAATAAGTGAAGTAATTTAATAAAAGCCACTACAAAGATGTCAAGTAGGCATCAAGTACAAGTAAATGTAAACAGAAATACAAAATGTACCTATGTTATTGGAACATCCAGGAACACAGCAAACTTTGTTCGACATTATGAAAATATCACAAATAGAGTCCTTTCTCAGTTCTTTATAAAGCTTACAATCGGTACAAGCACTGAATTAACACAGCCGGAGGAACAGAAGCTCAACTCAACGGATCTATGAGAAAAAAGCACTTTATCACTGATAATAAGCTAATTAAACACGCAAAACAACACCAACGGAACACAAACACAGCGCAGGCGACGGAGGTGAAGCAGCCATTTGCAATGTAGTGTTGCAATTGCAGAGACGATTTTTTTACTAGTTTAAATTTCCAATCTTAAATTAAAATGCTTAAATAATAAAACAGTAATAATTAGGTATTTCAGATAGATTTTGATTTACGGTATTTATTTATCCATTTAAAAAAATCAAACTGGTAACATTAGTTTTATAAGAAAACCAACCCTATAGTGCGACATCTAGCGTGCATCTATTTAACTACGTGGTAAATTATTGCTAATGTAGTGACATCTATAAAGGAGTTTTGGAAAAATACCATTATAATTCTTCTAAATTAAAAATCACTATATAACCTGCACACCAAAGCTAGTTATGAACTATTCTATTTAACGGGTTTATATGGAATTAATTTCCAATGTGTTACTTAGAAGATTGTATACCCTGCCTCCGTCGCCGCCGGCCGCGTGCGCCCTCCGTGTAGTAAGCGTGAGCCCCCGGTCGCCGCCGTAGTGCCGTGTCTGAAAACACATCTAGACAGTGACTATTACCGCGAAATTGACGCTTATTTGTGTTGTGCAGTGCTGTTGTTCGTTTTTTAGTTTCACAAGTGAGTTTTTTGTGTAAAAACCTGCAAGTGTTCCCCTAAGTGTTCGTCCATAATCCTACGGAATTATCTCCCATTACTGCCCCACATCGTCCTACCCAGGTATTTATATCATAGTTTATAACTTCTTTTATTTTCCAACTACCCTCATTCCCATATTCATTAGTTTGTTTAAGTTTAATTCTTACAAATAGCCATATCATAGTTTATAACTTCTTTTTATATTCCAACTACCCTCATTCATATATTCATTAGTTTGTTTAAGTTTATTTCTTACTAGTTATATCCTAGTTTCATAACCCCTTTCACTCCCACTATGTCCACCAACCCCAAACCCCAACGTACCAAACCACCGGACCGACGAAGATCCTCTTCGGCCGGCCCCCCACCAACCGGAAACATGGAGTCGCCAGTGCCACAAACCGGTCCTGGCCAAAACAAAGCCCTGACCTCACAGCCTACCCCGTCAACTTCACGCGCGGGGACAAGCCGTATGTCTAGAGTAATAGACATCCCACCATCACCCCTCCCGGCGCCCTCCACCGCCCACCCTCGAGACCCACGCCGTCGTACACTACATAGAGACAACATGCCTTTCTGTGGTGACGAGAAACGCCCAAGACTGGGCCCGTCGCCAAAGAAGACATCCTCCGACTCAGATGCCGATGACTCAACATCCGAGTACGAAATGGAAGGGATAACCAACACATTCCTGCCCCTAACCCAACGTGCCCCAAAACAAACTCCATCCACCGCTGACTGCAACCCACCTCAGCTTGTTACCAAAGCGCCGCCGAGCCCCATGGGATCGCCGCTGAGAAGGAGCTTCGCCGAAGCACTAGCAACTCCACCCCTCCCTACACAGACTACCCAAATACAAGCCCAAGAACCAACGCAGGTACCATCTACCAGATCTAACTACCCACCTATTGTGGTCGAGTCACTCCCACAATGGTCTCACCACTTCAAGAAGCTGCACTCACTACTCGGACACCCACCTTATGCGAGACCGTTTGGCAACGGTGTACGGTTTCTTTCCAAATCGGAAGAGGAATTCCGTGCTGTACAACGCTACCTTTGCGAAGCCGAGAAGCACGATAGTACCATCACGTGGTACTGTTTCGCACTCCAAGATGAACTCCCCACCAAGGTGGCGATCCGAGGTCTCCCTGCTGACACACCTCCAGAGGACATCATCAGGGCCCTAAAAGACAAAGATTTCCTTGCAGTGCACGCGAGACAGATTCGAGCCAGGCGAGGACGCCCAGGCTGCCTCTTCCACGTCCAGCTGGAAAACCTGTGCAAGGAAGAGTTGAGCCGTCTTTACTCAACAGACGTGCTCCTCTATATGCCAGGTATCACAATTGAGGCCTGGAAACCGCGTGCCGGACCAGCCCAATGCCACAGGTGCCAAGCATTTGGCCACAACTCCTTGAACTGCCATCGACCGGCCAGATGTGTTCGCTGCGCCGGAGATCACATCGCGGCAGACTGCCCGCGTGAACGCTCTGAGCCCCCCACCTGCGCCAACTGCGGGCAACCTCACACCGCCAACCACCGTAGGTGCGTAGCCTTTCTGCGGGAAGCAAGGAGAACTGGCACGCGTGTCCCCCCACCCATCCCGGGGGAGACCGCGCGCGTCTCACCACAGCGTTCCTCATTCGCGCCACCAAGCGCTGACATGAGGGACACCCAACAAGGCCCCACCCTAGCGCCCCCCGCTAACCCTCCTACAGAGCGGGGGGCTCCAGCGCCCTCTAGGAGACGTCGAAGACGTCGGCGTCAACAAGTGATCGATGCCGTTGCAGACGACTACTCCATCCACCCGTGGGAAAGAACAGCACCCACTCAATCCCAACAGTGGACTCCATCCACTTATCAACCACTACAGGATTTTCGGCAAGGGGGGGCCATCAACCCACCGACCAGCCAAACGTGTCTGCCATCCAGCCAGCCCATCCAACCAACCTACCAGCCCCGTGCGTCAATCCGGCAGCCCACCAAACAACAGGCCAGCCAGCCCTCCAGCACTACGGCCCCCCCATCCCAACTTGCCCACCCCCCCGCACCCAAGACTCGACCAACGTCGAGCAGGAGACAACAGATAACCAGTGCCCCAACAAACCCGCAACCAACGATGAAAACGACGAGGGCCCGCCCCCTGCACCCACCACCACCTCCACCAGTCAATGCCTACCATCCTCCATCCAACGGACTCCTCCCTGCAGAGATGGTAGTGCACATGCTGCAGTCGATCATTGTAGAAATCAACGCAGGGACCGAACCAACCATGGCTCTAACCAGAGTCCTTACTTGGCTCCTCTTCACCCACCCTCCCCGCCAACCTCATTTCCCTCAACATCACGCTTAGACCACGACGCCCTTAGAAGTGCCACCTGCTCACCAGATGGCATCCCAGTACACACCCCATCCCCTGTGTCCCCAAACCAACGTGGCGACCACAGTGCAGACGATCGTCCTCCACGCCGTGTACTGGCTCATGCTAGGAACCAGCCTACAACCCTCCGGCTGTTGTACTGGAACCCGGGAGGAATCGGCCTCCACACCAATGAACTCCGCCTGCTCGCCCAGACCCAGAACATCCATGCAATACTACTGGGCGAAACCCATCTTTAAAAGAACTCTCGCTTCAACCTCCCTAATTACGTTAGTTACCGCCGCGACGAGGAAACTCCAGAAGGGATCGCTTACCGCGGCACGGCGGTACTAGTTAGGAGAGATATTATCCACGCAGAGCTACCATTGCCTAACTTCACTATGATCAGATCCATCGGTGTAACATTGAAGGTGGGCGGAGTCGAGACAAACATCTACGCTGCGTACCGCCCCCCCTCCCGCACCATCGACCCTACGGACCTGGACAACATTTTCGTTGACGCCAAACCCACCATACTGGTGGGCGACCTAAACTCCAAGAATACTGTATGGGGGTCGAACCTAACCAACACGAAGGGACGTCGACTATACAACGCCATAACGACCCGTAACATCGTGGCGATCGGACCCGATGAGCCCACACATATTCCTTCTGACTCCAACCGATCCCCAGACGTCATCGACATTGTTCTATTCAAAAACATATCGGCGCCGGTCAATGTCGAAGTTCTCCATGGCGCAGCCACGCAACACCAGCCCATACTTGTGACTGTCGAATTGCTGCCAGATGCAAAACTTCCCCCCCCACCCCGCACTAAGACGAAATGGGCGGCGTACAGGAAGGACTTGTGCAATCTCACCACCACAAGCCCACTATCAACTCCAGCCGACATCGACTCTGCGGTTATCGAACTCACCCAAACTCTGTCGGAAGCGAAAAACAGGCACACATCATTAGTGGATTCAGGCCGCAGGACCACTCTTCCCAGACACATCAAGGCCAATCTAGACGAAAAGAAAACCCTATGCCGCCTTTGGGCCCACCTGCGCTGCCCCCGCCTCAAAGCCAGACTCAACAAAATCACCACCGAAGTCTCCGCGCTAGTAAAAACCTGGAGGGGAGACGTCTGGCAAGAGACTCTGAACCGAGCTACCCAGCATCCCAAACACCTTCATCGTCTACTTAGATGCCTCTCTAAACCGCCCGCCACAGCATGCCCCCTCATCGACGACCAGGGGAGGCACCACTTCGCAGCTCCAGCTAGAGCCAACCTACTAGCTGACCATCTGGAAACACAATTCTCTCCCCACCCAGCCGACCCAGCAGCCTCAGCCCATCACGAGGAGATAGAGAGTAGCGTGCGGGAATTACTGTCCATCCCACCGCCCCCACTACCGGGCAATTTCTTCATTTCGCCGGCCGAAACCTGGAGGACGGTCAAGAAATTAAACCGCAAGAAGACGCCGGGCCCGGACGGCCTCCCACCGGCCGCTCTAATAGAGCTCCCACGCAAAGCGGTCGTCACCCTAACCAAGATCCTAAACGTAGCCCTACGAATAAACCATTTCCCCTCCCCCTGGAGAAGGGGCAAAATTATCCTCATCCCAAAACCGGGTAAAGACCGTTGCCGGGCTGCAAACCATCGATTACCCTCCTCGACCACCTGGCCAAAACATTCGAGCGCCTTCTACTCAGTCGTCTCACCCCATTCTATGCACCCAAAGACGAGCAGTTTGGGTTCAGAAGAGGCCACTCCACCACCCTTCAACTGACGCGTTTAGTGCATCATCTCGCCGAAGCGCTGAACAAGGGACACTGCACAGTGGCAGTGTCCCTCGACGTAGAGAAAGCATTCGACCGAGTATGGCACCCGGGTCTTCTCTACAAGACCAACTCAACTGGTGTGCCCGCCGCCCTCCTCCAACTAATGGCTAATTATTTAAGAGGTCGCACCTTCTATGTTTCCGTAGAGTCGAGTGAATCCAGCACGCGCCCCATCTTGGCGGGCGTCCCACAGGGCAGCGTGCTCTCCCCCCTCCTCTACGGAATTTACACCAACGATCTGCCATCTGTGAACAGCAGTCTACAACCATGGGAGCCGCGCGTCGAGATGGCCCTGTTCGCGGATGACAGCCTGTTCTTTACGTCGTCCGCGTGGCCAAAGATGGCAGCATCAAGGATGCAGAAGCAACTTAACATCCTACCCGAATGGCTAGCCAACTGGAGGGTAGCAATTAATGTGGGTATGACGGCCGCCCTCCTAACATCCAACAGGAAGCCACCTAACCAACTGCAACTGCGCGGTCAAGACATCGAATGGCAGAGATGTATTAAGTACCTCGGTGTCACCCTAGACCGCACTCTCAGCATGGCCAATCACATCGACCAAGTCGTCACAGCCAGCCGCAGAGCGCGTGGAGCTGTGTATCCAGTCCTGCACTCATCACTCCCACTACGAACAAAAATCGGGGTCTACAAACTGTATATTAGATCCCGACTGACGTACGCCGCCCCAGCTTACTATCACCTTTGCTCCAAGTTGCAACGTTCCAGACTGACTACACAGCAGCAGCTAGCCCTACGAGCCGTGGCCGGCGCGGGCCGCTACGTCCGCAACGACGTCATCGCGCGCGACTTAAAAGTCGAAGCGCTAGATGACGTCATTAAGCGGATGGCAAGGCGTATGTACGACCGCGCCGACCAGGGGGGACACACCAACCTGCACAACATCGCACCCATGATCCCGGTTCAGCCATACACCAGGAGACCACTTCCTCGCAGCATCCTCTCGCCACTACCCCAACCAACCCCCTCCCTTCCTCCAATCCCTCAACCATCCCAACCCCAAACACTACCTTCCTCACTCCCCGACTGCACTAGACGTGACCCGCTCGCTGGCGCTGCCTGGGGTCTCACCCGGCATGCCGACCGCGCCGAGGGTCGCGCAGCAGTCCTCCCGGCAAGAGGATGCTGACATCAACTAACACCACACCCTCCGACAGCACCCAATCCGAGTCCAGCAACGACCGCAGATTCCAATCGTTACTCGACGGCCGCCGTCCGGCGGCACCCAACCACCGTGGGGAAGCATCCCCACGAGAAAAAGCACGATAAAGAGTGTCTCAACTCGTATCGAAAACCCCATAAAATGGGAAGAAACCCCAACAACTGACTTCATGTAGTACCTCGATATCTATGGGGGCTCCTATGTTTCTAAATATGGCGAAGTCGATGACGTCAGGTGCTGCGTCGGCTGCGGTTGGTATGTGGGTCGGCTCGGAGGGGCCCACGGCTTCTATATTGCGGGCAGTTAGTGCATCTAATAGTCGACGCCCATGTGGATTCGTTAGTCTGGCCCCCACGCAAGTTGCTTGGCGTTGAAGTCGCCTGCTACCAGTGTGGGGGTGGAATCTGTGAAAATATTATCAAGGTCTGATGCATCGATTCTTACCCCTGGGGGTCGGTATGCGGCGTATATCTTGAGCTCGGCCCCGCCCGCTTCCAGTCGTACGCCGATTGTACGTAGGGAATCAAAGTCGGCCCAGGGAAGCTCCGAGTGGGTGATGCCTCTGCGCACGAGTACTGCAGTGCCTCGGTAGGCGTTGCCTTCTGGGCTTAACTCGTCGCGCCTGTAGGTATGAAAGTTAGGAATGTTAAAACGGACTCCTGGTTTAAGCATTGTCTCGCCCAGTAGTATTATGTGTATATCTTGTGTCTGCGCGAGGACGCGGAGCTCTCCAACATGGGACCTCAGTCCCCCCGGGTTCCAGTAGGCCACTCGGAGTAGCCTTGGGGGGTGCCTTGGGACAGCCAGCTCAACGCGTGTATTATGGCCGCACATGGGTCGCATCCCCTGGCTATGTTGGTCAATATCCCCTGCAACAAGCTCATTAGAAGCTGTAGCAGACAGCTTGACGCCTTCGTGTGAACCGGTCGCGTGTGCTCCGCTGAGAAATCGCGTTGAGCCCGATCGGTCTTCGTCGTGCACTCTCGCCCGTCTCCGCCGCGCTTCGCGCGCCGCGCTGCCCCGCGCACCGCCCCCCGCGTTCGCGTGTGCAGTGCCATTTGCAAACGTACATAGACAGTGACTATTTTCCGCGACAAGACGCTTATAATTGTGTTGTGTTCGTCCTTCTGTGAACGAAACGAAACGGATTTAAACGAAAAATGTAAACAGGATACCCTAATAACAAACTCCAACATAAATACTATGTACCTTAGTCCCGTAGACCCCAAAGAAATATTAAAATATATAAAAAAATTAAAGAATAATTATAGTTTTGGCATCGACGAGCTACCACCATCCCTTATAAAAAAGTGTGCTGATGAATTGTCCTTTCCGCTTACATTCCTGATAAACAAGTCCTTTGATGAGGGAAAGTTCCCAGACATGCTGAAAAATACAGTTATAAAACCCATATTCAAAAAAGAAGACAAACAGATTCTAGACAACTACAGACCCATTGCACTTTTATGTACCTTCTCAAAAATCTTCGAGAAAGCAATGACTGAACGTATTTATATGTTTTGCGAAAAGTATGGTATTTTCGACGAAGGGCAGAATGGTTTTAGAAAAAAGCGTTCTACGACATTGGCTGTTTATAAATTTATGCAAGAAGTGTATAACTTAATTAATGAAAAAAAATATGCCGTTGGAAGCTTATTAGATATGTCAAAAGCATATGATAGAGTAAGGCATGATATCCTATTAAGTAAATTATACAGTATAGGGATACGCGGTCAAAGCCACAAATGGATTGCCTCATATTTACAAAACCGAGAACAAATAGTAGAGATTGAATATTATAATGAAAAAACGTCCCAAATCGTAAACATAAGGTCACACAGAAAAATCATAAACGCTTCCATCCCCCAATGAAGTGTGATTGGCTGTCTATTGTTTTTAGTTTACATAAACGAACTGCCTAGAGTAATAAATGAGCACTGTGTCCTTTTTGCTGACGATGTTTCCGTGCTAACCTCGTGCCAAAATAATAGTGATATAAAAGAAAAACTAAAATTAATTCTGGAACAAATTACAACTTGGCTAAACAACCACAATTAAAAAATAAACATTTCTAAAACAAAACTATTAGCTTTCCATCCTTATCAAAAAGAGCCTTTAAATATTAATTTTAAGTATTGCAATATTCTTTTGGAACCAGTGAATGAATGTTCGTTGCTGGGACTAATCATAGACTCACACATTACATGGAAGCCTCACATAAATAGCCTAAGTATGAAGTTATCTCGATTCTCATATGGCCTCCGCGAAATAAAGAAATGTAGTGACGAGAAAACTGCCCTAGCTACTTACTACGCATATGCACATACATGGCTAAACTACGGAATAATTTTATGGGGCAATAGCACAGACGCACAGAGTCTATTCATTCAACAAAAGAAACATTTGCGAATCATAGCAAACGTTCCCCAAACCGAAACCTGCAAGCCCATTTTTCAATATAAAAAAATCTTAACCATCCCATGTATGTATATATTTGAAATATGTAAATTTGTTAAAAAATTTCCGGAATATTATACAAATAGACGAGACCTACCATCAAGATATACCTTACGCCAAAAAACAGGGAAAAGACTAATGCTACCAAATTCTAAATTAAAACTGCATACAAATAGCCCCTCAGTAATGGGTGTTAAAATATTTAATAAATTGCCAACGGCGTTAAAAAATATAAATAATGAAATAGAATTTAATAAAAAACTAAAAGATTTACTTATATCCAAAAGTTATTATACATTACAGGAATATTTAGATGACAAGATATAAAACAATAATAAAAATATAATAGTATATGTGACGAATGTGTATATGTATGTCTGTTAGTGTGTATGTGTGTATGTATGTGTGTACACATATGTATATAGATGTGTGTGTGTACATGTGTATGTATGTGTATATATATATAAACTCGGCGTCAAAAAAATCGCACCTTATAAAAATCTTATTCAAAAATTCCTAAACCTTATATAGAGGATAGTGTTAGGTATCATTAGAAAGGTAACAAAAAGGAGCATCAAACAACAATTAAGTGCAATCTTTTTTTTAATTAAAATTATACAAAAAGCATAAAAATTTGAAAAATAATAAAAAATCTTAATTAAGTCCTAATTAATAATCGATAATTTACAAAAAAAATGTACAAAAAGTGTCTTAAAATTAACTCAAAATCTAGTGTTACCCCCCCTTGCCCTGATGACGGCTTCCATACGGTCCCTCATAGACCTCACCAACTTCAGGAGCTCTTCTTGAGGGATAAGACCCCATTCTTCAATCACCGCGGTTTGGAGTTCCTCTAGAGTCGAAGGAGCCGGATCCCGAGATCGAACCTTACGTTTAAGATGGTCCCAGAGGTGCTCTATCGGATTCAGATCAGGACTTCTCGCTGGCCACTGCATCACAGGAATTTGGGACCTCCGCAGGAAGTCGTTCACGATGGCTGCAGTGTGTGCGCGAGCGTTGTCGTGCATTAATGTGAACCCCTCGCCAAAAGATTCGGCAAAAGGGACCACATGCACATCCAGGATCTCTGTGATATAGCGGCGCGCAGTCAGCGACCCTTGTCCGCGAGCACCTCCGGTCCGGGAGACGCAGACCAGGTCGGTTTTGCCGGCAGCCGACATACCGCCCCAGAACATGCAGGATCCGCCTCCATATTCCACCGTCTCCTGGATGCAGGCTTGAGCGAAACGTTCACCCTGCCTCCGGTATACTCTTCTTCGTCGGTCGTTGCAGAAAAGACACACTCGTGTCTCGTCTGAGAAGAGAACAGCTCCCCACTGCTCAATGGTCCAATCGACGTGGTCGCGAGCAAACTGCAAGCGGGCTCGTCGGTGCGCTGCAGTCAATTTTGGACCTGTAGCAGCTCTGCGGGCTGCTATGTTCTTCTCCTTCAGTCTTCTTCTAACCGTGGATACACTCACGGTGCGTCTGCGAACTGCCTGGAGCTCCTGTTGCAGCTGAACAGCGTTTGAGAAGCGATTTCTCAAAGAGTACGACACAACGAACCGGTCGTCTCTTTCCGAAGTGCAGCGACGTCTACCGGACCCATGTCGCCGGATATAGCCACCGGTCTCTAAAAAGCGCTGGTAGACTCTACGAACCGAAAAACGGCTCAGATTCAGTTGCCGGGCGACATCACACTGCCGCACCCCTGCTTGCAGTAGTGCAACCACTTGAGCGGCCTCATCAGCTGTAGTGTCCATTTTCCAGATGTTCTTTCTTCAGTAAAATCAGTGCGTGTGTCCCCTTCAACGGTTTAATAGCGAATGACCCACATTGAACCCGTGTTGACCTCTTTATACCCACAAAGTTAGCGCAACTCGCGACTCTCCCGAGCAGCAAAATTTCCTTAGAATTTTTGTGACCCTTTATTTGTTGCTTTAGGTTTTATTTGATAATGAAAAATAATGTTTTTTTATTAAGTTAATTAAGTAACCTTTTAAATAAAATTATAATTAATACGACTGCATGTGCATATCCAGAGTTAATGCCATTTGAACGTGATTTTCTTAGAGGTGCGATTTTTTTGACGCCGAGTGTATATGTATATGTATGTGTATATGTGTGTGTGTGTGTATGTATGAATATATAATATAATAGATGTAAAATAAGATTTTAATTTTATAGATGAAATTGAACAATTGATGTTTTTGGATCTAAATAACGTTAATGATTTTAAAAAAAGAAATTAAAACCATTTGATTATTTTATTGAGATTTAGACAATTAATAAATAAGCGACCTCCTCTCTCCTAATTTGCTGTGCCCTACAGGGTCCATAATGTGCTTACATAAATTACTGTATAAGAACCATAAAAACTAACATTGTGGAAATGCAATAAAATATTGAGTATTGAGTAACGTTTTTGAACCACTACGTTTTTAATTGTTAAAAACTAAAGTGATTCCCCCGAGTGTTGCCCCTTCCATAAGCCTCCCACCCAAACATCAACACCCCCACCATACCTCCCACTACTTTTTCATCGTCCCTCACCCAAGTTAAAACTCGCTTCCCCCCCAAACCCCTTGCTTGTATTCACGATGAATACAAACAAATCGGCACCTGACAAGAAACCTCCGGACCGCCCGAGGTTATCACCGCCCAGCCGAGCCAGTACACTGGCTACTGGAACATCAAGCGCGCGTGCAACCGCACCCGCAATTACTTCGAGACCCGCGGCGCACTTTTCAAGACGTGCCGCGCCTTTACCTGTGCAAGCCGAGACGAGCTGCACGGGACGAGTTGATGATCAACCCGGCCCCAGCACCTCCACCGGTATGCACCCCCGAGATCCACGTCGCCGAATAGATGACGACGACGATGATGAACTCCATGGCGGCGATGAAAAGCGCCCCCGTCATGGACCCACACCACCCAAACCGGGCCCGAGCACCTCCAGCGCCGTCCGCCCACAACCACCGACCGACCTAGAGGATATCCTGGGCGGGATTGAAGGACTCTCATGTCCTCTCCCGCCCGCCCTCGACGACACCAGATCAACCATCTACGCTGGTGTACCACCGCCGTTCGAGATGAGCGTTCCTGAGACACTCTCATATGCAAAGGTAACGGCCTCTTCTACTTCTCCACCACCTTCGCCAACACAAGCTCGCTCTCAGACGAGCTCACCCCTACCACAAGCACCAAGAGAAAGAAGCCACCCGCCAATAGTGGTTGAAAAATTACCTAATTGGCCCACCCATTTCCGGGCCCTTAAGAGAGCTCTAGGCCATACGCCCAACGCCCGCCCCTTCGGAGCAGGCATTAGATTTAGACCTAATTCGGCAGAAGAATTCCGAATTATACAGAAATATTTAACGGATCTGAGCCAAACTACGCAAGTCCCCTGGTATTGCTATGCCCCTGAGGAGGACAGGCCCACCAAAATCGCCCTAAAGGGCATACCAGCCGATACCGAGATCGAGGAAATTAAAGAGGCCTTCGAAGAATTAGATTTCTCGGTGAACCACGTCAGAGGCATCCGTGGTAAGCGTGGAAGACACGGCTGCGTTTTCTACGTGCAACTAGCCCACCTAAACGCGGAGGAACAAGCCCGCCTATACGCCATCGATGAGCTGTTAGGCATGCCCAGCCTAGTGATTGAGGCCTGGAGGCCGAGAAGCGGCCCGGCTCAGTGCCATCGCTGCCAGGCCTTTGGACACAGCTCAACTAACTGCCACCGACCCCAGCGATGTGTCAGATGTGCAGGAGAGCACCTAGCGGCCGACTGCCCCCGCGACCGCGCTGAGCAACCTACATGCGCCAACTGCAACAAGGCGCATCCGGCTAATGACAGACGCTGCAAAGCTTTTCTTAATGCAGCCCGCCGCACCAACGCACGCGTCAACCCCCCTCTCCCGGGACCCTCTATACGCCCGCCCCCTACCATTCCTAGCGCCGACCTCACTGACGTCCAGCCGGGAGCGACACTCGCCCCCCCGGCCAACCCTCCAACCCAGAGAGGCGCCCCCATACCATCTAGACGCCGCCGCCGCCGTCGGGGCCGATCCAATAACAACATCACTACGCGCCCCGACCCACAAACCTTACCGACCCCTGCCCCAATAAGCAACCTTCCTTACCCTGCACCCCAGCCGGGTTTTCATCAAGGGGGGGCACTACCCCAACCCCCACTACTCATTCCTCCACAAAGGAGCGCTCAGGCACACTATCAAGTGCCCCCCCCCCTCCACTTAACCCTCCTACGCCCAGCCCCAAAACATACCTCGTCATCCACAACAAATATTCCGTCAAGATCCACGACTGGCTCACCAAACCCGCCCACAAGTGGCGCAACCTCAGAGCGACCAGATCACCTACCGACCACCACCACAGAGGCAAGCGGCCACCAGCAGGGAGCGCCCCCCAACGCATACCACAGCACCGGTGACGCCCCACACATCTCGCCACCCCACACAGATACCACCGCAACCCAGCATAGCAGAGCCACTAGCGCAAGCCCTGCAGATGTTCGTCAACGTCTTGCAGGGAATGATCGCGGAGATTGTCAGCGGGATCGACCCAACCACAGCCACCATGTACGCCACCAGTCGGCTCGCTCAAGGCATCCAAGGGCTCTCCGGATGCTTTATTGGAACCCAGGCGGTATAAGACCACACATAGACAAACTCCGCCTCCTCGCCCAATCCTATTCTCTCTCACTATTCGAACTCTATTCGAACTCAAAACATCGAAATAATCCTATTGGGCGAGACACACCTGAAACCAACTCAAAAGCTGGCGATACCCAACTTCAGCATTTACCGCCGCGACGAAACGACCTCCGAGGGATTACCCTATCGCGGAACGGCGATAATGGTCCGTAAAGATCTACTCCATAGCGAGCTTCCATGGGCAGATTACGACTCCCTAAGATCAATAGGGGTCGCACTAAGAGTGGGCGGAGCCGAAACTAACATCTACGCGGCGTACCGCCCCCCCCACACCACTCTCACGGTAAGCGATTTAGACGCACTATTCGACGAAGCCACGCCCACCTTAGTCATTGGAGATCTAAACGCTAAACACACTGGCTGGGCTCGAACATCGCAAACCATGACGGGAAGCGACTCATGAAGTTCACCCTAGAAAGGGGTATCGAGGCCATCGGACCCGAAGATCCCACCCACATTCCCACAAACCCAGCTCACGCGCCTGACACCATAGATATTGTCCTAGCGAAGAACATCCGGGCTCATCTAAGCGTCGAAGTGCTGCACGAATTGGACACCCAACACCAGCCCTTATTGGTGACCCTCGATGCGACCCCCGACGCTACCCTCCCCCCTCCACCCCGCATGAAGACGGACTGGGAGGCGTACACAAAGGAGTTGACGAATATCCAATTCAACGCCCCCCTCTCCTCCCCAGAAGACATAGATGCCGCGGTGACACGACTCACAGAGGAGATGAAGAGAGCCATCGAGTCCCACTCCACCACCACCACATCTTATCAAAGGACACCTCTACCGGGACACATTAAGTCGAAATACCAGAAGAAACAAGCGCTATTTCGCCTATGGTCTAGAAACCGATGTCCACGACTCAAAGCGGAGCTAAACCGCATTACAGCTGAAGTTTCCTCTCTGATAAAAACTTGGAGGGGTGACTCGTGGATTAATGTCATCGACAAGGCTTCGAACAACCCTACAGCCCTTAGAAGAATCTTAAAGAGCCTTTCAAAACCGTCTTCCGCCATCTGTCCCCTACTCGACTCACAAGGCAACAGACGCTACGCGGCCCTTGATAGAGCGAACCTGTTTACGGACAAAATGGAGGAACAATTCACTCCACATCCAGCCTCCTCCGATGCGACACCTCTACATCAAGAGATCGAATCGCTAGTGAACCAACTACTAGACAGCCCCCCGCCTCCTCTCCCCGGACGCTACTTTATATCACCGTCTGAGTTCAGGAGAATGGCGCTTCGCCTCAACAAAAGAAAGGCACCGGGCTACGATGACATCCCACCGCCCGCCATCACAGCTTTACCACGACGAGCAACAACTGCATGGACCAAGGTTCTAAACGCGGCGCTGCGTCAAAACCACTTCCCTACGCCCTGGAAGAGAGGCAAAATATTTATGTTACCAAAGAGCGGAAAGGACCGACGCAAGGCAGAGAACTACCGCCCGATCACTCTACTCTGCCATATGGCGAAGTTATTTGAGCGACTGCTACTGGCCCGGATTAACCCCTATTACAAACCTCGAGCTGAACAATTCGGTTTCAGGAGCGGCCACTCCACAACTCTACAGCTCGCACGCCTTCTCCATCACATGGCCTTTGAAATGAACAAAGGAAACTGCACGGCGGCAGTATTCCTAGACGTCTCCAAAGCTTTTGACCGGGTTTGGCACCCCGGTCTAATTTACAAACTGAACGAGACAGAGCTACCTAAAGCGCTCATCCACTTAATCGCCAGCTTCCTTCAACATCGCTCCTTCTACGTGGTTATCAACACAACGATGTCCAGCGACCGGCCCATAAAAGCTGGAGTTCCACAGGGGAGTGTGCTCTCGCCCTTACTATATGGCATTTATACAAATGACATCCCTTCTATAAATGACCACCTACAAGAATGGGAGCCGAGAGTGGAGCTAGCACTCTATGCGGACGACAGCGCATTCTTCACGTCGTCCGCATGGCCGGTCGCAGCCGCCCGCAGGATGCAGAGGCAGCTGAACCAGTTACCATCTTGGCTGGCTCGATGGAGAGTCGATATCAACGTAGATAAAACAACGGCTCTCCTCACCACGTCTAAGACTCTACCACCAATGCTCACTCTACTGGGTAAGAAAATAGAGTGGAGCATACAGGCCAAGTACCTAGGCGTGACTCTGACCCGCACCTTGAAGATGGTCCAACAAGTGGATCACGTCGTCGCAGCCGGGAATCGAGCCTGTGCAGCCCCTTACTAAACTCACACCTGCCGCTGAAAACGAAGATCGGCATATATAAACAGTATGTTAGACCCGTTCTCACCTACGCCACGCCTGCGTGGTACAGCTTATGTTCACAGAAGCAACGCCAACGCCTACAAACGGTCCAGAATAGAGCCCTCCGTACCATCTCGAGAGCGGGCCGCTACGTCCGAAATGACGTCATCGCGCGCGACCTAAAAGTCGTGCCGCTTGATGACGTCATTACTCACCTGGCAAAACGGATGTATGACCGAGCGGACCACGGCAGCCATCCCACATTGGAAAACAGCTCGCCACTCAGCAACTGTGAACAAAGATTCAACAGAAGGCCCCTTCCACGCAGCGTGCTCGTATCGAACCCTGCACCTACCCCCCCCAATCCCTATCCCTCCCAACATGCCCCCTCCCACATAAACAACCCCACCCGCTAACTGCATAATTCGCGGCTCGCTCGCTGGCGCTGCCTGGGCCTCCCCCCCTCGGGGGGGGGTCTCACCCGGTATGCCGACCGCGCCGAGAGCCGCGTCGCAGTCTCCTATACGAGCGCGAGAGTACGGTTATAACATACTAATTTGTACTTAATATGTTCCAGCTTCGTAGACTCCTACGATCGCCGCCAGGCGTCGCTCAAACACCGTGAGGTCTTAACCTCACGAGAAGAAGCCCGGGTATGAGCTTAGGCTCCAACCCGCACCTGCTACGCAGAAGAATACCCAACGATAGAAGCTGTAGCAAGGGGGCGGGGATGTTGCTGGGATTCCAGTGGTGGGGAGTCTGGGAAGCCTGTTGGGCTTGGGTTGGAGGAATGCTGGGTCGGCGCGGAGCGCGCTGAGGAAGCGGCTTGAACGCCGATTGGACTGGGGCACTCGTAGTTGGCTCCGGACGGGAGCGAGAGTGGTCTCGTGCGAGCCGTGGGTCCGGTCTGGGGGCCCAGGGACGTTGTTGTTGTTGGTGAGGGATGGGGGGCACCTGGGATAAACGGGTGCTCCTGGGATGTTGTTGTGGGTGTAACGGTGGCGGTGCCCCCCCTTGATGAAAACCCGACTGATATGCAGGAGGGGGGATGGTAGTGGGGGCCGGGGTGGATGTGGCCCTCGAGGTGGTAGATCGGGCTCGGGCGGAAGCTCTTCCTCTCGCTCGGCGGCGTCGCGACGGCACTGGCTCGCCGCGGGCTACGGGCGGGTTGGCAGGCGGCGCTAGAGTAGCGCCTTGTTGTGTGTCGCGCATGTCCGCACTGCGCGGCTGTTGAGCCGGGCGTGCGGTGGATGCGCGGTTGGCGTCTCCAGGGATGGGCGGCTGGGTGCGGGCGCCGGTGCGGCGCGCAGCGCTCAGGAAGGCCCTGCAGCGCCGGTCGTTGGCGGTGTGGGCCTCTCCACAGTTGGCGCAGGTGGGGGGCTCGGCGCGGTCCCGCGGACAGTCCCCGGCGAGTGGTCACCCGCGCATCGGACGCAGCGTTTGGGGCGGTGGCAATTGGTGGAGCTGTGGCCGAAGGCTTGGCATCGGTGGCACTGGGATGGGCCACTCCTGGGCTTCCAAGCCTCAATCACTACACCCGGCATACCCATGATCTCATCGGTTGCGAACAGGCGCTCTTGCTCCTCTTTAGTTAGGTGGGCCAGCTGGGCAAAAAATATGCAACCATGTCTGCCTCGCTTCGCTCTTATGCCGCGAACATGATCGACCTCGAGTGACATGTCTTCGAGGGCCTCCTTAAGATGAGCCGGCTCGGTGTCAGCGGGGATGCCGCGGATGGCCACTGTCGTGGGCCTCTCTTCTTCTGGAGCGAAGCAGTACCATGTGATGGACGAATCTATCTGGCTGGCTTCTACAAAGTACCGCTGGGTAATCCTGAATTCCTCAGCGGATCTTGGGATGAAGCGTACCCCATTCCTAAAGGGACGCGCATTCGGGGTAAAACCTAAGGCACGCTTGATGGCCTGCAAATGTTTCGACCATTTTGGAAGGCACTCTACCACTATCGGTGGATACCCTTTTGGGCGAGCCTGTGATGGCGGTAGCGGTTGGGTGGTAGGCGGCGACACTGATGGCCTTGCCGCTGCGTCAGCATAGGAGCGCGGTTGGCTACTTGACTCGCTTACCTCGGTATACGGTGGTATTCCGGCGTATATTGTCGAAAACGTGCCGTCGAACGAGGGAGCGAGAGGACTGTTGCGTCCTTCCATCGCTCCCAAGGCATCGTCGAAGGCATCTGGAGTCGGGGTTCGATCGGCATGTACGCGCCCGTCTGCCCGGAATGGTGGTGGCGATTCACGGCAGGGACGTTTCTCATCTCTGCCGTCTAGGCTATCGTCATCGAGCTGTGAGCGACGACGAATTTCGGGGCCACGTATCCCTCTTGACGTGCTCGGTGTGGGTTGATCATCAACCCGTTCCTCGCTTCTCGAGGAGAAGGAGGAGGCGGCCGACATTTCGGCGGCTCGCGGCGAAATGTTCCGGTTTGGGTCCGGTGGTTTGGTGGGGATTGGCTTATTCGGATTCATAAATGAATACGAATAAGGGGACTTGGTAATGGAAGTCGATGGAAGGGGAAGGTACACGAATAGTGGGAGGTGGTGGTGGGGGTAGTGAGTATGTGGTGGGAGGTGAAGGGATAGGCAACACTCAGGGGGAACACTGGAGCTTTTACACAAGTAAAGACACAGTGATTCTTGTACAAACACTAGATGGACGATCACTACACAAAAAGCGTCAATATCGCGAACGAACAGTCACTATCTGGTATTTGCAAGTAGGCACACACACGCGCGGACGCGGTGGCGGTGGCGACGAGTACAGCCGAGGACGTGCGACGGAAGCCGATCGGGCTCAACGCGATTACTCAGCGGAGCGGACACAACCGGTTCGGACGAAGGCGTCAAGCTGTCTGCGCGGCGGGGGCCGAGTACGACCGGAGCACAGGCTTTTAAAGGCGGTAACAAACAAGTAACGTCACATCGGATGATATTCTCTGACGTCATTCATTTGGCTCTATTTAACAATTTCTTTCAAATTGACTATGAATTAATTATATCAAAAGAGATATAAAGGAGGTTAACTAGGATATTAAGCTTTTAATTGCAATAATAACTTAATTGGAACAAATTGTAAGGTTATTTATACAACACACATTGATTAAAATGGAGATATTAATGGATATATGAAAACAGAGTTTAGATTACTTAAAGGTTGGTTTTTGCTTTGATAAATTATATGATTCCTATTGAAAACAATTTGTCATTTACATACAAGAAAATCACTCAAACTATCAAGCAAAAGATGCTTTTCTTTAAGGTAAACAAGAAAACATGTGTAAAATACTTAATTATCATACTTAATAGTTAATAAATCTAACACGGCCAGACTGACCAGTACTTCGCTCTCGAAGTACCCAATTTACTGTATTCTTTACTGGTTAGGAACACGTTTTTTTTTTCTATAATTGAGTCTCTGGCCTTGTCATACCAGTCCTATCACCTGCTGCCAGTGAATTTCAGAAAGGTATCAGGGCAGTGACCGACCAGCAGTTCATCATAGGCATTTATTTGATTGCCATTGGTCTCTGGCCTTGTCATATCAGTCCTATCACCTGCTGCGAGTGAATTTCAGAAAGATATCAGGGCAGTGACCGACCAGCAGTTTATCACACACATTGGTTTGATTGCTATTGGTCATCTGGCCTTGTCATACCAGTCCTATCACCTGCTGCGAGTGAATTTCAGAAAGATATCAGGGCAGTGACCGACCAGCAGTTTTTTTTCATAATAGCAAATCAAACCAATATGTTTTCACAATAGCAAATCAAACAAATGACCATAAGAATCATTTCTTACAAACAATGTCTATTTCTTCCATGTAGAATTAGCATATATCCAGAGGTATACGTAAATTAGGTCTTCTTCTACATTAAATTTATATATATATCCAAATTATTCAATTTTTTATTATCCTTTTACAGTGCTAATTTTTATTATGAATAAGCATTGAGAACAGTTTCAATAAAATTAATAATCAACTGAAATGCCCTTAAAAGTATCAAATGAATTATATTATACTGTAATTAGTGTATTATGTTTTTATTTAAATAATCTAACACGGCTAATGATGCTGAACAGAATCATTATCCTGTATTTTAACAAGCTGAACCTGTACTTGAGTTATATTTCCATTACAACCAATAATAACCTAGTTAGTGAAAACCCTGTTGACTTTTGCACAATAGTTTGTATTGATTGTTGCACTTTCCACAAACCGTTCGGCCAACCTGCTTTACCAACGGTTGTGATGCTGCTCCAACCACGATCCTTGGCTACGGAGTAGATGTGCTTGCACCAACTTTCTGCGCCGTTGTCATTATTTTCTGGATCAAACGGTGACAATCCAACGTCATCTTCATAGTGATTACCAGCCACTGCATCACGAATAGCTTTTAACAAAGCCTCAAACACAGCGGGATCCATCTGTAAAGATAATCAAATTAGCGTTGCTTAAAAGGGGTTCGAATCCCACCTCTGATGTGAGATTACGGAAAAGAGGCAATATTATATTTTCTTTTGATCAAATGAAATATCAAAAAGAGGGTAGATAATAAAGTATTTATTAAGTGGCCAAAATCAGTTTATTCATCTAGGTCATGTATTTGCCATCAAAATGGAAAACTAAATATTCAAATGCTCTAAATTATATTGTTTGATGATTCAACAATTAATATTCACACTTTACCAATATATACTTATCTTTGGCACAACGATTTGTGCTGAATATAATCCGATAAGGACTGCCGGCCGTCCGCCGGCTCCGAGCGTCAAGCAAAGAAAGAGACCGTCTGACTCAGCGCGAGGCATTATAAAGGCACCGCGTCACTACACCGCCTGGCGGGGAGGTGACGTGGACCGATCGTGCTGTCTATGCTATGACAGATAACACGTTAGACCAAAGACAATGATGAAAAATATTTTACTATAAAGTGTACATAGTTAAATCAATTAATAAATCAATAAATAATCATTTAAATATTAATAATGAATATGATTAAGTAACATAATTAATACACTCCGAATTATTCCTTATTCTAACACATGCATCGTGTATTTGGCAAGCTTGTGTAACGATTAACAATAATTGGTTGCATAGTTTTTAAGCTATAATAAAATTCGTGCCAAAGCACTTGCAACTCATCTTGAAGAACAGAATCCCAATCCATGCGGGCTTGCCATAGCTTCTGCATAATAACTTTGGCTTTTACTACTAAAGGTCCAGCCAACCCTTAATCCTTACTAATATTATAAATGGGAAAGTGAGTTTGTTTGTTTGTTTGTTCCGTTTTCACGCCGTAACTACTGAACCGATTGCTTTGAAATTTTGCAGACGTAAAGATAATAGTCCGGATTAAATAATAGGGTACTTTTTATCCTGGAAAAAATTGATATTCCCGAGGAAAAACAAAAATATTGTTTGCTTGATGGATGGATTGTAGATGGCGCTGTGTGTCGTTTAAAACAAGGTAAAATATTGCAAACGAATATAAACATGTAAATTTAGAAGCTAAATGATACGATAATGAATCCCCGAAAATGAGGAATTCCCGAGGGATGACATACAATATGTTTTATCGTCTAAACTGTTTTTTTTTACATCTACTTATATGTTGCAAACGAATATGAACATGTAAATTTTGAAGCTAAATGATACGAAAATGAATCCTCGAAAATGAGGAATTCTCGAGGGATGACGTACAATTTGTTTTATCGTCTAAATTGTTTTCTTTACATCTACTTATCCTGAAATCACTCAGTAGTAAACGAATACTAAGTCAACGAACAGTAAGTCAACGAATTACTAATTGGTATAAGTATTAGTTACGTTATTTAGTTCTTGAGGTATGCGATAGATGGCGCTGGGTGTTTTTTAAAACATGGTAACGATGTGTTTTTTAAAATACATAAGAAGTTGAATGATAGCTTGGAAAAACATTGTTTTTCTCATGGTCAGCTCTATGTAGCGTGTTCCCGGGTTTCCAGTGGCCAAAATCTGGATGTTTTTGCTCCACAAGGGAAAACATATAATATAGTGTACCATTCAGTTTTGGTTTAACAACTAATTGTATCCAGCGTTACATCGCGCTTTTTAGATTTTTCCGTGGGAATGAGAAGTTTTCTTATAGTTGTGCTTTATACCGCAATATAACCGAATTCCACGCGGGCGAAGCCGCGGGCGGAAAGCTAGTGGATCATAAAACTTACTTATGAAGCTAAGTACCTTGCGCTTGGTATTTGGAATTCCATTATGCTTAGATGCATGAAGTGTGAAGCAATCAGCTATAACATCATAATAAATACCTAATGTTTTCATGTGAACATTATTCATTTGCAAATCTATTTCATCAAAATACTGTTTATTTTTAGGAATATCATTTAAAAGTTGAATACTATTGGATGTCCATTTGTGCAATTGAAAACCGCCCATCTGTAGGAGCTTACATAGTTGGTTCTTGGACTCTATTAGTGAATCTAAAGAATTGTTAGTTGCTAACACATCGTCAACATATGTTTGATTTTTTAAAATATTTGCTGCCTGAGGATATTCAGAACCATACCTTTCAGCTAATTCTAACAGGCAACGGGTTGCTAGAAATGATGAGCTTTTTAACCCATATGTAACTGTATTTAATTGAATACACTCAACTTCTTTCTCGGGGGAATCCCTCCAGAGAATACTTTGTAATGAACGATAATTTGAATTCATTGATATAGCACGAAACATATGCATTATATCAGTAATAAATATGTATTTCTCAAATCTAAACAAAATTAAAATATCGAAAAGCTCATTTTATACTAATGGACCATTTAAAAGTATATCATTAAGTGACATTTTTTTATTGGTCTTCATGGACGCATCAAATACTGTCCTACACTTAGTGGTCTTTTTATCCATTCTTACTACCGGATGGTATGGCAAAAAATATACTGGGTCACTATTGAGGTTATACTGCCTAATATCAATTTTAGTAGCATGACCTAAATCAATGTATTCTTGTATGAAACTTTAATAAAGAGTAAACAAATTAGTATCTTTTTGCTTTAACAAATTAGAGTCTAGATTGACTCTAAATTATAAAATCTTTTTAATGCTAGGTATAATGAATCTCATAGTTTTTCATTCACAGAGGTAAGTGGTATCTTAAGAGGCAGGGCAACTTCAAATTTATTATTCTTTAGCTGTACATGTTTTTTTAAATAATTGCTCACAAGCATTTTGTTCAGACAAGTTTTCATTAAAAACCTCGGGTATTAACTCGGTTTGCTAAAATCGAGTTAAAGTTTCATTAATATTGAAATCACACTCAGTACAAAACAATGATACAGCCTGGTTAGGGCCTTGATGTGGATAAGCAACATTACCACCTATCACGTGACCAAATTTTGTATTTAGAAGCGTTGGGTAGAAGACATCTTTTGTGGTGCTGCTAACTGATGGTGTCCGTGAGACGCAGGTAGTTTCATTGGGCAGTAGCACCTGGAAGAATATGTCAGCTCCTAATAATATATGTATGTTACTTGGCGCATGAAAGTCTTTGTCTGCTAGAACTACCCCAGCAGGCAATACCAGGCTTGCCAAGTCAACTTTTCTCTGTGGTAAGCTGCAAGTTATTTTGTCCATTACAAAACAAGATGCCTGTATACTAAAATTATTAACTAATGAATGAATTTGAATTGGTAGATATTTATTTAATTTATTGATCAAGTTGCCTATACCTATTACACCCGACTCTACTGTTTTTGGTTGCAATTTCAAAATATTTGCTAATTCGGATGTAATCAAAGAAATCTCTGCTCCGCTGTCCAATAACGCTTTAACATGTAATACCGTACCATCTCCTGCAACAAGTTTGACCTTGGCGGTTGGAAGTAACACTTGTGCGCTTGTTGTATTAAACAACAGAGTCACTGGAGTGGAAACCTTGTCTTTATGCAACAAGGAGTTATGTTTTTGTTTACAGATCTCACATTTAAAATAATATCTGCAAGGTTTGGTGTGGATGTTTAAACAAATTTTACACAACTTATTATTTGTTACAAAACCCAATCTGTCAGAAACGGGCATTTATTTAAAATTTCCACAATTATATACTTTGTGTGGGCACTTACATAGTATGCAGGTTGGTGCAGTCTTGGTGGCAGCCGCTGTAGCTGTATCCTTCACAGTCGCAGTACCACAAACCGTTCTAGTAGAAGTCTTCTCGAACGGGCGTTCTGAGTTCTCATATGCTAGTGCACGGTTTTCTAAGAATGCAATAAGGGATTTAACACAGGGTTCCTGGCTGTGAGAAATTTGAAATTCCCTACTACATATATAATCTAATTTGCGCACCAACACAAACAATACTATGGTATCCCATTGTTCAATATTACAATCTAAATTCTTTAAAGCTGCCAAATGTTGCTTTACATTCGAAACAAAGTTTCTAATATTTGATGCTGTTGATTTTACAACATATAAGAAAGAAACTTATATGTTCAATTTTTATTTTATATACATTATTGTACCTATCACTTAATATTTTTAAACTTTCAATATAACTATCGGCAACCATAGGTAAATTCTTAACTAAATCTAAAGGCTCACCTTTAAAAATCCTCGTAAATAGTACAATTTTTGAATGTTATCTAGGTTAGAGTTTTTATCAATCAACGATTCAAAGAGTTCGATAAATGTTTTATACTCTGAATATTTGCCTGTAAAAATTGGCAAACTAATGCTAGGGAGCTTGACTGCAGCAAGCTTTCCCTCGCTGGCCACATGGTTACAAGAGGAAAATGACTCACGTAATTTTATAATTGTGGCCAGTGTTTCAGTATATTTTTCTTCAATATGGTCAGCGTCTTCCTCGTCGTCGCGTAATTCTAAGATATCCATGTTATATTGTTCGTACTTTATGAATAGTGAACGCAATCTTTCCTCCTTAACAAGGAGAGCTTCCTTTGATTGAGAAAGCTGAAAAGGTAAATCCAAAAAACTTTTATATAATTTCGTGATTGAACCCTTGATTGTTCCTCTTCTTTTTAGCAATATTGTTAATTTGTCAGTTTGTCCCTCCATTATTACAACTAATATTAAACACTACACTTAAAAGTCTCGAAAAATGAACACAATAAATGGCGGAAGGAACGCGGTGCGCGTGAGTGAAGCTCGTGATGACGATGTTGGGGTTCGCACGTGGCGGCATTCCAAAGCACGGGTCGGCCAATCAGCGCACGGTGTTGTGTCGAGTAACTACGTCGATCAACGGCGATTGGGCAATTCAACTTTTGGCGCTCTTTGCTGTTCGTCTTGAATAGAATGGAATGAACGATGCCTGTCTCGAGGTTGTTTGATATGTGACAAAATGGCGGGCCTTGTAAAAATTGATGTATGAAAATTAAGCAAATTGACAATCTAACCCGTACCCTTTCTTGGGTTTATTAATATGTTGACGGGATTGTTTGTACTTGCGTTTCTGTAGGCACTTCTTCTTTTGGCGTATACACGAGTTCTTCGCCTTAAAAATGTTGACCGCACGAATTTGTTGGAACCGCGTTGCTGCAACTTTTGTTTCGCAAACCCTTTTTTCCTTTCGAAGGACCATGTAGCGCAGCAGAATGCAGCAGAATTAGCCGGTGAGCTTTTTGTAGGGCTCGTTCAAGGGTTGCAAACAATGAAGAAGGCTTGATTTTGTAAAATTAATATATTATCGACTCACCGACCGACACCATGTACAACAAGATTGAAAGGGAGGAAGTGAACGAGAAGACAAAATGTTGCTACACTAAATAATAAAAAACTAAACTTATAATGATGCCTGCAACAGTGTGCCTCGGCTACGCCTCGGCCCACATTTGCACGTTCCTCCATCGATGCCTCAGTTGTTGGCCGCTGCAGGTTGCAGGTTGAAATCTACGCATGTCATTGGTACATGCGTAGATTTTAACCTGCAACCTTTGGAATGAAATGCATACGAACGCCCGAACCACTATGCCAGCAAAATTCTGACGTCCCCAAACAAATATACTAGTTTTGTTGAACCATTAGGTACCTACCAAAATTATAAGGATTTATTAAGTTTAGTACCACATGCGACTAGTCCCTTAACTCGTATGGGAAAAGTGCGACTGCATGTGGGTATGTTAGTAAGTACGTGCGTGATTTGACCGCATACTGGTTAGTATGATGCTCTTGTCATCGGCAGCAGCGCGGGCATTGAGACTAGAGGATTCGATCACGGGCCTTTTTCTAATCCCGGGATTTCGGGATTATCTGAAGTCAATCCCGGGATCCCGGGACAGACCCGGGATTGATCTTATATTGGAAATAGCAATAAAAAAGTTAGTAATCAATGTCAAAATCCGATGAAACTTAAATTGCCAAAAGAAAAATTATTTTCTTTTGGCGATTTAAGTTTTAAATAAAAACGATTAAACATCACACTTCGACGAACCACGCATTTCAACAGTACATGAGACCTATAAAATTGCAAATTAAGTTGTGAAAAAAATTACTTAGTATGACATTAAGGTAGGGTAGGGTGGGGCAAAGATCCGCAGTGGGAAATGATCCGCACCGCACATTTAAAACGATCGCGAAATGTTGTTGTTGCTTTAGACACATTTTTATGCTGGCAACATTGATAGCAGACGACTCACAAAAGTCATACGGCGTCGGACCGGCACAACGATAACAATGAGGTGAGAATTCTTTTTACTTGTTTTGATGTAATAATCCCTGAGTCATGTTCAGTTGAAAATGTATTTTCTATACGTTTTGCTGACTTTTTTACTGGTTCAATTCCATAATTCGTGTTTTGAAAGGAGATCTAAGGCAATTATTTGGCCAAATGCGCATCTCTTGTTTTTAGGTTAGCTTGTGTTTACAAAATGACAAAATGGGGCAGAGATCCGCACTTTGCTTGGGGCAATGGTCCGCGCGCGGACGTTTGCCCCAAGCAAAGTGTATTTGTATTCATTCTAAATCTAATCTAATTTTTGTTTTTACGTTATAGAAACTACAAACGCAAAACTAATGTGAAGCCGTTCACACCAGAACTCTACTCGCAGGCCCAAGAAATGCTGAAACAGGGGCTATCAATTAGGAAAATTGGGGCGGAGTTGGGATTTGATGAATCCACTGTACGGAAGAGGTGGGTTATCCCCTTCAGTAAATTATGGAGTTACGAGTTAGGAATCACTAACAACCTTTATTCTGAATGCCGATTTGATTTCTTACAGGTTGAAAAAGGAAGGCGGCGCACAAAAATTGGGCCGGTTCAAAACAACATTTACTCATTTGCAAGAAAATGATATTGTAGAACACTGCCGAACCTTGAACCATATGTTTTATGGTGTTTCCTTCAAAACGCTCCAAATTCTTATCTTTAAATATGCTGAAGAAAACCAGATTCAACACAACTTTAATAAAGAAAAGGGAATGGCAGGGAAGGATTACACCATTTCTTTCATGAAAAGACAAAAACTAAGTTTGCGAACTGCAAGAAAAACGTCAGTGGCCCGAACAATGGGCTTTAATCGGAATCAAGTGGAAGGTTTTTTTGGTAACCTAGAATCGGTTTATCAAAAATACAAGTTTGCACCTGGTTCCATTTACAACATGGACGAAACTGGAATTCAGACTGTTCCAGACAAACTTCCAAAAATTGTGTCCGACCAAGGCCAGAAAGAAGTGGCTAAAAATGTAAGTGCGGAACAAGGCCAAACAGTTACCGTTATCTGCTGCCTCAACGCCAACGGTGGCTACATTCCGCCCTATTTCATATTCAAGAGAAAGAGAAAAAATCCTCTTTTAATTAAAAATGGCCCGGTCGGCTGTAAGATGGCGGTCACTGACAAGGGGTATGTTGACAGTCCTACATTTATTAAGTGGTTAAAACACTTTGCAGAACATGCCAAACCCACTTCGGAAGCTCCTGTTCTTCTTATCCTGGACAATCATGCCTCGAATGTTTCGATCGAGTCAATATCTCAGGCTGAAGCATTGAATGTGATTATGCTCAGCTTGCCACCCCATACGAGCCACAAAACTCAGCCACTCGACCGGGTGTTTTTTAAACCCCTCAAAACCTACTACAACGAGGTCACGGATTCGTGGCAATCGTCCCACCCCGGGCAGGTAATAACAGTTTATCATGTCGCTGAGCTCTTTAACCGGGCTTATGAAAGAACAGCTACCATTGAAAAAGCAACTGCCTCCTTTCGCGCAACGGGAATCTTTCCCCTGGATCCCGGGGTTTTCTCGGATGCTGATTTTCTTCCGAGCCAAGTGACGGATCAAAGTCCGGAAGAAGATGATTTCATTCAAGAACCAATGCTAGATTTTGCCGACGATAACTGTGATGCCGTTCTCGACTGCCCTGTTCCTGGACCTTCAAGGCTGCCTGATCCTGTTTTTTCTACTAATTCTCCCGGACCTGTCTCCACGTCACCTCTTGTGTCAGTTGTGCCTCCAGCAGACATACTACCTCTTCCCAAAGCAATACGACGTAAGCGGAGCGGAAGAAGTTTAAAATCGACACTTCTAACATCTTCTCCGCACAAGAAAGCCCTTCGGGAGAAAAAATTACAAGCCGAAAAGTTGGTCAAAGAAAAAGAAGATCGAAAAATTAAAAATGCAATAAAACGGAAAGACAAGCTCATGATGGCAGCAAAGCAGAAGAAGAAACCACGACGTAGACTTCAGTTTGATTCAGATGACTCAACTCAGTCTCAATCTATTTCATCTGGAATTTCTGTCTACAACGAGTCAGAATCTGACAGTGATCAGAACATGGAAGAATCGTCTGAGCGGATGGTGCCTCCAAAGAGATGCATAGGCGAATTTTGTATTGTTCGATATGTAGAAAAACTGTTTCCAGGAGTTATTACTAGCGTTTCAGAAACCCATGCCACTGTATCATCAATGGTGAAAGCTGGAAAATTATGGAAATGGCCTGACCGGCCTGACATTCTCGATTATGAATGGGGATCAGTCGTTTCGAGTATAAAGGAACCAAAAAAAACCAGCACAACCCGAAATGTTTATTCAGTCAGTGAACTAGAATGGTTTTACTCATAACTGTGAATAAATAAACTGATAAAGTTAATTTTCCTGTGTATTTCATTTCGATGCCCAAAGATCCGCAGCTGCGGACAATTGCCCCGCATTTGCGGACGTTTACCCCAAACAGTGGGGCAAAGGTCCGCAAAGGCAAGATTGTCTATCTTTCCATTTTTTTCCTAAATCGCTCTTATTTCGCTACTAATAAAATGGTACATTGTAGCACATAAATTAAGATCTCCAGTGAAGCCAAAACCTGTAGGACCTTTTACTTATTGGGTGAGAAAAAAATTTGAAACCAAAAATTGCGGATCTTTGCCCCACCCTACCCTAAGTCAACAAAAACTAAAAAACTACAGAGATCAATATTATGTTAACCAGTACCTTTTTTAAATAAAGTTGACCTGACAGTAACAATTTTATATTTGTATTCACTAAAAAATATTTAAGTATTTGCTAGGGCTAGGTTAATTGGTGTGAATGTAAGAAAATATTATTATTTATTTTTTATTTATTTATTTGAATTACAAAAAAATTTACGAGTGTTTGAAGATTTGCTTAAGAATCGATATAAAGCTTTGTTTATTTATATATTTAGTAGTTTAGTTTTATTCCTTTAATCTTGTTTTAGTTTGTTGCACATAATAAGTGCAGAGGCAGCAAAAGCGTCTTCAGGCTCGATGGAAATAGAAGAAACACTTCGTGCTTGGGGAAATTATTAATTAATTTCAGGAATAAATTTAAGAAATCAATTTCAATCCTATACCGAAAATCCCGGAATTTGTCAAATTTAATTCCCGAGATCCTGGATTCGAATCCTTTAGTTGAGACACGAGACTCGCGCGCGCATCAGTTGAATGGTGGACGCACGTTCACATAAATAAATACGCGCTAATAGGCCACTAAAGTGACTTTCTGTTACTATCCCTTTGGGATTGTTCAAAATTATGTTTGGAATTAATGTTAGTGCTTCTATTTGCCACAATTAACATAAAATACGTATTTTAGGGAGTAATTATTTTTTCCATTGTACTTGTAAAACTTTTTAAAGCGCCGAGAGCCGGAACTCGAAAAAGATCTCTGAAAAACCTGAAGCCTTATAGATACTAACATGCTTTTAATATGCCTAGGTAGCAAGCAACATTCACAATTTATGTATAAGGAAACTGTCTCATAATCCAAACCCAAACTTTGCTTTATATTACAAACCATAAATTGATAGACTTTCGGCAAAACAGGTAGGGTCCTTAATTTTTCTGCAACTTTGGTCTGGATACATAGTTCAACTATAATAATAAATACTTTAGAATAGTTGGAACGATGTGTATACAGGATTATATAGCAATGCGATAACAGTCAAGTGGGTAAGGTAGTGTACCTCTTTAACTTAACTTAATTGCCATCTTTATGCATTTTAAACGAAGTTAAAATTGCCAGCAATGTACTAACAGCAGATTTAATTGACATTTAAATGTAAGTGAGAGTCCTTCAAACTTAATTGAATTGGGCAGTTAATTCATTGTATTTTATTATGATTTGTTAATACATGCAAATAATTACTAAGGGAGCATATATTATTATCAGTATCAAAAATGCTAGCTTGAAAGCGATAACAAACTGTAAAGTCCCCGTCACGAGAAGCTATAAATTAAGTAAAAACCCATTCAAGGATTCACAACCTTATTTCGAACAAATAGCAATAACTAGTTTAAAAATTACAACCAATAGAACCCATTCCGTGAAAAAAGAACTGCTTCTCGTGCCGGGACTTGAGATAGAAAATATTGCTTAACTAGGTACTAAATGTAAAACACATACCTTGACCTTCATTTTCTTCATTCATTCTTCATTCAAAAACAAATTCAAATGACGACTTTAAAATAATGTCGACGTGCGTACAGTTCAACTAGCGCATTCAAATTGAGATTAGGCATGAGAACGCTATACCAAAACGTAACTAAAAACTGTTTTGAAATTCATACCGAAACGTAACGTTACCACAAAACATAAAACCGTTTTTTCTCATAACCAACGCAATGCGCGCTGTCAAAAAGAGGTCGCGTTGACTGATATAACGAAACCAAAACTGAAGCCGCGCGCGGCGTCGTGCTGCTACTAGCGGGTAAATGCGCCAAATTAGTGATAAAAGCAATAATAAAAAAAAATAATTTATTAAATAATATAAATGATCAGAAAATTATCAAAAAATAAATTCGAACCAAAAATTATTGTAAATCACGATTTATTTATTCAAATTACTAGTTCATACATTAAAATTTTAACAACTAGTCCTAAGCCCAGTAAAAGCATGAAGGGAAATCGCCATAACCATAATAACTTATAACTTAAACAAAAACTTGCGTTACGTTAGCTAACAGCGCTTGCGTTTTCCATTCGTTTTGCAATAGCAAAACCATGATAAACCATCTCGTCAACCGCGATAGTAATAACCAAAACTGAAAACGGTTTTTCATAACGTTATGGAAACTTCAAAACCGTTACGCAACAGTTTTAAACATATAGCCAAAACGCCCATTTCTAATTGAGATACAAAATGGTGCAGCAGAGACCGAGGTCTAAACCCCCCTGCCTCCACCGTTACAACTGAGGCGGATCTTACAATGTATGAAGCATTGCGAATATAAAATATCTAGATTAGGTATAATAAATTCATAATTGATCGACCGTTACGGTATCGTTACTTATTCGGATCAAAACAAGTATTACTGGAAGTACGAGTATATAAATGGATCAACACAAGTAATTGATTTTTGAAATATATTCGGAGCCAAAAAGTCTTCGTGCATTTAACAAATTTAGCCGTTACGGATCCACTATTGCATGAAATTGTTGAAAAAATATATCTCGAGTATACGTACTATCGACGAATACATTTGGCAACATCGCATAATAGAATGCTACGTTGCCATTTCGCCCGAGTAAAACGCAACTGGATTCAAGTTATTCGGTGCTAAAGGCGGAGTCAGTAATGTACGGGGTCGTGGCTGGATCAACTAAGTGTGCAAAGAGGTGTTTATATATATATATATATATATATATATATATATATACAGGGTCATTATACACCTATAAATTTTAATTACCATAAAAAATGGAATGCCAAATTTAAGAAAGCATCAATATTATAAATATGCGAAGAATTTATTTTTTTTAGTAATAATAGTAAAGTTATTCAGTTTTTAAAATTGCGGAAAATATCGCCAAATTTACAGACCCAATACATTGTATTCAATGAACTTCTGTCAATGAAAACGTATCACACCATCTCAAGTGAAAATGAACTTACTATACATGGCAATAAGGTAGAATATATGCTAGCAAGCCGCCCCACTTCCGCTCAAGAACCAAAAAGCACCGATAGGTAAATACTCAATTAATAAATCAAACTTTTCTTTCATACTTTATTGGGCGTAGAACCGACAAAATTACGTTTAGATAGGTATTAAGTTAACAAAATAACATACAATTTTTTTTTAACCAAAATGCAAATAGGTCATTAAATTATTCACGAGTAATTTTGGCGTATTAACATAGTTAGAATTAGCATCTGTAAAAAGATTATTGTTATGTACATTACCTGTTCACATTAAAGTCACTGTCTTACAAATATTTCATTAATTGTTCAAAGTGTCCTCCTCCATTTTCAACACACACACTAGCCCGTTTTAACAAATTTCCTTTTAAAGAAATTAATACGTTTCTTTGCATTTTCACTTCATTAAAAGCGGCTATTATTCGCTGTTTAAGCACTTCAATAGTGTCAGGTTCACTTACATACACTCTACGCTTTATTTCACTCCATAGGAAAAAGTCTAAAGGTGTAAGGTCTGGTGAGCGCGCGGGCCACGGCACCGGGCCGCCGCGGCCGATCCATCGGTCACCGAACTCTTCGGTGAGGTACTCTCTCACAGCACGATGGTAATGTGGAGGTGCACCGTCTTGTTGAAACCACAACCCTCTCAAGTTCGCCAGTGGAATGTCATCCAACATAGTCGAAACCATCGTGCGGAGTAGATTTAAATAGGTTTCGCCCGTGAGTCGACTCTCAATAAAATATGGACCGATGATTTCATCGTTTACACTAAACCGGCCCAAACGTTTACACTAAACCTGTGTTGAAACGAATGCTCTCGCGTGAGCATAGGATTCCTGTATGACCACCAATGTTCATTATGATGGTTAAACAATCCTATTCTGGTGAAAAGGCACTCGTCGGAGAAAAGCACGTTGGCGTTTGGATTACTTATTACCCAACGACAAAAAGTAATCCTCGGCTCTCGGTCAACGGTCGTTAGTTCTTGAACTTTAAGATAATGGTACGGATGCATACCAGCCGAGTTTATTATCTTCCAAGCCGAATATTGATTAATACCAAATCGTCGAGCAGCATCATGGGTGCTTCTTCGTGGATCTTCCTCAAAGTACGTCACCACGTCGTCAAACAAGTACTGAGAGATCGGTGGTCTCCCTCTTCCTTGCGCGTGCGATGGCACGTAAAATGAGCCATGGTCTAGGAGCCGTTGATAAGCACTTAACACTGTACTGTAGTTAGGCTGTCGAGCATTCGGGTACAGCTCTCGGTACATCCGTAAAGCCGCCGACACGTTTTCACCGCTCAAAAAATAAGCACGAACCATCATGACATATTCACGAGATGTAAACTGATAAGCCATGATTTTATTATGTACTTAACGAGTGTAACTGATCGATCACAAAAGCGTATGCGCACAGGTCGACTGACGAGTGGTAACTAAGTAATTAGGTCAAGGTCAAAGAAATGGTTATGTTCCCGGCATTTACGTCATCAAATCACGTGACATGCGCAGTAGCAAGTTTAGGTACATTATTTACTACTGCGCATGTCACGTGATTTCAAAATGCCGGGATTATACACGTGCAGAGTGGTGCGGGTAAGGGATATTCGATATACATCGATGCATTGAAAACATCGATGTTTACAATGCGATGCATCGAATCGATCCAATGTTTTGAAATGCTTTCGATATACTCGATGTATCGATGATTTTTGCATTCACAATGCAATATTTCTATAAAATATAAAATACGTGTGTAAAAAACAACTACGCCTCTGAGCCCTCAGATGGGATACGAACCCACGACCTTTCGCTATCCGGGTGACTGCTCTGACCGCTGAGCTACCGAGACGCTGGCAAACGTGTCGAATTTTACAAACGTATTTCAACTTCTACTGTGAGCTAGTATCGTTCCACCAATGTTGAATGCTAACTACCTTCAACATCGAAAGGAATATTTTTTACAAATATTTAACAATCGATTAAGATGGAACCAGCTATAATTATGTTTTTAATTTAATTTTTTGCATTCACAATGCAATATTTCTATAAGATATAAATTCAAATCTGAGGGCTTGGAGGCGTAGTTGTTGTTTACACACGTATTTTTTATCTTACCAATGAATTTCATAAAAACTCAAGTTTAACCACTAAAATTTTGCCTAATATTTTTTTCCCTATTTGTTTAATTAAAAAAGAAAAGTTGATGATTCAATAGTGGACTGGCATGAGGTACAGGCTGGTGACAATCGGACAGCGAAATCTTAGTAATAGGGTTCCATTTATCCACTTGTCAGTCCGTTACCGCGCGCCTTACCCCTCTCAACAGTCCCAGTACAGTGCGAATTATGAAAACGATGTCGGAGTCTTAGATAAAAATGCCTATTTCTCGCTTAATAATTAAGCCAGGACCAATCAAAAAATACTACCATAAAGCTGATTAATAAAGAATCCACCACAGAATATTAAGATCTGTGTATCTTTAGGACGGTTCCGTCCAATATCAACTCCAGACGCTGGAGTCGAAGGCGAAGAAACTCATCGGCAATAACGAACTTTTTAATAATAAGCTGAAGGACCTTGAACATTGACGGAAGTTAGCTAGCCTATCCGTTTTTTATAGGATACATTTCCGATGGTGTGCAGCAGCATTGCACAGCCTTGTTCCGCCGTCCCCATTTTTTCATCGGACAACCAGACTTACGAATTGGCTTTATTTGTTTGATATACCAAAGTGTCGCACTAAGATTTTTGGTTCCAATTTTGTAATACGTACCGCTAAAGAGCGGAACTCTTTGCCTGATAAATACAATTTAGGATCTTCAAGTCACTAGTGAATAGGTTTCTTCTAGGCAAGCGCGTTACATCCTAGATCGCATCGTCACTTACCATCAGGCGTGATGGCGGTCAAGGCTTTCCTATTCACGATAAATAAAAACTCAAAAATAAATCGTAATTTAAAGCCACACGGTAATTTGAATATGGTAGCAATTGCTACCAGGACTGATGAGGGATGTTGACTGGCAATTACTACCGTGGCTTGACAAGTAGTTATACCCTTTGGGTATGGAACCCTAAAAAAGTACTCGATGCGTACAAAATATCGCTGTTTACACCTGATACATCGAAAGACATCGATGTACAGTTCTGATTTATCGAATCGAGAAAAACATCGATGTTTTTCCAAAACGGACACCCCTAGTGCAGGGGAAGGGAGCAGCGGGGGAGGGGCGCAGCGGGGAAGGGCGCGGCGGCGGGGGTTTTATGTTTGCACGCGCCAGGATTGGGTCATTGCGCACCGATACATACCTATGTGTAAGTTACGTATTCAATAAGATAGTAAAGTCGTAGTAAATATTTGAGATAGACCATTTTTTAAGTTTTTTAAGGATAAATTAATTATCAATCAACGATTCAAAGAGTTCGATAAATGTTTTATACTCTGAATATTTGCCTGTAAAAATTGGCAAACTAATGCTAGGGAGCTTGACTGCAGCAAGCTTTCCCTCGCTGGCCACATGGTTACAAGAGGAAAATGACTCACGTAATTTTATAATTGTGGCCAGTGTTTCAGTATATTTTTCTTCAATATGGTCAGCGTCTTCCTCGTCGTCGCGTAATTCTAAGATATCCATGTTATATTGTTCGTACTTTATGAATAGTGAACGCAATCTTTCCTCCTTAACAAGGAGAGCTTCCTTTGATTGAGAAAGCTGAAAAGGTAAATCCAAAAAACTTTTATATAATTTCGTGATTGAACCCTTGATTGTTCCTCTTCTTTTTAGCAATATTGTTAATTTGTCAGTTTGTCCCTCCATTATTACAACTAATATTAAACACTACACTTAAAAGTCTCGAAAAATGAACACAATAAATGGCGGAAGGAACGCGGTGCGCGTGAGTGAAGCTCGTGATGACGATGTTGGGGTTCGCACGTGGCGGCATTCCAAAGCACGGGTCGGCCAATCAGCGCACGGTGTTGTGTCGAGTAACTACGTCGATCAACGGCGATTGGGCAATTCAACTTTTGGCGCTCTTTGCTGTTCGTCTTGAATAGAATGGAATGAACGATGCCTGTCTCGAGGTTGTTTGATATGTGACAAAATGGCGGGCCTTGTAAAAATTGATGTATGAAAATTAAGCAAATTGACAATCTAACCCGTACCCTTTCTTGGGTTTATTAATATGTTGACGGGATTGTTTGTACTTGCGTTTCTGTAGGCACTTCTTCTTTTGGCGTATACACGAGTTCTTCGCCGTAAAAATGTTGACCGCACGAATTTGTTGGAACCGCGTTGCTGCAACTTTTGTTTCGCAAACCCTTTTTTCCTTTCGAAGGACCATGTAGCGCAGCAGAATGCAGCAGAATTAGCCGGTGAGCTTTTTGTAGGGCTCGTTCAAGGGTTGCAAACAATGAAGAAGGCTTGATTTTGTAAAATTAATATATTATCGACTCACCGACCGACACCATGTACAACAAGATTGAAAGGGAGGAAGTGAACGAGAAGACAAAATGTTGCTACACTAAATAATAAAAAACTAAACTTATAATGATGCCTGCAACAGTGTGCCTCGGCTACGCCTCGGCCCACATTTGCACGTTCCTCCATCGATGCCTCAGTTGCTGGCCGCTGCAGGTTGCAGGTTGAAATCTACGCATGTCATTGGTACATGCGTAGATTTTAACCTGCAACCTTTGGAATGAAATGCATACGAACGCCCGAACCACTATGCCAGCAAAATTCTGACGTCCCCAAACAAATATACTAGTTTTGTTGAACCATTAGGTACCTACCAAAATTATAAGGGTTTATTAAGTTTAGTACCACATGCGACTAGTCCCTTAACTCGTATGGGAAAAGTGCGACTGCATGTGGGTATGTTAGTAAGTACGTGCGTGATTTGACCGCATACTGGTTAGTATGATGCTCTTGTCATCGGCAGCAGCGCGGGCATTGAGACTAGAGGATTCGATCACGGGCCTTTTTCTAATCCCGGGATTTCGGGATTATCTGAAGTCAATCCCGGGATCCCGGGACAGACCCGGGATTGATCTTATATTGGAAATAGCAATAAAAAAGTTAGTAATCAATGTCAAAATCCGATGAAACTTAAATTGCCAAAAGAAAAATTATTTTCTTTTGGCGATTTAAGTTTTAAATAAAAACGATTAAACATCACACTTCGACGAACCACGCATTTCAACAGTACATGAGACCTATAAAATTGCAAATTAAGTTGTGAAAAAAATTACTTAGTATGACATTAAGGTAGGGTAGGGTGGGGCAAAGATCCGCAGTGGGAAATGATCCGCACCGCACATTTAAAACGATCGCGAAATGTTGTTGTTGCTTTAGACACATTTTTATGCTGGCAACATTGATAGCAGACGACTCACAAAAGTCATACGGCGTCGGACCGGCACAACGATAACAATGAGGTGAGAATTCTTTTTACTTGTTTTGATGTAATAATCCCTGAGTCATGTTCAGTTGAAAATGTATTTTCTATACGTTTTGCTGACTTTTTTACTGGTTCAATTCCATAATTCGTGTTTTGAAAGGAGATCTAAGGCAATTATTTGGCCAAATGCGCATCTCTTGTTTTTAGGTTAGCTTGTGTTTACAAAATGACAAAATGGGGCAGAGATCCGCACTTTGCTTGGGGCAATGGTCCGCGCGCGGACGTTTGCCCCAAGCAAAGTGTATTTGTATTCATTCTAAATCTAATCTAATTTTTGTTTTTACGTTATAGAAACTACAAACGCAAAACTAATGTGAAGCCGTTCACACCAGAACTCTACTCGCAGGCCCAAGAAATGCTGAAACAGGGGCTATCAATTAGGAAAATTGGGGCGGAGTTGGGATTTGATGAATCCACTGTACGGAAGAGGTGGGTTATCCCCTTCAGTAAATTATGGAGTTACGAGTTAGGAATCACTAACAACCTTTATTCTGAATGCCGATTTGATTTCTTACAGGTTGAAAAAGGAAGGCGGCGCACAAAAATTGGGCCGGTTCAAAACAACATTTACTCATTTGCAAGAAAATGATATTGTAGAACACTGCCGAACCTTGAACCATATGTTTTATGGTGTTTCCTTCAAAACGCTCCAAATTCTTATCTTTAAATATGCTGAAGAAAACCAGATTCAACACAACTTTAATAAAGAAAAGGGAATGGCAGGGAAGGATTACACCATTTCTTTTATGAAAAGACAAAAACTAAGTTTGCGAACTGCAAGAAAAACGTCAGTGGCCCGAACAATGGGCTTTAATCGGAATCAAGTGGAAGGTTTTTTTGGTAACCTAGAATCGGTTTATCAAAAATACAAGTTTGCACCTGGTTCCATTTACAACATGGACGAAACTGGAATTCAGACTGTTCCAGACAAACTTCCAAAAATTGTGTCCGACCAAGGCCAGAAAGAAGTGGCTAAAAATGTAAGTGCGGAACAAGGCCAAACAGTTACCGTTATCTGCTGCCTCAACGCCAACGGTGGCTACATTCCGCCCTATTTCATATTCAAGAGAAAGAGAAAAAATCCTCTTTTAATTAAAAATGGCCCGGTCGGCTGTAAGATGGCGGTCACTGACAAGGGGTATGTTGACAGTCCTACATTTATTAAGTGGTTAAAACACTTTGCAGAACATGCCAAACCCACTTCGGAAGCTCCTGTTCTTCTTATCCTGGACAATCATGCCTCGAATGTTTCGATCGAGTCAATATCTCAGGCTGAAGCATTGAATGTGATTATGCTCAGCTTGCCACCCCATACGAGCCACAAAACTCAGCCACTCGACCGGGTGTTTTTTAAACCCCTCAAAACCTACTACAACGAGGTCACGGATTCGTGGCAATCGTCCCACCCCGGGCAGGTAATAACAGTTTATCATGTCGCTGAGCTCTTTAACCGGGCTTATGAAAGAACAGCTACCATTGAAAAAGCAACTGCCTCCTTTCGCGCAACGGGAATCTTTCCCCTGGATCCCGGGGTTTTCTCGGATGCTGATTTTCTTCCGAGCCAAGTGACGGATCAAAGTCCGGAAGAAGATGATTTCATTCAAGAACCAATGCTAGATTTTGCCGACGATAACTGTGATGCCGTTCTCGACTGCCCTGTTCCTGGACCTTCAAGGCTGCCTGATCCTGTTTTTTCTACTAATTCTCCCGGACCTGTCTCCACGTCACCTCTTGTGTCAGTTGTGCCTCCAGCAGACATACTACCTCTTCCCAAAGCAATACGACGTAAGCGGAGCGGAAGAAGTTTAAAATCGACACTTCTAACATCTTCTCCGCACAAGAAAGCCCTTCGGGAGAAAAAATTACAAGCCGAAAAGTTGGTCGAAGAAAAAGAAGATCGAAAAATTAAAAATGCAATAAAACGGAAAGACAAGCTCATGATGGCAGCAAAGCAGAAGAAGAAACCACGACGTAGACTTCAGTTTGATTCAGATGACTCAACTCAGTCTCAATCTATTTCATCTGGAATTTCTGTCTACAACGAGTCAGAATCTGACAGTGATCAGAACATGGAAGAATCGTCTGAGCGGATGGTGCCTCCAAAGAGATGCATAGGCGAATTTTGTATTGTTCGATATGTAGAAAAACTGTTTCCAGGAGTTATTACTAGCGTTTCAGAAACCCATGCCACTGTATCATCAATGGTGAAAGCTGGAAAATTATGGAAATGGCCTGACCGGCCTGACATTCTCGATTATGAATGGGGATCAGTCGTTTCGAGTATAAAGGAACCAAAAAAAACCAGCACAACCCGAAATGTTTATTCAGTCAGTGAACTAGAATGGTTTTACTCATAACTGTGAATAAATAAACTGATAAAGTTAATTTTCCTGTGTATTTCATTTCGATGCCCAAAGATCCGCAGCTGCGGACAATTGCCCCGCATTTGCGGACGTTTACCCCAAACAGTGGGGCAAAGGTCCGCAAAGGCAAGATTGTCTATCTTTCCATTTTTTTCCTAAATCGCTCTTATTTCGCTACTAATAAAATGGTACATTGTAGCACATAAATTAAGATCTCCAGTGAAGCCAAAACCTGTAGGACCTTTTACTTATTGGGTGAGAAAAAAATTTGAAACCAAAAATTGCGGATCTTTGCCCCACCCTACCCTAAGTCAACAAAAACTAAAAAACTACAGAGATCAATATTATGTTAACCAGTACCTTTTTTAAATAAAGTTGACCTGACAGTAACAATTTTATATTTGTATTCACTAAAAAATATTTAAGTATTTGCTAGGGCTAGGTTAATTGGTGTGAATGTAAGAAAATATTATTATTTATTTTTTATTTATTTATTTGAATTACAAAAAAATTTACGAGTGTTTGAAGATTTGCTTAAGAATCGATATAAAGCTTTGTTTATTTATATATTTAGTAGTTTAGTTTTATTCCTTTAATCTTGTTTTAGTTTGTTGCACATAATAAGTGCAGAGGCAGCAAAAGCGTCTTCAGGCTCGATGGAAATAGAAGAAACACTTCGTGCTTGGGGAAATTATTAATTAATTTCAGGAATAAATTTAAGAAATCAATTTCAATCCTATACCGAAAATCCCGGAATTTGTCAAATTTAATTCCCGAGATCCTGGATTCGAATCCTTTAGTTGAGACACGAGACTCGCGCGCGCATCAGTTGAATGGTGGACGCACGTTCACATAAATAAATACGCGCTAATAGGCCACTAAAGTGACTTTCTGTTACTATCCCTTTGGGATTGTTCAAAATTATGTTTGGAATTAATGTTAGTGCTTCTATTTGCCACAATTAACATAAAATACGTATTTTAGGGAGTAATTATTTTTTCCATTGTACTTGTAAAACTTTTTAAAGCGCCGAGAGCCGGAACTCGAAAAAGATCTCTGAAAAACCTGAAGCCTTATAGATACTAACATGCTTTTAATATGCCTAGGTAGCAAGCAACATTCACAATTTATGTATAAGGAAACTGTCTCATAATCCAAACCCAAACTTTGCTTTATATTACAAACCATAAATTGATAGACTTTCGGCAAAACAGGTAGGGTCCTTAATTTTTCTGCAACTTTGGTCTGGATACATAGTTCAACTATAATAATAAATACTTTAGAATAGTTGGAACGATGTGTATACAGGATTATATAGCAATGCGATAACAGTCAAGTGGGTAAGGTAGTGTACCTCTTTAACTTAACTTAATTGCCATCTTTATGCATTTTAAACGAAGTTAAAATTGCCAGCAATGTACTAACAGCAGATTTAATTGACATTTAAATGTAAGTGAGAGTCCTTCAAACTTAATTGAATTGGGCAGTTAATTCATTGTATTTTATTATGATTTGTTAATACATGCAAATAATTACTAAGGGAGCATATATTATTATCAGTATCAAAAATGCTAGCTTGAAAGCGATAACAAACTGTAAAGTCCCCGTCACGAGAAGCTATAAATTAAGTAAAAACCCATTCAAGGATTCACAACCTTATTTCGAACAAATAGCAATAACTAGTTTAAAAATTACAACCAATAGAACCCATTCCGTGAAAAAAGAACTGCTTCTCGTGCCGGGACTTGAGATAGAAAATATTGCTTAACTAGGTACTAAATGTAAAACACATACCTTGACCTTCATTTTCTTCATTCATTCTTCATTCAAAAACAAATTCAAATGACGACTTTAAAATAATGTCGACGTGCGTACAGTTCAACTAGCGCATTCAAATTGAGATTAGGCATGAGAACGCTATACCAAAACGTAACTAAAAACTGTTTTGAAATTCATACCGAAACGTAACGTTACCACAAAACATAAAACCGTTTTTTCTCATAACCAACGCAATGCGCGCTGTCAAAAAGAGGTCGCGTTGACTGATATAACGAAACCAAAACTGAAGCCGCGCGCGGCGTCGTGCTGCTACTAGCGGGTAAATGCGCCAAATTAGTGATAAAAGCAATAATAAAAAAAAATAATTTATTAAATAATATAAATGATCAGAAAATTATCAAAAAATAAATTCGAACCAAAAATTATTGTAAATCACGATTTATTTATTCAAATTACTAGTTCATACATTAAAATTTTAACAACTAGTCCTAAGCCCAGTAAAAGCATGAAGGGAAATCGCCATAACCATAATAACTTATAACTTAAACAAAAACTTGCGTTACGTTAGCTAACAGCGCTTGCGTTTTCCATTCGTTTTGCAATAGCAAAACCATGATAAACCATCTCGTCAACCGCGATAGTAATAACCAAAACTGAAAACGGTTTTTCATAACGTTATGGAAACTTCAAAACCGTTACGCAACAGTTTTAAACATATAGCCAAAACGCCCATTTCTAATTGAGATACAAAATGGTGCAGCAGAGACCGAGGTCTAAACCCCCCTGCCTCCACCGTTACAACTGAGGCGGATCTTACAATGTATGAAGCATTGCGAATATAAAATATCTAGATTAGGTATAATAAATTCATAATTGATCGACCGTTACGGTATCGTTACTTATTCGGATCAAAACAAGTATTACTGGAAGTACGAGTATATAAATGGATCAACACAAGTAATTGATTTTTGAAATATATTCGGAGCCAAAAAGTCTTCGTGCATTTAACAAATTTAGCCGTTACGGATCCACTATTGCATGAAATTGTTGAAAAAATATATCTCGAGTATACGTACTATCGACGAATACATTTGGCAACATCGCATAATAGAATGCTACGTTGCCATTTCGCCCGAGTAAAACGCAACTGGATTCAAGTTATTCGGTGCTAAAGGCGGAGTCAGTAATGTACGGGGTCGTGGCTGGATCAACTAAGTGTGCAAAGAGGTGTTTATATATATATATATATATATATATATATATATATATACAGGGTCATTATACACCTATAAATTTTAATTACCATAAAAAATGGAATGCCAAATTTAAGAAAGCATCAATATTATAAATATGCGAAGAATTTATTTTTTTTAGTAATAATAGTAAAGTTATTCAGTTTTTAAAATTGCGGAAAATATCGCCAAATTTACAGACCCAATACATTGTATTCAATGAACTTCTGTCAATGAAAACGTATCACACCATCTCAAGTGAAAATGAACTTACTATACATGGCAATAAGGTAGAATATATGCTAGCAAGCCGCCCCACTTCCGCTCAAGAACCAAAAAGCACCGATAGGTAAATACTCAATTAATAAATCAAACTTTTCTTTCATACTTTATTGGGCGTAGAACCGACAAAATTACGTTTAGATAGGTATTAAGTTAACAAAATAACATACAATTTTTTTTTAACCAAAATGCAAATAGGTCATTAAATTATTCACGAGTAATTTTGGCGTATTAACATAGTTAGAATTAGCATCTGTAAAAAGATTATTGTTATGTACATTACCTGTTCACATTAAAGTCACTGTCTTACAAATATTTCATTAATTGTTCAAAGTGTCCTCCTCCATTTTCAACACACACACTAGCCCGTTTTAACAAATTTCCTTTTAAAGAAATTAATACGTTTCTTTGCATTTTCACTTCATTAAAAGCGGCTATTATTCGCTGTTTAAGCACTTCAATAGTGTCAGGTTCACTTACATACACTCTACGCTTTATTTCACTCCATAGGAAAAAGTCTAAAGGTGTAAGGTCTGGTGAGCGCGCGGGCCACGGCACCGGGCCGCCGCGGCCGATCCATCGGTCACCGAACTCTTCGGTGAGGTACTCTCTCACAGCACGATGGTAATGTGGAGGTGCACCGTCTTGTTGAAACCACAACCCTCTCAAGTTCGCCAGTGGAATGTCATCCAACATAGTCGAAACCATCGTGCGGAGTAGATTTAAATAGGTTTCGCCCGTGAGTCGACTCTCAATAAAATATGGACCGATGATTTCATCGTTTACACTAAACCGGCCCAAACGTTTACACTAAACCTGTGTTGAAACGAATGCTCTCGCGTGAGCATAGGATTCCTGTATGACCACCAATGTTCATTATGATGGTTAAACAATCCTATTCTGGTGAAAAGGCACTCGTCGGAGAAAAGCACGTTGGCGTTTGGATTACTTATTACCCAACGACAAAAAGTAATCCTCGGCTCTCGGTCAACGGTCGTTAGTTCTTGAACTTTAAGATAATGGTACGGATGCATACCAGCCGAGTTTATTATCTTCCAAGCCGAATATTGATTAATACCAAATCGTCGAGCAGCATCATGGGTGCTTCTTCGTGGATCTTCCTCAAAGTACGTCACCACGTCGTCATACAAGTACTGAGAGATCGGTGGTCTCCCTCTTCCTTGCGCGTGCGATGGCACGTAAAATGAGCCATGGTCTAGGAGCCGTTGATAAGCACTTAACACTGTACTGTAGTTAGGCTGTCGAGCATTCGGGTACAGCTCTCGGTACATCCGTAAAGCCGCCGACACGTTTTCACCGCTCAAAAAATAAGCACGAACCATCATGACATATTCACGAGATGTAAACTGATAAGCCATGATTTTATTATGTACTTAACGAGTGTAACTGATCGATCACAAAAGCGTATGCGCACAGGTCGACTGACGAGTGGTAACTAAGTAATTAGGTCAAGGTCAAAGAAATGGTTATGTTCCCGGCATTTACGTCATCAAATCACGTGACATGCGCAGTAGCAAGTTTAGGTACATTATTTACTACTGCGCATGTCACGTGATTTCAAAATGCCGGGATTATACACGTGCAGAGTGGTGCGGGTAAGGGATATTCGATATACATCGATGCATTGAAAACATCGATGTTTACAATGCGATGCATCGAATCGATCCAATGTTTTGAAATGCTTTCGATATACTCGATGTATCGATGATTTTTGCATTCACAATGCAATATTTCTATAAAATATAAAATACGTGTGTAAAAAACAACTACGCCTCTGAGCCCTCAGATGGGATACGAACCCACGACCTTTCGCTATCCGGGTGACTGCTCTGACCGCTGAGCTACCGAGACGCTGGCAAACGTGTCGAATTTTACAAACGTATTTCAACTTCTACTGTGAGCTAGTATCGTTCCACCAATGTTGAATGCTAACTACCTTCAACATCGAAAGGAATATTTTTTACAAATATTTAACAATCGATTAAGATGGAACCAGCTATAATTATGTTTTTAATTTAATTTTTTGCATTCACAATGCAATATTTCTATAAGATATAAATTCAAATCTGAGGGCTTGGAGGCGTAGTTGTTGTTTACACACGTATTTTTTATCTTACCAATGAATTTCATAAAAACTCAAGTTTAACCACTAAAATTTTGCCTAATATTTTTTTCCCTATTTGTTTAATTAAAAAAGAAAAGTTGATGATTCAATAGTGGACTGGCATGAGGTACAGGCTGGTGACAATCGGACAGCGAAATCTTAGTAATAGGGTTCCATTTATCCACTTGTCAGTCCGTTACCGCGCGCCTTACCCCTCTCAACAGTCCCAGTACAGTGCGAATTATGAAAACGATGTCGGAGTCTTAGATAAAAATGCCTATTTCTCGCTTAATAATTAAGCCAGGACCAATCAAAAAATACTACCATAAAGCTGATTAATAAAGAATCCACCACAGAATATTAAGATCTGTGTATCTTTAGGACGGTTCCGTCCAATATCAACTCCAGACGCTGGAGTCGAAGGCGAAGAAACTCATCGGCAATAACGAACTTTTTAATAATAAGCTGAAGGACCTTGAACATTGACGGAAGTTAGCTAGCCTATCCGTTTTTTATAGGATACATTTCCGATGGTGTGCAGCAGCATTGCACAGCCTTGTTCCGCCGTCCCCATTTTTTCATCGGACAACCAGACTTACGAATTGGCTTTATTTGTTTGATATACCAAAGTGTCGCACTAAGATTTTTGGTTCCAATTTTGTAATACGTACCGCTAAAGAGCGGAACTCTTTGCCTGATAAATACAATTTAGGATCTTCAAGTCACTAGTGAATAGGTTTCTTCTAGGCAAGCGCGTTACATCCTAGATCGCATCGTCACTTACCATCAGGCGTGATGGCGGTCAAGGCTTTCCTATTCACGATAAATAAAAACTCAAAAATAAATCGTAATTTAAAGCCACACGGTAATTTGAATATGGTAGCAATTGCTACCAGGACTGATGAGGGATGTTGACTGGCAATTACTACCGTGGCTTGACAAGTAGTTATACCCTTTGGGTATGGAACCCTAAAAAAGTACTCGATGCGTACAAAATATCGCTGTTTACACCTGATACATCGAAAGACATCGATGTACAGTTCTGATTTATCGAATCGAGAAAAACATCGATGTTTTTCCAAAACGGACACCCCTAGTGCAGGGGAAGGGAGCAGCGGGGGAGGGGCGCAGCGGGGAAGGGCGCGGCGGCGGGGGTTTTATGTTTGCACGCGCCAGGATTGGGTCATTGCGCACCGATACATACCTATGTGTAAGTTACGTATTCAATAAGATAGTAAAGTCGTAGTAAATATTTGAGATAGACCATTTTTTAAGTTTTTTAAGGATAAATTAATTATCAATCAACGATTCAAAGAGTTCGATAAATGTTTTATACTCTGAATATTTGCCTGTAAAAATTGGCAAACTAATGCTAGGGAGCTTGACTGCAGCAAGCTTTCCCTCGCTGGCCACATGGTTACAAGAGGAAAATGACTCACGTAATTTTATAATTGTGGCCAGTGTTTCAGTATATTTTTCTTCAATATGGTCAGCGTCTTCCTCGTCGTCGCGTAATTCTAAGATATCCATGTTATATTGTTCGTACTTTATGAATAGTGAACGCAATCTTTCCTCCTTAACAAGGAGAGCTTCCTTTGATTGAGAAAGCTGAAAAGGTAAATCCAAAAAACTTTTATATAATTTCGTGATTGAACCCTTGATTGTTCCTCTTCTTTTTAGCAATATTGTTAATTTGTCAGTTTGTCCCTCCATTATTACAACTAATATTAAACACTACACTTAAAAGTCTCGAAAAATGAACACAATAAATGGCGGAAGGAACGCGGTGCGCGTGAGTGAAGCTCGTGATGACGATGTTGGGGTTCGCACGTGGCGGCATTCCAAAGCACGGGTCGGCCAATCAGCGCACGGTGTTGTGTCGAGTAACTACGTCGATCAACGGCGATTGGGCAATTCAACTTTTGGCGCTCTTTGCTGTTCGTCTTGAATAGAATGGAATGAACGATGCCTGTCTCGAGGTTGTTTGATATGTGACAAAATGGCGGGCCTTGTAAAAATTGATGTATGAAAATTAAGCAAATTGACAATCTAACCCGTACCCTTTCTTGGGTTTATTAATATGTTGACGGGATTGTTTGTACTTGCGTTTCTGTAGGCACTTCTTCTTTTGGCGTATACACGAGTTCTTCGCCGTAAAAATGTTGACCGCACGAATTTGTTGGAACCGCGTTGCTGCAACTTTTGTTTCGCAAACCCTTTTTTCCTTTCGAAGGACCATGTAGCGCAGCAGAATGCAGCAGAATTAGCCGGTGAGCTTTTTGTAGGGCTCGTTCAAGGGTTGCAAACAATGAAGAAGGCTTGATTTTGTAAAATTAATATATTATCGACTCACCGACCGACACCATGTACAACAAGATTGAAAGGGAGGAAGTGAACGAGAAGACAAAATGTTGCTACACTAAATAATAAAAAACTAAACTTATAATGATGCCTGCAACAGTGTGCCTCGGCTACGCCTCGGCCCACATTTGCACGTTCCTCCATCGATGCCTCAGTTGCTGGCCGCTGCAGGTTGCAGGTTGAAATCTACGCATGTCATTGGTACATGCGTAGATTTTAACCTGCAACCTTTGGAATGAAATGCATACGAACGCCCGAACCACTATGCCAGCAAAATTCTGACGTCCCCAAACAAATATACTAGTTTTGTTGAACCATTAGGTACCTACCAAAATTATAAGGGTTTATTAAGTTTAGTACCACATGCGACTAGTCCCTTAACTCGTATGGGAAAAGTGCGACTGCATGTGGGTATGTTAGTAAGTACGTGCGTGATTTGACCGCATACTGGTTAGTATGATGCTCTTGTCATCGGCAGCAGCGCGGGCATTGAGACTAGAGGATTCGATCACGGGCCTTTTTCTAATCCCGGGATTTCGGGATTATCTGAAGTCAATCCCGGGATCCCGGGACAGACCCGGGATTGATCTTATATTGGAAATAGCAATAAAAAAGTTAGTAATCAATGTCAAAATCCGATGAAACTTAAATTGCCAAAAGAAAAATTATTTTCTTTTGGCGATTTAAGTTTTAAATAAAAACGATTAAACATCACACTTCGACGAACCACGCATTTCAACAGTACATGAGACCTATAAAATTGCAAATTAAGTTGTGAAAAAAATTACTTAGTATGACATTAAGGTAGGGTAGGGTGGGGCAAAGATCCGCAGTGGGAAATGATCCGCACCGCACATTTAAAACGATCGCGAAATGTTGTTGTTGCTTTAGACACATTTTTATGCTGGCAACATTGATAGCAGACGACTCACAAAAGTCATACGGCGTCGGACCGGCACAACGATAACAATGAGGTGAGAATTCTTTTTACTTGTTTTGATGTAATAATCCCTGAGTCATGTTCAGTTGAAAATGTATTTTCTATACGTTTTGCTGACTTTTTTACTGGTTCAATTCCATAATTCGTGTTTTGAAAGGAGATCTAAGGCAATTATTTGGCCAAATGCGCATCTCTTGTTTTTAGGTTAGCTTGTGTTTACAAAATGACAAAATGGGGCAGAGATCCGCACTTTGCTTGGGGCAATGGTCCGCGCGCGGACGTTTGCCCCAAGCAAAGTGTATTTGTATTCATTCTAAATCTAATCTAATTTTTGTTTTTACGTTATAGAAACTACAAACGCAAAACTAATGTGAAGCCGTTCACACCAGAACTCTACTCGCAGGCCCAAGAAATGCTGAAACAGGGGCTATCAATTAGGAAAATTGGGGCGGAGTTGGGATTTGATGAATCCACTGTACGGAAGAGGTGGGTTATCCCCTTCAGTAAATTATGGAGTTACGAGTTAGGAATCACTAACAACCTTTATTCTGAATGCCGATTTGATTTCTTACAGGTTGAAAAAGGAAGGCGGCGCACAAAAATTGGGCCGGTTCAAAACAACATTTACTCATTTGCAAGAAAATGATATTGTAGAACACTGCCGAACCTTGAACCATATGTTTTATGGTGTTTCCTTCAAAACGCTCCAAATTCTTATCTTTAAATATGCTGAAGAAAACCAGATTCAACACAACTTTAATAAAGAAAAGGGAATGGCAGGGAAGGATTACACCATTTCTTTTATGAAAAGACAAAAACTAAGTTTGCGAACTGCAAGAAAAACGTCAGTGGCCCGAACAATGGGCTTTAATCGGAATCAAGTGGAAGGTTTTTTTGGTAACCTAGAATCGGTTTATCAAAAATACAAGTTTGCACCTGGTTCCATTTACAACATGGACGAAACTGGAATTCAGACTGTTCCAGACAAACTTCCAAAAATTGTGTCCGACCAAGGCCAGAAAGAAGTGGCTAAAAATGTAAGTGCGGAACAAGGCCAAACAGTTACCGTTATCTGCTGCCTCAACGCCAACGGTGGCTACATTCCGCCCTATTTCATATTCAAGAGAAAGAGAAAAAATCCTCTTTTAATTAAAAATGGCCCGGTCGGCTGTAAGATGGCGGTCACTGACAAGGGGTATGTTGACAGTCCTACATTTATTAAGTGGTTAAAACACTTTGCAGAACATGCCAAACCCACTTCGGAAGCTCCTGTTCTTCTTATCCTGGACAATCATGCCTCGAATGTTTCGATCGAGTCAATATCTCAGGCTGAAGCATTGAATGTGATTATGCTCAGCTTGCCACCCCATACGAGCCACAAAACTCAGCCACTCGACCGGGTGTTTTTTAAACCCCTCAAAACCTACTACAACGAGGTCACGGATTCGTGGCAATCGTCCCACCCCGGGCAGGTAATAACAGTTTATCATGTCGCTGAGCTCTTTAACCGGGCTTATGAAAGAACAGCTACCATTGAAAAAGCAACTGCCTCCTTTCGCGCAACGGGAATCTTTCCCCTGGATCCCGGGGTTTTCTCGGATGCTGATTTTCTTCCGAGCCAAGTGACGGATCAAAGTCCGGAAGAAGATGATTTCATTCAAGAACCAATGCTAGATTTTGCCGACGATAACTGTGATGCCGTTCTCGACTGCCCTGTTCCTGGACCTTCAAGGCTGCCTGATCCTGTTTTTTCTACTAATTCTCCCGGACCTGTCTCCACGTCACCTCTTGTGTCAGTTGTGCCTCCAGCAGACATACTACCTCTTCCCAAAGCAATACGACGTAAGCGGAGCGGAAGAAGTTTAAAATCGACACTTCTAACATCTTCTCCGCACAAGAAAGCCCTTCGGGAGAAAAAATTACAAGCCGAAAAGTTGGTCAAAGAAAAAGAAGATCGAAAAATTAAAAATGCAATAAAACGGAAAGACAAGCTCATGATGGCAGCAAAGCAGAAGAAGAAACCACGACGTAGACTTCAGTTTGATTCAGATGACTCAACTCAGTCTCAATCTATTTCATCTGGAATTTCTGTCTACAACGAGTCAGAATCTGACAGTGATCAGAACATGGAAGAATCGTCTGAGCGGATGGTGCCTCCAAAGAGATGCATAGGCGAATTTTGTATTGTTCGATATGTAGAAAAACTGTTTCCAGGAGTTATTACTAGCGTTTCAGAAACCCATGCCACTGTATCATCAATGGTGAAAGCTGGAAAATTATGGAAATGGCCTGACCGGCCTGACATTCTCGATTATGAATGGGGATCAGTCGTTTCGAGTATAAAGGAACCAAAAAAAACCAGCACAACCCGAAATGTTTATTCAGTCAGTGAACTAGAATGGTTTTACTCATAACTGTGAATAAATAAACTGATAAAGTTAATTTTCCTGTGTATTTCATTTCGATGCCCAAAGATCCGCAGCTGCGGACAATTGCCCCGCATTTGCGGACGTTTACCCCAAACAGTGGGGCAAAGGTCCGCAAAGGCAAGATTGTCTATCTTTCCATTTTTTTCCTAAATCGCTCTTATTTCGCTACTAATAAAATGGTACATTGTAGCACATAAATTAAGATCTCCAGTGAAGCCAAAACCTGTAGGACCTTTTACTTATTGGGTGAGAAAAAAATTTGAAACCAAAAATTGCGGATCTTTGCCCCACCCTACCCTAAGTCAACAAAAACTAAAAAACTACAGAGATCAATATTATGTTAACCAGTACCTTTTTTAAATAAAGTTGACCTGACAGTAACAATTTTATATTTGTATTCACTAAAAAATATTTAAGTATTTGCTAGGGCTAGGTTAATTGGTGTGAATGTAAGAAAATATTATTATTTATTTTTTATTTATTTATTTGAATTACAAAAAAATTTACGAGTGTTTGAAGATTTGCTTAAGAATCGATATAAAGCTTTGTTTATTTATATATTTAGTAGTTTAGTTTTATTCCTTTAATCTTGTTTTAGTTTGTTGCACATAATAAGTGCAGAGGCAGCAAAAGCGTCTTCAGGCTCGATGGAAATAGAAGAAACACTTCGTGCTTGGGGAAATTATTAATTAATTTCAGGAATAAATTTAAGAAATCAATTTCAATCCTATACCGAAAATCCCGGAATTTGTCAAATTTAATTCCCGAGATCCTGGATTCGAATCCTTTAGTTGAGACACGAGACTCGCGCGCGCATCAGTTGAATGGTGGACGCACGTTCACATAAATAAATACGCGCTAATAGGCCACTAAAGTGACTTTCTGTTACTATCCCTTTGGGATTGTTCAAAATTATGTTTGGAATTAATGTTAGTGCTTCTATTTGCCACAATTAACATAAAATACGTATTTTAGGGAGTAATTATTTTTTCCATTGTACTTGTAAAACTTTTTAAAGCGCCGAGAGCCGGAACTCGAAAAAGATCTCTGAAAAACCTGAAGCCTTATAGATACTAACATGCTTTTAATATGCCTAGGTAGCAAGCAACATTCACAATTTATGTATAAGGAAACTGTCTCATAATCCAAACCCAAACTTTGCTTTATATTACAAACCATAAATTGATAGACTTTCGGCAAAACAGGTAGGGTCCTTAATTTTTCTGCAACTTTGGTCTGGATACATAGTTCAACTATAATAATAAATACTTTAGAATAGTTGGAACGATGTGTATACAGGATTATATAGCAATGCGATAACAGTCAAGTGGGTAAGGTAGTGTACCTCTTTAACTTAACTTAATTGCCATCTTTATGCATTTTAAACGAAGTTAAAATTGCCAGCAATGTACTAACAGCAGATTTAATTGACATTTAAATGTAAGTGAGAGTCCTTCAAACTTAATTGAATTGGGCAGTTAATTCATTGTATTTTATTATGATTTGTTAATACATGCAAATAATTACTAAGGGAGCATATATTATTATCAGTATCAAAAATGCTAGCTTGAAAGCGATAACAAACTGTAAAGTCCCCGTCACGAGAAGCTATAAATTAAGTAAAAACCCATTCAAGGATTCACAACCTTATTTCGAACAAATAGCAATAACTAGTTTAAAAATTACAACCAATAGAACCCATTCCGTGAAAAAAGAACTGCTTCTCGTGCCGGGACTTGAGATAGAAAATATTGCTTAACTAGGTACTAAATGTAAAACACATACCTTGACCTTCATTTTCTTCATTCATTCTTCATTCAAAAACAAATTCAAATGACGACTTTAAAATAATGTCGACGTGCGTACAGTTCAACTAGCGCATTCAAATTGAGATTAGGCATGAGAACGCTATACCAAAACGTAACTAAAAACTGTTTTGAAATTCATACCGAAACGTAACGTTACCACAAAACATAAAACCGTTTTTTCTCATAACCAACGCAATGCGCGCTGTCAAAAAGAGGTCGCGTTGACTGATATAACGAAACCAAAACTGAAGCCGCGCGCGGCGTCGTGCTGCTACTAGCGGGTAAATGCGCCAAATTAGTGATAAAAGCAATAATAAAAAAAAATAATTTATTAAATAATATAAATGATCAGAAAATTATCAAAAAATAAATTCGAACCAAAAATTATTGTAAATCACGATTTATTTATTCAAATTACTAGTTCATACATTAAAATTTTAACAACTAGTCCTAAGCCCAGTAAAAGCATGAAGGGAAATCGCCATAACCATAATAACTTATAACTTAAACAAAAACTTGCGTTACGTTAGCTAACAGCGCTTGCGTTTTCCATTCGTTTTGCAATAGCAAAACCATGATAAACCATCTCGTCAACCGCGATAGTAATAACCAAAACTGAAAACGGTTTTTCATAACGTTATGGAAACTTCAAAACCGTTACGCAACAGTTTTAAACATATAGCCAAAACGCCCATTTCTAATTGAGATACAAAATGGTGCAGCAGAGACCGAGGTCTAAACCCCCCTGCCTCCACCGTTACAACTGAGGCGGATCTTACAATGTATGAAGCATTGCGAATATAAAATATCTAGATTAGGTATAATAAATTCATAATTGATCGACCGTTACGGTATCGTTACTTATTCGGATCAAAACAAGTATTACTGGAAGTACGAGTATATAAATGGATCAACACAAGTAATTGATTTTTGAAATATATTCGGAGCCAAAAAGTCTTCGTGCATTTAACAAATTTAGCCGTTACGGATCCACTATTGCATGAAATTGTTGAAAAAATATATCTCGAGTATACGTACTATCGACGAATACATTTGGCAACATCGCATAATAGAATGCTACGTTGCCATTTCGCCCGAGTAAAACGCAACTGGATTCAAGTTATTCGGTGCTAAAGGCGGAGTCAGTAATGTACGGGGTCGTGGCTGGATCAACTAAGTGTGCAAAGAGGTGTTTATATATATATATATATATATATATATATATATATACAGGGTCATTATACACCTATAAATTTTAATTACCATAAAAAATGGAATGCCAAATTTAAGAAAGCATCAATATTATAAATATGCGAAGAATTTATTTTTTTTAGTAATAATAGTAAAGTTATTCAGTTTTTAAAATTGCGGAAAATATCGCCAAATTTACAGACCCAATACATTGTATTCAATGAACTTCTGTCAATGAAAACGTATCACACCATCTCAAGTGAAAATGAACTTACTATACATGGCAATAAGGTAGAATATATGCTAGCAAGCCGCCCCACTTCCGCTCAAGAACCAAAAAGCACCGATAGGTAAATACTCAATTAATAAATCAAACTTTTCTTTCATACTTTATTGGGCGTAGAACCGACAAAATTACGTTTAGATAGGTATTAAGTTAACAAAATAACATACAATTTTTTTTTAACCAAAATGCAAATAGGTCATTAAATTATTCACGAGTAATTTTGGCGTATTAACATAGTTAGAATTAGCATCTGTAAAAAGATTATTGTTATGTACATTACCTGTTCACATTAAAGTCACTGTCTTACAAATATTTCATTAATTGTTCAAAGTGTCCTCCTCCATTTTCAACACACACACTAGCCCGTTTTAACAAATTTCCTTTTAAAGAAATTAATACGTTTCTTTGCATTTTCACTTCATTAAAAGCGGCTATTATTCGCTGTTTAAGCACTTCAATAGTGTCAGGTTCACTTACATACACTCTACGCTTTATTTCACTCCATAGGAAAAAGTCTAAAGGTGTAAGGTCTGGTGAGCGCGCGGGCCACGGCACCGGGCCGCCGCGGCCGATCCATCGGTCACCGAACTCTTCGGTGAGGTACTCTCTCACAGCACGATGGTAATGTGGAGGTGCACCGTCTTGTTGAAACCACAACCCTCTCAAGTTCGCCAGTGGAATGTCATCCAACATAGTCGAAACCATCGTGCGGAGTAGATTTAAATAGGTTTCGCCCGTGAGTCGACTCTCAATAAAATATGGACCGATGATTTCATCGTTTACACTAAACCGGCCCAAACGTTTACACTAAACCTGTGTTGAAACGAATGCTCTCGCGTGAGCATAGGATTCCTGTATGACCACCAATGTTCATTATGATGGTTAAACAATCCTATTCTGGTGAAAAGGCACTCGTCGGAGAAAAGCACGTTGGCGTTTGGATTACTTATTACCCAACGACAAAAAGTAATCCTCGGCTCTCGGTCAACGGTCGTTAGTTCTTGAACTTTAAGATAATGGTACGGATGCATACCAGCCGAGTTTATTATCTTCCAAGCCGAATATTGATTAATACCAAATCGTCGAGCAGCATCATGGGTGCTTCTTCGTGGATCTTCCTCAAAGTACGTCACCACGTCGTCATACAAGTACTGAGAGATCGGTGGTCTCCCTCTTCCTTGCGCGTGCGATGGCACGTAAAATGAGCCATGGTCTAGGAGCCGTTGATAAGCACTTAACACTGTACTGTAGTTAGGCTGTCGAGCATTCGGGTACAGCTCTCGGTACATCCGTAAAGCCGCCGACACGTTTTCACCGCTCAAAAAATAAGCACGAACCATCATGACATATTCACGAGATGTAAACTGATAAGCCATGATTTTATTATGTACTTAACGAGTGTAACTGATCGATCACAAAAGCGTATGCGCACAGGTCGACTGACGAGTGGTAACTAAGTAATTAGGTCAAGGTCAAAGAAATGGTTATGTTCCCGGCATTTACGTCATCAAATCACGTGACATGCGCAGTAGCAAGTTTAGGTACATTATTTACTACTGCGCATGTCACGTGATTTCAAAATGCCGGGATTATACACGTGCAGAGTGGTGCGGGTAAGGGATATTCGATATACATCGATGCATTGAAAACATCGATGTTTACAATGCGATGCATCGAATCGATCCAATGTAAACTTAACTTAATTGCCATCTTTATGCATTTTAAACGAAGTTAAAATTGCCAGCAATGTACTAACAGCAAACAATGCGATGCGATTGCGATTGCGATTTACAATGCGATGCATCGAATCGATCCAATGTAAACTTAACTTAATTGCCATCTTTATGCATTTTAAACGAAGTTAAAATTGCCAGCAATGTACTAACAGCAGATTTAATTGACATTTAAATGTAAGTGAGAGTCCTTCAAACTTAATTGAATTGGGCAGTTAATTCATTGTATTTTATTATGATTTGTTAATACATGCAAATAATTACTAAGGGAGCATATATTATTATCAGTATCAAAAATGCTAGCTTGAAAGCGATAACAAACTGTAAAGTCCCCGTCACGAGAAGCTATAAATTAAGTAAAAACCCATTCAAGGATTCACAACCTTATTTCGAACAAATAGCAATAACTAGTTTAAAAATTACAACCAATAGAACCCATTCCGTGAAAAAAGAACTGCTTCTCGTGCCGGGACTTGAGATAGAAAATATTGCTTAACTAGGTACTAAATGTAAAACACATACCTTGACCTTCATTTTCTTCATTCATTCTTCATTCAAAAACAAATTCAAATGACGACTTTAAAATAATGTCGACGTGCGTACAGTTCAACTAGCGCATTCAAATTGAGATTAGGCATGAGAACGCTATACCAAAACGTAACTAAAAACTGTTTTGAAATTCATACCGAAACGTAACGTTACCACAAAACATAAAACCGTTTTTTCTCATAACCAACGCAATGCGCGCTGTCAAAAAGAGGTCGCGTTGACTGATATAACGAAACCAAAACTGAAGCCGCGCGCGGCGTCGTGCTGCTACTAGCGGGTAAATGCGCCAAATTAGTGATAAAAGCAATAATAAAAAAAAATAATTTATTAAATAATATAAATGATCAGAAAATTATCAAAAAATAAATTCGAACCAAAAATTATTGTAAATCACGATTTATTTATTCAAATTACTAGTTCATACATTAAAATTTTAACAACTAGTCCTAAGCCCAGTAAAAGCATGAAGGGAAATCGCCATAACCATAATAACTTATAACTTAAACAAAAACTTGCGTTACGTTAGCTAACAGCGCTTGCGTTTTCCATTCGTTTTGCAATAGCAAAACCATGATAAACCATCTCGTCAACCGCGATAGTAATAACCAAAACTGAAAACGGTTTTTCATAACGTTATGGAAACTTCAAAACCGTTACGCAACAGTTTTAAACATATAGCCAAAACGCCCATTTCTAATTGAGATACAAAATGGTGCAGCAGAGACCGAGGTCTAAACCCCCCTGCCTCCACCGTTACAACTGAGGCGGATCTTACAATGTATGAAGCATTGCGAATATAAAATATCTAGATTAGGTATAATAAATTCATAATTGATCGACCGTTACGGTATCGTTACTTATTCGGATCAAAACAAGTATTACTGGAAGTACGAGTATATAAATGGATCAACACAAGTAATTGATTTTTGAAATATATTCGGAGCCAAAAAGTCTTCGTGCATTTAACAAATTTAGCCGTTACGGATCCACTATTGCATGAAATTGTTGAAAAAATATATCTCGAGTATACGTACTATCGACGAATACATTTGGCAACATCGCATAATAGAATGCTACGTTGCCATTTCGCCCGAGTAAAACGCAACTGGATTCAAGTTATTCGGTGCTAAAGGCGGAGTCAGTAATGTACGGGGTCGTGGCTGGATCAACTAAGTGTGCAAAGAGGTGTTTATATATATATATATATATATATATATATATATACAGGGTCATTATACACCTATAAATTTTAATTACCATAAAAAATGGAATGCCAAATTTAAGAAAGCATCAATATTATAAATATGCGAAGAATTTATTTTTTTTAGTAATAATAGTAAAGTTATTCAGTTTTTAAAATTGCGGAAAATATCGCCAAATTTACAGACCCAATACATTGTATTCAATGAACTTCTGTCAATGAAAACGTATCACACCATCTCAAGTGAAAATGAACTTACTATACATGGCAATAAGGTAGAATATATGCTAGCAAGCCGCCCCACTTCCGCTCAAGAACCAAAAAGCACCGATAGGTAAATACTCAATTAATAAATCAAACTTTTCTTTCATACTTTATTGGGCGTAGAACCGACAAAATTACGTTTAGATAGGTATTAAGTTAACAAAATAACATACAATTTTTTTTTAACCAAAATGCAAATAGGTCATTAAATTATTCACGAGTAATTTTGGCGTATTAACATAGTTAGAATTAGCATCTGTAAAAAGATTATTGTTATGTACATTACCTGTTCACATTAAAGTCACTGTCTTACAAATATTTCATTAATTGTTCAAAGTGTCCTCCTCCATTTTCAACACACACACTAGCCCGTTTTAACAAATTTCCTTTTAAAGAAATTAATACGTTTCTTTGCATTTTCACTTCATTAAAAGCGGCTATTATTCGCTGTTTAAGCACTTCAATAGTGTCAGGTTCACTTACATACACTCTACGCTTTATTTCACTCCATAGGAAAAAGTCTAAAGGTGTAAGGTCTGGTGAGCGCGCGGGCCACGGCACCGGGCCGCCGCGGCCGATCCATCGGTCACCGAACTCTTCGGTGAGGTACTCTCTCACAGCACGATGGTAATGTGGAGGTGCACCGTCTTGTTGAAACCACAACCCTCTCAAGTTCGCCAGTGGAATGTCATCCAACATAGTCGAAACCATCGTGCGGAGTAGATTTAAATAGGTTTCGCCCGTGAGTCGACTCTCAATAAAATATGGACCGATGATTTCATCGTTTACACTAAACCGGCCCAAACGTTTACACTAAACCTGTGTTGAAACGAATGCTCTCGCGTGAGCATAGGATTCCTGTATGACCACCAATGTTCATTATGATGGTTAAACAATCCTATTCTGGTGAAAAGGCACTCGTCGGAGAAAAGCACGTTGGCGTTTGGATTACTTATTACCCAACGACAAAAAGTAATCCTCGGCTCTCGGTCAACGGTCGTTAGTTCTTGAACTTTAAGATAATGGTACGGATGCATACCAGCCGAGTTTATTATCTTCCAAGCCGAATATTGATTAATACCAAATCGTCGAGCAGCATCATGGGTGCTTCTTCGTGGATCTTCCTCAAAGTACGTCACCACGTCGTCATACAAGTACTGAGAGATCGGTGGTCTCCCTCTTCCTTGCGCGTGCGATGGCACGTAAAATGAGCCATGGTCTAGGAGCCGTTGATAAGCACTTAACACTGTACTGTAGTTAGGCTGTCGAGCATTCGGGTACAGCTCTCGGTACATCCGTAAAGCCGCCGACACGTTTTCACCGCTCAAAAAATAAGCACGAACCATCATGACATATTCACGAGATGTAAACTGATAAGCCATGATTTTATTATGTACTTAACGAGTGTAACTGATCGATCACAAAAGCGTATGCGCACAGGTCGACTGACGAGTGGTAACTAAGTAATTAGGTCAAGGTCAAAGAAATGGTTATGTTCCCGGCATTTACGTCATCAAATCACGTGACATGCGCAGTAGCAAGTTTAGGTACATTATTTACTACTGCGCATGTCACGTGATTTCAAAATGCCGGGATTATACACGTGCAGAGTGGTGCGGGTAAGGGATATTCGATATACATCGATGCATTGAAAACATCGATGTTTACAATGCGATGCATCGAATCGATCCAATGTTTTGAAATGCTTTCGATATACTCGATGTATCGATGATTTTTGCATTCACAATGCAATATTTCTATAAAATATAAAATACGTGTGTAAAAAACAACTACGCCTCTGAGCCCTCAGATGGGATACGAACCCACGACCTTTCGCTATCCGGGTGACTGCTCTGACCGCTGAGCTACCGAGACGCTGGCAAACGTGTCGAATTTTACAAACGTATTTCAACTTCTACTGTGAGCTAGTATCGTTCCACCAATGTTGAATGCTAACTACCTTCAACATCGAAAGGAATATTTTTTACAAATATTTAACAATCGATTAAGATGGAACCAGCTATAATTATGTTTTTAATTTAATTTTTTGCATTCACAATGCAATATTTCTATAAGATATAAATTCAAATCTGAGGGCTTGGAGGCGTAGTTGTTGTTTACACACGTATTTTTTATCTTACCAATGAATTTCATAAAAACTCAAGTTTAACCACTAAAATTTTGCCTAATATTTTTTTCCCTATTTGTTTAATTAAAAAAGAAAAGTTGATGATTCAATAGTGGACTGGCATGAGGTACAGGCTGGTGACAATCGGACAGCGAAATCTTAGTAATAGGGTTCCATTTATCCACTTGTCAGTCCGTTACCGCGCGCCTTACCCCTCTCAACAGTCCCAGTACAGTGCGAATTATGAAAACGATGTCGGAGTCTTAGATAAAAATGCCTATTTCTCGCTTAATAATTAAGCCAGGACCAATCAAAAAATACTACCATAAAGCTGATTAATAAAGAATCCACCACAGAATATTAAGATCTGTGTATCTTTAGGACGGTTCCGTCCAATATCAACTCCAGACGCTGGAGTCGAAGGCGAAGAAACTCATCGGCAATAACGAACTTTTTAATAATAAGCTGAAGGACCTTGAACATTGACGGAAGTTAGCTAGCCTATCCGTTTTTTATAGGATACATTTCCGATGGTGTGCAGCAGCATTGCACAGCCTTGTTCCGCCGTCCCCATTTTTTCATCGGACAACCAGACTTACGAATTGGCTTTATTTGTTTGATATACCAAAGTGTCGCACTAAGATTTTTGGTTCCAATTTTGTAATACGTACCGCTAAAGAGCGGAACTCTTTGCCTGATAAATACAATTTAGGATCTTCAAGTCACTAGTGAATAGGTTTCTTCTAGGCAAGCGCGTTACATCCTAGATCGCATCGTCACTTACCATCAGGCGTGATGGCGGTCAAGGCTTTCCTATTCACGATAAATAAAAACTCAAAAATAAATCGTAATTTAAAGCCACACGGTAATTTGAATATGGTAGCAATTGCTACCAGGACTGATGAGGGATGTTGACTGGCAATTACTACCGTGGCTTGACAAGTAGTTATACCCTTTGGGTATGGAACCCTAAAAAAGTACTCGATGCGTACAAAATATCGCTGTTTACACCTGATACATCGAAAGACATCGATGTACAGTTCTGATTTATCGAATCGAGAAAAACATCGATGTTTTTCCAAAACGGACACCCCTAGTGCGGGGGAAGGGAGCAGCGGGGGAGGGGCGCAGCGGGGAAGGGCGCGGCGGCGGGGGTTTTATGTTTGCACGCGCCAGGATTGGGTCATTGCGCACCGATACATACCTATGTGTAAGTTACGTATTCAATAAGATAGTAAAGTCGTAGTAAATATTTGAGATAGACCATTTTTTAAGTTTTTTAAGGATAAATTAATTATCAATCAACGATTCAAAGAGTTCGATAAATGTTTTATACTCTGAATATTTGCCTGTAAAAATTGGCAAACTAATGCTAGGGAGCTTGACTGCAGCAAGCTTTCCCTCGCTGGCCACATGGTTACAAGAGGAAAATGACTCACGTAATTTTATAATTGTGGCCAGTGTTTCAGTATATTTTTCTTCAATATGGTCAGCGTCTTCCTCGTCGTCGCGTAATTCTAAGATATCCATGTTATATTGTTCGTACTTTATGAATAGTGAACGCAATCTTTCCTCCTTAACAAGGAGAGCTTCCTTTGATTGAGAAAGCTGAAAAGGTAAATCCAAAAAACTTTTATATAATTTCGTGATTGAACCCTTGATTGTTCCTCTTCTTTTTAGCAATATTGTTAATTTGTCAGTTTGTCCCTCCATTATTACAACTAATATTAAACACTACACTTAAAAGTCTCGAAAAATGAACACAATAAATGGCGGAAGGAACGCGGTGCGCGTGAGTGAAGCTCGTGATGACGATGTTGGGGTTCGCACGTGGCGGCATTCCAAAGCACGGGTCGGCCAATCAGCGCACGGTGTTGTGTCGAGTAACTACGTCGATCAACGGCGATTGGGCAATTCAACTTTTGGCGCTCTTTGCTGTTCGTCTTGAATAGAATGGAATGAACGATGCCTGTCTCGAGGTTGTTTGATATGTGACAAAATGGCGGGCCTTGTAAAAATTGATGTATGAAAATTAAGCAAATTGACAATCTAACCCGTACCCTTTCTTGGGTTTATTAATATGTTGACGGGATTGTTTGTACTTGCGTTTCTGTAGGCACTTCTTCTTTTGGCGTATACACGAGTTCTTCGCCGTAAAAATGTTGACCGCACGAATTTGTTGGAACCGCGTTGCTGCAACTTTTGTTTCGCAAACCCTTTTTTCCTTTCGAAGGACCATGTAGCGCAGCAGAATGCAGCAGAATTAGCCGGTGAGCTTTTTGTAGGGCTCGTTCAAGGGTTGCAAACAATGAAGAAGGCTTGATTTTGTAAAATTAATATATTATCGACTCACCGACCGACACCATGTACAACAAGATTGAAAGGGAGGAAGTGAACGAGAAGACAAAATGTTGCTACACTAAATAATAAAAAACTAAACTTATAATGATGCCTGCAACAGTGTGCCTCGGCTACGCCTCGGCCCACATTTGCACGTTCCTCCATCGATGCCTCAGTTGCTGGCCGCTGCAGGTTGCAGGTTGAAATCTACGCATGTCATTGGTACATGCGTAGATTTTAACCTGCAACCTTTGGAATGAAATGCATACGAACGCCCGAACCACTATGCCAGCAAAATTCTGACGTCCCCAAACAAATATACTAGTTTTGTTGAACCATTAGGTACCTACCAAAATTATAAGGGTTTATTAAGTTTAGTACCACATGCGACTAGTCCCTTAACTCGTATGGGAAAAGTGCGACTGCATGTGGGTATGTTAGTAAGTACGTGCGTGATTTGACCGCATACTGGTTAGTATGATGCTCTTGTCATCGGCAGCAGCGCGGGCATTGAGACTAGAGGATTCGATCACGGGCCTTTTTCTAATCCCGGGATTTCGGGATTATCTGAAGTCAATCCCGGGATCCCGGGACAGACCCGGGATTGATCTTATATTGGAAATAGCAATAAAAAAGTTAGTAATCAATGTCAAAATCCGATGAAACTTAAATTGCCAAAAGAAAAATTATTTTCTTTTGGCGATTTAAGTTTTAAATAAAAACGATTAAACATCACACTTCGACGAACCACGCATTTCAACAGTACATGAGACCTATAAAATTGCAAATTAAGTTGTGAAAAAAATTACTTAGTATGACATTAAGGTAGGGTAGGGTGGGGCAAAGATCCGCAGTGGGAAATGATCCGCACCGCACATTTAAAACGATCGCGAAATGTTGTTGTTGCTTTAGACACATTTTTATGCTGGCAACATTGATAGCAGACGACTCACAAAAGTCATACGGCGTCGGACCGGCACAACGATAACAATGAGGTGAGAATTCTTTTTACTTGTTTTGATGTAATAATCCCTGAGTCATGTTCAGTTGAAAATGTATTTTCTATACGTTTTGCTGACTTTTTTACTGGTTCAATTCCATAATTCGTGTTTTGAAAGGAGATCTAAGGCAATTATTTGGCCAAATGCGCATCTCTTGTTTTTAGGTTAGCTTGTGTTTACAAAATGACAAAATGGGGCAGAGATCCGCACTTTGCTTGGGGCAATGGTCCGCGCGCGGACGTTTGCCCCAAGCAAAGTGTATTTGTATTCATTCTAAATCTAATCTAATTTTTGTTTTTACGTTATAGAAACTACAAACGCAAAACTAATGTGAAGCCGTTCACACCAGAACTCTACTCGCAGGCCCAAGAAATGCTGAAACAGGGGCTATCAATTAGGAAAATTGGGGCGGAGTTGGGATTTGATGAATCCACTGTACGGAAGAGGTGGGTTATCCCCTTCAGTAAATTATGGAGTTACGAGTTAGGAATCACTAACAACCTTTATTCTGAATGCCGATTTGATTTCTTACAGGTTGAAAAAGGAAGGCGGCGCACAAAAATTGGGCCGGTTCAAAACAACATTTACTCATTTGCAAGAAAATGATATTGTAGAACACTGCCGAACCTTGAACCATATGTTTTATGGTGTTTCCTTCAAAACGCTCCAAATTCTTATCTTTAAATATGCTGAAGAAAACCAGATTCAACACAACTTTAATAAAGAAAAGGGAATGGCAGGGAAGGATTACACCATTTCTTTCATGAAAAGACAAAAACTAAGTTTGCGAACTGCAAGAAAAACGTCAGTGGCCCGAACAATGGGCTTTAATCGGAATCAAGTGGAAGGTTTTTTTGGTAACCTAGAATCGGTTTATCAAAAATACAAGTTTGCACCTGGTTCCATTTACAACATGGACGAAACTGGAATTCAGACTGTTCCAGACAAACTTCCAAAAATTGTGTCCGACCAAGGCCAGAAAGAAGTGGCTAAAAATGTAAGTGCGGAACAAGGCCAAACAGTTACCGTTATCTGCTGCCTCAACGCCAACGGTGGCTACATTCCGCCCTATTTCATATTCAAGAGAAAGAGAAAAAATCCTCTTTTAATTAAAAATGGCCCGGTCGGCTGTAAGATGGCGGTCACTGACAAGGGGTATGTTGACAGTCCTACATTTATTAAGTGGTTAAAACACTTTGCAGAACATGCCAAACCCACTTCGGAAGCTCCTGTTCTTCTTATCCTGGACAATCATGCCTCGAATGTTTCGATCGAGTCAATATCTCAGGCTGAAGCATTGAATGTGATTATGCTCAGCTTGCCACCCCATACGAGCCACAAAACTCAGCCACTCGACCGGGTGTTTTTTAAACCCCTCAAAACCTACTACAACGAGGTCACGGATTCGTGGCAATCGTCCCACCCCGGGCAGGTAATAACAGTTTATCATGTCGCTGAGCTCTTTAACCGGGCTTATGAAAGAACAGCTACCATTGAAAAAGCAACTGCCTCCTTTCGCGCAACGGGAATCTTTCCCCTGGATCCCGGGGTTTTCTCGGATGCTGATTTTCTTCCGAGCCAAGTGACGGATCAAAGTCCGGAAGAAGATGATTTCATTCAAGAACCAATGCTAGATTTTGCCGACGATAACTGTGATGCCGTTCTCGACTGCCCTGTTCCTGGACCTTCAAGGCTGCCTGATCCTGTTTTTTCTACTAATTCTCCCGGACCTGTCTCCACGTCACCTCTTGTGTCAGTTGTGCCTCCAGCAGACATACTACCTCTTCCCAAAGCAATACGACGTAAGCGGAGCGGAAGAAGTTTAAAATCGACACTTCTAACATCTTCTCCGCACAAGAAAGCCCTTCGGGAGAAAAAATTACAAGCCGAAAAGTTGGTCAAAGAAAAAGAAGATCGAAAAATTAAAAATGCAATAAAACGGAAAGACAAGCTCATGATGGCAGCAAAGCAGAAGAAGAAACCACGACGTAGACTTCAGTTTGATTCAGATGACTCAACTCAGTCTCAATCTATTTCATCTGGAATTTCTGTCTACAACGAGTCAGAATCTGACAGTGATCAGAACATGGAAGAATCGTCTGAGCGGATGGTGCCTCCAAAGAGATGCATAGGCGAATTTTGTATTGTTCGATATGTAGAAAAACTGTTTCCAGGAGTTATTACTAGCGTTTCAGAAACCCATGCCACTGTATCATCAATGGTGAAAGCTGGAAAATTATGGAAATGGCCTGACCGGCCTGACATTCTCGATTATGAATGGGGATCAGTCGTTTCGAGTATAAAGGAACCAAAAAAAACCAGCACAACCCGAAATGTTTATTCAGTCAGTGAACTAGAATGGTTTTACTCATAACTGTGAATAAATAAACTGATAAAGTTAATTTTCCTGTGTATTTCATTTCGATGCCCAAAGATCCGCAGCTGCGGACAATTGCCCCGCATTTGCGGACGTTTACCCCAAACAGTGGGGCAAAGGTCCGCAAAGGCAAGATTGTCTATCTTTCCATTTTTTTCCTAAATCGCTCTTATTTCGCTACTAATAAAATGGTACATTGTAGCACATAAATTAAGATCTCCAGTGAAGCCAAAACCTGTAGGACCTTTTACTTATTGGGTGAGAAAAAAATTTGAAACCAAAAATTGCGGATCTTTGCCCCACCCTACCCTAAGTCAACAAAAACTAAAAAACTACAGAGATCAATATTATGTTAACCAGTACCTTTTTTAAATAAAGTTGACCTGACAGTAACAATTTTATATTTGTATTCACTAAAAAATATTTAAGTATTTGCTAGGGCTAGGTTAATTGGTGTGAATGTAAGAAAATATTATTATTTATTTTTTATTTATTTATTTGAATTACAAAAAAATTTACGAGTGTTTGAAGATTTGCTTAAGAATCGATATAAAGCTTTGTTTATTTATATATTTAGTAGTTTAGTTTTATTCCTTTAATCTTGTTTTAGTTTGTTGCACATAATAAGTGCAGAGGCAGCAAAAGCGTCTTCAGGCTCGATGGAAATAGAAGAAACACTTCGTGCTTGGGGAAATTATTAATTAATTTCAGGAATAAATTTAAGAAATCAATTTCAATCCTATACCGAAAATCCCGGAATTTGTCAAATTTAATTCCCGAGATCCTGGATTCGAATCCTTTAGTTGAGACACGAGACTCGCGCGCGCATCAGTTGAATGGTGGACGCACGTTCACATAAATAAATACGCGCTAATAGGCCACTAAAGTGACTTTCTGTTACTATCCCTTTGGGATTGTTCAAAATTATGTTTGGAATTAATGTTAGTGCTTCTATTTGCCACAATTAACATAAAATACGTATTTTAGGGAGTAATTATTTTTTCCATTGTACTTGTAAAACTTTTTAAAGCGCCGAGAGCCGGAACTCGAAAAAGATCTCTGAAAAACCTGAAGCCTTATAGATACTAACATGCTTTTAATATGCCTAGGTAGCAAGCAACATTCACAATTTATGTATAAGGAAACTGTCTCATAATCCAAACCCAAACTTTGCTTTATATTACAAACCATAAATTGATAGACTTTCGGCAAAACAGGTAGGGTCCTTAATTTTTCTGCAACTTTGGTCTGGATACATAGTTCAACTATAATAATAAATACTTTAGAATAGTTGGAACGATGTGTATACAGGATTATATAGCAATGCGATAACAGTCAAGTGGGTAAGGTAGTGTACCTCTTTAACTTAACTTAATTGCCATCTTTATGCATTTTAAACGAAGTTAAAATTGCCAGCAATGTACTAACAGCAGATTTAATTGACATTTAAATGTAAGTGAGAGTCCTTCAAACTTAATTGAATTGGGCAGTTAATTCATTGTATTTTATTATGATTTGTTAATACATGCAAATAATTACTAAGGGAGCATATATTATTATCAGTATCAAAAATGCTAGCTTGAAAGCGATAACAAACTGTAAAGTCCCCGTCACGAGAAGCTATAAATTAAGTAAAAACCCATTCAAGGATTCACAACCTTATTTCGAACAAATAGCAATAACTAGTTTAAAAATTACAACCAATAGAACCCATTCCGTGAAAAAAGAACTGCTTCTCGTGCCGGGACTTGAGATAGAAAATATTGCTTAACTAGGTACTAAATGTAAAACACATACCTTGACCTTCATTTTCTTCATTCATTCTTCATTCAAAAACAAATTCAAATGACGACTTTAAAATAATGTCGACGTGCGTACAGTTCAACTAGCGCATTCAAATTGAGATTAGGCATGAGAACGCTATACCAAAACGTAACTAAAAACTGTTTTGAAATTCATACCGAAACGTAACGTTACCACAAAACATAAAACCGTTTTTTCTCATAACCAACGCAATGCGCGCTGTCAAAAAGAGGTCGCGTTGACTGATATAACGAAACCAAAACTGAAGCCGCGCGCGGCGTCGTGCTGCTACTAGCGGGTAAATGCGCCAAATTAGTGATAAAAGCAATAATAAAAAAAAATAATTTATTAAATAATATAAATGATCAGAAAATTATCAAAAAATAAATTCGAACCAAAAATTATTGTAAATCACGATTTATTTATTCAAATTACTAGTTCATACATTAAAATTTTAACAACTAGTCCTAAGCCCAGTAAAAGCATGAAGGGAAATCGCCATAACCATAATAACTTATAACTTAAACAAAAACTTGCGTTACGTTAGCTAACAGCGCTTGCGTTTTCCATTCGTTTTGCAATAGCAAAACCATGATAAACCATCTCGTCAACCGCGATAGTAATAACCAAAACTGAAAACGGTTTTTCATAACGTTATGGAAACTTCAAAACCGTTACGCAACAGTTTTAAACATATAGCCAAAACGCCCATTTCTAATTGAGATACAAAATGGTGCAGCAGAGACCGAGGTCTAAACCCCCCTGCCTCCACCGTTACAACTGAGGCGGATCTTACAATGTATGAAGCATTGCGAATATAAAATATCTAGATTAGGTATAATAAATTCATAATTGATCGACCGTTACGGTATCGTTACTTATTCGGATCAAAACAAGTATTACTGGAAGTACGAGTATATAAATGGATCAACACAAGTAATTGATTTTTGAAATATATTCGGAGCCAAAAAGTCTTCGTGCATTTAACAAATTTAGCCGTTACGGATCCACTATTGCATGAAATTGTTGAAAAAATATATCTCGAGTATACGTACTATCGACGAATACATTTGGCAACATCGCATAATAGAATGCTACGTTGCCATTTCGCCCGAGTAAAACGCAACTGGATTCAAGTTATTCGGTGCTAAAGGCGGAGTCAGTAATGTACGGGGTCGTGGCTGGATCAACTAAGTGTGCATAGAGGTGTTTATATATATATATATATATATATATATATATATATATATATATATATACAGGGTCATTATACACCTATAAATTTTAATTACCATAAAAAATGGAATGCCAAATTTAAGAAAGCATCAATATTATAAATATGCGAAGAATTTATTTTTTTTAGTAATAATAGTAAAGTTATTCAGTTTTTAAAATTGCGGAAAATATCGCCAAATTTACAGACCCAATACATTGTATTCAATGAACTTCTGTCAATGAAAACGTATCACACCATCTCAAGTGAAAATGAACTTACTATACATGGCAATAAGGTAGAATATATGCTAGCAAGCCGCCCCACTTCCGCTCAAGAACCAAAAAGCACCGATAGGTAAATACTCAATTAATAAATCAAACTTTTCTTTCATACTTTATTGGGCGTAGAACCGACAAAATTACGTTTAGATAGGTATTAAGTTAACAAAATAACATACAATTTTTTTTTAACCAAAATGCAAATAGGTCATTAAATTATTCACGAGTAATTTTGGCGTATTAACATAGTTAGAATTAGCATCTGTAAAAAGATTATTGTTATGTACATTACCTGTTCACATTAAAGTCACTGTCTTACAAATATTTCATTAATTGTTCAAAGTGTCCTCCTCCATTTTCAACACACACACTAGCCCGTTTTAACAAATTTCCTTTTAAAGAAATTAATACGTTTCTTTGCATTTTCACTTCATTAAAAGCGGCTATTATTCGCTGTTTAAGCACTTCAATAGTGTCAGGTTCACTTACATACACTCTACGCTTTATTTCACTCCATAGGAAAAAGTCTAAAGGTGTAAGGTCTGGTGAGCGCGCGGGCCACGGCACCGGGCCGCCGCGGCCGATCCATCGGTCACCGAACTCTTCGGTGAGGTACTCTCTCACAGCACGATGGTAATGTGGAGGTGCACCGTCTTGTTGAAACCACAACCCTCTCAAGTTCGCCAGTGGAATGTCATCCAACATAGTCGAAACCATCGTGCGGAGTAGATTTAAATAGGTTTCGCCCGTGAGTCGACTCTCAATAAAATATGGACCGATGATTTCATCGTTTACACTAAACCGGCCCAAACGTTTACACTAAACCTGTGTTGAAACGAATGCTCTCGCGTGAGCATAGGATTCCTGTATGACCACCAATGTTCATTATGATGGTTAAACAATCCTATTCTGGTGAAAAGGCACTCGTCGGAGAAAAGCACGTTGGCGTTTGGATTACTTATTACCCAACGACAAAAAGTAATCCTCGGCTCTCGGTCAACGGTCGTTAGTTCTTGAACTTTAAGATAATGGTACGGATGCATACCAGCCGAGTTTATTATCTTCCAAGCCGAATATTGATTAATACCAAATCGTCGAGCAGCATCATGGGTGCTTCTTCGTGGATCTTCCTCAAAGTACGTCACCACGTCGTCATACAAGTACTGAGAGATCGGTGGTCTCCCTCTTCCTTGCGCGTGCGATGGCACGTAAAATGAGCCATGGTCTAGGAGCCGTTGATAAGCACTTAACACTGTACTGTAGTTAGGCTGTCGAGCATTCGGGTACAGCTCTCGGTACATCCGTAAAGCCGCCGACACGTTTTCACCGCTCAAAAAATAAGCACGAACCATCATGACATATTCACGAGATGTAAACTGATAAGCCATGATTTTATTATGTACTTAACGAGTGTAACTGATCGATCACAAAAGCGTATGCGCACAGGTCGACTGACGAGTGGTAACTAAGTAATTAGGTCAAGGTCAAAGAAATGGTTATGTTCCCGGCATTTACGTCATCAAATCACGTGACATGCGCAGTAGCAAGTTTAGGTACATTATTTACTACTGCGCATGTCACGTGATTTCAAAATGCCGGGATTATACACGTGCAGAGTGGTGCGGGTAAGGGATATTCGATATACATCGATGCATTGAAAACATCGATGTTTACAATGCGATGCATCGAATCGATCCAATGTTTTGAAATGCTTTCGATATACTCGATGTATCGATGATTTTTGCATTCACAATGCAATATTTCTATAAAATATAAAATACGTGTGTAAAAAACAACTACGCCTCTGAGCCCTCAGATGGGATACGAACCCACGACCTTTCGCTATCCGGGTGACTGCTCTGACCGCTGAGCTACCGAGACGCTGGCAAACGTGTCGAATTTTACAAACGTATTTCAACTTCTACTGTGAGCTAGTATCGTTCCACCAATGTTGAATGCTAACTACCTTCAACATCGAAAGGAATATTTTTTACAAATATTTAACAATCGATTAAGATGGAACCAGCTATAATTATGTTTTTAATTTAATTTTTTGCATTCACAATGCAATATTTCTATAAGATATAAATTCAAATCTGAGGGCTTGGAGGCGTAGTTGTTGTTTACACACGTATTTTTTATCTTACCAATGAATTTCATAAAAACTCAAGTTTAACCACTAAAATTTTGCCTAATATTTTTTTCCCTATTTGTTTAATTAAAAAAGAAAAGTTGATGATTCAATAGTGGACTGGCATGAGGTACAGGCTGGTGACAATCGGACAGCGAAATCTTAGTAATAGGGTTCCATTTATCCACTTGTCAGTCCGTTACCGCGCGCCTTACCCCTCTCAACAGTCCCGGTACAGTGCGAATTATGAAAACGATGTCGGAGTCTTAGATAAAAATGCCTATTTCTCGCTTAATAATTAAGCCAGGACCAATCAAAAAATACTACCATAAAGCTGATTAATAAAGAATCCACCACAGAATATTAAGATCTGTGTATCTTTAGGACGGTTCCGTCCAATATCAACTCCAGACGCTGGAGTCGAAGGCGAAGAAACTCATCGGCAATAACGAACTTTTTAATAATAAGCTGAAGGACCTTGAACATTGACGGAAGTTAGCTAGCCTATCCGTTTTTTATAGGATACATTTCCGATGGTGTGCAGCAGCATTGCACAGCCTTGTTCCGCCGTCCCCATTTTTTCATCGGACAACCAGACTTACGAATTGGCTTTATTTGTTTGATATACCAAAGTGTCGCACTAAGATTTTTGGTTCCAATTTTGTAATACGTACCGCTAAAGAGCGGAACTCTTTGCCTGATAAATACAATTTAGGATCTTCAAGTCACTAGTGAATAGGTTTCTTCTAGGCAAGCGCGTTACATCCTAGATCGCATCGTCACTTACCATCAGGCGTGATGGCGGTCAAGGCTTTCCTATTCACGATAAATAAAAACTCAAAAATAAATCGTAATTTAAAGCCACACGGTAATTTGAATATGGTAGCAATTGCTACCAGGACTGATGAGGGATGTTGACTGGCAATTACTACCGTGGCTTGACAAGTAGTTATACCCTTTGGGTATGGAACCCTAAAAAAGTACTCGATGCGTACAAAATATCGCTGTTTACACCTGATACATCGAAAGACATCGATGTACAGTTCTGATTTATCGAATCGAGAAAAACATCGATGTTTTTCCAAAACGGACACCCCTAGTGCGGGGGAAGGGAGCAGCGGGGGAGGGCGCGGCGGCGGGGGTTTTATGTTTGCACGCGCCAGGATTGGGTCATTGCGCACCGATACATACCTATGTGTAAGTTACGTATTCAATAAGATAGTAAAGTCGTAGTAAATATTTGAGATAGACCATTTTTTAAGTTTTTTAAGGATAAATTAATTATCAATCAACGATTCAAAGAGTTCGATAAATGTTTTATACTCTGAATATTTGCCTGTAAAAATTGGCAAACTAATGCTAGGGAGCTTGACTGCAGCAAGCTTTCCCTCGCTGGCCACATGGTTACAAGAGGAAAATGACTCACGTAATTTTATAATTGTGGCCAGTGTTTCAGTATATTTTTTTTCAATATGGTCAGCGTCTTCCTCGTCGTCGCGTAATTCTAAGATATCCATGTTATATTGTTCGTACTTTATGAATAGTGAACGCAATCTTTCCTCCTTAACAAGGAGAGCTTCCTTTGATTGAGAAAGCTGAAAAGGTAAATCCAAAAAACTTTTATATAATTTCGTGATTGAACCCTTGATTGTTCCTCTTCTTTTTAGCAATATTGTTAATTTGTCAGTTTGTCCCTCCATTATTACAACTAATATTAAACACTACACTTAAAAGTCTCGAAAAATGAACACAATAAATGGCGGAAGGAACGCGGTGCGCGTGAGTGAAGCTCGTGATGACGATGTTGGGGTTCGCACGTGGCGGCATTCCAAAGCACGGGTCGGCCAATCAGCGCACGGTGTTGTGTCGAGTAACTACGTCGATCAACGGCGATTGGGCAATTCAACTTTTGGCGCTCTTTGCTGTTCGTCTTGAATAGAATGGAATGAACGATGCCTGTCTCGAGGTTGTTTGATATGTGACAAAATGGCGGGCCTTGTAAAAATTGATGTATGAAAATTAAGCAAATTGACAATCTAACCCGTACCCTTTCTTGGGTTTATTAATATGTTGACGGGATTGTTTGTACTTGCGTTTCTGTAGGCACTTCTTCTTTTGGCGTATACACGAGTTCTTCGCCGTAAAAATGTTGACCGCACGAATTTGTTGGAACCGCGTTGCTGCAACTTTTGTTTCGCAAACCCTTTTTTCCTTTCGAAGGACCATGTAGCGCAGCAGAATGCAGCAGAATTAGCCGGTGAGCTTTTTGTAGGGCTCGTTCAAGGGTTGCAAACAATGAAGAAGGCTTGATTTTGTAAAATTAATATATTATCGACTCACCGACCGACACCATGTACAACAAGATTGAAAGGGAGGAAGTGAACGAGAAGACAAAATGTTGCTACACTAAATAATAAAAAACTAAACTTATAATGATGCCTGCAACAGTGTGCCTCGGCTACGCCTCGGCCCACATTTGCACGTTCCTCCATCGATGCCTCAGTTGCTGGCCGCTGCAGGTTGCAGGTTGAAATCTACGCATGTCATTGGTACATGCGTAGATTTTAACCTGCAACCTTTGGAATGAAATGCATACGAACGCCCGAACCACTATGCCAGCAAAATTCTGACGTCCCCAAACAAATATACTAGTTTTGTTGAACCATTAGGTACCTACCAAAATTATAAGGGTTTATTAAGTTTAGTACCACATGCGACTAGTCCCTTAACTCGTATGGGAAAAGTGCGACTGCATGTGGGTATGTTAGTAAGTACGTGCGTGATTTGACCGCATACTGGTTAGTATGATGCTCTTGTCATCGGCAGCAGCGCGGGCATTGAGACTAGAGGATTCGATCACGGGCCTTTTTCTAATCCCGGGATTTCGGGATTATCTGAAGTCAATCCCGGGATCCCGGGACAGACCCGGGATTGATCTTATATTGGAAATAGCAATAAAAAAGTTAGTAATCAATGTCAAAATCCGATGAAACTTAAATTGCCAAAAGAAAAATTATTTTCTTTTGGCGATTTAAGTTTTAAATAAAAACGATTAAACATCACACTTCGACGAACCACGCATTTCAACAGTACATGAGACCTATAAAATTGCAAATTAAGTTGTGAAAAAAATTACTTAGTATGACATTAAGGTAGGGTAGGGTGGGGCAAAGATCCGCAGTGGGAAATGATCCGCACCGCACATTTAAAACGATCGCGAAATGTTGTTGTTGCTTTAGACACATTTTTATGCTGGCAACATTGATAGCAGACGACTCACAAAAGTCATACGGCGTCGGACCGGCACAACGATAACAATGAGGTGAGAATTCTTTTTACTTGTTTTGATGTAATAATCCCTGAGTCATGTTCAGTTGAAAATGTATTTTCTATACGTTTTGCTGACTTTTTTACTGGTTCAATTCCATAATTCGTGTTTTGAAAGGAGATCTAAGGCAATTATTTGGCCAAATGCGCATCTCTTGTTTTTAGGTTAGCTTGTGTTTACAAAATGACAAAATGGGGCAGAGATCCGCACTTTGCTTGGGGCAATGGTCCGCGCGCGGACGTTTGCCCCAAGCAAAGTGTATTTGTATTCATTCTAAATCTAATCTAATTTTTGTTTTTACGTTATAGAAACTACAAACGCAAAACTAATGTGAAGCCGTTCACACCAGAACTCTACTCGCAGGCCCAAGAAATGCTGAAACAGGGGCTATCAATTAGGAAAATTGGGGCGGAGTTGGGATTTGATGAATCCACTGTACGGAAGAGGTGGGTTATCCCCTTCAGTAAATTATGGAGTTACGAGTTAGGAATCACTAACAACCTTTATTCTGAATGCCGATTTGATTTCTTACAGGTTGAAAAAGGAAGGCGGCGCACAAAAATTGGGCCGGTTCAAAACAACATTTACTCATTTGCAAGAAAATGATATTGTAGAACACTGCCGAACCTTGAACCATATGTTTTATGGTGTTTCCTTCAAAACGCTCCAAATTCTTATCTTTAAATATGCTGAAGAAAACCAGATTCAACACAACTTTAATAAAGAAAAGGGAATGGCAGGGAAGGATTACACCATTTCTTTCATGAAAAGACAAAAACTAAGTTTGCGAACTGCAAGAAAAACGTCAGTGGCCCGAACAATGGGCTTTAATCGGAATCAAGTGGAAGGTTTTTTTGGTAACCTAGAATCGGTTTATCAAAAATACAAGTTTGCACCTGGTTCCATTTACAACATGGACGAAACTGGAATTCAGACTGTTCCAGACAAACTTCCAAAAATTGTGTCCGACCAAGGCCAGAAAGAAGTGGCTAAAAATGTAAGTGCGGAACAAGGCCAAACAGTTACCGTTATCTGCTGCCTCAACGCCAACGGTGGCTACATTCCGCCCTATTTCATATTCAAGAGAAAGAGAAAAAATCCTCTTTTAATTAAAAATGGCCCGGTCGGCTGTAAGATGGCGGTCACTGACAAGGGGTATGTTGACAGTCCTACATTTATTAAGTGGTTAAAACACTTTGCAGAACATGCCAAACCCACTTCGGAAGCTCCTGTTCTTCTTATCCTGGACAATCATGCCTCGAATGTTTCGATCGAGTCAATATCTCAGGCTGAAGCATTGAATGTGATTATGCTCAGCTTGCCACCCCATACGAGCCACAAAACTCAGCCACTCGACCGGGTGTTTTTTAAACCCCTCAAAACCTACTACAACGAGGTCACGGATTCGTGGCAATCGTCCCACCCCGGGCAGGTAATAACAGTTTATCATGTCGCTGAGCTCTTTAACCGGGCTTATGAAAGAACAGCTACCATTGAAAAAGCAACTGCCTCCTTTCGCGCAACGGGAATCTTTCCCCTGGATCCCGGGGTTTTCTCGGATGCTGATTTTCTTCCGAGCCAAGTGACGGATCAAAGTCCGGAAGAAGATGATTTCATTCAAGAACCAATGCTAGATTTTGCCGACGATAACTGTGATGCCGTTCTCGACTGCCCTGTTCCTGGACCTTCAAGGCTGCCTGATCCTGTTTTTTCTACTAATTCTCCCGGACCTGTCTCCACGTCACCTCTTGTGTCAGTTGTGCCTCCAGCAGACATACTACCTCTTCCCAAAGCAATACGACGTAAGCGGAGCGGAAGAAGTTTAAAATCGACACTTCTAACATCTTCTCCGCACAAGAAAGCCCTTCGGGAGAAAAAATTACAAGCCGAAAAGTTGGTCGAAGAAAAAGAAGATCGAAAAATTAAAAATGCAATAAAACGGAAAGACAAGCTCATGATGGCAGCAAAGCAGAAGAAGAAACCACGACGTAGACTTCAGTTTGATTCAGATGACTCAACTCAGTCTCAATCTATTTCATCTGGAATTTCTGTCTACAACGAGTCAGAATCTGACAGTGATCAGAACATGGAAGAATCGTCTGAGCGGATGGTGCCTCCAAAGAGATGCATAGGCGAATTTTGTATTGTTCGATATGTAGAAAAACTGTTTCCAGGAGTTATTACTAGCGTTTCAGAAACCCATGCCACTGTATCATCAATGGTGAAAGCTGGAAAATTATGGAAATGGCCTGACCGGCCTGACATTCTCGATTATGAATGGGGATCAGTCGTTTCGAGTATAAAGGAACCAAAAAAAACCAGCACAACCCGAAATGTTTATTCAGTCAGTGAACTAGAATGGTTTTACTCATAACTGTGAATAAATAAACTGATAAAGTTAATTTTCCTGTGTATTTCATTTCGATGCCCAAAGATCCGCAGCTGCGGACAATTGCCCCGCATTTGCGGACGTTTACCCCAAACAGTGGGGCAAAGGTCCGCAAAGGCAAGGTTGTCTATCTTTCCATTTTTTTCCTAAATCGCTCTTATTTCGCTACTAATAAAATGGTACATTGTAGCACATAAATTAAGATCTCCAGTGAAGCCAAAACCTGTAGGACCTTTTACTTATTGGGTGAGAAAAAAATTTGAAACCAAAAATTGCGGATCTTTGCCCCACCCTACCCTAAGTCAACAAAAACTAAAAAACTACAGAGATCAATATTATGTTAACCAGTACCTTTTTTAAATAAAGTTGACCTGACAGTAACAATTTTATATTTGTATTCACTAAAAAATATTTAAGTATTTGCTAGGGCTAGGTTAATTGGTGTGAATGTAAGAAAATATTATTATTTATTTTTTATTTATTTATTTGAATTACAAAAAAATTTACGAGTGTTTGAAGATTTGCTTAAGAATCGATATAAAGCTTTGTTTATTTATATATTTAGTAGTTTAGTTTTATTCCTTTAATCTTGTTTTAGTTTGTTGCACATAATAAGTGCAGAGGCAGCAAAAGCGTCTTCAGGCTCGATGGAAATAGAAGAAACACTTCGTGCTTGGGGAAATTATTAATTAATTTCAGGAATAAATTTAAGAAATCAATTTCAATCCTATACCGAAAATCCCGGAATTTGTCAAATTTAATTCCCGAGATCCTGGATTCGAATCCTTTAGTTGAGACACGAGACTCGCGCGCGCATCAGTTGAATGGTGGACGCACGTTCACATAAATAAATACGCGCTAATAGGCCACTAAAGTGACTTTCTGTTACTATCCCTTTGGGATTGTTCAAAATTATGTTTGGAATTAATGTTAGTGCTTCTATTTGCCACAATTAACATAAAATACGTATTTTAGGGAGTAATTATTTTTTCCATTGTACTTGTAAAACTTTTTAAAGCGCCGAGAGCCGGAACTCGAAAAAGATCTCTGAAAAACCTGAAGCCTTATAGATACTAACATGCTTTTAATATGCCTAGGTAGCAAGCAACATTCACAATTTATGTATAAGGAAACTGTCTCATAATCCAAACCCAAACTTTGCTTTATATTACAAACCATAAATTGATAGACTTTCGGCAAAACAGGTAGGGTCCTTAATTTTTCTGCAACTTTGGTCTGGATACATAGTTCAACTATAATAATAAATACTTTAGAATAGTTGGAACGATGTGTATACAGGATTATATAGCAATGCGATAACAGTCAAGTGGGTAAGGTAGTGTACCTCTTTAACTTAACTTAATTGCCATCTTTATGCATTTTAAACGAAGTTAAAATTGCCAGCAATGTACTAACAGCAGATTTAATTGACATTTAAATGTAAGTGAGAGTCCTTCAAACTTAATTGAATTGGGCAGTTAATTCATTGTATTTTATTATGATTTGTTAATACATGCAAATAATTACTAAGGGAGCATATATTATTATCAGTATCAAAAATGCTAGCTTGAAAGCGATAACAAACTGTAAAGTCCCCGTCACGAGAAGCTATAAATTAAGTAAAAACCCATTCAAGGATTCACAACCTTATTTCGAACAAATAGCAATAACTAGTTTAAAAATTACAACCAATAGAACCCATTCCGTGAAAAAAGAACTGCTTCTCGTGCCGGGACTTGAGATAGAAAATATTGCTTAACTAGGTACTAAATGTAAAACACATACCTTGACCTTCATTTTCTTCATTCATTCTTCATTCAAAAACAAATTCAAATGACGACTTTAAAATAATGTCGACGTGCGTACAGTTCAACTAGCGCATTCAAATTGAGATTAGGCATGAGAACGCTATACCAAAACGTAACTAAAAACTGTTTTGAAATTCATACCGAAACGTAACGTTACCACAAAACATAAAACCGTTTTTTCTCATAACCAACGCAATGCGCGCTGTCAAAAAGAGGTCGCGTTGACTGATATAACGAAACCAAAACTGAAGCCGCGCGCGGCGTCGTGCTGCTACTAGCGGGTAAATGCGCCAAATTAGTGATAAAAGCAATAATAAAAAAAAATAATTTATTAAATAATATAAATGATCAGAAAATTATCAAAAAATAAATTCGAACCAAAAATTATTGTAAATCACGATTTATTTATTCAAATTACTAGTTCATACATTAAAATTTTAACAACTAGTCCTAAGCCCAGTAAAAGCATGAAGGGAAATCGCCATAACCATAATAACTTATAACTTAAACAAAAACTTGCGTTACGTTAGCTAACAGCGCTTGCGTTTTCCATTCGTTTTGCAATAGCAAAACCATGATAAACCATCTCGTCAACCGCGATAGTAATAACCAAAACTGAAAACGGTTTTTCATAACGTTATGGAAACTTCAAAACCGTTACGCAACAGTTTTAAACATATAGCCAAAACGCCCATTTCTAATTGAGATACAAAATGGTGCAGCAGAGACCGAGGTCTAAACCCCCCTGCCTCCACCGTTACAACTGAGGCGGATCTTACAATGTATGAAGCATTGCGAATATAAAATATCTAGATTAGGTATAATAAATTCATAATTGATCGACCGTTACGGTATCGTTACTTATTCGGATCAAAACAAGTATTACTGGAAGTACGAGTATATAAATGGATCAACACAAGTAATTGATTTTTGAAATATATTCGGAGCCAAAAAGTCTTCGTGCATTTAACAAATTTAGCCGTTACGGATCCACTATTGCATGAAATTGTTGAAAAAATATATCTCGAGTATACGTACTATCGACGAATACATTTGGCAACATCGCATAATAGAATGCTACGTTGCCATTTCGCCCGAGTAAAACGCAACTGGATTCAAGTTATTCGGTGCTAAAGGCGGAGTCAGTAATGTACGGGGTCGTGGCTGGATCAACTAAGTGTGCAAAGAGGTGTTTATATATATATATATATATATATATATATATATATATACAGGGTCATTATACACCTATAAATTTTAATTACCATAAAAAATGGAATGCCAAATTTAAGAAAGCATCAATATTATAAATATGCGAAGAATTTATTTTTTTTAGTAATAATAGTAAAGTTATTCAGTTTTTAAAATTGCGGAAAATATCGCCAAATTTACAGACCCAATACATTGTATTCAATGAACTTCTGTCAATGAAAACGTATCACACCATCTCAAGTGAAAATGAACTTACTATACATGGCAATAAGGTAGAATATATGCTAGCAAGCCGCCCCACTTCCGCTCAAGAACCAAAAAGCACCGATAGGTAAATACTCAATTAATAAATCAAACTTTTCTTTCATACTTTATTGGGCGTAGAACCGACAAAATTACGTTTAGATAGGTATTAAGTTAACAAAATAACATACAATTTTTTTTTAACCAAAATGCAAATAGGTCATTAAATTATTCACGAGTAATTTTGGCGTATTAACATAGTTAGAATTAGCATCTGTAAAAAGATTATTGTTATGTACATTACCTGTTCACATTAAAGTCACTGTCTTACAAATATTTCATTAATTGTTCAAAGTGTCCTCCTCCATTTTCAACACACACACTAGCCCGTTTTAACAAATTTCCTTTTAAAGAAATTAATACGTTTCTTTGCATTTTCACTTCATTAAAAGCGGCTATTATTCGCTGTTTAAGCACTTCAATAGTGTCAGGTTCACTTACATACACTCTACGCTTTATTTCACTCCATAGGAAAAAGTCTAAAGGTGTAAGGTCTGGTGAGCGCGCGGGCCACGGCACCGGGCCGCCGCGGCCGATCCATCGGTCACCGAACTCTTCGGTGAGGTACTCTCTCACAGCACGATGGTAATGTGGAGGTGCACCGTCTTGTTGAAACCACAACCCTCTCAAGTTCGCCAGTGGAATGTCATCCAACATAGTCGAAACCATCGTGCGGAGTAGATTTAAATAGGTTTCGCCCGTGAGTCGACTCTCAATAAAATATGGACCGATGATTTCATCGTTTACACTAAACCGGCCCAAACGTTTACACTAAACCTGTGTTGAAACGAATGCTCTCGCGTGAGCATAGGATTCCTGTATGACCACCAATGTTCATTATGATGGTTAAACAATCCTATTCTGGTGAAAAGGCACTCGTCGGAGAAAAGCACGTTGGCGTTTGGATTACTTATTACCCAACGACAAAAAGTAATCCTCGGCTCTCGGTCAACGGTCGTTAGTTCTTGAACTTTAAGATAATGGTACGGATGCATACCAGCCGAGTTTATTATCTTCCAAGCCGAATATTGATTAATACCAAATCGTCGAGCAGCATCATGGGTGCTTCTTCGTGGATCTTCCTCAAAGTACGTCACCACGTCGTCATACAAGTACTGAGAGATCGGTGGTCTCCCTCTTCCTTGCGCGTGCGATGGCACGTAAAATGAGCCATGGTCTAGGAGCCGTTGATAAGCACTTAACACTGTACTGTAGTTAGGCTGTCGAGCATTCGGGTACAGCTCTCGGTACATCCGTAAAGCCGCCGACACGTTTTCACCGCTCAAAAAATAAGCACGAACCATCATGACATATTCACGAGATGTAAACTGATAAGCCATGATTTTATTATGTACTTAACGAGTGTAACTGATCGATCACAAAAGCGTATGCGCACAGGTCGACTGACGAGTGGTAACTAAGTAATTAGGTCAAGGTCAAAGAAATGGTTATGTTCCCGGCATTTACGTCATCAAATCACGTGACATGCGCAGTAGCAAGTTTAGGTACATTATTTACTACTGCGCATGTCACGTGATTTCAAAATGCCGGGATTATACACGTGCAGAGTGGTGCGGGTAAGGGATATTCGATATACATCGATGCATTGAAAACATCGATGTTTACAATGCGATGCATCGAATCGATCCAATGTTTTGAAATGCTTTCGATATACTCGATGTATCGATGATTTTTGCATTCACAATGCAATATTTCTATAAAATATAAAATACGTGTGTAAAAAACAACTACGCCTCTGAGCCCTCAGATGGGATACGAACCCACGACCTTTCGCTATCCGGGTGACTGCTCTGACCGCTGAGCTACCGAGACGCTGGCAAACGTGTCGAATTTTACAAACGTATTTCAACTTCTACTGTGAGCTAGTATCGTTCCACCAATGTTGAATGCTAACTACCTTCAACATCGAAAGGAATATTTTTTACAAATATTTAACAATCGATTAAGATGGAACCAGCTATAATTATGTTTTTAATTTAATTTTTTGCATTCACAATGCAATATTTCTATAAGATATAAATTCAAATCTGAGGGCTTGGAGGCGTAGTTGTTGTTTACACACGTATTTTTTATCTTACCAATGAATTTCATAAAAACTCAAGTTTAACCACTAAAATTTTGCCTAATATTTTTTTCCCTATTTGTTTAATTAAAAAAGAAAAGTTGATGATTCAATAGTGGACTGGCATGAGGTACAGGCTGGTGACAATCGGACAGCGAAATCTTAGTAATAGGGTTCCATTTATCCACTTGTCAGTCCGTTACCGCGCGCCTTACCCCTCTCAACAGTCCCAGTACAGTGCGAATTATGAAAACGATGTCGGAGTCTTAGATAAAAATGCCTATTTCTCGCTTAATAATTAAGCCAGGACCAATCAAAAAATACTACCATAAAGCTGATTAATAAAGAATCCACCACAGAATATTAAGATCTGTGTATCTTTAGGACGGTTCCGTCCAATATCAACTCCAGACGCTGGAGTCGAAGGCGAAGAAACTCATCGGCAATAACGAACTTTTTAATAATAAGCTGAAGGACCTTGAACATTGACGGAAGTTAGCTAGCCTATCCGTTTTTTATAGGATACATTTCCGATGGTGTGCAGCAGCATTGCACAGCCTTGTTCCGCCGTCCCCATTTTTTCATCGGACAACCAGACTTACGAATTGGCTTTATTTGTTTGATATACCAAAGTGTCGCACTAAGATTTTTGGTTCCAATTTTGTAATACGTACCGCTAAAGAGCGGAACTCTTTGCCTGATAAATACAATTTAGGATCTTCAAGTCACTAGTGAATAGGTTTCTTCTAGGCAAGCGCGTTACATCCTAGATCGCATCGTCACTTACCATCAGGCGTGATGGCGGTCAAGGCTTTCCTATTCACGATAAATAAAAACTCAAAAATAAATCGTAATTTAAAGCCACACGGTAATTTGAATATGGTAGCAATTGCTACCAGGACTGATGAGGGATGTTGACTGGCAATTACTACCGTGGCTTGACAAGTAGTTATACCCTTTGGGTATGGAACCCTAAAAAAGTACTCGATGCGTACAAAATATCGCTGTTTACACCTGATACATCGAAAGACATCGATGTACAGTTCTGATTTATCGAATCGAGAAAAACATCGATGTTTTTCCAAAACGGACACCCCTAGTGCGGGGGAAGGGAGCAGCGGGGGAGGGGCGCAGCGGGGAAGGGCGCGGCGGCGGGGGTTTTATGTTTGCACGCGCCAGGATTGGGTCATTGCGCACCGATACATACCTATGTGTAAGTTACGTATTCAATAAGATAGTAAAGTCGTAGTAAATATTTGAGATAGACCATTTTTTAAGTTTTTTAAGGATAAATTAATTATCAATCAACGATTCAAAGAGTTCGATAAATGTTTTATACTCTGAATATTTGCCTGTAAAAATTGGCAAACTAATGCTAGGGAGCTTGACTGCAGCAAGCTTTCCCTCGCTGGCCACATGGTTACAAGAGGAAAATGACTCACGTAATTTTATAATTGTGGCCAGTGTTTCAGTATATTTTTCTTCAATATGGTCAGCGTCTTCCTCGTCGTCGCGTAATTCTAAGATATCCATGTTATATTGTTCGTACTTTATGAATAGTGAACGCAATCTTTCCTCCTTAACAAGGAGAGCTTCCTTTGATTGAGAAAGCTGAAAAGGTAAATCCAAAAAACTTTTATATAATTTCGTGATTGAACCCTTGATTGTTCCTCTTCTTTTTAGCAATATTGTTAATTTGTCAGTTTGTCCCTCCATTATTACAACTAATATTAAACACTACACTTAAAAGTCTCGAAAAATGAACACAATAAATGGCGGAAGGAACGCGGTGCGCGTGAGTGAAGCTCGTGATGACGATGTTGGGGTTCGCACGTGGCGGCATTCCAAAGCACGGGTCGGCCAATCAGCGCACGGTGTTGTGTCGAGTAACTACGTCGATCAACGGCGATTGGGCAATTCAACTTTTGGCGCTCTTTGCTGTTCGTCTTGAATAGAATGGAATGAACGATGCCTGTCTCGAGGTTGTTTGATATGTGACAAAATGGCGGGCCTTGTAAAAATTGATGTATGAAAATTAAGCAAATTGACAATCTAACCCGTACCCTTTCTTGGGTTTATTAATATGTTGACGGGATTGTTTGTACTTGCGTTTCTGTAGGCACTTCTTCTTTTGGCGTATACACGAGTTCTTCGCCGTAAAAATGTTGACCGCACGAATTTGTTGGAACCGCGTTGCTGCAACTTTTGTTTCGCAAACCCTTTTTTCCTTTCGAAGGACCATGTAGCGCAGCAGAATGCAGCAGAATTAGCCGGTGAGCTTTTTGTAGGGCTCGTTCAAGGGTTGCAAACAATGAAGAAGGCTTGATTTTGTAAAATTAATATATTATCGACTCACCGACCGACACCATGTACAACAAGATTGAAAGGGAGGAAGTGAACGAGAAGACAAAATGTTGCTACACTAAATAATAAAAAACTAAACTTATAATGATGCCTGCAACAGTGTGCCTCGGCTACGCCTCGGCCCACATTTGCACGTTCCTCCATCGATGCCTCAGTTGCTGGCCGCTGCAGGTTGCAGGTTGAAATCTACGCATGTCATTGGTACATGCGTAGATTTTAACCTGCAACCTTTGGAATGAAATGCATACGAACGCCCGAACCACTATGCCAGCAAAATTCTGACGTCCCCAAACAAATATACTAGTTTTGTTGAACCATTAGGTACCTACCAAAATTATAAGGGTTTATTAAGTTTAGTACCACATGCGACTAGTCCCTTAACTCGTATGGGAAAAGTGCGACTGCATGTGGGTATGTTAGTAAGTACGTGCGTGATTTGACCGCATACTGGTTAGTATGATGCTCTTGTCATCGGCAGCAGCGCGGGCATTGAGACTAGAGGATTCGATCACGGGCCTTTTTCTAATCCCGGGATTTCGGGATTATCTGAAGTCAATCCCGGGATCCCGGGACAGACCCGGGATTGATCTTATATTGGAAATAGCAATAAAAAAGTTAGTAATCAATGTCAAAATCCGATGAAACTTAAATTGCCAAAAGAAAAATTATTTTCTTTTGGCGATTTAAGTTTTAAATAAAAACGATTAAACATCACACTTCGACGAACCACGCATTTCAACAGTACATGAGACCTATAAAATTGCAAATTAAGTTGTGAAAAAAATTACTTAGTATGACATTAAGGTAGGGTAGGGTGGGGCAAAGATCCGCAGTGGGAAATGATCCGCACCGCACATTTAAAACGATCGCGAAATGTTGTTGTTGCTTTAGACACATTTTTATGCTGGCAACATTGATAGCAGACGACTCACAAAAGTCATACGGCGTCGGACCGGCACAACGATAACAATGAGGTGAGAATTCTTTTTACTTGTTTTGATGTAATAATCCCTGAGTCATGTTCAGTTGAAAATGTATTTTCTATACGTTTTGCTGACTTTTTTACTGGTTCAATTCCATAATTCGTGTTTTGAAAGGAGATCTAAGGCAATTATTTGGCCAAATGCGCATCTCTTGTTTTTAGGTTAGCTTGTGTTTACAAAATGACAAAATGGGGCAGAGATCCGCACTTTGCTTGGGGCAATGGTCCGCGCGCGGACGTTTGCCCCAAGCAAAGTGTATTTGTATTCATTCTAAATCTAATCTAATTTTTGTTTTTACGTTATAGAAACTACAAACGCAAAACTAATGTGAAGCCGTTCACACCAGAACTCTACTCGCAGGCCCAAGAAATGCTGAAACAGGGGCTATCAATTAGGAAAATTGGGGCGGAGTTGGGATTTGATGAATCCACTGTACGGAAGAGGTGGGTTATCCCCTTCAGTAAATTATGGAGTTACGAGTTAGGAATCACTAACAACCTTTATTCTGAATGCCGATTTGATTTCTTACAGGTTGAAAAAGGAAGGCGGCGCACAAAAATTGGGCCGGTTCAAAACAACATTTACTCATTTGCAAGAAAATGATATTGTAGAACACTGCCGAACCTTGAACCATATGTTTTATGGTGTTTCCTTCAAAACGCTCCAAATTCTTATCTTTAAATATGCTGAAGAAAACCAGATTCAACACAACTTTAATAAAGAAAAGGGAATGGCAGGGAAGGATTACACCATTTCTTTCATGAAAAGACAAAAACTAAGTTTGCGAACTGCAAGAAAAACGTCAGTGGCCCGAACAATGGGCTTTAATCGGAATCAAGTGGAAGGTTTTTTTGGTAACCTAGAATCGGTTTATCAAAAATACAAGTTTGCACCTGGTTCCATTTACAACATGGACGAAACTGGAATTCAGACTGTTCCAGACAAACTTCCAAAAATTGTGTCCGACCAAGGCCAGAAAGAAGTGGCTAAAAATGTAAGTGCGGAACAAGGCCAAACAGTTACCGTTATCTGCTGCCTCAACGCCAACGGTGGCTACATTCCGCCCTATTTCATATTCAAGAGAAAGAGAAAAAATCCTCTTTTAATTAAAAATGGCCCGGTCGGCTGTAAGATGGCGGTCACTGACAAGGGGTATGTTGACAGTCCTACATTTATTAAGTGGTTAAAACACTTTGCAGAACATGCCAAACCCACTTCGGAAGCTCCTGTTCTTCTTATCCTGGACAATCATGCCTCGAATGTTTCGATCGAGTCAATATCTCAGGCTGAAGCATTGAATGTGATTATGCTCAGCTTGCCACCCCATACGAGCCACAAAACTCAGCCACTCGACCGGGTGTTTTTTAAACCCCTCAAAACCTACTACAACGAGGTCACGGATTCGTGGCAATCGTCCCACCCCGGGCAGGTAATAACAGTTTATCATGTCGCTGAGCTCTTTAACCGGGCTTATGAAAGAACAGCTACCATTGAAAAAGCAACTGCCTCCTTTCGCGCAACGGGAATCTTTCCCCTGGATCCCGGGGTTTTCTCGGATGCTGATTTTCTTCCGAGCCAAGTGACGGATCAAAGTCCGGAAGAAGATGATTTCATTCAAGAACCAATGCTAGATTTTGCCGACGATAACTGTGATGCCGTTCTCGACTGCCCTGTTCCTGGACCTTCAAGGCTGCCTGATCCTGTTTTTTCTACTAATTCTCCCGGACCTGTCTCCACGTCACCTCTTGTGTCAGTTGTGCCTCCAGCAGACATACTACCTCTTCCCAAAGCAATACGACGTAAGCGGAGCGGAAGAAGTTTAAAATCGACACTTCTAACATCTTCTCCGCACAAGAAAGCCCTTCGGGAGAAAAAATTACAAGCCGAAAAGTTGGTCAAAGAAAAAGAAGATCGAAAAATTAAAAATGCAATAAAACGGAAAGACAAGCTCATGATGGCAGCAAAGCAGAAGAAGAAACCACGACGTAGACTTCAGTTTGATTCAGATGACTCAACTCAGTCTCAATCTATTTCATCTGGAATTTCTGTCTACAACGAGTCAGAATCTGACAGTGATCAGAACATGGAAGAATCGTCTGAGCGGATGGTGCCTCCAAAGAGATGCATAGGCGAATTTTGTATTGTTCGATATGTAGAAAAACTGTTTCCAGGAGTTATTACTAGCGTTTCAGAAACCCATGCCACTGTATCATCAATGGTGAAAGCTGGAAAATTATGGAAATGGCCTGACCGGCCTGACATTCTCGATTATGAATGGGGATCAGTCGTTTCGAGTATAAAGGAACCAAAAAAAACCAGCACAACCCGAAATGTTTATTCAGTCAGTGAACTAGAATGGTTTTACTCATAACTGTGAATAAATAAACTGATAAAGTTAATTTTCCTGTGTATTTCATTTCGATGCCCAAAGATCCGCAGCTGCGGACAATTGCCCCGCATTTGCGGACGTTTACCCCAAACAGTGGGGCAAAGGTCCGCAAAGGCAAGGTTGTCTATCTTTCCATTTTTTTCCTAAATCGCTCTTATTTCGCTACTAATAAAATGGTACATTGTAGCACATAAATTAAGATCTCCAGTGAAGCCAAAACCTGTAGGACCTTTTACTTATTGGGTGAGAAAAAAATTTGAAACCAAAAATTGCGGATCTTTGCCCCACCCTACCCTAAGTCAACAAAAACTAAAAAACTACAGAGATCAATATTATGTTAACCAGTACCTTTTTTAAATAAAGTTGACCTGACAGTAACAATTTTATATTTGTATTCACTAAAAAATATTTAAGTATTTGCTAGGGCTAGGTTAATTGGTGTGAATGTAAGAAAATATTATTATTTATTTTTTATTTATTTATTTGAATTACAAAAAAATTTACGAGTCTTTGAAGATTTGCTTAAGAATCGATATAAAGCTTTGTTTATTTATATATTTAGTAGTTTAGTTTTATTCCTTTAATCTTGTTTTAGTTTGTTGCACATAATAAGTGCAGAGGCAGCAAAAGCGTCTTCAGGCTCGATGGAAATAGAAGAAACACTTCGTGCTTGGGGAAATTATTAATTAATTTCAGGAATAAATTTAAGAAATCAATTTCAATCCTATACCGAAAATCCCGGAATTTGTCAAATTTAATTCCCGAGATCCTGGATTCGAATCCTTTAGTTGAGACACGAGACTCGCGCGCGCATCAGTTGAATGGTGGACGCACGTTCACATAAATAAATACGCGCTAATAGGCCACTAAAGTGACTTTCTGTTACTATCCCTTTGGGATTGTTCAAAATTATGTTTGGAATTAATGTTAGTGCTTCTATTTGCCACAATTAACATAAAATACGTATTTTAGGGAGTAATTATTTTTTCCATTGTACTTGTAAAACTTTTTAAAGCGCCGAGAGCCGGAACTCGAAAAAGATCTCTGAAAAACCTGAAGCCTTATAGATACTAACATGCTTTTAATATGCCTAGGTAGCAAGCAACATTCACAATTTATGTATAAGGAAACTGTCTCATAATCCAAACCCAAACTTTGCTTTATATTACAAACCATAAATTGATAGACTTTCGGCAAAACAGGTAGGGTCCTTAATTTTTCTGCAACTTTGGTCTGGATACATAGTTCAACTATAATAATAAATACTTTAGAATAGTTGGAACGATGTGTATACAGGATTATATAGCAATGCGATAACAGTCAAGTGGGTAAGGTAGTGTACCTCTTTAACTTAACTTAATTGCCATCTTTATGCATTTTAAACGAAGTTAAAATTGCCAGCAATGTACTAACAGCAGATTTAATTGACATTTAAATGTAAGTGAGAGTCCTTCAAACTTAATTGAATTGGGCAGTTAATTCATTGTATTTTATTATGATTTGTTAATACATGCAAATAATTACTAAGGGAGCATATATTATTATCAGTATCAAAAATGCTAGCTTGAAAGCGATAACAAACTGTAAAGTCCCCGTCACGAGAAGCTATAAATTAAGTAAAAACCCATTCAAGGATTCACAACCTTATTTCGAACAAATAGCAATAACTAGTTTAAAAATTACAACCAATAGAACCCATTCCGTGAAAAAAGAACTGCTTCTCGTGCCGGGACTTGAGATAGAAAATATTGCTTAACTAGGTACTAAATGTAAAACACATACCTTGACCTTCATTTTCTTCATTCATTCTTCATTCAAAAACAAATTCAAATGACGACTTTAAAATAATGTCGACGTGCGTACAGTTCAACTAGCGCATTCAAATTGAGATTAGGCATGAGAACGCTATACCAAAACGTAACTAAAAACTGTTTTGAAATTCATACCGAAACGTAACGTTACCACAAAACATAAAACCGTTTTTTCTCATAACCAACGCAATGCGCGCTGTCAAAAAGAGGTCGCGTTGACTGATATAACGAAACCAAAACTGAAGCCGCGCGCGGCGTCGTGCTGCTACTAGCGGGTAAATGCGCCAAATTAGTGATAAAAGCAATAATAAAAAAAAATAATTTATTAAATAATATAAATGATCAGAAAATTATCAAAAAATAAATTCGAACCAAAAATTATTGTAAATCACGATTTATTTATTCAAATTACTAGTTCATACATTAAAATTTTAACAACTAGTCCTAAGCCCAGTAAAAGCATGAAGGGAAATCGCCATAACCATAATAACTTATAACTTAAACAAAAACTTGCGTTACGTTAGCTAACAGCGCTTGCGTTTTCCATTCGTTTTGCAATAGCAAAACCATGATAAACCATCTCGTCAACCGCGATAGTAATAACCAAAACTGAAAACGGTTTTTCATAACGTTATGGAAACTTCAAAACCGTTACGCAACAGTTTTAAACATATAGCCAAAACGCCCATTTCTAATTGAGATACAAAATGGTGCAGCAGAGACCGAGGTCTAAACCCCCCTGCCTCCACCGTTACAACTGAGGCGGATCTTACAATGTATGAAGCATTGCGAATATAAAATATCTAGATTAGGTATAATAAATTCATAATTGATCGACCGTTACGGTATCGTTACTTATTCGGATCAAAACAAGTATTACTGGAAGTACGAGTATATAAATGGATCAACACAAGTAATTGATTTTTGAAATATATTCGGAGCCAAAAAGTCTTCGTGCATTTAACAAATTTAGCCGTTACGGATCCACTATTGCATGAAATTGTTGAAAAAATATATCTCGAGTATACGTACTATCGACGAATACATTTGGCAACATCGCATAATAGAATGCTACGTTGCCATTTCGCCCGAGTAAAACGCAACTGGATTCAAGTTATTCGGTGCTAAAGGCGGAGTCAGTAATGTACGGGGTCGTGGCTGGATCAACTAAGTGTGCAAAGAGGTGTTTATATATATATATATATATATATATATATATATATATATATATATACAGGGTCATTATACACCTATAAATTTTAATTACCATAAAAAATGGAATGCCAAATTTAAGAAAGCATCAATATTATAAATATGCGAAGAATTTATTTTTTTTAGTAATAATAGTAAAGTTATTCAGTTTTTAAAATTGCGGAAAATATCGCCAAATTTACAGACCCAATACATTGTATTCAATGAACTTCTGTCAATGAAAACGTATCACACCATCTCAAGTGAAAATGAACTTACTATACATGGCAATAAGGTAGAATATATGCTAGCAAGCCGCCCCACTTCCGCTCAAGAACCAAAAAGCACCGATAGGTAAATACTCAATTAATAAATCAAACTTTTCTTTCATACTTTATTGGGCGTAGAACCGACAAAATTACGTTTAGATAGGTATTAAGTTAACAAAATAACATACAATTTTTTTTTAACCAAAATGCAAATAGGTCATTAAATTATTCACGAGTAATTTTGGCGTATTAACATAGTTAGAATTAGCATCTGTAAAAAGATTATTGTTATGTACATTACCTGTTCACATTAAAGTCACTGTCTTACAAATATTTCATTAATTGTTCAAAGTGTCCTCCTCCATTTTCAACACACACACTAGCCCGTTTTAACAAATTTCCTTTTAAAGAAATTAATACGTTTCTTTGCATTTTCACTTCATTAAAAGCGGCTATTATTCGCTGTTTAAGCACTTCAATAGTGTCAGGTTCACTTACATACACTCTACGCTTTATTTCACTCCATAGGAAAAAGTCTAAAGGTGTAAGGTCTGGTGAGCGCGCGGGCCACGGCACCGGGCCGCCGCGGCCGATCCATCGGTCACCGAACTCTTCGGTGAGGTACTCTCTCACAGCACGATGGTAATGTGGAGGTGCACCGTCTTGTTGAAACCACAACCCTCTCAAGTTCGCCAGTGGAATGTCATCCAACATAGTCGAAACCATCGTGCGGAGTAGATTTAAATAGGTTTCGCCCGTGAGTCGACTCTCAATAAAATATGGACCGATGATTTCATCGTTTACACTAAACCGGCCCAAACGTTTACACTAAACCTGTGTTGAAACGAATGCTCTCGCGTGAGCATAGGATTCCTGTATGACCACCAATGTTCATTATGATGGTTAAACAATCCTATTCTGGTGAAAAGGCACTCGTCGGAGAAAAGCACGTTGGCGTTTGGATTACTTATTACCCAACGACAAAAAGTAATCCTCGGCTCTCGGTCAACGGTCGTTAGTTCTTGAACTTTAAGATAATGGTACGGATGCATACCAGCCGAGTTTATTATCTTCCAAGCCGAATATTGATTAATACCAAATCGTCGAGCAGCATCATGGGTGCTTCTTCGTGGATCTTCCTCAAAGTACGTCACCACGTCGTCATACAAGTACTGAGAGATCGGTGGTCTCCCTCTTCCTTGCGCGTGCGATGGCACGTAAAATGAGCCATGGTCTAGGAGCCGTTGATAAGCACTTAACACTGTACTGTAGTTAGGCTGTCGAGCATTCGGGTACAGCTCTCGGTACATCCGTAAAGCCGCCGACACGTTTTCACCGCTCAAAAAATAAGCACGAACCATCATGACATATTCACGAGATGTAAACTGATAAGCCATGATTTTATTATGTACTTAACGAGTGTAACTGATCGATCACAAAAGCGTATGCGCACAGGTCGACTGACGAGTGGTAACTAAGTAATTAGGTCAAGGTCAAAGAAATGGTTATGTTCCCGGCATTTACGTCATCAAATCACGTGACATGCGCAGTAGCAAGTTTAGGTACATTATTTACTACTGCGCATGTCACGTGATTTCAAAATGCCGGGATTATACACGTGCAGAGTGGTGCGGGTAAGGGATATTCGATATACATCGATGCATTGAAAACATCGATGTTTACAATGCGATGCATCGAATCGATCCAATGTTTTGAAATGCTTTCGATATACTCGATGTATCGATGATTTTTGCATTCACAATGCAATATTTCTATAAAATATAAAATACGTGTGTAAAAAACAACTACGCCTCTGAGCCCTCAGATGGGATACGAACCCACGACCTTTCGCTATCCGGGTGACTGCTCTGACCGCTGAGCTACCGAGACGCTGGCAAACGTGTCGAATTTTACAAACGTATTTCAACTTCTACTGTGAGCTAGTATCGTTCCACCAATGTTGAATGCTAACTACCTTCAACATCGAAAGGAATATTTTTTACAAATATTTAACAATCGATTAAGATGGAACCAGCTATAATTATGTTTTTAATTTAATTTTTTGCATTCACAATGCAATATTTCTATAAGATATAAATTCAAATCTGAGGGCTTGGAGGCGTAGTTGTTGTTTACACACGTATTTTTTATCTTACCAATGAATTTCATAAAAACTCAAGTTTAACCACTAAAATTTTGCCTAATATTTTTTTCCCTATTTGTTTAATTAAAAAAGAAAAGTTGATGATTCAATAGTGGACTGGCATGAGGTACAGGCTGGTGACAATCGGACAGCGAAATCTTAGTAATAGGGTTCCATTTATCCACTTGTCAGTCCGTTACCGCGCGCCTTACCCCTCTCAACAGTCCCAGTACAGTGCGAATTATGAAAACGATGTCGGAGTCTTAGATAAAAATGCCTATTTCTCGCTTAATAATTAAGCCAGGACCAATCAAAAAATACTACCATAAAGCTGATTAATAAAGAATCCACCACAGAATATTAAGATCTGTGTATCTTTAGGACGGTTCCGTCCAATATCAACTCCAGACGCTGGAGTCGAAGGCGAAGAAACTCATCGGCAATAACGAACTTTTTAATAATAAGCTGAAGGACCTTGAACATTGACGGAAGTTAGCTAGCCTATCCGTTTTTTATAGGATACATTTCCGATGGTGTGCAGCAGCATTGCACAGCCTTGTTCCGCCGTCCCCATTTTTTCATCGGACAACCAGACTTACGAATTGGCTTTATTTGTTTGATATACCAAAGTGTCGCACTAAGATTTTTGGTTCCAATTTTGTAATACGTACCGCTAAAGAGCGGAACTCTTTGCCTGATAAATACAATTTAGGATCTTCAAGTCACTAGTGAATAGGTTTCTTCTAGGCAAGCGCGTTACATCCTAGATCGCATCGTCACTTACCATCAGGCGTGATGGCGGTCAAGGCTTTCCTATTCACGATAAATAAAAACTCAAAAATAAATCGTAATTTAAAGCCACACGGTAATTTGAATATGGTAGCAATTGCTACCAGGACTGATGAGGGATGTTGACTGGCAATTACTACCGTGGCTTGACAAGTAGTTATACCCTTTGGGTATGGAACCCTAAAAAAGTACTCGATGCGTACAAAATATCGCTGTTTACACCTGATACATCGAAAGACATCGATGTACAGTTCTGATTTATCGAATCGAGAAAAACATCGATGTTTTTCCAAAACGGACACCCCTAGTGCAGGGGAAGGGAGCAGCGGGGGAGGGGCGCAGCGGGGAAGGGCGCGGCGGCGGGGGTTTTATGTTTGCACGCGCCAGGATTGGGTCATTGCGCACCGATACATACCTATGTGTAAGTTACGTATTCAATAAGATAGTAAAGTCGTAGTAAATATTTGAGATAGACCATTTTTTAAGTTTTTTAAGGATAAATTAATTATCAATCAACGATTCAAAGAGTTCGATAAATGTTTTATACTCTGAATATTTGCCTGTAAAAATTGGCAAACTAATGCTAGGGAGCTTGACTGCAGCAAGCTTTCCCTCGCTGGCCACATGGTTACAAGAGGAAAATGACTCACGTAATTTTATAATTGTGGCCAGTGTTTCAGTATATTTTTCTTCAATATGGTCAGCGTCTTCCTCGTCGTCGCGTAATTCTAAGATATCCATGTTATATTGTTCGTACTTTATGAATAGTGAACGCAATCTTTCCTCCTTAACAAGGAGAGCTTCCTTTGATTGAGAAAGCTGAAAAGGTAAATCCAAAAAACTTTTATATAATTTCGTGATTGAACCCTTGATTGTTCCTCTTCTTTTTAGCAATATTGTTAATTTGTCAGTTTGTCCCTCCATTATTACAACTAATATTAAACACTACACTTAAAAGTCTCGAAAAATGAACACAATAAATGGCGGAAGGAACGCGGTGCGCGTGAGTGAAGCTCGTGATGACGATGTTGGGGTTCGCACGTGGCGGCATTCCAAAGCACGGGTCGGCCAATCAGCGCACGGTGTTGTGTCGAGTAACTACGTCGATCAACGGCGATTGGGCAATTCAACTTTTGGCGCTCTTTGCTGTTCGTCTTGAATAGAATGGAATGAACGATGCCTGTCTCGAGGTTGTTTGATATGTGACAAAATGGCGGGCCTTGTAAAAATTGATGTATGAAAATTAAGCAAATTGACAATCTAACCCGTACCCTTTCTTGGGTTTATTAATATGTTGACGGGATTGTTTGTACTTGCGTTTCTGTAGGCACTTCTTCTTTTGGCGTATACACGAGTTCTTCGCCGTAAAAATGTTGACCGCACGAATTTGTTGGAACCGCGTTGCTGCAACTTTTGTTTCGCAAACCCTTTTTTCCTTTCGAAGGACCATGTAGCGCAGCAGAATGCAGCAGAATTAGCCGGTGAGCTTTTTGTAGGGCTCGTTCAAGGGTTGCAAACAATGAAGAAGGCTTGATTTTGTAAAATTAATATATTATCGACTCACCGACCGACACCATGTACAACAAGATTGAAAGGGAGGAAGTGAACGAGAAGACAAAATGTTGCTACACTAAATAATAAAAAACTAAACTTATAATGATGCCTGCAACAGTGTGCCTCGGCTACGCCTCGGCCCACATTTGCACGTTCCTCCATCGATGCCTCAGTTGCTGGCCGCTGCAGGTTGCAGGTTGAAATCTACGCATGTCATTGGTACATGCGTAGATTTTAACCTGCAACCTTTGGAATGAAATGCATACGAACGCCCGAACCACTATGCCAGCAAAATTCTGACGTCCCCAAACAAATATACTAGTTTTGTTGAACCATTAGGTACCTACCAAAATTATAAGGGTTTATTAAGTTTAGTACCACATGCGACTAGTCCCTTAACTCGTATGGGAAAAGTGCGACTGCATGTGGGTATGTTAGTAAGTACGTGCGTGATTTGACCGCATACTGGTTAGTATGATGCTCTTGTCATCGGCAGCAGCGCGGGCATTGAGACTAGAGGATTCGATCACGGGCCTTTTTCTAATCCCGGGATTTCGGGATTATCTGAAGTCAATCCCGGGATCCCGGGACAGACCCGGGATTGATCTTATATTGGAAATAGCAATAAAAAAGTTAGTAATCAATGTCAAAATCCGATGAAACTTAAATTGCCAAAAGAAAAATTATTTTCTTTTGGCGATTTAAGTTTTAAATAAAAACGATTAAACATCACACTTCGACGAACCACGCATTTCAACAGTACATGAGACCTATAAAATTGCAAATTAAGTTGTGAAAAAAATTACTTAGTATGACATTAAGGTAGGGTAGGGTGGGGCAAAGATCCGCAGTGGGAAATGATCCGCACCGCACATTTAAAACGATCGCGAAATGTTGTTGTTGCTTTAGACACATTTTTATGCTGGCAACATTGATAGCAGACGACTCACAAAAGTCATACGGCGTCGGACCGGCACAACGATAACAATGAGGTGAGAATTCTTTTTACTTGTTTTGATGTAATAATCCCTGAGTCATGTTCAGTTGAAAATGTATTTTCTATACGTTTTGCTGACTTTTTTACTGGTTCAATTCCATAATTCGTGTTTTGAAAGGAGATCTAAGGCAATTATTTGGCCAAATGCGCATCTCTTGTTTTTAGGTTAGCTTGTGTTTACAAAATGACAAAATGGGGCAGAGATCCGCACTTTGCTTGGGGCAATGGTCCGCGCGCGGACGTTTGCCCCAAGCAAAGTGTATTTGTATTCATTCTAAATCTAATCTAATTTTTGTTTTTACGTTATAGAAACTACAAACGCAAAACTAATGTGAAGCCGTTCACACCAGAACTCTACTCGCAGGCCCAAGAAATGCTGAAACAGGGGCTATCAATTAGGAAAATTGGGGCGGAGTTGGGATTTGATGAATCCACTGTACGGAAGAGGTGGGTTATCCCCTTCAGTAAATTATGGAGTTACGAGTTAGGAATCACTAACAACCTTTATTCTGAATGCCGATTTGATTTCTTACAGGTTGAAAAAGGAAGGCGGCGCACAAAAATTGGGCCGGTTCAAAACAACATTTACTCATTTGCAAGAAAATGATATTGTAGAACACTGCCGAACCTTGAACCATATGTTTTATGGTGTTTCCTTCAAAACGCTCCAAATTCTTATCTTTAAATATGCTGAAGAAAACCAGATTCAACACAACTTTAATAAAGAAAAGGGAATGGCAGGGAAGGATTACACCATTTCTTTTATGAAAAGACAAAAACTAAGTTTGCGAACTGCAAGAAAAACGTCAGTGGCCCGAACAATGGGCTTTAATCGGAATCAAGTGGAAGGTTTTTTTGGTAACCTAGAATCGGTTTATCAAAAATACAAGTTTGCACCTGGTTCCATTTACAACATGGACGAAACTGGAATTCAGACTGTTCCAGACAAACTTCCAAAAATTGTGTCCGACCAAGGCCAGAAAGAAGTGGCTAAAAATGTAAGTGCGGAACAAGGCCAAACAGTTACCGTTATCTGCTGCCTCAACGCCAACGGTGGCTACATTCCGCCCTATTTCATATTCAAGAGAAAGAGAAAAAATCCTCTTTTAATTAAAAATGGCCCGGTCGGCTGTAAGATGGCGGTCACTGACAAGGGGTATGTTGACAGTCCTACATTTATTAAGTGGTTAAAACACTTTGCAGAACATGCCAAACCCACTTCGGAAGCTCCTGTTCTTCTTATCCTGGACAATCATGCCTCGAATGTTTCGATCGAGTCAATATCTCAGGCTGAAGCATTGAATGTGATTATGCTCAGCTTGCCACCCCATACGAGCCACAAAACTCAGCCACTCGACCGGGTGTTTTTTAAACCCCTCAAAACCTACTACAACGAGGTCACGGATTCGTGGCAATCGTCCCACCCCGGGCAGGTAATAACAGTTTATCATGTCGCTGAGCTCTTTAACCGGGCTTATGAAAGAACAGCTACCATTGAAAAAGCAACTGCCTCCTTTCGCGCAACGGGAATCTTTCCCCTGGATCCCGGGGTTTTCTCGGATGCTGATTTTCTTCCGAGCCAAGTGACGGATCAAAGTCCGGAAGAAGATGATTTCATTCAAGAACCAATGCTAGATTTTGCCGACGATAACTGTGATGCCGTTCTCGACTGCCCTGTTCCTGGACCTTCAAGGCTGCCTGATCCTGTTTTTTCTACTAATTCTCCCGGACCTGTCTCCACGTCACCTCTTGTGTCAGTTGTGCCTCCAGCAGACATACTACCTCTTCCCAAAGCAATACGACGTAAGCGGAGCGGAAGAAGTTTAAAATCGACACTTCTAACATCTTCTCCGCACAAGAAAGCCCTTCGGGAGAAAAAATTACAAGCCGAAAAGTTGGTCAAAGAAAAAGAAGATCGAAAAATTAAAAATGCAATAAAACGGAAAGACAAGCTCATGATGGCAGCAAAGCAGAAGAAGAAACCACGACGTAGACTTCAGTTTGATTCAGATGACTCAACTCAGTCTCAATCTATTTCATCTGGAATTTCTGTCTACAACGAGTCAGAATCTGACAGTGATCAGAACATGGAAGAATCGTCTGAGCGGATGGTGCCTCCAAAGAGATGCATAGGCGAATTTTGTATTGTTCGATATGTAGAAAAACTGTTTCCAGGAGTTATTACTAGCGTTTCAGAAACCCATGCCACTGTATCATCAATGGTGAAAGCTGGAAAATTATGGAAATGGCCTGACCGGCCTGACATTCTCGATTATGAATGGGGATCAGTCGTTTCGAGTATAAAGGAACCAAAAAAAACCAGCACAACCCGAAATGTTTATTCAGTCAGTGAACTAGAATGGTTTTACTCATAACTGTGAATAAATAAACTGATAAAGTTAATTTTCCTGTGTATTTCATTTCGATGCCCAAAGATCCGCAGCTGCGGACAATTGCCCCGCATTTGCGGACGTTTACCCCAAACAGTGGGGCAAAGGTCCGCAAAGGCAAGATTGTCTATCTTTCCATTTTTTTCCTAAATCGCTCTTATTTCGCTACTAATAAAATGGTACATTGTAGCACATAAATTAAGATCTCCAGTGAAGCCAAAACCTGTAGGACCTTTTACTTATTGGGTGAGAAAAAAATTTGAAACCAAAAATTGCGGATCTTTGCCCCACCCTACCCTAAGTCAACAAAAACTAAAAAACTACAGAGATCAATATTATGTTAACCAGTACCTTTTTTAAATAAAGTTGACCTGACAGTAACAATTTTATATTTGTATTCACTAAAAAATATTTAAGTATTTGCTAGGGCTAGGTTAATTGGTGTGAATGTAAGAAAATATTATTATTTATTTTTTATTTATTTATTTGAATTACAAAAAAATTTACGAGTGTTTGAAGATTTGCTTAAGAATCGATATAAAGCTTTGTTTATTTATATATTTAGTAGTTTAGTTTTATTCCTTTAATCTTGTTTTAGTTTGTTGCACATAATAAGTGCAGAGGCAGCAAAAGCGTCTTCAGGCTCGATGGAAATAGAAGAAACACTTCGTGCTTGGGGAAATTATTAATTAATTTCAGGAATAAATTTAAGAAATCAATTTCAATCCTATACCGAAAATCCCGGAATTTGTCAAATTTAATTCCCGAGATCCTGGATTCGAATCCTTTAGTTGAGACACGAGACTCGCGCGCGCATCAGTTGAATGGTGGACGCACGTTCACATAAATAAATACGCGCTAATAGGCCACTAAAGTGACTTTCTGTTACTATCCCTTTGGGATTGTTCAAAATTATGTTTGGAATTAATGTTAGTGCTTCTATTTGCCACAATTAACATAAAATACGTATTTTAGGGAGTAATTATTTTTTCCATTGTACTTGTAAAACTTTTTAAAGCGCCGAGAGCCGGAACTCGAAAAAGATCTCTGAAAAACCTGAAGCCTTATAGATACTAACATGCTTTTAATATGCCTAGGTAGCAAGCAACATTCACAATTTATGTATAAGGAAACTGTCTCATAATCCAAACCCAAACTTTGCTTTATATTACAAACCATAAATTGATAGACTTTCGGCAAAACAGGTAGGGTCCTTAATTTTTCTGCAACTTTGGTCTGGATACATAGTTCAACTATAATAATAAATACTTTAGAATAGTTGGAACGATGTGTATACAGGATTATATAGCAATGCGATAACAGTCAAGTGGGTAAGGTAGTGTACCTCTTTAACTTAACTTAATTGCCATCTTTATGCATTTTAAACGAAGTTAAAATTGCCAGCAATGTACTAACAGCAGATTTAATTGACATTTAAATGTAAGTGAGAGTCCTTCAAACTTAATTGAATTGGGCAGTTAATTCATTGTATTTTATTATGATTTGTTAATACATGCAAATAATTACTAAGGGAGCATATATTATTATCAGTATCAAAAATGCTAGCTTGAAAGCGATAACAAACTGTAAAGTCCCCGTCACGAGAAGCTATAAATTAAGTAAAAACCCATTCAAGGATTCACAACCTTATTTCGAACAAATAGCAATAACTAGTTTAAAAATTACAACCAATAGAACCCATTCCGTGAAAAAAGAACTGCTTCTCGTGCCGGGACTTGAGATAGAAAATATTGCTTAACTAGGTACTAAATGTAAAACACATACCTTGACCTTCATTTTCTTCATTCATTCTTCATTCAAAAACAAATTCAAATGACGACTTTAAAATAATGTCGACGTGCGTACAGTTCAACTAGCGCATTCAAATTGAGATTAGGCATGAGAACGCTATACCAAAACGTAACTAAAAACTGTTTTGAAATTCATACCGAAACGTAACGTTACCACAAAACATAAAACCGTTTTTTCTCATAACCAACGCAATGCGCGCTGTCAAAAAGAGGTCGCGTTGACTGATATAACGAAACCAAAACTGAAGCCGCGCGCGGCGTCGTGCTGCTACTAGCGGGTAAATGCGCCAAATTAGTGATAAAAGCAATAATAAAAAAAAATAATTTATTAAATAATATAAATGATCAGAAAATTATCAAAAAATAAATTCGAACCAAAAATTATTGTAAATCACGATTTATTTATTCAAATTACTAGTTCATACATTAAAATTTTAACAACTAGTCCTAAGCCCAGTAAAAGCATGAAGGGAAATCGCCATAACCATAATAACTTATAACTTAAACAAAAACTTGCGTTACGTTAGCTAACAGCGCTTGCGTTTTCCATTCGTTTTGCAATAGCAAAACCATGATAAACCATCTCGTCAACCGCGATAGTAATAACCAAAACTGAAAACGGTTTTTCATAACGTTATGGAAACTTCAAAACCGTTACGCAACAGTTTTAAACATATAGCCAAAACGCCCATTTCTAATTGAGATACAAAATGGTGCAGCAGAGACCGAGGTCTAAACCCCCCTGCCTCCACCGTTACAACTGAGGCGGATCTTACAATGTATGAAGCATTGCGAATATAAAATATCTAGATTAGGTATAATAAATTCATAATTGATCGACCGTTACGGTATCGTTACTTATTCGGATCAAAACAAGTATTACTGGAAGTACGAGTATATAAATGGATCAACACAAGTAATTGATTTTTGAAATATATTCGGAGCCAAAAAGTCTTCGTGCATTTAACAAATTTAGCCGTTACGGATCCACTATTGCATGAAATTGTTGAAAAAATATATCTCGAGTATACGTACTATCGACGAATACATTTGGCAACATCGCATAATAGAATGCTACGTTGCCATTTCGCCCGAGTAAAACGCAACTGGATTCAAGTTATTCGGTGCTAAAGGCGGAGTCAGTAATGTACGGGGTCGTGGCTGGATCAACTAAGTGTGCAAAGAGGTGTTTATATATATATATATATATATATATATATATATATACAGGGTCATTATACACCTATAAATTTTAATTACCATAAAAAATGGAATGCCAAATTTAAGAAAGCATCAATATTATAAATATGCGAAGAATTTATTTTTTTTAGTAATAATAGTAAAGTTATTCAGTTTTTAAAATTGCGGAAAATATCGCCAAATTTACAGACCCAATACATTGTATTCAATGAACTTCTGTCAATGAAAACGTATCACACCATCTCAAGTGAAAATGAACTTACTATACATGGCAATAAGGTAGAATATATGCTAGCAAGCCGCCCCACTTCCGCTCAAGAACCAAAAAGCACCGATAGGTAAATACTCAATTAATAAATCAAACTTTTCTTTCATACTTTATTGGGCGTAGAACCGACAAAATTACGTTTAGATAGGTATTAAGTTAACAAAATAACATACAATTTTTTTTTAACCAAAATGCAAATAGGTCATTAAATTATTCACGAGTAATTTTGGCGTATTAACATAGTTAGAATTAGCATCTGTAAAAAGATTATTGTTATGTACATTACCTGTTCACATTAAAGTCACTGTCTTACAAATATTTCATTAATTGTTCAAAGTGTCCTCCTCCATTTTCAACACACACACTAGCCCGTTTTAACAAATTTCCTTTTAAAGAAATTAATACGTTTCTTTGCATTTTCACTTCATTAAAAGCGGCTATTATTCGCTGTTTAAGCACTTCAATAGTGTCAGGTTCACTTACATACACTCTACGCTTTATTTCACTCCATAGGAAAAAGTCTAAAGGTGTAAGGTCTGGTGAGCGCGCGGGCCACGGCACCGGGCCGCCGCGGCCGATCCATCGGTCACCGAACTCTTCGGTGAGGTACTCTCTCACAGCACGATGGTAATGTGGAGGTGCACCGTCTTGTTGAAACCACAACCCTCTCAAGTTCGCCAGTGGAATGTCATCCAACATAGTCGAAACCATCGTGCGGAGTAGATTTAAATAGGTTTCGCCCGTGAGTCGACTCTCAATAAAATATGGACCGATGATTTCATCGTTTACACTAAACCGGCCCAAACGTTTACACTAAACCTGTGTTGAAACGAATGCTCTCGCGTGAGCATAGGATTCCTGTATGACCACCAATGTTCATTATGATGGTTAAACAATCCTATTCTGGTGAAAAGGCACTCGTCGGAGAAAAGCACGTTGGCGTTTGGATTACTTATTACCCAACGACAAAAAGTAATCCTCGGCTCTCGGTCAACGGTCGTTAGTTCTTGAACTTTAAGATAATGGTACGGATGCATACCAGCCGAGTTTATTATCTTCCAAGCCGAATATTGATTAATACCAAATCGTCGAGCAGCATCATGGGTGCTTCTTCGTGGATCTTCCTCAAAGTACGTCACCACGTCGTCATACAAGTACTGAGAGATCGGTGGTCTCCCTCTTCCTTGCGCGTGCGATGGCACGTAAAATGAGCCATGGTCTAGGAGCCGTTGATAAGCACTTAACACTGTACTGTAGTTAGGCTGTCGAGCATTCGGGTACAGCTCTCGGTACATCCGTAAAGCCGCCGACACGTTTTCACCGCTCAAAAAATAAGCACGAACCATCATGACATATTCACGAGATGTAAACTGATAAGCCATGATTTTATTATGTACTTAACGAGTGTAACTGATCGATCACAAAAGCGTATGCGCACAGGTCGACTGACGAGTGGTAACTAAGTAATTAGGTCAAGGTCAAAGAAATGGTTATGTTCCCGGCATTTACGTCATCAAATCACGTGACATGCGCAGTAGCAAGTTTAGGTACATTATTTACTACTGCGCATGTCACGTGATTTCAAAATGCCGGGATTATACACGTGCAGAGTGGTGCGGGTAAGGGATATTCGATATACATCGATGCATTGAAAACATCGATGTTTACAATGCGATGCATCGAATCGATCCAATGTAAACTTAACTTAATTGCCATCTTTATGCATTTTAAACGAAGTTAAAATTGCCAGCAATGTACTAACAGCAAACAATGCGATGCGATTGCGATTGCGATTTACAATGCGATGCATCGAATCGATCCAATGTAAACTTAACTTAATTGCCATCTTTATGCATTTTAAACGAAGTTAAAATTGCCAGCAATGTACTAACAGCAGATTTAATTGACATTTAAATGTAAGTGAGAGTCCTTCAAACTTAATTGAATTGGGCAGTTAATTCATTGTATTTTATTATGATTTGTTAATACATGCAAATAATTACTAAGGGAGCATATATTATTATCAGTATCAAAAATGCTAGCTTGAAAGCGATAACAAACTGTAAAGTCCCCGTCACGAGAAGCTATAAATTAAGTAAAAACCCATTCAAGGATTCACAACCTTATTTCGAACAAATAGCAATAACTAGTTTAAAAATTACAACCAATAGAACCCATTCCGTGAAAAAAGAACTGCTTCTCGTGCCGGGACTTGAGATAGAAAATATTGCTTAACTAGGTACTAAATGTAAAACACATACCTTGACCTTCATTTTCTTCATTCATTCTTCATTCAAAAACAAATTCAAATGACGACTTTAAAATAATGTCGACGTGCGTACAGTTCAACTAGCGCATTCAAATTGAGATTAGGCATGAGAACGCTATACCAAAACGTAACTAAAAACTGTTTTGAAATTCATACCGAAACGTAACGTTACCACAAAACATAAAACCGTTTTTTCTCATAACCAACGCAATGCGCGCTGTCAAAAAGAGGTCGCGTTGACTGATATAACGAAACCAAAACTGAAGCCGCGCGCGGCGTCGTGCTGCTACTAGCGGGTAAATGCGCCAAATTAGTGATAAAAGCAATAATAAAAAAAAATAATTTATTAAATAATATAAATGATCAGAAAATTATCAAAAAATAAATTCGAACCAAAAATTATTGTAAATCACGATTTATTTATTCAAATTACTAGTTCATACATTAAAATTTTAACAACTAGTCCTAAGCCCAGTAAAAGCATGAAGGGAAATCGCCATAACCATAATAACTTATAACTTAAACAAAAACTTGCGTTACGTTAGCTAACAGCGCTTGCGTTTTCCATTCGTTTTGCAATAGCAAAACCATGATAAACCATCTCGTCAACCGCGATAGTAATAACCAAAACTGAAAACGGTTTTTCATAACGTTATGGAAACTTCAAAACCGTTACGCAACAGTTTTAAACATATAGCCAAAACGCCCATTTCTAATTGAGATACAAAATGGTGCAGCAGAGACCGAGGTCTAAACCCCCCTGCCTCCACCGTTACAACTGAGGCGGATCTTACAATGTATGAAGCATTGCGAATATAAAATATCTAGATTAGGTATAATAAATTCATAATTGATCGACCGTTACGGTATCGTTACTTATTCGGATCAAAACAAGTATTACTGGAAGTACGAGTATATAAATGGATCAACACAAGTAATTGATTTTTGAAATATATTCGGAGCCAAAAAGTCTTCGTGCATTTAACAAATTTAGCCGTTACGGATCCACTATTGCATGAAATTGTTGAAAAAATATATCTCGAGTATACGTACTATCGACGAATACATTTGGCAACATCGCATAATAGAATGCTACGTTGCCATTTCGCCCGAGTAAAACGCAACTGGATTCAAGTTATTCGGTGCTAAAGGCGGAGTCAGTAATGTACGGGGTCGTGGCTGGATCAACTAAGTGTGCAAAGAGGTGTTTATATATATATATATATATATATATATATATATATATATATATATATATATATATATATATATATATATATATATACAGGGTCATTATACACCTATAAATTTTAATTACCATAAAAAATGGAATGCCAAATTTAAGAAAGCATCAATATTATAAATATGCGAAGAATTTATTTTTTTTAGTAATAATAGTAAAGTTATTCAGTTTTTAAAATTGCGGAAAATATCGCCAAATTTACAGACCCAATACATTGTATTCAATGAACTTCTGTCAATGAAAACGTATCACACCATCTCAAGTGAAAATGAACTTACTATACATGGCAATAAGGTAGAATATATGCTAGCAAGCCGCCCCACTTCCGCTCAAGAACCAAAAAGCACCGATAGGTAAATACTCAATTAATAAATCAAACTTTTCTTTCATACTTTATTGGGCGTAGAACCGACAAAATTACGTTTAGATAGGTATTAAGTTAACAAAATAACATACAATTTTTTTTTAACCAAAATGCAAATAGGTCATTAAATTATTCACGAGTAATTTTGGCGTATTAACATAGTTAGAATTAGCATCTGTAAAAAGATTATTGTTATGTACATTACCTGTTCACATTAAAGTCACTGTCTTACAAATATTTCATTAATTGTTCAAAGTGTCCTCCTCCATTTTCAACACACACACTAGCCCGTTTTAACAAATTTCCTTTTAAAGAAATTAATACGTTTCTTTGCATTTTCACTTCATTAAAAGCGGCTATTATTCGCTGTTTAAGCACTTCAATAGTGTCAGGTTCACTTACATACACTCTACGCTTTATTTCACTCCATAGGAAAAAGTCTAAAGGTGTAAGGTCTGGTGAGCGCGCGGGCCACGGCACCGGGCCGCCGCGGCCGATCCATCGGTCACCGAACTCTTCGGTGAGGTACTCTCTCACAGCACGATGGTAATGTGGAGGTGCACCGTCTTGTTGAAACCACAACCCTCTCAAGTTCGCCAGTGGAATGTCATCCAACATAGTCGAAACCATCGTGCGGAGTAGATTTAAATAGGTTTCGCCCGTGAGTCGACTCTCAATAAAATATGGACCGATGATTTCATCGTTTACACTAAACCGGCCCAAACGTTTACACTAAACCTGTGTTGAAACGAATGCTCTCGCGTGAGCATAGGATTCCTGTATGACCACCAATGTTCATTATGATGGTTAAACAATCCTATTCTGGTGAAAAGGCACTCGTCGGAGAAAAGCACGTTGGCGTTTGGATTACTTATTACCCAACGACAAAAAGTAATCCTCGGCTCTCGGTCAACGGTCGTTAGTTCTTGAACTTTAAGATAATGGTACGGATGCATACCAGCCGAGTTTATTATCTTCCAAGCCGAATATTGATTAATACCAAATCGTCGAGCAGCATCATGGGTGCTTCTTCGTGGATCTTCCTCAAAGTACGTCACCACGTCGTCATACAAGTACTGAGAGATCGGTGGTCTCCCTCTTCCTTGCGCGTGCGATGGCACGTAAAATGAGCCATGGTCTAGGAGCCGTTGATAAGCACTTAACACTGTACTGTAGTTAGGCTGTCGAGCATTCGGGTACAGCTCTCGGTACATCCGTAAAGCCGCCGACACGTTTTCACCGCTCAAAAAATAAGCACGAACCATCATGACATATTCACGAGATGTAAACTGATAAGCCATGATTTTATTATGTACTTAACGAGTGTAACTGATCGATCACAAAAGCGTATGCGCACAGGTCGACTGACGAGTGGTAACTAAGTAATTAGGTCAAGGTCAAAGAAATGGTTATGTTCCCGGCATTTACGTCATCAAATCACGTGACATGCGCAGTAGCAAGTTTAGGTACATTATTTACTACTGCGCATGTCACGTGATTTCAAAATGCCGGGATTATACACGTGCAGAGTGGTGCGGGTAAGGGATATTCGATATACATCGATGCATTGAAAACATCGATGTTTACAATGCGATGCATCGAATCGATCCAATGTTTTGAAATGCTTTCGATATACTCGATGTATCGATGATTTTTGCATTCACAATGCAATATTTCTATAAAATATAAAATACGTGTGTAAAAAACAACTACGCCTCTGAGCCCTCAGATGGGATACGAACCCACGACCTTTCGCTATCCGGGTGACTGCTCTGACCGCTGAGCTACCGAGACGCTGGCAAACGTGTCGAATTTTACAAACGTATTTCAACTTCTACTGTGAGCTAGTATCGTTCCACCAATGTTGAATGCTAACTACCTTCAACATCGAAAGGAATATTTTTTACAAATATTTAACAATCGATTAAGATGGAACCAGCTATAATTATGTTTTTAATTTAATTTTTTGCATTCACAATGCAATATTTCTATAAGATATAAATTCAAATCTGAGGGCTTGGAGGCGTAGTTGTTGTTTACACACGTATTTTTTATCTTACCAATGAATTTCATAAAAACTCAAGTTTAACCACTAAAATTTTGCCTAATATTTTTTTCCCTATTTGTTTAATTAAAAAAGAAAAGTTGATGATTCAATAGTGGACTGGCATGAGGTACAGGCTGGTGACAATCGGACAGCGAAATCTTAGTAATAGGGTTCCATTTATCCACTTGTCAGTCCGTTACCGCGCGCCTTACCCCTCTCAACAGTCCCAGTACAGTGCGAATTATGAAAACGATGTCGGAGTCTTAGATAAAAATGCCTATTTCTCGCTTAATAATTAAGCCAGGACCAATCAAAAAATACTACCATAAAGCTGATTAATAAAGAATCCACCACAGAATATTAAGATCTGTGTATCTTTAGGACGGTTCCGTCCAATATCAACTCCAGACGCTGGAGTCGAAGGCGAAGAAACTCATCGGCAATAACGAACTTTTTAATAATAAGCTGAAGGACCTTGAACATTGACGGAAGTTAGCTAGCCTATCCGTTTTTTATAGGATACATTTCCGATGGTGTGCAGCAGCATTGCACAGCCTTGTTCCGCCGTCCCCATTTTTTCATCGGACAACCAGACTTACGAATTGGCTTTATTTGTTTGATATACCAAAGTGTCGCACTAAGATTTTTGGTTCCAATTTTGTAATACGTACCGCTAAAGAGCGGAACTCTTTGCCTGATAAATACAATTTAGGATCTTCAAGTCACTAGTGAATAGGTTTCTTCTAGGCAAGCGCGTTACATCCTAGATCGCATCGTCACTTACCATCAGGCGTGATGGCGGTCAAGGCTTTCCTATTCACGATAAATAAAAACTCAAAAATAAATCGTAATTTAAAGCCACACGGTAATTTGAATATGGTAGCAATTGCTACCAGGACTGATGAGGGATGTTGACTGGCAATTACTACCGTGGCTTGACAAGTAGTTATACCCTTTGGGTATGGAACCCTAAAAAAGTACTCGATGCGTACAAAATATCGCTGTTTACACCTGATACATCGAAAGACATCGATGTACAGTTCTGATTTATCGAATCGAGAAAAACATCGATGTTTTTCCAAAACGGACACCCCTAGTGCGGGGGAAGGGAGCAGCGGGGGAGGGGCGCAGCGGGGAAGGGCGCGGCGGCGGGGGTTTTATGTTTGCACGCGCCAGGATTGGGTCATTGCGCACCGATACATACCTATGTGTAAGTTACGTATTCAATAAGATAGTAAAGTCGTAGTAAATATTTGAGATAGACCATTTTTTAAGTTTTTTAAGGATAAATTAATTATCAATCAACGATTCAAAGAGTTCGATAAATGTTTTATACTCTGAATATTTGCCTGTAAAAATTGGCAAACTAATGCTAGGGAGCTTGACTGCAGCAAGCTTTCCCTCGCTGGCCACATGGTTACAAGAGGAAAATGACTCACGTAATTTTATAATTGTGGCCAGTGTTTCAGTATATTTTTCTTCAATATGGTCAGCGTCTTCCTCGTCGTCGCGTAATTCTAAGATATCCATGTTATATTGTTCGTACTTTATGAATAGTGAACGCAATCTTTCCTCCTTAACAAGGAGAGCTTCCTTTGATTGAGAAAGCTGAAAAGGTAAATCCAAAAAACTTTTATATAATTTCGTGATTGAACCCTTGATTGTTCCTCTTCTTTTTAGCAATATTGTTAATTTGTCAGTTTGTCCCTCCATTATTACAACTAATATTAAACACTACACTTAAAAGTCTCGAAAAATGAACACAATAAATGGCGGAAGGAACGCGGTGCGCGTGAGTGAAGCTCGTGATGACGATGTTGGGGTTCGCACGTGGCGGCATTCCAAAGCACGGGTCGGCCAATCAGCGCACGGTGTTGTGTCGAGTAACTACGTCGATCAACGGCGATTGGGCAATTCAACTTTTGGCGCTCTTTGCTGTTCGTCTTGAATAGAATGGAATGAACGATGCCTGTCTCGAGGTTGTTTGATATGTGACAAAATGGCGGGCCTTGTAAAAATTGATGTATGAAAATTAAGCAAATTGACAATCTAACCCGTACCCTTTCTTGGGTTTATTAATATGTTGACGGGATTGTTTGTACTTGCGTTTCTGTAGGCACTTCTTCTTTTGGCGTATACACGAGTTCTTCGCCGTAAAAATGTTGACCGCACGAATTTGTTGGAACCGCGTTGCTGCAACTTTTGTTTCGCAAACCCTTTTTTCCTTTCGAAGGACCATGTAGCGCAGCAGAATGCAGCAGAATTAGCCGGTGAGCTTTTTGTAGGGCTCGTTCAAGGGTTGCAAACAATGAAGAAGGCTTGATTTTGTAAAATTAATATATTATCGACTCACCGACCGACACCATGTACAACAAGATTGAAAGGGAGGAAGTGAACGAGAAGACAAAATGTTGCTACACTAAATAATAAAAAACTAAACTTATAATGATGCCTGCAACAGTGTGCCTCGGCTACGCCTCGGCCCACATTTGCACGTTCCTCCATCGATGCCTCAGTTGCTGGCCGCTGCAGGTTGCAGGTTGAAATCTACGCATGTCATTGGTACATGCGTAGATTTTAACCTGCAACCTTTGGAATGAAATGCATACGAACGCCCGAACCACTATGCCAGCAAAATTCTGACGTCCCCAAACAAATATACTAGTTTTGTTGAACCATTAGGTACCTACCAAAATTATAAGGGTTTATTAAGTTTAGTACCACATGCGACTAGTCCCTTAACTCGTATGGGAAAAGTGCGACTGCATGTGGGTATGTTAGTAAGTACGTGCGTGATTTGACCGCATACTGGTTAGTATGATGCTCTTGTCATCGGCAGCAGCGCGGGCATTGAGACTAGAGGATTCGATCACGGGCCTTTTTCTAATCCCGGGATTTCGGGATTATCTGAAGTCAATCCCGGGATCCCGGGACAGACCCGGGATTGATCTTATATTGGAAATAGCAATAAAAAAGTTAGTAATCAATGTCAAAATCCGATGAAACTTAAATTGCCAAAAGAAAAATTATTTTCTTTTGGCGATTTAAGTTTTAAATAAAAACGATTAAACATCACACTTCGACGAACCACGCATTTCAACAGTACATGAGACCTATAAAATTGCAAATTAAGTTGTGAAAAAAATTACTTAGTATGACATTAAGGTAGGGTAGGGTGGGGCAAAGATCCGCAGTGGGAAATGATCCGCACCGCACATTTAAAACGATCGCGAAATGTTGTTGTTGCTTTAGACACATTTTTATGCTGGCAACATTGATAGCAGACGACTCACAAAAGTCATACGGCGTCGGACCGGCACAACGATAACAATGAGGTGAGAATTCTTTTTACTTGTTTTGATGTAATAATCCCTGAGTCATGTTCAGTTGAAAATGTATTTTCTATACGTTTTGCTGACTTTTTTACTGGTTCAATTCCATAATTCGTGTTTTGAAAGGAGATCTAAGGCAATTATTTGGCCAAATGCGCATCTCTTGTTTTTAGGTTAGCTTGTGTTTACAAAATGACAAAATGGGGCAGAGATCCGCACTTTGCTTGGGGCAATGGTCCGCGCGCGGACGTTTGCCCCAAGCAAAGTGTATTTGTATTCATTCTAAATCTAATCTAATTTTTGTTTTTACGTTATAGAAACTACAAACGCAAAACTAATGTGAAGCCGTTCACACCAGAACTCTACTCGCAGGCCCAAGAAATGCTGAAACAGGGGCTATCAATTAGGAAAATTGGGGCGGAGTTGGGATTTGATGAATCCACTGTACGGAAGAGGTGGGTTATCCCCTTCAGTAAATTATGGAGTTACGAGTTAGGAATCACTAACAACCTTTATTCTGAATGCCGATTTGATTTCTTACAGGTTGAAAAAGGAAGGCGGCGCACAAAAATTGGGCCGGTTCAAAACAACATTTACTCATTTGCAAGAAAATGATATTGTAGAACACTGCCGAACCTTGAACCATATGTTTTATGGTGTTTCCTTCAAAACGCTCCAAATTCTTATCTTTAAATATGCTGAAGAAAACCAGATTCAACACAACTTTAATAAAGAAAAGGGAATGGCAGGGAAGGATTACACCATTTCTTTCATGAAAAGACAAAAACTAAGTTTGCGAACTGCAAGAAAAACGTCAGTGGCCCGAACAATGGGCTTTAATCGGAATCAAGTGGAAGGTTTTTTTGGTAACCTAGAATCGGTTTATCAAAAATACAAGTTTGCACCTGGTTCCATTTACAACATGGACGAAACTGGAATTCAGACTGTTCCAGACAAACTTCCAAAAATTGTGTCCGACCAAGGCCAGAAAGAAGTGGCTAAAAATGTAAGTGCGGAACAAGGCCAAACAGTTACCGTTATCTGCTGCCTCAACGCCAACGGTGGCTACATTCCGCCCTATTTCATATTCAAGAGAAAGAGAAAAAATCCTCTTTTAATTAAAAATGGCCCGGTCGGCTGTAAGATGGCGGTCACTGACAAGGGGTATGTTGACAGTCCTACATTTATTAAGTGGTTAAAACACTTTGCAGAACATGCCAAACCCACTTCGGAAGCTCCTGTTCTTCTTATCCTGGACAATCATGCCTCGAATGTTTCGATCGAGTCAATATCTCAGGCTGAAGCATTGAATGTGATTATGCTCAGCTTGCCACCCCATACGAGCCACAAAACTCAGCCACTCGACCGGGTGTTTTTTAAACCCCTCAAAACCTACTACAACGAGGTCACGGATTCGTGGCAATCGTCCCACCCCGGGCAGGTAATAACAGTTTATCATGTCGCTGAGCTCTTTAACCGGGCTTATGAAAGAACAGCTACCATTGAAAAAGCAACTGCCTCCTTTCGCGCAACGGGAATCTTTCCCCTGGATCCCGGGGTTTTCTCGGATGCTGATTTTCTTCCGAGCCAAGTGACGGATCAAAGTCCGGAAGAAGATGATTTCATTCAAGAACCAATGCTAGATTTTGCCGACGATAACTGTGATGCCGTTCTCGACTGCCCTGTTCCTGGACCTTCAAGGCTGCCTGATCCTGTTTTTTCTACTAATTCTCCCGGACCTGTCTCCACGTCACCTCTTGTGTCAGTTGTGCCTCCAGCAGACATACTACCTCTTCCCAAAGCAATACGACGTAAGCGGAGCGGAAGAAGTTTAAAATCGACACTTCTAACATCTTCTCCGCACAAGAAAGCCCTTCGGGAGAAAAAATTACAAGCCGAAAAGTTGGTCAAAGAAAAAGAAGATCGAAAAATTAAAAATGCAATAAAACGGAAAGACAAGCTCATGATGGCAGCAAAGCAGAAGAAGAAACCACGACGTAGACTTCAGTTTGATTCAGATGACTCAACTCAGTCTCAATCTATTTCATCTGGAATTTCTGTCTACAACGAGTCAGAATCTGACAGTGATCAGAACATGGAAGAATCGTCTGAGCGGATGGTGCCTCCAAAGAGATGCATAGGCGAATTTTGTATTGTTCGATATGTAGAAAAACTGTTTCCAGGAGTTATTACTAGCGTTTCAGAAACCCATGCCACTGTATCATCAATGGTGAAAGCTGGAAAATTATGGAAATGGCCTGACCGGCCTGACATTCTCGATTATGAATGGGGATCAGTCGTTTCGAGTATAAAGGAACCAAAAAAAACCAGCACAACCCGAAATGTTTATTCAGTCAGTGAACTAGAATGGTTTTACTCATAACTGTGAATAAATAAACTGATAAAGTTAATTTTCCTGTGTATTTCATTTCGATGCCCAAAGATCCGCAGCTGCGGACAATTGCCCCGCATTTGCGGACGTTTACCCCAAACAGTGGGGCAAAGGTCCGCAAAGGCAAGATTGTCTATCTTTCCATTTTTTTCCTAAATCGCTCTTATTTCGCTACTAATAAAATGGTACATTGTAGCACATAAATTAAGATCTCCAGTGAAGCCAAAACCTGTAGGACCTTTTACTTATTGGGTGAGAAAAAAATTTGAAACCAAAAATTGCGGATCTTTGCCCCACCCTACCCTAAGTCAACAAAAACTAAAAAACTACAGAGATCAATATTATGTTAACCAGTACCTTTTTTAAATAAAGTTGACCTGACAGTAACAATTTTATATTTGTATTCACTAAAAAATATTTAAGTATTTGCTAGGGCTAGGTTAATTGGTGTGAATGTAAGAAAATATTATTATTTATTTTTTATTTATTTATTTGAATTACAAAAAAATTTACGAGTGTTTGAAGATTTGCTTAAGAATCGATATAAAGCTTTGTTTATTTATATATTTAGTAGTTTAGTTTTATTCCTTTAATCTTGTTTTAGTTTGTTGCACATAATAAGTGCAGAGGCAGCAAAAGCGTCTTCAGGCTCGATGGAAATAGAAGAAACACTTCGTGCTTGGGGAAATTATTAATTAATTTCAGGAATAAATTTAAGAAATCAATTTCAATCCTATACCGAAAATCCCGGAATTTGTCAAATTTAATTCCCGAGATCCTGGATTCGAATCCTTTAGTTGAGACACGAGACTCGCGCGCGCATCAGTTGAATGGTGGACGCACGTTCACATAAATAAATACGCGCTAATAGGCCACTAAAGTGACTTTCTGTTACTATCCCTTTGGGATTGTTCAAAATTATGTTTGGAATTAATGTTAGTGCTTCTATTTGCCACAATTAACATAAAATACGTATTTTAGGGAGTAATTATTTTTTCCATTGTACTTGTAAAACTTTTTAAAGCGCCGAGAGCCGGAACTCGAAAAAGATCTCTGAAAAACCTGAAGCCTTATAGATACTAACATGCTTTTAATATGCCTAGGTAGCAAGCAACATTCACAATTTATGTATAAGGAAACTGTCTCATAATCCAAACCCAAACTTTGCTTTATATTACAAACCATAAATTGATAGACTTTCGGCAAAACAGGTAGGGTCCTTAATTTTTCTGCAACTTTGGTCTGGATACATAGTTCAACTATAATAATAAATACTTTAGAATAGTTGGAACGATGTGTATACAGGATTATATAGCAATGCGATAACAGTCAAGTGGGTAAGGTAGTGTACCTCTTTAACTTAACTTAATTGCCATCTTTATGCATTTTAAACGAAGTTAAAATTGCCAGCAATGTACTAACAGCAGATTTAATTGACATTTAAATGTAAGTGAGAGTCCTTCAAACTTAATTGAATTGGGCAGTTAATTCATTGTATTTTATTATGATTTGTTAATACATGCAAATAATTACTAAGGGAGCATATATTATTATCAGTATCAAAAATGCTAGCTTGAAAGCGATAACAAACTGTAAAGTCCCCGTCACGAGAAGCTATAAATTAAGTAAAAACCCATTCAAGGATTCACAACCTTATTTCGAACAAATAGCAATAACTAGTTTAAAAATTACAACCAATAGAACCCATTCCGTGAAAAAAGAACTGCTTCTCGTGCCGGGACTTGAGATAGAAAATATTGCTTAACTAGGTACTAAATGTAAAACACATACCTTGACCTTCATTTTCTTCATTCATTCTTCATTCAAAAACAAATTCAAATGACGACTTTAAAATAATGTCGACGTGCGTACAGTTCAACTAGCGCATTCAAATTGAGATTAGGCATGAGAACGCTATACCAAAACGTAACTAAAAACTGTTTTGAAATTCATACCGAAACGTAACGTTACCACAAAACATAAAACCGTTTTTTCTCATAACCAACGCAATGCGCGCTGTCAAAAAGAGGTCGCGTTGACTGATATAACGAAACCAAAACTGAAGCCGCGCGCGGCGTCGTGCTGCTACTAGCGGGTAAATGCGCCAAATTAGTGATAAAAGCAATAATAAAAAAAAATAATTTATTAAATAATATAAATGATCAGAAAATTATCAAAAAATAAATTCGAACCAAAAATTATTGTAAATCACGATTTATTTATTCAAATTACTAGTTCATACATTAAAATTTTAACAACTAGTCCTAAGCCCAGTAAAAGCATGAAGGGAAATCGCCATAACCATAATAACTTATAACTTAAACAAAAACTTGCGTTACGTTAGCTAACAGCGCTTGCGTTTTCCATTCGTTTTGCAATAGCAAAACCATGATAAACCATCTCGTCAACCGCGATAGTAATAACCAAAACTGAAAACGGTTTTTCATAACGTTATGGAAACTTCAAAACCGTTACGCAACAGTTTTAAACATATAGCCAAAACGCGCCCATTTCTAATTGAGATACAAAATGGTGCAGCAGAGACCGAGGTCTAAACCCCCCTGCCTCCACCGTTACAACTGAGGCGGATCTTACAATGTATGAAGCATTGCGAATATAAAATATCTAGATTAGGTATAATAAATTCATAATTGATCGACCGTTACGGTATCGTTACTTATTCGGATCAAAACAAGTATTACTGGAAGTACGAGTATATAAATGGATCAACACAAGTAATTGATTTTTGAAATATATTCGGAGCCAAAAAGTCTTCGTGCATTTAACAAATTTAGCCGTTACGGATCCACTATTGCATGAAATTGTTGAAAAAATATATCTCGAGTATACGTACTATCGACGAATACATTTGGCAACATCGCATAATAGAATGCTACGTTGCCATTTCGCCCGAGTAAAACGCAACTGGATTCAAGTTATTCGGTGCTAAAGGCGGAGTCAGTAATGTACGGGGTCGTGGCTGGATCAACTAAGTGTGCAAAGAGGTGTTTATATATATATATATATATATATATATATATATACAGGGTCATTATACACCTATAAATTTTAATTACCATAAAAAATGGAATGCCAAATTTAAGAAAGCATCAATATTATAAATATGCGAAGAATTTATTTTTTTTAGTAATAATAGTAAAGTTATTCAGTTTTTAAAATTGCGGAAAATATCGCCAAATTTACAGACCCAATACATTGTATTCAATGAACTTCTGTCAATGAAAACGTATCACACCATCTCAAGTGAAAATGAACTTACTATACATGGCAATAAGGTAGAATATATGCTAGCAAGCCGCCCCACTTCCGCTCAAGAACCAAAAAGCACCGATAGGTAAATACTCAATTAATAAATCAAACTTTTCTTTCATACTTTATTGGGCGTAGAACCGACAAAATTACGTTTAGATAGGTATTAAGTTAACAAAATAACATACAATTTTTTTTTAACCAAAATGCAAATAGGTCATTAAATTATTCACGAGTAATTTTGGCGTATTAACATAGTTAGAATTAGCATCTGTAAAAAGATTATTGTTATGTACATTACCTGTTCACATTAAAGTCACTGTCTTACAAATATTTCATTAATTGTTCAAAGTGTCCTCCTCCATTTTCAACACACACACTAGCCCGTTTTAACAAATTTCCTTTTAAAGAAATTAATACGTTTCTTTGCATTTTCACTTCATTAAAAGCGGCTATTATTCGCTGTTTAAGCACTTCAATAGTGTCAGGTTCACTTACATACACTCTACGCTTTATTTCACTCCATAGGAAAAAGTCTAAAGGTGTAAGGTCTGGTGAGCGCGCGGGCCACGGCACCGGGCCGCCGCGGCCGATCCATCGGTCACCGAACTCTTCGGTGAGGTACTCTCTCACAGCACGATGGTAATGTGGAGGTGCACCGTCTTGTTGAAACCACAACCCTCTCAAGTTCGCCAGTGGAATGTCATCCAACATAGTCGAAACCATCGTGCGGAGTAGATTTAAATAGGTTTCGCCCGTGAGTCGACTCTCAATAAAATATGGACCGATGATTTCATCGTTTACACTAAACCGGCCCAAACGTTTACACTAAACCTGTGTTGAAACGAATGCTCTCGCGTGAGCATAGGATTCCTGTATGACCACCAATGTTCATTATGATGGTTAAACAATCCTATTCTGGTGAAAAGGCACTCGTCGGAGAAAAGCACGTTGGCGTTTGGATTACTTATTACCCAACGACAAAAAGTAATCCTCGGCTCTCGGTCAACGGTCGTTAGTTCTTGAACTTTAAGATAATGGTACGGATGCATACCAGCCGAGTTTATTATCTTCCAAGCCGAATATTGATTAATACCAAATCGTCGAGCAGCATCATGGGTGCTTCTTCGTGGATCTTCCTCAAAGTACGTCACCACGTCGTCATACAAGTACTGAGAGATCGGTGGTCTCCCTCTTCCTTGCGCGTGCGATGGCACGTAAAATGAGCCATGGTCTAGGAGCCGTTGATAAGCACTTAACACTGTACTGTAGTTAGGCTGTCGAGCATTCGGGTACAGCTCTCGGTACATCCGTAAAGCCGCCGACACGTTTTCACCGCTCAAAAAATAAGCACGAACCATCATGACATATTCACGAGATGTAAACTGATAAGCCATGATTTTATTATGTACTTAACGAGTGTAACTGATCGATCACAAAAGCGTATGCGCACAGGTCGACTGACGAGTGGTAACTAAGTAATTAGGTCAAGGTCAAAGAAATGGTTATGTTCCCGGCATTTACGTCATCAAATCACGTGACATGCGCAGTAGCAAGTTTAGGTACATTATTTACTACTGCGCATGTCACGTGATTTCAAAATGCCGGGATTATACACGTGCAGAGTGGTGCGGGTAAGGGATATTCGATATACATCGATGCATTGAAAACATCGATGTTTACAATGCGATGCATCGAATCGATCCAATGTTTTGAAATGCTTTCGATATACTCGATGTATCGATGATTTTTGCATTCACAATGCAATATTTCTATAAAATATAAAATACGTGTGTAAAAAACAACTACGCCTCTGAGCCCTCAGATGGGATACGAACCCACGACCTTTCGCTATCCGGGTGACTGCTCTGACCGCTGAGCTACCGAGACGCTGGCAAACGTGTCGAATTTTACAAACGTATTTCAACTTCTACTGTGAGCTAGTATCGTTCCACCAATGTTGAATGCTAACTACCTTCAACATCGAAAGGAATATTTTTTACAAATATTTAACAATCGATTAAGATGGAACCAGCTATAATTATGTTTTTAATTTAATTTTTTGCATTCACAATGCAATATTTCTATAAGATATAAATTCAAATCTGAGGGCTTGGAGGCGTAGTTGTTGTTTACACACGTATTTTTTATCTTACCAATGAATTTCATAAAAACTCAAGTTTAACCACTAAAATTTTGCCTAATATTTTTTTCCCTATTTGTTTAATTAAAAAAGAAAAGTTGATGATTCAATAGTGGACTGGCATGAGGTACAGGCTGGTGACAATCGGACAGCGAAATCTTAGTAATAGGGTTCCATTTATCCACTTGTCAGTCCGTTACCGCGCGCCTTACCCCTCTCAACAGTCCCAGTACAGTGCGAATTATGAAAACGATGTCGGAGTCTTAGATAAAAATGCCTATTTCTCGCTTAATAATTAAGCCAGGACCAATCAAAAAATACTACCATAAAGCTGATTAATAAAGAATCCACCACAGAATATTAAGATCTGTGTATCTTTAGGACGGTTCCGTCCAATATCAACTCCAGACGCTGGAGTCGAAGGCGAAGAAACTCATCGGCAATAACGAACTTTTTAATAATAAGCTGAAGGACCTTGAACATTGACGGAAGTTAGCTAGCCTATCCGTTTTTTATAGGATACATTTCCGATGGTGTGCAGCAGCATTGCACAGCCTTGTTCCGCCGTCCCCATTTTTTCATCGGACAACCAGACTTACGAATTGGCTTTATTTGTTTGATATACCAAAGTGTCGCACTAAGATTTTTGGTTCCAATTTTGTAATACGTACCGCTAAAGAGCGGAACTCTTTGCCTGATAAATACAATTTAGGATCTTCAAGTCACTAGTGAATAGGTTTCTTCTAGGCAAGCGCGTTACATCCTAGATCGCATCGTCACTTACCATCAGGCGTGATGGCGGTCAAGGCTTTCCTATTCACGATAAATAAAAACTCAAAAATAAATCGTAATTTAAAGCCACACGGTAATTTGAATATGGTAGCAATTGCTACCAGGACTGATGAGGGATGTTGACTGGCAATTACTACCGTGGCTTGACAAGTAGTTATACCCTTTGGGTATGGAACCCTAAAAAAGTACTCGATGCGTACAAAATATCGCTGTTTACACCTGATACATCGAAAGACATCGATGTACAGTTCTGATTTATCGAATCGAGAAAAACATCGATGTTTTTCCAAAACGGACACCCCTAGTGCGGGGGAAGGGAGCAGCGGGGGAGGGGCGCAGCGGGGAAGGGCGCGGCGGCGAGGGTTTTATGTTTGCACGCGCCAGGATTGGGTCATTGCGCACCGATACATACCTATGTGTAAGTTACGTATTCAATAAGATAGTAAAGTCGTAGTAAATATTTGAGATAGACCATTTTTTAAGTTTTTTAAGGATAAATTAATTATCAATCAACGATTCAAAGAGTTCGATAAATGTTTTATACTCTGAATATTTGCCTGTAAAAATTGGCAAACTAATGCTAGGGAGCTTGACTGCAGCAAGCTTTCCCTCGCTGGCCACATGGTTACAAGAGGAAAATGACTCACGTAATTTTATAATTGTGGCCAGTGTTTCAGTATATTTTTCTTCAATATGGTCAGCGTCTTCCTCGTCGTCGCGTAATTCTAAGATATCCATGTTATATTGTTCGTACTTTATGAATAGTGAACGCAATCTTTCCTCCTTAACAAGGAGAGCTTCCTTTGATTGAGAAAGCTGAAAAGGTAAATCCAAAAAACTTTTATATAATTTCGTGATTGAACCCTTGATTGTTCCTCTTCTTTTTAGCAATATTGTTAATTTGTCAGTTTGTCCCTCCATTATTACAACTAATATTAAACACTACACTTAAAAGTCTCGAAAAATGAACACAATAAATGGCGGAAGGAACGCGGTGCGCGTGAGTGAAGCTCGTGATGACGATGTTGGGGTTCGCACGTGGCGGCATTCCAAAGCACGGGTCGGCCAATCAGCGCACGGTGTTGTGTCGAGTAACTACGTCGATCAACGGCGATTGGGCAATTCAACTTTTGGCAAAATATCACTTAGTACTAAAATATTAAGTGAAGGCTATACAAAGTTATCCGAGGAAAACTACCGATTTACTGTCACAATCACGCTACATTACACAACCCCCGCCCCGCCCTCCCGTATTTCATTGATACATTACGCTACGCACGGTGTTGTAGCAGATGACTACACGACCTCCCCCGACCAGTAAAATTATTATTAGCTTTTATAATTTTTATGACTCGCCCGGATTGCGAAAGATCGTGGGTTCGAATCCCACCTGAGGGCTCGGAGGAGTAGTTGTTTTTACACACGTTTTTTATATCTTATAGAAAATATTGCATTGTGAATGCAAAAAAATTAAATTAAAAACATAATTATAGCTGGTTCCATCTTAATCAATTGTTTAATATTTGTAAAAACATTACTTTCGATGTTGAAGGCAGTTAGCGTTCAACATTGGTGGAACGATACTAGCTCATAGTAGAAGTTGAAATACGTTTGTAAAATTCGACACGTTTGCCAACGTCTCGGTAGCTCAGCGGTCAGAGCACTCGCCCGGATTGCGAAAGGTCGTGGGTTCGAATCCTACCTGAGGACTCGGAGGCGTAGTTGTTTTTTACACACGTATTTTATATCCTATAGAAAATATTGCATTGTGACTGCAAAAAAATTAAATTAAAAACATTCTGTAAAATTTTTTGAAGTCTAAACGCCCTGCACACCTTTGTTCCAACCCAATTATAAATTAAAGAACCAATCATAAAAGACTTACATAAAGTTTGAAAACAATCGTTTTAAGAGTACTTCATTAACTGTTCAAAATGTCGACCATTTCTCTCCAAACACATCTTTTGCACTAAAACACACATTTGCACTAAAACGTACTTGATGATAGTTCTCTCTTATCACGTGCGGGTTCCGGAACGACCACCAATGTTCATTGTGTTGGTTATACAGTCCCACGCGATTGAATAAAGATTCATCAGTCCATAAAATAACAGCACCAGGATGTTCAATCAGCCACTCACAAACGTAGGTACGGCGAAGCACGGCATCTGCTTCACCTAAAAACTGCACTTTCTGATGGTGACAAGGATGCATGGTTGCGGCATTAAGTAATTTCCACACCGCAGGTTGACTTACGCCGAAGGGTCTTGCTGCGTCATTCGTACTTGCTCTGGGATTTCGATCAAAGAAATCAAATATTTCGTCTTCAATTTCAATTGCAAGTCTCCTTCTACCACCTCCTCGAGCGTGTGATGGCGTCGTAAATTGTCCGTGGTCAAGTAAGCGTTGATTCGCAGCTAAAATGGTTTGACGATTCGCTGTTGTACCATTTACGAAACCACTATTTCGAAGACGAGGAAGACTTTCAGCTTCGTACAGTGCACGGGCACCGTTTAAGGTTACTCCACTTAAAATATAGCACCGTACCATCTCGCAATAGTCGCGGTGGGAATACATTTTGTTAGGTAGGTATTTATATGATGTAAGCGCGCGGGAGCACACGACATACGTCGCGGGAAGCTCCCGGGTGACTGATTTCATTGCACAGATGTCGCCACAACTAGGGTTGCCACCCGTACGAAAATATTTTATTTGGAATGATTTAATTTTTTGGGATTTTGAAAAATTTAGTAGTACAGCTCGACAATAAAGAGTTGACAAAATATTCCGGAACTAATGTACACTTTTTGTTGGCAACACTTCCTTATCTGTCAAAACTGTCAAGAGATCGACTAATTTTTTGCTTAGTTAAGAAGTCAATTGTTATTCTAGTGTGTTTTACGGGATATTTCTTTATCCTGGGTTTCATCATAAACAAAACATACCGTATCGGTTCTCGCGATATAATATACAATATACAGAACAGATAGTGAATATGTTACACCGAAAGAATTTTTAAAAATATGATACGATAAAAAGAAAAATAATCGATTGCAGAAGTATAAAAGTACTTGGGAAAACGAACATGGTGATTGGTTAATTAATGATCCATAGAACGAATATAACGGAAAATGCAAATTGTGTGGAATTACATTTACAATTGCTTCAGTATAGGAGTAGGTCAAGTAAGAAGACAATTCTTCTTTTTTCTGTGTGTGCACGTGTGTGTGTGTGTGTGTGTGTGTGAATTGATATGGTTGCATTAAATATCCAAACTATACTTTGCTATGCTAGACTGTAAAGATGCTGTGTTTGTAATTGTTTAATAGATATACTAATTTGATACAAACTGCAAAAAGCAAGTAAAAATATGCTTTTAAACATAATGATAAAGGAAAATAAATTGTACTTTACGTTCATACTATGTACTTTTTTTTCTTACCTATATTAACCAATGTACTTTAACTACAAAAATAAAAGGTGGCAACCCTAGCTAATCACAATCTGCGCGCGCAGCCACGATCGCGGCTCGCCGCATGCGCTTTGAAATTGGGTAAGACAATGTTCTAACTTTTTGCAAGTTATAAAAACATCGACTTCAAAGTTATTACGGTTTTCGGCAAAAAAAACAATATTTTATTTCCATTCATTGTTCTAATGGAAATATTAGTATTTACACGACTCTTATAAGGCTATTGAATTATTAATTGTTATTTTTTTCTTTTATTAAATAATCAAAATTTACTTTTTCAACGTAACATAAAAATTTACAGTAAACATTATCATTTTTAGTATAAAAATCATAAATAGCCAGATGTGTCTTAATATTCTAACGTAAATTCTTACATTTTGTGTTAAATTATGAAAATACATCAATGAAAAGGCACATTTGGTACGTATGCCTATAATATTTATTTGGCCCTTTTAACTTATGTTATCTTTGATTATCTCGTGGCTGAAAATCCACAAAAAATATTTAAATAGTTCTTTTTCTCCTGATCCCGAATATGTATACATAGTACAGTCAATCTGCAGGTTGAGTGGTGAGAAAATTCCCCGAATGGGTGAAAGTTGTTTTATTTGCTGTAAAATGGTGTTAGTAATCGGTAAGTTTATACAACTTACCGTTTTGCAATAAATGGAAAAAAATATTGCTTATTTTTCGACTTTTAAACAAACAGGAAAAAGTAATTTTTTAATTATTTAGCAAGAAATGATTTAATGCGAAATAAATTCAAAAAAATAACAAATTTAAATTGTTAAAATGACATTAATTAATAAAAATAAATGAATCGTGGTCAAAAAGTACACTACACATGTGCACTTATACTGCAGGCAACCGCATTATTGGACTTTTCATTCTTTTTCGAGGTCCAGCTTCAAAACGGTAAGTTGTATAAAAAAATTGTTCAAACAAAAGTTGTTGACAAAACCTAAGGAACAACTTTTACATTTACATTTTTGCAAAAAAATGTATTTTCAAAGTGAAAAATCAAAAAACACTGTTTTGAAGACTTTAGCGCCACCTACTGTGTGCATTTGTTGGTGTACGGGATTGCACTAATGACATTTTTTGAAGACCTTGACGTCCTCTACATTTTATAATCAATTGATTTTTCTGTGAAATGCATACATTCCGAGAAAAATGCATATCAAAATTATTTTGGCTGTTTTGTGGAGTTTTCAAAATGACGCACCAAGATGGCGCGTGGCCACCTTAAAGGTAGATTATTAACACCATTTTACAGCAAATAAAACAACTTTCACCCATTCGGCAATTTTCTCACTCAAACGATTTTTTCTTCGACAGATTGACTTTCTAACAACTCAATTTTGGAAAAAGAAAGTTATGTCGTTCTTTCTTACTGTACCTCGGCATCAACACCCCCCGCGACCCCACCCAGCTGTTTAATTCAAAACATTTCGGCCGTGTTTGACCTTTCGGGCGACCTTTCTTTTGACCAGTAACCAGCTGTTGTAATAATTCGCTCGGACAAAATATTTTTTCGCGGAAATTTTACCTACCAATTTTTTTTCATAAATGAATTGTTTGAATGATACCTTATGCCTAGAAAAAATTAGGATGGTGTTTATAATAGGGGTTAAAGTATGAAATTGCCGTTTTATTGCAATAGGTTCTTTGAATTGACATAGAATCTTCATGGTTTGAGGTTTTCGAATGAAACTTTTTTTAAATGGTTTCTATGATGTTCTTTTTTTAAAAAATGTAAAACATTTGAATATCGACTTTCAATTGTTTTTGTTATTCAATTTAGACAAGAAAGATGGATACTGCGAAAATTCGAGTTATTTTTGAATACGAGTTCCGACGCGGAACTAACGCGGCAGAAACAGCCCGCAATATCAATGCTGCGTTTGGAGAGGGGTCTACTAATGAACGCACCGTGCGATTTTGGTTTAAACGCTTTCGTGATGGAAATTTCGACTTAAAGAACGAGCCACGAGGAAGACCGCCCACACAGGTAAATAACGATGAATTAAGAGAGATAGTGGAAGCCGATCCTAGTCAAAGTACCCAGGAATTAGCGGCATGGTTTAACGTTACCTTACCCACAATATTGACTCACTTGCGTCAAATCAATAAAATAAAAAAATACGAAAAATGGGTGCCTCATGATTTGACTGATCTGCAGAAAGAAACGCGTGTTGAAACTTGTGTTGCCTTGTTGAACCGGTACAGAAATGAAGGAATATTGGATCGAATTGTAACATGTGATGAAAAGTGGATTCTTTATGATAACCGGAAAAGAAAAATGCAATGGCTGACCCCAGGTCAAATGCCACAACAGTGTCCTAAAGCAAAACTTACCAATAAAAAGGTAATGGTAACTGTTTGGTGGTCTCAGCATGGTGTTATTCACTATAGTTTTCTCCGATCTGGTCAAGCAATAACGGCAGATGTCTATTGTGCCGAACTCCGAACCATGTTGACAAAACTAGCAGTAAAACAGCCCCGACTCATGAATCGATCTTCACCATTATTGCTCCACGACAACGCGAGACCTCACACAGCACGAGAAACCATTTTGACCCTTCAGGAACTGCAGTTAGAAACCATTCGTCATCCTCCGTATTCACCAGACCTTGCTCCAACGGACTACCATTTTTTTCGTGATTTGGACAATTATCTACGTGACAAGAAGTTTTCTTCCCAGGAGGCAGTACAAAATGCTTTCACACAGTTTGTGCAGTCTAGATCGTCGGAATTCTATCGCAAAGGCATTAATGACCTTCCCATTAGATGGCAGCAATGTATAGATAATAATGGCAACTATTTTGATTAAATAAATTTGTTAAAAATTTAAAAAATAAACAATATAGATTTTCAGTACAAATCGGCAATTTCATACTTTAACCCCTAATATAATGACCCTGTATATAACATGGAATCAAATTAACTGACAGGACTTCGTGGAGTGGTTGGGTCAAGTGTAAAGAATATGCTTAATTAGGATTTTATATTGTAAAAAAATAAAAGCTTTTTTCGTTTTTTTTCATACCATGACTTCATTTTATTACTTTTACTGTCATTTCCTATACCAAATCTGTTTTCCAGTTCACCTATTAACTATAAAATAAATGAAACTATCTTCAAATTAAAAGTAGGCATAATCGCGCACAGCTGATGCGTGCGGTACAATGAACCGCAGCGCGGCGATCGCAGCGCGCGCTCCTTTTATTACAACACTTAAAAAAAACGTTGAACTTAAAAATTTCCGAATTGCTGCTTCATTTAATAACTATCTATACTCTGATCGCACTATTAGGTAAAGCCTGTACTGTAGTTAAACCTGTACCTTATAGTTCGATTGTAGGCAAGTTCAATGATTCTTGGATAATATATTCGTAACTCTTACATAAGCAAAGAAACAAACTATCACAAGTCTAAATACTACATTCAGTGACACTGGCGTGGAAATTAAATAAATATCTAATTTATTATACTGTATAGGAAACACAAGTTCGGTGAATTTGGTGTAAGGTCTTGGTAGTCGATACACTCACATCACATCACAGCACAAAGAACCTAGTTTATAGTTTTAGGCGTTAAAAGTTCATTGCTTTTTTACAAATGTTATTGGATACCGTAAGTATTTTAAATACTTAAAGTTGGAAGTATGTCTTAACAAGTTATCACAAAACATCACAGAATTAGCATTTTTTATCTAGGTTGTTAATACCGTACACAAAATACAGTATACGCAGAAATCGAGATGGTATTCCTTTTTCATTTGAGACAATTACAAAGTGCTATAATATCAAACTACTATTTTTAAGTCATTCACAGACACATCATTATGTAATGTTATGATTATGATTATTAGGACATATTTACAAACTGCGTGCGCTAGTGTTGCCAGTAGCCGATAGTCAAAACTAACATGAGACGTCTAAAAAAGTAACATCTTATTTAGAAAAAAAAAAACTGTAATACTTAAAACTCGCTAAATTTGTCTAGTAGCAAAGATAATGCATAACAAACCCAAATTCTACCACTGTGCTGAATGGTAGATAGCTTGGACTTTATTGTATTTATTTATTAGCATTCACAATGCTATAGTTCTATGACATAAAATACGACTATAAAAAACAACATCGCAGTGTCCTCAAGTGGATTTCGAACTCACGACCTCTCGCTACCTAGGCGACCGCTGAGCTACCGTGACGCTGGTAGACGGTACATTTTACTATGACCCAATTTATAAATTAATATCTGCAAAGACATACACTGCGAGACCTAATGATATAGTTAGCTCTTTTTGTAAATAATATAAGTAAGATGGAGTTCGGTCCCTCATATGCAAGTTTCTTTCGCCAGTTAGTCTGCGACGGGCCTCCCGATTGCGAAATCGGTGGTTAACTCATTAGTTTTATGTAATCGATATAATAAAAAAAAAATAAAGAACAAAAATATTTTTTTGTATAAATTGATCAGTAAGGAAGCACATGCAGGACGACCATTACCTTAGTCATCCTGTGATCACGGCTCTTGTAAAGGAGTCGAAACATGAATATTAAATATTGAAAAAAAAAAAAGAAATTTAAATGCGCAATTAATCTGGTAAAAATGTTTTTATTTAAATTGTGTAGCTTGTTTTTTTTTTCAATTTTAGTAGTTAATTCTTACTTGTTAGTAAAAGTACCATTTAGAATCGTGAAACATAGAAGTAACATGTAACGGTCAAAATAACTAAAACTGTTAAAAAATAACATTCTGGCAATACTGGCGTATGCACACACACAGTAGGTGTACATGCTGGGTGCGGGACAGAGAGAGCGCTAGATCAAAGATGCCGCAACATTAGATTCTTGGAAATACACACGGGGTTCTCGGAAGCACATACATAAGGCTGACTACACTTTATAAACATTGTCGATTTTTGGATGTTGCTTTTTCACTTCATAGAAACGTAATCTTTAAATATGAATGTAAATTTAACACGCATTCTATGAGTCGAACTCAATAAATTAATTAAAAATAGAGCAAATTATTCAGACAAATTAGGTGCTGTCATTCAATCAAACTTACATATTCACTTTTTGTATAGTAAGTTGATAGGTGCTTTGTACATAACTAGCAGTTGTAAATAACTAGTAGAGTGTAGGCAACTGAGGTAGTGATGTTTTCACGATAAGGACAATGCCGATTTGTGACCGGAAATGGCCAAGAATGAAATTATTACTAATTTAATTTAAAAATAAAAATACAATTTTTAACGTATAGAACTTATCTAAAAGCAGATTACGAATCTAAAAACCAATAAAAAGTTGTGTGTGCTTAGTAAGCACTTCCCTGTGATATTGCTTTACTGCGCCAAGGCTTTGGATATCAGCATTTTGGCCGTCCTTTATTTTTGATTAATATATTTACATACTTAAATAAACATTTAAATAAATATATGTGAAATATATGCATATATCAATAGCCTAAATATGTTACTTTTTCCTTTTATAAGGAAATAATATATTATCATTTCACCGTTTGAGACCAAAAGCGCTAAGAGCGAAACATTATTTATTAAAAAAAAGTGACGTATGGTTAGGGATAGAGCATCGAAACCAAAGTATCGATACTATACTCATGAGTATAAGAAAGGTAATCGATACTGGTATCGTACTTGCATCAAAAGTATTGAGTTACTCAGGTATCGAATACTTTTTGTTTGATATTCAGTATAAATAACAAAACAAACCGACTTCAAAAAGTAAACTAAATAGCAAAAAATAATTTACTTCGCACAAAGTAATACGTATTTCCATTTAATTAAATAGAAATTATTATATAATTATTTGATAATTTTGAAGTCGGTGTCAAGTAAAACAATAACTGTGTATAGATATTATCAATCTTACTAGTAGTTTTGTAAGCCAGTACTTAGGTACATGATATTTAAAAAGTTACTTTGATATTTAGTAGGTACCGATTCATATATTTTTCTAATACTTTTACTGTTTTGTAATTGCTTTGATATATTTAATAATATTGTGAATATATATGAGTGTGAATATAATAGGGGTTAAAGTATGAAATTGCCGTTTTATTGCAATAGGTTCTTTGAATTGACATAGAATCTTCATGGTTTGAGGTTTTCGAATGAAACTTTTTTTAAATGGTTTCTATGATGTTCTTTTTTTAAAAAATGTAAAACATTTGAATATCGACATTCAATTGTTTTTGTTATTCAATTTAGACAAGAAAGATGGATACTGCGAAAATTCGAGTTATTTTTGAATACGAGTTCCGACGCGGAACTAACGCGGCAGAAACAGCCCGCAATATCAATGCTGCGTTTGGAGAGGGGTCTACTAATGAACGCACCGTGCGATTTTGGTTTAAACGCTTTCGTGATGGAAATTTCGACTTAAAGAACGAGCCACGAGGAAGACCGCCCACACAGGTAAATAACGATGAATTAAGAGAGATAGTGGAAGCCGATCCTAGTCAAAGTACCCAGGAATTAGCGGCATGGTTTAACGTTACCTTACCCACAATATTGACTCACTTGCGTCAAATCAATAAAATAAAAAAATACGAAAAATGGGTGCCTCATGATTTGACTGATCTGCAGAAAGAAACGCGTGTTGAAACTTGTGTTGCCTTGTTGAACCGGTACAGAAATGAAGGAATATTGGATCGAATTGTAACATGTGATGAAAAGTGGATTCTTTATGATAACCGGAAAAGAAAAATGCAATGGCTGACCCCAGGTCAAATGCCACAACAGTGTCCTAAAGCAAAACTTACCAATAAAAAGGTAATGGTAACTGTTTGGTGGTCTCAGCATGGTGTTATTCACTATAGTTTTCTCCGATCTGGTCAAGCAATAACGGCAGATGTCTATTGTGCCGAACTCCGAACCATGTTGACAAAACTAGCAGTAAAACAGCCCCGACTCATGAATCGATCTTCACCATTATTGCTCCACGACAACGCGAGACCTCACACAGCACGAGAAACCATTTTGACCCTTCAGGAACTGCAGTTAGAAACCATTCGTCATCCTCCGTATTCACCAGACCTTGCTCCAACGGACTACCATTTTTTTCGTGATTTGGACAATTATCTACGTGACAAGAAGTTTTCTTCCCAGGAGGCAGTACAAAATGCTTTCACACAGTTTGTGCAGTCTAGATCGTCGGAATTCTATCGCAAAGGCATTAATGACCTTCCCATTAGATGGCAGCAATGTATAGATAATAATGGCAACTATTTTGATTAAATAAATTTGTTAAAAATTTAAAAAATAAACAATATAGATTTTCAGTACAAATCGGCAATTTCATACTTTAACCCCTAATATTAATGTGAATATATAGTAGTTATAAATATTGTGTGTACTAGTGTGTAATTTGATATTGTAGTAGGGTTGTTGTAGCATTTACTTGGCACCGACTTCAAAATTATAAATAAAAATATGTAGCTTAGTTCCGCAAAACTCAAGCAGCGTGCACCGTCCGCCCGCCCGCAAATAAATGCAGAAACCGCAGACACCGGCACCTTCACCAACTACTCTACACGTGTTTCGCCACCACACGGAGCATCATCAGGAGCTCTTAGACCGTGCAATAACGAGTACTACTACACACTTAGTGCAGTTATTGCACGATCCAACAGCTCCTGATGATGCTCCGTGTGGGGGTGAAACATGCGTACAATAGATTTACTATATATATATATCTGTATAAAGAATAAGTAATGTATTAAAAACCATTAAATTAAACTGTTTTACCAATAATAATGCAAAAATAATAATAATTTATGCCATAGACAAATAAAACGAATACATACCGACAGTTAACCTCAAATCAATAAACGCACTTAAAAAAGCGCCATCACTTTGGTCAAAACTTCCCGGAGACTGCCATGATAGCGACCCGAGATATTTCACCCGATAGTGGGCTACGTCTTCACATTACATTAAGACGGGAGGCTGTTTTTTCCACTATCATGCATCCTGTGCATAAACGGCAGTCGGGGATAACTAGATTTAAAAGGTGCCTCGGTAGCTACACGAAACTTGTAGAACCGACTTGCTATCGTAGAGGATTCTGGTATTGCAATCCTTCACCTTCCGTGCATCTCTGGGGCCTTCTTCTTATCATTTGGGATGTCACCAACAGATTTTATAATTAAACTTTACATTTCTATGTAAAGTTTAATTATAAAATGCAACACACAAGCAATGATTATTTGACCAATAAGAACATAAAAAGTATCGAGTACCATGAAAAGTATCGATTCTTACTCAGAATCTTATTAAAAAGTATCGAATACTAAATTACTTGGTAACGATACTTTTTGCGGATCCCTACGTATGGTTAGCGTCATAGAAAGTGTTTTATACTATTGTTGTTGTATAATATTGTACTATTACTTTACTAATATTCAAATCTGCTCGCTATCAGAGTGTTTAGATTTACAGTATGTGGAAAATGAACCAACTTGTGTTATCAGTATTAACATTCCATATCAATATAACCTCAAGAACATGAATTCTCTTCTGGCCGAATGGTTAACATTTCAGGTAAATTATCAACTGTTTAGTTACAGATGCTTGCATACACACACACACACACACTATTAAGATATAAATATTAAATATATTTCTGTATGGCTTCAAAAATAAAATGTTTTGTATACTTTGTAAACAGATATCGGATTTGGTTTGTGGTGCCTGTCATGACTTCATTGAAAGATTCATTGCAACCAACTCGAGAGAAAGACAATATGGGCATGCCAGTATTTATTTTGGTTGTGGAAGATCTGTTGGTTGTGTTAGAAGACATATTAGAAAAGCAGTCCACAAACATCCGTTGCTTCATACTGGCATCATCGCAGAACTGTAAGTACTGCCTATATCTGCCACTATTATTATTACTTAATCTGCTAATATTATTGTCATAGTTTCTTAAACAGTTGCCATGTGTGAATGTTGCATCTGACCAGAAATCTATGTTATGTCATTTTTCTATGTAATTGACCTGTTTCCTATTTAGTTGTTCATTGACACCTTTCTATGAATGTTCACATATGTATAATTTACATTTAATTATTCATATATATATAGTGTGATTATTAAAAGAACACAAAATATTGCCACAACTTTAAATAAAACACTTTTATTATTTTACAGGTGAGACCGGCCAACTTTCTTTGTCATGCTTGCTTTGTGAGAACTAATAGAGAAATAGCATGAATATAACTGATTTAAATATTGTGATGGTAGTGGAACATATATCACAACCATTGCCTTAATGATCCTGTCATCATGGCTCCTCTAAAGAAGTTTAAACATCATGGCTCCTGTAAAAGAAGTCGAAACATCTTGATTAAATATAAATTATGCGCTAAAAACTGTGAAAAAGTTGTTTTATTTACCGCAGGTGTTTTATTTTAAGAACTGCCTAATTTGATTATATCCAATGTGTTGAACCATTTATTCCTAATTGAATATTGGAAACTAAACAACATAAGAGTGCAATGTTTTATTAAAAACAGTGAATAATAGCAATTTCCTCTTTTGCAATTTAAAGCTAAGTTTATAAAAATCAGATATGTGTACTACATAGGTATGTATTGCACACATCTGATTTTTATGAATTTAGTTAAATGTAAAAACAAGTATGTTTTTTCATTGATAAACAGACCCCAGTCTCTGCCTACCCCTTCTACAGGCCGGGCGTGAGCTGTATGTATGCATGTAAGAAGACTTTCAAGTATGTACCTATGGGAGGTTTCCCATAGGTACATACTTGAAAGTCTTCTTACATGCATACTATATCTATATCTTTACATTTTACCGATGCAATGTAATGGTTATTACATTGCATGATGAATAATTATTAGTTTTATAATGGATAAAAAACTAGGATAGGTATCTTCATAAATATGAATCTATAAACCAGTCATGAGTCATGAAAAGAAGATGTTTATATTCACATAGTGTTTTATTCGATTCTTTTACATGATTAGTATGAGATCAGAGCGAAATAATAGGCAAAATACTAATTCAAGTATTTTAAAATAGGTATTGAAATGTTAGGTTATGTTTTCAGAAAAGTTCGTTTTTCTCCATTACAAATCTGAAAATTAAACTGAAACCAACGAATTCTAAATCTAGAAGGCTTTAGCTACTTATATTTGTTTGTATCGTCTCTGGCCATTTCCGGTCACAAGTCCATACAAAAATCGGCATTGTCCTTTTCTATAAATATTGGATAGTTCTAAAAACGAATTCTCAACCAATTTGCATTCTTTTTTTTTAGTTAGCTTAGTATTTAGCTTAGACCGAAATTACAATTACGAAAGAATACTTCTAAAAAATTAAAATATTTTTCACTAATTTTAGTTTTACCTTGTTTAAGGTAAAACTAAAATTAGTGAAACAATATTCCGCAGTTGATCTAAAATAATAAACACGAATATGATTTTTGTTTCCGAACTCAATTTTACTTGTTTTTATAGTAAAGAAAAATCTGTATTTACCTTTTTAAATCAAATCTAATTGAAAATCGAAGCCTAAAAAGTCTTATAGACATATGTTTAATCAACATATTATTAAGGTGTAACGACGCCCTAAACAATCACTCAGCCATGCTTTACAAGTAGGTATACATCTGTGCTTCAAGCAATAATTTTGCAAATCGCAGTCGCTTTCTAGTCAGCGTCCACGTCTTTTGTTGTGTGGTATCGTAAGTGAACCGATGTTAATCATGCTTCGTCATACTAACCAGGAGTACATGGAAATGGTGTTTTGCTACCGTGAATGTAATGAGGTGTTCAGTACTGCCGTAAGACGGCATGAAGAAAGGTTTGAGAAAATAAGAGGTAGACACAACGCTTTGTATGGATTCCGTAAACATAGCCGCTTCGACCCACCGGCGACCGACGACGCTGGTAGACCTCGCGGTCCTGCCGCATTGGAAAGGAATATGATAGATTACTAATATTACTATCGGCTACCAAAACCTATTTGGAACTCGTAAGTGTTTACTATACAGTATAATAAATAAGATATTTTCAACTACTTATTTAATTTCCACGCCAGTGTCATTGAATGTAGTACTTAGAGTTTTGATGGTTTGTTTCTTTGCTTATGTAAGAGTTACGAAGATATTATCCAAGAATCATTGAACTTGCCTACACTCGAACTATTAGGTACCTAGGTAATCCGTTATAACTATCAGAGTTTAAATAATTATTCAAGGAAGCCACAATTCAGAATTTAACGTTTTTTTAAGTGTTGTAATAAAAGGAGCGCGCGCTGCGAAGGCCGCGCTGCGGTTCATTGTACCGTGCGGATCAGCTGTGCTCGATCATGCCTACTTTTAATTGAAGATAGTTTGTAAAAGTAATAAAATGAAGTCATGGTATGAAAAAAAACGAAAAAAAGCTTTTATTTTTTTACAATATAAAATCCTAATTAAGCACATTCTTTACACTTGACCCAACCACTCCACGAAGTCCTGGCAGTTAATTTGATTCCACCTTATATATATGACTCAAATGATATTAAATGAAATTGAAAAAAAAAAGAAGAAAAGACGAACGTACGTACGAAAGAACGTTCGGGCGTCGGGCGCGAAAGTACTGCCCCCGGGCCGGGACGGGAGGGAGCCAGCTAGCTGGGAACCGATACCAACCAACGATGGTTGGATGAATTTATCAATCAAACAAACGAACAAAAATCATCATCATCATCATCGGCGGTAGTCGTCTCGACGGACGTGGCGGCGGAATAGAGAAACAAATAATGAAGAAGGAAAAGAAAAACGTTACGCGTGTCCGTCCGTGTGGTATACAACTATACAGTGTGAAGATGGCAGATTTCATCCATGTTCGTGTCGTGCGTGGTGTGGTTTCCTTGTTTAATTTTGTTTCAAAGCGATAGATAGATAGATGGATAGGTAGGTAGGTAGGTAGGTACGTGCTTAACAGTACCTCACAGCTTACCCCGTCTACCTCACGCGCGGGGACAAGCCGTATGACAAGAGTAATAGACATCCCATCATCGCCCCTCCCGGCGCCCTCCACCGCTCACCCTCAAGACCCACGCCGTCGTACCCTACACAGAGGCAACATGCCTCTTGGCGGAGACGAGAAACGCGCAAGACTGGGCCCGTCGCCAAAGAAGACATCCTCCGACTCAGATGCCGATGACTCAGCATCCGAGTACGATATGGAAGGGCTAACCAACACATTCCTGCCCCTAACCCAACGTGCCTCAAAACAAACTCCATCCACCGCTGACTGCAACCCACCTCAGCATGCCACCATAGCGCCGCCGAGCCCCATGGGAACGCCGCTGAGAAGGAGCTTCGCCGAAGCACTAGCAACTCCACCTCTCCCTACGCAGGCTACACAACAACAATCCCAAGAACCAATGCAGGTACCATCCACCAGATCTAACAACCCACCCATTGTGGTTGAGTCACTCCCGCAATGGACTCATCACTTTAAAAACTGCACTCACTACTCGGACACCCACCCAATGCGAGACGGTTCGGTAAGGGTCTGCGATTTCTTTCTAAATCGGCAGAGGAATTCCGTGCTGTGCAACGTTACCTCTGCGAAGCTGAGAAGCACGACAGTACCATCACGTGGTACTGTTACGCACTCCATGAAGAACTCCCCACCAAGGTGGCGATCCGAGGTCTGCCTGCTGACACACCTCCCGAGGACATCATCAAGGCCTTAAAAGATAAAGATTTCCCTGCGGTACACGCGAGACAGATCCGAGCCAGGCGAGGACGCCCAGGCTGCCTCTTCCACGTCCTACTGGAAAACCTGCGCAATGAAGAGTTGAGCCGTCTTTACTCAACAGACGAGCTCCTCTACATGCCAGGCATCACAATCGAGGCCTGGAAACCACGTGCCGCCCCAGCCCAATGCCACAGGTGCCAAGCATTTGGCCACAGCTCCCTGAGCTGCCATCGGCCGGCCAGATGCGTTCGCTGCGCCGGAGACCACATCGCTGCAGACTGCCCGCGCGAACGCTCCGAGCCCCCCACCTGCGCGAACTGCGGGCAGCCTCACCCCGCCAACAACCGTAGGTGCATAGCTTTTCTGCGGGAAGTAAGGCGAACTGGCACGCGTGTCCCCCCACCCATCCCGGGGGAGACCGCGCGCGTCTCACCACAGCGTTCCTCAATCGCGCCACCAAGCGCTGACATGAGGGACACCCAACAAGGCCCCACCCTAGCGCCCCCCGCTAACCCGCCTACAGAGCGGGGGGCTCCAGCGCCATCCAGGAGACGCCGAAGACGTCGTCGTCAACAAACGATCGATGCCGAAACAGATGACTATTTCGCCCACCCGTGGGAAAGACCAGCACCCACTCAAACCCAACAGTGGACAGCATCCACCAACCAGCCACTACCGGATTTTCAGCAAGGGGGGGGCATCAATCTATCGACCAGTCAAACGTTCCTGCCAACCAGCCAGCCCACCCAACCAACCTGCCAGCCCAGTCTGACAATCCGGCAGCCCACCAAACAACAGGTCAGCCAACCCTCCAGCACTATGGCCCCCCCCCATCCCAACTTGCCCACCCCCCAACACTCAAGACACGACCAACGTCGCGCGGGAGACAGCAGAAAATCCAACAGACTCCCCCCATGCACCCACCACCACCTCCACCAGTCAATGCCTACCATCCTCCAACCAACGGACTCCTCCCTGCAGAGATGGTAGGTAGTACACATGTTACAGTCAATCATCGTAGAGATCAATTCAGGAACCGAGCCAACCATGGCGCTAACCAGAGTCCTAACATGGCACCTCTTCTCCCACCCTCCACGCCAACCACAGTTCCCTCAACATTACGCATAGACCACGACGCCCGAAGAAGTGCCACCTGCTCACCAGATGGCAACCCAGCACACGCCCCATCCCCTGTGTCCCCAAACCAACGCGGCGACCACAGTGCAGGCGATCCAATTGCTACTGAACATTCTCCAGGGGATGTCAGCCGACATCAATCGTGGCGTCGACCCGATCACGACCGTCCTCCACGCCGTGAACTGGCTCATGCAAGGAGCCAGCCTACAACCCTCCGGTTGATGTATTGGAACCCGGGAGGAATCGGCCCCCACACAAACGAACTCCGCCTGCTCGCCCAGACCCACAACATCCATGTAATACTACTGGGCGAAACTCATCTAAAAAAGAACTCTCGTTTTAATCTCCCTAACTACGTTAGTTACCGCCGCGACGAGGAAAGTCCAGAAGGGATCGCTTACCGCGGCACGGCGGCACTAGTTAGGAGAGATATTATCCACGCAGAGCTACCGTGGCCGAACTACACTATGATAAGATCCATCGGTGTTACATTGAAGGTGGGCGGAGCCGAGACAAACATCTACGCAGCGTACCGCCCCCCCTCCCGCACCATCGACCCTACCGATCTGGATAACATTTTCGTTGACGCCAAATCCACCATACGGGCGACCTAAACTCCAAGAATACTGCATAGGGGTCGAACCTAACCAACTCGAAGGGCCGTCGACTATACAACGCCATAACGACCCGTAACATCGAGGCGATCGGACCTGATCAACCCACACATATTCCTACCGACAGCAACCGAATCCCAGACGTCATCGACATAACCCTATTCAAGAACATATCGGCGCCGGTCAATGTCGAAGTTCTCCATGGCACAGCTACGCATCACCAGCCCATACTTGTGACTATCGATATGCTACCAGATGCAAAACTTCCCCCCCCCCCCCCACCCCGCACTAAGACGAATTGGGCGGCGTACAGGAAGGACTTGTGCATCCTCACCACCACAAACCCACTTTCAACTCCAGCCGACATCGACTGTGCGGTTATTGAACTCACCCAAACATTGTTGGAAGCGAAAAACAGACCCACCTCACTAGTGGATTCGTGCCGCAGGACTACTCTTCCCTGCGGTCATCGCGCGCGACTTAAAAGTCGAGGCGTTTGATGACGTCATTAAACGATTGGCAAGGCGTATGTACGACCGCGCCGACCAGGGAGGACACACCGACCTGCACAACATCGCGCCCACGATCCCGGTTCAGCCATTTACCAGGAGACCACTTCCAGGAGCAGCATCCTCTCGCCACTACCCCAACCAACCCCCTCCCTTCCTCCAATCTCACAACCACCCCAACCCCAAACATTACCTGCCTCATTCCCCGACTGCACTAGACGTGACCCGCTCGCTGGCGCTGCCTGGGCCTCCCCTTCTGGGGTCTCACCCGGCATGCCGACCGCGCCGAGGGTCGCGCAGCAGTCCTCCAGGCAGGGGGATGCTGACATCAATCAACATCACACCCACCGACATCACTCAATCTGAATCCAACAACAACCGAAGTTTGTTACATCGTTACGCGACGGCTGCCGTCCGGCGGCACCCAATCACCGTGGGGAAGCATCCCCACGAGAAGAAGCCCGATCAAGAGTGCTTTAATTCGAATCGAACCCCATAAAATGGGAAGAAACCCCCCAACAATGTGTTAACTTCAGTTTTGCCGGTGCGCAACTAGCTGGTTCGGATGCGAACAAAGCGACCAATGAGGGCGCGGCTTTACGAGCGCAGAAACAACCCCCCCCCCCCCCCCCGCTCCGCGCGCGCATGCGGTCCCCCCGCCGTCGTCGTGATAAGTTTCGTTTGCAATGTGTGTATACATAGATGTCATCCTTTTCTTTATTCTTATTTTTTTTTCTTTTGCCTGCAGAACGAATGTGTATATAGGGTACAGTCGATGGCGCATCAACGTGCACAAATTTGCCTTTTGGCTCTACCTTATGACGTCGCAATAGGTAGTAGGGTTTCATTTTTGTGGTAGCTTGATGTGCTGTCTACTGTACACGCCCTGACCTATCCGCCGGAGGAGCAAAAAAAAAACGCCACCCCGTATCGAACATTTTTTTTTATGACAACGCACGGCGCAGCGCTACGCTACGCAACGCCCCGACGACATATATTATCCATCCGTTGTGTACGCAATACATGTGCTAGCAACCATCCAAGTAAGTAACTAACTAACTAAGTAAGTAAGTAAGGAAGTAAGTAAGTAAGTGAGTAAAATAAATAAATAATTTTCTATAACCTAGGACGTACAGTACTTCTTAGAAACAATCCTCAAAATGTTATATAGGGTCTTTCAACAAGGACGGGTAGATGTTGACAGGGTGTGGCGGCAATGTTCTTTTGAGGGCATCTGTCAAATCTGTTGTATTTTGGTGTGAATGTAAAAAAAAAAAAAAAATATTTTATTCAGTCACTGATGCCAAATCACCATGGCAAGTTACACGATCGAGCAGCATGTCCAAATAATTAAACTTTATTATCAAAATAAGTGTTCATTAGTGCAAACGTTTGTGCTCATTGCGTCCGTTTCACGGCAGACGCGGTAGCCCTTCAAAGACGACAAAAGTCCCCAACGTTTGGTAGCCAAATTCGAGACAACCGGTTCGGTAAACAACCAACCAACACCCTTACGTCAATGGAACGCCAGGTCGGCCGATAACATCGACGCTGTCCGTCAGTGTACAGGAGACTCCGAGGCAGTCGATTTCTCACAAGAACTCGAACACCCGTAGAAGATCCAACTGACCCAGCAGCTCAAAGTTAATGACCACAGGCAACGCCGTTTGTTCGCTCAGTGGACTTCGGAACGTTTGGAAGAGGACCCCGATTTTGGCCGAAAAATAATAGGGTTATCTCTCGCAGAAGTGATGTGAATTTGCCGCCAAGATCGTGTGATTTGACTCCACTAGACTTTTTCTTGTGGGGTTTTCTGAAGTCGCAGATCTATGTTAATAAGCCGCAATCGACCGATGACCTGAAAGTGAATATAAAGCAATGCCCTTGGTCTGTATCAGAGCACCGGACGCAGTTCGTCGTGTACCTTCGAGTCGTCCGGTCGAGTGTGCTCCGCTGAGCAATCGCGTTGAGCCCCGATCGGCTCCCGTCGTGTATCATCGGCTGTTCTCGACGCGCACCGCGTGTGTAGTGTTATTTCAAACAAATTAGACAGTGACTATTTCCGCGATATTGACGCTCTAAGAGTTTATGAGTAACGTGTTTACAGAAGTATGTAGTTTATTGCAAGTAAAAAAGTTAAATTCTACTGCTTACCATCACGAAACGCTGGGAGCACTAGAAAATACGCATAAACATTTAGGCGCTTATCTTCGAATAATGTGTAGTAATAACAAAACAGACTGGAGTAGTTGGTTAAGTTATTGGTGTTTCTCTTTTAACACCACTGTTCATACAGAGACACAATACACTCCTCACGAGTTAGTTTTCGGAAAATTATGCAATTTACCAAGCAATTTAAGTACTTCTGTCGACCCTCTTTATTATTACGATAGTTATCCTAAGGAATTTAAATTTAGATTACAGAAAGCACAGGTAGATGCTAGGAATAATTTGTTATTAAGTAAGACTAACAGAAAACTAACATACGATAAGAAAATTAATACACTAACATACAAACCAGGTGACTTTTTACTTATTAAAAATCAAGTTGGCAATAAGTTAGATCCAATTTGGAATGGTCCTTTTGTAGTTATAGAGGATATGTCACCTAATGTAAAAATTGTTAAAAATAATAAACAATATATAATTCATAAGAATAATACCAAATTGTTTCAGAAGTGAATTTAAACCTAATTTATATTATTGTAAACTTAATAAATGTAAAAAGAAATGTAACTTAGTAGTGTAAGAGGTATAATAAGTGTATTTTATTAAGTGTAACATGCAGGTTCATCAACCATATACGTCACATTTTTTTTTCTTCTTCTCCGGGGGTAAAGGCTGACTTTCGGGGGAGGTGTAATATAGTCGTAATTTACACTTGTACCGTAACTTACCGTTACGCTCTGCAACACGACGTATGTCGCTGATGACCTACATTAGTTTAGTTAAATAAGATGTAATTAATTATAATCGCTCTCTTGTGTTGTAACATCGGACAATACAACATGTTACCACGAACAACTGGTTTCACTTAACAAGTACCCAAGTCCCATCTACTTCACCACCTTTTGAGCACGTCTTGTGTTGTTTGCTGAAGTACTGCGTTTTTCATCTCTGGTTTCATCACTCACCCCTATGGGGGGGCGCGTGGACTACGGGTTTAGTCGAGAACTATTTCCCGGGCTTCTTCTCGAGAAACTGCACCGGGCTTCTTCTCGAGAAACTGCAGTCCCTCGGGCGCTGGGTGCCGCTGGACAGCGGCCGTAAGACGAACGGAAGAGCAGCGATGCGGTAGGTCCGTCTATTGCACTTAAAAGTCGCTAATTGCGAACGTCCACTCTAACCACTGTGTTGAAATATTTGTATGCCTTCTTGGCTTAATAATGGCCGCTCCGCCCCTTCGGCGTTATGCCCTCGTTGGGTGTTCTGCTGCACGGCCCTCGGCGCGGTCAGCATACCGGGTGAGACCCCAAGAGGGGAGGCCCAGGTAGCGCCTGCGAGCGGGTCGTGGCTTACGCAGATTGGGTGAGGGGGGGGTTGTAATGCGGTTGGCGGGGTGGGGGAGGAATGTTATGATGGGGGTGGGGTGGAAGTAGGGATGGACGAGGGCTCGCATCTGTGTAGGGGGCGGCGGATCGTTAGCTGAGAACTGGGAGGTGTGATGGGTGCGATGGTGGTCAGATGGGTATGGGCGCTATTGTCGGCGCGGTCGAACATGCGTCGCTTCATTCCCTCGATGACGTCATCTAGCGTTTCGATGCGCAGGTCGCGCGCGATGACGTCATTGCGGACGTATCGACCAGCGCCGGCGATGGTGCGAGCAGCCCGGTTCTGGATAGCTTGCAGACGGGATCGCTGCGTCTGGGTACAAAGATGGTACCATGCGGGCCCGGCGTAGATGATAACCGGCCGCAGGTACTGTTTGTATACACGGAGTTTTATTTTCTTAGGCGGCTTCGATTTAAATATATGGTGGAACCTCCCACGCACTCGGTGGCCGGCTGCTGCAACTCGTTCGATGTGGTCGGTCATATGGAGGGTACGGCTCAATGTCACCCCCAAGTACTTGACCGAACTCTGCCACGCGACACGGCCACCCGCCATTTGGACAGCCACTCCGGTAACAGGTTGAGCTGGCGCTGCATGCGGGCTGCGGCGGTCTTGGGCCACGCCGACGACGTAAAATAAGCACTGTCGTCGGCAAAGAGGGCCAGTTCGACTCTGGGCTCCCAGACCTGTAAGTCGGAATTTATGGAAGGGAGATCATTGGTGTATACGCCATAGAGTAGTGGTGACAGGACGCTGCCTTGCGGCACGCCTGCCAGGATGGGGTGCTCGGCGGATCTCTCCCGCTCCACGGAGACATAAAAACGCCTGCAACTTAGGTAAGTGGCGATTAGGTGTATTAAGGCCGGTGGAAATTTGGCTGTATTGAGCTTATGGAGCAGACCGGGGTGCCAGACCCGGTCGAATGCCTTCTCCACATCCAAAAAGACAGCAACAGTACAGTGGGCCTTGTTCATGGCGGTCGACATATGGTGAAGCATCCGGGTTAATTGGAGAGAAGTGGAGTGGCCGCTACGGAAGCCGTATTGCTCCTCGCACGGTTGGTAATGCTTCGCTAGTCGTCGTAGTAGCAATCGCTCGAATAGCTTGGAGAGGTGGTTTAGAAGCGTTATCGGTCTATAACTGGATGGGCGGCGTCTATCTTTCCCTTCCTTCGGGATGACGATTACCTTCCCCAGTTTCCACGGGGAAGGAAAATAATGATGTCGGAGCGCGGCATTAAATATTGCAGCCCAGGACGCATAGGCGCGGCGAGGTAGCATCATCAGTGCGGGCGGAGGGAGGTTGTCGGGGCCTGGCGCCTTCCGCCTGTTCAGTCGCATAGCGACCTCCCTCACCTCTTTAGGAGAGATAAAGTAATCGCCCGGGAGGGCGGGGGGTGGGGTGTCCAGTAGCTCCCTTACTTCGGACTCCACCCGTCTATGGTGGTTCGCCGCTGTCGGGTCAGCTGGGTGTGGTGAGAATTGGTTCTCCAGGTGAGCAGCCAGGAGGGCGGCCCGATCGTGGGCTGAGTACCGGCGGTTACCAATTTCATCAAGTAGAGGGCAGGAGGCTGGAGTCGATTTGGTCGAACGCCTAATTAACTTGTTAAGGCAGGCGGGGTCGCCCGACGCCCTGTCTAGGGCGGCTTCCCATGTATCACCCCTCCATATCTGGACCAGTCTAGTGGTTTCAGCGGTCAACCTGTTGATCTCTGCTTTCTATCGTGGGCACCTAACTTGAGCACACACAGCTTCAACAGGGACCGCTTCCTACTAATCTTATCGTTAATAAACGATGGGAGGGGTGTGCGCTTGTAACACCGTCTGGGTTTAGTAGATTTTGCCATGGAAGAGAGCATTGCGTCGGTGAGCTGTTTTACCGACGCGTCTATGTCGGAGGGCGATCGGAGGGGGCCGGCCGGCGGAAAATTCGCTAAGTCTCTCTTGTAGGCGAGCCAGTCCGTTGTATGGCGGGGCGGTTGAAAACATACCCCGCTAGTTGCCTAACCGATGTTTATTAATATGGGAAGGTGTTGCGTACTGACTTCAGGCGCAGACAGCTTGACGCCTTCGTGTGAACCGGTCGCGTGTGCTCCGCTGAGAAATCGCGTTGAGCCCGATCGGTCTTCGTCGTGCACTCTCGCCCGTCTCCGCCGCGCTCCGTGCGCCGCGCTGCCCCGCGCACCGCTCCCTGCGTTCGCGTGTGCAGTGCCACCTTGTACGAACATAGACAGTGACTATTATCCGCGATAAGACGCTTTTCTGTAGTGATCGTCCTTTCTGTGTTACGTGTTGAATCACCACGTTTTTAACTATGCGTAAAAACAAAAGTGTTTCCCCAGAGTGTTGTGCCTTATATAAGATTCCCCACCCAAACCTCACTACCCCCACCATACCTCCCACTACTCTCGCCGTTCCCTCACCTACTAGTGAAATTGTATTTCCCCCCCCATCCCCTTTGTTGGTAAATTCACGATAAATCCCAACAAAACTCTGCCGGAAAAGAAGCCCCCGGACCGCCCGAGGATATCACCGCCCAGTCGGGCCAGTTTATCGGCTCCTGGCACCCACAGAGCGAGTGCTAAACCCGCACCTGCTCCTACGTCGAAGCCCGCCGCGCATTCAAGACGCGCCGCGACACCCCTATTCACGCGCGCTGCCGTGAGCTGCCCCAGCGGGACTGTTGAACAACCCCGCCCAAGCACCTCATCAGGCGTGCCCCCTCGCGACCCCCGTCGCCGACTTGAAGAAAAAGACGACCTCCCAGCTGGGGACGAGAAGCGTCCTCGCCACGGCCGTACTCCACCCAAACCGGCGTGCGCTCCTGACGCCGCCCGCCCCAACTCACCCTATGATGACATTGTTGATGCCCTGGCCGGGATTGAAGGACCCCCCAGTCCTCTCCCGTCCACTTTTGATGCTGACGAAACGAGGTCTACGGTATACGTCGGAGTGCAGCCGCTAGATATCAGCGACTCCGACCCGCTTTCCTATGCGCAGGTAACCGCCTCACAAACCTCATCACCCACTCCAACCACTGCGCGTTCCCAAGCAGGATCGCCCACACCGACGACTCAGCAATCCAGACCCAAAGGGTACCCACCCCTAGTAGTGGAGCATTTACCCAACTGGCCTACCCATCTCAAAGCTTTAAAAAGGGCCATTGGACAGACTCCTAACGCCCGCCCCTTTAAAAACGGCATCCGGTTTCTACCCAAAACAGAAGTGGAGTTCCGTATCACTCAACGATACTTAACTAACCTCTCCGAAAGTATCGCGGATTTAGCTTGGTACTGTTTTTCCCCGGAGGAGGACCGACCTACCAAAGTCGCGTTAAAAGGGATTCCGGCGGATACGCAACACTCCGATATAAAAGAAGCCCTTGAAGAGCTGGGCTTCACCGTCACCCACATAAGAGGCATCCGAGGAAAAAGGGGAAGACTAGGGTGTGTTTTCCATGTCCAACTCACCCACCTGAATACCGACGAGTTAACCCGGCTCTACGAAGTCGATGAAATTTTGGGTATGCCGGGTATTATAATAGAGGCCTGGAGGCCGAGAAGCGGCCCCTCGCAATGCCACCGCTGCCAGACGTTCGGCCACAGCTCAGAAAATTGCCATCGCCCGATCAAATGCGTGAGATGCGCGGGTGAACACGCCGCTGCCGACTGCCCGCGCGACCGCGCTGACCCACCGACCTGTGCAAACTGCGGCAAGGATCACACAGCTAATGACCGCCGGTGCAAGGCGTTCCTAGCCGCTGCACGCCGCAGCAACACCCGCACGCAGCCGCCTCTACCTCCCTCCGCCGCACCACCGCCTCCTGCCCCACGCAGTGTCGACATGAGGGATACTCAGCCGGGCGCTACGCTAGCCCCTCCGGCCAACCCTCCCACGCAACGCGGCGCCCTCGTGCCGTCAAGACGCCGGCGACGCCGCTGAGCCAGAGCTCAAGAAGCCACCACCACACCAAGAGGGTGTGCCCCCCCGCATCCCAAGCGGGCTTCCATCACCCCCTCCCCGCAAACACAGCGGGTTTTCATCCCGGGGGGGCACCACCACAACCCCCATCTCACTCGCACCTCCAACGGAGCGCCCTGATACCTCCTCTGGTGCCCCCCCCGCCCTCTTCACACCCCTATTATCACATTCCCCCGTCCGCGCACCCACAGCGGCCCTCGGCCCCGCGCCCGGACCCGCGCCTCGTTCGAGATGCGCCTCAACAAACGGACTACTACCAAGACCCTCCATCCGTATTCAGACCTCTGCCTCAAAGGCAACCACGCCCTCACAGAGCGCCACAAGCGACTCCAGCGACCACCACTCAACACACCTACTACCATCAACCCCCATCCCAGCACAACACGTCGGCGGCGCTCCTTCAAGCCCTGCAGATGTTCGTCGGTGTACTTCAGGGGATGATAATGGAGATTTCCAACGGAGTCGACCCAACAACCTCGACTCTGAACGCAACACGGAGGCTCACCCAGGGAATCCAAAGGTACTCAGGATCGCATACTGGAACCCAGGAGGAGTAAAGCCCCACATAAATCAGCTTCGCCTTTTAGCCCAGACGCAGGATTTACATCTTATCCTACTGGGCGAAACATTTTTGAAACCCACAGACAAGCTGTCAGTACCCAACTATACCATCTACAGGCAGGACGAAGTTACTCCACCATTCCGTGGCACAGCGGTCCTAGCCCGGAAAGATTTGATTCACAGTGAGCTTCCGTGGCCCGACTATACGAACATCAGATCCATTGGCGTCATGATAAAAGCGGGTGGGTCCGAGCTCAAAGTCTATGCGGCTTACCGGCCCCCCAACACCGGCATTTACCCAGATGACCTTGACCGTCTCTTCACAGACGCCTCCCCCACCCTGGTCATGGGCGACTTGAACGCCAAGCACCCCTCCTGGGGGTCAAACATCGTCAACACGGATGGTCGTCGCCTACTTCTAGCTGCGTCCGATAGAGACATAGAAGTCATAGGCCCAGCTGAACCCACACACATCCCCTCGGCCCCCAGGTCGCGGCCCGATACCATTGACATCGTATTGGTAAGGAACGTTCGGGCGCATATTAACATAGAGTCGTTATATGGGCCGGACACTCAACATCAACCCGTATTACTCACCCTGGACGCAACCCCGGACGCAGTGATACCACCACCGCCCCGTTTCAAGACAGATTGGGAGGCGTATGCATCGGAGATGGCAAACCTTTCTACGCCTGGCCCCCTCTCCACGACAGTTGAGATCGATGCGGCGGTCTTAAAACTCACGGCGGAGATGCGCGAGGCGATCGAACGAAACTCCACGATACAAACATTCTATCAGAGGCCGCCTCTCCCAACGCACATTAAACGACTAGTTCAAAAGAAAAAGGAGCTTCTCACATTGTGGGCGCGAACACGCTGCCCCCGCCTTAAAATTGAACTAAACAAAACGGCCGCCAAAGTCGCCTCCTTGGTTAAGACATGGAGAGGCGACTCGTGGCAGGCCGCCTTAGATAAAGCTACGGAGGACCCTACCCAGCTATACAAACTCCTGCGTCGATTCACAAAGCCGACAGCGTCCACGTGTCCTCTTCTAGACGACGATGGAAACAGGCGCTACTCCGCGCAAGATAGAGCCAACCTCCTCGCTGCCCATTTAGAAGGACAATTTACCCCTCATCCCGCCGACCCAGAAGCCACTCCATTTCACGACCATATACAGCATCAGGTAGAACAACTGCTGACCGCACCACCTCCGCCCCTCCCAGGACGCGTCTATATCTCACCATCAGAGCTGAGAAGAGTGATCACCCGTCTAAATAGAAGGAAGGCCCCCGGCTGCGACAACATTCCACCTACAGCTATAGCATCTCTACCTAGGCGTGCCATAGCCACATGGACCAGAGTGATGAACGCTGCACTCCGCCTTAGTCATTTTCCCACTCCATGGAAAAACGGCAAGATCATTATGATACCAAAACCTGGCAAAGACAAGCGCCGTCCAGAAAATTTCCGCCCGATCACTCTCCTTAGCCACATGGCTAAGGTTTTTGAACGACTATTACTGAGCCGCATCAACCCCTACTGCGAACTGCGAGAAGAGCAGTTTGGATTTCGTAGAGGGCACTCTACCTCCCTGCAATTAGCACGCCTCACGCATCACTTAGCATCTGCCATTAATAAGGACCACTGTACGGTGGCTGTATTCCTGGATGTAGCTAAGGCCTTTGATAGAGTATGGCACCCAGGCCTAGTCTACAAGTTGAGCTCTACAGACGTACCCAAGGCCTTAGTACACCTCATCGCCGACTTTTTAAGCGAGCGCTCTTCCGTTGTGTCCGTAGAATCCAGCGAGTCAAGCGAGCGACCCATCACCGCGGGCGTGCCGCAGGGCAGCGTCCTCTCGCCGACCCTCTACGGCCTCTACACGAACGACGTCCCCTCCATAAACGCGAGCCTCAAAGAATGGGAACCTAGAGTCGAGCTGGCCTTGTACGCAGACGACAGTGCATTTTTCACGTCGTCCGCCTGGCCGAGCATGGCGGCCAGGCGTATGCAGAAACAGCTCGACCTGCTACCAAAATGGCTAGCAGACTGGAGGATAGCGGGCAACGTCAGCAAAACAACCGCACTTCAAACTACGGCCAGAAGGACACCACCCCAACTCAAGCTCCTGGGACAACCCATTGAATGGAGCAATGAGGCCACATACCTAGGAGTGATAGTAGACCGCTCACTCCATATGGTGAAACACATCGATAAGGTCACGACGTGGGGGAGACGTGCACGAGCGGCCCTCTACACCATATTAAAATCCAACATACCCACTAAGATTAAAGCCAACATTTACAAGCTCTACATAAGGCCGATCCTAACCTACGCCGCTCCAGCCTGGTACGCCTTCTGCTCCCAGAAGCAGCGCCGACGCTTAGACACGGTGCAAAGTCAGACTCTCCGCATCGCTACCGGAGCGGGCAGATACGTCCGCAACGACGTCATCGCGCGCGACCTCAAAGTCGCGCAGCTTGATGACGTCATAGTCAGCATTGCTAGGAAGATGTTCGACCGTGCGGACCACGGCGCTCACACCCACCTGCAAAACATAGCGCTTTCAGAAAACATCTCACGGAGCAAGAAAGCAGCGCCTCGCAGCGTGCTTGCGCCCCGCCAATCCCTCCACCCCCCATCTCCTACCTCCCCCTCTACAACATCCTATCACCCACTACTACAACCCCCTGACTGTACAAGTCGCGGCTCGCTCGCTGGCGCTACCTGGGCCTCCCCTCCTGGGGTCTCATCCGGTATGCAGACCGCGCCGAGAGACGCGTGTGAGATTAAGTTAAAAAAAATTGAATAAAAAAGAAAAGAGTTAGAATACTAAAAAAAAGTATTTTAATCTCATTTAACAAATAATCATAGAAAGATTTAAGCAAATAAGAAGAATGTCATGGAATAACATTTATTATAACATTTATCAATAAAATTTAGTTGAACATAAACTATCCAAAATAACTTAATTTACATAAACATTTAGTAAAATAGTGTGGAGCTATCCAAAATAACCTTATTAAAACATTTCTAAATATCAAGTAACAAAGCAAGGTATACACTTTACTAATTTAATTCTGGGTTCGATAATAAGAACATATTGTACCTATATACCAACACACAAGCGGTACATAGTATGTCTTCCTAACATGTACCAAATGTTGTATACTTAGCTTAGGTCCGTGCGGTGCGGCTGCTGCGAAGCAAGTGGGCCGAGTACGACCGGAGCACAGTCTTTTATAGGCGGTGACAAACAAGTGAGTCACATCGGACGATATTCTCTGACGTCATTCATTTGTCTCTATTTAACAATATCTTTCAAATTGACTATGAATTAATTATATCAAAAGAGATTCAAAGGAGGTTAACTAGGATATTAAGCTTTTAATTGCAAAAATAACTTAATAGGAACAAATTGTAAGGTTATGTATACAACACACATTGATTAAATTGGAGATATTAATGGATATATGAAAACAGAGTTTAGATTACTTAAAGGTTGGTTTTTGCTTTGGTAAATTATATGATTCCTATTGAAAACAATTTGTCATTTACATACAAGAAAATCACTCAAACTATCAAGAAAAAGATGCTTTTCTTTAAGGTAAACAAGAAAACATGTGTAAAATACTTAATTATCATACTTTATAGTTAATAAATCTAACACGCGCATCAGTCCCCCCCCCCCCCCCGCGCAACGCGAGAGTGACAAGGAGGCGGTTGTAACACAATTCCTCATATAAGCGACTCTCGTCGCCACCTTAAACTATTTAATCTGTTACAGATTCTACAATTACCACGGGGTAGTCACCCCGTGAGAAGATGCCCGGGTAGGAGCAAAGCTCAAACCAGTACCTGCTCGCAGCAGAAGAATACCCGAGAGACTGCCTTCACATTCCGCTTCGAGCCGCCGTGCGCACCAGTTGTCCCCGTATCCAGGTAATCCAGATAATCCGCCCCCTAGCGGCGCTCGCCACACTTCGCTCGCCTTCCGCGTGAAACGCTCCAGTTGAAGCCGAAGCGCTCCTGACTCGCCGATCCGGGCGGATAGGCAGCCGCTTGTTGCGAGCCTTCTCGCGACCAGCGGTACTCGCGTCAGATCGCGACTCTCTCTTTTGCGCACCGCGGCAATCGTTAGGGCAGCCGCTAGTTGCGAAACCTTTCGCAATTAACGGTTTTTACTTCCGTTTTTTCGGTTGTAATCGTTCCGGGTTAGCTGGAACCCTTTGTTTGTACTAAAATAAAGGGTTCCTCTTCCCGCCCGCGTCTTGCGTCGACGGATACCTAGCGGTGCTAACGAATTCGGCGGAGCAATCCCGGTTTGCTCTCTAGGGCCCTTCAGGCTCTAGGAAAACAAAAGGCCAAGTCCCATTGCACTTGGGCTTAGCCCAAGGGGTTTGGCAGGCGGCTATCCGTTTAGAGATACCTGCCCTCGGTCGCGTCACCCCCCCCCTCCCCCCTGCCACCCGGCAGGGGGTGTCTCTTGCTTTAGTCTTTTTCTTGTTTCTTAATCTTTAAGTATTAGTTTTCCAGCTCACGAAATGGAGTCTTCGGACCCAAGTGAGCTCATCAACGAGCTTTCGGGTGTCGACCCGCTACTTTCGCAGCTCCCTGCGAGTAGTGTGGCGGCACTCCTCGCCTTTTTTGAGGCGCGGTTCGGGCCCCAGCCCGTGGCCGTGCAAACCCAGATAGGAACCCAGCGATCCCAACGATCCCTTCCTATCGTCCTTTCCTCCCCGGCGTCTCCAGACGCGCAGGGGATTCTACGGTCACCCATCCCGACCGTGACCAGACCCAACAACAGCGACATGGATTGCGAATTCCTCGCATCCAAGCGCTCGGCCCCGAGGCACACGCCTCCCTTCTCGTCCGACTCTGCCGATGAGTCTTCTTCCACGCTCACCGATGGTTTCACCACGGTAGAGGGGAAACATTCTAAGCGCATTAAGCGCAGGAAGAATGTTTCTCTGCCCGCCACTCCAGTGGCTTCCACCACCACCTCAGCCGCCCCAGTTAAGGCAGCCCCTACGGCCCCGAGCAGGTCCACCGGGGAGCTGCCCCGCGCCGCCCCGACTCCACGCCCATCCACCTCGCGTGATGTGACATCACCGAGGTGCGTTAAGTGCCTCATCCCACACCTGATAAAGGAGTGCTCTCGCACGAGAGACTCCCCCACACCTCCCGACTGTGTGCTGTGTGGGCAATCCGGCCACCCAGCGAACTATAGGGGTTGCTCTCGCGCCCCTCGCCCCAAGCCTCCAAAGGCTAAAAAGCCTATCCGGGGACCAAAGGCATCTTCTCAGAAGAAGAGGCCTTCTGGCCCCCCGGCCCCTACTAAGCCTTCGCTGGCAAATTTTGCCACCCCTACCTAAAGGGGTGGGACAGCCACTCCAGACCCCCCATGCCGGCCTCCGGACCGGCCTGGGGACCAGCCCCTCCGGCACCGGCCCCTAGGCCGGCCTGGGGCCCAGCTCCCAAGGCGACGCCGCCTAAGGCGGCTCCCGCCTCCCAAGCTCCGAAGTCATACCTTATGGATGACTTCTCCATCATTTTCACCACGATGCAAGGCATCAATATCAATGAGATATCGGCCTTGGCATCTAAACTCAGGATGGCCCTAAACGCCCAACAACGGCTTCTAGCTCTCTGTGAGCACGAAGCCCTTCTCCGTTCCCTTAACTAAGGTCCGCAATGTCAGGAAGGATCCCATCTTCTTCTTCTTCTCCGACTGTACCAGTCGCTCCTCTCACCGGTCGAGTGAAACCTAGAGGTGTTTCGCTTATCTCTTTCAATACCCGCTCCCTGCGCAAAAACATTCCCGAGCTAAGGGTGTTTCTGCGCGAAAGGGACCCCGACCTTGTCCTCCTTCAGGAAACATGGCTCAAACCGTCTATACGGAAAGGGCTATCGATTCCTTCATACTCCCTAGTCAGAAATGACAACTTCACCCCAGCGGACCAGAACCGCAGGGAAATTGTCTCTGGTGGCACGGCGATCTACTACAAAAGATCGCTTCACTGCTCACCAATCCCCACTCCTGCTCTCTCTAACATGGAAGCCACGGTATGCAGACTGGCTATGTCGGGTCACAGAACACTGATCATAGCTTCTGTCTACATACACGCTGGCACCACTCCATTGCGGAGCGACTTCGAGTCCCTTCTGTCTTTGGGCGACTCAGTCATTCTGTTTGGAGACTTTAACTCCAAGCACACTGACTGGACCTGCCGTAAGACAAACACCGGCGGGCGGCGTCTGCTTCAGATCACACATGATCTCGAATTAGACGTCTTCAGCCCGTACGAACCCACCCACTACCCAGACAACCCACAGAATGATCCCGACGTACTAGACTTCGCTCTAGTCAAGGGAGTCTCCCTCCCATTTAGGACGATTGAGACCCTCCAAGACCTCGGGTCCGATCACAGGCCGGTTTCCCTCATTATGGGAAACAAAGAGCCAACCCCTACCTCCTTCAAAACCATTACTGACTGGGATCGGTTCAGATCGTCCCTCAAGTCGGCAATGGAAGTAGGCAACCCTTCGCTCTCTATGGACCCCGACTATTACGATAGTTCGGAGAAAATAGATGCAGCCATTTCCGAATTTACTCTTTTGGTCCAAAGAAAGACTGCGGACAGTGCGAGGAAGGTACCTGTGAAAAATCACAATGCCATTCCTCCCACCCTCCGCAACCTGATGAGGGCCAAAAACGCAGCTCTCCGGAGAGCTGCTAGGTACCCGACCCCTGAGTACAGAGCCAGAGCTAACCGTCTTCAACGGTTAGTAAGATCTCAGTTGAACGACCTGAGGAATAACCAATTTGGTGACCTCATGGCGGACATCACTCCCTCCCATGTAGCCTACTACCGAGTGGCCAGAGCCCTCCGTAGTGACACCTCAAACTTCACACCCCCTCTCCTCCGTCCCGATGGCTCCACAGCCTTCGACGACGAGGAGAAGGCGGAGTGTTTTGCTGACAGCATTGCTTCACAATGCTCAGTCAGCACTCAGACTTGCGACCCATCCCACCTTCAGTCGATTGAGAAGGAGCTCAGCGAGCTGAACTCCAAACCTCTAGACTCTGATCCCATCACAGTGTCCCCTGATGAAGTCCATTCCTTCATCAAGGGCCTCAAGACCAAAAAGGCCCCTGGCGCCGACGGCGTCTCCAACATGGCCCTAAAGCACCTACCATCTCAAGTGCTGGTCTTACTGTCCCTTTTATTCAACGCCTGCTTCGATTTCTGCTACTTTCCAGCAGCCTGGAAAGAAGCAATCGTAATAGGCATCCCCAAGCCGGGGAAACCCTTAAACCTCCCTGCGAGCCACCGCCCCATCAGCCTCCTCAAGGCAATGGGGAAACTCTTTGAAAGGTGTATCCTCGCCCGCCTAAAAGACCATCTCTTCTCCAACGACCTCATCATACCCCATCAGTTTGGCTTCCGAACCAAACACTCATGCCCTCAACAGGTTCACCGCATAGTCGAGTACATCTCGAGCGGCTTTTTCCCTAGGAAATATAAGACCGTGGCGGTTTTCTTTGATGTAGCCAAGGCCTTCGATAAGGTCTGGCACGCTGGACTAACTGTCAAGCTGTACAGACTTAATCTGTCAGTGAGACTGGTCCGGCTAGTAGCATCATATCTCCAGCATCGTACCTTCCGTTTCAGATACGAAGGTACTCTCTCAACTCCGCGTAACATAACAGCGGGCGTGCCTCAGGGCTCTGTCCTGGCTCCTCTGCTGTATGTTATATACACCAATGACATTCCCGTCCCAACAAACGGGGTACAACTGTCCCTGTTTGCAGACGATACTGCTCTGTATTTTAAGGGCTCATCATGTAGGAATATCCTCCCGAGGCTTAAGACCTCCATCAACTCCTTAGGCGACTGGTTCCGCGAGTGGCGTATCGATGTAAACCCGGATAAGTCATCCGCTGTTTGCTTCGACGCAAAACGCATGCGAGTACCGGCCCGCCACAACCCACCCCGACTCCAGGGGAAGTCCATTCCATGGCAACGCACTGCCAAATTTCTAGGCGTCACCCTTGACCAAAAACTGACATTCTCTCCTCACGTCAAGAGAGTGTCTCGTAACGCGCGGTTTTACTTGGGGCGTCTCAACCCTATGTTGGGGCGTCACAGCCGCATGTCATTTCGATACAAGCGAACACTTTATAAGGTTTGCATACGACCGGTGATGACCTACGCGTCCGATCCTACCCGATCTTCTCACATGCAAAGGCATCAGTCCTTAATAAATTGCAGGTGATTCAAAACCAGCAACGCGGACTTGCACAGGGACTTTGAACTCCCTACTCTCCAACAATACTTCTTAAAGGCCTCTGAACGTTTCTTCGAAACAGCAGAGAGCCACTCTAATCCACTTATCCGGGGCGCATCCAACTACACTCCTTCCTCATCCATGAACCCTCTGTCTAGGCGACCTAGGTCTGTCCTGACAGACCAACCCAATCAATTGTCAGCTGACCTGAACCTCCTCTTAGAGGCACAGGAATCAGCCAAACGTAGATTCAATACAGACCCATCAGGTCTACCCCAGTCCTCTCAGATGCCGATTGGCCCCCCTTCTGGGAGCCAGCCGACTTAACTTCATTCACGACTGACCCCCCTTCTGGGAGTCAATCGTTTTTTCTATGCGCTCTCTCACCTAGGTGAGTAGCGCTTGCGCCACCCCTCTCTAGAGGGGTGGTCGCCTCAGATGACGGCTTATGAACTTCTCCGGGTGCAAGCCAATCCCAGGTGGTGTTTAGTCAGTACGAGTCTGACATAACTATCGGGCCGGCCCGAAGTATCCATAGAGGATTCACCACCTCTCTCCCCCGTGTCCGGAGGGTGCATTTTGCATAAAATAAAAAAAAAAGTACTGACTTCGTGTAGGACCTCGATATCTATGGGGGCTCCTATGTTTCTAAATATGGCGAAGTCAATGACGTCAGGTGCTGTGTCGGCTGCGGTTGGTATGTGGGTCGGCTCGGAGGGGCCCACGGCTTCTATATTGCGGGCTGTTAGTGCATCTAATAGTCGACGCCCAGGTGGATTCGTTAGTCTGGACCCCCACGCAAGGTGCTTGGCGTTGAAGTCGCCTGCTACCAGTGTGGGGGTGGAATCTGTAAAAATATTATCTAAGTCTGATGCATCGATTCTTACCCCTGGGGGTCGGTATGCGGCGTATATCTTGAGCTCGGCCCCGCCCGCTTCCAGTCGTACGCCGATTGTACGCAGGGATTCGAAGTCGGCCCAGGGAAGCTCCGAGTGGGTGATGCCTCTGCGCACGAGTACTGCAGTGCCTCGGAAGGCGTTGCCTTCTGGGCTTAACTCGTCGCACCTGTAGGTATGAAAGTTAGGTATATTAAAACGGACTCCTGGTTTAAGCATTGTCTCGCCCAGTAGTATTATGTGTATATCTTGTGTTTGGGCGAGGACGCAGAGCTCTCCAACATGGGACCTCAGTCCCCCCGGGTTCCAGTAGGCCACTCGGAGTAGCCTTGGGGGGTGCCTTGGGGCAGCCAGCTCAACGCGTGCATTATGGCCGCACATGGGTCGCATCCCCTGGCTATGTTGGTCAATATCCCCTGCAACAAGCTCATTAGAAGCTGTAGGAAGGGGGCGGGGATGTTGTTGGGATTCCAGTGGTGAGGAGTCTGGGAAGCCTGTTGGGCTTGGGTATGAGGGATGCTGGGTCGGCGCGGAGCGCGCTGAGGAAGCGGCTTGAACGCCGATTGGACTGGGGCGCTCGTAATATTTATCAACAATCTATTCATTTGAAAGCTAATGCATTGCCTGTGTATAAAAAACAATATCGATTGCCTAAATCTCTAACGGGGGAAATAAAGAAACAAATTCAAAAAATGTTAAATGACGACATAATTGAAGAAAGTACGAGCGAGTGGTCGAGTCCTTTATTACTTGTGCCCAAAAAAAGTGATGGTGTTGAGAAAAAATATCGGCTTGTCATAGATTACCGAAAATTAAATGAAAATATTTTGGACGATAGATTTCCGTTACCGAATATTGTAGATATTTTAGATTCACTTTCAGGAGCTGTTTACTTTAGTCATCTAGATTTACAAAATTCTTATTACCAAATCGACCTTGAACCAGAGAGTCGGAAATGCACAGCATTTACTTTCGACAAACAATATCAAAAGACTTCCTATGGGTTTAAAAACAAGCCCTAGTGCATTTTCAAGGGCAATGACAGTAGCTTTATCGGGTTTAAACTACGAAAAATGTTTTGTTTACCTTGATGATTTAGTAATATTCGGTCGAAATTTGAGCTTACATAATAAAAATTTAATTGATGTTTTTTCAAGACTCAGACAAGTAAACTTTAAATTAAATCCGAATAAATGCACTTTTCTAAAGAAAGAAATTTTGTATTTAGGACATGTTGTGAGTTCAGAGGGTGTCAAACCTGATCCCGAAAAAATTAAGATTTTACAAAATTACCCCGTACCCCAAAATGCCGATGATGTAAAAAGATTTATCGCTTTTTCAAACTACTACCGTCGTTTTATAAAAAACTTTGCTAAAATTACGAAACCATTAAATAATTTAAGTAAGAAAAATACACCCTTTATTTGGTCAAAAGAATGTCAGAACTCGTTCGAAAAGTTGAAAAATAGCTTAGTTAAACCACCGGTTCTTCAATTTCCAGACTTTTCAGAAAGTAATCAGTTTTATCTTTACACTGATGCATCAGGCAATGCAATAGGTTCTGTTTTATGTAATAAAAATAGCCTTCCTGTGGCCTACGCAAGTCGGCCATTAAATAAAGCCGAACTTAATTATCCGACAATAGAGAAAGAAATGCTTGCTGTCGTTTGGTCCGTAAAATATTTCCGTCCGTATTTATATGGACGAAAATTTAAAATTTTTACCGACCATAGACCCCTAATTTATTTATTTGGAATGAATAACCCATCTACCAGACTTACAAAATTTAGACTCATTTTAGATGAGTATGACTTTGATATTGAATATATTACATTTAGGACAAAATAATTCCGCAGCTGATGCCTTATCGCGAATTATTGTAACTTCAGACGAGTTGAAAAATATGACCGACAGTGTAAATGTAATGACGAGAGCGCAAAGGAAAAAATTAGACGATAGCAGAACGAACGATTTGTCGAGTAATAATAATAAGGTTCAAAACAATTGTCGGCCTGATCAACTGAAAATTGTGGAGATGGATAGTAAACCACCAGAATCTGTTGAGCTTAAGATAGTGTCTCAAAATAAATGGAATATTCTAAAAAATACAGAGGAAAAGCGAGACTTTTTCTTCTTTTTACCAAAAGAGTCTATTATATATACTTGCCTTCCTTCACGATCGTATAGGGCGCGAGACGCATATATGAGTGAGTTTGAGCAGTGTTGTATGTTAAAAAACATAAAAAATGTTTATATTAGGGGTTAAAGTATGAAATTGCCGATTTGTACTGAAAATCTATATTGTTTATTTTTTAAATTTTTAACAAATTTATTTAATCAAAATAGTTGCCATTATTATCTATACATTGCTGCCATCTAATGGGAAGGTCATTAATGCCTTTGCGATAGAATTCCGACGATCTAGACTGCACAAACTGTGTGAAAGCATTTTGTACTGCCTCCTGGGAAGAAAACTTCTTGTCACGTAGATAATTGTCCAAATCACGAAAAAAATGGTAGTCCGTTGGAGCAAGGTCTGGTGAATACGGAGGATGACGAATGGTTTCTAACTGCAGTTCCTGAAGGGTCAAAATGGTTTCTCGTGCTGTGTGAGGTCTCGCGTTGTCGTGGAGCAATAATGGTGAAGATCGATTCATGAGTCGGGGCTGTTTTACTGCTAGTTTTGTCAACATGGTTCGGAGTTCGGCACAATAGACATCTGCCGTTATTGCTTGACCAGATCGGAGAAAACTATAGTGAATAACACCATGCTGAGACCACCAAACAGTTACCATTACCTTTTTATTGGTAAGTTTTGCTTTAGGACACTGTTGTGGCATTTGACCTGGGGTCAGCCATTGCATTTTTCTTTTCCGGTTATCATAAAGAATCCACTTTTCATCACATGTTACAATTCGATCCAATATTCCTTCATTTCTGTACCGGTTCAACAAGGCAACACAAGTTTCAACACGCGTTTCTTTCTGCAGATCAGTCAAATCATGAGGCACCCATTTTTCGTATTTTTTTATTTTATTGATTTGACGCAAGTGAGTCAATATTGTGGGTAAGGTAACGTTAAACCATGCCGCTAATTCCTGGGTACTTTGACTAGGATCGGCTTCCACTATCTCTCTTAATTCATCGTTATTTACCTGTGTGGGCGGTCTTCCTCGTGGCTCGTTCTTTAAGTCGAAATTTCCATCACGAAAGCGTTTAAACCAAAATCGCACGGTGCGTTCATTAGTAGACCCCTCTCCAAACGCAGCATTGATATTGCGGGCTGTTTCTGCCGCGTTAGTTCCGCGTCGGAACTCGTATTCAAAAATAACTCGAATTTTCGCAGTATCCATCTTTCTTGTCTAAATTGAATAACAAAAACAATTGAAAGTCGATATTCAAATGTTTTACATTTTTTAAAAAAAGAACATCATAGAAACCATTTAAAAAAAGTTTCATTCGAAAACCTCAAACCATGAAGATTCTATGTCAATTCAAAGAACCTATTGCAATAAAACGGCAATTTCATACTTTAACCCCTATTATTATGAAAGATGAGTATAATAACGAATATATAGAATGGTTAACCAAACAAATAAATAATAATGACCAGTGGTCCGGACCACACATTTGTGTATTAAAAGGAGTACAAAGAATTTCCTTAAAAGACGATAAAATTGTTGTTCTAAATGACTTCCACCTTCTCCCTTCTAGTGGCCACGCTGGCATTAGGCGTATGATAAATAATATTAAACGGTATTATTTTTGGCCAGGGATGGAACGTGATGTTACCGAATACGTAAATAAATGTAAAAAGTGTCAAATGCAAAAGCATTCCGTACACACGAAACAGCCGATGGTTATCACTTCGACTGCCACTGCTGCTTTCGATAAAATATTTTTAGATATAGTTGGGCCCTTAGATAAGTATTATTTTAATAAGTCGTATATACATACAATTCAGTGCGAGTTGACTAAATATGTAGAAGCTTATGCGCTAGAACGTAAGGATTCAGTTAGTGTAGCAAAGGCTTTTGTTGAAAACTTTATCTTGCGATACGGCATACCGCGCGAAATCGCTAGTGATAGAGGAACAGAGTTTATCTCTACAACTATGACCGAGGTATGCAAATTACTTAACGTCAAACAGTTAAAAAGTACCTCTTACCATCACCAATCAATAGGTTCTCTCGAGAATACACACAAAAGTTTAAATGCATTTTTGTGTATCCAAACAAATAACGAGTCTAAAGAGTGGAGTACATGGGTCCCTTTCTGGTGCTTCGCTTATAATACTACGGTACATAGTTCTACAAAATTCACGCCGTATGAACTGGTTTTAGGTAAAATTTGTACATTGCCTAGTAATTTGACTTTGAATCAAAATCAAAGTAAACTATATAATTGTGAAAATTACCCTTTAGTTCTTAAATATAAATTACAAACTTCTCAGCAACAAGCACGAAATAATTTGTTATTGTCTAAAAATAGTCAGAAACATCGATATGATTATTGTTTAAACCCTGTTAGCTATAAGCCTGATGATAAGTTGTTATTGAAAAATGAGACTGGATCTAAGTTCGATAATGTATACAACGGCCCGTATGATGTTGTGCGAGACGAGACTCCAAATGTTATTATAATGAAAGATAATAAATTTATAATTAATGAATTAAAGTCCTTTTAAATGTATTGTGTTTATTAATTAATTTATATCACCTTGCACAATTGCACACTTTGCATGGACGGATCGTAGAGAATAGACATGAGGAAAAACGGTCAAGCGTGAGCCGCTCATAAAAGGCGCGAAAATTTAAAATTAAGTTTAACACTCCCTCTACATTTAAGCCTTTTTACAAAACAAATGTAACTAAATCTTACTACAGTATTACATATTTTATGTACTGAAGATTATGTTTAGTACATGTTGAAAAATTAAAACATTTAACCGCTAACTAAATTAGGTACATAATCTTAATTTTGGCAAAGAGATTCGTATGGAGACATTCCAAGTTTGAGCTTAAGGAACTGAAACTTCTCTTTCGACAATGCTTCGGTAAATATATCTGCAAATTGATTATCAGTGTTTACATACTTCAGAGTTATAATTTTAAGCTGATATTTTTCTTTAATGAAATGGTATCTAATGTCAATGTGCTTGCAACGCTTATGAAAATTAACATTTTTAATAACACTTATAGCACTTTGACTGTCTAAGTGGAGACATATTGAATCTTGTTTATAAACACCTAAATCATTTAATAATTGCCTTATCCATAGAGCCTCTTTGGTAGCAGCACAAGCTGCCATGAACTCAGCTTCGGTAGTTGAGAGGGCAACTGTTTGCTGTTTTTGGCTGGACCAAGTCACAGCTGCTCCATTCTTCATGAAGACGTAACCAGTCACCGAGCGTCTTGTGTCTATGTCGTTGGCGTAATCGGCATCACTATAACCAGTGACTTCTAAGCATTCTGGTGATTGAGAGTAAAACAATCCGTATTGCTTTGTACCTTTTAGGTATTTCAAAATCTTTTTAACAGCATTCCAGTGACTCTCATTGTAGCAATTAAGAAATCGACTTACCAGACTAACAGCAAACATTATGTCTGGTCGACTCACTGTAGCCAGATGCATGAGGCAGCCCACCGCTTCTCTGTATGGTATGTTCTTTTCAGGCTGACCTTCCTCTTTCTGTAACTTCACATGCGGATCGACTGGTACGCTGTTGGGGTTGGCATTATACATGTTAAATCTGTGCAATATTTGGTCTACATATTTAGCTTGGTGTATAAATATGCCTTTGTTTGATTTCTTAATTTGCATTCCTACAAAGTTACTTGGTGTATCTAATATTTTTATATCAAATATGGTCTGTAAATCATTTGTTATTGCTTTTAATACAATTTTATCTTTACTGAACAATAATCCGTCGTCAACATACAGGCAAAGGTAACATTTACTATTATTGACTTGAGCAACATATACACATTGATCAGCTGTGCACTGAGTGAAACCAAATTTTTTTAAGACAGAGTCAAATTTCTTATTCCAGCACCGTGGTGACTGTTTAAGGCCATACAATGACTTGTTAAGTTTACATACCATCTTTTTATCACAGGACAGACCTTCGGGAGGAGTCATAAATATGGTTTCTTCTAGCTCACCATACAGGAAGGCAGTCTTGACATCAAGCTGGATGATTTCAAGATTATTTTGAGCAGCCACTGACAACAATATACGGATTGAGTCGTACCTCACGGTAGGAGCAAATGCTTCTTTGAAATCTATTTCGAGAGTTTGGGAAAATCCTTTTGCACAAAGTCTTTCTTTGATCCGTGGACCAGTTGGTTCTTCTTTTAGTTTGAACACCCACTTGCATCCAATAACTTTTGAATTTGGTGCCTTCTCAACCAATGTCCATGTTTCATTTTTCCTATGTGCATCTAACTCTTCATTAATAGATTTTATCCAATTTTCTTTATCTGTTGAACTAATAGCTTGTTTGTAGGTTTCAGGTATGTATGCTGAATCAACTGGGGTTTCTTCGTGTCTAGACAGGTAAGTATTTTCCTCTTTATCGGTCAGATTTTGTACCTTTTGCATGTTTCTGTTTCTAGGTCTTAATGTTATATATCTGGTCTCAGGGGAGCTGGAGTTTATATCCGGTAAGTACTCACTTTCTGAAGTAGACCTGTTTTCTGTTACTGTGTCATATGAATTATCTGTATCTGTATCATCTGTATCATATTTTTCTGTTTCAGGTGTCGCTGTCGACAGCTCTACAGGAAAAAAGTCTCTTTTTACACTGGATTCTATAAATACAGCATCCCTGCTTTTAATTACTCTTCTAGTATTAGGTATTATGAATCTGTAACCTTTAGTGTGATCACAGTAGCCAATGAAAATCATTTTGTGTGCCTTTGGATCAAATTTCCTCCGTTTCTCTTTGGGTAAGTGCACCATGGCCTCACAACCAAATACCCTCATGTGATTTACTGATGGTTTCAGACCGGACCACATCTCTTCTGGAGTTTTGAATGATAAGGACTTAGTTGGAGAACGGTTGATGACATAAGCTGCAGTATGTATGGCATCAGCCCAGTACATTTTTGACAAATTAGCATTCAGCAGCATGCATCTTGCCCTTTCGACAAGTGTCCGGTTCATCCGTTCAGCAGTTCCGTTTTGCTCTGGTGTGTAGGGTGTAGTTGTCTGATGAATGATACCAGCACTTTTCATAAAATTTGAGAAATTTCCATTTACATATTCTAGGCCATTGTCTGTGCGAAGAGTTTTTATACGAGCATCTAACTGGTTCTCAACTTCATTCTTAAACTCTTTAAACTTTTCAAGGGCATCAGACTTGTTTCGAAGAAAGTAAACAAAGATTTTCTTCGAATAATCATCAAGGAATGTGATGAAATATTTGGCGCCACCAAGTGATTCTGTTTCCATAGGCCCGCATATATCAGAGTGGACCAGTTCAAGAAGCTTTGTAGCTTTGGAACCTTCATGTTTAAATGGTAGTCGTGTCTGTTTACCTTCTTTGCAAGTTAAACATGTCACCTTCTCTGGTTTTGCTGAAAGAACTACATCTTCAGTGTTGGATGTCATTTTCTGTAAACTATAGAAGTTTAAGTGCCCCATTCGTTGATGCCATAAATAATTATCTTCTTCTTCAACGTCTGACAAGCATGCATAGTCTTTGGACATATTAAGACGGTACATGTTGTTGATGAGACTTGCTGTGGCAACAATTTGGTTCTTGCCGTTGATAATAACGCAGCCAGTACTGTTAAATTTCACTTGGCCACCACTTTTGAATATCTGGCTCACGGACAATAAATTAGTTGCCAGATCTGGGACATACAGTACATTGGTAAGCATCACTTTGTTTTCTTGTCCCTTGTGATTGTAAACATCTAAGCTCACTTGTCCTGCACATGTTACTGTTAACATTTTATTATTTGCAGCTTTTATATTCTGAACACCGGGAACTGTTTTAGTCAGCAACAGGTTTTTGTGTTTTGTCATGTGAGCGGACGCTCCTGAATCCACATACCATGCATCATCATAATCTCTGGATGATGCCATAAACACAGCAGCATATGAAGACTTCGTAGACTTCTGTGTATTGTTCTTTGGTTTGGATTTGCACTCGGGGCTCTTGTGTCCATACTTGTTACATGCGTAACATCTTGGCCCCTTGGACTCCTTTTTATGATATTTCTTAAAATTTTTGTTCACTGCGAATGCTTCAGTATTATTTTCAGATTGTCTTATGTCTTGCAATAACTTTGCTTTAATAGCATCGGAAGTTATCTTCATGCCGGAGCTTTCAATAGCTATGATCATAGGTTGATAAGACTCAGGTAAACCAGAGAGCAGCAGTGTCCCGAGCCACTCATCGTCAACCTTAAAACCTATGTTCCGGAGCTTATGAGCAGTTGATATTATTTTGCTCACGTACTCTTCTACGTTTTGACATGCACTGAGTGAGGTGTTACATAAATCACGCAGTAAGCCGACTCGACGTGTTAGCCCAGAGTCATCGAAAACAGATGACAGTTTGTCCCATACCTCTTTTGCAGTACTTGCCTCTTGAATGTGCACGTAGTTAATTGGGTCAACCAGAAGAATGCCGCTCCACAACTGCCGCTGAGTCAGAATTTTCGATGCAGTCCCATAACTCTTCGTGTTGCAGATAAGTTTGGACTGCAAACCGCCAAGTTGCATAATTTTCACGGCCCGTTAATTTTTCTATTAAAGCCAGTGAATGATTTACTGCCATTTTAAAAAAAAATTGTTCAGTTTGACGACGAAAATAGGTAACACAAAAAACCACGCCGGTTCAGAGGTTATGTCCACATTCACTTTCTAATGTTTGCTATATTTAAACTAGTTTTTGCACTGTTTCACTTTTAGGGCTTACTGGGCCCATAACCTAATGAATTAAAGTCCTTTTAAATGTATTGTGTTTATTAATTAATTTATATCACCTTGCACAATTGCACACTTTGCATGGACGGATCGTAGAGAATAGACATGAGGAAAAACGGTCAAGCGTGAGCCGCTCATAAAAGGCGCGAAAATTTAAAATTAAGTTTAACAATAATTGTTCATAAAAATAGAACAAAGCCTTTTAGATCTTAAGTTTATTTTTAGTATAGAAATTAAAAAAAATGTAATTCTTTCCATTTTTTTTTCTCCGAAAAGGGGAGGTGTAGTATAGATATAAGTTCATATTATATAAGTTCATCTTCATATATATAACCATCCAAAGTGTATGCCAGGGGCAGAATAAATGAGTACGTTAATCTAAACGGTTGTCTTTATTCCTAACGACCCCACATCTCTACATCTCAACCCCTCAGGTGCCCCCCCCCCCCCCCCCCCCCACTGATATAATGTCAATAACGTCCATGGGCCCCTCGCCCAGACCCTCGCCTCGTTCGTGAGCATCCGACTCCCATAACGAACGATCCACGTTCGGCATTCAAGCCACTTCCCCAGCGCCGACCCACAGGGCAGTCTCAACAGATACCCCACCTCCAACCCCAGTGGTCCCATCCCTCTCCCCATCCCGGCAACATCCCGGCACTGTTCTTGCACCTCCTAACACAGTTGTTTCAGAGCATCCTGAACAACATCGCCGGGGGATGCGACCCATGCGTCGCCATGATAAACGCCATGACCTAGCTGTTACAAGGGACACCCCTAGGCCCCTCAGAGTGGCCTACTGGAACCCGGGCGGAGTGAAAGGCCACATCAATGATTTACGCCAGCTCGCCCAGACTCAAGATCTGCATGTCATACTGCTGGGCGAGACGTTCCTCAAACCAAACGACCGTCTAAACATCCCAAACTTCTACTCATATCGAGGCGATGAGATTTCGCCGGAAGGGATCGCCTACAGGGGCACAGCCGCCCACTAGGGCTGCGTACTAACGCAGAGGCCTCATCCATCACGAGCTTCCCTGGGCTGACTATGACTCCCTAAGGACCACCGGAGTACTATCGGAGGCAGGAGGGACCGAGTTGAAGCTATTCGCCGCATATAGACGCCCAGGGAACCATATCGACGCCCACGACTTGAATAACTTATTTACCGACTCAACCCCCACCATTGTGGTTGGCGACCTCAATGTCAAACACACCGCATGGGGATCAACCATAATCAACACTCCCGGTCGACGCCTGCTAGACGCCATCTCGGCCCGCAAAATCGAAGCCGCGGGCCCCTCAGCGCCAACCCACATATACCGAACAATATTAAACAAGGCGCCGACGTTATCGACATCGCGCTACATAAGAACACCCAAGCCGCAGTAAATGTCGAGGTGCTATATGAAAAAAATACTCAGCTCCTCCCTATTTATTTATTTATTTATTTGTTATTAGGAAATGTGATCTAGTACTAAATTTGAATAACTATTATAGTGAGTTAATAACAAGCTCTCACAAGTAAGTATACATAATGTATAAACTACTTATAATCGTTAACAATTCCAAAAGATGAAGTGAAACAAAAAAAAATAATAAAATAAAAAAAAGAAAACAAAACATAGTTTGAAGGCCACATTCGATAAATCACTCATTAAAAGTAGCGTTAACAAAACTCATGAAAAATAAGCGCTTGCGATTGTTTGTTTAATGGACGCTATACTAGTGGTAAATAAGTCAAAGTCGTACTCAGAGCTAAACCTATTAAACAGTCTACAGCCACGTGTGAGAAACATATTAGTCCTGTAATTGGTTCTCGCATGCGGAACGTGAAGTAGCGGGCGCTGCCTAATTTTCAAGTTATTGATACGAAGACCAATCATGCTTAACAAGTCGGGACAGTCTATCATTCCATTGACGATTTTTGATAGATAGCATATATCACTAATATTGCGACGTAAAACTAGTGGCAAGAAATGATACCTTCTGCAGCGATGTTCATAGCCAGTGGAATATTGTTTGGCTTTAAAGTCCAGAAAACGCAGGAACCTTTTTTGTACATTTTCCAGCCTTGATATGTACACTTGATATTGGAGATTCCAGACTTCACTCGCGTATTCAAAGTGACTGCGTACAAAGGCGCAGTATAATATTTTAACCCTTAAATAGATTTCGTCCGTTTCAAATGACATACCAATAAACCGCCCCCAATTCAAATTTGAACAAAATTTTGCGCGACCCGCGTACCACGTTATGTTAGTTAGGCTTTCCCTTTCCTCCTTGCGTAAAAAGAAGCACCTCGTATGCGACGCGTGACAAGAAACTAGCAGTCGTAAAAGTAAAACGACTGAAACGGCGTGGGCTTCACAGCAAAAAAAATATTTCGTAAGTATTACATTGTTTTAAGTTATTTTAATGTATAAATGTGGTATAATAACAGTTAAACAATAGTATTAAATATATTATATATTTTACAAAATATACCAGTAATTTCTGTTTGTTGCTTGAAATAATCAGAGTGTCACTTAAAACGGACTTTGCCCGTCGCTCCTTAGAGTCGTGATTTTAATGTTTGTCATTTATAACGGACATTGCCCGTGTCCTCTCACTACGAATGTAACTCATATTTGTCTCTTATTACAGACAAAGTCCACTGGTAGCAACGCTTTATAACAACTAACGCGCTTACTAAACAACATTTTAACTCAAAGTGTCCAATTGTTTCAGTATTATGGCCGGAAAAGGATGGAGATCGAAGAAAATTTTTACGATGTTACCTCCTCCAGACTCGGAAGGATAGGATATAGAATCCGATGATGATGAAGAGGGACGAATAGAGAATATCGTGAGTTTTTCTCACTAATAATGTCGACTTGTCACCGACTTCATCACCTGTAAGAGAAGTTTCTCCTGGCCTGTATGACTTACTTAAAGATCTCAGCGACTGTGATGAAGATGATCAAGAACCAAATAATCCAGCGTAGAACGCAAATAATATCAACTCATATGTAAGTGAAACCACACGTAGTCACGAGTCTCCACTCGTCCAGTCTATTGCTGATCCACTATGTTTTGCACCGGAAACACCATATTCGACTTCTGTAGGGACGCCGTTGTCGTCAGGAGTGAGAACGCGTCCTACCAGACAAGTCAACAAACTGGAAGATCCATATGTGTAACAAAAAAGTTATAGAAATTTTACTTGGCATAGAGATACTCATGGGTATCGTAAGAATGCCTGCTATTGAAGATTACTGGAGCAACGATCTCAGGTTTGAGCTTATCGCATCTGCCATGCCACTGAAACGGTATAAATGTCGTTTGATGATATTTATGCTTTTGCGATAATACAAACATGGATCAAAGAGACAGCTATCACAAGGTTTCCTCTGTCATAGAGTACGTTCGAAAGCAATGCCTGAAAATAGAAGAAAAAAGATCTTTTGCCATCGATGAAATGGTTATACCCTATAAGGATAAGAAAGCAGGCCACCGAAAGCAATACATAGTATTTTTTACTTTATTTTCTTGTTCGTGCTTAAGTACATTTTATGTGGGCAGTGTCCGTTACGTGTGACATGTTTCGAGGACGCATAAATAGGCAATGTCATTTGTAAGTGACCTATGAAAACCCATAAAAAAAATATCAATTCTGGATTTTTTCTTTAAAGTTTTTCTTTTCCATCCTAAATACAAAAATAAAACTAACATTATAAAAAAAAATAGCAAGAGGAACACATTGTGTCCATTTAAGGGTTAATCACTTTGAGTGATTTTAAGTCAGTAGATATCCTCATTATGAATCCTAACGCTTTAGATGCTTTGGTTACAATGTGGTCAATATGTAAATCAAACAGCAGTTTATTATCGTGTATGACACCTAAATCTTTGATATTACTTACCCTAGCCAAATTAATACCCAACAACCGGTAACTACATATCAACATATCAGGTTTACGAGTAAATGACTGAATGTAGCATTTAGATACATTTAGCTCAAGCTTATTTAGTTTACAATAGGTCTCGAATCTATCCAAGTCAGCCTGAAGCTCTTGACTGTCGGCCGAGTCTCGTATTTCCTTCAATATCTTCATGTCGTCAGCAAATAATAGTATACGTGTGTGTAGGAAACATTTATCTATATCCATAATAAATAAAACAATTAATAATGGACCTAAAATAGATCCTTGGGGGATTCCTGAAGGGATATGAGTCCATCCCGACATATAGCCTTGAAGTACCACAGCCTGACTTCGATTGTCAATATATGAAGCGAACCAACGCAATAAGTCACCGTGTATCCCTGCCGCATTAAGCTTTTTCAGTAATACAGAGTGGTCCACACGGTCAAAGCATTTTTTATAGTCGGTGTAAATTACATCAACCTGTGCACCACTCTCCATACCACGGGTGATAATTTCATTGGCAATTATTAAATTGGATACTGTTGACCGTTTTTCAAGAAATCCATGCTGTACATTGTTGAATGATGGGCTTAGAGCTTTGTATACTTCACGATGGATTATTTTTTCAAATATCTTTGCAAAAAGACACAGCTTAGAGATGGGACGGTAATTTTCAATATTGCTTTTATTGCCTTTTTTCAAAATTGGGGAAATAAATGCTGCTTTCCAGATTTTAGGAACAATTCCTACATTTAAAGATTGCTTAAATAATATGCATAAAGGCGATACTAAGCTAGATGCACAATTTACAATAAATACAGGTGGAATGCCGTCTGGACCACCAGATTTCGACAAGTCAAGAGACTTGAGGTGTATGAGCACCTGTTTCGGATCAATCTCAACATTCCCCACACTACAGGCACTAGATATATCCGAGGTGCCTCCGAGAGTTTGACCGGACAAATTATTTGCCACAAAAGTAGAGTGGAAATATTGGGAAAATAGATTACTAATGTCAGCCCCAGTATTTGCATAAGTGCCACCATAATACATCACGCTGGGGAAGGCATGCGTCACCTTCTTACTCTTAACATAGCTCCAAAATGCCTTTGGATCCTTGATAATTGACGACTCAATCCGTTGTATGTATTTGTTGAAACAAACATTTTCAAGATTTGTAACTCTGTCACGTAATAAAGAGAAAGTCTGATAATCTGATAAGTTACCATATAGTTTAAACCTAGAATGATACTTAGCTTTCTCTTTAATAGCTTTAATAAGAGATGAGCTATACCATAGAGGGTATGAGTTATTCCTTACCACTTTTTGAGGTACGTGCTGATCCCGAATCTGATATAGTTTGTTATAAAATCTTTCCACCATTACATCAATTGAGCCTTGTCCTAGGTGATCACTCCAGTTAATACCCTCAAGTTCAGTTCTTACAGCAGAATAATCAGTCTGATGGTATCTGAAATTCATCGAGCTTGCATCCTCAAGAGAGTGAAGCTCAATAAAGTCTGCTGTAATTAATAACGCCCTATGATGTGGGTCTTCAGGGACAAGTGGTAAATCGCATGAAGCGATAGTTAGCTCACTATTAGAAAAAACTAAGTCTAGGATTCTCCCAATGGAGTTACGTTCACTATTATACTGATTTAAGTTACATATATTTATAACATCTAGGAAGTCAGTTATATACCCACTGGAATAGTTTATAGGCAACATGACGTTTGCATCTCCTGAGTGAGCCCAATCCACATCGTCTTTGAAATTAAAATCCCCGAGAACAATGAATTTATCAAGTGGATGGGACAATATTGTATTACTCAACTTATCACAGAAGTTTTCAAGTTGTAGCTTGTATGGATTACCTCCCTGTTCTTTACATAAATAAAGACAACAAATATGCATTTTATAGGAATGTACCGCCTTTTTACATTTAATTGATACTGAAATCCAAATATCCTCTGCAGAACTACTCCATTCGGACATATGCTCCACAGCTAAGTCATTTCTAATGGCTAAAAGAACCCCTCCGCCCATTCTTTGGCCTAAGCGAGAATAATCGCGATCACGCCTCCATACGAGATACTTATTATTAAATAATTCACTATCCAGTATACTGTCCAATAACCACGTTTCTGTTATACAAATTATATCATAATTATTTAAGTTTACGTTTCTATAAAACATACTTGTCTTCGTACGCAGTCCGCTAGCGTTCTGGTAATATAACTTCAAAGCCAACATTTTTTAAACAAATAACCGCTGAATAATAGCAAGAATAAGTCCAAATAAACATGCCGAGTAATAATAAAATTGATATGTAATAATAAGTGATCAATAGCATGATTTATATTTATAATTATATTAAAATTGAAAATAATAAAACCTATACGTCCTACAATTGCATGGAATAAGTAACCGTACGGGTAGATATAAAACTTATTAATACAATGCGAACGATAGACCGTCAACAAGATAACATAATAATATAGACACTGTAAGACACAGTTAAGACAGTGTCGCAATAATCGAAACACGCCAATATAAAAACTAAAATTGACTACAAAAGAGTCATTAGTAAACGACTGCACTGTTAATACGTACGTAAGTGACTGCAGACTGCATACGATATTCAACCCAACCGCACCCAAATTACAGCAGCTTATCAAATGAACAATGGTGAAAACGAATTTATAATAACTAGCAAGCATCAATAGATGACACAATTCGCACTGTTGGAAACGCAAATCTGCACTGTACTTTACGATGGCATTCAAACTTTGCATTATCATTATCAATATGAAAAAAAATAATTTACAGGAAAAACAAAATGAGTGTAAATTATTAAATTGTTTACAATAGAACAATTTGTTTAAACTATTTTCGCATGGTCCTTTAGTGATTTCACTTGAATAACTGGGGACGTATCCGACTTCCTCACATATATTTTTGCGTGTTTTACCCAAGTATAGGCAAAACCCTTCTCTAATGTAAGTTTCTTGGTCCTCGTAAGAAGATCCTTATTTTGGGGAGTTAAATGGTCATTCACAAATACTCGACCACTACTCATTTGCCCCTTAAATCCTAAATCAGCTGCCGTTAACTTGGATGCTTTAATTCTTTCCCTCACCGCTGCTATAAAATCTTCTTTGGCATAACGGTTGATAAAAGCTACAATTATAGATTTAGGTTGGGTAGTGTCCTTGGTAGGAATTCGGGTTACAAAATTCAGTTGTGATTTGGTGATATGATAGCTTGCTTTGGAACCAATTGAACATACGATATCAAATAGATTTTCTTCGAATCTTCTTTTCGAATCTCAAGTCTTTCAAATCTATCATTGAATTCCCTCATAGAGGTAGTGATTTCTGCAACCTGCGTTTTAATCTCTGTAATTTCAACACGAATCGCCTTGATCTCTTTAGCTAATGGTACCAATGGAGCCAATTGGGCGGCCAGTGCCTTGATTTCTGCCAATAACTCACAGTTGCTGGATGGCTGTGGCGAGTGAGGATTAAGTTGCTTACATTTCTGACACTTCCAAGCCAGTTTTCTCTCATTCCCAAGCCTCCTATAACCAGCCTCAGTCATGCCTGCACATTGGTAGTGCAACATTTGTTTACACATAGAGCAGTGCACCCCTTCAGCAAGATCATCTCCACACAGCCCGCACGAATAACTCATTGCTAAAGTTTGAGAAGCACTGAATTTACGATTACAAGTAAATATGGTCAGTTGACACGGTCGTTCACAACGTCATGCGAACGGAGACTGATACCTATACTTATAACACTACAGTTGGCAGCTAGCGCGATGCACACGCCGCCCCCCCGCCACTCAACAGACTGGGCCGGCTACAAGCGGGAACTGGAAAATCGCCCCCCCACCGGCCCCCTCTCAACCCCGAACGAGATAGACGAATCGGTTAAGCGGCTATCGGAGGCTATGTCAACCGCCCTAAGCAAACATACCACTATTAAGAAGACTTAAAGGCGTACTTCACTCCCCAACCATATTGAAGCCAAGATAAAACACAAACGATCGCTACTAAAACTATGGTCCAGATCAAGATGCCCTCGACTGAACTGGAGCTAAATAAAACCACAGCGGAAGTCTCATTAATGATCCATAGATGGAGGGGCGATTCATGGGACACCGCACTAAGCAGGACGTCGGACCATCCCGCCCACCTCTACAAGCTCATCAAAAATACAACCAAAACACCCCCGGCCCCCTGCACCCTGTTGGATGAAGTGGGGAGGCGACGCTACGCGGCTCTTGACAGGGCAACCCTTCTAGCGACCCATCTAGAGAAACAATTCACCCCCCATCCGGCGGACCCGGCGGCATCGGACCACCACAACAAGGTTGAGAGAGAAGTCAGGGAATTACTGAATATCCCTCCTCCCCCTCTCCCAGGCGATGTCTTCATATCACCGGTGGAAGTTCGGAAGATCGCCATTCGCCTTAAAAGGAAGAAAGCGCCAGACCTGCAGCAGCCCTTATAGAGCTACCTCGTCGTGCGCTGGCGGCCTGGGCTCGCATCTTCAACGCCTCACTAAGGCTCTGCCACTTTCCTACCCCCTGGAAACGGGGGAAAGTGATCGTCATCCCCAAAGAAGGGAAAGACAGGCGACACGCATCAAGCTATAGGCCCATCACCCTTCTCTGTCATCTCGCCAAACTCTTCGAGAGACTGCTGCTGCGGAGACTCACCCCCTTCTACCACCTACGCGACGAACAGTTTGGGTTTCGTAGCGGCCACTCTACGCCGCTGCAGCTAACCCGACTGCTACATCACCTGACCGTCGCGCTCAACAAGGTCCACTGCTCGGTAGCAGTATTCCTCGACGTGGAGAAGGCGTTTATGGCCGGGTATGGCACCCCGGTCTAATCCACAAAATGAATACCGCCAAGACCTCACCAGCACTGATCCATATGATTGCAGACTTCCTTCGAAATAGAACATTCTTCGTGTCGGTCGAGTCTGCAGCCTCTGACGAACGCCCCATCCAAGCCGACGTCCCACAAGGCAGTGTCCTCTCGCCACTACTATATGGGTTGTATACAAATGACATTCCATCCATCAACTCAGACCTCCACGAACGCGCTCCACAGCGCTTACTTCACGTCATCCGCATGGCCACAAGCAGCAGCTGCCCGCATGCAGCGGCAGCTCAACCTCCTACCCGACTGGCTCGCAATGTGGCGAGTCGCAATCAATGTGGGGAAGACTGCTGCGCTCCTCACCACCAAGAAGAAGACTCCCAAGCCTCTAACATTATTGGACCAACAGATATCCTGGCAGCACTCCGACAAGTATTTAGGAGTGACAATCGACCGGACGCTGCAGATGGTCCCTCATATCAACCGTGTGACGGCAGCAGGCTACCGAGTGCGCGGGGCGCTCTATCACTTTTTCCGCTTCAAATTACCCAAGCGTACTAAATTAAAAATCTATAACTTGTACCTACGCCCGGTACTAACGTACGCAGCGCCGGCGTGGTACTACTCTGCTCCGCAAAACAGCGCAACCGCCTTCAAGTAATACAGAACAGGGCGGCGCAAATCATCACCGGCGCGCAACGCTATGTGAGGAATGACGTCACCGCACGTGACCTGCGTATCGCGCGGCTTGACGACGTCATCGAGCGCGCCAAGAAGAAGATGTTCGAACGCGCTGACAACAGTGGCCACGACCATCTCACCTCCATAGCACCAAGGCTACCAGCTCAACCGGGCGACCGCCACCCTCTACATAGAGGCGTGCCCTTTATCGGCCCCGCACCCTCCACTTCTGATCACCTTACTCCTTCCCCACCCCTACCACCTATATTACACCCAACCCCTGACTGCACAAGTCGCGACCCGCTCGCAGGCGCTGCCTGGGCCTCTCCCCCGGAAGGGGCAGTCTCATCCGGTATGCTGACCGCGCCGAGGGCCACGCAGCAGTCCCCCTCACAAGGACACATCAGGGGCGGCGATGTACCAAGCCAAGATGGCAACTAAACCACTCGTCCAAGACGGTCGCTGTAAAAGCGGCAAACAATGACCACGGGGATTTAATTTCCGTGAGATGAAGCCCGGTCGAGAGCCCATGGCTCGAACCGCAACTCATATTGCAACCTTATTATTTGGTATAATTCGCACGGACCAGCCAAAGTATCTCTCTATGAAACTCCAAAAAACACAGGCTCACGGCACGTATTTGAAGAGATCATGCACTTATATTCTCTCCACGCCAAGACACCACTCTGCAGCGTTTCGGGGATCCTTTAGATTTGCTGCCTCCAAGCGCTGGAATGATCTTCCGCCTCCGGTGCGAGATCTAAGAACAAAGCAGTCGTTGAGGAATAATCTCAGGCATCACTTGATGACGTTGCAAAAATCACATTTGCAATCATAGGCACAGTTTTTGTGACTTAGTGGCGTGTTCTCGTGGTAAATTTCATACTCAGTGTGACCATGGTTGGTTCATGCTCCGCACCTTTCTAAGACTCACCTCAATATGGGACTATTTAATGACAAGCGTGGGAGATTTGTTACTTTCAATGACAACGCAAACCGTACTAGTTTTACGTTATGCCATTGGTTCTTCGCGGCAAATTCGCGGTCATCAAGCGTCACTCAGCACATCACAGCATGCATATTTCCTGACTCTGACAGACAGACATGACTTCTTTTTTGTTTTTATTTAATTATCCTGCACCGACCCTGCTAGTAAGGTTGGGTGTTCATTTTTATGCAGGCTTGTGTTTTTATGTTTACTTTATGTTCATCTTCTTTTTGTGTTATGTAAGACTTCTGTGTGTTATTCGTTGTTTTTAATTTATATTACTATTTGTTTAATTTGCTTATTCGTACATATATTCTTTAATTTTCCGCCTTCCGTGCACCAAACAGGCCCCGTCAGAATACCAGCGTTGCAACGACACGCATTCGTGTCGTAACAACACAAGCTGAGGCGGGGACCTGATTGACCTTGTGCTTTTACACTGTAACTTCTATTTGTATAATTTATTTCTATTTTGTGTTGGTCAATAAATTGTTTTTCTCTCTCTCTCTCTCTCTCTCTCTCTCTCTCTCATATATCCACGACTTTTTGTTGTTGTAACGAAACGAACGAACTGACTGACTGACGCGCAGACGCAGAGCGATATTAGATATATGTATGTATGTAACACAGAGAGACAGATGTCGCCACAGACGACGTCTCGCTCGGACTGGAAGTCGCGAGGCAATACCATAAAGAGAGCCGGCGTGACATTTTCTCGTATGAATGCTCACAAGTTTTCACTAACATTGTTACGAAAATATATGATTATATAAATATTTTACAATGATTCAATGTTAAAGATCACTCTTATCTAATATTCTATAGTGTCCCAGTCGTATTGCACACAAATGAACAGCGACAGTTGAATAGGTGAAACGCGGGAGCGGTTTATTTTCGTTATCGACTATCTCGCGTACCTGGGGGTTCGTTTAAATGTTGATTTTCTATTAGAAAAATAACGCGTGATCAATTGTATGTGCGTTAGATAAAACTGTAATATAACGGTCCTCAATAGTAAAAGTAATCCGTCGTTGTTGCGATTGTTTCAAGTCGAAAATATCGCAGTGACCGCGACTGTCGTAAAACACACGCAGCAGAGAGTGGATAGACGTCGGCTCGAAGTTCGAAATGCAATGCAATGCAATGCAGTGTAACAAAATGAAACTCAATAAGGATTAATAGAAACTGAATGATATTAAATTAAATTGAAAAATAAAATAAAATAAAAACGAACGTACGTACGAAAGAACGCTCGGGCGTCGGGCGCGAAAGTACTGCCCCCGGGCCCACTCCGAGCCGGCCACCTGTGCGAACTGCGCCGCCGCCCCCCCAGCTAATGACCGCCACTGTAGAGTGTTCCTAAGCGCGCCTCGCCGCGCCGGGACCCGCATCCCTCCACCCATTCCGGGTGGTATCAATACTGCCGCGCCCAGGCATCAGTCAACACAGCCGCAACCGCTACAGGGGGCTACACTAGCTCCTCCCGCCAATCCCCCGGTCTCTCGGGGGGCACATACTCCATCAAGACGCCGCCGCCGCCGCCGCCGCGGCAGAGCCGCGCCACCCGCAGCCCCGCGGGCTACTTCAACCCCGGCCCTCCTGCCACGCAGGCGGGTTTTCACCAAGGGGGGGCACCAGAACCACCCTAACCTCAACTCCTACCACCAAGGAGCACCACGACGCAGGTGCCCCCCCCCTTCTCAGCAACGCTCATTGGCCCCTCGCCCGGACCCACGCCTTGTTCGGGAACGTTCGACGCCCGTAACGCAAGCCCCACTTTCAGCGTTCCGTTACCTCAGCGCCCTCCGCGCCGATCCAGTGGCGCGGCAACAAGCCAGCCCCTACAGACGCCTCATCCCCAACCACAGTGGAGCCATCCCCTACCCCATCCCAGCAACATCCCGATCCAGTTCCAGTATCTCCTGATGCAGCTGTTCCAGGGCATACTGACCAACATCGCCAGGGGATGCGACCCATGCGCCGCCATCATGGGCGCAATGAACTGGATCACCCAGGGAGCCGCCCAAGACAACAACAATTACGAATGGCCTACTGGAACCCAGGGGGCGTAAGGAGTCATCTTAAAGAACTACGCCTCCTTACACAGACGCAGTACCTACACATAATCCTACTAGGAGAGACACTTCTGACACCTAACGTCAAACTAAACACCCCAAATTATCACACTTACCGCAGGGACGAAGTCTCCCCCGAAGGTAGGGCTTATCGCCACGGCGGTACTTGTGCGAAGAGACATCGTCCACAGTGAGCTCCCCTGGGCTGAGTTCGATTCAATGCGAACCACGAGCATACTATTGTAGGCGGAGTTGAATTGAAGATCTACGCCGCCTACAGACCGCTAGGTAATCAAATTGACCAACATGATTTAGACAGATTATTCACTGACCAGACCCCCACTATAGTAGCCGGCGACATAAACGCTAAACACACGGTGTGGGGGTCCACACCGTGTATCCACATCAACCCTCCAGGTAGGCGTTTACTGGATATACTCTCCGCCCGCGACATTGAAGCCGTGGGGCCTCCCAAGCCCACTCATATACCGACTGACACACGCTCCAATCCAGATGTGCTAGACATAGTGCTCTATAAGAACATCGTTGCTCCGGTAAGTGTTGAGGTGTTGCACGAGACGGACACGCAACACCTGTTATGTGTGTGATTAGTGATAATACTTTATGCTCTCAGTGTATACCTACCCTAAACCTTCATAGTGTGTCCCTAGCTTTAAGTTGATATTTTGCAATATTCTTATTAAATTGTTTTTAACTTTATGTGTGTCGCAGCGTCAGCAATAAAAATACGACATGCGCGGAAATGATGACACTGCAACACGCATCCGTTGCATTTTACTTTACCTATTTTAATTATTATATATTTAGCCGGCATCCATCGCGGAGCTGCCATTTATTTGTAATAGTTGTTAAGTTTCTAAAAGAAAGAATTTTTTTAAATTCTTATTCGGCTGCTGTATTAATTGGAGCAGTCGGTAGGATCCGTCGCGTTCACGTTTTCTGATAATCGAGAAAGGAATAGCCCGTTTTGACGGTCGTTAGCGAGGATCCAGAACCTTTCACGGTAGCCGGGATAAGGACAAGGCGTGGGACGTCATCACAGGAAGGAGACTAAGATGATCGCAGTGCAGTATCTGTAAGTGCTTATTATCATTTCTTTGCTCTCCCTGACATTCCCTTGCCAATCGTTGCACTATTACTTTTAGTATTCCGTTACTTAATTTAGAGACCTTTAAACTTAAATTAGTTTACAAGTTCTATAACAATCGAATTTGCATTAGTTTATTTCGTAATTAATTATTATACAGATAAGAATTGATTCATCGTATTACACCACCCTATCCAATTACACGGACCGGGTATAAGAATAATATAGTTATTTTTAGCTAATAATTACATTGTGTCTTAATAATATATTTTTTTCAGCTCTTTATTGATTGATATTTTGTTTTGTGTTTTTATATTTTTATATTGTGTGTTTTGTTACTTTTTATTTTCGCAATGGCTAACGAACAGTATAGAATTCAACTTGTCCATCTGGTCTTAAAATATGTACCACAGTTTAACGGTGATCCTGATAGATTATATAGATTCATAGCGACTTGCGATAACATTACAACTACTTATTTCGTACCAGAATTTCCGATAGCAAACAGTACTTTATTAAATGGTATATTGAATAAAATTATAGGTGACGCCGAAGATGTTTTAAATATTAGCGGCAACAATACTTGTTGGCTTGATATACGTAGGAAATTAATAGAAAACTTTGCGGACAAGGGGGATGAAACTACTTTAAACCGGGACCTTACGTTATTGCGACAGGAAAATGAAACTCCTCAGGATTTTTATATTCGTTGTCAGCAAATGTTGAGTAAAATAATTAACTTTATCAATCTTAATTCAACTAAAGAGGTCAAACGATTATTTTATATGGAGCAAACGCTCCAAACCTTTATTTCGGTTTTAAAGGACCCGTTAGGCTCTCAAATTAGATGTATGCAGCCTACTTCTTTGCCTATAGCGCTTAAATACTTCAAAAAGAACAAAATATTAAATACATGCAAACTAGATTTCCTTCCACAAGTTCTAGTAGAGTTGAGCCACGTAAAGCACCCGCCTTCTTTATGACAGCTCCCGCAATGCCGATGCCGATAGCTATGCCACAGCAAAGGCCACACGTAGCAAACCCGAATCCCTATACTCATACCCATAAGGTTTTCAAAGGTAACGGGCCAGTACAAAATCAACAAGGTTTTAGACCCATGCATAATAATTTCCAAAACCATAATAAATTTTTTAATGTACCCAGACCGCAATTCAACTATGGAATCCAATCTAGGCCTCAGGGTCAATTTCCAAGGCCTATGAGCGCCGTAAGCGTAATTAAACCTCAGTTTAGAGGCTTATCCTTATGAAGTAGAACAGTATTATTATGAGCAACCCTCCTTTGAGTCATACGACAACCCTTCCAATTGGTATACTACACAGTGCCCGAGCACTAGTTATGACGAACCTTATGTACAAAATGTAGAAGATTTTGTACCAGATAATACTAATCAGGATTTTCAGGAGTCTGCGGAAACACACCAACCCTCATTACCGAAATTAATTTACAAAATAATCGTGTGTTGCCATATATACAAATTAATAACCCCTCATTAAAATTACTCATTGATACAGGCGCGAATCAGTCTTTTATCTCTCCAGAAGCTGTAAAACGCTATTTTCCTAATTTTCCTATTATACATGAACCCTTTGTAGTTACAAATATTCATTGCACCACTAAAAACAATAGCGCGATAAACGTGCCATTTTTTCCGGAGTTTAGAGAATCAGGATTTTCCAAATTTTTTATATACAAATTTCATGATACCTTTGATGGTTTGTTAGGCCTTGACTTTCTTAACAGATTAAAAGCTCGTATTGACTTGGGTGAAAACCTATTAAAAACTAGAAATTCCATTAATAAAATTCAGATGTTAAAATCAGGCGTTAATAATTTGTTTGAATGTATAATCAAAGCTAAGAGTACTGAGCGGCTTAAGATACCAGTATTATGTAAGTATGGTGACGTCATGGTAGCCGAGGCAAACATAAACGGTTGCCATATACATGACACCGTTACAACAGCTCGCGATAATAAGGCTTATGTAGAAGTATCTAATAACACTTCAAACGATATAATATTTAGTTTGAATGAACCATTACTATGCAAACCTATAAATAATTTTGACTGTTTTAACCTTGATATAGTATCAGCCAGTAGTAAGCATGACATCAAGCCTTTGATTCGAACAAATTATCTCAATCAAGAAGAAAAGGCAAATATAGTACGACTTTGCGAACGGTATAGCGACATATTTTACTATGAAGGTCAAGATTTAACTTTCACTAACTCCGTTAAACATAAGATCAATACATTAGACGAAATTGCTATATACACGAAAAGCTATAGGTATCCTTATATTCATAAAGATGAAGTAAGGGAACAAATCAGTAAAATGTTAAAGCAAAAAATTATACAACCATCAAGCTCACCATGGTCTTTTCCAATCTGGATCGTTCCAAAGAAGGCTGATGCCTCGGGCAAGAAAAAATGGAGACTAGTAGTAGACTTCCGTAAACTTAATGATAAAACTATTAATGATAAATACCATCTCCCTAATATTTCCGATGTTCTCGATAAATTAGGAAAGTGTAATTACTTCACCACCCTTGACTTAACAAGTGGTTTCTATCAGATCCAGATGAACCCCTCAGATATACCTAAAACTGCCTTCAATGTCGCAAACGGACATTATGAATTCCTAAGAATTTCCTATGGGCCTGAAAAACGCTCCATCTAGTTACCAGAGAGTAATGGATAACGTGCTTAGAGGCTTACCTAACACCGTCGTTTACTTAGATGACATAATAGTCTACTCAACTTCCCTGTCAGAACATTTACTAAATCTAGAATCCGTTTTTCAGCGACTCAGAGAAGTAAATCTCAAAATTCAACTTGATAAATCCGAATTCCTTAAACGGGAAACTTCATTTTTAGGACACATTATAGCATCTGAAGGTATAAAACCTAACCCCGACAAGATAAAAGCAATAGAAAACCACCCTGTTCCCAAAACACCTAAAGAAATCAAAGGTTTCCTAGGTCTCTTGGGATACTACCGTAAATTCATTCCCCAATTTGCTAAATTAACTAAACCCCTCACTAACTGCCTAAAAAAGGGTGTTAAAATCGAAATAACTCCACAATACCTAAATTGCTTTAACAATTGTAAATCACTTCTAATGAATGATTCCATTTTACAATATCCCGATTTTGCGCAGGAATTTAATCTTAGTACAGACGCCAGCAATTACGCAATTGGTGCCGTCTTATCCCAAGGTAAAATTGGGTCAGACAAACCTATTGCCTATGCGTCCCGCACTCTAAACGATAGCTAAGTCAATTATTCTACTATAGAAAAGGAGCTCCTAAGTATTGTGTGGGCTACAAAATATTTTCGACCTTATTTATTCGGGCGAAAATTTCATATCATAACCGATCATAAACCCTTAACCTGGCTTATGTCCCTAAAAGAACCGAACTCCCGCCTCGTTAGATGGCGGCTTAGATTAGAAGAATACGATTATGACGTCATATACAAAAAAGGTAAACTTAATAGCAACGCTGACGCACTATCCAGGATAGAAATTAATGCCAATACTACTGAATTAGATAATGTTTCTAAGATTAATAATATTCCAATGTCAATAGTCGATGACGCAAGTACGGTCCACAGCAATCAGGAAGATCCCATCTTAGAGTTGCCCTACACAAAAAAACCGTTAAACGAATTTAACATTCAATTAAAAATTAACGTTCAGTCAATGTCTATCGTAAAACCGAAAGTAAGAAACACGTTTCCAGGCCAAATTAGGTATACACGCCAAGTAAGTATAAGTAACTTTGAGCAAGATATTATAAAACTTTTTAAAGAATATATTAGCCCTAAGAAACAAATAGGTATTTTAATTAATAAAGACTATCAAGAGACTTTAGTCAGGATTCTACAAAAGATATTTAAAAATAATGCGTACAATTTATTGCTTTGTGATCTTATAAGATATTGTAGAGGAAAGTAAACAGAAGGATATTGCTAGCAAACACCACGTTGAAAAGAGTAATCACAGAGGCATCCAAGAAAATTGCGCTGCCTTAAAGAGAAAGTACTATTGGCCAAACATGACCAAAACCGTTTCCGATATAGTAAATACTTGCCTTGTATGTATATTGCTCTAAATATGAACGACGGCCAATAAATGCTGAACTTCAGTTAATACCCATAACCACTAAACCATTTGAAAAAGTTTTCATGGATATTTTATCTATAAACAAGGAAAAATACTTGACGATAGTCGATAGTTTTTCCAAATATGCACAAGCTTATTTATTAATAGCAGCCGACGCCATATCTGCCGCTAAAGCTCTACGAATTTATTTCTCACATCATGGTTCTCCTCAGCTAATTATATCTGACCAAGGTCAAGAGTTTAAAAATAACGTCATACAGGAGTTATTAGACATGTATAAGGTAGAAACGCATTTCACTACTATACCTAACCCTCAATCTAATGGTACAATAGAGCGATTCCATTCCACCCTTCTGGAACACGTAAAAATACAATCAGGTTTATATTCAAAAACATCCACTTCTGAATTGGTAGTTAACGCGATAATTGCTTACAATAGCTCCATCCACTCGATGACAAATAAGACACCATTTGAAGTCGTTTCCGGTCACCTTAATAGCCAAGACCCTCTAGACATTAACCAAAACAAGGAATATATTCAACAGTATGTTACGGAACATAAGACATTCACTGAAACTCTTTATAAAAATATTCATAATTTTAGTACTGAAAAACATGAAAAACAAATAGCATATCATAATAAAAATCGTGAAACCTTACCACCCATATCACCAGGCCAGATAGTATTTGAGAAAGCTGAAACGAGACAAAAAACAGTACCCAAAAATAATGTTCGCGTTGTTAAGGATGTTGATCCTTTGGTTATTAATATTGATCGGGGACGTAGAATCGCGCGACGTAATATAAGAAGTCCTTTAAAAAATACTGTTAATTTGTTCCAGGGTGATGATAGCAACACTAGCGACAGCGAAACCTCAACAGGAAGTTGTTATAACCCCCTTTGAAAACAACCCTGGAATACTTCCATTTAAATTAGGGCAGGCTAAAGTAGTAGAATTAGAACATAGTTTCATACATTCTATAGAGTTAAACAATATTGAAGAATCTATAAGGACCATTATTAAACAAAAGGAACAAATGGACAATTTAGAACTTAAACTTAAAGAAATAGATTTTGATAACCAAATGCACTATTATAAAAGGCAATACATATCGAACAACATAGAAAGCTTAATAACTATGTATAATAGCTTAGCAAACAAAAGATTTAAAAGAGGTCTGATAAACGAGTTAGGATCATTAATTAAAAGAATTTCAGGCAATTTGGACTACAATGATGCTGTTCCATATGATTCTGCCATAAGAAATTTAGTCGATAATCAAGATAAAATAGTAAGTAAAATAAATAGGAATATATCTATCAATGAAGGAGCATTATATGAAATTAATTCGACCCTTTCAGATCTCAAAGAAAATCAGTATCATATACAAGACTCTATAAATCAGTTAAATAATATTAGCTCAAAATACGACCTTCACTATAGGAAAAGGCTTTATTTAGATTCAATTTACTTAGAACTAAAAAATAATACAGAGACAGCTACTAACTTCTGAAGTACTTTAGAAAACATATTAGCCTTCACAAAACTGGGAGTCTGCTATCACGAAGTTGTGACACCCAGCAACATTCAGAAAATGATAGATATCTTAGAATTAAACTATAGTAGTAATAGATTAGTACCAGTTAGATCTAATGGACTTAGGGATTACTATGACATAATTAGTACAGGATCTTATTTTAAAGGAAATACCATAGTAATAGTGCTTAAGGTCCCCATCCTCCAACCATCATCATATACCTTGTATAAACTTTTTCCCGTTCCAACTGTTAACCAGACCATACTGATTCCTTACAAACCCTTTTTAGCAATGAATGATAATGAATACAGCTACATAGAGAGAGAGTATAAGCACATAACAGATTTAAATATCTGCATGGAAGATAACAAGATTACAAAGGAAGATCCTTTAGCTATCAAGAACACCGGGATAACCTCAGGTCACATCATACTAACCGCACCAATATATATTATGCTATCACTTATATCAATTGGGATAATAATCTACAAAAAGACAATGCAGTGCAGAAGGAAGCCAGATCAGTTAGAATCCGTAGTGTTGACCAGCATCCCTGCAGCATCACCCAGCATCCCTGCAACATCAACCAATGATGTCCCTACCTACGCTACGCCATTCTCTCTCCAAGTGAGATAATGACTCATCTGAGGGTGGAGGTGTTATGTGTGTGATTAGTGATAATACTTTATGCTCTCAGTGTATACCTACCCTAAACCTTCATAGTGTGTCCCTAGCCTTATGTTGGTATTTTGCAATATTCTAATTAAATTGTTTTTAACTTTATGTGTGTCTCAGCGTCAGCAGTAAAAATACGACATGCGCGGAAATGATGACACTGCAACACGCATCCGTTACATTTTACTTTACCTATTTTAATTATTATATTTTTAGCCGGCATCCATCGCGGAGCTGCCATTTATTTGTAATAGTAGTTAAGTTTATAAAATAAAGATTTTTTTAAATCCTTATTCGGCTGCTGTATTAATTCACCTCCCAATACTGATTACGACCGAGTTGGTACCTGGCACTATGTCTATGCCGCTGCCCCGCCACTCAACGGACTGGACATCATACAGGCAAGAAATGGCAAATCTTCCCCCCGCCGGCCCCCTCACCTCTCCTGCGGAGATCGATGCAGCGGTGAAGCAAATGACGGAGGCGATGACCCAGGCCTTGCACAACCACACCATCCTAATTAGGATTAACTAAAAATTTTATGCCAAAGAAGAAATCATTAATTTTGCCTTTCCCATCTGCGTCGTCCCCGACCATGCGTGCCATGCCAAACAAGATGTAGGGCCTAACACACCACCGACCCCGATTCCAGCAAAGTCACCAGCGTTACCACCCCGTAATATTCAATCAATAAAAACCCCAAAAACAACCATCCAACCTCAAACTACCAGTCAAACTGCCGTCGCCGCTAGCGATATACATATCTCGCGTTTCATCATCCTCCAATTCTACCCTTGTTGATACCTCGGAGATACAATTCTCAGAGGATGACTATATACCAGAACCCTACTCAGAACCTTGCACAAATACCATTATAACCGAAGCGATACAACGGCAAACTAAAACAATTACTAGAGCAGCTAATGGAATATTAACGCTCTTGGAATCGGAAAGCGCCACCACAACACAAATTATCGCCTTAGTCAATATGATTCTTAAGAGAGCTAGATTAATTGGAGAATCCTCAAGCAAAATCCCACCCCAAGCACCACTCAAACACAATTGCAATTTTAACCAAAGTACTTTGGAAAAAATAATAAAGGATTCGATCCCACAACACCACTGTAATCTAAATATAGATAACATGAAGAAAATAATTAAGGATACAATACAAGAAGAACTTAGCGCAAAAAAACCGACCTTAACCCCAAATTAAAAAACTTATGCAACAGCGGCAAAAGTTAACAATAATGCACCTAAGGGAAAAACAAAAACATCCACTACAAAAACCACTAAACCCGCTATTATAATTACAGTCCCCACCGCTACTAACCGTACAGAAGCCACCTCCAAGTGGCAACAAAGTTTCTCATTTAGAGACGTCCCTTATGCTCCCGTTAAATTTCATCCAATCTCTACTAATAAACTTAAAGTTCACTTCGAGAACACTTCCCAATGCGATGAAACACTAAAAAAACTAAAATCAAATTCAAACGTTAGTGCAGAAATGGCAAGCCTTCTGCAACCAATGTTCATCGTAAAAGGCATCCCCAAAGAAATTGCATACACTGAACTCAAAGAGTTATGTACTCTGGTCTGGTCTCACAAAATCCCACCATTCAAGAATCACTAAAAATACCCAACTCTCAATTAATTTCCTGCCTTGCTAAGAAAAACAAGAACCCTAAGCTGTATAATGCTATTTTCCGCGCTACTCCAAATGTTTGGAGAAGCGCCATCGCACTGGAGAAGATTAATATAGACCATTGCCGAATACATGTTGCTGAGCACGCCCCTTTATTGCAGTGCTTTAAGTGCCAAAAATTTGGCCACACTGGGAAGCACTGCAATAACAACGAAATATATTGCAGCCACTGTGCGGACGGTGGCCACTTTTACCAAAACTGTCCAAACAAAACAAAAACCGAGGCAGTCAAATGTGTTAACTGCACGACCCAAAATAAAGACAAAGATGGCAATACAAATAACACCAATCATTCCTCAACCTCCAACCTATGTCCCATAAGAAAAACCCTTCTCATTAAAATTGAAAAACGTATAAATTACGGTCCAATATAATCTTAATACGCTACTCAACTAACCTAATTCTTATAATTACACACTAATTTAACTTACTTTAAACAACAAGTTAAACTACTTTCAATTTAACAATTTCATGCTCTAAACTAATAATCTAAATAAGTTTAAGCTTCAATAGAAGCGACATTTTATTTCTATTTCTGTTTTCTTTCTTTATTTTCAGTTTGTAGGCTCTCTCTTCCTACAAACTCTTTCTCTTTTCCTGTACTTGCACTCTAGGCGAGAGGTATCCTTAGCCTCAACCCTCGGGTGCAAGTACGCACAATAACAAATCCCCCACGACAAAAACTTCATAATATAATTTAATCAGTCTCACTATTATAATAAATAAGATAATAAAAAAAAAAAAAAAAAAAAACACCATCCTAAGACCGACGCATAAAAGAGCACCCCTCCCGAGCTTTATACTAGATCTAGTAAGAAGGAAGCGGTCCTTGTTGAAGTTATGGTCGCGCGTGAGGTGCCCCCGCCTGAAAACCGAACTCAACAAGTTGACCGCACAGATCTCAGGGAAGGTACAAACATGGAGGGGTGACTCCTGGGGAGCCGCCCTGGACCAAGCATCAAAACACACCACCAAACTTCACCGGTTATTTAAACATAGTATTATACAAAGAAACCGCCAATCCCCACACCCCTGTTCGACTAAATGGGACGACGTCGCTACGCCGCACAAGATCGGGCTGCCCTCCTGGCCGCCCACCTGAGTCAGCAATTCACCCCCCACCCTCAGTCACCCACAGCAGCTGAGCACCACCGCTGGGTCGAGGAGGAGGTAACAAAACTTCTAAACACACCGGCCGCCCCCCTTCTAGGCTACATGGTCATATCGCCTGCCGAGGTAAGGAGGACGGCAATACATCTTAACCGAAGGAAGGCACCCGGCCCGGATAAGCTGCCCCCGACGACACTTATCGAGCTGCCCCGCCGAGCGTTTGCATCATGGGCCAGAATATTTAATGCAGCCCTCCGCCTCCATCACTTCCCCGCTGCCTGGAAGCAGGGACGTATCATCGTACTACCAAATGAGGGTAAGGACCGCCGCTATGCCGCCAGCTATAGACCTATAACGCTCCTCAATTACATAGCCAAACTGTTCGAGAGGCTACTATTAACTCGCCTCTCCCCATATTACCACCTGCGGGACGAACAGTTTGGCTTCCGCAGTGGTCACTCCACACCGTTACAACTCACCAGACTTATTCACCACCTCGCCATCGCAATAAATCCTCTCGCCTCTCGGGCTCCTTTGAGAGTGGACGTGTGTTGCTTTCTGTTGCCATAAGGTTCAATTTCCAAGTGATTTATTAAATACTCGCGTGTGACCGATTTTGTGAGAATTTTACGCTTGTTGTCCTTTTCTCGCCCCGCTACTACCGTCCGTGAACGCCACTAGCGACGCGGGACAGAGATAATTGCTATAATTGCTCTCCCGCTCCTGCCAGCCGTAGTCTACGTAGATCGTAGGCGCTTGCTACGGGTGCTACGGAATTCTATTGTCTGTCAACAGCAGAGTTGTTGTAAACATTAAAAACTATAAATAACTATGGAGCGCGCGGCCGACATGTCTGTGAGTGATTGCGATGTGAGCCACACAGCGTCAATGGATCATACGCCACCGAACTATGTTTTTGCGCGCGGCAGAAATGTGTCTGCGGATGACTTTCACAACTTCAAAATGTAATGAGTGTGTTACGGATGGTGTTCTATGCAATCAGTGTCTCCGGCATTTACATTTCGGCTGCGCAGGAGTGTCAGAAACCACGTATCGTAAGATGAATGCAGACAAGCGTTCGTCATGGAGATGTCAACAATGCCGCAACACTCCTTTGTCTCCATTACCGTCAGCGGACCTGGCGATGGTACTCGCCGAAATAAAAGCATTAAGATGTGAGTTTTCAAAGATGCAATCTGAGATAACAACTATCAACAAAACGGTAGAAAATTTTGACGACAAGCTCAATAGCCTGTCTACCCGTTTTGACAGCTTAGACGGTCATTTATGTATTGTGGAATCCAAAATGCAATCTTTCAACACACTCGCTAAGGAACTTGACACTGCTAACAAAGTTATTGATGAGTTACGAAATACGAATGATGTCCGAGAACAGTACTTAAGACTGAACAATTTAGAGATATCAGGTGTACCAATGTCGCACAATGAAAATTTATATAATATTTTTCGTGACATATGTATAAAGGTTGGGTTTGAGTTCAATGAAAACGATATAGACAGCATCCATCGCGTGCGCCGCTATGTCTCTTCCGCCAGTGATAGACAGTCTCAAGAGGAGAAGGCGCGCCCCCCCGCGATTATCGTGAGGTTTACTCGGCGGCTGCGCAAAGACACTCTGTTGGCCGCGGTGCGCGCTCGCCGAGGACTCAGCCGACATCGGGCTGGCGGGACCCGCTTCCACTGTATACGTCTCAGATCACCTCACCCCAGCCAATAAATTGTTACTTAAAAAGGCTCGTGAAATAAAGCTAGATTTAAATTTTTCATTTTTGTGGATTCGTGACTGCAAAATATTTATGCGAAAGCACGAAAAAGCAAAAGTGATACGCATATCGTGTGATGATGACCTTAAAAAGTTGAAGTGACTATATATAATACATAGTATATACATATATAAGCGTTACGCACATATCTATATTGTGTTACATTGTTATAAGTTTAAAATAAGTTTTCGTTATAAAGCTATTTATTACATTTAACTTATATTCCTTCTGTTTTGGTACAATAACATTTTATTTATATTATTTATTTTCTAGGCAATATATTATCTACAGTAGAAATGTACGTAAAGTTTGGCACGTTATTCTAAATGTTTTTCCTATAATTGTTATAAAATTGTTTACACATTGTTTACGGACACTATTAATATTCAACTATACATATAAATATTTAAATTGTGTTCCCCTTATAATATTTTCGATTGCTACGTCATCTTCAGGGTTATATTTTTTCAATGAAAACAAATATAAGTAGAAAAAATAAACTAGATCATTATGGTTTTTATGATGGCTCCTAAAACATTTCAAATTTACTATCAAAATGTGAGGGGTTTGCGAACTAAGTCAAATGATTTTCTCTCTCAAGTATCTCTTAATAGTTACGACATTATTTGTGTTACGGAAAGTTGGTTAACTCCGGATTTTTAAAGTGGTGAATTTTTCGATCGAAGATACAAAGTGTTTCGCTGCGACAGGTCGCAAAAGGCTCACGGGGCATCCCGCGGAGGCGGCGCGGCCGTGGCGGTGCGCGCCACGCTCGAACCCGAGTTGCGCGACTGGCCCGTGCCGCCACCACACTCCTGCGAGTGTGTGTGGCTCTCAATTCCGCTGGGCGCTACTGGGCGCACTCCTCACTTTTTAAATATTGCTTGCATTTATATTCCGCACGGACCGCAGTATAAAGACACTATTATGGCTTTTTTTGATATAACCTGTAAAATTATAACAGAAAAACCGAATGATTTATTCTTAATAGCCGGGGATTTTAATATTTCTAATGCTCACTGGACTCACTCCGATAATTATGAAAAGTTAGTTCCTAGTGGAAACCAAGTAGTGCAAAGCTTATCTCAATTTATTTCTTTCTGTAACTTAAAACCATTCAATCACGTTGTCAATGATAACAATAGACTACTAGATTTAATTTTAAGTAACTCTGACTGTAATGTTGAAAGATGTGAATGCCCACTTACTAACGAAGACTTGCACAACAGGTCCCTGGTAATTGAGCTTCAGATAAATAACTTCTGTTTTTTAATCCCAACCCCTTTTTGTGTCTTAAATTTTCACCAAGCAAATTATAAAGAAATAAACTATGAATTAATGTCTCTAGATTGGCGAGGACTTTTCTCCAGTTTAGATGTAGAAAATAGTCTAAGAAAATTCTATTATATTTTGAATAATCTAATAGCAAGGTTTGTCCCACGTCGTACCAAATCTTCATCAACATCCGTTCCCGTTTGGCATAGTAAAGCGTTAAAAAAAATGTTAAATAAAAAACGCAAAATACATAAGTTATGGAAACTGTACGGTAATCCTTTGGATTACAAGAGCTTTTCTTCCCTTAGAAAAAGAGCACGTAAACTTGCAAAAGAATGATATGAAAAGTACATCCGATACTCTGAAGAAAAAATTAAGACACATCCCTCTTTTTTCTGGTCGTACATTAAAGCTATTTTTGACACTCATAAATTACCACAAGCAATGCACTACAAAGATAATATATCATCAGATGGTAAACAAATATGTGATATGTTCAATGAGCATTTTCATTCTGTTTTTGTGGAATCTAACAATAACATGTCCTTTCATAATTTCGAAGTGAACCCCTCGTCAGTTATCGATATTAGTTCAATTAATATCACTTTAGAGCTCGTGCAAAAGCATCTCGATGCTATAAATGTTCACAAAGGGGCGGGCCCCGATGATGTTCACCCGCTTCTTATTAAAAACTGTAGTAAATCATTAGCATTACCCGTATTTTTAATATTAAAGAAGTCATTATCCGAAGGATGTATGCCTACATTATGGAAAGAGGCTCATTTAACTCCCGTTCCAAAGGGAGCAGTTAGTCAGAGTATAGAAAATTACCGCCCTATCTCTAAATTATGTCAATTTGGTAAAATATTAGAAAAAATTATCACAACACAACTTTTTAATAGTGTGCAACGCCATATTTCTCCAAATCAGCATGGGTTCTTTAATGGTAGAAGTGTCGATAGTAATCTTTTAGTTTTCAGTGATTTCTTATTTGATGCCTTGGATAGAAACCACCAGGTGGATGTCGTCTATACCGATTTTGCAAAAGCTTTTGACAAAATAAATCATGATATACTATTATTTAAACTCTGGCGACTCGGTATACACGGCGACCTCCTTCGGTGGATAAAATCTTACATAAGTAATAGAAGTCAAGCTGTTGTATCTGCTGGTTTCTCATCAGAGTTTAGGACTATTAGCTCTGGAGTCCCACAGGGCTCTCATTTAGGACCACTTTTGTTTATTTTATATATTAACGACATTTCGTCTATTACAAATTCTGATTCAATCTTATATGCAGATGATAAAAAGATATATAGGATAATTCGTGATAGTAATGACTGTCTAGCACTGCAAAATGATTTGTTATGTTTTGAAAACTATTGTAATGATAACAGCTTATTTATTAACTCTGATAAATGCTCTGTAATTAGTTTTACCAGACGTCGTAATCCAATAATATTTCCATACAAACGTTTTAATAAGCAGCTTGCTAGGGTTACAGAAGTACGAGACCTCGGTGTCATTTTAGACAGTCAATTGAATTTCAAAACCCACATAGATAAAATTTGGATCAAAAGTTATAAGCAGCTTGGTTTTATTCTACGCGTTAGCAAACCATTTAAGAATCCCGGTACTTATAAAATTTTATATAATAGTTATGTGCGAAGCCATTTAGAATTTGCTTGTAGTGTATGGAAGCCCTTTTATCAGATACACATTGATCGTATAGAAAAGGTTCAGAAAAAAATCGTTAAGGCTTTGGATTATAGAACTGGTTATGTTTATGAGGATTATCGTGTTTCTTCTGATAGACATCATATTGAATCTCTTGCGTATCTACGAGATAAATACGATCTTATAGCACTTTATAAGATATTAAATAACTTCATGGACGCCCCCACTTTATTACATAAAATTTCATTTAGAATACCCCGTAGATGTTAACGTAATTGTCGTGAGAAACATCTTTTTGCAAATTCATTGGGTAGAACCTGCTACACTGATAATTCATCTTTTATTAAGCGCACATGTAAATTATATAAAAAAAAATTCAGTAACATTGACCTATTCTGTTTTAGTTCTATTGCTAAATTTAAAAGTAGCTTAAAGAAATGTAAAACAGTTTTGAAGAGCACTTAGACTAATTGTATTGGATATATTGTAGTATGCTAGATATAAACTATTCTTGCAAGTGTTTGGTGTTTTGCACTGTAAATTTAATACAATTTTAGAGAAACTATAGTTTTATAAGTGTAAATAATCATAAGTTTTTATATAAGTGTAAAACTGTTTGTTTCTTAAATAAATTATAAATTAAAATTAAAAATTAAATTAAACTTCAAAGAAGAGATAAAGAGCATGATCACATCTTTGTGGTCCAAACAATAAACAGAAATAAAATGCATACCCGCTACCCTAAAGGAGATACAGCAAAGTAACTTGAATATTGAAAACTCCATCATGTTGCTTACGGCACAAAACGAGGAACTTAATAAAAAAGTGTCTCAATTAGAATCTAAGGTGAAGGAAGATCGTAACTACATTACTTTACTGGAAGAAAAAATAGAAAACTTGCAGAAGGGGTCCCGTAAGTCAAATTTAGAAATTAAAAATGTGCCTTGTGGCCAAAATGAAACTAAGGAGGAGACTTGGTTGATATGGTGTTATGCTTATCGTCTTCTATAGGAGCATCCCTGAGTAAAGCCGACATCAAAGACGTTTACCGAGTCCGAAGCAAAAAGAAAGATTCTTTAAATACACCAATCGTTATCGAAACTGCGTCCACCCTTATTAAGACCGATATCCTCAAACTATGCAAGGCCTTCAACACTACTAAAAAAAGGTAAGCTTTGTGCTAAGCATTTAGGTCACCGAGTGTCTGTAGACACACCCATTTTTGTTTCGGAACAATTAACGGCAAAGGGTGGCACGGGATCTCATCAAGACAGGAAAGTATAAGTTCTGCTGGACAGCGTACGGCCGTGTACACCCATACATACGGAAGTCGGAACACTAGCCAGTTATAACAATTAAATCAGAAGCTCAAGTGAAACAGCTGTTTAATGTAGATTGACTATATGTGTGCTTACTTAATTCTAGTTATACTAGTTTCAATTACCGGTACAGTTATTTATTTTTATACTTGTTCCTCTTCTATTGTCAAGACGTTAGCTTGAACGTAATAGGATTAGAAATTTTATTTTTTATTCTTGTACTAACTTATACATTTTCTCGTACTCATACAAATACACACACACTTCAAGTAAACTTCCAAACACCCAAACACACACTTTTACACTTCATCACACTACATCATTTTTATTCAATAAAATATATTTGTATTAAAAACCAATTTCCACTATATAAAAACAACTTTTGGTACTTTCTCATTAAAGCAATCTCATCCTTAATAAACTTGTATAAGCTTATACAAAACAGAATCACATATCCACCGATTTTTTCTAATACTCGTTTTAATTTTTTAATGATCATAAATGAATGATACCCTTAACACCATAAACGACTTAGACATAACAGAAGTAGCTGATGCGTCAAATTGTGAGATTGAAAATTTGCATAAATTAATAAAATTAAAGGAAAATGACCTCACTATGATTTCATTAAATATAAGAAGTATTTATCACAACTTTGACGACTTGCTAGTGTCACTTTCTCAACTAAAATTCAACCCCGATTTAGTAATTTTATCAGAATGTTGGATCAATGAAAATAAACCCATCCCTAGCCTAACTAACTATGTATCATATTTTACAACACGCTTTTTCAATCAGAATGACGGAGTAATTGTCTATGTAAAGGATTTAATTTTAGCAAAAGTGACCGAAATTACGTTAGACGATGCCTCATGCTTGCAAATTGAAGCAACAAATTGCACGATTTTGGCTATATACCGCTCACCCTCCATATCGAACGCTGCCAGATTTATTACATCTCTAAATGCCCATCTTGAAATTATTGCGCATCACAAATGCATCATAATTGCTGGTGATATTAATCTTAACATTATAAATGACCCTGGTGATCAAAGCTACGTGAAAAAAAATCGCCTGGAGTATCTGAATATGTTGGACATCCATGGCATCTTGCCTGGTCATTTGCTGCCAACGCGGGACAAATCTTGCTTAGACCATGTCATGCTAAAAATCGACAGAAGCAAAATGTGTGCTAGTGTAGTCGTAACTGATGTCTCAATTACAGACCACTCCATGCCTTTCTTACATCTTTCCTGTGCAAATAGTGGAACTACATCCAACAAAGTTCGCATTGTAACTGACTATGACAAAGCCTTGGATAGTCTTCAAAAAAGGAACACTACCGACTTGCTTCTTCTAAATGACCCTGAGGTTTTGTGTAACGAATATGTGTACGAACGAATGTAACGAATAACACGCTGGCTAGATGATCACAATCTTGAAATAAATTTAAATAAGACTAAATTAATGCAGTTTAGGCCTCATCAAAGATGTCCTTTAAATTTAGATTAAAGTTTTAATAATTTACACCTAGAACAAGTCAACACTTATAACCTATTAGGAATTAATATAGACACATATTTATCTTGGAAGGAACACATCAACAAAATAATTAGTAAACTGTCCAGTTTCACATACATATGCTCTGAACGAACTCAAACGGTCAACAGACCTAGAGGCGGCTACCTGTGCCTACTATGCCTATGCACACGCTTGGTTATCTTATGGCGTTATACTTTGGGGAAACAGTACAGATGCAAAAAAAGCATTTACCTTACAAAAAAAATGTATTCGTATACTTGCAAACATAGATTCAGTAACAAGCTGCCGTCCCTATTTCGTTAAATATAATATTCTTACATTAGTATCCATATACCTATATCTTACAAATGTGTGTTATGGTAAAGAATGATATTCACTCATATCCTCAATATTCTCGTCTAGAAAGACTAAGACCGAAACGAAGGCTGGCATTAACAATAGCAAAATTGGAAATGGTTAATTCTGGACCTCAGAATATGTCTATAAAAATATACAACGCACTTCCCCAGCATATTAAAGATGAATGTAATGAGAAATCATTTAAAATTAACCTTAAAAAGTATCTCATAAGGAAATGTTACTACTCACTGCAGGAGTTTTTTAGTGACAACGAAAACAAAGTAAAATAATCATTTATAAGTATTTTTACTATCAACGCTATCATAATGTATAAAAATTATTTGCATGTTATTAATTTATGAATGTTTTTAATACTTTGTAATGTTAAAATTATTGTTAAAATTTATTATGTTTTTTCTGTAATTTTATGCTGCGGTGCCCTTGCAGGGTCATGTCATGGTACTGGTTATCATATGTACATTTACCTGAAAATACCACATGTTGCAACGAATGAATAAATAAATAAATAAATAAATCAATCATAATCTACTGTATTCCAATATGGGGTGGAGCATCCAAGGTAAAATTTTTAGAGGTAGAACGCGCTCAAAGAATATTATTAAAAGTAATGTACTTTAAGAAACTTAGATTCCCTACACTCTCTCTTTACTCAATGACCAACTTGTTAACTGTGCGACAGTTGTACATCTTAAACACAATTTTAATAAGACATAAATCACTCCCGGTAGATTCCACTGTTCTAAGGAAAAGACGGAAAGACATTGTAATTAAAACAAGTAAATGTAATACTTATTTTGCTAAGCACCAATATTTACACCAATCATCATATCTATATAATATTGCGAATAAAATCTTAAGTATCTATACTAAAACAAGTTTTACATGTAAGCGGATGTTGGTTGAATGGGTTAATAAAATGGACTACGATGAGACTGAACAACTAATTATTCATATTGAGAAATAAACTGTTATTTGAGAACTGGAATAACCTGTATGTGATGCTAATCATGACACACTACATACACACACACAAACAAACACACACACGTACATGTACACGCAAACGTACACAAACACCCACAGACATACACACTCAAACACAGATTTTTATATATGTATTTACACAATAATAATAGGTACCATAATAAAAGATTTTTCTTTTGCTATTTGTAAACTTAGATAACTATATTAAACAATAAACACATAACCTTAATTAGTTAGTAATGACGACCGTTTGGTGCAACGGTAGCGATCCTGCCTTTCGCACCGACGACGGTCCTGGGTTCAAATCCCGGAAGGGGCAGATGTTTGTATGATGAATACGAGCATTTGTTTTTATATATTTCTATGAATATTACATATTTATGTATCATATATGTACATCTATCCGTTTCCCCTAGTATCCATAATAATACAACACAAGCCTTACAGTGCTTACTTTGGGCTAGGCTAATTGGTGTGAATGTAAGAAATATTTATTTATTTATTATTATTTATTTATTGTTATGCGAGAGTGATTTTCTCCTGGCACAAGTGTTTTCACACTCAAAAGGAGAAATCAACCTTTATTCTTGTTACATTGTTTTTGTTGTTGTTTAATAAATCATTTTTCATTTTAATTTTTCATTTTTCAATAAATAAGAACCACTGCTCAGTTGTGGTCTGCCTGGATGTGGAAAAAGCCTTTGACCGGGTCTAGCACCCCGGTCTTATATTTAAGCTGAGAGAAGCAGACGTCCCTCCGGCCCTGATCCTGCTTGTGGCCAACTATCTCCGGGAAAGAAGTTTCTCCGTCACAGTGGAGGCCGCCGCTTCAGACCAACACCCTATACAAGCAGGGGTGCCGCAAGGTAGCGTACTTTCACCCTTGCTCTACGGCCTATACACGAATGATTTACCATCAATCAACACAGCCTTGCAGCCCTGGGAGCCTAGAGTAGAGTCTTTTTACACTCCGTCTGCATGGCCCAGGACGGCGATATCACGGATGCAGCGACAGCTCGACCTACTCCCCAAGTGGCTCGCCAAATGGCGAGTAGCCATTAACGTAGAGAAAATAGCTGCGCTCCTCACTACGAAAAGAAAGCCACCACTAAAAGTGGTTAGCACTTACAACCAACAGGTCGAGTGGCAAAACACCATCAAATACCTGGGAGTGATCATCGACCGCACGCTCCAGATTGTCCTCCACATGGACCAGACAATCGCCGCCTGTTGTAAGTAGGTATCAAAATATAGATTATTAAGTACATATGTAACTACTAGCGCCAACGTTGGCGAGCGGGGTATTATTGAACTATTGTACTAAAAGTCAGTATGGAATAAAGATCCCTTCCTTTTTGTTGGTCACAGCCAAATCACGTTGTTTAATTTCTTTTCCAATAGGTTATGGACCCAGATCCATATAAAGCTAGTTTTGTCAGTATTCCGTGTGGTGCACAATATTTCTAAAGCATATTGTCAGTATATTCGCGTAACGAACAATAACTCAGTTTTGCTGTGAACTTTGCTACCGTGCGTGTGCGTGTTGAACAGTAATGGCGTCTAGCTCGAACTATTTAATTAGCGTGCCCAAACTAAAAGGGCGCGAGAACTTCAGTGAGTGGTGTTTCGCGGCAGAAAACTTTCTAGTATTGGAAGGAATGGAGGGATGCATTAAGCCAGAGCCCGGCGTAATCCCAGCAGCTGCAGATGATGCCAAGACGAAAGCCAAGCTGATCTTAACCATCGACCCGACGCTTTACGTTCATATAAAAAACGTCAGTACATCGAAGGAGCTGTGGGATAAATTGAAGATGCTGTTTGATGACTCTGGATTTACGCGTAAAATCAGCCTCCTGAGAAATCTTATATCAATTCGATTAGAAAATTGCATTTCGATGACGTCATACGTAACGCAGATTGTCGAAGCTGGTCAGAAGCTGCAAGGAACTGGATTTGGCATTACAGACGAATGGATCGGTTCTATCATGCTGGCGGGATTATCAGAAAGATATATGCCAATGATAATGGCAATTGAACACTCAGGCATGTCAATTACGACCGACCCTATTAAAGGGAAGTTGATGGACATCGACCCGGAAACGGAAAGTCAAAGTAGTGATGCCAATAACGCATTTGCAAGTTTCCGCAACAAATCGAATCGTTCAAAAATTGTGAAGTCTACAAATCAATCTGTGGTAAGTAAAGATGGCGGTAAAGTATTTGTCCGTAAAAGTGATAACTCCAACTTCGTTTTTATTAAGGACTTTCAAATCTTGGATAAGTAAACATAGTCGAATCCTTACCTACCATATTGATTTGTAGTTAATACTGTTAATTCTGTATATTTATTTTGTATTTTCCACATACTATTTTGTTATTTTATGTTACAATTTTACTATCAGAATGTGAGAGGTCTGAGAACTAAAACCATCGAATTCTTTAATAACATTGTTTGTATCAACTACGACGTAATTGTTTAAAGTGAAACATGGTTAAACAGCAGCGTCTTCGACTCGGAAATCTTTGACAATCGATATTTTGTATACAGACGGGATAGAGAAACTAGCGGATTCCATTCCAGGAAAGACGCCGGCGGTGTTCTCGTCGCCGTCTCAAAACGTATTTCATCCATACGCCTACAAGACCTCGAATCTAATTGCGAGGACATATTGTAACACTGTTTTTTTGTTATACAATTACTTACCAATCTCTCAACGATTGTCATGTTAATCAATCAAAATATGGTTTTATGACGTAAGCCACCATTCGAATTGCACAATTTTATTTATCACCATGAGACGAGCAGAGTTTTTACTAATTCAATATTATTAAAACTTACGAATTCTTAACAACAATGTAAACAAACATTGAACGTTTGACATTACTAGTCCTAAATTTATAATTTTTATATATTTTATGCATTTTCAATGCGATCTTATAAGATAAATTATTATAATAGAAAAATACTAGAAAAAATCGACTCGGGTCACAAGTGAATCTCAGGCGGGAATCGAACCCGCAACCTTTGGAAATCCGGTCCAATGCTCTCCCAATTGAGCTACCGAGCCTTGCGAACACTCGTCGAAATTTTCTAGTACATTCCTGATTTACAATTACTGAGTACAATTGGGAGAGCATTGGACCGGATTTCCAAAGGTTGCGGGTTCGATTCCCGCCTGAGATTCACTTGTGACCCGAGTCGATTTTTTCTAGTATTTTTCTATTATAATAATTACTAGTCCTGTCATTTGGTTGGGGTCACGTGACCGTCAATTGCGTTCCGTTTCTAATGTCCGGTAAACAAAAAAGTTGTTACATTATTACCTCTTATTAAAACTCATTAACATATATTAGTACATCAACTCATATATAAATTCCCTAGTCTTTTACTTAATTAAATTCAAATATTTGCTTTAATTAAAACATAAAATATTTTGGTTGTGAGGTGGAAACATAAGTGTTTAGCGTGTAATGTAATTAGCTCGTCTCGTCATCGGCCGGCAGATGAGTGACCGCCTTTTTCGTTTGAGTCTTGTTGGAGGTTGGATGCAAGCTCCCGGCTTCCAGTTGTCGTGGTGATTTGTGGTGTCTTGTGGTGTCAGTGTCTGGTTACCAGAAATTCTCCCATCCGGTACGTAGTTATCGATTGAGATTTTACGTAATCAATTCTTTTTGCCTATTATAAGCGGGAATCCTTTTACAGGAGAATCGAAGAACTTAAGGCGTGGCAGTGTGTTAGGAATCTTGGTTAAGATTTCATATCGTGTGTGGAACATTGTGCTGTTGTTATTGGTAAGCCTGATAGTATGATACACGACGAATCTCAGTTTTACAGTATTGTTTTTTGGTTTTAACAAAAGTGTGCTCTTGCAGGCAGCGTGGGCGTGGTTACCTCGTGGTTACCTCGTGGTTATTGCGGTGGACCAGCTACTGATCGGTGACTGGATCGTTCTTAAATAACATTCACCTCCATAAACGGTATGTAAAAATATATAAGATGGAATCAAATTAACTGCCAGGACTTCGTGGAGTGGTTGGGTCAAGTGTAAAGAATATGCTTAATTAGGATTTTATATTGTAAAAAAATAAAAGCTTTTTTTCGTTTTTTTCGAACTATGACTTCCTTTTTATCACTTTCACTGTCATTTCCTATACTTAATCGTTTTTTTCAGTTCACCTATTAACTATAAAATTAACCAAACTATCTTCAATTAAAAGTAGGCATAATTGCGCACAGCTGATCCGCGCGGTAAAATGAACCGCAGCGCGGCGATCGCAGCGCGCGCTCCTTTTATTACAACACTTAAAAAAACGTCAACCTTAAGAATTTCCGAATTGCTGCTTCATTTAATAACTATCTATACTCTGATCGAACTATTAGGTAAAGCCTATACTGTAGTAAAACCTGTACCTAATAGTTCGATTGTAGGCAAGTTCAATGACAATGGCGTGGAAAATTAAATAAATATCTAATTTATTATGCTCTATAGGAATCACTTACGAGGTTGGTGAATTTGGTGTAAGGTCTTGGTAGCCGATACACTTACATCACATCACAGCACAAAGAACTTAGTTTATGGTAATATAACTTTCTATCACCTCTGACGGCTCCCGCTTGTTAATATGGTATTATGTACACAAAAACCGATACCGTACCTACCAAGATAATAAGCCTTACTGATATTATAAATTATTACCTTCAGGCGTTCAAAAGTTCATTGCTTTTTTACAAATGTTATTGGATACCGTAAGTATTTTAAATACTTAAAGTTGGAAGTATGTCTTAACGAGTTATCACAAAACATCACAAAATTTGCATTTTCTATCTAGGTTGTTAATACCGTACACAAAATACACTACACGCAGAAATCGAGATAGTATTCCTTTTTCATTTGACACAATTACAAAGTTTTATAATATCAAACTACTATTTTTAAGTCATTCACAGACACAACATTATGGTTTGTTATGATTATTATATTATTTACACACTGCGTGCGCTAGTGTTGCCAGTAGCCGATAGTCAAAACTAACATGAGACGTCTTAAAAATGTAACATCTTATTTAGAAAAAAAAAACTAATACTTAAAACTCGCTAAATTTTACTAGTAGTAAAGAGAATGCAAAACAAAACCAAATTCTACCACTGTGCTGGATGGTACATAGCTTGGACTTGTATTTATTTATTAGCATTCACAATGCCATAATTCTATAAAATAAAATACGACTATAAAAAACAACATCGCCGAGTCCTCAAGTGGATTTCGAACTCACGACCTCTCACTATCCAGGCGACCGCTGAGCTACCGTGACGCTGGTAGACGCGTCGAAATTTACAAGTGCATTTTACAATGAGCCAATTTATAAATTAATATCTGCAAAGACATACACTGCGAGACCTAGTGATATAGTTAGCTCTTTTTGTTAATGATATAAGTAAGATGGAGTTCGGTCCCTCATGTTCCAGTTTCTTTCGCCAGTTATTCTAAGAAGGGCCTCCCAATTGCGGATTTGGTGGTTAACTCATTAGTTTTATAGTAATCGATATAATAAGAAAAATAAAAAATGCAATACAAATAATTTTTTTTTGTATAAACTGATCAGTTATGAAGCACATGCAGGACGACCATTACCTTAGTCATCCTGTAATCACGGCTCCTGTAAAGGAGTCGAAACATGAATATTAAATATTGAAGAAAAAAATTTAAATGCGCAATTAATCTGGTAAAAGTGTTTTTATTTAAATTGTGTAGCTTGTTTTTTTTCAATTTTAGTAGTTAATTCTTACTTGTTAGTAAAAGTACCATTTAGAATCTTGAAACATAGAAGTAACATGTAACGGTCAAAAATAACTAAAACTGTTCAAAAATTACATTCTGGCAATACTGGCGTATTCACACAAACACACAGTGAGCGGAGAATGACTGAACTACATGCTGGGTGTGGGACAGAGAGAGCGCTAGATCAAAGATGCCGATGCCGATGCCGACACACGAGGTTCTCGGAAGCACATACATAAGGCTGACTACACTTTATAAACATAGTCGATTTTTGGATGTTGCTTTTTCACTTCATAGAAACTTAATCTTTAAATATGAATGTAAATTTTACACGCATTCTATGAGTCGAACTCAATAAATGACTTAGAAATAGAGCAAATTATTTAGTTAAATTAGGTGCTGTCATTCAATCAAACTTACATATTCACTTCTTGTATAGTGAGTTGATAGGTGCTTTGTAGATAACTAGCAGTTGTACATAACTAGTAGAGTGTAGGCAACTGAGGTGGTCGCGTATTCACGATAATTTTCTATAAATATTGGATAGTTCTAAAAACGAATTCTCAACCTATTTGCATTCTTTTTTTTGCTTAGTGCGAAATTACAATTACGAAAGAAGACTTCTAAAAAATTAAAATTAGTGAAAATAATATTCCGCAGTTGATCTAAAATAATAAACTCGAATATGATTTGTGTTTCCGAACTCAATTTTACTTGTTATAGACCTCGCGGTCCTGCCGCATTGGAAAGGAATATGATAGATTACTAATATTACTATCGGCTACCAAGACCTACTCGGAACTCGTAAGTGTTTACTATACAGTATAATAAATTAGATATTTCCAACTTCTTTAATTTCCACGCCAGTGTCATTGAATGTAGTACTTAGAGTTTTGATGGTTTGTTTCTTTGCTTAAACTGCTTGCATTTATTATACAAGTATTATTGAACTTGCCTACAATCGAACTATTAGGTACCTAGGTAATCCGTTATAACTATCATAGTATAGATAATTATTGAAGGAAGCGGCAATTCAGTATTTAATGTATTTTTAAGTATTGTAATGAAAGGAGCGCGCGCTGCGCTCCCCGCTCTGCGGTTCATTGTACCGCGCGATCAGCTGTGCGTGATTATGCCTACTTTTAATTGGAGATAGTTTGGTTAATTTTATAGTTAATAGGTGAACTGAAAAAAACGATTAAGTATAGGAAATGACAGTGAAAGTGATAAAATGAAGTCATAGTTCGAAAAAAACGAAAAAAAGCTTTTATTTTTTTACAATATAAAATCCTAATTAAGCATATTCTTTACACTTGACCCAACCACTCCACGAAGTCCTGGCAGTTAATTTGATTCCACCTTATATTTTCTCTACAGTGCTCACTTATCCACTCCCTCAGAGTTTGAGTTGAACATTTAAATAGAACACATTATAGTTGTAGTAGTGAATCCTAATGTTAATGCCATCCGTATCGAGTTGATATTTTGTGAGAAGATTAAAATATTTATGGTAGGACCTTGGACTTTATTTATTTGATAGATTGCAAGTTTTCTTGTTGATTGATATGGACCCCAGCGGGTTGATATTATGTAGCAACTCGGACAATGTAAAACTTATGTATTGTGTTACAAGCTATTTAGTGGGCTTTTATCGATTAGGTTGAAAATGATAACCGGTAGCGGCGCCCGGCGTTTTAAACGCTGGAGGCGTCCGCCTCGCTGTGTGAAGCTTCGCCCTGATCTGTAAGATATTTCTTTTAAACTAGTTAGTAATTATTAGTATTAGTTAGGCTTAAACCACCTTTATTCCAGTATTGACAGTAGCATTGTGTTGAATTTATGTAATGCTTAAGGAAATTGTATACCCTTATACTGTACTCCTTTGTGCTGTTATGATTGTTTAGTGCTGCTGGCTCTAGACCTTAAGTTTAATATTACCTAATTTTAATTATGTAACTACAGGAGGTGTTTAGCTTGGGGGATTTGCCGTGGCATCCATGCACCGTGGCTGGGTCGGCTGGCAAGACGATGTGGATGTATAGTGACGTGAGCTGATGTGGGGGGTTTGAAGTGGACTAAAGTGGGGTTAGAAGTGAACCATTATTTTTTTGTTTTTAATTTAGTAGTAGTATTGTAGTATTTTGTTCGAGGAGGTAAAAGTGCTACCTTCCTTAAGATAGTTTATTTAAATTTATTAATTTAGTAGTCAACTTAGTCCTATTACCCGATTGAGATCAGCCAAGCGCGCCAGCGTCCCACCTTTTATATTATTATTTGAGGAGTACAGATGTCCCTTTATTTATAGTTATTAGTTAGTGATTTGCTTTACTTACCCGACCGGTAACATACTAGTTGGAATTTGATAATTTACTTTTAATTTAAATTCATTTAGTTTCCTACCCAAACTTTTCTTTTTGATTTGTTAGTCACTTTTAAATTAAATTTAATTGGGTTTATTCACCCCACTTACTATGTGTCTGTCGGTGTTTGGAAAGGAACTGTAGTTGATAAATTAAGTTTTAAAAAGGAAGTAATTGTGAAATTTTTGTTTTTGAATTTTGAGTTAATGTAGTGAAGCCGTTATTTTGTTTTTTTATCAATGCGGAGTTTGATAATTTTGGAATAAAAAAAAAACAGTTGTGAATTTGAATTTTGGATTTTATTCTTTAGTCGTAGGTTTAGGTGTTACCTTACCCTCCCTTACCCCCCGATTAAAATACCTAATTACATGGCGCCCGAACAAAGGGACATAGCTGGACGCGCGGAGGTATTCCTTGTCATTGGTCTGTTGCTCAATGATAGATTGGCTGATCTCTTTAATTTAATTTAAGAAAATTTAAGTTTTGTAATGTTTATTTGATGTGTAATGGTGAATTGTTTACAGCCATTGTAGAACTGTGCTCTTGTATTATGGGCTCTTATTGAAACCATCGTTTAAAAAAAAAAGAAATAAGTTTTTATTTTAAGTTATATCTCTTAGGTAGCTAACATTTTGTTAACATATAGTGTTGCATTGTCTGATATCTTATTAGGGTTTGCAAAGATGGGTGAAGAACGCCCAATTCGTTTTAACGTCTTGAATAAAGATGAGTTGATGTATGAAGTTTCTATTCGGGATGGTGTACCAGAGCACACGGTTGAAAAATTACGTGCCCAAATTAGAATTTTGGTTAAAGAAATTCCTACCGATGAGGTGAGTGGATTTGAAGGTGATGTAGAAGTTGAATTGAAAACTGTCTTGTCTAAGCTGAACGAACTAGAAGAGATTTGTGGTCAGAAACCCCTGTTGTTAAAGAAGTTGAATCGCATTCAGTCTTTAGGCAACCACATATTTCATAGGCTAGGTCGTGTTGAACCAATTGATAGTGCTCATAAAGATTTAAAAAAGTTGTTGGATGACCGTCTTGTCGTTTTGTTACGTCGCATAGATACTATGACCCATACGTTTAAAAGCAGTTTTGACTTTAAACCAGCAGAAGATATAGTTTTTGGGAACAACAGTGAATGACCCTGTGGTGGTACAGCCAGTTGTGACCTGTGATCGTGGTTCTAATGTTCATTCTTTAAATCTTAAATTTAATGGGAAAAGTAGTGTCCAAGCCTTCATTGTACGAATAGAGGAGTTATGTTTATCTCGGAATATATCTAAGGACAAATTGTTTAATTCAGCATCTGAATTGTTTTCTGATGAAGCTTTGTACTGGTATCGTGGTATTCGTAGTGAGGTTGATAATTGGGACGCTTTAAAAAACTATTTGTTAGAGGAATTTCTTCCCTACGATTATGATCATCGACTGTTACAAGAAATTCGGTCAAGGACCCAAGGGCCTAACGAATCTATATCTAGTTATTTAAGTATAATGCCAAAATTATTTCTCGCGGCTGCGTAAGCCTTTAGATAAGTGTGAAGAATTAAATATAGTTAAATTTAATATTAGGCCATTCTATACCATTCCTTTGGCAAACGCGGAGATCGGATCGTGGTGCGACCTTAAGAAATACTGCAGGCAGCTGGAAGCAGCGAAGCAGAGGGCGGAGTCTTTTGTTGAGCCCCCGCAAAATATGAAGAATGCTGTCGCTCCTGATCTTTCCTATAAAGGTAAGACCAATCATCCGAGGTGTGATGCCATTGGTAAGGAGTTCGTACGAGACAAGTTTTGCGTACGGTGTCGTGTGAATGATCACACGCTTATTGAGTGTAAGGCTCCGAAGGTTGCTATTTGTTACCGTTGTGGCGAGAAAGGTGTGACTGTTGTAGATTGTCCGAAGTGTGCGCCTTCAGGTAAAACGGATTCTACCTCAAAAAACGCGTAAGGAAGGGCCGTTGTTTCCAAACCGTTCATGACGAGTGGCGTGAAAGGAGTCATTTTGTTCGTGAATTTCGTGGAAATTGTAAAGTTAAAAATCAACTGGCATCAATGGTCCGTTCTAAAATTACTCGGGACGCTCGTCCTTATCTTAATGTAGAAATCTGTGGTGTTCCGTTCTCTGGATTGTTGTATTCTGGATCGGAAATTTCAATTATCGGTGGTTCTGCTGTGGATTACTTTTCCAATCTGGCTGAATTACATGAGTCAGATACGTTGGATTGTGTGTTGACAGCGAATGGTTCTTCTTCTCCTGTCACGGGCTATATGTTTTTACCAGTGGTTGTGAATGATGTGCTGCGTGTGATAAAATTTTTCGTGATACCTGGGATCTCGTGTTCCCTGTTATTCGGTATTAACTTTTGGAAAGCGTTCAAGGTCGCGCCTGATGTTTTACGCTTGACGAAGAGGAATGACTTGATTGTTCTCAAAGATCCTGCCGAAGCTGTCGTTTCTCAAGTTAATCGTATACATCCTTTCGATGCGCTTACCGTAGAACAGAAGAAATTGGCCGGCGACGTTTGTAAGATGTTCGAGGAGATCTCAGCGGAGAAGAAGGGATTAGGTAGAACACATCTTATATCACATCACATTGATACTGGAGATGCTGCCCCAATCAAGCAGCGTTATTATATTATGTCACCTGAAAAATTGAAGGAGTTGAACCGACAACTGGAGGAGATGATTGAGATGGATGTGGTTGAGCCGAGCTGTAGTCCGTGGAATAACCCTGTTACCATGGCTCCGAAAGCTAATGGAGAGATGCGGTTTTGTTTGGATAATCGAAAACTAAACGAGGTTTCCAAGCACGACGCATATCCCCTTCCATACATAAATAATATATTGGATCAACTCCGGGACTCGCGCTTTCTCTCCTCAATTGATTTGAAGTCTGCTTTTTGGCAGATTCCTTTAACTCCTTCCTCTAAAGAGAAGACGGCTTTCACCGTGCCTTCGCGCGGGCTATTTCAGTTTAAGGTAATGTGTTTTGGTTTGACTTCCGCGCCTGCTACTCAGCAGCGTTTGATGGATAAGTTGTTTGGCCCAGAGTTTGATGGGCGAGTGTTTGTATATTTGGATGACTTGGTCGTGGTGTCTAGAACCTTTGGGGACCATATTGATCTCCTTAAAAAAGTCTTTGAGAAGTTGCGTTCAGCTAACTTAACGGTTGGATTGTCGAAGTGTTGTCTGTTTCGAAAACAGCTCAAGTATCTTGGTTATGTGGTGGATGACTTAGGGCTTCGAACTGATCCAGATAAAATCAGAGCGATTACGGATTTCCCTATCCCTACCTGCGCTAAAGATGTCAAGAGATTTTTGGGTACTGCATCGTATTATAGGCGATTCATTCGGGGCTTTAGCACTATAGCTGCTCCTTTAAACTCTTTAACATCTACCCGGAATGGACGTCCGCCTTTTGCCTGGACGCCGGAAACTGAGCACGCTTTTCTACAGTTGAAAAGTGCCTTGACATCTGCACCTGTTTTGGCATGTCCTGACTTTTCCTTACCATTTGTTGTGCATACCGATGCATCTGACGTCGGTATTGGAGGCATGTTGACTCAAATCTTTGATGGCGAGGAACACGCTATTGCTTACTACAGTCGCTCCTTAAACAAAGCTGAGCGAAATTATTCCGCTACCGAAAGGGAAGCATTAGCGGTAGTGCAAGTAGTGGAACATTTCAGACCTTACCTTGAGGGTCATAAACCCTTTAAAATAATTACGGACCACGCCAGCTTAAGATGGTTCCTTAATCTACGTAATCCTACGGGGCGTCTGGAATGTTGGGGGTGTAGACTGTCTCCTTTTAATTTTATTATCGAGCATCGGCGGGGCCGAGATAACCTTATTCCGGATGCTCTATCCCGTTCTGTCGCCGTATCGGTTATTAACACTTCCGTTAATGATCCGTGGTTTCGAAATCTTTATTCTAGGTGTATTAACAGGCCTCAAAGCTGCCCTAATTACCAAATAATAGAGGGTAAGCTCTATCGTTACACCAAGAGTAGGTCATCGTTGACTGGGGATTTTGATTGGAAAGAAGTTGTCCCTATCGATGAGAGACTTCGTCTTATTTCCGAGGGACATGATTCTGCGTTAGGTGCGCATCTTGGAATAGAGAAGACCTTTAAAAGATTGCGCCTTCGGTTTTACTGGCCAGGAATGTACAAGGATGTCGAAGGTTATGTGTCACAGTGTTCAACATGTAAAGCATATAAACATCCAACTCGAACCACTCCGGGATTGTTCGGAAATCCGAAAGTATGTCGTAGACCGTTCCAGTGTATCAGCGTAGATTTGGTTGGTCCACTGCCAAAGTCTCGGCAGCAAAACGAATATCTCCTCGTCGTTGTGTGTTGCTTTTCTAAGTATGTAATGTTGTTTCCACTTAGACGTGCTACCCGTAAAGTGGTGGCTCAACGCTTAGAAGACCATGTTTTCCTAGTCCATGGGATTCCCCAGACTGTTATTGTCGATAATGGGCCTCAGTTTGTAGGTCGTGACGTCAGAGTATTGTTTGAGAAGTACAAAATACCTCAGGTACATTTTACGCCAACATATTGTCCGCAAGTAAACACAGTGGAGCGCTACAACCGTACCGTTGTCACGGCTATAGCTGCACTGGTGGGTGAAGATCAGCGTAGCTGGGATTCACACATTTGTGAAATTCAATTGGCCATTAACACAGCTGTTAACGACACTACTTCATTTACACCGTTCCTACTTGTACATGGGCGAGAGGCTGTAGTCGATGGTCAAATATATGGCGAAAGTGAAGATTTGGACGACTTCACCCTTGGATCTCGCGTGGAATATGCAGACAAATTGAGTGCCTTAAAAGATGTGTTTTTGAAAGTGGACAGAGAATTAAAGAAATCTCACTCAAGAAACGCTAGGTACTACAATCGACGTAGGAGAGATGTAGATTTTGAAGAAGGCGATGTGGTTTGGCGACGCACGCACATTCGTAGCGACGCTGCCAAACACTTTTCCTATAAATTGGCGCCACGATTTCAAAAGTGTGTTGTGGTGAAGAAGCTGTCCAAGCTCGTTTACCTATTGGAAGATGAAAATGGTAAAAGAAGTGAATGTCACGTTAAGGATATTAAGGGCATGAATTAAATGGTGGGTTTTGTTCGTGGGTTAGTGCTGGAGGGCCAGCATGATTTTTTCTCGTTGTCTCGAAAAATTCTGGCGAGTGAGGGGGTACTGTAACACTGTTTTTTTGTTATACAATTACTTACCAATCTCTCAACGATTGTCATGTTAATCAATCAAAATATGGTTTTATGACGTAAGCCACCATTCGAATTGCACAATTTTATTTATCACCATGAGACGAGCAGAGTTTTTACTAATTCAATATTATTAAAACTTACGAATTCTTAACAACAATGTAAACAAACATTGAACGTTTGACATTACTAGTCCTGTCATTTGGTTGGGGTCACGTGACCGTCAATTGCGTTCCGTTTCTAATGTCCGGTAAACAAAAAAGTTGTTACATTATTACCTCTTATTAAAACTCATTAACATATATTAGTACATCAACTCATATATAAATTCCCTAGTCTTTTACTTAATTAAATTCAAATATTTGCTTTAATTAAAACATAAAATATTTTGGTTGTGAGGTGGAAACATAAGTGTTTAGCGTGTAATGTAATTAGCTCGTCTCGTCATCGGCCGGCAGATGAGTGACCGCCTTTTTCGTTTGAGTCTTGTTGGAGGTTGGATGCAAGCTCCCGGCTTCCAGTTGTCGTGGTGATTTGTGGTGTCTTGTGGTGTCAGTGTCTGGTTACCAGAAATTCTCCCATCCGGTACGTAGTTATCGATTGAGATTTTACGTAATCAAATCTTTTTGCCTATTATAAGCGGGAATCCTTTTACAGGAGAATCGAAGAACTTAAGGCGTGGCAGTGTGTTAGGAATCTTGGTTAAGATTTCATATCGTGTGTGGAACATTGTGCTGTTGTTATTGGTAAGCCTGATAGTATGATACACGACGAATCTCAGTTTTACAGTATTGTTGTTTGGTTTTAACAAAAGTGTGCTCTTGCAGGCAGCGTGGGCGTGGTTACCTCGTGGTTACCTCGTGGTTATTGCGGTGGACCAGCTACTGATCGGTGACTGGATCGTTCTTAAATAACATTCACCTCCATAAACGGTATGTAAAAATATATTTTCTCTACAGTGCTCACTTATCCACTCCCTCAGAGTTTGAGTTGAACATTTAAATAGAACACATTATAGTTGTAGTAGTGAATCCTAATGTTAATGCCATCCGTATCGAGTTGATATTTTGTGAGAAGATTAAAATATTTATGGTAGGACCTTGGACTTTATTTATTTGATAGATTGCAAGTTTTCTTGTTGATTGATATGGACCCCAGCGGGTTGATATTATGTAGCAACTCGGACAATGTAAAACTTATGTATTGTGTTACAAGCTATTTAGTGGGCTTTTATCGATTAGGTTGAAAATGATAACCGGTAGCGGCGCCCGGCGTTTTAAACGCTGGAGGCGTCCGCCTCGCTGTGTGAAGCTTCGCCCTGATCTGTAAGATATTTCTTTTAAACTAGTTAGTAATTATTAGTATTAGTTAGGCTTAAACCACCTTTATTCCAGTATTGACAGTAGCATTGTGTTGAATTTATGTAATGCTTAAGGAAATTGTATACCCTTATACTGTACTCCTTTGTGCTGTTATGATTGTTTAGTGCTGCTGGCTCTAGACCTTAAGTTTAATATTACCTAATTTTAATTATGTAACTACAGGAGGTGTTTAGCTTGGGGGATTTGCCGTGGCATCCATGCACCGTGGCTGGGTCGGCTGGCAAGACGATGTGGATGTATAGTGACGTGAGCTGATGTGGGGGGTTTGAAGTGGACTAAAGTGGGGTTAGAAGTGAACCATTATTTTTTTGTTTTTAATTTAGTAGTAGTATTGTAGTATTTTGTTCGAGGAGGTAAAAGTGCTACCTTCCTTAAGATAGTTTATTTAAATTTATTAATTTAGTAGTCAACTTAGTCCTATTACCCGATTGAGATCAGCCAAGCGCGCCAGCGTCCCACCTTTTATATTATTATTTGAGGAGTACAGATGTCCCTTTATTTATAGTTATTAGTTAGTGATTTGCTTTACTTACCCGACCGGTAACATACTAGTTGGAATTTGATAATTTACTTTTAATTTAAATTCATTTAGTTTCCTACCCAAACTTTTCTTTTTGATTTGTTAGTCACTTTTAAATTAAATTTAATTGGGTTTATTCACCCCACTTACTATGTGTCTGTCGGTGTTTGGAAAGGAACTGTAGTTGATAAATTAAGTTTTAAAAAGGAAGTAATTGTGAAATTTTTGTTTTTGAGTTTTGAGTTAAAAGGTCTGCTACCAGGAACTGTAGTTGATAAATTAAGTTTTAAAAAGGAAGTAATTGTGAAATTTTTGTTTTTGAATTTTGAGTTAATGTAGTGAAGCCGTTATTTTGTTTTTTTATCAATGCGGAGTTTGATAATTTTGGAATAAAAAAAAAACAGTTGTGAATTTGAATTTTGGATTTTATTCTTTAGTCGTAGGTTTAGGTGTTACCTTACCCTCCCTTACCCCTCGATTAAAATACCTAATTACAATATGGGTTAGACTCAACTATTACGACGACGTTACTGGCAAAATAGAGCAACTACTCGTTTGTGGAGTATATTTACCACCTCCTATAAAACGTCACATTCTTAGCGAGTTCATTAGTAACTCTGATCGGGTATTGGAACTCAACTGTACTGGCAGGGTTATTTTTGTGGGTGACTTCAACTTAGGCAGTATCAAATGGAACTTTGTTAATCAATCTGAGTCACCGAGTGATACAAATAACAGCTTATTTTCAACAATGCTCCTAGATTTCGCCACGCTCCATAATTTGAAACAGTACAATGACAAGTCGAATAGTAAGGGAAGAATTTTGGACTTGGTTCTGAGTAATGGCCTAGTGAGAGATCTGAACGTCAGTAGCGACTCTCTTGTCTCAATTGACCCTCTACATCCACCGCTACTGTTCTCCTTGTCCCTCAATACTATTAATTCTTTATCCGACAACGGAAATTACCACTACTGTTTTTATAAAGCAGACTATGATAAGATTATCTTCGATCTAAACGCAATATCGTGGGAAGATGAACTTAAAAGCTGCCCCAATGTCGACGAAATGGTCTCCACACTCTACCATTCCTTACGCAACGTAATCGAAAAACACGTTCCTAAATCTAAACCTAGGTCTCATAAATACCCAATCTGGTTCTCACGTGAATTAATAAACCTCCTTAAAGAAAAACTCAAATATCGCAATAAACTCCGCAAATTCAATAAAAATCCTCTCGATCAGTTACCATTTGAATTACTTAGAAAACGCTCAGAGCGTCTTATATCAATTTGTTACAATAACTACATTACGAATCTTGAACAAAGCTTACGCAATAACCCCAAGTTATTTTGGACTTTCGTCAAACACAAAAGGAACAACGATAGTCATTACCCTGCGCAAATGACCCTCAACAATAAGACTGCTACTAACGGCTTCGACCTATTTGCCGATAACTTTTCGTCTGCTTACAATAACAAAAGCCAACCTTACACCTTCACTCAACCTTCTGTACCCTTTGAACATATAGCTTTACCTACGAATAACTTTCTAACCGCAATCAAATTTAAAGACGATCAAGTTCTTTATTTTTTTTTTTATTTTTTTTTTTATATATTATATATATTATATTCTACCGCCTTGGCAAAACCCTTAACCATCATTTAGGACAATATGAATTTACTTTAAATTCCTTGGACTGATATTATCCCGGATCGTAAGGACCACTAAAATATGGAGAGGCGTGTAAATAGCCTGCACCAGGCGGGATCGTAACCGTAAAAATTTGTACACGATAAAAAATTAAAAACCGGTAAAAGTCTCCAACAGCGTATGACCATAATACCTAAGAGCGCTACAAAACACCCACTAACCTGGATAATCTGCAAGAGGCGCCTTCCTTAGTCGTATAGGCGCTGCAACAGATCCAAGGTGGAAGTCCAGCACGTGCTCCAATTCAGTCCTTATCGTGCAGAGTTATGTTCACCGTATAACATCCGAGAGCTCATAAATAACAGCTAGCTAGCGCAAAGAAACACTATCACGAACACGGTGAAAGATGTAGCACTTTCTCACATAAGATGGACCCAGAAGACGGCCATCCCATCAGTGAAAACAGTGGGAATAAGAGACTGGTAACGCGCACACAACTCTGCACGTTGCCGTCGATCAAGGTACTCAAAAAAAAAGTCGCGTGCGAGCGCCCTCTTATATGCGTCGCTCAAAACAGATACACAGCTAAGCAAGTGCATTCGCAACGCTCCATAGATAAATAATTACGCCAATTGGAGACGAATTATAGATTAAATTAATATCGAAATCTCATCAAATTTAGTAAACGAGAATATTCTATAGTTATTAAGGTTTATTTTAGATTAATAATTTTTATTCACGAAATATATTAGATGGCTCAACCACTAATATTTTGTGCCTTATAGTATCGAAAGCTTTTTTTAGATCAATGAAGATACCTAATACAATTTGTTTTTGGTCTATTTTGTTTTCTATGTTTGTAATGAGATCCATAGTAGCTGCTAATGTGTTTGATTTACGACGAAATCCGTACTGATTTTTAAAGAAAAGGTTGTTAGAATTTAAGAAATTTTCTATGCGGTCGTGTATAATCTTTTCAAAGATTTTGAAATAACCGGAAGAACTGAGATTGGTCGATAATTACTAGGATCAAGCTTAGACCCAGACTTGTGTATAGGACTCACTTTGGCAATTTTTAAGGTGTCAGGAAATATGCCCTGCTTAAAACATTCGTTGATACTTTGGGCTAGATCAGTTGATATTAACTTTTTAACACATTTAATTGTTTTAGTATTAATACCATCAATGCCGCAACTGGTGTTAGGGTCTAAGTGGTCTATAATCTTCTTGATTTCTCTCACGGTCACCGGTGTGATTTCGTTCAATTCAGGACTTGGAATTGAGATCTGTACTTGATTGCGATACGTTATGGTATTTGTTTGAAATTTTGTCTGCCAATTTTATGCCAATTGTTGAGAAATAACAGTTAAAACTCTCGCATATCTCCGTGACATTATTAATGGTTCTTCCATCAACAACAAGCTGATCCGGGTATGACGTGTCTTTGTCTGTATTTTGAGTTAAGTCTGCTATTAGTTTCCACATTTTCCTAGGTTTCTTCGCAGATTCCTTGAAGCATTTTTTAAAGTAAGTAGATTTTGTGTCTTGTATGAGTTTCGCCGCGTTTATTTTTTCTGTATAGTAAAGTTGCTCTTTGTCTTTGTTTGTGTTGTCCATTTTGTATTTCTGCCATAGTTCATTCCTTCTATTCAATTTATTTATTATTTCACTATTTATCCAGTCGTTTCTAGGTTTGTTTAGTATTTTAGTACACTCAATTTTGCTTTTCGATAGGCAATTTATAAGTTTGTCTTCCAGGGCTTCGTATAAAGTATTTTTGGTTTTATATTCAGTTTCTTCGTAATTTTTGTGTAGTGTTTCATAATTAATTTTGGTGTATTTTTTGCGTTTAGGTGGAGACGGATGATATTTTTTCACCTCGAAATATATATGCTTGTGGTCTGACATAGCTGATTCAATTATAGCGAAGTGGAAGTTATTTATTTTTAGATTAGATGAGATATGATCGATTATAGTCTTGGTGGTTGCAGTTTCTCGTGTACAAAATTTTTCATTGATCTTGTTTAGTATTTTATAGCCATTTTCTTTGTAAATATTGTAAATATTCTTGTACTGGCGAGTGGGATTGTCAGGATGCAGTAGATCAAAGTTAAAGTCGCCGAAGACTACAGCTCTTTTCATTTTCATCAGTTGAACTGAGTATTCGTCCAAGAAGTTTTTCAGGTTTGTTCTTCCAGGTTTGTATGTTGCACCTATATTCAGTGAAAACTTAGCCACGTGAATCCATAGGTAGTGATTTTCGTCATCATTGATTTCTAAGACCAGATTGTGATTAAGATTGTTATGGACAAATTTTGATACTCCACCACCTCTACTCGTTTGCTTAAAGTTGGAGTAGTGTGTATAACTTGGGATTTGGATTCTGTTTGCCTCGTCCTCATTTTTAATCCACGTTTCTGTCAGGACAATGATATGTATTATTTCTGGGAACGATTTGATAATACACTTTAGTTCATCTAGTTTACCTGGCTTAATAATACTACGAGCATTAGCGTAAAAGCACTTCAGAGACTTTTTTGTAGTATTTATGTTGTTATATGTCTTGGCAATTTGGTAAGTATTTTTCTCAGTTAGTGAAATTTTGCATGCACTGCGGGGTTCTGATTATTTACCTTTTCGACACCTATTTTTATGATTTTTGGAACACCCTTAATGTATTTTATTTGAATGTCAGTTTCTCCTTTGGCAGTTCTATTATCAAATTCCTTTTTCAGATTCATAAAGTATCGCCGTTGAATAACGGTTTGATCTGAGAAGATTCTAACACCATCAATATTGATATTCTTTTTGCGTAAGATCATTTTTGCCGTTGCTTCAGACTGGTAACATACCTTCAACTGACGATTTTCTCCGGCCTTGAACTTACCAAGACGAATTATTTTATCTGGCTCAGGACAACTCGGTTCAATTACTTTTGTGAGTTTTATAACTTCTTGTTTATCATGTTCCAGTCTTTCTGTGATTACTTTTGATACAGATTCAGGAATCCCGACTATAATAATGTTTTTAACGCGCATATTTCTTTCGGAGATTTCAGCTAGAATTTCCTCACATTTCATTACATTTTGGCCAGATGCAGATGGTTGGGATATTTTTTTAAGTGAGTTGACGTCAGAATCTAATGTTTCTAGTCTTTTCTCAGTGATGTCTGTAGTTATTTTTAGAGCTTCTATTTCTGATTTTAAGTTATCTTGTTCTAAAATAATATAATCAATAGTTTTGCCAAAATTATGCACCTCGTCCTTTATAATACAAACATCCTGACAAAGTTTATCAATATTCTCCTTTTGCGTGGTGCTAGTTGCAGTTAAAAGTGCCATCATATCTGCCATTTGTTTTTTTATTTCTGATAGTTCGCCTCTGATAGTAGTGGTATAATCATCGTGTTTTCGCTTGTTGCGAATAGTTATTTGTGATATATCCGCGTCCCTAACTAATGTTGTGTTTGAGAGATCTGGTTGAGATCCACCCATATTGTAGGGAATGCCATATCCAGGCGGAGAGTGGCGTATACTCATTATGAATCCTTGTTGCGTTCACTTACTTATTAAGATGCGGTGCAGTTTACGCAGTGCGAGCAGGTCAAAAAAATAGGAGGTTGTCTTGTTTACACGAGGGGGCGAAGAGCGGTTACCTCGTCGATGACTGATGTCGCTGATGCACTTAACAAAACACTGTCGTAAGTAACCCATAGTTCGCACGATTGAAAATTAACCTTCAAGTACAATCAATTAGGTTCAAAATCGAATGAAGGCGAGATATTTTGTGTTAAATGTTTTAAGAACACGTCCGTTCCGTGCGCTCATCGGAAGGAATCTATAACTAGTTTAGATACATTCGGGTCCATCATATGTTGCACCGAACCCTCTATTAAGAGTGTACAGAGTGACCACCCTTATCGCGAAATCTTGGAGGAATTTGTAGACATAACTAAACCAGCAGCTTTTAGAGAAGATTCCGTAAATACTGTACAACATCACATCGTTACCTCCGGTGCCCCGGTATGTGCGCGGGCAAGGTCACTACCGCCGGACCGATATGTAAAGGTACAAAAAGAATTTGAAAAAATGCAGGTATTAGGCATATGTAGGCCAGGAAAAGGAGAGTGGGCAAGTCCATTACATGTAGTCCCCAAAAAGGATGGACAGTTAAGACCATGTGGCGACTACAGGGCCCTTAACGCTATCACTAAGCCAGACCGTTACCCCATACCCCGTGTGGTGTCCTCGATTACTGTCAGGGTATCCATTAAACGAAAGCAGTCAGTAGTTTCACCAAGCAGCACACGCACGTCCGCACCGGCCGACGGTCGAGCGAGCAATGCCCCTCTACCGCTGTTGGCCGTGCGTACGGCCGTGTGTCGCTTGCACTTTATTAATACGTCACACCTCTTCCTTTTCAACTGATTCGAATAATTTGAGAAAATGAAAAATAATTAAAATACATTTATGAAATTAATATTCTTAAATAGTATATCTTGAATTGTTATTTAACTACGAAGTATTTTTTTTTTTTATTATGTTTTATTACTTGCAGCCAAATACTCTAATCTTACGTGTCCTCTATTTTTCTTTGAATACGCCACTCTCCTTTTACCTTTTTTTAGGTGTATCAGTTTTTTTTACATTAATTTATTTAGTTTTCGTCGAATCATCAGCTAACAATATTGTTTAATTACAAGCTATATAACTTAAAAAGCTAACAAAGGATTCACACGGAAAAATTGGTCTAGGTATTACTAAAGTGAGCTCACTCAGTGTGTGAACCCACGAACCCCTATTGTAGTATCTGAATGCCAACTACCCTATTAAGATAAATGATTGTGAATGATAAAATGTCGTTTTTTTCGGCTATCTCCTAATTAGGGAGTCACAAATTAATAAAACAATATATATAATTCTATATTATGTATGCAGTGCATATGCAGGAGATGACAATTTTGTTTTATTTAAGAAGTTATCTTCACTTAACCAATTAAGGGTTTTATTCAATATATTGTTACGTCATCAACGAACAAAATACACGGTTCATTCATAACCTTCGGCAGGTCTATTATGTAAACTAAAACAAGAGAGTCTTAGGCAATCCCTTGTGATGTTAAGGCATTATTATTTTTAATATCAAATCGAACTCTATAAACTTTTCTACTCATATGATTATAATATTCGATTTGAACATATTGCTGTCTATCTTTTAAATAAGAGATAAACCATTTGTGAGCTGTATTTGGGATACAATCAGTTTATTAATATTTATGTTGCACACGTTCATACGCCTTTTACATACATAATTATGAAGCAATATTCGAATAGCATATTTTTAATGTTCAATTACTTATTATCCTTTGAATGTATTTGAGAAAAGCTAATAAAGTTGACTGACTGTAATTATTTAGGTCACTCTTTTGGTTATTCTCATGTAATGGTAATCACTGTTGTTTTTTAATGAGTCAGGATAAACTTCTACTTGCAAAGATTGATGTACTGTGAAAGAGAAGGTAAGTTCGACCACACATTCACAATCAAATGTGAGCGTAGTTCATCAAAACCGTCACTTCTATATTTTTATTTAGTTATTAAATTCTCACTACGATTACATTGTACACAACTGAGCCTACTACCAGCTCGGAAACCGGGAGGCCCTTCCGAGAAGAACCGGCGGAAAAAACCCGGGCAGGGGGACCGACCTCCATCTTACTGTCATTATTCGCAAAGAGAGCTAACCACATCATCAGGTCTTGCAATGTGTGTTTTTGTAGGTATTAATTTATTAATTATTGGATCCCAAGCAGGTGGAACGCTCCAACCATCGTCTCTATTGAAATTTGGATGTTTCCTGATTTCAAAGCCTCGCGTAGTGTCCTAGGAACAAGTCTTTGTTCTCTAGCGAGAATTTAAGGTTTATCGATACGAATGTAGTAGTTTGGCCCCTCAAAAGCATGCTCACACTCACACACTGCAGACCTAATATCGCGCCTATGTTTTATCTCAGCTACGTGTTCTATAATGCGCGTCCCTATACTTCTCTTTGGTTGTCCGAAGTATGGGAGAACACAGTCACAATCGATTTTGTAGACACCTGCTGCCTGGAGGGGTATATTGCATTTGACCGGTCGTAAGAATTGGTTAATCTTCCTGGCTGATTTAAAGTAAGTATTAATGGAAACCCGCTTCAGAATGTTCCCAATCTTGTCAGTGACCCCCTTCATGTAGGGAAGGACAGCAGGTTGACGTTCTACTGTGGCTGGTTGGTGCGGCTTCTATGTCGTAGTTTTGGTACTCGCAACTTTTTAGCTTGCAGTACTCGCTTGTCATGCTGAAGCTCAGTAGTCAGATATTGTTAGTCACAGATGTCGCGAGTTCTCTGAAACAAAGATTTCCCAACGGTAGCCAACTGTATAGGATGGTGGTGAGAGTCACCATTTAAATATCTATCTGTATGAGTTGCCTTTCTGTACACTGTATGACTAAGGGTTTGATTTAGATTGCTGCTGATTTGAACATTTAGGGAGGCTATTTTATTGTCTGTCATTAATTCCATAGTGACATAATGCAATCTTGTACAGGTAAGCTTGTGAATAGAGATTTAACATCGAAGCTAACCATAGTTTCATCATTAGTGAGATGTAGATCTCACTAACAAAATGGTAGGTATAACGATGGTATGGGTCTATTATAATTAATAAGACTCACTGTGGTGTAGTAGTTTATTACTATGCTTCAAGACATGATAATTATTACATATAATCATTAAATGCGTGTGACCGCCATTACACGACATTAGAGAAGGGACGCTAGGTAGTGCTGGGACACATAACCACAAACACTAGTGATGTGACTTACATATCATAACATGTTCCTTTTTTTTTTTTTTTTTAAAAAGAAAACATCTTAGTTACAATTTATTACAAATGTATAAAATTAAATGAATTACAATTTCGAAATTAGTTTTAATTATTTTTTACCTTTATGACACTCACTTATTATTTAACAATAATACTAAACTTATACACTTAGCATATGAATCACATTTTGTCATTTTATCAAACTGTAACAAATTAATCAATTTTTATCAATTTACCAAACCATTACAAACTAATAAATGTTTGACAATTTATTAAACTATTACAAATAAATAAATTAATGAAGCTGTTATAAATTAATCACTTTCATTAATAAATCTTTCCGGTGGCCTGACCTGTCGACCAGATCTAGTATATTTGTTTTCCTTTATTCTATTAGGACTTGTGTTGTCACTTCCTTCATTCTCCTTTTCTTCTATTTTATTTTCATTATAAAATTCTTTAAATCTTACTACTTTTGGCTTCAAAATATTTTTAGTAGTAAGTAATTGTGTTCGCAAAGAACGTGACATAAGTAGTTGAGCAGGTGACGGTATGTTACCTCTTGCTGTTGTTCTATATTGCAATAAAGCTAAATATGGATCATCACCGGACTCATCACATTTGGTAAGTATACGTTTAACAATTTTTACCCCCGACTCGGCCAATCCATTTGATCTTGGCATATAAGGACTAGATGTATTGTGTTCAATAGACCAATCTTTGACAAAACTTTGAAATTCTATTGAATTAAATGGTGGTCCGTTATCACTTGTAATAATAACTGGTATGCCATGACGACTGAATATACTTTTTAAGACATTTATTAAGGATTTTGCATTTGTACTTGACATTTCTGCAATTTCAATATAATTTGAATAGTAGTCTTCGACAACAAGAATAGACTTCTTCTTATAGTCCATAAAATCTATACCAACTTTCTCCCATGGTAAAGCAGCTGGTTTATGTGACATTAACGGTTCTGGTGGATTAGCAGATCGATGCGACATACATGTAGTACAACTTTGAACTATATTTTCAATATCATGACTCATTAGAGGCCAGAACACTATACCTCTTGCAAAACTTTTTGTCTTCTGTATTCCTTGATGACCACTATGTATAATTTTAAGCATTTCCTGTCTTAATTTAGTAGGTATAATTAAACTGTTGCCTTTTAAAACAATATCACCCATGACATGTATTTCATGACGGTGATTCCAATAGGGTTTGACAAGCTGACTGACATTTGACTTGCTATCTGGCCATCCATCCTTATAATATTTCTTGAGAAGTTGCATAGTTTCATCTTCATTTGTAGCATTTGACAACCATGACAGAAGTTCTTTAGATATAGGTAAATTATTTTTCAATAAATTGATATGCACAATAATCTCTTCATCAAGTTCATCTTCTTGACTTTCTGGTAATGGAGCACGTGACAGTGTATCAGCAATGTACATTTTAGATCCAGGTTTATAGGTTACTTGTAGATCATATGACTGTATTTTTAACATGAGACGTTGAAGACGTGTTGGTACCTCGGCTAGAGGTTTCTTGAATAAAGTTATAAGTGGACGATGATCAGTTTCTACTTTAACCACTTGACCATAAATATACTGGTGGAAATAGAGACACCCATAGACAATAGCATAAAGTTCCTTTTCTATCTGAGCCATTCTTTGTTGATTTTTTGTTAAAGTTTTAGATGCATAGCTTATAGGATGTTCATCTTGCAGCAAAACTGCACCTACAGCTGACTGACTAGCATCAACTGACAAGACAACTGACTTATTGACATCAAAATGAACTAGCACTGGAGCTTGACATATTAATTCCTTCAGACGTGTAAATATTGACTCATGGCTAGCATTCCACTGCCAATCACTTGATTTTTTAAGTAGATTTCTCAATGGTTCCGTTTCAGATGCTAAATTTTTAACAAAATGTCCTAAATAATTCAAAAGACCTAAAAACCGTTGTAAATCTTTTAAACAAGTTGGTGATGGCATATCTTGTATAGCTCTGACTTTGTCTGTATCAGGAGTGATACCATCTTTTGAAAAGATATGTCCTAAATATTTAACTTGCTGACGACCAAAAATACATTTACTTTTATTTAATTTTAAATTTACTTCTTTTGCTTTTTTCAAAACTCTATGTAGGTTTTCATCATGTTCATACTTTGAAGATCCATGAACTAATATATCATCAGCGTAGACTAAAACACCTGGCAGCTCACTGAACGTTTCTGTCATCACTCTATGGAAAAGTTCAGGTGCACAGTTGATACCGTATGGAAGTCGCTTAAAACGATATCGTCCGAATGGTGTGTTAAATGTACAAAGTAGTGAACTTTCATAATCAAGACATAGATTCCAAAAACCACTAGAGGCATCTAAAGTTGTAAAATAGGTAGCTCCCAGTAACTGTGATCTTACTGCATCAATAGTAGGTATTGGATAATGAGAACGGCAAATTGCTTGATTAAGATTTCTTGGATCTAGACAAATTCGAAGCTGTCCATTTTTCTTTTGTACAAGTATTAAAGAACTCACCCATGCAGTAGGTTCTGTGACTTTAACAATTACATCCTCCTTTTCCATTGCTTCCAATTCTGCTTTCAGCCTTTTGTGAAGTGCAAACGGGACCTTTCTCGGAGCATCAATCTTTGGTGGAACATCAGGATTAACTGTGATATGGTACTGACCCGGCAGACAACCCAGACCATCAAAAAGTGATTTATAATTACTTAACATTTGTTCGACACTTTGATAAGAAACTTTACTTCTAGATGACTTATTTTTATACTCTTGACAGGCATTATTACTTATCTGAAAACATTCATTATTAAATAACTTATTAAAATAACAATCATTATTCTCTAATTGCTCAGTTTCATTTTGACAGCTTGTATGACGGATACTATCATCATGTATATTAAACACTCTCTTTACAAGACCTAATTCAGTACAAATAAATTTACCAAGAACAGTTGGAGATGACACATCTGCAATAATAAAGTTAATATTCTAATATTCTTTGACATTTCAGTATTTTGAACTATATAATTACATAAAATATTTTGTTGACCTAAGACCTTAATTTGATCACCACTATAAGAAGTTATTCTGGACAAGCAAGGGACAAAATTTTTAGTTAAATTTAAAGATTCAAAAGTATTAATTGACATTACATTTGTATCACTGCCAGTATCTAATACACATTTAATATATATATTATTTATTTTCAAACTAATTGTCCAATCTTTTGACATATCATTAGACCTAATATGTCCTATAAATAAATTATTTAAATGATTACCTGTTGAGTCTTCTAACTGTACTAAATTTATGTTTTTTGATCGACAACAAATTTCATAATGTCCTATTTTCTTACATTTATTACATCGGACATGGAATGCAGGACACTTTCTACGATGCACTTGGTTACATCTACTACACTTTGTCACATTATTGCTTGATGATGACCTGTACCTCGACTGAGATCTAGACTTTGACCTTGACTTATGTTGATACTTATTTGTTTTTGTAAAGTATATATTTGAATGTTCTTGTTTGTTTTTAAGTTCAGTTGCTTGACTTTGAGTAAGCACAAATGTCTTTGCTTTGGAAACGGCATTTTCTAAAGTTAATATCTCTTCTAATAAAAGTTTTTCTCTTATATAGTGGTACTTATTGTGTAAGTTGCAAATGAATATATCTTTTACTAATCTATCTTCTAATGAACCAAATTCACAATTTTGACTCAGTTTTTTCAAGGCTGTGACAAATTCATCAATTGACTCCACTTCATTTTGTTTCCTAGTGAAAAATTTATGCGATTCGAAGGTCACGTTAGTTTTGGGTACAAAATATTCCTCAAATTTTTGTACGAGCGTTGCATACTCAACACTTTCCTCACACAAATTAAATGTATTAAATATTTCTAGACATTTCTCACCAATGTAATGCAAGAAAATGGCGACTTTGCGATCTTCATCTTGTAAGTTTAAACCACTTGCCTTCATAAATATATTAAAGCTTTGCAGCCACTTCTTCCAGTTAGCTGCTGGATTGCCTTCTAGACTAAGCGGACTTAAGTTTCCTGCGATATTTAATCGCGTGCTTGGTACACCTTTGGGTGGCGGCGGCGACGACATTGCGGCGACAAGACAAAACTGATAAATTACTTACTTCTGACACCATATAACGATGGTATGGGTCTATTATAATTAATAAGACTCACTGTGGTGTAGTAGTTTATTACTATGCTTCAAGACATGATAATTATTACATATAATCATTAAATGCGTGTGACCGCCATTACACGACATTAGAGAAGGGACGCTAGGTAGTGCTGGGACACATAACCACAAACACTAGTGATGTGACTTACATATCATAACAGTAGGTACGGTGCCTTACTTTGTTTCGATAACAGAAACTCGTTAAGCTTATTGCTTACTATTTTATAAACATCAAAAGTAGCTGGTACTCATTATCATCCCATAAAGAGAAGAGTAGCTCTTTTCTTGACTGTTGTATCTACCCCCGTTGTCAAAAGATATATTCCCAGGGTCGTCATCCATTTGTCCCAGCGTAACCCCAGTGACATCGAATTGTCATCGCATTGCAATGGCTCTACGATGGCAGGCTGAACATTTTAGGCGACCCAGAACAATGTCTGTACGCCTTTATTTTGCGCCCTTGGCGCCATTGAATATGGTGTGTCACATTTATACCTATGCATTATAACAAATTTAACGGTAACACGCCCAAGTTTCTTTTTAACATGTTATCAGCAGTCTGTACTTGTAACTTGACTTCTATGCATACTGGTATTCTATTATTTATTGTTTGGTTTTGTGTTTCACAACAAGATACCTATTTTACTATAATAAATGTCATCTCACATCAATAACTCTTTTTCCTTCTTGTACCTACTTCTTATAAATTCCAAAATTTGTATAGTGTATAAATACACCTTGTATGTAATTTTTTCAATACATTAACATATTTTAGAAGCCACATAAAAACAATATTTGCTAAAAGTTGCCTTTATTTATTATGTGTTTTCCTACTGGAAATTATTTTATTAATAATAATGTCTGATGCTAATAAATAAAATGTATTGATATTTTTGTTGATTTATTTTCTCTTATAGACTTGTGTAACTCAGTTATATCCTGGAGCTTTATGCCACTCCGGATATATATCTAATCATTCCATTCAAAATTCTTAGCATATCCAGTATATCCAATCCAATCACATGGGTCAATTCCAAATCATTTGGTCAAATACCGACTGGCTAACTACATAACAAATATCGACAGCGAAAGCGTCGAACGAAAGACTTAGAGCGCTGAAAACGCTTTTTGTGTTTTCTGTGTTTTCCGATGAACGGTAAAATTCTTAAAAACGCAATACTGCTGATGCTGCGTTCGCTCTGACTGAGGTGGCAAGCGTCATTATAAGCGAAACAAGCGCTGCATAAAGTTTTGTTTCTATAAAACGGTAGCAAATTTGAAGCGCTTCATGTGCTCTTATTTTGCGAAATCTTATTAGTCCGGATTTAATAAACAGATGCGGATATTGATAAATATATATAATAACACGTTAGTTGGATATATGGTATGATTTGATATGGTTTCAAAGAATTACTACTACTAGTCCGGATATATTTGGTGGATATGGATAATCACTGGATCTATATCTTTTTAGGAAGAATATAGGATAACTCCGATCTATTTCCGGAGTCACCTTACGCATGTCCAGTCCCTTACCCCGTACGGTTAAGAGTGTATTCAGAAATAAATTAACCAGCGAATATTCATTTTATACCATTTCCAAATTACATACTTTGCCGATAACATTAAATCATCTAGATTGACTGTAATTCGATAACTTTTAACTAGTATACAATATTTTTTTACATATATGACGGCGAGGCCTCACGCCGGTCATCAGAATGCTCTTTATTATCCAAAAAGAGTTGCAGGGATCTTTAAAATAATAACGTGTATGGATGTAGGATAGACTTCTTTATTATTTAAAACCACTTGCAGTCTAAAATCGCAAATGATGCACGAGATTTCAATGGATGAAAAACGTGGTGATCCCCGAGACGGCGTGACAACCTCCCTGCGTGGTGGTCCAACGAAAAGTAACGTTCTCGCTCGGTATAAGCTATGAAGTAAAAGTTATACCCTTATAGCGTGCTAACGGTCACTATAAACTAACCTTTTTACGCTTATTGTATTCTCTTTAAACGTTTACACTTATAGCACGCTGACAGTCTGTGCTTCTCAAGTCCTCTTAGAAACGTTTAGTGTTGCCAACTTGCAACGCCTCTTTAAGGTCACGCCATCTAGGATTTCACCCAGGTACTAACCGGACGTTTTCCATTTCATAAAATCGTACCTTGTACACAAATCCTTACTGACAAACATTATTTTAGGCGTAACCTCTAGAGTTTAATTTAATCTAATTTAAATTATCGAATGCTTCAACATATATGATATTACTAACCTAACCTATTATCCAATGAATATCAAATTCAGAAATAACATTACTTATAATTCCGAAAATATTATTTGTTTATTTCAGTCATAAGTGTAAAATACTAATGTCTTTTAATATCACTATAAAAGACGAGATAGTTATCGTAGGTAATTATATTTGAGTTTCTTTACAACGATTTAATTCTAAATCGATGCCCCTTAGCAAAGTCACACCTTTGTGCACCTTGTTACCATTGTTGCACTTTGGCAAAATCAAACCTTTGTGCACCTTGTTACCATTGTTGCACCTTGGCAAAATCACACCTTTGTGCACCTTGGCACTATTGTTGCACCTTGGCAATATATTCTTGTACCCCTTGGTACATGTCTTTTCATATTAATGTATTGTAGTATATCCACTTGTCTGTAAAACCTTTATATAAGTTTTACCGCAATAACCATTGAAATTCAAATCGTTGTTTCAGGAATATAAGAAACTACTTAAAAATCTATTTTTTTTTAGTATGTTTTATTTAACCCGTGTAATGCAATGTAATATTTAACCCGTACAGGGTTACTATTAACTGAATTAAAATCTCGATCGATTTAAATCGTAAGTAAGATTAGGTTTGATGTGGGTAGGTAGCACAAGCCAGAATTATTAAAAGCAAGAACAAAACATTCATTACTAGAATAACATGGCAGAAATAACCGTGAAGGTAACTCAACACATACATTACATTGCTATAATCAATGATTTTTCAACTCTTCTTAGAATCAAGTGGATAAACTATTTAACAGCCTTTTTTCAGATGGGTTCGTTATCTCCCTCCTTTACTTGAAGGCTCGTCGCCACGTGTGGTGTCCTCGATTACTGTCAGGGTATCCATTAAATGAAAGCAGTCAGTAGTTTCACCAAGCAACACACGCACGTCCGCACCGGCCGACGGTCGAGCGAGCAATGCCCCTCTACCGCTGTAGGCCATGCGTACGGGCGTGTGTCGCTTGCACTTTATTAATACGTCACACCCCGTTTACAAGATTTTACGTATATTTTACCTAACAAAAAATGTTTTGCACGTTTAGATTTAAATAGGGCGTATCACAATATTTGCGTAGCACCCGACGATATTGAAAAAACCGGCATATGCACCCCATTCGGATTGTTTGAGTTCCCTCGCATGAGCTTTGGTCTCAGGAAGGCAGCGCAAACCTTCCAAAGATTCATGGATCACGATGTTTTAAAGGGAATCGAGCGTATTAGAGCTGCGACACAAGTTAATGAATCAGCACTATTCTGTTATATCGATGACGTCATTATAGCCGCGGATAACGAAAAATATTAAAAATTTATTTGAGATTTTTAAAAGATTTAAAAAACTAGGTATAACGATAAACTTGAGTAAATGTAGTTTTGGTCAACCCACAGTTGAATTTTTAGGATATCTAGTATCGCAAGAAGGTATTACTCCACTGCCCGGGAAGGTAGAGGCCATTTCAGACTATCCGCGACCAAATACAGTGGAAGAGTTAAGACGTTTCTTAGGTATGTTAAATTTTTACAGGGCACACCTGCCTCACGCAGTCAAATACCAGGCAGAATTAAATAAATTCTTACATAATTCAAAAAAGAAAGACAAAACTCAGATTTGTTGGAGCGAAAAAAGTATTTGGGCTTTTGAACAATGTAAAGTTAGCCTCAAAAATGCTGCTACATTGTCTCACCCTAGTGTAAATGCTCCTTTAGCATTGATGACCGACGCGTCCGATTCATGCGTCGGCGCAGTTTTGCAACACAAATCAGATAATAAGTGATTCCCATTAGGTTATTTTTCTAAAAGTCTATATCAAACGCAAATAAAATACAGTAATTATGATAAAGAACTCGCAGCTATTTATATGGCTATTATACATTTTAGGAACTTGTTAGAATGTTGAACATTAACAATTTATACGGATCACAAACCTTTAATTTACGCTTTTACTAAAATCGGTAGCGACAAGGAACTTGCTAGGAGAACCCGACAATTGATGTATATTAGCGAATTCACTAGCGATATACAGCATATTAGCGGCTCAGATAACATTGTGGCAGACGCCTTATCGCGCGTCGAGTCTATAGCTTGCCCTACCGTGATAGATTACGAAGAATTAGCCCACGCACAGGAAACTGAACCCGAGTTAATGGTCAAAGGAAATAATAATTTAAAATTCCAGTACATTGTTATGCCTACGCTGAACACAAAGATTTACTGTGAAGTAAGTACGAACAAAGCTAGGCCTGTTGTACCCGTTAAATTTCGGAGGTCAATTTTTAATAGCATACATAACGTCAGTCATCCGGGTATTCGCGTTACAAAGAAACTTATCGCCGAGAGATATTTTTGGCCAGGTATGAACAAAGAAGTTAATATGTGGGCTAAAAATTGCATTCCTTGCCAAAAAACAAAAATTAACAGACATACTATTGCGAACTATACAAGCTTTCCAGAGTGTACTAGGTTTGAACATATACACACAGATATAGTAGGTCCTTTACCGACAGCTAAAAATGGAGAGCGTTATATAGTAACTATTATGGACCGTTTCACGCGTTGGCCAGAAGCCATTCCAGTTTCTGACATATCAGCTGAAATCGTTTCGAATGTTATATATACAAATTGGATATGCAGATTCGGTTGTCCAAGCCGGATAACTACCGATCGAGGAAGGCAATTTGAGAGTGAACTTTTTAACGAATTAATCAAGGTATTAGGAGTCCAAAGAATTAGAACTACCGCGTATCACCCACAAAGCAACGGTTTAATCGAGAGATTGCATCGTTCACTAAAAAATGCATTTACAGCACGACTGACAGACAGCACAGACTGGGCTAGCGAGCTACCAACTGTATTGTTAGGTTTAAGTGCAGCACATAGAACGGATACAGGAATTAGTGCAGCGGAAATGATCTACGGTCAGACAATCAGGCTACCAGCAGATTTTTTTTATATTTACAAGATAGGTAATAGTAGTCAGGAATTTATCAGCAATTTACGTGAAACAATCAGTAAGTTGAAGCCACAGTCTAGGGAAAAAAGCAGCTCAAAAAAGTTTTTTGTAAACAGCGACCTAAAAACGTGTACACATGTGTTCATCAGAAACGATATTTCTAAAAAGGCACTAAGCCCTACGTATGAAGGTCCCTACCCAGTAATAAATAGACAAAACAAAGTGTATAAAGTAAATGTAGGCAATAAATCAGTTCACATATCAATATATAGGTTAAAACCTGCTTACATATTCAAATATGATGCGGAAACAAATTTATCGGGGACAGACAATTCTAGCGATCGTAGTAACTTAGAAAATAAAGAATGCGAAAATAATCAGGTTAACCTTACGACACGTACCACAAGTAGCGGACGTGTTGTTAGACCGCCACTTAGATTTTTTTGCTGACAGGTAATATAGAAAATAAGGTAACAAGGTGGCCAATATTAAATTTAATCTCATCGAAAGATTACCTACGCAGATATATATAGGTATATATATTTTTTTCCTTATTCTCTCTAAAATTTCAAAATTATTATTACCATGGGAAAATCATATAGTAAAGAGGAAGAAGTTATAATAACACAAAACGGAGCGAATCAAGCTAGTGTCAGTAATTTGGAAAACCACATGCAAGCGTACGGTATAATAATTACAGTTATTGCCATACTAATGTTCGCCATCATAGCGTATTGGTGTTGCAGTTCGTGCCGTTCACGGGTTCAAGATTGGTTTCGTAAGGAAATGGAAAACACTATTAAACAAAATCAAATCGCGCAAGGACAGATAAGTGTATAAAGCAATGACAACATTTAGTCAAACAGAGTGTAAATCCTTACTAATATTATAAATCGGAAAGTGAGTTTGTTTGTTTGTTTGTTTGTTTGTTCCGCTTTCACGCCGTAACTACTGAACCGATTGCTTTGAAATTTTGCAGACGTAAAGATAAAAGTCCGGATTAAATAATAGGGTACTTTTTATCCTGGAAAAAATTGATATTCCCGAGGAAAAACAAAAATATTGTTTGATTGATGGATGGATTGTAGATGGCGCTGTGTGTCATTTAAAACAAGGTAAAATATTGCAAACGAATCTAAACATGTAAATTTAGGAAGCTAAATGATACGATAATGAATCCCCGTAAATGAGGAATTCCCGAGGGATGACGTACAATTTGTTTTATCGTCTAAACTGTTTTTTTTTCATCTATTTATCCTGAAATCACTAAAGTCAACGAATTACTAATTGGTATAAGTATTAGTTACGTTATTTAGATCTTGAGGTATGCGATAGATGGCGCTGGGTGTTTTTTAAAACATGGCAACGATGTGTTTTTTTAAATACATAAGAAGTGGAATGATAGCTTACGCTATTGCTTTATACCGCAATATAACCGAATTCCACGCGGGCGAAGCCGCGGGCGGAAAACTAGTATGTAATAAATCCACTAATAATTTTTTGGGTTCATAAAGTGGCACCGCCTTACGGCGTTCATAGTCTATCAGTGTAAATACATGCGTGGCGTTGCTACAAAAGGTGCTGCCGGGCTTTAAGCTGTTAATTTTTTATTGCAGAGCATAGCTTTTGTAGCAACTACCTAAGTCGTGTCAAATTTGCCGTGTCTCTCCTGAGACACTTTTAAGTCGGCCCAAAAATTGGAGTCCGCAATATATATAAGATATTAGAATTAAGATTTTATTACTCGTAGCATTAGATGAGTTGTTAGCGAGTGTCTAGCAGTTTAGTAGATGTATACAACTATCAAACTATATTCTGTAATGTCAGTACATTATGAACTAATTATTTAATGTAATTGTAATAGATAAGAGAGTCATTGATTTGTTTTGTCTAACGTCATATTACAGCCGTCAGCTGCTTGCGTCATGTTACAGCGCACAGCCGTTGCGAGTATGTATTGTTTATTCAGCGCATTCCTGTGTACCTTGTGTGTCCTAGCTAAGTGTGAAGTTTTAATTTTAGAGCGATATATATATTTTTTTTGTGATTATTTTTTTGTAAGAGGGGGATGATTGTGGGGGCGTCGCGCCATGCATTTTAGCTGCGCAAGCTTTTTAGAATATAATAAGCAATGCGCCCGCGCCTCACCAGTCGTCCCGCGCTAACCACCTTGTTAACCGTGTAAATTGTATTTCTTATTATTTCCGCGCAAATAAATTCGGTCAACGTAGCGACTCTTTTATTTGTGAAATCAAACATATTAAGTATTAAGTAATAGGTGACCCGATAGACTATAATCAACATTGGAAATACCATTAATAGAAAAACACATATATTTACTATTAAGTAATGCCAACTCCAATTTACAACCCTTCCTCAAATAAAACCCTCGTCATTATTCTACAATACCCCTTCCTTATAGTGAAAAGAATGAAATACACGCCAGTGGTACAACCCTGTCAGGAATTAGAGAATGGACGATATCTATGTGAAGATGATGACATCGAACACTATATTTAGTTCTTACACTTCCGCGCACATTACACATCAGAATAAAACACTTTTTTACGGATTTTTGCGCATGTTTTATTTTATTTTATATTTAATCCTGACGTTTCGACTCCTTCACAGGAGCCGTGATCACAGGATGACTAAGATGATGGTTGTCATGTATTTTCTACTACCTTCACAATATTTTAATCGGGCACGTTCCTAATTATTAAATTATTTTATATAAATCAAGTTGTTTTATTTTATTTTAAAACATTATTAAGTTATTTAATTAATTCTCACTACGATTACATTGTATACTACTGAGTCTACTACCAGTTCGGAAATTGGGAGGGCCTTCCGAGAAGAACTGGCGAAAGAAACTCGGGCAGGGGGACCGACCTCCATCTTACTGTTTAATTATTTGCAAAAAGAGCTAACTACATCATCAGGTCTTGCAGTGTGTGTTTTTGTAGGTATTAATTTATTAATTATGGGGTCCCAAGCAGGTGGAACGCTCCAACCTTCGTCTCTATTGAAATTAGGATGTTTCCTAATTTCAATAGCCTCGCGTAGCATCCTAGGAACAAATCTTTGTTCTCTAGCGAGAATTTGTGGTTTATCGAAATGAATATAGTGGTTTGGCCCCTCAAAAGCATGCTCACACACTGCAGACCTATTATCGCGCCTATGTTTCATGTCAGCTACGTGTTCTTTAATGCGCGTCCCTATACTTCTCTTTGTTTGCCCGATGTATGAGAGCCCACAGTCACAATCGATTTTGTAGACACCCGCTGCCTGAAGGGGTATATTACACTTGACCGATCGTAAGAATTGGTCAATCTTCCTGGCTGGTTAAAAGTAAGTTTTAATAGAAACCCGCTTCAGAATATTCCCAATCTTGTCAGTGACCCCCTTCATGTAGGGAAGGACAGCAGGTTGGCGCTCTACTGTGGCTGGTTTGGCGCGGCTTCTGTGACGCAGTCTTGGTACTCGCAACTTGTTATCTTGTAGTACTCGCTTGACATGCTGAAGCTCAGCAGTCAGATGTTGTTGGTCACAGATGCCGCGAGCTCTCTGAAACAAAGATTTCCCTGCGGTAGCTAACTGTATAGGATGGTGGTGAGAGTCACCATTTAAATATCTATCTGTATGAGTTGCCTTTCTGTACACTGTATGACTAAGGGTTTGATTTGGATTCCTGCTGATTTGAATATCTAGGAAGGCTATTTTATTGTCTGTCTCTAATTCCATAGTAAATTGTATGTTGGGATGAATGGAATTAAGGTGACTTAAAAAGACAGAAACCATATCTCTTGGTAATATAGCAAATGTGTCATCTACATACCTTTTGTAAAAGCGTGGACACACCGGTGCCGTTGCTAGGGCCCTTTCCTCAAAGTCCTCCATGAATATGTCGGCGACTATGGGTGATACAGGAGGGCCCATTGCTACACCATCCACTTGTAGGTAGAATTCATCATTCCACAAGAGATAGCCCGATGTTAGGCAGTGTTCCAGTAATTTTGAATATTCACTTGGTATATTGTGTTTCTCTAGTCTCTTCCTAGTGACATCAATGCAATCTTGAACAGGTAAGCTTGTGAATAAAGATTGGACATCGAAGCTAACCATAGTTTCATCATCAGTGAGACGTAGGTGTTGTATCTCACTAACAAAATGGTAGGAATCCTTTACATAGGCAGTTGTTTTACCCCTTAGTGGTGATAGTATTTTAGCTACGTGTTTTGCCAAACGGTAGGTTGGTGAGTCAATTTGGCTAACGATGGGACGTAGCGGTACATCTTGTAGTACTATTTTCGGCAACCCATACAACTTCGGCGGTTTAGGGCAGGAAGGAATAAGATAGTTGACGTCAAGATCTAATACCTCGGAATGCGTCTTGATGAGTTCACTGGTTTTCTTCAGTACCTTAGAAGTTTGGTCGTTTTTAACTTTTTTGTATGTGCTCTCATCCGACAAGAGCTGGAGCATTTTATCATTATAATCTGACGTATCCATTACTACCGTGGTATTATCTGATTTATTTCGCAGGTTTTTTAATGCGTTATATTCATTATAAGAGAGGTTAGGTTTCGGCGGTTTACTACGTCGTAGAACAGATGAAATGTCTCGACGGATTGCCTCCATATCCTCTTTTTTGAAGTTATTTTTTACCAAACAATCCTCAACGTTACATATAATGTCCTCATACGGTATCCTGCGAGGGGCAACCGCGAAGTTTAATCCTTTTTCTAAAACTTTTAAAGTAGATTCATCCAATGTTTGTTTTGATAAATTGACAACTGCGCGGGATTGGTTCGGAACTCGCGCGTCACAGAAGCCGCGCCAAACCAGCCACAGTAGAGCGCCAACCTGCGAAAATACATGACAACCATCATCTTAGTCATCCTGTGATCACGGCTCCTGTAAAGGAGTCGAAACGTCAGGATTAAATATAAAATAAAATAAAACATGCGCAAAAATCCGTAAAAAAGTGTTTTATCGCACACTATACCGGCGAACTCAGTATCGAACAACTCATGCTCCTGAAAAACAACTACAGCGCATGTATACAACACGAGGTCACAATGGAGAAGGAGAGAATCCAACCCATCACCAGGAACCAGTGGATGCTCTATTTGGAGGACAACACTATTGTAACCGAGAAATATCAGAACGAGTTAAGAAGACACGCACTGCAAGTGACCTACATTTTAATAAGAACAAATTATTGCGAATTACAGATTGGCGATACACTTATAACACCGCTCACAAACGCGTCAGACATAGCCATCAGCCTGCCACAGATCAAGCTTCCAGCACAGAACAAGCAGCCAGAGAGGAGTCGGAAACGCGTCGACTTATAGAATGTGGACCTAAGAGACATTAGTGAAGTGATGAACAACTTAATATACATGGACCTACAGTATGATAGTACAAACATAAGAACAACAAAAAACTTAAGTGTATGGACCATAAGTGCTTTCACAGGTATAGAAATTTTCAAAGAGCACCTGTGCTGCCCTTAGAAAATTCCTCTTTAGGGGAGGGAGGAGTTAAGGTTGCTAACCCCAGGTCATCTGTTGTAGAGTCAGTAAAACCTATTTCGTTTGTCAGCATCAGCAACGGCAGCTGCTCTCAATAATTTAATGTAGAATAAGCTATTAATTTTGTATAAATACTAGTATTTAAGTTAGTTTAATAGAATAATCAGAACGTTGTCGTAATGCTGTAATTTTATTTAAATAAATTATTTTTATAAATATACCCGCTGTCGTCAACTTAATTCGCGCCATGAAGAGAACTTCAAGATCACCGCTAGAACAATGGCCAATTTGGATCTCACTTCGCAATCTTTACCAGCCGAGGTTATGAAGCTGCGTCACCTTCGCGACCTGGAAGATGAACCGATGGTCTACACGAAGGCGAAACCGAAGATTCTCATTGGAACCGACCATTGGCAGCTTAGGTACGATTGAGACCGACCGGCTCGCATCGGCCCGGCCCGGAAGGCATTTCACAATGCGGTAAAGGATATTGAAACTTGTAACAAGAAATGAAAGTTCATATTTCTGCCACATATACATTCCGCGACGGCCGTACGGCTCTGGTCGGCTCCGGTCGGCTCCCGCGGCATGGGACGCATCCGTTCCGGTCCGAGCCGATACGAGCCTGTCGGTCTGAATCGTACCTTATTGTTACCCGAGAGCTGCGCTCAGGAGAACCAATGGAGCCAGCCGCCTCACGAACAGAGTTGAGTTGGGTTATTCATGGAACGGCGCCGAGCGCAACTAGAAAAGGAAGTCACCATGGCGTATTTCACGTTAGTGCGAGTGAAATGCGAGAAGATTCTCTGGAAGACTTAGTCGCGAAACACTTTCATCTTGACTTTAAGGGGGTGTCACTCACATCGAACCATGTGAAGAACGAAGATAAACGAGCACTACAAAACTTCGAAGACACCGTGACCTACAAAGAAGGGCGTTATGAAGTCGGACTACCGTGGCGTGAAGACGAAAACAAGCTACCGTCGAGCTTCAGCGCAGCATTAAGGAGCCAGTCATTAGAAGTGAAATTCTTTCTTTCTTTCTTTCAAATTGGAGAAGAACCCCTCGGAAAAGGAACAGTATCATATGAAAATGACCGGTATGATACGCAAAGGATATGCAGAACGATGCGACGCATCAGAAGACGCCAGCCCGATAGCGTGGTACCTACCTCACTTCGCGGTACGCAATGCCAACAAACCGGAAAAGATCAGACTGGTACTAGACGCAGCAGCGACGAGCAGACGAATGGAACGTGTCTCAACGATCATCTGCTACAAGGGCCGGACATGTTGAAGTCGCTCATAACCATTATATTCCGGTTCCGAGAGGGCGCATACGCTGTAACAGCCGACATTGAAGAAATGTTTTTGAGGGTGAAGATAAGAAAAGAAGATCAACCAGCACAGATGTTTCTATGGCGCGAACGATCAACCAACACGCCCGTCAAGTACAAGATGACGTCAATGATCTTCGGCGCATCCAGTTCACCGTTCTTAGCTCACAGCGTGCGAGACCAAAACGCAATCAACCACAAGAACACACACAGGGCCGCACTACGACTTATAACAGAATCGCATTATATGGATGACTTCGTTGAAAGCTTCGACGACATAAACGAGGGCAAGCATATCATCAATCAAGTCGATGAAGTCCATAAGAAAGTGGACTTTCATCTACGCGGATGGAACAGCAACGATCCAGAGCTACTTGCGACAGTAAGTGATGATCGTCGCACCAGCAACGGGACAAGACCGTTAGGAGGGACCGAGAAGACACTGGGGCTACTATGGGACTCGAGGAGCGACAGTTTGAGCTTCAACATAGCCTTGAACTAGGTTCGACTTAGAGAGAGGCCTCCCACGAAAAGAGAAGCCTTATCAGCAGAATTGAGCCCCTACCACCCGCTCTGACTACTCAGCTGCTATACTATAACAGCCAAGATCGCTCTACAGAAGCTGTGGCGACTGAAGACAGCCTGGGACGAAACAGTACCTGACGACATCGCCGCAGATTTCGACGCATGGCTCGTCGGCCTACAATCGATAGAGCAACTGCGTGTACCGCGAAGTTATAACGGGGGGAGCGAAGTGCGCCGTCGAAAACTACATGTCTTCTGCGACGCGAGCAGGACGCATACGCAGAATTATACGAAGGCCTCGTCTTCGAGATTAGAACACTTGTAGTACACGAACCGTGAAGCCATTCATACACTAAAGTTGAGAAATACACATAAATAGTTATAATAAAACATTTAAAAAATAATGTCAACCTTGTATTTCTCATGTAGCAACATTGGGTGCTGGTATGATGTGCTTGTATCCGCCATTTTTCATTTAGTTCAGAGTAGAGAGAGAGTAGGTCGCTTTATAAAAAATGTAATCACCATTTTGTGCGAATCGACCTCCTTCACTTTTTTTTACTAATTTATTTTGGGATCTCAAAGGGAAGGGTGGGATCTAATCTCTTCAGACGAAGCCTTCGTATAATTATGATAGAACGTCAATTCAGGTAAGTTCGTTTAATCATCAATTATACTTTGCTTCGTCTTCGAGATTAGAACACTTGTAGATCTTTAGAGTTAAAAAATTTGTAAAAAAATAATATTAGAATACACATACTGTAATCATCTTATTATAATCAATCGGTAAACATAATATAATTATTAACTTAGTAACAACCTTTATCAGCTCAATTACATATTTGTTCTAACATAACATTTTTGGCAATAAGTCGGTTCATTTTGAATTACTATTTATAATAGATGTTGCAAAATCTTTAATATCATCAGTCATCAAAGATCTATAATAGAATCGAGCAAATACACGGGATGAATCTGACCATCCAGCAGTTTTACGTATCAGATCTAAGTTATCACAATGTTTCTGTGCGGAAGACGTGGAAGCATGTCTTGTCGAATGAGCAGAGAAGATATTGTGTCTACGCCACTCTTATTTAGGACTTCCTTAATCCAACGACTGATGGATTGAGAACAGACTGGTTTGTATGGACTTTTGAAACTTATAAACAATGTATCATCTTTTCTGATACCATTAGTTTTATTAATATATACAGATAGTGCATTTGCTGGACAGATATGAGGTCTTTCACTGAAGAAAGGCAGTACGAGACAAGGCTGAAGTGAACCAGGACGGAGGTTTTTATAAGGTTTGGTATTTTAATGATGATCTTTTGGTTGTTCAGATTTTCTATGTTACATAATTTAATTTGACTTAAGGTCTGCACCCTATGTGCAGTCACTAATGCTATTAAAGTCACAACCTTCTTAGTTAGCTGCTCCAGACAAATATCTTCATTTGGGTACCAGTTCTCTAAAAAATCTAAAACTATCTTAGGATTCCAGGTAAATAATATTTTGGTTTAGGTGGTCGAAGGCGGTAAAACCCTTGAATAATTTAGTAACTCTGTCATCGGATCCTATTCGAGAGCTAACAATAAGTGATAGAGCTGATCTGTAAATGTTCAATGTGCTGTACTGAGCACCAGTATGAAATATTTCAGTTAGAAATGAAATAACGTACGGAATCGAAGCTTCATAAGCGTTGACGTAAAGATTATTGCAATACAGGAATCATTTTTTAAAGGCAACTCCATATTGTTTAATTTAGCTGTCCGATATTGAAGTGCACATGATGTTCAGTGCGCTTGGTGGGATGCCCCTTCTTGATAGTGCCTTGCAGATCATTTCGCGGCTACCAGCTTCACCTTGTGTTGCAGGTGGCTATTTGGAACAGATAACAAAACATTTGTATTGGTTCCAAGAGTAATCATGTCACAACATAGCGATTTAAATAGAGGAAACCACGGTTGACTTGGCCAGTACGGAACAGCCACTACACCTTCAGCATTATCGGTAATAATTTTGCGAATCATTTTAAAGATAACTGATAAAGGTGGGAAGGTATAAAAATTTACCTTCTTTTTACACACGTATTTTATATCTTATAGAAATATTGCATTGTGAATGCAAAAAAATTAAATAAAAACATATAAAAATTTAGTTAATTCCAACCTAAAGTAAATGAATTGACAGCGAAAGCGCCTGGGTCTCTGTACCATGAAACCGATCTATTACATTTCTTATTTAATCTGGTTGCAAATAAATCTATTTTTGGTTTTCCAAAGTATTTTACGATCTTGCTGAAGGCATGATCGGTTAGTTCCCATTCAATATCAGGATGCAAACGCCGTGATTCCGCATCTGCAACTTCGTTGTCTTGGGAGCTTATATAGGATGCATAAACGAAAATATTCCTTTGTTCGCACCATTATTCCCACAATTGTCTTGTAATATTAGTAAGATGAGGAAATCGCACAACTCCTATTTTATTAATACAAGAAATTGCAGTCGTATAAGCGACGCGAAGAAGTATTTGACAATCGTTTAAATCATTTGCAAACACCCTTAGACCAAAAGAAGCTGCTAAGATATCTACGTAATTAATATGCATATGTTTTTCACTATCACTCCAGTTTCCATTGGCCCAATCCATACAGCATGCTGCCCCCCACCCTGTTTTGCTAGCATCGGAAAAGATTGCCATGCTATAATTATCGCCTCTAATTGGATTTTTGGAACTATCAATATGTGACAACCACCACTCGAAATCACGTAAGAGAATATTCAGGGACTGTCATGTAAGTATCATAAAGTAGTGGCTATAAACCGGTTCTGGACCACCAAGGCTACCTTGAGAATTTCGACCTTATCGCGGTCTCGAAACCTAAAAAAAAAGCGTCGCGTTGCACTATAATGAATTAATTTACTAATCACGTCTTCACTGACCCGCCTTGTCACTAATGACATTTAAGATACTAATTACTCTTGTATGTATTAAACCTCGTAATACCTAACTTCGCTAGTATGTAGTTCTTAAAAACTAAGGGAAACCGAAAAAATGTCCAGGCACTGTCCCATGTTCTATATTTCTGACTTAATTTTCCTCCTTTATCTTGAACATCTAATATAACCTAACCCATTGATTGACCTAATAACCTTGGGTCTAATTTTATTGTATTACTTTTACCTTAAGAAAGTAGTAGCATTATTAATAATAACTGCTAAAAATGATAAATTTCATATTTTCATTATCTACTTCAAAGTCCATTTCAAAGCTCTAACATAACCTTACCTTACCGAAGACGTTACAGGTGGGGAGAGCTATTAGGTATTTTATTAATTCATATTGCAAAATCACGTTGCAAAATCTATAATTTAATATTATTTCAACATACTTTGATTGTCACTATAATTAAAAAGCATTATTCAGTAATTTTACTAACAACGTTGACTTGTTACCTCATTTAACCAGATTTGATTGTCTGAATCGTCAAATAAACATTATTTAGTAATAAAAACTAGTCAGCCCTGTCCAACTGCTACTATATCATCAGCAATAATTGTGTTGAAATCATTTGATTCGGAGTATATATTGACTACAATTCGACAATTATATTTCATTGCTTCATTCTTCGGATATAAATTTAACCATGTAGTCCTTTTAACCTACTAGGCATAATCGCACGCTTTAGAGAATCGAATGACTCGATTCCTTTGTCTTTTTTTTTTTTTTTACCTGGCTATCGTTAGTCTGTGAGACATCACTTCATTCTTTTTTCGTGCGAGGCAGAGTGCGCACGCTCCTCTAAACGATTATTATATTTGAAAGTGGAAAATAAGTGTTTCTTGCATTTCATCATGCCAAAAAGAAAGCATAATGAAAAAATTAAAAAGTACGAAAGAAAAATAAGAAGGTTGCAGGAAAAACAACAGCGGAGACGTCAACGAATTGTTGAATCTGATTCTGAAGACGATTCAGGTTAGTTGAGTAGTTAATTCTTTTCTTTATTGTGAAGTATAGTGGTAAATTATTTGCCATATAATTAAATAATATAAAGAGGGTATATCTTAAATGCACGTAGAGGTTGTCCGTGGGCCAACACGAACGTAGCAAATCTTGCCAAGAGGTTAACCGTGTGTTAACACAATGGTGAAAAGTTAAAGAAAAATCTTACTTTCTTTTATGCAATTATACTAAATATACCACTATTACTAGTCCTCACATTTGAGTGATAAATATCCTCGCATTAGTATGATTTTAAGGTCAAGAGGTTAACCGCGTGTTAATACCTGACAAATAACTACCTTCAACACTAAATATATAACTTTATTAATTCATCATATCTCAGGAGACAAATTAATTAATGTAAAAGTGTTAATATACCTCCAATGTTTTTTTAGACAATGAGGAAGTCCCGCAAACTCCAGAAATGGATTCACAAATTCCCTTTAAGGGAAGTCTACAGGAAGTAATTGATCCGATGCCTGAGCCTGAACCGGAACTGGAACCGGAACCGGAAATGCTACCAGAACCGGAGTTAAATCCCGAAATACTCGCTGCCTTGGGGGAGACGATCGAAGAGGTCCCAAAAATCGGACCAAAAATTTATGAGAATTTGGCTACCTTATGGCTACCCATACTCAAGAAGGGTATAAATAAAGAAACGAGAGACAAGCTCCTGAAACAACAAGATTCTAAAAAACTGTCCTCTTTTACAAGCTCCGAAGCTGAATCCAGAGATCCTAGTCGCAATATCGGACCCGGCTCGAGCTCGCGATAAAAGAGTCGAGAGCGTCCAGCAACAGCTTGCCGCTGGCATCACTGCTCTCAATAAGGATCTGGAGTTGCTTTTAGATTGTGACAAAGACAGATTCTTAGCGGTCAAGTACCTGAGCGACAGCTGTCGCTTATTATGCGACCACCATTTCATTGAAAGAGAAGCCCGTAAAAAATTTGTGACACCCGGCTTGGATAAATCTTTCCTGAATGTCATCCAAGAAGTGGAACGCGACGATACGTTGTTCGGCAACAAACTTTCAGAGAAAATAAAAGCTTCCAGAACCATTGAAAAGCAAAGTCTACAGATAAAAAAAACCACCCCAAATATCAAGCCACCAAATGTAGCAGCTCCCCAACATCTCACCAGCTATCCTCGACCCCAGGGAAACTGGAGGGGTTCTCCTCGCTATCCTCCGTCAAACAGGGGGGGGGGGGGGGGGAAGCGAGGGGGGCCAAGGAAACCAGCACTGGTCAGTAGGGTGTCCCAAGACATAAGGCAGGTTTTTTTTTTCTCGAAATTAAAAACGCATACCCTCTAGTTTTTTTCGAAATGACCTAATTAGCATAAATTATAAATATTATAACGATTGAATCACGGTAACCCGTGCCGACTAGATGCCAAACATAAATGAAATAAAATGTACTGAGTTTGTATGGATGATTTCTTGAAGTTCGAGTTTATATGGTAAATAAAACAATAATATACCCAAAACGTATTGATATTTTAATGTTATACATAAAACACATTATTCTACGAATTTTCTTTTCAAAGTTTGTTTTTTACAGTCTGGATAAATCTTCCTGTGTTCTTGTACGCAGCGTAATAAAAATTGTTTTTGTTCCTCTTCAACTGTAATTAAGCCATGAAATTCTTGCATCATCTTGATCGCTCTTTCAGCTGTATCGTTGACTGCCCTCAGCACTGAAACCTTTTTCTTAGCATCTTGAAATGAAGCGTTATTTGGCCATAAAGACGGTTCTTCGTTTAGAAAACTGTCATCGATTTGAAGACGGGTGAACAACGCTTTACTTTTGACCGATACGAAGTCGTAGATGTTTTTGTCTGAAATAAAAAATTAAAGCAAATTAGTAACATATTTTAATTAAATTAATATAAAAGAAATAATATTGATTAATACCACCTACCATACAATGATCCACACAGTTCTTCTTTGGATGGGATGTAGCGTTTACCATGAGTTGATGGATTATCTTTGGTAAAATTTTCAACCATTTTTATTTTTATTCCTTGGTCTACGTCGTCATCAAATAATGATAAGGCAGATATTTCATCGGTTAAATACCAGAGATGCTGGCTTAATTTCTGTAAAGCTGCTTTTGAGATGTTTAAATCGATTTTTTCATAAGCCTTCATCGACTTCAAAAAGCATAAATCCTGATAAGGTGCTTTTACAGCTAAAATACATTGCAGCCACGGCTTAACGTAGGATGTCACGATAAACAAGCAAACATCAAACAGTGCCACCTTATCCTTGTTCGTCATCTTCACTTGCGCGCTAAGAAGTGCTATTTTCAGTGCATAAATTGCCCTTGCCATCCACCTGGCTTGGTGCATGGCACCTGGAGGTCGGATCTTAAATTTTCGATTTATATCTCCGCCTAAAAATATCACTGAGAGTTCAATAAGTTCACGATAATCATCTCGGACTATATCTTTGTTCAACTCAGACTGATAAAATTTGATCAAGTTTTTTATTTCAACAGCAGTAAAATGGAATTCTAGTTTATCTTTATAGCACTGTATTTCTTTCGGATTGACACTCTTCCAGTTATCACGAAACTTTTTGAAAAGCGGAATATCCAGGCTTGTTGTGACTTGACTGATTTTTGTTTCAAATACGCTTTTTAATATTAACTCATAAATGTGACGACGGCAGGCAAAAATAAGCAATTCTCTATCAAGTTTCTGTTCAAGAACTACAAGCGCCATTAATACGACCTGTGTTTGATGCTGTTGTATTACAACAAAGAATTTGTACCTTATCTTCCAGGTTCCAATCTGCAAGCGCTTTCCAAATTGCATCTGCCTGTTCTCTTCCTGATGAGTTTTCTAATCTTGGCACAGCAATCAATTGTTCCTTATTTTCATATGAAATAACTACTGGAAGGCGTTCTTCTTTTGATTTCCGAGCATCTAAAGCAGGTAATAATTTTCCATCAAAGTGAACAGTCACAACCTCTGGCATCTCGTTTTGAAAATCAATTTTTATGGATTCCGCACGCTCTTTGCGTTTCTCCGTGCGTATTCTTTGAATTGAGGACTTGCTTATCGGAAATTCATCAGTATTGTATCCAAGTGCCTCAATAGTAGCTTCAAGAATATATACAGAATCTCTCATACTTAATTGACACCTGTCTAGAGCCGCTACTAATTTTGGGGTGATGAAATCTTTACGTACTGATATTTTTGTTTGTTCGGGTTGCGCTGTCTCGGTCGGAGCTGGCAAAACTTCTTGTGATGATATTATGTCCTCATCCGAATCGGATGAAGCATTTTGTATAGGATCATATGATGATGTCGATGGTGTTACCTCTGAGATATATTTAGATCGCCGTTTCTCTTCCTCAATAATTCTCAGACGCGCCCTTTCCTCTTTTTCGGTCCCTTTTTTGTCTACTCCACCTAAGTGACCCGGTCGACCTGGCTCCCGTTGTCGTTGCAAAAAAGACTTATCTTCATTTATTTTCATTAATTGAAGCGCATCGGCGTGGGCAATGTCAAATAAGTTGTCTAAGTTACTAATAAACTCCTGTCGACGTTGTTTAAATGCGTCTTGGGATTTTTGTGCATTTCCAAATCCAAATCAAATCCCTCCAAACTTGATATAAATTAACAAGCTTCTTTACACAATTAGGAAAAGATTTCGTAGGTATACGCGCCTTTTCCCAATATATAATACACTCGCGAATACTGAGATTTGCACTTTTACTTACAGTTAAATTCACTTGACGAATGTTGTAAAATAAGACTGCTAAAACTTGTCTATTAGAAGGAAGTTTTGATCCTGTTATTTGATGCTTTGCACCACCTATTAAAAATATATCCTTTTTCGAACTGCGTAATTCCACTGACATATTGACCGAACAAAAACAAAGTATTTACTGTAAAGAAAAGACAAATCATAACATGTACATCGACCGTTCGAGCGTGCCGGGCGTAATTAGCAAGTATTGACAAGTTCCGATGCAAGTCGGCACGGGTTATCGTGATCCTACCTACACCAAATTTGGTTCACACTTGTTTTAACATCATTCTAACAAAATAAGAGGGTATGCGTTTAAAAAAAATAACATTGATTTTTTTGGGACACCCTACTGGTCAGCCGGTGTACAATCCATCCACCACTTCCGAAGGGCTCGTCGTCGAGTCTGCACAAACAACGTGCTGCGCATCACCATCCGTAGATGTACACGCAGGCAGAATTCAAAATTTCTATAGTTGTTGGGAAAAAATTACAGACAACCCTACTATTTTGAAATGGATATCCGAAGGCTATACTATCCCCTTTCTCTATCAAGTAAAACAAAACTTTACTCCACGTTCTATACTGTCCCCCGAAGAGCATTCATTCATGTCAGTCGCTATTCAAGATTTATTAAATTTAGGGGCTATTTCGGTCTGCAATCACTCTAAAGACGATTTTATTTCCAATATATTTCTAGCGCCTAAGTCTAACGGAGGTAAAAGGTTTATTCTCAATCTTAAGTCTCTTAATAAATTTATTGATACGACCCATTTCAAAATGGAAGATCATAGGTCAGCCTCTAAGCTCATTCCAAAAGCTGGTTTCTTAGCAACCATTGACTTGAAGGAAGCTTATTTTTTAGTCCCTATAGCTGAAAAACATCGTAAGTATTTGCGATTTTATTTCAAACATAATTATGAATTTAACGTCATGCCCTATGGTCTGTCAGTGGCTCCAAGAGTATTTACTAAACTTATGAGAGAAGTCATAAATCACTTGAGGTGCATGGGCCATAAATCAGTAATATATTTAGATGATATCCTCTGCATAGAAAATACACGTCAGGAGTGTCGTCAGAACGTCAAAGCCACGATAAAACTGCTCAAGTGTCTCGGGTTCGTAATAAACTATAAGAAAAGTGAACTGACTCCACAACAAAGCTGTAAATTCTTGGGTTTCATTTACAATAGACAAACGAAGTAAAATATTACAATTAGTAAAAAAGTTTTCTTTGCTTCCAAAGTGTAGCATTAGAGAATTTTCTCGGTTGATTGGTGTACTCACAGCAGCTTGTCCAGCCGTTAGATATGGATGGGTTAATACTAAGGCATTAGAGCGTCAAAAACTTTTAGCTCTCCAGAAATGTCAAAATTATGAGGCCAAAATTAATTTGAATGAATGATTTTTACCAGACTTAAATTGGTGGGAGCAGAATATAATGACGGCGACAAATCTTCTAAGACCTGACCAAGAATTTGCACTAGAATTATTTACAGACGCTTCCAGAACAGGATGGGGCGCTTTTTGTAACGGCTCCCATGCTAATGGTGCATGGAAGAAAGATGCAACCTCCTTTTACATAAACTTTCTGGAACTACTTGCTGTGTTTATGGGGTTAAAGTGCTTTGCAAAAAATAATCGAAATTGCAACATACTGCTTCGTATTGACAATACCACCGCGTTAAGCTACATTAATCGCTTTGGAGGTATTCAATTTCCCCATCTAAATTACTTAGCAAAAGAAATTTGGCAGTGGTCCGAAGAATATGTAGTAAGAAATATTTTTCTTTTTGCTTCTTACATTAACACTCATGACAATGTAGAAGCTGATACAGAATCCAGAAAAGTTAACGTTGATACGGAGTGGGAGTTATCAGATATAGCATTTATAACCATTGTAGAAACTTTAGGTCAACCCCAAATAGACTTATTTGCCACACGAACAAATGCCAAATGTAAAAACTACGTTTCCTGGAAACCAGATCCAGAAGCAATTACAGTCGATGCGTTTTCTGTTAAATGGAATAGTCAGTTCTTCTATGCCTTCCCACCTTTTTCGTTAATACTCAAATGTTTACGTAAGATTCTTGATGAACAGGCGAAGGGAATTATAGTTTTCCCTTACTGGCCTGGTCAGCCGTGGTATCCTTTGCTTAAAAGTATGTTAACATCCGATATAATAATTTTTAAACCTAATGGTCTCCTTTTACATTCCCATTTCAGGTCAGTGCATTCGTTACATCAACAGCTTACCCTGGAGGCCGCGACGCTTTCAGGACGGCCTTTTTAAGACGAAATGCTCCATTAATAGCATTGGATCTAATATTAGCATCTATTTCACCCAACACAATGAAACAATATGAAGTTTCTTTTAAATTGTGGTGGCAATTTTGTTTGGAGTACAACGTAGACGTGTTTAATTCTCAGGTAACCTCCGTAGTATCCTTTTTAGTAAATGCCTTCCAAAAAGAAGCCTCTTACGGTTCTAACAATAGTCACCGGTCTGCCCTATTATTACTCTTAGGGAATAACATAGGATCAGACGAAATAATAAAAAGGGTACTCAAAGGCATGTATAAACAGAGACCGTCCCATCCTAAATATTCTAACACTTGGAACCCACAATTAGTTCTTAATTTGATTTCCGGTTGGTACCCCAACAACACGTTAAGTTTGGAAAGAGCCACAAAAAAGCTGACCATTTTACTAGCGCTTTGCACTGGGCAGCGATTACAAACTCTGTCACTAATAAAAATACCAAATATTAATAAATGTCCTTCAGGTTTAAGTATAACGATACCAGACATCATAAAGACCTCAACTGCTGGACGTGCTCAGCCAATGCTGTTCATACCATACTTTAATGACAACATTAAAGTTTGCCCAGCTGCAACCTTGGATGATTATCTTACCGTTACCGCCACCCTTAGACCAAACGACACATATAATTTGTTAATTACCTCCAAAAAGCCTTACAATAAAGCTACTACCCAAACCATCAGCAGGTGGATCAAACAAGTTCTAAAAGAGAGTGGCGTTGATGTGAACGTGTACGGAGCACACAGTACCCGACATGCGTCCACGTCAAGTGCCGCTCGCAAGGGAGTAGACATAAATACTATAAATAAGGCTGCAGGCTGGACCAACACATCCTTGGTATTTGCTAGGTTCTACAATAGACCCCTAAAAGATGAAGGAACATTCGCTAGAGCAGTATGTTCCATGACTAGAGTTGATTAACTTAATTCCATTATTACATTATCGATAATTGATGATCAAACGAACTTCTTGAAGTGAAGTTCGATCGATATTATATTAGTTGCTTTATTCGAGGTATAAAACACCCCCCCACCTCTCCCAACAAACTTAAAATAATTTATCAGATTCATCCTCTAAAATGAATGAAGTCACGTCTCACAGACTAACGATAGCCAGGTAAAAAAAAAGACAAAGGAATCGAGTCATTCGATTCTCTAGAGGCGTGCGATTATGCCTAGTAGGTTAAAAAGACTACATGGTTAAAGGACAATGCCGATTTTTGTATGGACTTGTGACCGGAAATGACCAGAGACGATACAAATAAATATAAGTAGCTAAAGCCTTCTAGATTAAGAATTCGTTGGTTTCAGTTTAATTTTCAGATTTGTAATGGAGAAAAACGAACTTTTCTGAAAACATAACCTAACATTTCAATACCTATTTTATAATACTTGAATTAGTATTTTGCCTATTATTTCGCTCTTATCTCATACTAATCATGTAAAAGAATCGAATAAAACACTATGTGACTATAAACGTCTTCTTTTCATGACTTATGACTGGTTTATAGATTTATATTTATGAAGATACTTATCCTAGTTTTTTATCCATTATAAAACTAATAATTATTCATCATGCAATGTAATATTGCAATACAATGCAGTATTTGCGAAGAGGCAGTATGACACGAGAGCTACTGCTCTATATAACAAAATAAATAAGGAATTAGATATTTATAATATGACTTACACAAAATGCAAAATTGCGATTACTAAATGGTTGAAAGCTAAAAGCTATGCTGAAATAGAAGTAATTATAAGTTGAAACACAAACACACACAGACACACTCATAAGGATGGATTAATTGTATAATTATAATACTTAGGATTGATGGATTCACAAAATGATTTATTGCATGTCAATACTCAATATTTATAATTAATATTAATGAACATTTATCAATTAGTAATATTATTTTATTAGCACATTTTTAAATCTATTTAATTATTTAATAATGTTTTTCAATATTTAATGTTTATGTTATGTAGGACGCTATCCCATTGGCCTAAATTAGTCTATTGTAACCATGCTATGGAAGAGCGGTGTTCCCTAACACAAGCATATTTTTGCTTAAAAGGTAGCTCCATTCACTAATATTGTATCAGACACTGAGTTGATGAAATAAACATTTTGTATTTGTATTTGTTCTTACATGCATACATACAGTTCACGCCCGTCCTGTAGAAGGGGTAGGCAGAGACTGGGATCTTTTTATCAATGAAAACCATACTTGTTTTTACATTAAACTAAATTAAAAAAAATCAGATGTGAGTAATACATACCTATGTAGTACACATATCCGATTTTTATAAACTTAGCTTTAAATTGCAAAAGGAAAGAGGAAATTGCTATAATTCATTGTTTTTAATAAAAAATTGCATGTTATTAGTTCTCATATTTTATTCTCTATTATATAGTACTCTTATGTTGTTTAGTTTTTAATATTCAATTAGGAATAAATGGTTTAACACATTGGATATAATCAAATTAGGCAGTTCTTAAAATAAAACACCTGCGGTAAATAAAACAACTTTTTCACAGTTTTTAGCGCATAATTTATATTTAATCAAGACGTTTCGACTTCTTTTACAGGAGCCATGATGACAGGATCATTAAGGCAATGGTTGTGATATATGTTCCACTACCATCACAATATTTAAATCAGTTATATTCATGCTATTTCTCTATTAGCTCTCACAAAGCAAGCATGACAAAGAAAGTTGGCCGGTCTCACCTGTAAAATAATGAAAGTGCTTTATTTAAAGTTGTGGCAATATTTTGTGTTCTTTTAATAATAACATTATATATATATATGAATAATTAAATGTAAATTATACATATGTGAACATTCATAGACAGGTGTCAATGAACACCTAAATAGGAAACAGGTCAATTACATAGAATAAATACTTTATAAAAAAAAAACTTTTAAAAAACCACGTTATACTACGGGTTATAGATGTACTAAAAAGGAGAAAATAATTTCTTACAAATGGACTAAAAAGATAAAAATAATTTTTTGGTAATAATGATAATTTACGATACAAATATTCTAAAATTTATTGAATATTATGTATTGTTCTGAACATTCATACGCAGAATTTGAAAAATTTCCAAAAAATTAAAACGTGGTGCGTAATTGATATTATATTAATATTTTCATTATCTTTCCTAAATCCCTTCCTAACTAAACCAATGCAATAGTAATGCTGTGGATGGCATTGAATAGTTTTTCAAGTATAATGCGCACCACGTTTTAATTTTTTGGAAATTTTTCAAATTCTGCGTATGAATGTTCAGAACAATACATAATATTCAATAAATTTTAGAATATTTGTATCATAAATTTTCATTATTACCAAAAATTTATTTTTATCTTTTTAGTCCATTTGTAAAAATTTATTTTCTTCTTTTTAGTACATCTATAACCCGTAGTAAAACATGGTTTTTTTAAAGTTTTTTTTTATAAAGTATTTATTTAACTCTTTTTAGTTTTAAATTATCTGAATTGTGCCTACTTAGTTCTTCAATATATACATGTAATATATATCAAATATCCAGACACACCACGTGGATGTTAATTTAATTAAAGCCTAATTAAGTGGTTTTAGTATGTAAAACTGATTAAATATGAAATTGTTAGGTGAAACAAGCCTGTATACAAAATTTCAGCCAAATCGGATAAGAGGAAGAGGTCGAAATAAGGATCTCAAATTTTGACGACAAACCAACAGACAGACAAGTGAAGTTAAGTAAAACGTGGTAATAAAAATGACATAACATAGATTTCTGGTCAGATGCAACATTCACACATGGCAACTGTTTAAGAAACTATGACAATAATATTAGCAGATTAAGTAATAATAATAGTGGCAGATATAGGCAGTACTTACTGTTCTGCGATGATGCCAGTATGAAGCAACGGATGTTTGTGGACTGCTTTCTAATTTAATCTAACACAACCAACAGATCTTCCACAACCAAAATAAATACTGGCATGCCGATATTGTCTTTCTCTCGAGTTGGTTGCAATGAATCTTTCAATGAAATCATGACAGGCACCATAAACCAAATCCGATATCTGTTTACAAAGTATACAAAACATTTTATTTTTGAAGACATACAGAAATATATTTAATATATCTTAATAGTGTGTGTGCGTATGCAAGCATCTGTAACTAAACAGTTGATAATTTACCTGAAATGTTAACCATTCGGCCAGAAGAGAATTCATGTTCTTGAGGTTATATTGATATGGAATGTTAATACTGATAACACAAGTTGGTTCATTTTCCACATACTGTAAATCTAAACACTCTGATAGCGAGCAGATTTGAATATTAGTAAAGTAATAGTACAATATTATACAACAACAATAGTATAAAACACTTTCTATGACGCTAACCATACGTAGGGATCCGCAAAAAGTATCGATACCAAGTAATTTAGTATTCGATACTTTTTAATAAGATTCTGAGTAAGAATCGATACTTTTCATGGTACTCGATACTTTTTATGTTCTTATTGGTCAAATAATCATTGCTTGTGCTTTCTATGTAAAGTTTAATTATAAAATCTGTTGGTGACATCCCAAATGATATGAAGAAGGCCCCAGAGATGCACGGAAGGTGAAGGATTGCAATACCAGAATCCTCTACGATAGCAAGTCGGTTCTACAAGTTTCGTGTAGCTACCGAGGCACCTTTTAAATCTAGTTATCCCCGACTGCCGTTTATGCACAGGATGCATGATAGTGGAAAAAACAGCCTTCCGTCTTAATGTAATGTGAAGACGTAGCCCACTATCGGGTGAAATATCTCGGGACGCTATCATGGTAGTCTCCGGGAAGTTTTGACCAAAGTGATGGCGCTTTTTTAAGTGCGTTTATTGATTTGAGGTTAATGGTCGGTATGTATTCGTTTTATTTGTCTATGGCATAAATTATTATTATTTTTACATTATTATTGGTAAACAGTTTAATTTAATGGTTTTTGATATATTACTTATTCTTTATACAGATATATATAGTAAATCTATTGTACGCATGTTTCACCCCCACACGGAGCATCATCAGGGGCTGTTAGATCGTGCAATAACGAGCACTAAGTGCACTAAGCGTGTAGTAGTACTCGTTATTGCACGGTCTAAGAGCTCCTGATGATGCTCCGTGTGGGGGCGAAACACGTGTAGAGTAGTTGGTGAAGGTGCCAGTGTCTGCGGTTTCTGCATTTATTTGCAGGCGGGCGGGCTTTGCACGCTGCTTGAGTTTTGCGGAACTAAGCTACATATTTTTATTTATAATTTTGAAGTCGGTGCCAAGTAAATGCTACAACAACCCTACTACAATATCAAATTACACACTAGTACACACAATATTTATAACTACTACACTCAGAGGCACAATTAACCGCCCACCCGGCTAAAGTGGCATAACTTTGTTTACAATAACGAAAAGCTTATAACGTTGACTAACAATTTGTTAAGTGGGTAGTTTATGATAAAATGAGAGAATTATTACCCTTTTTTTAGAGATACCCTCAAGTCTGGGTCACTTTTATTGAGTTCAGTCGAATATTGATTATCGAACTGATTCTTTTGCACGTACATAAAATGTTGCTTGTGAAGTTTATAAACAAATTTCTTTGTTCTTAAGTTGTGGCAGAGTTTGTCATTTGCTTATTACTCAGTAAAATGCCATTGGGTGCAGTTGATGCAGCTAGAGCGATGGCGCTTTCCGGTGCTGGGTTTAGCCAGCGTCCTATAGGCCGTAAGCTGGGATTTCCTCGAACCACGATACGAGATGCCATTCGACGATACCGAGAAACTGGATCTTACAACAGAAGACCCGGACAAGGTCGAACAAGGTGCACTTCTGAGAGAGATGACCACTTTATTGTATCCAATGTTTTAAGAAATCGCTTCACTACGGCTCCGGAGGCTCGTAATCGCCTATTTACGGTACGAAATGTAAGTGTTAGCGTTAGAACAATAAGAAGAAGGCTTGCAGAACGTAATTTGACTGGTTTCCGGCCGGCTTGAGTACCCGCGTTGACCACAGAGCACCAGAGAGCTAGACTTCGATTTGCTCAACAATACCGAAATTGGACAATGGAGCAATGGAAGAACGTTCTCTTCTCTGATGAGTCGAGAATAGTTTTAAGAGGTCCTGATGGACGCCAGCGAGTGTATCGACGGCCGGGTGAGCGGTTTGCACAGTGTGCTGTAGTCGAAACATTGGGCTACCAAGGTGACTCAGTAATGGTATGGAGTGAAATTTCTTATGAGGCTCGTACAGAGTTGATTTTGGATGAAAGAGGTAGTATAAATGCTCAGAGGTATGTGGAAGAGATCTTAGAACCGCATGTTATCCCTTTTGCCCCATTTATTGCAGAAGATTTTCTTTTAATGCACGACAACGCCCGTGCTCACGTCGCTAGAGCGGTTACGGAGTACCTTGATGCTGTGGGTATACCACGGCTACCATGGCCAGCTCGGAGCCCAGACCTAAACCCTATCGAACACGTTTGGGACAATCTCAAAAGGCGGGTACGAAGTCGGATTCCCGCTCCTAGCTCCATTAATGAGTTGAAGATTGCCTTGATGGAGGAGTGCGAGAATATACCGCAGTCATAAATTCAAGACATTATGGATGGTCTTCCAAATCGACTGGTCGAGGTCATAAGAGCCAGAGGAGGCAATACTCATTATTAAAAGTAAGGTTTTTAATGTAAACATAAAGTTTTAGCTTGTTTGTCATCTCCTTTAATTTTGTTTGTTAAACGGTAATTTCAAACTTTTTCAAAATTAAAAAAACGAAAGCAACAGCAACTGAATTTTTTCACTTATTTCATTTTAAATTATCAAATTTATTAGATTGTTAAGAAAAAAAGTCATTCTAAAATTATATTTTGAAATTACACTGAAAAATGTAAGTGGGCGGTTAATTGTGCCTCTGAGTGTATATATTCACATTAATATATTTACACTAATATATATTCACATGAGTACACACAATATTATTAAATATATCAAAGCAATTACAAAACAGTAAAAGTATTAGAAAAATATATGAATCGGTACCTACTAAATATCAAAGTAACTTTTTAAATATTATGTACCTAAGTACTGGCTTACAAAACTACTAGTAAGATTGATAATATCTATACACAGTTATTGTTTTACTTGGCACCGACTTCAAAATTATCAAATAATTATATAATCATTTCTATTTAATTAAATGGAAATACTTATTACTTTATGCGAAGTAAATTATTTTTTGCTTTTTAGTTGACTTTTTGAAGTCGGTTTTTTTGTTATTTATACTGAACTAGCTTTCCGCCCGCGGCTTCGCCCGCGCGGAATTCGGTTATATTGCGGTACAAAGCACAACTATAAGAAAGCTTCTCATTCCCACGGAAAATCTAAGAAGCGCGATGTAACGCTGGATACAAAATTCATATAATGCATTCCACTTCTTACGTATCTTAAAAAAACACTTCGTTAGCACGTTTTACAAAACACCCAGCGCCATCTTTCGCATACCTCTAGAACTAAATAGCGTAAGCTATCATTCCACTTCTTACGTATTTTAAAAAACACATCGTTACCATGTTTTAAAAAATACCCAGCGCCATCTATCGCATACCTCAAGAACTAAATAGCGTAAGCTATCATTCCACTTTTTATGTATTTTAAAAAACACATCGTTACCATGTTTTAAAAAACACCCAGCGCTATCTATCGCATACCTCAAGAACTAAATAACGTAACTAATACTTATACCAATTAGTAATTCGTTGACTTTAGGGATTTCACGATAAAACAAATTGTACGTCATCCCTCGAGAATTCCTCATTTTCGAGGATTCATTTTCGTATCATTTAGCTTCAAAATTTACATGTTCATATTCGTTTGCAACATATAAGTAGATGTTAAAAAAAACAGTTTAGACGATAAAACAAATTGTTCGTCATCCCTCGGGAATTCCTCATTTTCGGGGATTCATTATCGTATCATTTAGCTTCTAAATTTACATGTTTATATTCATTTGCAATATTTTACGTTGTTTTAAACGACACACAGCGCCATCTACAATCCATCCATCAAGCAAACAATATTTTTGTTTTTCCTCGGGAATATCAATTTTTTCCAGGATAAAAAGTACCCTATTATTTAATCCGGACTTTTATCTTTACGTCTGCAAAATTTCAAAGCAATCGGTTCAGTAGTTACGGCGTGAAAGCGGAACAAACAAACAAACAAACAAACTCACTTTCCGATTTATAATATTAGTAAGGATATCAAATAAAAAGTATTCGATACCTGAGTAACTCGATACTTTTGATGCAATTACGATACCAGTATCGATTACCTTTCTTGCTATTGTACTCATGAGTATAGTATCGATACTTTGGTTTCGATACCATATCCCTAACCATACGTCACTTTTTTTTAATTGAGTGAAGCTCTGAAAGAGTGAAACTCTCTTTTAGGCAACTCACAAATTTCGCTTGTCTCCCGCCTGCTATTTAACGGTTCAACCGATTCGAACAAATTTGGGCATGAACATACATAATTATAACCTGACGGACATAGGCTATGTAAAAAAAATATAGACTTTACCATGGAGGAATAATCACCGAAAGAAAAATTCAAAAGCTGATCACAGCCAAACCGCTGATACCACATTGATGAAATTTGGAGCCAAAACTTACATCGTGGTCGTGACTAATGTGCAAAAAAAAGTTTTGAAATCGGACATACCATAGAGGAATAATCACCCTTCTAAAATCTAATTGCTTCGCTCAGTATTTGCAAACAGCAGCATGTATTGCAGACCTAGTAAATAATGTCGTTTGGCTCATAGCGCTTTTGGTCTCAAACGGTGAAATGATAATATATTATTTCCTTATAAAAGGAAAAAGAAACATATTTAGGCTATTAATATATGCATATCGTTCAGTCAGTTCATCAGTCTCCGTTCGCATGACGTTGTGAACGACCGTGTCAACTGACCATATTTACTTGTAATCGTAAATTCAGTGCTTCTCAAACTTTTCGCAATGAGTTTTTCGTGCGGGCTGTGTGGAGATGATCTTGCTGAAGGGGTGCACTGCTCTATGTGTAAACAAATGTTGCACTACCAATGTGCAGGCATGACTGAGGCTGGTTATAGGAGGCTTGGGAACGAGAGAAAACTGGCTTGGAAGTGTCAGAAATGTAAGCAACTTAATCCTCACTCACCACAGCCACCCAGCAACTGTGAGTTATTGGCAGAAATCAAGGCACTGGCCGCCCAATTGGCTCCATTGGTACCATTAGCTAAAGAGATCAAGGCGATTCGTGTTGAAATTACAGAGATGAAATCGCAGGTTGCAGAAATCACTACCTCTATGAGGGAATTCAATGATAGATTTGAGAGACTTGAGATTCGTCTATCGGAGGTTGAAAATGCCGAGGAGCAAATGAAAAGCTTGCAAACTAAATTTGATCAAATCTTAGATCAAGCTAATGAAAAGGAGCAATGGGCACGCATGAATAATGCAGAGATCAAGGGTATACCCCAGACCCAAAAAGAAAATCTATTTGATATCGTATGTTCAATTGGTTCCAAAGCAAGCTATCATATCACCAAATCACAACTGAATTTTGTAACCCGAATTCCTACCAAGGACACTACCCAACCAAAATCTATAATTGTAGCTTTTATCAACCGTTATGCCAAAGAAGATTTCATAGCAGCGGTGAGGGAGAGAATCAAAGCATCCAAGTTGACGGCAGCTGATTTAGGATTTAAGGGGCAAATGAGTAGTGGTCGAGTATTTGTGAATGACCATTTAACTCCCCAAAATAAGGATCTTCTTACGAGGACCAAGAAACTTACATTAGAGAAGGGTTTTGCCTATACTTGGGTAAAACACGCAAAAATATATGTGAGAAAGTCGGATACGTCCCCAGTTATTCAAGTGAAATCACTAAAGGACCATGCGAAAATAGTTTAAACAAATTGGCCTATTGTAAACAATTTAATAATTTACACTCATTTTGTTTTTCCTGTAAATTATTTTTTTTTCATATTGATAATGATAATGCAAAGTTTGAAAGCCATCGTAAAGTACAGTGCAGATTTGCGTTTCCAACAGTGCGAATTGTGTCATCTATTGATGCTTGCTAGTTATTATAAATTCATTTTCACCATTGTTCATTTGATAAGCTGCTGTAATTTGTGTGCGGTTGGGTTGAATATCGTATGCAGTCTGCAGTCACTTGCGTACGTATTAACAGTGCAGTCGTTTACTAATGACTCTTTTGTAGTCAACTTTAGTTTTTATATTGGCGTGTTTCGATTATTGCGAAACTATCTTAACTGTGTCTTACAGTGTCTACATTATTTTGTTATCTTGTTGATGGTCTATCGTTCGCATTGTATTAATAAGTTTTATATTTACCCGTACGGTTACTTATTCCATGCAATTGTAAGACGTATAGGTCTTATTCATTTCAATTTTAATATAATTATAAATATAAATCATGCTATTGATCACTTATTATTACATATCAGTTTTATTTATACTCGGCATGTTTATTTGCACTTATTCTTGCTATTATGCAGCGGTTTTTCGTTTCAAAAATGTTGGCTTTGAAGTTATATTACCAGAACGCTAGGGGACTGCGTACGAAGACTAGTATGTTTTATAGAAACGTAAACCTAAATACTTATGATATAATTTGTATAACTGAAACGTGGTTATTAGACAGTATACTGGATAGTGAATTATTTAATAATAAGTATCTCGTATGGAGACGTGATCGCGATTATTCTCGCTTAAGCCAAAGAATGGGCGGAGGGGTTCTTTTGGCCATTAGAAATGACTTAGCTGTGGAGCATAAGTCCGAATGGAGTAGTTCTGCAGAGGATATTTGGATTACAGTATCAATTAAATGTAAAAAGGCGGTCCATTCCTATAAAATGCATATTTGTTGTCTTTATTTATGTAAAGAACAGGGAGGTAATCCATACAAGCTACAACTTGAAAACTTCTGTGATAAGCTGAGTAATACAATATTGTCCCATCCACTTGATAAATTCATTGTTCTCGGGGATTTCAATTTCAAAGACGATGTGTATTGGGCTCACTCAGGAGATGCAAACGTCATGTTGCCTATAAACTATTCTAGTGGGTATGTAACTGACTTCCTAGATGTTATAAATATATGTAACTTAAATCAGTATAATAGTGAACGTAACTCCATTGGGAGAATCCTAGACTTAGTTTTTTCTAATAGTGAGCTAACTATCGCTTCATGCGATTTACCACTTGTCCCTGAAGACTCACATCATAGGGCGTTATTAATTACAGCAGACTTTATTGAGCTTCACTCTCTTGAGGATACAAGCTCGATGAATTTCAGATACCATCAGACTGATTATTCTGCTGTAAGAACTGAACTTGAGGGTATTAACTGGAGTGATCACCTAGGACAAGGCTCAATTGATGTAATGGTGGAAAGATTTTATAACAAACTATATCAGATTCGGGATCTGCACGTACCTCAAAAAGTGGTAAGGAATAACTCATACCCTCTATGGTATAGCTCATCTCTTATTAAAGCTATTAAAGAGAAAGCTAAGTATCATTCTAGGTTTAAACTATATGGTAACTTATCAGATTATCGGACTTTTTCTTTATTACGTGACAGAGTAACAAATCTTGAAAATGTTTGTTTCAACAATTACATACAACGGATTGAGTCGTCAATTATCAAGGATCCGAAGGCATTTTGGAGCTATGTTAAGAGTAAGAAGGTGACGCATGCCTTCCCCAGCGTGATGTATTATGGTGGCACTTATGCAAATACTGGGGCTGGCATTAGTAATCTATTTTCCCAATATTTCCACTCTACTTTTGTGGCAAATAATTTGTCTGGTCAAACTCTCGGAGGCACCTCGGATATATCTAGCGCCTGTAGTGTGGGGAATGTTGAGATTGATCCGAAACAGGTGCTCATACACCTCAAGTCTCTTGACTTGTCGAAATCTGGTGGTCCAGACGGCATTCCACCTGTATTTATTGTAAATTGTGCATCTAGCTTAGTAGCTTAGTAGCGTAGCCTTTATGCATATTATTTAAGCAATCTTTAAATGTAGGAATTGTTCCTAAAATCTGGAAAGCAGCATTTATTACCCCAATTTTGAAAAAAGGCAATAAAAACAATATTGAAAATTACCGTCCCATCTCTAAGCTGTGTCTTTTTGCAAAGATATTTGAAAAAATAATCCATCGTGAAGTATACAAAGCTCTAAGCCCATCATTCAACAATGTACAGCATGGATTTCTTGAAAAACGGTCAACAGTATCCAATTTAATAATTGCCAATGAAATTATCACCCGTGGTATGGAGAGTGGTGCACAGGTTGATGTAATTTACACCGACTATAAAAAATGCTTTGACCGTGTGGACCACTCTGTATTACTGAAAAAGCTTAATGCGGCAGGGATACACGGTGACTTATTGCGTTGGTTCGCTTCATATATTGACAATCGAAGTCAGGCTGTGGTACTTCAAGGCTATATGTCGGGATGGACTCATATCCCTTCAGGAATCCCCCAAGGATCTATTTTAGGTCCATTATTAATTGTTTTATTTATTATGGATATAGATAAATGTTTCCTACACACACGTATACTATTATTTGCTGACGACATGAAGATATTGAAGGAAATACGAGACTCGGCCGACAGTCAAGAGCTTCAGGCTGACTTGGATAGATTCGAGACCTATTGTAAACTAAATAAGCTTGAGCTAAATGTATCTAAATGCTACATTCAGTCATTTACTCGTAAACCTGATATGTTGATATGTAGTTACCGGTTGTTGGGTATTAATTTGGCTAGGGTAAGTAATATCAAAGATTTAGGTGTCATACACGATAATAAACTGCTGTTTGATTTACATATTGACCACATTGTAACCAAAGCATCTAAAGCGTTAGGATTCATAATGAGGATATCTACTGACTTAAAATCACTCAAAGTGATTAAAATATTATACTGCGCCTTTGTACGCAGTCACCTTGAATACGCGAGTGAAGTCTGGAATCCCCAATATCAAGTGTACATATCAAGGCTGGAAAATGTACAAAAAAGGTTCCTGCGTTTTCTGGACTTTAAAGCCAAACAATATTCCACTGGCTATGAACATCGCTGCAGAAGGTATCATTTCTTGCCACTAGTTTTACGTCGCAATATTAGTGATATATGCTATCTATCAAAAATCGTTAATGGAATGATAGACTGTCCCGACTTGTTAAGCATGATTGGTCTTCGTATCAATAATTTGAAAATTAGGCAGCGCCCGTTACTTCACGTTCCGCATGCGCGAACCAATTACAGGACTAATATGTTTCTTACACGTGGCTGTAGACTGTTTAATAAATTTAGCTCTGAGTACGACTTTGACTTATTTACCACTAGTATAGCGTCCATTAAACAAACAATCGCAAGCGCTTATTTTTTATGAGTTTTGTTAACGCTACTTTTAATGAGTGATTTATTGAATGTGGCCTTCAAACTATGTTTTGTTTTGTTGTTTTGTTTTATTATTTTATTCTTTCACTTCATCTTTCAGAATTGTTATCGATTATAAGTAGTTTATACATTATGTTTACTTACTTGTGAGAGCTTGTTATTAACTCACTATAATAGTTATTTAAATTTAGTACTAGATCACATGTAAGCTTTCCTAATAATAAATAAATAAATAAATATATGTGGGAAAAGTGTTTTTTGATTTAATTTTTGTGTAATTTTAATTTTGAGTAATGGCAACAATATAAAGGTAGTCTGTGTCAAGTCGGTGTCACGAGATAAACGCTGTAAGAAGTGATTAAGTAAATTAAAGATTTTGTTGTTAAATTCAACCATTCTCTTCTTCTACGATCCCACAACTAATTTGGGGGCTCGTCCGGGATCCTGAGAAGTGTCAGTGTGGAAGAATTAACGACGTTTACGAAGAAATCATCATCAAAATACCGGCAAGTCATTGTAATACAAATCTGTTTTACCTACGGGAACGCAAGTTGAACCGAATGCTTCGGGACGTTGTTACTAGCGCATGCTTTATCGACTCCGTTGGACCGAATGCTACGGGACGTTGTTCGTGACGTCACTTATTTTTATTTTTGTCGATTAAAAAAGAAGATGAAGATTTAGTTTAACGATTTGCAATTACGATTAATGGACGTTATGATTGAATATTATTTGTTACGAAGGCGATGATTTAAAGATTTTACAAGAATTTTACGATTAAAGAAGATTTTCATATTGAAGAATAACGTTTAAAATGCCGCCGAAAAAAGATATTAAAGATGGAGAAGAGCGAGAATCACGTGATACTGCACCTTATATCTCATTTGGGGATGTGGAGAAATCGATGACGTCATTTAGTGGTGATGACACTTACCCGATTTCAACGTGGTTCGAAGAGTTTGAAGACACGGCGCTGTTGATGAACTGGACTGAAATAGAAAAACTAATTTACGCGAAAAGACTTCTTAGTGGAACCGCCAAACTATTTCTACGGTCACTTGGTGGAGTAAAAGACTTTAAAAAATTAAAACAAGAGCTTGAAGAAGAATTTGGATCAAAATTTAATAGTGCCGCCATACACAAGAAACTTAGTTCACGAAAAATGAAGAAAGACGAAACTTACCAACAGTACTTTCTCCATATGAAAGAATGTGCACTACATGGAAACATTGAAGATGCAGCACTTATGGAATATGTTATCGATGGTATCCAAGATAGCGAATCAAATAAATCTATCTTGTACGGAGCAGCAAACCTTAAAGAATTTAGAATGAAATTAGATATTTACAAAAATATTAAAGAAAAAATTCAGACTCGACCTAATGTAGCTACTCCATCTGCAAAGAATTATAAAGTTAAGCGATGTTTTAAATGCGGCGATTTAGATCATCAAGCTCCAACTTGTACAAAGGGTATTAAATGCTTTAAATGCAACGAATTTGGGCATAAAGGAACTGAATGTAATAATAAAGGTAAAAAGATGTTAAATATTCAAAACAATGATGTGAAGACAAAGATCAATAAAGAAGACAAAGAATCGAAAACTCCGTTTAAGAAGGTAAAAGTAAATAATATTGAAATGACAGCATTAATTGATACCGGAAGTGATGTAAATTTGATAAAATTGTCGCAAGTTGAAAAAGTTATGACTGGAAAAGTTGGGTATGATGAAGGAAAATCAATACATTTAACTGGAATCGCTGGAAAAGAACTCAGTACTGAAGGATTCCTGAAAGCTAATGTTACGATTGATGATTATTATGCTGATATGGAATTTCATGTAGTACAAGATTATGCTATACCGGTCAACGTCATACTGGGAAATCCCATACTCAAAGATTTCGAAATAAATTTTACTGCAAATGGTGTTTTTCTTGAGAAGATTACTTACCTGACACTACTGACAGAAGAAAAGAGCACTGTTTGTTTTGAAGAATGCCTTGAAAATAAAGAAGTTGCAGAAAAGATTACAAAGATGATTGAAGAATACAAACCTGATGTTAAAAAGAAGGAAAGTAACATTGAAATGAAGATTATACTTACCGAAGAAGTTCCGATCCACCAAAGTCCGCGTCGCCTGTCGCCACTGGAGATGCAAGTCGTTGATGAACAAATAAAAGAATGGTTAGATCAAAAGATAATAAGACCTAGCAAATCAGATTTTGCAAGCCCTGTAGTGCTTGCTAAAAAGAAAAACGAAACATACAGACTATGTATAGATTACAGAAAGCTAAATAAGAAAATTGTGAAAGATCGATTCCCACTACCACTCATAGAAGATCAGTTAGACAGACTGAAAGGTGCAAAAGTTTTTACAACCTTAGATTTACAAAATGGATTTATGCACGTAAATGTAAATGAAGAGGGCAGAAAATTTACAGCCTTTGTTACCCCTCAAGGGCAATATGAATTCACAAAGATGCCATTTGGTTTATGCACAGCACCCTCAGTTTTTCAAAGATACATCAATAATATATGTCAAGACCTCATAGCTGAAGGTACCGTTTTAGCATATTTGGACGATTTAATTTTGCCATCTAAGTCAGAAGAAGAAGGATTAATGAAGTTGATAAAAGTATACGAGAGGGCTAAAGAGTACGGTCTTTTATTTAACTGGAAAAAATGCCACTTTATGAAGAGAGAAATAGAATATTTGGGCTACATAATTCGTAATAATGAACTTCGTCCATCCAAAGAGAAGATTTTAGCAGTATCAAAATTCCAAATACCTCAAAACATCAAGTCTTTTCATTTCAGGAAATTCATTCGGAATTATTCTATAATTGCAAGACCGCTTACCGATTTACTTAAGAAAGACGCTAAATTCAATTTCAATGAAGAGTGTGAGATGGCTTTTAATGAATTAAAGAGAATATTATGCAGTTCACCTGTGCTACGTATTTATAATCCAGACCTAGCAACAGAACTACACACAGACGCTAGTGCAGAAGGCTATGGAGCAGTCCTCTTACAAAGAAGTCCTGTAGATAATCAGATGCATCCAGTTTATTACATGAGCAAAAAGACGACACCAGCTGAAAAAAAATATCATAGCTATTACTTGGAAATATTAGCAATTGCTGAAGCGGTCAAAAAGTTTCGTGTCTATTTACTGGGAATTCACTTCAAAATCGTAACAGATTGTTCCGCTCTTACCAAAACTCTACAGAAGAAAGACTTACCTCCGCGCGTTGCTCGCTGGGCTCTGCTACTAGAAGAGTATGATTATGATATAGAACACAGATCAGGATCGAGGCTTAAACACGCTGATGCATTAAGCAGAAATCCCATCTGCTTGATACTTACCGAGGCTGCCGCTCGCTTGAAGAAAGCTCAAGATGATGATCCGCATATCAGCCTGTTAAAGAAAATTTTAGTTAAAGAACCTTATGAAGACTATGTACTAGAAAGAGGAATATTATGTAAGGAGAAAGATGGTACGAGACTTAATGTAGTTCCAAAGAAAATGCAAAATGAAGTAATAAGGAAGAAACATGATTATGGACATTTTGGGATTAGAAAAACTGAAGAACTTGTGAATAGAGAATATTACATAGAGAATCTGAAAGAAAAAATTAGAAAAGTAATAGATAATTGTGTAGAATGTATTCTAATTGCACAAAAGAAAGGAAGAAAAGAAGGTTACTTACATCCGCTGGATAAAGGCGATTTACCGTTGTCGACGTATCATATTGATCATCTTGGTCCATTGACGTCTACTAATAAAAAATATAGATACATTTTTACGGTGGTTGATGGCTTCACCAAATTTACTTGGATCTACCCAACTAAATCTTTGTCTACAGATGAAACACTCGATAAACTGAGGCTACAACAACAAACCTTTGGTGCGCCCCAGAGAATTATCTCCGATCGTAACGCCGCATTCACTTCAAAAGACTTCCAAGATTATTGTGAACAAGAGGGCATAACACATTATACGATTACTACAGGACAACCTCGTGGAAACGGACAAGTAGAACGACTTCATCAGATAATAATAAGTGTTCTAAGTAAATTAAGTACTGATGATCCAACGAAATGGTACAAACAAGTCTCCAAAGTACAACGCTGCCTAAATAGTACATGGCAACGAAGCATTGGCATGACTCCATTTGAGTTACTCTTTGGAACAAAAATTAAAAATGAAAATGAAGAAATTATGAAACTGATAGAAGAAGAAGAAATTAAGGGTTACAATGAACGAAGAAATGACCTAAGAATAAAAGCAAAAGAGTCAATACAAAAGATCCAAGAGGAGAATGTTAAAAATTATAATAGAAAGAGGAAAAAGGCTACTGAATATAATATTGGAGATTTAGTTGCCATAAAACGAACGCAATTAACTCAAGGTAGTAAATTACATGCTAAGTATCTAGGACCATATGAGGTCACAGCCAAAAGGCATCATGAAAGGTACGCTGTTAAGAGAGTAGGTGAAGGTGAAGGACCTATTAATACCACAACTTCTGCTGATTTAATGAAACCATGGGCTGACGTTGAACTACAGGGAAGTTCATCTGAGGCAGATGAATGATCAGGACGGCCGTGTGGGAAAAGTGTTTTTTGATTTAATTTTTGTGTAATTTTAATTTTGAGTAATGGCAACAATATAAAGGTAGTCTGTGTCAAGTCGGTGTCACGAGATAAACGCTGTAAGAAGTGATTAAGTAAATTAAAGATTTTGTTGTTAAATTCAACCATTCTCTTCTTCTACGATCCCACATATATTTCACATATATTTATTTAAATGTTTATTTAAGTATGTAAATATATTAATTAAAAATAAAGGACAGCCAAAATGCTGATATCCAAAGCCATGACGCAGTAAAGTAATATCACAGGGAATTGCTTAGTAAACACACAACTTTTTATTGGTTTTTAGATTCGTAATCTGCTTTTAGATAAGTTGTAAAAGTTAAAAATTGTATTTTTATTTTAAAATTAAATTAGTAATAATTTCTTTCTTGGCCATTTCCGGTCACAAATCGGCAATTATATCCTCGAATGAAGCAACTAATATAATATCGATCGAGCTTCACTTCAAGAAGTTCGTTTGATCATCAATAATCACTTACAAAGACTCTATTGTCTAAGTGCAACAACACCCTCTTATATTTTTATATTCGGGTCATCAGCCTGCTGCGTTGGGAAAATGGAGGTAATGCATTAGTGATCTACTTTTTTTAAAATTGTTTCTATCTTAATTTTTAATTTTGATGCATTAGTACCGAGTGACAATGTTAGTTCTTTTGACGTGACAACGTCTTATAAATTGGTTTGCCGGGTGACACTTCAAGAAACTGCGTTACGCTCCGCTCACGTTATGCGCTTACAATGAGAGCGAGTGAGAGGCACGCGTCCCTTCCACTCGGGCATGGTTAGCCCGCCTAAGAGCGAGAGAGACAGACATAAAAAGTGGAAGGGACGCGTGCCTATAAATTAATGTTTTAAATATAATTCTTTGTATAAATAAATTGTTACTATTATTTCATCCTTCTTCCTACTATACGAATGAATATTCACATTAAAATTATTTTACCACTCAAAGTCGTTGTCACGTAAAACTTTCGCCCGTATACCGACTTTACAGGCAACCAACCAGTTTTTGCTTACAGAATGCAAATAGTTTTACGAACTACCAAATACTTTCAAACATTATTATTATCCACTCTCTGAGAGTGAAGGATCTTGTGATGTTTCTATTTTGAAAGATAAAACTCTGAAACGCCTTCTTTTATAGACGCACTGCAAGCAATGCGTCTATAAATGAATTTTTCGATGAAGCTAAACAAGAGAAAAAACAGAAAAAGACATCGTCGACTGTGGGGCGAGCGTGTTAGAATTAGGAATAATTCGGAGTGTATTTATTATGTTACTTAATATTTAAATGATTATTTATTGATTTACTAAATTGATTTGATTGATTTAATTATGTACACTTTTTAGTACAATATTTTTCATCATTGTCTTTGATCTAACGTGTTATCTGTCATAGCATAGACAACACGATCGATCCACGTCACCTGGATCGACCGGTGATCACGATCGAGTGACGAGGTGCCTTTATAATGCCTCGCACTGAGTAAGACGGTCTCGCAGCAGCAGGCTGTTCGTCGTGTACCTTCGAGTCGTCCGGTCGAGTGTGCTCCGCTGAGCAATCGCGTTGAGTCCCGATCGGCTCCCGTCGTGTACTATCGGCTGTTCTCGCCGCGCTCCGCGCACCGCGCCCCGCGCCCCGCGCTCGCGTGTGCTGTGCCACCATAAACATAGACACTGACTATTCCACGCGATATTGACGCTTCAGTGTAGTGATCTCTGTTGGTGTTTATGTGAATCACTATGTTTTACGTGCTCGATAAAACCAGAGTGTTTCCCCTGTGTTCAGCCTTCTCCATCAGCCTCCCTGAACAAACCACTACCCCTGTTGAGGGTGGACTGTATTGAAAGGCTTGATTTTTTTTTTTTTCTTCTTCCTTATTTATTATTCTGCCAAGTATTCTAAGATCACAAAATTCTGTACAATTATCCTTATCTTTAATTTAAAACTACGTCCGCAACTAGCGGGTCTTTCCGTCAATGCATCGACCAATCACAGCGCGCCGTCGTCCGCTCCCCCTCGTACGATGCCCCGCGTCCCTCGGACACCCGAAAATGTGGGCCCTGTGATTGGCGGAGATATCATACGACTCCGCTCACCCCGTCGTACGATACCCCGCACCCCTCGGACACCCGAAAATGTAGGCTCTGTGATTGGTCGATCATTACGCGGTCTGCACGGGTCCATTTCAGCACGGCGGCCGTCAACATCCTCCCCCCAGCGCAGAAGCCCCTTCGCAGCTTCTTCTGGTCGACGCCTCCGTGCTCGTGCAGCGCGTCCTCTCCCTCTGGTCCGGGGAGAGTGCGGGTGAAGTACTTTCCATGACGATGATTTTGGACGTCGGCCGGCGGAGCGTCCCATGCTTGGTCGTGACTTCCACGTTTCGTACCACTCCGTCAGGGCCCGGAAGGGTCTTCGCGATTATCCCCCTGGGCCATGTGTTGCGAGGTGACGTTGGGTCGGCGATGATTACCACGTCGCCTTTCTTCAAATCGGTGCGGCGGCCGTGGCGGTCGAGGCGAGGTACAAGAGTGGGAAGGTATTCTCTCAACCACCTTCTCCAGAAGTTGTCAGCTAGCGCTTGTGCTACTTTCCAGGTCTTTCGATCCGTTTCCTCGCATGGCCCGGTGTAAGGCAGCCCCGTCGAGGATCCCAGCAAGAAGTGGTTGGGTGTTAGCGCCTCCGGATCGTCGGGGTTAACCGACACGTGTGTCAGCGGTCTTGAGTTGATGGCATGTTCCGCTTCGGCGAGTAGCGTTGCTAGCACCTCCTCTTTGGGTGCTCTCTCCCTTAGGGTTACGGAGAGTGCGGTCTTTACCGATCGTACCAGTCGTTCCCACGCTCCTCCTTGGTTAGGGGCGCCGGGTGCTATGTACTTCCATGATGTCCCGTACGGTAGCCCGGCCCGCGTGAGTTCGGGTAGCCATGCTGAGTAGGCTTTTCTTAATTCGATGTCGGCGCCTTTGAAGTTCGTCCCGTTGTCGGAGTAGATGACCGCTGGCCATCCGCGTCGAGCTGCCATCCTCCTTAGCGCCATTATTGCTGAATTGGTAGTCAGGGACGTCACTAATTCCAAATGCACGGCCCTGGTCGTTAGACAGGTAAACAGTGCGCCCCACCGTTTCTCTTTCCTTCGTCCGATCGTAACGATCATGGGGCCGAAGTAGTCCAGGCCAGTGTAACTGAAGGGCCGTTTGTGTGGTTGCAGGCGTTCTTCAGGCAGGTCTCCAATCGGCGGATCTTGAGTTTTCTTGCGTCGTAGACGGCACATAAGGCACTCCGCCGCGACGGCGCGTACTGTCGGTCTCAACCGCAACACCCAGTAGCGCTGTCGTACGTCGTTGACCACGCGCTCTGAATTCGCGTGACCGGCTCTTCTGTGTTCGCGAGCTATTAACAGCCTTGTCAGCCGGTGACGTCCGTCCAATAAGATGGGTCTTTTCTGTTCCATGGGCACATCTGCTTTGTTGACGCGCCCGTTAAGTTTCAGTAGCCCGTCCTCCCAGATAATGTCGAAACGATGAAGTGGGCTTGATTTGTGCACGACGATTCCTTTCTGCGCGCACTCGATCTCCCTCGGGAAGGAGTCTCTCTGGGCTTGTTGTAGCCATAAATCCGTGGCTTTCTTTACATGTTCGTAACCGAGTTTTACTGTGCGGTCACGACACCGTTGCGCAAACAATATCACCTTTGCGGTCGCGGCGATGAGACGGTCGAAGCTTGAGAAGCGTTCTAACTCGGGCAGGGCGGCGTCTCGTGGCTCGGGTGACGAGATGGTGCTGTGTAACACTTCCGTCGGTTCCTCTTCCAGCTCTTCTTGATGCGGCCATTCGCTTCTAGGTAGCGACAGAAAGGCAGGCCCGATGAACCACTGGTCTTCCTCATGTCTTGGTATGTAGCCAGCTCGCGTCGCGACGTCGGCTATGTTCCGCTTTGTCGGCACCCACCGCCAGCTTAGCGCGTCTGTCGACTCGGTGATCTCGCCCAGGCGGTGTGCGACGAATGGCGAGTATTTGCGGCTTCCGTTCCTCAGCCAGTGAAGCACTGTCTGCGAGTCGCTCCAGTAACAGACGTCGTCTGTCCTTATGCGATGTCCTTCCTTGATGGACTTTGCTAATCTTGCTCCAACGAGCGCCGCTTGAAGTTCCATTCGCGGCATCGTTTGTCCTTTCAACGGCGCTACTTTAGCTCGAGCTGCTACAAGCGCGGTTTTGATACTGCCGTCCTTCAGACACAGTCTCCAGTACGCCGCTGCTGCGTATGCGTCCTCGCTCGCGTCGCAGAAGACATGTAATTCTCGACGGCGCACTTCGCTCCCCCCGTTATAGCTTCGCGGCACACGCAGTTGCTCTATTGATTGTAGGCCGACGAGCCATGTGTCGAAATCTGCGGCGATGTCGTCAGGTACTGTTTCGTCCCAGGCTGTCTTGAGGCGCCATAGCTTCTGTAGAGTGATCTTGGCTGCGATAGTATAGCAGCTGAGTAGTCCGAGCGGGTCGTAGAGGCTCATTACCGCTGATAAGGCTTCTCTTTTCGTGGGAGGCCTCTCTCGAAGTCGAACCGCTTCCGGGACCTTGTTCAAGGCTGTGTTGAAGCTCAAACTGTCGCTCCTCGAGTCCCATAGTAGCCCCAGTGTCTTCTCGGTCCCTCCTAACGGTGTTGTCCCGTTGCTGGTGCGACGTTCCTCATTTATTGACGCAAGTAGCTCTGGATCGTTGCTGTTCCATCCACGTAGATGAAAATCCGCTTTCTTATGGACTTCATCGACTTGATTGATGATATGCTTGCCCTCGTTTATGTCTTCGAAGCTTTCAACGAAGTCATCCATGTAATGCGATTCTGTTATAGGTCGTAGCGCGGCCGGGTGTGTGTTTTTGTGGTTGATCGCGTTTTGGTCCCGCACGCTGTGAGCTAAGAAAGGTGAACTGGATGCGCCGAAGATCATCGACGTCATCTTGTACTTGACAGGCGGGTCGGTCGATCGTTCGCGCCATAAAAACATTTGTGCTGGTTGATCTTCTTTTCTTATCTTCACCCTCAAGAACATTTCTTCAATGTCGGCCGTTACTGCGTATGCGCCCTCTCGGAACCGAAGTAGGATGGTTATGAGCGACTTCAACATGTCCGGCCCTTGTAGCAGATGATCGTTGAGACACGTCCCATTCGTCTTCGCTGCTGCGTCCAATACCAGTCTAATCTTCCCCGGTTTGTTGGCGTTGCGTACCGCGAAGTGGGGTAGGTACCACGCTATCGGGCTGGCGTCTTCTGATCCGTCGCATCGTTCCGCGTATCCCTTGCGTATCATAGCGATCATTTTCATATGATACTGTTCTTTTTCCGAGGGGTTCTTTTCTAGTTTTGCTTCTAAGGACTTCAGTCTCCTTAATGCTGCGCTGAAGCTCGGCGGAAGCTTGGTTTCGTCTTCACGCCACGGTAGTCCGACTTCATAACGCCCTTCCTTGTAGGTCACGGTGTCGTCGAAGATTCGTAGTGCTCGTTTATCTTCGTTCTTCACATGGTTCGATGTGAGTGACACCCCCATAGAGTCAAGATGAAAGTGTTTCGCGACTAAGTCTTCCAGCGAATCTTCTCGCATTTCACTCGCACTGACGTGAAATACGCCATGGTGTCTTCCTTTTCTAGTTGAGCTCGGCGCCGTTCCATGAATAACCCAACCCAACTCCGTTCGTGAGGCGGCTGGCTCTTTCGGTCCTCCTGAGCGCAACTCTCGGGTAACGATAAGCTGCCAATGGTCGGTTCCAACGAGAATCTTCGGCTTCGCCTTCGTGTAGACCATCGGCTCATCTTTCAGGTCGCGAAGGTGACGTAGCTTCATAACCTCGGCTGGTACAGATTGCGGAGTGAGATCCAGATTGGCCATTGTTCTAGCGGCGATCTTGAAGTTCTCTCCATGGCGCGCGCCTCTAATTGTAAGGCTAACGCGGCGACTATTCACCTCTTGCTGTTCACTGTTGACGCCTTTGATTCTCAATTTCGATGATGGACCTTGAGCGCCTATCCGTCGCGCTAAGTCGTCGTCTATAAGCGTTACTGTAGAGCCTTCGTCGAAAAGCGCGTATGTTTCGAGGCTGCCGCGCTGTCCTGTTACTATTACCGGGCAGACTTTCAGCTTGACGTCGTTCTGCGTAGCGGTAGCGGTGACAGTCGCGGTCTCCTTCTCGGCAGTGTCTTTATTGACGACTTCATTCTTTTTGTGAAGTAAGTGGTGATGCGGTAGTTTGCAGCCTTCTACTCCACATGCCTTTTTCTGACAGTTGTAGCGGCGGTGACGGCTTGCGATGCATTTGAAACATAACCCTTCGCCTTTGATCATCTCCCATCTTTGATCGAGCTGCATCTTCTTAAATTTCTGGCAGCTGGGTAGCATGTGGGCTTCTCCACACGCTGGGCATTGATTCTTTTCTTCAGTCAATGCGGTGTATACGGCCTTCTTCTTCGTCTCCGCTCGTGAGACTGTGCGAGGCGGCTCTCGCTTCGGCTGGCCCGTTGTGCAGAATCCGTGTTTAAGAGCACATTCGGCTTCTCTCATGAGGAACGTCGCTAGCTTCACTATTTCAGCTTCAGGACTCTGATTTTCTTCGGCAAAGTCGCACCATCTTGATTTAAGATGAGGGCTTATCTTCTCCAGTACCTCCCTGACCAGCAGTGGATTGTGTAGGTATCTTCGTTCGACGTTGTTCAGCACGGCGACTATGTTCTGAACCTTCACCGCGAACGTATTCAATTCCATTGCTGTATTTCCCAATCGAGGCAATCGTCGAATCTCTTCAAATGTAAGGTCGATCAATATCTCGGATCTTCCAAAACATTGTTCGAGCGTCTTCATCACTATGTCCGGGTGCGTAGCGGTACTCAGTAGCGGCGCTACTACGTCGCGAGCTTCCCCTCTTAGGCAGTTGCGAAGTCTTGCTAAGTTTTCCACTGCCGTAAACTTGTAGAGCTTGGTGGTTTCCTTCATTGCGGTGGAAAACTGCATCCATTCCATAGGCGAACCCGAAAACAGCGGTAGGTCCGTCGCTTGGCGCGGTGGCGGTCTAGCTGACATCATTTTCTGGAGTGTGTCGGCCAGTTGTTCTATTCCGCGACCTCTCGGCGTAGGCGATCTTCGTCTTGGTTCGTTTCGTGCTTGAGTCGTCGGCGCCGGTGTCCACTCGAAGCGTGTCTTCCTCACTACCGGCGTGGTTGCTTCGGCTAGAACCCTATCGGGGTTCTCCACTGGCCTCGGTACGTGTGACTGGGTTATCGGCTCCCCCCGTTCCAAAGTGGCGACGTTCGGCGCGGACTCGTCCAACCAAGCGTGTAGTCGCTCCATACGTCCAGTCGGTTCTTCGCCTTCCTCTTGAGCACTGTCGTCATCTTCGAGTTCGGCTAGATCGAGTGCTAACTTTTTCTTGACCAAGTCTACTTCGATCTCGAGCTCCTTGCGGCGGATGGCGGCTAGACGTTCTTCTGCTTCGAATTGTAAGCGTGCTGCGGCGCTCGCTGTTGATTTCGTTGAGCGCGCGGAGCGCGGTCGCGTGCCGCTCGTCGTCGGTTTATCCGTGGTCGCGAGCCCCGTTGCGGTCGATTGTTGTATCGTCGGTACGACCGTGGGCGATGCGTATCGGTGCGGTGCTTCGGGTTGTTGCATGGCGCGAGAAGCAGCGACTGTAGTGTTCGAAGCGGACGGTGATCTTGGTGGTTCGTCGAATACTCGGCGGCGGTCGTCTTCAAGACCGCTTTGGCTTCTGGTGATGACCATTCTTGTTTCTTCGTTCTTGAATAATCCGGCTTCTCGAATGGACCAAACTGTTGAGGGTGGACTGTATTGAAAGGCTTGATTTTTTTTTTTTCTTCTTCCTTATTTATTATTCTGCCAAGTATTCTAAGATCACAAAATTCTGTACAATTATCCTTATCTTTAACTTAAAACTACGTCCGCAACTAGCGGGTCTTTCCGTCAATGCATCGACCAATCACAGCGCGCCGTCGTCCGCTCCCCCTCGTACGATGCCCCGCGTCCCTCGGACACCCGAAAATGTGGGCCCTGTGATTGGCGGAGATATCATACGACTCCGCTCACCCCGTCGTACGATACCCCGCACCCCTCGGACACCCGAAAATGTAGGCTCTGTGATTGGTCGATCATTACGCGGTCTGCACGGGTCCATTTCAGCACGGCGGCCGTCAACAACCCCCCTTACCATCACCCCCACTACTCTATATCGTTCCCTCACCACTGACTAACCGCTTTTCCCCCCGACCCCCCTTGTTTGGTTGAAATGCAACCAAATAAGACCCTTCCTGAGAAGAATCCCCCGGACCGCCAGAGGCCCTCAACATCCAGAGGGGCCAACTCTTCGGCTCCAGGACCACAACGAGCGAGTGCTAGGCCCACCGTAGCACCCGCCCCTCCACTGCGACCGACCGCACCGCCTTTTCGACGTACACCGACGCTCCCGATGTCGAGCGCCAAAGCGAGCTGCTCAAGCGAGGTTGATGATCAACCCCGCCCCGGCACCTCATCAGGCATCACCCGGGATCCACGCCGTCGCCTACCTGATGAAGAGGGTGAAGAGAACCTAGGCGGAGACAAGAAACGTCATCGCCACGGTCCCACCCCTCCCAAACCTACAACTTCAAGCGCAACCCGCGCCACCCACTACACTTCGACTGAAAGCCTAGCTGAAATATTGAGTGGGATAGAAGGACAGGCCAGTCCTCTCCCACCAAGCACAGACGAAACCTTCTCTACGGTCTACGCCGGAGTTCCTCCCCTCCAAGTAAGCGACCACTTTGAGCTTTCGTATGCCCAAGTGACTGCCTCCCAGTCACCCACTCCAACACAATCACAAGCGGGGTCACCAACCCCAGCCCAGCAACCCAATACCAGAGGGCACCTACCCATTATATTCGAATGCCTACCAGACTGGCCAACGCATTTTCAAGAGCTTAAACGCTCCCTAGGACATACACCGAATGCGCGCCAGTACGGCAACGGGATCAGATTCACCCCACGTACGGCCGCCGAATTCAGGATAATCCAAGCCTATTTAATCGACCAGAGTGCCACGAACAGCGAAATAACCTGGTATTGTTACGCGCCAGAGGAAGATCGCCCCACAAAAGTAGCCCTAAGGGGCATCCCGGCAGATACAAATATAAATCGAATAAAGTCAGCACTCGAAGAAATGAACTTTACAGTCATACATATTCGAGGCATCCGGGGCAAGAGATGGCGCCCGGGATGCATATTTCATATCCAGCTACAACACCTCACTAAAGAAGAGCAGGCCAGACTATTTGCCACCGAAGAAATACTAGGCATGCCGGGGATAGTTTTCGAGGAGTGGAGGCCCAGAAGCGGCCCCGCCCAATGTCACCGCTGCCAGGCGTTCGGGCACGGTTCGGCAAACTGCCACCGACTTATCAAATGCGTCCGTTGTGCCGGCAACCACGTAGCGGCAGAATGCCCCTGTTATCGTTCCGACCCACCTACTTGCGCCAATTGCTCCAAGGCCCACACAGCGAACGATCGCCGTTGTAGGGCCTACCTCAATGCAGCACGGCGCCTAAACACGGCTACCCATCCACCCATCCCATCAGCGCCGACGCGTCCCGCTCCGCATCCTCGATCCGCCGACATGCGTGACGTCCAACAGGAAATGCCCCTACCGAGGGCATCATCAACCCCCGCCCCCTCACCGTTTACCCGTACGGCGCCACCGTCGGGTTTTCTTACCCGGGGGGCATTGTTACCCCACCCCCCTCCACCCATGCAGTTCTCTATAGCTCAACCCACTCCATACTTCCCCCCGATGCCCCCCAACCCTCCCCCCTCGCAAACCTTACCACCCAGCCACCAAATGAGGGCCCAACCAACTCGCCAAGACCCACGACTGACACGCGCCGAGCAACCGGAGCAACCTGCAATCCCATCGGCCTTCAGACCGCTCCCACAACGCCACCCACGCCGCCCTCGGGGCCCGCCTGTAGCAACCGAAGAGGCAAAGACGTTGCACCTCCAACAACCTCATCACGCTCAATCCAACACGGCAGCCACAATACACAGACGCTCCAACTTCTGTCGACAAGGGATGCTGGCGGACATCAACCGCGGGGTAGACCCCTTAACCACCATCCCCCACGCCATGAACTGGCTCGCGCAAAGAATCAGCCAGCATCCCTCCGTATAATATACTGGAATCCGGGGGGCATCCGTCCCCATACAAACGAGTTTCGCCACCTCGCCCAGACACAGAACGCGCACGTAATCTTACTGGGCGAGACTCATCTAAGCCCTAACTCGAAGTTCTCCTTACCAAACTACACCACATATCGCAGAGATGAAGTGTCACCCGAAGGCAACGCATACCGCGGCACGGCGGCACTAGTGAGACGGGATATCATCCACGCCGACTTACCATGGCCTGATTTCACAACATTAAGAAGTATAGGAGTTACATTGAAAGTGGGCGTGGCCGAACTAAACATCTATGCGGCCTACCATCCTCCCACCACTGCAGTCGATCCAAACGACTTAGATAAAATCTTCGACGATACCACGCCCACTATTCTAGCGGGCGACTTAAATGCGAAAAACCCCATATGGGGTTCGCACACAACCAACTCGGAGGGCCGCAGACTTCTAGACGCAACCTCGACCCGTGAAATAGAGGTAATAGGACCGATTGAACCCACCCAAATACTCACCGATAGTAGCCGAAACCCAGACGTAATAGACATAGTTCTATTTAAAAACGTCTCAGCGCCCGTCAACGTCGAAGTACTTCACGGAGCACCGACTCAGCACCAACCCATTTTGATAACCGTGGATACATCACCCGAAGCCACACTCCCCCCCCCACCCCGCACTAAGACGGACTGGGCGACGTACAGAAAGGAGTTAACCGGGTTATCAATAACAAGCCCTCTAACATCACCAAAAGATATAGACGCCACGGTGTTGAAACTCACCAACGAGATGCTAGAAGCCAAGCACAAGCATACCACCCTTGTGGACTCCCACAAAAGAACTCCTCTCCCCAGCCACATCGCAGCCAAACTCAAAGAGAAGAAGGCCTTATGCCGCCTGTGGGCCCGCCTCCGATGTCCTAGACTGAAAACGAGACTTGTAATAAAAATCCCCTAGGGTAACGATGTTATTTACCCCAATGAAAGCTAGTCGGTAGAGCAGAGGGGTTGTGGTTGTGTGAGTGTGGATTCGCGTGACCCAGTCATCCATGGAGCAACAATGATTTTGGGCGCCGTTAATAATAATTAAAGTTGACAATAAAAAAATAAATGATAAAGTATCCATGGATCGGAACAAAGTGAGTTTAATAAATCAAACTAAAATTATCCTTTAAACAAACATTTATTTAAACACTACATTGCCGGTATCAAATTGTATTTTCAAAGAACAATTCCCTTAGGAATGCGTATAATAAAACATTATAGGAGTAAGGGGACGGCTGTCTAAGACCGAGCCCATAAGTACTCACAATACTTAAGCTAAGACACATATGGCTTATCATCTTAACATTAAACTCTGAATACCTAACTTACAGGTTATTCATAATAAAGTAATATTCATAAACATTTTAAACAGTAACTAGACATAATGCTAGAACTAAATTAATTTAACAGGTAATTAATACACATATTGACTGTAGACCGACATAGGCTGAAGTTGAACATGTCACAAAGTAACCCTTACAGATTTATTTATACTCCGAGGGAAAAAGGATTTTTATAAACAAAAATCAATTCCTCTGATACATGATAGAAGAACGCAGCTGCTACGGTAATAAAAAGGAAACAGCGGAATACCTTGGTTAACTTGATAATCACATGGCAGACATGTGCTGCGTCACACCGACAGCAATGAGACATCATCCTCTGGGATTCCAGCTTGGCCCTCACCCTTGCAGCATAACATTGAAATAGACCTTGAGGTAAGCTTTGAATAATATCCAAAAGCCATCCTTAAAGTTGAATTGAAGTATCCTAGAAGTTGAAGCTAGGTCCTAAACTTGAACCATCATTGTAGTATCATTGAAGTGGCCCAAAAGCCTTGCCTTGAAGTATCATTGAAGTTTTTTAAAAATTAATAAAATTTCTGCATCCTTACGACACAGTCGAAATGAAAAAGAAAATGGAGGAAGACTTCCGTCTTGGTTAGAATAAACTCGAGTACCATAGACAATGACTGAACCAGAGACTACTTGTGGTCTTCCAACTTACATTATTTATTGTATGAATATAATTATTAAATCCTTAATAGCATACTAGCCTATAACATTTATTTTAATTAGCAAAATAACAAATGAGACATATTTCTTTAATTTTTACCAACAGAGTATAAATTTATTTGGTCCGAAACGCCTATCGAACAACAACGTAAATCAGTGAATGAGTAGGTAGTAACTAGGTAGCCCAAATCGGAACTACAAACGTCGCCTCTGACAGTACTCACCTGTCAATCTGAAAGTCAGCTGTGATGTATGTAAACAAGAAAGCTAATTTTATTTTAACTATTGATAAGTAAATAAATTCTTAGTGAATGCTGTGTTAAAATGAATTCAAACGGATGCTGTGTTACTAAAGGGTGTGGTACGATCGCCGACACTATCTATGCCACCGGAAATTGACTCAAACAAGGTAGAAATATTCATGCATTATTCTCATACTAACTATCTCAAGACCAGACAACACATACATCTCCCCATCTAGAAAACCTACATAAACTTAATACCTAATGTTCCTGCCCGTGTCGTGTAACTATGGCGAGAATATCACCAAAAACAGTACTTAAAAATCCATTGCTTGCTATCTTATAGATAGGTGGAAGAAAAAGTGTTACAGACTAAACAAGTTGACAGACGAAGTCTCGTCGCTAGTAAAATCATGGAGAGGAGACGTCTGGCAAGCCATTCTCGACAGAGCCTCCGACCACCCCAAACACCTACACAGGTTACTCCGCGGCCTATCCAAACCGTCTGCAACAGTCTGTCCCTTAATAGATGAACAAGGGAGACGCCACTATGCGGCGCAAACAAGAGCTAACCTCTTCGCCGACCACCTGGATATCCAGTTCTCACCTCATTCAACGGACCCAGGAGCCACAGACCACCACGAAGAGGTAGTGCGTGAGCTACTATCCATCATCTGCACTAGTCGCGACCCGCTCGCTGGCGTTGCCTGGGCCTCCCCCCAAGGGGTCTCACCCGGCATACTGACCGCGCTGAGGGCCGCGCTACAGACCCCCTGGCGAGAGGATAGTAATGAAGCATCCAACACATCAACCACAACAACCAACGAAGCAGAGCACAGTACACCCCAAATACCAATTCGGTTACAAACCGATCATCTACTTACGTCATCTCGACGACCGCCCTCCGGCGGCACCCAACCACCTCGGGGAAGCCTCCCCGAGAGAAGATGCCCGATAAGGAGTGAAAACTCGAATCGAACTCCAGAATGGGAAGAAACCCACCGAAGACGGTCTCTTTCTTTGCTTGACGCTCGGAGCCGGCGGACGGCCGGCAGTCCTTATCGGATTATATTCAGCTAATTGTATTACGACAAATCGTTGTGCCAAAGATAAGTATATAATGGTAAAGTGTTAATATTAATTTAGTTTTCCATTTTGATGGCAAATACATGACCAAGATGGATAAACTGATTTTGGCCACTTAATAAATACTTTATTATCTACCCTCTTTTGATATTTCATTTGATCAAAAGAAATATAATATTTCCTCTTTTCCATTTGATAACAAGCGCATAAAGGCGGTGGAACCTCTTACATATCTCAACCAACATGGACGATGCTGCAGAATCTACTCATCTCATAAAAATAGAAGTGTATGACTTAAGGAAGTTAGCGAAGATTCCCAACAGTGAATAAAAGAGTGAGTGAGTAAGAATAAAATATTATTCAAAGGACTCTGATAAACATTACCAACGAAACAAGGAGCTCATCTACTCTATTACCAAGGATATTGCAAACACCAAAGATTGTAAAAAGTATTTTTTCAACAACCCATCACTTCCATGAATTCAAGTTTGTGCGTCATTTATTATTAAAATTATTTTTAAGTGGAGTCGTTAGTGTTAATGTGGCATTTGATATTCTTTACTAATAATTAAATAGAACTTAAGTAATTGACCTCATTATTCATTGTACAATAAACGTTTCTGGTTCTTTTGAATGTATATAAGTTAACAAAGTTTTTAAGTTTAAACGTAAAATGGAATCTAACAAGAAACAGTGTGTTGTGAGCTTTTATTTCGGAGACTCTGCTTCCGAAGAAAGTAATGAAAGTGACAGTTTTTTTAACTCAGAAGCTATAGAGCAATGTGAAGTGTTAGAGTGCATGCATGATATACATGTACAGGATGAGTTCTTCAATAATTCGTTTGAAGGTGATGAAAAAATCATGCCTGTCAAGGAGGATGTGTTTGAAAACCTAAACCTGTGAGTATTTAGCATACTTTAAATCTGTTCTATTTTTATTTTACATTTTTTTATTTTTACTATGTATACTAGTACTGTTATAATTAATTTTGTTTTTTTTTCCATTTGTTTTAGCCTTTCCATTCAAACTGGTAGAGGTATTAAGAGAAATTCTTTGGGTGAACCATCATCTTCATCATCGGAAAACCAATATCCAATAAACACAGACAAGATAATGTGTGATGTGTGTAATGTAATGGTGAGTAGAAGATACTTTTCAAATCATTTACGAAGTACCATACATAGGAATAAAAGTTTACTTTCTCAACATGAATGTAAGAATGTTATGATACTTGATACTGCTTTCGGATCACGAATTTTATCCTATCGAATTGTCTCACCTCAACAGGATGCATCAATTCTTGAAACACCTGAGTTATTTTTTGATTCCGTGAAAGGTATAATTTCAAAACTGATTGATGATTGTCTTAAGGAACTCACATTCATATAAGTCAATTTTATTGTATATGCAGATTTTGTGCAAGAAACTAAAGCTCTTGAAAATTAATTTGATTTTCAAACTTCTTACTTCACCATTTCAATAGGAGATAATTTAGATCCTTATTTTGTTTTTTTTAAAGATATTTTAACTAAAATCTCTGAATTTGAAAAGAAAGACAGTGGTTGGTCGTTTAAAAAAATTAAGTTTTTGGAAATGAATGTTAACAAATTCAATCCTTTACGTGGTTCAACTTATTTAGTTTATCGTTAGATATCAAAACCAAAAAAGCTATTATTAATGTAAAAAATAACGACCATAAATGTCTTAAATGGGCGTTACTTTCAGCTTTATACCCTGTTCAGTGTCATGTTGATCGTACGTCTTCTTATTCAAAAAATCAAAATAAACTCAATTTTAAAAATGTACCATTCCCAGTTAAACTTAAAGATATTGTCAAATTTAGAGTAATAATAACATTAGTATTAACGTTTTTGGTTTAGAGTATTCGGAAGAATGTAAACGTAACAATATAGTAGGTCCACTCTATTTTACCAAAAACAGGAAGGAAAAACACATTAATCTTTTGTATATTACAAACGGAACTAATGGACACTAATGTTATATAAATAATATGTCACGGTTAATTAGTCGACAATTATCTAGCGATCGTCACCAAATATTTTTATGTGATGGTTGTCGTGTATATTTCACTTCAAATGAAAGATTAAAACATCACCAACTAAATGATTGTAATCACCTCTGCACAACTCTTCCCAGTTCAACAATAACTAAAAAAAGCTGTTTTGGCTATAAAGAGTCATCCGATAAAATTCATTTTGATAAATTTCTAAGACAGTTAAGAATACCGTTTGTTATTTATGCTGTTACTGAAGCATTTTGAAAACCAATTTCTTCATGTCATCCAAATCCAAATCTATCCTCTTCCACTAATTTACAAGAACATGAGATTTACAGCTACGGCTATTATATTAAATATTATGTTAAATGATGACAACTTATCATCATACAAATCTTACAGTGGTTTCAATTGTTCAAACCATTTTATAGAAAATATATACAAAGATGTTTGTGAGATCCAAAAAAGGTTATGTTTTCGAAAACAACCCAAACCGATAAGTGATTTACAAAAGTCTCAGATTGCTCAAACAAAAAATTGTTATATTTGTTCATTACATATAGATTCTGAATTTAATCTAGATTATGATTGGAATACCGGTATTTTCAAAGGAGTCGCTCATGCTGTGTGCAGTTCTAAATTTAAACCTCCATATTTTATACCAATATTCTTACACAGCTTGAGCAACTATGATACCCATTTTATTATTCACGCTTTGAATATAAAGAATGGAGATATTGAGATTATTCCACAGAATAAAGAAAAATATATATCATTCACTAAAAAGTTAAATATAAATGGTCAACTCATCCATTTACGATTTTTAGATTCTTTTAAATTTATGTCCAGTAGTCTAGAACAACTTGCAAAAAATCTTGAAGAAAATCAGTTCCGCGAACTATCAAAACAAAACCTGCACCCAGAGGAATTCAAATTTCTACTACGGAAAGGAGTTTTCCCTAACGAGTTTATGATATCATTTGACTCTTTAAATTCAACATCTTTACCAGAGAAAAATTTTGACGTGACAACGTCTTAAATTAGGTTGCGGCTGGGAGTCACTTATGAAAAAGTGTAACGCTCGGTAACGTTACGATGAGTCACCGAACGAGAGAGAGGCCCGCCGAATGCCTTGCGTCTCTCTCCCACTCAACTATATATGCGCTTACAATGAGAGCGAGTGAGAGGCACGCGTCCCTTCCACTCGGGCATGGTTAGCCCGCCTAAGAGCGAGAGAGACAGACATAAAAAGTGGAAGGGACGCGTGCCTATAAATTAATGTTTTAAATATAATTCTTTGTATAAATAAATGTTTTAAATTGTTACTATTATTTCATCCTTCTTCCTACTATACGAATGAATATTCACATTAAAATTACTTTACCACTCAAAGTCGTTGTCACGTAAAACTTTCGCCCGTATACCGACTTTACAGGCAACCAACCAGTCTTTTTTTACAGTTCTTTGACTGAGACTGATGTGTCAGATTAAGATTACAAACAGGCACAAAATGTATGGAAATATTTTAAATGTAAAAACATGTTAGATTACTCTAATTTATATCTCAAAACAGATGTTTTGCTTTTAACAGATATTTTTGAAAACTTGATGTTTGTATTGGTACATATGGCTTAGATCCTGCACATTATTATACTTCACCTGGGCTTAGTTGGGATGCAAAAAATGGATAGCAGAATTCAAGCTTGGTAGAGAGAGTGTGAAAGATGAACCCCGCTCTGAAAGGCCTTCGACGTCCACTACTGACGAAAATATTCAAAAAGTGCTTGATTTAATTATGGGAGACCGCAGATTAAAAATTAGAGAGATAGCCAAGTTTATAGGTATCTCTTATAAACGCACTCAAAACATCATTGTCACCAAGTTGGGTTTCCACAAGGTGTCTGCGAGGTGGGTTCCGCGTCTGCTTTCAGTCGAACAAAAAAGGACGCGATTGACTATTTCACGCGACTGTTTGGAGTTATTTGAAGCAGACGCAGATGAATTTTTTAATCGTTTTGTTACTATGGACGAAACATGGGTTCATTACTGTACACCGGAAATAAAACAACAATCAAAACAGTGAAGAAGATCTGGTTCACCAACCCCTAAAAAGGCTTAGTCGATTTTAACGGCTAATAAGTAATGGCTTCAGTATTCTGGGTCTCGAAGGGTGTGATTATGATCGATTATCTTGAATGGGGTCAGACTGTAAACTCTGATTATTACTGCATCTTACTGCGTCGTTTACGAGAGGAAATTAAAGAAAAACTTCCAGGAATTGGAAGAAGTGTCCCGTTTCATCAAGATAACGCCCGTGTGCACAGGTCTGTGAAATCGATTGCTGAAATCAACAACTGTGGCTCTGAACTCTTACCGCATCCACCTTATTCACCTGATCTGGCACCATCAGACTTCTTTCTGTTCCCCAACCTAAAAAAGCACTTGGGAGGTCAACGATTTTCTACAAACGATGAGGTCAAAGCAGCAGTAGACGCATATTTTGACTCTAAGGAAGAATCAATTTTTTCAATGGTCTAAATGCTTGGAAGGGCAGGTGGCACAAGTGCATTGAACTTGATGGTTATTATGTAGAAAAATAAAAATATAACAGATTTTGCATGTTTGTTTTCTTGGTTAGGCCGAGTACTTTTCAATCCACCCTCGTAAATAATGTGACAAGATCTTTAGGAAAATTTGAGCCCATCGGTTGGAAAAAATTTGCATCATTTTTGAAAGACGCAAAGGTGCCTTTAACATATGTAGGTTATCCTAAAATTTTCATATATATTACGGATCTACAATTAGAAAGTGTTGGTGAAACTAAACTGCAAACTAGAACAAAACCTCCCCATCAAAAAATCAAACATAAATTGGATTGGGAGAAATGGACCCCCTACTAGAAATAAACGAAATATAGAGGCTTGGAAGCCTAGGAGTGGCCCATCTCAGTGCCACCGATGCTAAGCCTTCGGCCACAGCCCCACCAACTGCCACCGACCCAAACGCTGCGTTCGATGCGCGGATGACCACTCGGCTGCGGACTGTCCTCGGGACCGCGCCAAGCCTCCCACAGGCCCACACCGCCAACGACCGGCGCTGCAGGGCCTTCCTGAGCGCTGCGCGCCGCACCGGCGCCCGCACCCATCCGCCCATCCCGGGCGACGCCAACCGCGCAACCACCGCACGCCCGGCTCAACAGCCGCGCAGTGCGTATATGCGCGACACACGGCAAGGCGCTACACTAGCGCCCCCGGCCAATCCGCCCGTAGCCCTAGGCGAGCCTGCGCTGTCGCGACGCCGCCGACGCCGTCGTGGGAGAGGAAGAGCTTCTACCCGAGCCCGATCCACCACTTGGAGGGCCACATCTACCCCGGCCCCCACCACCATCCCCCCTCCCGCATTCCAGTCGGGTTTTCATCTAGGGGGGCACCGCCACCGCTGCACCCTCAACAGCATCCCAGGAGCACCCGTCCTTCATCTCAGGTGCCCCCGTCCCTCCCCAACAACAACGTCCTTGGGCTCCCGGACCGGACCCACGTCTCTCACGAGACCACTCTCGCTCCCATCCGGAGCCAATCACAAGCATTCCAGCTTCCACAGCGCGCTCCGCGCCGACCCAACGCCCCTCAAGTCCAAACCCAACAAATTCCACAGACTCCTACGTACCAGTGGAATCCCAACAACATCCCCACCCCCTTTCTCCAGCTTCTAATGAGCTTGTTACAGGGGATCATGAGCAACATCGCCAGGGGATGCGACCCATGTGCGGCCATAATGCACGCGATGAGCTGGCTGTCCCAAGGCTACTCCGAGTGGCCTACTGGAACCCGGTGGGATTGAGGACCCACGTTGGAGTGCTCCGCGTTCTCGCCCAAACCCAAGACATACATATTATACTATTGGGCGACACATGGCTTAAACCAGGAATCCATATTAACATACCGAACTATCACATCTACAGGCGTGATGAAATAAGCCCCGAAGGCAACGCCTTCCGAGGTACAGCAGTACTCGTGCGCAGAGGCATCATACATTCCGAGCTTCCCTGGGCCGACTTTGAATCCCTGCGTACGATCGGCGTACGACTAGAAGCGGGCGGGGCCGAGCTGAAGCTGTACGCCGCATACCGACCCCCAGGGGTAAGAATCGACGTGCCCGACATAGAGAACATATTCACAGATTCCACCCCCACACTGGTAGCAGGCGACTTCAACGCCAAGCACCTTGCGTGGGGGTCCAGACTAACTAATCCACCTGGGCATCGACTAATGGATGCATTATCATCTCGCAACATAGAAGCCGCGGGCCCCTCCGAGCCGACCCATATGCTCACTGCAGCCGACTCAACGCCCGATGTTATTGATTATATTATTGATCGCAATATTTAGAAATATAGGAGCCCCATTGAAATCGAGGTCCTACACGAAGTCAGCACCCAACATCTTCCTATACTAATAAATATCGGTTTTGCAACTAGCGGGGTATGTTTGCAACCGCCGCGCCATACAACGGACTGGCTCGCGTACAGGAGCGACTGCGGTTGCGCACGCGCAGTCGTCGTGAGCCTTCGAGTCGTCCGGTCGTGCGCGCTCCGCTGAGAAATCGCGTTGAGCCCCGATCGGCTCCCGTCGTGCAACCTCGGCTGTTCTCGCCGCGCTCCGCGCTCCACGCCCGCGCACCGCGTTCCGCGCCCCGCGCCCCGCGCCTTGCGCATCGCGAGTGCTGTGCCAACTAACATAGATAGTGACTATTATTCCTGCGAAAGTGACGCTTTGTGTTCAGTGTTGTGAATTGTCCCTAACTGTGTTAAGAACCACTCCGTTTTAAGTTGTTAAAACGCCAAGTGCTTCCCTAGAGTGCAGTCCCTTCCAATAGCCTCCCACCCACACTCACAATACCCCCTCCATACCTCCCACTACTTTTCGTCGTCCCTCACCACAGTACTTTCCCCCCCCAACCCTTTCGTTTGTAATTCAAGATGAATACAAACAAAACACCGACTGATAAGAAGCCCCCGGATCGTCCGAGGACATCTCCACCCAGTAGAGCCAGTAGATCTGCGCCTGGGTCACACAGTGCGAGTGCCAAGCCCGCACCCGCATCTACGCCGAAGCCCGCCGCGCACTTCTCCAGACGCGCAGCGGCCCCCCAATTCGTGCGTGCCGCTACGAGTTACCCTAGCGGGGTTGATGACCAACCTCGTCCGAGCACCTCCTCAGGCACGCCTCTCCGCGACCCACGTCGCCGACTAGACGAAGAGGATGACTACTTCCTAGGCGGGGACGAGAAGCGCCCTCGCCACGGCCGAACCCCACCGAAACCGGCGGGCCCCGGTGCGTGCGCCTCTAACGCCGCCCGCCCTTCTACACCCTGTGAAGTCTTCGACGACGCCTTAGGCGGGATGGAAGGACTCTCTAGTCCTCTCCCGCCTACATTCGACGCAGACGAAACCAGATCTACGGTGTACGTAGGAGTGCAACCGCTGGACATTACCTGCTCCGACCCACTGTCATATGCACAGGTAACCGCCACTTCAAATTCACCCACACCAACCACTACGCGCTCCCCAAGATGGAGTAGGCGACCCCGCTAGGGATAGCGGGGTCGCCTACTCCATCTTCACAACCGCAACCCCAACCAAAAGGGTACCCACCCTTAGTCGTAGAGAGACTACCTAACTGGCCAACCCATCTTCTTGCCTTAAAAAGGTCCCTAGGGCACACTCCAAACGCACGCCCATTTAAAGACGGCATAAGATTTCTACCAAAATCAGCAGAGGAATTCCGTACCATTCAGCGGTACTTGACCTAGCAGGCAGCATACCCGATCTGGCCTGGTATTGCTTCTCCCCGGAAGAGGACCGACCAACTAAAGTCGCAATAAAAGGGATCCCTGCCGACACAGACCATACACAAATAAAAGAAGCCCTAGAAGAGCTAGGTTACACCGCCACTCACGTACGAGGCATCCGAGGCAAGAGGGGTAGGCTCGGATGCGTATTCCACGTGCAACTCACACACCTAAGCGTCGACGAGCAAACCCGACTCTTCCTAGTGGACGAGCTCCTGGGCATGCCGGGCGTAATTATAGAGGCTTGGAGGCCGAGAAGCGGCCCCTCACAATGCCATCGTTGCCAGGCATTCGGACACAGCTCCGAAAACTGTCACCGCCCCATCAGATGCGTCCGATGCGCGGGCGAACACGCCGCCGCCGACTGCCCGCGCGACCGCGCCGACCCGCCGACCTGCGCAAATTGCAGTAAAGCCCATGCGGCGAACGACCGTCGCTGCAGAGCGTACCTGAACGCAGCCCGCCGATCCAACAATCGAGTCCAGCCACCTTTACCTACGGCTTCAGCGCCACCGCCGCCCCCGCCCCGCAGCGCCGACATGCGGGACACCCAGACGGGCCCCACGTTAGCCCCACCAGCCAGCCAACCTTCCGACGCAACGCGGTGCCCACGTGCGGTGCGCATACCACCCACTAGACGCCGCCGACGCCGACGGGCCAGAGCCGCCACCGCCACCGCCACCCCAAGGGGCACATCAACCCCAGCTCCTTCAACGTACCCCCCCCCCCCCCGCACCACCGGCGGGTTATGTACACCCCTTCCCCGCACTAAATGCGGGTTTTCAACCCGGGGGGGGCACCACCGTCACATCAACCCCTACCACCCAAGACCAACGTACGAAGCACCCCTCGTCCCCCTCAGGTGCCCCCCCAAACCGCACCCCCTCACTTTCACCCCTCTCAACTATCCGTGCTTCACCCTCAGAGGACTTCAACCACCCGCCCGGACCCCCGGCTGGTCCGAGAAGCACCCCAACAGCTGGCCACTCGACAGAGCGAACAGTCAGCCTTCATGCCGCTTCCTCAAAGGCAGCCACGCCCACACAGGGCGCCTATCGTCCACCATCCGTCGCCTCAACACCCAACGCCGTTGCACCCACAGCAACCAATGCAGCCGCACAACATCACGACAGTACTACTTCAAGCGCTGCAAATGTTCTCCAATGTACTACAGGGGATGATCGCAGACATTTCCAGCGGGTTCGACCCAGTCACCTCGGCCACCAACGCGACCTGGAGACTCACTCAGGCATCCATGCTCTCTCCGGGTCGCATACTGGAACCCATGCGGAATAAAACCTCATATCAACGAGCTCCGCCTCCTCGCCCAGTCCCAAGAACTGCACGTAATATTACTGGGCGAGACGTTCTTAAAACCAGCAATTAAAATCAACATCCCTAACTACACCGTCTATAGAAGGGACGAAGTCACTACACAAGGCATCCCATACCGCGGCACTGCAGCGCTGGTTAGGAAGGATATCATTCATTCCGAGCTCCCGTGGGTGTCATTCACATCCACCAGGACCATTGGCGTCTCAATAAGAGTGGGCGGAGCCGAACTAAGATTGTACGCAGCTTACCGCCCCCCCAACTCCGGAGTGTACGCGAGCGACCTTGACGGATTGTTTCCAGACGCCGCGCCCATCATAGTAGTGGGCGACCTAAATGCGAAGAATCCTTCCTGGGGGTCAACTCTAACGAACACAGACGGACGCCGCCTACTGGAACTCACCACCCAAAGGGATATCGAAGTGATGGGGCCCTACGAACCTACGCACTACCCCACTGCCCCTAACTCAAGACCCGACGTGATTGACGTAGCGCTGGTAAGGAACATCAACTTCCAGATTAATATCGAAGTCATGCACGGGACGGAAACTCAACACCAACCACTACTTATCACGCTAGATGCCTCCCCGGATGCAATGCTTCCCCCCCCCAACCCGCCTCAAAACAGACTGGGAGGCGTACTCCGTCGATACAGCCAACCTCACAGTGTCTGGCCCCCTCACAACTCCAGGAGAGATCGACGAAGCGGTTAACAAGCTCTCAACGGAGATGTTAAGAGCAATTGGTAAGAACTCCACTCCGCGCAAGACTTACCAGCGACCTCCACTCCCTGTTCACATCCAAATCAAACTATCAAAGAAAAAGGAGCTGCATAAACTGTGGGCACGCGTCCGCTGTCCGCGACTCAAGACAGAGCTGAACAAAGAGGCCGCAGAGGTCGCCTCCTTGGTCAAGACATGGAGAGGCGACACCTGGCAGGCCACCATCGACAAAGCCTCTGAGGACCCAATCCATCTCCATAAATTACTCCGCAATCTCTCTAAACCGTCACCATCCATCTGCCCCTTACTGGACGACGACGGAAACAGAAGATACTCTGCCCTAGACAGAGCGAACCTGTTCGCTACCCACTTGCAGGAGCAGTTTACGCCGCACGCTGTAGACCCAGAAGGGGCCCAAGTCCAAGCACCACGACGAGATAAGGGCGAAAGTGAGCAGGACGCTTGCCGAAGCACCTCCCCCCCTCCCCGGCCGTTTTTACATCTCTCCAGCCGAGTTAAGAAGGGTAGCCCTCCGACTCAATAAAAGGAAGGCCCCAGGGCATGATGAAATTCCACCCACAGCCATCTCTCTCTTTCCTAAGAGAGCCTTCGCATCCTGGGCAAAAATTATGAATGCGGCGCTCCGGGCCAACCACTTTCCAACCCCTTGGAAGAAGGGTAAGATAATCATGCTCCCCAAACCGGGAAAGGATAAAAGGCTGCCAGGCAACTATCGCCCCATAACACTCCTCTCTCATGTGGCCAAAGTATTCGAGAGATTATTACTAATCCGAATGAACCCCTACTACAAACCACGACCAGAACAATTTGGGTTTCGCAGAGGTCACTCGACCACACTCCAACTAGCGCGCCTCACCCAGCACATGGCCTCTTCTATCAACCGCGGACACTGCACAGTGGCGGTCTTTCTAGATGTTGCGAAAGCATTCGACCAGGTTTGGCACCCCGGTCTGATTTACAAATTGGACACCACTGATACACCTAAGCCACTGATTCACCTTCTATCAAACTACCTGAGCGGCCGCTCCTTCTACGTCACCGTCGAATCGACCGCATCAGAAGAGCACCCTATCGCAGCTGGAGTTCCACAGGGGAGCGTGCTCTCGCCTATGCTGTACGGGATGTACACCAACGATGTACCATCAATAAACGACAGCCTGGAGCCCTGGGAGCCCAAAGTGGAACTTGCGTTATACGCAGATGACAGCGCCTTCTACACCACATCCGCCTGGCCGAGCGCCGCGGCCAGGCGAATGCAAAAACAGCTGGACCTCCTCCCGACATGGCTGGCAAAGTGGAGAATCGCCGTCAATGTCAGCAAAACTGCGGCCTTACTAACCACAAACAAGAGAACCCCGCCCAAATTGAGACTCCTCGGCCAACCCATCGAGTGGAGCAATAACATCCAATACTTAGGAGTGACGCTAGACCGCTCCCTAAAAATGGTTCGTCACATAGACAAGGTCGTGGCAAGCGGGAGACGCGCCAGAGCTGCCTTGTACTACGCCTTAAAATCTAACCTCCCTACCAAAACAAAAGTGAATATTTATAAATTGTATATAAGGCCCATATTAACCTATGCTGCTCCGGCCTGGTATGCACTGTGTTCACAGAAGCAGCGCCACCGCCTCCAAACGCTACAAAACCAAACGCTCCGCATTATCACCAGCGCGGGCCGGTTCGTCCGAAATGACGTCATCGCGCGCGATCTGAAAGTCGCGCCGCTTGATGACGTCATAATCAACATGACGAGGAGGACATTCGACCGAGCGGACCACAGTGCATACCCCCACCTCCATAACATCGCGCCGTGCGAGGACACCGGCTTTACAACAAGGAGACCTACACCTCGCAGCGTGCTCGCGCCCCTCCCCAACCCACCCCCCCCCGTCTCCTGCACCTCCTTCCACACCTACAACCTCTACCTAAAACTTCCTATACTAGCTATTGCGCAAGTGCGGCTCGCTCGCTGGCGCTGCCTGGGCCTCCACCCTCCTAGGGGGTGGTCTCACCCGGTATGCTGACCGCGCCGAGAGCCGCATAGCAACCCTTCCCCTCGCGCGAGCACGATAGTGCACAAATCGAGGTTGAAAAATTAAGGTTCCGCACTTAGCGGCTATGATTACAACTGTCTCGCCGTATCACACTCACATATATTTCATATGCAAACTGTAAATTATAAATTCCCAGATTTACTCGGCCACCACCAGGTGGCCCACAACTACCACGAAGAAGTATCTTCGTGAGAAGAAGCCCGGGCAGGAGCGTCAGCTCAAGCCCGTACCTGCTGTGCAAGCAGATGAAGACCCGAACAGGAGCGACTTAGTAAATTTCCCGCCTGCCGGCCCTCTCCGATCGCCTTCCGACATAGACGCGTCGGTAAAACAGCTCACCGACGCAAAGCTTTCATCCATGTCGAAATTCACCAAACCAAGACGGTGTTACAAGCGTACACCCCTTCCATCGTAGATCAATGATAAGATTAGTAGGAAGCGGTCTCTGTTGAAGCTGTGGGCTCAAGTTAGGTGTCCACGACTGAAAGCAGAGATCAACAGGTTGACCGCCAAAACCACTAGACTGGTCCAGATATGGAGGGGTGATACATGGGAAGCCGCCCTGGATAGGGGTTCGGCCGACCCCGCCCGCCTTAATAAGATAATATGACGTTCGACTAAAACAACTCCTGCCTCCTGCCCTCTACTGGATGAAATGGGCAACCGCCGGTACTCAGCCCACGATCGGGCCACACCTCATCCTGCTGACCCGGTTGCCGAACCCGAAGTCAGGGAGCTATTGGACATTCTACCCCCCAAGGGTGATTATTTCATCTCTCCCAAAGAGGTGCGGGAGGTCGCAATGCGCCTGAACAGGCGGAAGGCTCCAGGCCCGGACAACCTTCCCCCGGCTGCACTGATGATGCTACCTCGCCGCGCCTATGCATCCTGGGCTAGGCTATGGGCTATATTCAATGCTGCGCTTCGTTATCGTTACTACCCTTCCCCGTGGAAACTGGGGAAGGTAATAGTCATCCCGAAGGAAGGGAAAGACAGACGCCGCCCATCCAGCTAAAAACCCATCACGCTCCTAAGCCACCTCTCCAAGCTATTCGAGCGACTGCTACTGCGACGACTGGCAAAGCATTATCAACCGCGCGAGGAGCAATACGGCTTCCGAAGCGGCCATTCCACCTCTCTTCAATTAACACGTATGCTCCATCACATGTCGACCGCAATGAACAAGGCCCACTGCGCAGTCGCTGTCTTTTTGGATGTGGAGAAGGCTTTCGACCGGGTTTGGCACCCCGGCCTGCTCCATAAACTCAACACTGCCAAACCACCGGCCTTAATCCATCTCATCGCGACATATCTAAATTGCAGGTGTTAGATTTATTAACTATAAAGTATGATAATTAAGTATTTTACACATGTTTTCTTGTTTACCTTAAAGAAAAGCATCTTTTGCTTGATAGTTTGAGTGATTTTCTTGTATGTAAATGACAAATTGTTTTCAATAGGAATCATATAATTTACCAAAGCAAAAACCAACCCTAAGTAATCTAAACTCTGTTTTCATATATCCATTAATATCTCCAATTTAATCAATGTGTGTTGTATACATAACCTTACAATTTGTTCCTATTAAGTTATTTTTGCAATTAAAAGCTTAATATCCTAGTTAACCTCCTTTAAATCTCTTTTGATATAATTAATTCATAGTCAATTTGAAAGATATTGTTAAATAGACAAATGAATGACGTCAGAGAATATCGTCCGATGTGACTCACTTGTTTGTCACCGCCTATAAAAGACTGTGCTCCGGTCGTACTCGGCCCACTTGCTTCGCAGCAGCCGCACGGCACGGACCTTTTTTTTCGCAGAAAATGGCATTACGCATTCCATCGTGTCGGGAGAACACAATGGATATGTGGGACTCTCCTCCATGCCCCTACCCGGCCGAGTGCCCGGTAAAGGCTTGGAGGCCTACCCACTAAAAACTGCGGCGTCCCAATACACATTGGAGCGGGTCGCGGGGCCCTTGGCCGGAATCGACCGCAACCCGCTCCAGTGTGGGGGTCCGCGCTCGTGGGTGGACCTCGCCTATGCTCCGTGAGGGACGGAGCAACGGGTCGAACCGTGACGCCCTGAACACCCCGCACGCCTGAGCGCCAAGTGCAATGCGACTACCGGTCTCCCGCCCCGACAGCCGCTGGCCCCCTTTCGGTGAGGGAAGGAATAAACCACACCCCCGACCGACCCCGACCCACACAGGACGAGACTCCCACGCCCGCGATGATCACCCAAGAACAAGTTCCCGGGCGCCATCGCAGGCGGCGCGGTCGCCCCGCCCAATGCAGGCCGGAGGCGGCCGAGGTGTGCTAACGGCCTTCCCCCCCCCCCACCTCATCGGGATGTGCGTCCGCGGAAGTCCCCCGGAAACAAAAGTTCCCGGAGGGCTTCCGCGGTCGCCATCCCATCGGACCCCCTCTCGGCCACGCCGGGTGATAACGGAGAAAACTCCGATATCACCCGTAGTTTCCGAGTGAGGCTCCTACCCTCGGGGGATGGTACCGAGGGTCCTCCTCAAGCGCTCCGCGTGCGACCCCCGCACGCGCCCGCGCTTCCGGCGTCTTCACGGTTACGGTATACCCCTGCTCGGCTGCCGTTACCCAGGCTACCTGTGTCAGCCAGTCGAGCCCCCTCCTGCTGGTTTTGGTCCGCGCCGGACAAGCCGGTGGCCCCCATATCTGGAGGCCATTCCCCAATCCGCCACCCGGGGGACGCGCCCGATGGCAGTTCCAGCAACTGCGCACGGGCTTATTATCGAACCTAGAATTAAATTAGTAAGGTATATACCTTGCTTTGTTACTTGATATTTAAAAATGTTTTAATAAGGTAATGTGGAGGTACTCCATGACCAGACCACGCACCATCAGCCTATTTTGATTTGTATCGACTCGGCCCCCGATGCAACGCTCCCCCCACACCTCCGCACCAAGACGGACTGGGAAGGGTACAAAAAGGCAATGAACACCACACTCCTGGAGGGCCCGCTCTCGACCCCGGAGGACATCGATGCGGCGGTTGAGTCCCTCTCCCTGAAGATGTCCCAAGCCTTAGCCGCAAACACTTCAAGAGCGGTCACGCGCCGTAGACAGGACCTTCCTCGTTTTATCAAAGAGAGGATTGACGAGAAAAAGACATTAAGCCGGCTTTGGGCCCGAATAAGATGCCCTCGTCTCAAGGCCGAGCTCAATAAAATGGCCGCAGAAGTCACTACTTTGGTGAAGACCTGGAGAGGAAACATCTGGCAGGCTTCCCTGGACAGAGAGTTTGAATCCCCAACGGGTCCGTGGAGGATTCTTAAAGGTCTGAAGCCGACAAAAACGGTAGTCTGCCCTCTCCTAGATACACAGGGGAGACGACGATACGCTGCCCAGGATAGGGCCTCAATTATGGCCGACCATTTGGAGGCTCAATTCTCCCCTAACCCAGCAGACACAAGCGCATCAGATCACCACGCATTTATAGAGAGAGAAGCCAGACGCCTAATAGAAGAGGAGATAGCTCCACCGCCTGGACGCTTTTTCATACCCCCTTCTGAATTGAAGCGTGTAGCCGCCAAGCTCAACAGAAGGAAGGCGTCTGGCCCAGACAATCTCCCCCCGGCCACCATAAGTGAATTACCACGCTGCGCTATAACTGCATGGGCGCGAGTAATGAACGCAGCCTTAAGAATAAATCACTTCCCCTCTCCCTGGAAGAGGGGTAAAATTATTATGCTTCATAAGCCTGGCAAACCCAAATACAGTCCAGCCAGCTACCGCCCGATCACCCTCTTAAATCATCTGAGTAAGGTATTCGAGAGGTTGCTTCTAAGCCGACTCAACCCATACTTGAAACTCAGAGATGAACAGTATGGGTTTCGTAGCGGTCATTCAACGACGCTCCAACTCACTCGCCTAATACATCACCTTTCGGCAACAAAGAACAAGGGACACTGCTCAGTAGCGGTGTTCCTCGACATAGAAAAAGCCTTCGACAGAGTCTGGCATCCCGGACTACTGTATAAGCTGGCTCAGCTGCAGATACCATCGGCAATAGTGAGGCTGATTGCCAGCTACCTGGATGGACGGTCCTTCTCCGTGTCGGTGGAGACTGCAGAATCCGATACCCGCCAGATCCGTGCCGGCGTCCCGCAAGGGAGTGTGCTCTCCCCAGCACTATACGGGACCTACACAGATGACATACCATCCATAAACGACGACCTACTGGACTGGGAGCCAAAAGTGGAATAAGCGCTCTACGCCGACGATAGCGCATTTTTCACCTCGTCCGCATGGCCCAAGACAGCTGCAATGCGGATGCAAAAACAATTAGATGTGTTACCCGAATGGTTAGCTAAATGGATTGGCAATAAACGTAGGAAAAACGGCCGCCCTCCTCACATCTAACAAGAAGCCGCCTAAAAAGCTTACCCTTTGCAAGCAAGAGATTGAGTGGACAAGCAGTGTCAAATACCTGGGGGTCACCTTGGACCGTGCCCTCAACATGGTCACTCACATAGACCAAGGCACCACGACCGGGCGTCAAGCGCTAGCGGCCATGTATCCAGTTCTCAATTCGAACCTCCCACTACGCTCTAAAATTAATATCTATAAAATGTACATTCGCCCTAAACTAACTTACGCCGCGCCCGCGTGGTATGTGTTGTGTTCCAGCAACCAGCGCCGGAGACTCGACGTGATCCAGAACCGAGCCCTCCGCATCATCGCGGGCGCCGGCCGATTCGTCCGAAATGACGTCATAGCGCGCGACCTGGAGGTCGAGCCGCTAGATGACGTCATTAAGCTACTGGCGAGGCGAATGTACGACCGCGCTGACCAAGGGGGGCACGCACATCTGCAGAACATAGCCCCGCCCATCGAACACCAACTCATGCAGAAGAAGCCGTTACCGCGCAGCATCCTCTCGCCGCATCCTTCTCCCACCTCACCCATCCCATAAATCCATATTCTCACCCTTATCCACAAACATAACCCTGACCCCAGTCTGCCTAAGCCGTGGCCCGCTCGCTGGCGCTGCCTGGGCCTCCCCCCCACGGGGGGGGGTCTCACCCGGCATGCAGACCGCGCCGAGGGCCGCGCCGCAGACATCCCGGCGAGAGGCAAACAAAAGTTCCTGTTCGTAGTCTGTCTCCGGCCGCCTATGGGCGACACCCAACACCGCGGGGTGGTTACCCCGCGAGAAGATGTCCGAAAAAGAATTTTAAATTCGTTCGAACCCGCACAGTATGCGGAAGAAACCCGTTGCTGTACTCGGCCGAGTCGCGAGCGAGCACGTCACGAGGCTTCGCGCTAAGTGCACGTATCGCAATTTCTCTGCGCTCACTTAGTGTGCGCCTATTTCTGTTCCGTTGCGTTGGTGCTGCGCCCCCGTGGTGCGCCCGCGACGCGTTTAACTTAAATTCGCGACCGCGAACCCGCGATCCTTCCGCGTCGCTGTACGATTTCGGCACGCGCTAACGTTATATTAGCGTAACACCGATCGCCGTTTTCACGGCGGGAGGCTCTCTGCGTTAATATAACCCGCGTTTGGGCTAGTGGATACCTCGCGGTGGGAACGAAGCTAGCCGAGCTCGGACCCGGTGTGCTCCCCTAGGCCCCTCAGGCTTAGGGAAAAACCGGAGGTCTGTGACCCACTGCACTTGGGCCGTGTCCCAAGGGTCTAAGACAGGCGCGTATCAAGTTAGAGATACCTGCCACTCTCCCCTTCCCCCCTCCCACCCCCCTGCCTTCCCGGCAGGGAGGTTCAGTAAGTGTAGCTTAGGCACAGAAGCTTTTTTGAGGCGTCTGGATCGCCTTCCTCATCCGTCCGCAATGGCCGCCCTTGCGGAGGCGTTTGTCGAACTCGCCCGTGCAAACGGGCTCGTTGTCACCTCAGCCTTTAAGGCCGTAATAGAGAGCGCGCTTTCCGCGCTTAAGCCGGACTCTCCGGCGTCCCCTTCGCCCCCCGCGCCGCCGCGTACGTCAGCGTCCGCGTCCCGGGTTCTTCCAATGGAATACGAGTTCCATGACTCGCGCTCCGCGAAGCGCACCGCTTCCCAAGTCCTGTCGGACATCGAGTCCGACTCCACCCTCGTCTCGGCTTCCGATGACGAATTCGTCTCGGCCGAGAGCCGAATTCGTAGGTTTTTTTATTCGTAGGTTTTTTTATTCGTAGGTTCGAGCTGAAAAGCGCCGTCGCAACAGACGGCTCAATACTGCTTCACCGACACAGTCGGTAAAGCAGATTCCAACGGTCGGTAAGCGACCCAGCCGTCGCGCGCGTCCGGCTCCGCGACCCCTGCCCCCGCGCGTCTCAGCCCGCGCCCCCGCCCGTCTCAGCCCGCGCCCCCGCCCGCAGTGGCCTCCACTTCGGGCACCCAAAAGGCGCCGAAGCAGCACTCTCGCTGCTCGCCCGTCCCTTCTGGGCCTAAGCCGCCTGTCCCAATTTTCCTCAGGGATAAGTCCCTCTGGACTCCCCTATCTAAAACCTGAGCCGACAAAGGGTGGCTCTATACCCGAGCCACAAACACCGTGTCCGGCATAAAAGTTACGATGCAAGACATCGCATCGTACCGCACGTTGACTGCCCACATGACAGTCAACAACATACCCTACCACACGTTCCCGCTCCCCGAGTGCGCAAGTGAGGCTCGTGTGCGCAATCCTAAGGGGAGTTCCTTATGAACTCTCCAACGAAGAGGTCCTCGAGGACCTCGCGCGTCAAGGCTTCCCCGTGGAAGCAGTGCATAAAATGCACACAGGACTAGGGAGAACTTATCCCCTAGTCCCATGTAAATTACTTCCCACCCCGGCCGCCCGGGGAATATTCAGGGACGAGCTCACCATCTGTGGGCTCTCCAACATCCGTGCGGAGAAACCGCACCGTAGAGTAATGCCGCAGCAGTGCCGCCGCTGCCAACTCTACGGCCACGCGGCCGCTAATTGCAACGCGGAATGGAGGTGCGTAAAGTGCCTCCTCCCACACCCTACCCGCGAGTGTACGCTCACTCGCGATTCCCAATCCATACCAGCGTGTGTCCTATGCAAGCAGCAAGGACACACCGCTAATTACGCGGGATGCCCGATGGCCCCCCAACCCAACCGCAGCGCGCTTAAGCAGAAAAAAGCGCGCAAAAATAAATTTAATAGCTTTAATAGCTATAAACCCAAGCGCAAAGCAGCGCCCCCACCAGCCCCCACGGCTGAGAACTTCCCCGCCCTTCCGGCAAGGAAGCCTCACACCGTGGCCCCCGCCTGGGGCCCCAACAGTACCAAACCCAGCGATGGCAGCCCCTCAGGCCCCCACCGCTGTCCCAAAACCAACCCGGGCCCCCGCAAGGGCCCCGGCACCAGTTCCGAATTCCGCGTGGGGCTTCCTCAGGGCACCCGCAGCCCAACGAGCGCCGCCGCTCGCTCAATGCTCGCCCAGCACCCAAGCGACCGACCCGGATCACATCCGGGTGGTAGAGGAAGAGGTCCGAAGCAGGACCTCCCTCCCGCTTTCCCCAGATGACCCTCCGATCACCACTTCGGTGGACGAGGTCCAATCCCTTATAAGGGGCCTTAAGCCCCGCAAAGCACCGGGCGCCGACGGTGTTTCAAACAAGGCGCTCAAACACTTCCCCGAAAAGGCTCTCCTTTTACTATGTCTTATTATCAACGCTTGTTTCGATCTATGCTACTTTCCAGCCGCCTGGAAAGAGGCAATCGTTATAGGCATACCCAAGCCCGGTAAGGCTCTAGACCAACCGGAAAATCATCGCCCCATAAGCCTCCTAAAGGCTATGGGTAAAATTTTCGAAAAGATAATACTTTCACGCATGAAAGCACATCTTTTCGAAAATAATCTAATAATTCCCCACCAATTCGGCTTTCGCGCAAAACAGCTGCCCGCAGCAAGTCCACCGAATTGTTGAGTATATACTCAGCGGTTTTATTCCTCGTAAACAAAAAACCGTAGCTGTGTTCTTTGACGTCGCCAAAGCTTTCGATAAAGTTTGGCACGACATTTACAAACTATACGAGTTAGATACGCCTGACCGGTTAGTAAAACTCCTAAACTCCTTCATTCGCGATCGCGCTTTCCGCTTCCGCTATGAAGGCACCCCCTCGTCCCCGCGACCGCTCCGAGCGGGCGTGCCGCAGGGGTCGGCCCTCTCACCGCTGCTCTACAGTGTCTATACTAATGACATACCAGTGCCAACTAACGGCACAGAGTTAGCGTTATTCGCCGATGACACCGTCCTTTATCTTAAAGGGTCGTCACATAAGGCAATACTAGGGAGACTTCAATGCTCTATCTCACAACTTGGCGACTGGTTTCGCAAGTGGAGAATAGACGTCAATCCCGACAAAAGCGTGGCTGTCGGCTTTGACGTAAAACGTAGGTCCCGCGTGGTCCCAGATGGAACCCGACCCTTAAGGTTACAAGGTGCCCCGATACCGTGGCACCGCTCCACCAAATACCTAGGAGTTACTCTCGACAAAGGCCTCACGTTCGGCCCGCATGTCCGCAGAGTAACTACACGTGCTCGCTTTTACTTAAGCCGTCTTAACTCTATGTTAGGACGGAAGAGCAAAATGTCCACCAGAAATAAATTAACGCTTTATAAGGTTTGCATACGACCCGTTATGACGTACGCGGCGCCGGTATTCGCGCACACCAACCCAAATAAAATAAAAATGATCCAAACGGTTCAAAATCTCTTTTTTCATAGGGCAACAGACGCACCCTGGTACGACCGCAACGCGGACCTACACAGGGACCTGACCCTTCCCACGATCCAATCCCACTTAAAGCAATGCACCGAGCGGTTTTTCAAAGCCGCGGAGGGGCATTCTAATCCACTTATCTCCGGGGCCGCGGCTTACGAGCCACCCCGCCCATCCACTCATTACTATCGCAGACCCAAACACGTACTGACAGACGCCCCTGACTCACTATCTCTCGCTGTGGAAAGCATCTCTACGGCTCACACGAACGCTAGTACTTAGGTCCCAACTTAGCTAGCTAGGTTAGACTATGACATGGAGCGGCCTTATGCAGCTCGATCCCAAATTACACGGTCTCCACCCACTCGGGGTGGGCGCTGCGCCGCCGGAGCCAGAGTTCGTCGTGCGCCTTCGTCTGAACCGGTCGTGTCCGCTCCGCTGTCTCGCGTCGAGCCCGATCGGCTTCCGTCGTGCGTTTCCGCCGCTCTTCGTCCTCACCGCGCTCCGCGCCCCGTGCTCGCGTGTGCCGTGTGCAGTGTAACGTAATCAGCATAGACAGTGACTATTGACGCTTTGTGTTCGTGTAGTGTGATCGTCTTAACTGATTAACAAGAATCACCGCGTTTTTACGTTGGTAAAAACTACAGTGTTTCCCCCGAGTTGTGCCTACCTACATTCCTTCACATTTACACTACCCCCTCCACCGCCCCCACTACCGTTTCCCCTACCTAGTGAATCCGTAACCCACCACAGTTCTTTATTCTTATCCTATGGATAAGATTAAATCCCTTCCCTCCCCTAAACCACCGGACCCCCGGGGATCACTGCCGCCCAGATCCGCCAACATGACGGCTCCAGGGACTTCATCAAGCCGCGACGCCGAGGTACCTAGAGGGCGGGTTGTTGAACAACCGCGCCCAAGTACATCTACGAGCTTTCGTGGCCCAGAGATACGCCGTCGATCACAAGTCGACGACGACAGCCCAGATAACAGGGACGAGAAGCGTCCCCGACATGGAAAAACACCGCCTCACCCTACGGGCGCATACGCCGCCCGCTCCGACTCACCAGACGACGTCGACGTTGATTTTGACGACGCGTTGGGCGGGATTGTAGGACAAGCCAGTCCTCTCCCGTCCACGTACGACTCGACCGTCTATGCGGCCCTGCAGTCCTCCTTCGAGGGAAGCGACAGCGAGCCGCGCAGCTACGCTCAAGCCGCAGCCACCCAGCCCACAGCGCCGCCCCAGTCGAGCGCTAATAATGGAACACCTGTTACACAAGTAGGTACAAAATGCTACCCGCCGATTGTCATAGAATGCCTACCCAACTGGCCGCAACATCTACAGGCGCTCAAGCGCATACTTGGCCATACGCCGAATGCGCGCCCCTTTGGGAAAGGGGTCAGATTTATTCCTAGAACTATTGAGGAATTCAGGACAACTGCCCCCGCGACCGCTCCGAGCCTGCTACCTGCGCGAACTGTGCCGCCGCCCATCCGGCTAATGACCGCCGCTGCAGGGTGTTCTTAAGCGCGGCCCGCCGCGCTGGGACCCGCATCCCTCCGCCCATCCCGCCCAGCTCCAACGAAACCGCACCGAGGCGCCAGACAACGCAGCCGCAGCCGCGCAGCGCTGATATGCACGACACGCAACAGGGAGCTACATTAGCCCCTCCTGCCAATCCCCCCGTCTCTCGGGGGGCGCAAGCTCCTGCGAGACGCCGCCGCCGCCGCCGCGGCAGAGCCGCGACACCCGCAACCCCGCGGGCCACGTCAACCCCGGCCCCCACCCCTATCCCTCCTCCCGCCGTCCAGGCGGGTTTTCACCAAGGGGCGGCACCCCAACCATCACAACCTCATTTCCTGCCACAAAGGAGCACCACGACGCAGGTGCCCCCCCCATCTCAACAACGCCTATGGGCCCCTCGACCAGATCCTCGCCTTGTTCGGGAGCGCTCGACGCCCGCAACCCAGGCCCCGACTTCAGCATTCAAGCCGCTTCCACAGCGCCCTCCGCGCTGACCCAGTGGCACGGCTACATGCCAGCCCCCACAACCCTCTCACCCACAACCACAGTGGAACTATCCTCTACCCCACCCCAACAACATCCCGATCCAATTCCTAAACCTATTGATGCAGTTGTTTCAGGGCGTCCTGACCAACAGACCCATGCGCCGCCATCATGGGCGCAATGAATTGGATCTCACAGGGGGCCGCCCAAGACAGCAACTTCGCATGGCCTACTGGAACCCAGGGGGCGTAAGGAGTGACCTGGAAGGACTACGCCTCCTAGCACAAACGCAGGACCTGCATATTATCATGCTAGGTGAGACGATATTGCATCTAAAGCCAAGTTAACCATCCCCAACTATCACACGTACCGCAGGGATGAAATCTCCCCTGAAGGCAGGGCGTACCGGCGGCACAGCGGTACTTGTACGTAGAGACGTAGTACATAGTGAGCTCCCCTGGGCTGAGTTCGAGTCGACACGAACCACGGGCGTACTACTGGAGGCGGGCGGATTCGAGCTGAAAATCTACGCCGCCTACAGACCGCCGGGCTACACAATAGACCAAGGCGATTTAGATCAGCTATTTACAGACCAGACCCCCACCATAGTAGCCGGCGACATGAACGCGAAACACACGGCTTGGGGGTCCACACGAATCAACCTCCCAGGTAGGCGCTTACTAGACGCAATCTCCGCCCGCGACATCGAGGCCGTAGGGCCGCTCGAACCTACGCACATACCAACCGACCCACGTGCCAGCCCAGACGTACTAGACATAGTGCTTTACAAGAACGTCGTAGCCCCGGTAAGTGTAGAGGTGTTGCATGAGATGGATACGCAACACCTCCCAATATTGATTACTACCGAGTTGGCCCCTAGCACTATGTCCATACCGCGCCCCCTACATTCAACGGATTGGACGTCTTACAAGCATGAAATGGGAAACCTTCCCCCCGTCGGCCCCCTCACCTCTCCAGCGGAGATCGATGCAGCGGCGAAGCAACTGACGGAGGCGATGACCCAGGCGTTTGTGAAACATACTACCCTTAAACCATCGTATAAAAGAGAACCCCTCCCTAACTATATAAATGACCTAGTAAGAAGCGGTCCTTGTTGAGATTATGGTCGCGCGTAAGGTGCCCCCGCTTGAAAACCGAACTCAACAAGTTGACCGCACTGATCTCAAGAAAGGTACAGTCATGGAGGGGTGACTCCTGGGGAGCCGCCCTACAACAAGCAGCCAAACAACCAGCAAAACTACACCGACTAATAAGGTGTAGTACCAAGAAGCAGCCAACCCCTACCCCTCTGTTGGACGAAATGGGTCGACGCCGATACGCCGCTCAAGACCGAGCGGCCCTCCTGGCAGCCCACCTGAGGCAACCGTTCACCCCTCACCCTCAGTCACCCACAGCAGCCGAGCACCACCGCTGGGTCGAGGAGGAGGTAAACACACTGCTTAACACACCGGCCGCCCCCCTCCCGGGCGACATGTTTATATCGCCTGCCCAGGTAAAGAGGACGGCAACTCGGCTCAACAGAAAGAAGGCCCCCGGTCCGGACAAACTGCCCCCGGCCCCGCCGCCGGCCACCGCGTACGTGGAGCGCTGTACCACATACTCAAGTCAAGCCTCCCTACAAGGACAAAAATAGGTATTTACAAAACATACTTACGTCCAGTTATTACCTATGCCGCGCCCGCGTGGTATCATCTCACCTCCGCCACGCAAAGGCAGCGGCTACAAGCGCAGCAAAGTCGGGTCGCAAGAATCGTCGCCGGCGCGGGTCGCTACGTTAGGAATGACGTCATCGCGCGCGATCTCAAAATCGAAGCGCTTGATGACGTCATTGCGAGACTCAAGAAACGTATGTTTGACCGCGCCGACAATAGCCGCCATGATCACCTCGCTCTAGTCGCACCAATAACGTCGCAGGCATCACTTCCTCTAAGTCGCCGCCCCCTGCATAGATGCGAGCCCCCGCCTACCTCAACACCTACCATGCCCCATCCGGTTACTCCCTCCCCAACCCAAACACCTACATAATGTCTCCCCACCCCTAAGACTGTGTAAGCCACACCCGCTTGCTGGCGCTGCCTGGGCCTCCCTCCCTTCGGGGGGGTCTCACCCGGCACGCTGACCGCGCCGAGAGTAGTGCATCAGTCCTCCTTGCGAGGGCGCAACGCCAAAGGGGCGGAGCGACATAATCTTCCCATACAACATTATGAAAAAGTTGCTATGAGGTAAGTTTTGCCCAGTCGCACCTAGCGGCTTTATATTCAATTAGGCGCCGCAATAGCAAGCGGCGCTAACTCCATCACTCGTCACTTCTAGACGGCCGCTGTACAAGCGGCACATAATGACCGTTGGCTAATAAGCCAACGAGAAGAAGCCCGGGAAGGAGTTAAGGCTCAACCCGCACTCCACGCACCCCTAGGGGTGAGTGATGAAACCAGATCAGATCGGCCGCCGGAGCCTCGCCGAGGCGGTCGCTTAGATGAAACCTTTTACAGCCTCTCCGGCTAAAGGTACTTACGGACTACTTAGGTAGGGCGTGGTTTTTGTCAGTCTAGCCTGACATAACACCTTTGATGTGTGGCTTAGCCATAGAATAATTTCCACGTTAAAAAAAAAAAAGATCGTACTCGGCCCACTTGCTTCGCAGCAGCCGCACGGCACGGACCTAAGCTAAGTATACAATTATTTAGTACATGTTAGGAAGACATATTATGTACCGCTTGAGTGTTAGTATATAGGTACAATATGTTCTTATTATCGAACCTAGAATTAAATTAGTAAGGTATATACCTTGCTTTGTTACTTGATATTTAAAAATGTTTTAATAAGGTTATTTTGGATAGCTCCACACTATTTTACTAAATGTTTAAGTAAATGAAGTTATTGTGGATAGTTTTATGTTCAGCTAAATTATGTTGATAAATGTTATAATAAATGTTATTCCATGACATTCTTCTTATTTGCTTAAATCATTCTATGATTATTTGTTAAATGAGATTAAAATACTTTTTTAGTATTCTACCTTTTTTTTTTACTCAATTTTTTTTAACTGAATCTCACACAGGCGCTTTTATGTCTCCGTGGAGCAGGAGAGATCCGCCGAGCACCCCATCCAGGCAGGCGTACCCCAAGGCAGCGTCCTGTTACCATTACTTTACGGCGTGTACACAAACGACCTTCCTTTTATCAACTCTGACTTACAGGTCTGGGAGCCCAGAGTCATGCAGGCCCTCTTCGCCGACGACAGTGCCTACTTTACATCGTCGTGACCTAAGACTGCTGCAGCCCGCATGCAGCGCCAGCTCAACCTGCTACCTGAGTGGCTTGCCAAATGGCGGGTGGCCGTCAACGTCGATAAAACCGCCGCCCTGCCCGCCTAGCATACGCAACACGACAAAATTTGTCTACCCATTTTCTCGTGTTTTAGTCATTTGTCGTCAGTTGTCTCTAACAAGGCTGCGCTTAGAAGTCGATTTCTTATGTCAAACGTGTTTTTCTACTTAGCCGCGGATTTTCATCTTCAAACTCTAACATGGCAATTGTGTTTTGTCGACATTTTAACCGATATTGTCGACATATTTCTCGTCTTTGTGTCAGTACGTAGAGAAGAAACGACAAGTGATTTGTGTGCTATTTCGATTGGAGCGATGGCGGTGTTTTATTACAATTATGTACTCAAAGTATGTTAAGGGCGAACGAAACGTCAAAATATGTTTTATAGTTATATTTAAATATATATATATATATATATATATATATATATATATAAATAACTAATATTTCTTACATTCTCATTCAATGCTCGTATTCAGCATATGTTCACGACGAAACGATTCGTTTATCAGTATAATAGCACCTATAATTATGATAGAACTCCACTTAAGGTAAGTTCGTTTAATCATTAATTATACTCACGCCTCGTCCTCGAGATTAGTAACTAAAACAATATATTAATAAATACACATGTAGACTTTGAGAGTTATTGTAAAAAATATCAATGAAAATACAAAGTTTCAAAATTATTTCACTTTAATAATTTTAAAATAAGATATAAAACTTTTCTCCTTATCGATATTAATATTATTAAGTACACAACTAGACAATAATTATTGAATAGTTATACAGAATCAAAATTCAGATTATTAAGAACACAAGAATTAGTGGGTATGTAGTACTGTACCAGTAGATATAATATACCTATATTTTAAGCATGGTTTAAAATTGAACATGCTAAAGCCGTTTCATCACTGTTAATTATAACTCTGTGATAAAACTTGGCGAAGGTGTTGGAGTTACCAATCCAACCCGCGGAATTGCGGATAGCATCAATACTAACGCCCCGCAAATGCGCCTGCGATGTAGCAGCATGCCGCGTACTGTGCGCGGTAAAAATGGAAGAATCAATACCGCACTCGCCTAGGGTGTTTTTTATCCATCGACTAAGTGTTTGAGTTCCTAAACAATTGTGTGGCTTTTTAATAGCAATAAATAATTCATTCGACATTCTTAACTGTGAGGTTTTATAGTCCAGTCATTTCGTCCGAAAAAAAGGCAAATAAAAGAAAATGAATTTGCGCTTCTAATTTTTTAATATGTTGTAGGGGATACCTAGAAAAGCTTAACTTGAGATTGTCGACCAAGCTTTCCTAGGAGCTTTCGCCGCCATCTTGGAAAACGCTTAAAATTTGTTTTTCGGCAATAACTCGGCTATCCGATGAGATTTCGAAAATTTTTGTAGGACACTTTTTGTAGCTTTCTTTGTGCTCTACAATAACGCCCGAACCATTTTTAGCGTATCATGCATCGTTATCGAGATATCGATCGATGAAGTCAAAAATTTAGGACACAATTTTTGTTTTTTGCTTTTTTTTTCTTTGGGTCTCAATAAATATGAAAAATTGTGGAATTCAAACTTATAGAGCATATTCAGACCTACAATTTCCTTCTTGGATTTTTTTATGTTGGACAAAAATTACGATCTCCAGCGCGCCGCAAAGTCGGTGAATCCACGCTCAGCGTCGAGCGCGCTCAAGTTAGTATATCGTATCGTGTTGAGTTTTTGCTGTGCGTAGTGTAAATCGAGGGTTCCGATATTCTGGGCCAAAATTTCGATATCTAGTTGGCTGTAAACTCGTTATAACGGAGTGCCCGCATAGAGCGTCCGTTGGAGTTGGAGGGGTCAGGTATAAAGGGACCCTTTTGTTAGGGTCTACGTGTTGAAACGTGTTCTTCTTTTCGTAGCATCTCGGTTAGTTGCCTCGAGCCTTTCTAAGTGAGCACACGTGTTTCAACAATTTTGTGACCATGGGAGACTGTTTTATTTGTAAAAAAGCGTTAATCGACGACATTTATGTTGCTAAAAAAAGAGCTGTTCGAACTCTCTTGACGGTGAGTGAGAAAAGAGGACATGTGGACCATCAACGCATGCTAGAAAGTGTCGAATCTGTGAGTGTGCATAGGGCGTGTTACAAGAATTATGCGAACGAAAGACTCACGTCGTTTGTCGCTCGTCGAACAAAACCAGTCTCGGAAGAACAGGAACCTGAACCTAAACCGGAACCCGAACAACAACAGCAGCTCGAAGATCGTTTCGATTTTAAAAATAAATGTTTGTTTTGTGGAGTACCGTTTTCCGATCAAACAAAAACACCAATGCATCGACGACACGCAATTCGAACGGTTCGAGAAAAGTCTATGAAAGATAACGTCCTAAAATATCTGCTCGGACGTAACGATGAATTTGCCGCTTCTATCGTCAAGCGTGTCTGCTCGGTACCTGATCTCATCGCCGTAGAAGCTCGCTACCATCGCGAATGCATGCATCGTGTGTACAACCCGCTACCTGAGGAGGGTGCGAAAAGAGGACGACCGACGGGTAACAAAGTCGACGAGGCAATGGAGGGGATTTACTCATTTCTAAAAGAAAATTCCGACGAATGCCAGTTTTCGATGACTGAATTAATGAGTCACGTAAATGGAAAATTTGTTCCGCACATCAAAACGGTTAAAGCACATTAAGAAGCGAAATATGGCGAGGACATTCTAATTATCGAGAAACAAAAGCGAAATTGTGTCGTTTGTTTCCGAAACACCGGATTTAAAATTCTTGCGGATAAATGGTACCAGGAAAAGAAGCAGAACTCTCACGAGGAGCGACTCCGAGTTATTCGCGAAGCTGCTGCTATAATTCGAGAGGACATAAGAGGCGTCGTTTACGACAAACAAAATTATCCTCCCTCGGATGAATTTGTACGGGATGTCGAAGCCGCTGTTCCGGAATCTCTACAAGTTTTTCTTTCAACAGCAATAATGAAAGATAAACGTGGCGCACTGGACTCGTGGAAAAAAAGTGCACATCGATTGCTCACGCAATAATTACGGCTGTGCGTCCTCGTTCTTTTTTCTCTCCGCTGCAGATCGGTGTTGGAACTTATCTGTATAAGAAATTCGGTTCCAAGAGCCTCATCAACATTTTATCGGCAATGGGGTTCAGTGCACCGTATCGAGAAGTGACGATTTTCGAGAATTCGTGCATTCATCGACCTGAAAGTGAAATCCTGGAAAATTCATTCAGTCAATTCGTATTTGATAATGCGGATTTCAACATAAACACTCTCGACGGCCGTGGAACGTTTCATGCGATGGGGGGAATTCATTGTGTGACTCCTTTCACGGCTATTGAGCGCGAGAGAGAAATTCCGCGTATTGTCGAAATTAAATCGGCCTCAGAGATTGCACAATTGGGCATGGTTCCTGTACTGTCTTACAGCCAACATAAATCGGCAGGCTTACAGTCTGTAACTGTCGCCGAACCTCTCCGTCAACTTTCGAGCGACATATTACCAACGATCCCAGATTTCATTTGGCTATACGGAAAATGGAATTGCTCCATCGGAATTCCAGGATGGAATGGATTTATGGAAAGTGCAACAGCCAATCTGCATTACGCTCGCTCAAAGGTTATGTGCCTTCCATTTATCAACGCACCGCCATCCGATTACGAGACGATCTTTACATCGCTTCAAGAAGCTGTACGGAACAGCAAACGCTGTAATCAAAAAACTACAATCGTCACATTCGATCAGCCGCTGTACTGGAAAGCTCGGGACATCGTGGGAGCCGCTTATCCAACATCGGAGTTAAAAGACGTTGTTGTAAGACTCGGTGGATTTCATCTACTGATGTCGTTTATGGGAACGATTGGTGCGATAATGTCGGGTAGTGGAATCGAAGATCTTCTCAAGTTAATCTACGCCGAAAATTGTGTCGACAAAATACTCTGCGGTCATGCATATGCACGAGCTGTCCGTGCTCACATTTTGGCTCACACAGCGTTGACAAAAATTGTGTTGGACTCGCTTGAATTCGACGAAGAGGAACGTGACGAACTCGATTACTACGCGGAAGATCTTTTTAATCGACCGACCATCCTGACAGCCGCAGAAAACAACGGGGTGAAAAACGCGTACGAGAAATTTGCGAAAGCATTGAATGCTATCGAAAACCGAGGCCCCACAGCGAAACTCTGGGTACAGTATCACCGAATGGTTTCTCTGGTGAAAAACTTTGTGGAGGCAGAAAGATCGGGTAATTGGGAACTTCATCTCAATACCATAGAAAAAATGCTTCCGTATTTTCACGCAAGCGGTCACTTCCTGTATGCAATATACACTTGTACCTACAGGATATGCGAGCTTTGCATGAAAAAATACCCATGGAAGATTACATCAAGTTCACTCGTAGTGGATATTTTACGATTTGTCGCACGGACAAATTTTGGTCTGGGATTATGTCAGACATGACGATCGAGCAGACTCTTATGCGATCCATGAAGACAACGGGAGCAGTAACTCAGGGACGGGGAATTACGGACAGCACAATAGCATCGTGGACTTTGGGTATGGTCCAGCTCCAAAACATTTGTGAACAGATTGAAAACTTTTCCGGAGTATCTTGTTGCACAACCGAACAAGCACGTCGATATGAAATTTTCGCGAATTTCTCGAGACAATTCCGACGTGGAGAAACTGGACATGTGGCTCGCAGGTCACAATCCTTTTCCTCAACAAAAAGAATTGACGTCTATCGGGACAGGAGTTATCGCAAACGATAACATTAATTGTCATCGTGCATACGAAATTGGTTGCGAGATGATGACCAAAATCGTCGGAGCAAATTTCGCATCCTTGTCTTTCAAGAGAAAGGATAAAGTGCTTCCCTTATCGGCAGTAACTACCAGCATTAAAGTCGACTCGTCACCAGTTCCGATCAACCCACTGCTACTTTTTCAAAGAATGTGCATTGCTAAAAATTCCGAGACTGATCTGAAACATTTTCTGGCATACGAACTTGCTCCGTTCCCGCTGTCGCTGTTCACCGAAGAAGGAATGCGGAAAGGAAAGAAGTCATTATTATACAAAGCCTTCGAACCTTTGACCGAAAATTTACAACGTACTAACAGACATCATTGCATAATCGACGGTGGATTCCTTCTCCACAAAGTTGTGTGGGGTCGAATCGAAACGTTTAACCTTATCTGCCAGAAATACGTCAGATACGTACAACATAACTTCGAAGGAAAGGTTGCAATCATATTCGACGGTTATCCGACTGATATGACACTCGCTGGAACCAAAACTTCGGAAAGAGTACGACGTTCGAGAAAAAACCAATCGCCGGAGTTCACATTCGATGAGACAACTACTCCAAAAGTTAGCCAGGAGAAGTTTCTCACAAGGGATCAAAACAAGAACCAACTAATACAAATGCTTTGCCGTTACTTTACAACGACCGGAATAAAAGTGGAGCAGGCTTTTGAGGACGCGGATACTCTTATTGTGAACACGGCAATTAAAGAAGCGTCGAGTCATGACTCCGTGAAAATCGTCGGCGAAGATATCGATCTTCTGGTTTTACTCGCCGGGCTTGCTCCGGATAAAAATAATATATTTTTCCGCAAACCAGCAAAAGGAAATACGCCGGAAAAGTTGTACTCGCCGCACAGTTTCAAACACAAGTCAGTTCTGGAGCACATTCTTTTCATTCACGCCTTTAGCGGTTGCGACACGACATCATCTTTCTATAACATCGGCAAGTCGAAGTTCATTAACACTCTCGAGAAAAATCCAGAGCTACGGTCATCGGTGGAATTATTCAAACAAGAAAAGGTCGATCCGGAGGTTCTCACTTGCGCGGGAGAGCAATTCCTTATCGCCCTATATGGTGGTGATAAGCACGAGAAGTCCATAAATATTTTGCGATTCCATCGCTTCGCAAAATCAATGACAGCGAATAAAGTGAATCACCTCTCACTACTCCCGCCAACCAAAAGCGCTGTGGCGTCAACACATTTTCCGGACGTATCTCCAAGTTCAAACCTGGCTCGGATTTTTCAAGGATCCACAAGGATGGGGTTGGCGACAGACCAATCGAGGGCTCGAACCAATCACCAGCACCGCCGAACCCGCTCCGCCTGAACTATTAAAGCTCATTTCCTGTAAGTGTAAAGGAAATTGTGAGGCCGCCTGTGGGTGCAGAAAAGCGGGAATCAGTTGCTCCGTTATTTGCATGCACTGCAGTGGGCAAACATGCAGTAACGTCGCCAGAGTCGACATTTTGCTTGACGACGACGACGACGATGTCTGTAACGATGATGATGACGATGCTCTCATCGAATCAGCATCATTTCCAACGTTTCAACAGACACAACAACTCGAAGAGTTTACGGAGGACGAAGATCTTCAGCCTGGACCATCCAAGCGAAAAAAGACATGAAAAAAGTCCATCGTTCGTGTCTCGAGTGCAGAAAAAAATATTTTTCTTTCCGTTTATTTTGTTTTGTTTATTTTCGTATTGTAAAAAAATATTTTTTTTTACTGCACAAACAAATTATTTGTTTAATAAATTACTATTGTGTGATCCTTTATTTGTTGCTCTATGTACTTATTTTTTATCCCATCAATTTCCTGAACAATTTCCCATTCGATTCGACATCCAGACACAACCGAGCGAGCAGCTCGCTCGACGCTGAGTGTGGATTCACCGACTTTGCGGCGCGCTGGAGATCGTAATTTTTGTCCAACATAAAAAAATCCAAGAAGGAAATTGTAGGTCTGAATATGCTCTACAAGTTTGAATTCCACAATTTTTCATATTTATTAAGACCCAAAGAAAAAACAAGCAAAAAACAAAAATTGTGTCCTAAATTTTTGACTTCATCGATCGATATCTCGATAACGATGCATGATACGCTAAAAATGGTTCGGGCGTTATTGTAGAGCACAAAGAAAGCTACAAAAAGTGTCCTACAAAAATTTTCGAAATCTCATCGGATAGCCGAGTTATTGCCGAGAAACAAATTTTACCCCTTTTTTCAACATGGCGGCGAAAGCTCCTAGGAAAGCTTGGTCGACAATCTCAAGTTAAGCTTTTCTAGGTATCCCCTACAACATATTAAAAAATTAGAAGCGCAAATTCATTTTCTTTTTTGAATGTACGTAATGACTGGACTATTATGTAAATAATAAGATAAGATTGTTGCTGGACATATTTTGGATTTTTTGGACATATAATTTTATATATATACTTATTATATGTGCATAAATAAAATATATAAATAAAACATATAAATATATTACATATGTTAAGTCCTAAACTTAACATAATAATGTAAGGTTGGTGCACCTTTCGCGCCATTCTAGTTTTTATTATTATGTTGGTGCGCCCCTCGCGCCATTGTCTTTCTCTTTGTCACTGATTGCCTTCGGGAATAAACGCGTATTTACGTGGTGTGGGCTATAGCCACAAATTTTATATAATAACATATTTTAAAGGTATTACATCGTCAAGGAAATAAATAAATTCTATGTTGTGTGCATGGGTTGTTTAAATCATCACCAACCTGGCACCTACATAAGTGGTCCCTCGAGCGCTAAAGGATAAAGAACGGAGAAAGGAAGCGAAAGAATTTCATAAATATCCATTGAGCGAACGATTTATATGAAAAAGAAGGATAAAAGTTGCTAAAAAGGCAAAGAAGATTTGCAAGAAGTTAAGAAAATAAATCTTGAAAAAATTGCTAATTCATCATCTTCTCAAGCATTTTACGAAGCGGCGTGATCGAGGTCAGTCATTGGTTGAACGGATCAACGAGGCGAGCTATTGGCCGAAAGTACAGAGTGCTCTTTGAAGGCGCGGCGTGGAGTTGGCAGCACTATCGCGTTGGGTGGCGTTGGCGTCGACTAGACACAGCAGCCAGCGCAGCAAGGAGCAAACCGCGAACGGCCATTTTGCTAATAAAGTGTTAGCGTCTATAAAGTGTTGTGCGTGTGTCGTTTCAGTTATCAATTTTTAGTGATTTTTTTTTTCAAGTACATACAATAGAAGTTAACTACAAGAAATTCTAGTGCTGTTTCCACGTATTTCTCTAACTCACACTTGATAAAAAATGTCCAAAGCCATGGAAGAAATGGTAGCGGCCCGTGGCCAGTTAAAGGCCACTATCACCAAAATATTCAATCAAACACAGACTTCGGGCTGGGCAGAAGAAGCAAATGTAGATGCCCTTACGGTAAAACTCAATTACTTACAAAAAACGTTTGAAAGTTTTCAGTCAATTTGTCACAAAATCTCGACAGATCAAAGTGAGTTCGAGGAATACGAGGATAAATATCTAACAGCCTCGACAATTTTGCAGAGAGGTTTAAATATGAAAGGCACTAAACCTACAAAATTAAGTACAAGTACTCCAGATGTTGTAACTAGAAATGTAAATTACCAAAAATTAACATACAAATGTTTACGGGTGCAGTAAGTGAGTATTACCCATTCATAAATTTATTTAACAGCTTAATAGATGCTGATTTAAGTTTGAATAATACACAAAAGTTTTATTACCTTAGGAGCTTCCTCAGAGGGGAGCCCCTAGATTTAATAAAAAATTTGACCTTAGATGATAGCAATTACAAAAAGGCTCTTAACTTATTAACTGAAAGATATGATAATAGAAACAGGATTGTAACAGAGCACGTTAATAAAATATTAGGTATTGTACCTGTAGTAAAGTGCACCTCAATGGCACTTAGGAACATTGTTGCTGAAGTCAAGCAAAATTTGAGTGCACTAGAGAGTTTAGGCCAACCTGTCTCCCATTGGGACACAATTTTAATTGCCATTTTGTGTAAAAAAATAGACCAATATACAGTTAGGTCATTTTATTTGGAGCAATGTAACTTCAAAGATAGTTGTTTTAAGTTGTGTGATTATTTAACCTTTTTAGAAAATAAGGCAATGTCGTTTGAAGCCACAGCCCAGCCGGAGAAGAAGGTATCTTCTCGGGAAGGTTCATGGGGTGGTGGAGCCCCACGAGTAAGCTTGTTCGTGGGAAAAAACACATGTGAGTATTGCAATAAGGATAATCACAAAATTTATAATTGTATAAAGTTTAAAATTAGTTCATTGAGTGATAAATTTAAATTCATTGAAAAAACAAAGCGTTGTAAGCTGTGCTTAAATAATCATACTAAGAAATGTCATTTTAATTTTCGTTGTGCTAAATGCAAAGGAATGCACAACACATTATTGCATAACGATGATCACAGTGATGATATTCCAGCAGGGGGTATCCCTAAAGATATGGGAGCATGTAAGGTGTCCCTTTTCAACTGCAGAAAGAATAAGCATATTCTTCTGCCTACTGCCATGGTAAAATTGGTAAAACATGATGGTTCTAATATGTATATTAGAGCAATTCTGGATTCTGGTAGTGAGGTTTCCATGATCACCAAAGAAGTGGCTGATAAAATTAAATGTACAATTTCCTCACAGTCACATACTGTTGTGGGAGTGTGCGAAGGCACAAGCAATATAAACCATGTTGCACAATTCAATATAGGCCCTTGCTTTGAAACAAGCTATACTTTGCCTGTCACTTGTTCTGTTGTTGACAAAATTTCATGCACCTTGCCGCACCAATTGATAGATATTGCACATTTAAATATCCCTCCTCACGTGCGGTTGGCTGATGCAAGTTTTTACGCACCAGGGCATGTTCAGATGCTTTTAGCTTGTGATGTGTTTTGCCAGGTGCTGCTGCGTGAGCGGATCCCGCTGACACCCAGCGGGCCCTACCTCATTAACACAAAGTTAGGGTATGTTGTGGGTGGTGCTGTTCTTGGCAAGGACGAGCCAAGTAGTGTTAAATATGGTAACTCAAATGTATGTTTATTAACTAGTAAGAGTGTTTCAACGGAACCTTGCCCTTCTTGTGAGGATTCGATTAATAAACAATTAAAACAATTTTGGCAGTGCGAAAAGGTGCCTGAAACCTTTTATGAATCAAATTCAGAGCAACAATTAGCGGAGAAATGTTTTACTGAAAATGTAACTATTAATAATAACAGGTTTCAAGTATCTTTGCCACTTAAAATGCCATTTAACCTTTTAGATTTAGGTGATTAATTATCCTATGCTTTACAGAGATTTTATAATATTGAAAAAAGGTTTTCTAGGGATCATAATTTGTTTATTAAATATAAGGCTTTCATGGATGACTATTTGAAGCAGGGACATGCAAAGGTAATTGATATATCACAGTATGACCTTAAAAAGGGTAAAGTTTATTTTTTGCCGCATCATCCTGTATTCAATGAAGCCTCTAAGACTACAAAATTAAGAGTTGTTTTTGATGGCAGTATGTTAACAAAAAATAAGATTTCTTTAAATGACGTTTTGTTGAATGGCCCTACTGTTCAGAATGATTTGATTAATATTTTAATACAATTTAGATTAGACAAATATATACTCATTTATGACATAAAGCAAATGTTCAGAAATATTTTATTAGATAATAAATACTGTCAACTTCAAAATGTTTTATGGCGCGAGTCCAAGAATGACAATATTCAGTGTCTCCAGCTTCAAACTGTCACCTATGGTTTGAAGAGCTCTTCGTACTTAGCTACACGTTGCCTTCTTGAATTGGCCAATAGGTATGGCGAAAAATACAGTTTAGCAGCATCTACTTTGAGGTATAGGACTTATATAGATGATATTTGTGGAGGGTCAAACAATTTAGAAGAGTTAAAACAGTTAAAAAAGGAGTTGATCGATTTGTTACATTTAGGATCTTTTGAGTTACATAAGTGGTGTTCCAATGAACCTCAAATATTGGCAGATATCCCTGTAGAGAATCAGCAATGTGAAAATATTGATTTAGGTTATGATCACAATATCTCTGTAAAGACATTAGGAGTACATTATAATATAAAAACTGACAGCATTGATGTTTCTTGTCCTGAAAGACAATTAGGTAATGTTTACACTAAAAGAGGAGTTTTAGGTTTTGTAAGTAGGTTCTTTGACCCATTAGGTATGGTGGGTCCTATTTTGGTTAAGGCAAAACTATTTTTGCAAGAACTCTGGAGATTAAAGTTGGCTTGGGATTCTCCTTTACCTTCTGAGTTAAATGATAAATGGAAAAAATTTGCACATAACTTAATTAATATGTCGAACATTTCCATAGTTAGAAATATAGATATATCTTTTAGTAATAAAATAGAGTTAGTAGGTTTCGCAGATGCATCTAATGATGCTTATGGGTGTTGTCTTTATTTAAGGGTGATAAGGCCTGATAGTACAGTTACAATGAACTTACTTTGCTCAAATCGCGTGTCTGTCCCATTGGGAAGCAGTTGACTACACTGTAACGAGGCGACATACCTATATTGGCGACTCGTTGCTTTCATTGCGCTCTTCTCTGGCCATTTTTCATATTTTCTTTTCTCTTCGTTTCCTGTTTTAAATTTACTGTCTGTCTCTGTTTCCTATTTTAAATTTACTGTCTGTCTCTTTTTATTTGTTTTGTTCGAAGTTTATTCTTACCAGAGTCAGCGCGTAGAGTGGTTGACTCACCGATAACAAATTATTTAAATATATTTATAGTGCTGAGCAGTTATAATAAGCTCACAAGTATAATAAGCTTATAAGAATAATTCACAAGTTTCCTGTGTATATATTCTGTACCACCAGTTCCTGTTTATAAGTCTATAAGTTTCTTTAAGGCACTATTGTAAGTAGCCCTACCTTTTATAATATGTTTTTAGTGATAAATGTGAAATTGTTTTTGTATTCAGTGTAATTTACCTTTTTTATATAATTGTTTCAGTTGTGCCTTAATTCCTTAAATATAAAAACAAGTGACCTTTTTGTGTGAGCTTTTATTTCTCCGGCTGCACCCCGTCACACTGGCGCCCAACGTGGGGCCCACTTGTTTTTATATTTAAGGAATTAAGGCACAACTGAAACAATTATATAAAAAAGGTAAATTACACTGAATACAAAAACAATTTCACATTTATCACTAAAAACATATTATAAAAGGTAGGGCTACTTACAATAGTGCCTTAAAGATACTTATAGACTTATAAACAGGAACTGGTGGTACAGAATATATATACAGGAAACTTGTGAATTATGCTTATTAGCTTATTATACTTGTGAGCTTATTATAACTGCCCAGCACTATAAATATATTTAAATAATTTGTTATCGGTGAGTCAACCACTCTACGCGCTGACTCTGGTAAGAATAAACTTCGAACAAAACAAATAAAAAGAGACAGACAGTAAATTTAAAATAGGAAACAGAGACAGACAGTAAATTTAAAACAGGAAACGAAGAGAAAAGAAAATATGAAAAATGGCCAGAGAAGAGCGCAATGAAAGCAACGAGTCGCCAATATAGGTATGGCGCCTCGTTACAACACCTAGACTTGAGCTCAATAGTGCACTCTTGCTTGCTATATTGGTAAATAAAATATATAATACTATATGTTTAAAAATAAATAAGGAAATAATTGAGGTTTACTTATACTTAGATTCCCAAATAGTTTTATCTTGGTTAAAAATAGAACCTGTTCGTTTGTCTGCATATGTTGCCAATAGGGTAAAATGTATTAATGAAAATACAAAAGGGTTTTCATGGTATTATATAAATATACATCTGAATCCAGCTGATTGTATTTCTAGAGGACTTGAGCCTGATGTATTGAAAGAAAGTTTATTATGGTGGCATGGACCACAAGTTATGCATGATAAAAGTTATTGTCATTGTTCTAATGATTTAATTGCAATTCATAAGTTACCAGACATTAAAAACACATGTTTAACAAATGTAAAACAAACACATGATTTTATAAAGGATTTATTTTGTAAATATTCCTCATGGGGTAAATTACAAAGAATTGTTGCTTACATAATTAGATTTTATAAAAATTGTAAAGATTCAAAAACAAAACAAATAATTTTCTAACTGTAAGTGAATTAAATTTTGCTATGATTGTTATAATTAAGTGTGAACAAAGATTTCATTTTTCTTCTGAGATTAAATGTTTAGCCAATGGTCAGCCAATAAAGGGTAGTTTATTGCAATTAAATCCATTTTTGGATGATAAGGGTGTTCTGCGGGTTGGAGGTAGACTGCAACACTCAGACATGTCATTTGATCAAAAACATCCTATTATTTTACCTAAAAGTTCCCATGTAACTAAGTTAATTATTACAAATGCTCACTTGATATTACTGCATGCTGGGCCAAGGCTTATAATGAGTTATTTAAATCAAAATTATTGGCTGATCAATGGTTTACGAGAAATTAAAAATGTCACACATAGATGTATTGTATGTTTTAAACTTAAGGCAAACCAGGCTTCACAATTAATGGGTTCCTTGCCACATAGCAGAGTAACAGCTTCGCGACCTTTTGAAGTTGTAGGAGTCGATTATGGGGGTCCCTTCCAAATAAAACAATCGCGTGCTAGAAAGGTTCTGATATCAAAGGGATACCTTGTATTATTTATTTGTTTTTCAACTAAGGCTATACATGTTGAACTCGTGTCAGATATGACTACTGAGTGCTATTTGGCTGCATTGAAGAGGTTTATCTCCAGACAAAATAAACCATCTGTAATATATTCAGATAACGCTTCGACCTTCCGTGGGGCAAGGAACCAATTAAATGAACTGTATAAAATGCAGAATTCAAGTGAACATCAGGCAGCTATTCATAACTATACTAATTCATTAGGAATTTCATATAAATTTATTCCTGCATATTCACCGAATTTTGCGGGCATTTGGGAAGCTGGTATAAAGAGTGTCAAGTACCACATAAAACGTGTAGTAGCTGATAAGTGTCTTACATATGAAGAATTGTATACTGTGATGGTTCAGATAGAAGGAATCTTAAATTCCAGGCCATTAATACCATTAATTAGGTCAGATGTTGATGACATGTCCTATCTCACTCCCGGCCATTTTATCACGGGTGCACCCTTGCAGTCATTTCCAGAAGAAGATGTGACTGATGTTCCAACAAACAGATTAAAGTTTTGGAGACAATGTGTGCAAATGCAGCAGTCATTTTGGAAACAGTGGCATAAACAGTATTTAGTGCAGCTGCAAAGTCGGCCTAAGTGGCAGCTCTGCAGGCCTAACCTGCAGGTTGGAACATAAGTCATCATCAAGGATGACAACACAGGTCCTCTTACATGGCCTATGGGTAGAATTGTAGCGGTGCATCCGAGGAAGGATGGCAGGGTGCGAGCTTTAGATGTTAAAAACCAAAAGGGTTTTGTAACAAGGACTAGTGTTTCTAAGGTTTGTATTCTTCCTATAGAAGATAACAACGATGTATGTAGTACATAAGTTTTTTTTTTATTTAATTTAGAGTAATTAAAGTTTAACCTTTGTTTTTTGTTGAGGCCGCAACTATGTTAAGTCCTAAACTTAAAATAATAATGTAAGGTTGGTGCACCTTTCGCGCCATTCTAGTTTTTATTATTATGTTGGTGCGCCCCTCGCGCCATTGTCTTTCTCTTTGTCACTGATTGCCTTCGGGAATAAACGCGTATTTACGTGGTGTGGGCTATAGCCACAAATTTTATATAAAATCATATTGTAAAGGTATTACATCGTCAAGGAAATAAATAAATTCTATGTTGTGTGCATGGGTTGTTTAAATCATCACCAACCTAGCACCTCCAACATATGTGTACGTTTCGTTCACCCTTAATACACTTTGAGTACAAAATTGTAATAAAATATAATATAGATATAGGTAAGTCGGGCCAGCGCAATCGCGATTGCGCACCTACGGCAAGCGTAGGTACCAGTGGCTACCCAGTTTGGTTAATAAGTTTCTCGACTTATTGATCATCTACCTATCAAAATCAATTTCAACCTTATAAAATCAAAACTGTAACAATATTTTATATAACTATCGGATTAGCAATAGTAACAATAATTTTTTTTTTGTATAGTAACATTTATCAATCTACTTGTAAAACTCGTTGCATTTTTTACAAATCTTAGTCGCTTAGTATATTGCGTCGACTAAATGTACTCGTTTATTCTTTTTAAATTTTAGATTGTAAAATGAATAAACTTATATTAAAAGAATAAACAGCAAAAACTTTCGGCGATTTCAAAAAAGAAACAAACACCGTTGACTTAGCGTGAAACGATCAACCACAGATCATGTACCTAAGTCGTCAGACAACGTCAAAGTTGATGTAATCCACATTTCCAAAAAGTAAATCAAAGAGTAAAACACGCAACACAAATTAAATGAACGATATCGGTGTTTCTATGTTAGATAATTAAATAGTTAATAATCATATATCAAGAGGCAACATCCGTTTGTCTTCAACGAGATATTATGTCGATGTCGACAAACTTCTCTTCAATCGTGCGCGAGATAGCTCGAGTAGCGCATGCTAGGCGGGCTGGCAAAGACAAGCGCCGTTCAGAAAACTTCCGCCCGATCACTCTCCTTAGCCACATGGCTAAGGTTTTTGAACGCCTACTACTAAGCCGCATCAACCCCTACTGCGAGCTGCGAGAGGAGCAGTTTGGATTTCGTAGAGGACACTCGACCTCCCTGCAATTAGCGCGCCTCATGCATCACCTAGCCTCTGCCATAAACAAGGACCACTGTACGGTGGCTGTATTTTTGGACGTAGCTAAGGCCTTTGACAGAGTATGGCACCCATGCCTAGTGTTCAAGCTGAGCTGTACGGACGTACCCAAGGCCTTAGTCCATCTCATCGCCGACTTCTTAAGCGAGCGCTCATTTGTTGTGTCTGTGGAATCCAGCGAGACCAGTGAGCCACCCATCACCGTGGGCGTGCCGAAGTCAGCGCCCTCTCGCCGACCCTCTACGGCCTCTACACCAACGACGTCCCCTCCATAAACGAGAGCCTCAAGGAATGGGAACCTAGAGTCGAGCTGGCCTTGTACGCCGACGACAGTGCATTCTTCACGTCGTCCGCCTGGCCGAGCATGGCGGCCAGGCGCATGCAGAAACAGCTCGAGCTTCTACCAAAATGGCTAGCAGACTGGAGGATAGCGGTCAACGTCAGTAAAACAACCGCGCTTCAAACCACGGCCAGAAGAACACCACACCAACTTAAGCTCCTGGGGCAACCCATTGAATGGAGCAATGAGGCCACATACTTAGGAGTGATAGTTGACCGCTCACTCCACATGGTGAAGCACATTGACAAGGTCACGACGGAGGGGAGACGCGCACGCGCGGGCCTCTATTCCCATACTAAATCCAACATACCTATCAACATTAAAGCCAACATCTACAAACTATATGTAAGGCCGATTCTATCCTACGCAGCTCCAGCTTGGTACGCCTTCTGCTCCCAGAAGCAGCGCCGACGTCTAGACACGGTGCAAAGCCAAACTCTCCGCATCGCCACCGGAGCGGGCAGATATGTCCGTAACGACGGCATCGCGCGCAACCTCAAAGTCGCGCAGCTTGATGACGTCATAGCCAGCATCGCCAGGAAGATGTTCGATCGTGCGGACCACGGCGCTCACACCCACCTGCAAAATATAGCGCCCTCAGACAACACCATACGGAGCAAAAAAGCAGTGCCTCGCAGCGTGCTTGCGCCCCGCCCACCCCTCCTTCCCCCACCTCCTGCTCCTCCCTCTACAACCCACCAATTACCCACTACAACAACCCCGCAACCTGACTGTGTAAGTCGCGGCTCGCTCGCTGGCGCTACCTGGGCCTCCCCTCCTGGGGTCTCACCCGGTATGCAGACCGCGCCGAGAGCCGCGCATCAGTTCCCCCCCCCCCCCCTCCCGCGCAACGCGAGAGTGACAATGAGGCGGTTGTAACACAATTCCTCATATAAGCGACTTTCGTCGCCACCTTAAACTTATTAATCTGTTACAGATTTTACAATGACCACGGGGTAGTCACCCCGTGAGAAGATGCCCGGGTAGGAGCAACAGCTCAAACCCGCACCTGCTCGCAGCAGAAGAATGCCCGAGACATTAATCATTTATGAATTACTTAATTTACGTTATAGGTGCTATTATACAGATAAACGAATCGTTTCGTCGTGAACATTTCTCCCGCCGTCGCCTTGCGATCTTACTGGTAGCACGACGATCTTCTTGGTGGGCCTTCGCAGAACGTGTCCCTTGCTGGTGGTGACGTCCACTACTCGAACAACTCCGTCCTTGCCGGGATAGGTCTTCGTAACTCGTCCGCGCGGCCAGGTGTTGCGAGGTAGGTTCGAGTCGCATATGATGACTACGTCTCCGATGACAGGAGGGGTGCCGACGTTGGAGGGCTCCTGCCGGTTTTGCAGTAGCGGTAGGTACTCTCGCACCCAGCGGCGCCAGAAGGTGTCGGCGAGCTGTTGGGCGCGTCTCCACTGATGACGCGCAGTTAGATCGGACTCGTTGAAGGCGCCGGGGGCCGGAGTATGACAGTCGGGCCCAATCAGGATCATGTTGGGTGTGAGCGCAGGTGGGTCGTCCGGGCCCACCGCCACGTGGGTGAGTGGACGGGAGTTCACGGTCGCTTCGGCTTCGGCGAGCAGTGTCTGCAGGGTCTCGTCGCTGGGGCGCTGTTCGTGCAGAGTGGCGCGCAGGGCTTCCTTGACGGTGCGCACCATACGCTCCCATGCCCCGGCCATGAAAGGAGCGGTCGGGGGCAGGAAACGCCAGTTGATGTGTCGTGCAGCGGCGGCCTCCTTCATCGCCGCGGAGAGCTCCCGGTCGGCGCCTCTGAATGCGGTGCCTCTATTCCCATACTAAATCCAACATACCTATCAACATTAAAGCCAACATCTACAAACTATATGTAAGGCCGATTCTATCCTACGCAGCTCCAGCTTGGTACGCCTTCTGCTCCCAGAAGCAGCGCCGACGTCTAGACACGGTGCAAAGCCAAACTCTCCGCATCGCCACCGGAGCGGGCAGATATGTCCGTAACGACGTCATCGCGCGCAACCTCAAAGTCGCGCAGCTTGATGACGTCATAGCCAGCATCGCCAGGAAGATGTTCGATCGTGCGGACCACGGCGCTCACACCCACCTGCAAAATATAGCGCCCTCAGACAACACCATACGGAGCAAAAAAGCAGTGCCTCGCAGCGTGCTTGCGCCCCGCCCACCCCTCCTTCCCCCACCTCCTGCTCCTCCCTCTACAACCCACCAATTACCCACTACAACAACCCCGCAACCTGACTGTGTAAGTCGCGGCTCGCTCGCTGGCGCTACCTGGGCCTCCCCTCCTGGGGTCTCACCCGGTATGCAGACCGCGCCGTGAGCCGCGCACCAGTCCCCCCGCGCAAACGCGAGAGTGACAAAGAGGCTGTTGTAAGACAAACCTCATACAAGCGACTTTCGTCGCCACTTTAAACCATCTTGAATCTGTTACAGATCGCACAGTCACCACGGAGTAGTCACCCCGTGAGAAGATGCCCGGGTAGGAGCAACAGCTCAAACCCGTACCTGCTCAGCAGCAGAAGAATTCCCGAGAGCGGCGCCACTCGCTTCCCGCTCTCCCTATGATGAATATTGTATGTTATTATAGTAAGTATAAATAATATCAACTAGAAAATAAGTCGTAGTCATAAGAAAATATGTAAATAATGTCATAAATAAAGGCGAAAGCACTTGCGGGGGTGAGGTTCAGAGGCCCAAAATGGGTTGCCCCACCTTGGACGGGTCACCCGGAAATATTGAATAAAAGACGGGCTCAAATCAATGCAAAATCACTTCCGACCAAGCTTCCGATCCAGCATTCGAACAAGCAAGAGCCAGCCAAAGAAGAAACCTGAAGCCTCTGAACCTCACTGCAAGCTTTAGAAGAACAGCGACTTTTCCTTGCCGAAGCTACCCTGCTGACGTCACCATCCCTAAGGCACCATCCGACGTTACCATCGTTCGTCACCACCCGAGTTATACAGTCCACCCTAGTGGGGCCTATGCCCCACAGCATACAAACATTTGCCCCTTCCGGGATTTGAACCCGAGACAGTCTGTGTGAAAGGCTGGATCACTACCATTGCACCAAACGGTCGTCAATATATGTATATAACTATATTTATAATTATAGGAATATATTTGTGCACATTTAAATATATTGGCAGTTATATTTCTATAAGTATATATATATATATATATATATATATATTCCTATAATTATAAGTATATAATTTTATATATCACTACATAGTATAAAACAAAGTCGCTTTCTCTGTCCCTATATCCCTATGTATGCTTAAATCTTTAAAATTACGCAACGGATTTTGATGTGGTTTTAATAGATAGAGTTATTCAAGAGGAAGGTTTATATGTATAATACATGCATAATATACACTCGCGAGCAACCAAATCGACTCAAGCCCTAACTCTGAGTATAGACTCTGTTTTCAAGAAAGTTATAGGAGATATTTTTAAAAACTATATATCATCTGAAAGCTCCAAACTGCAGCTTTAATAAGATATCACCATTATCAATATCCGTTCATTATCTTTGTAATTAATGATATCTAAACATAAATACAGGAAAAACAGGAATTTGTGAGAAGATGTTGTGGTTGGGTATTTTAGAAATAAAAGAAAATTGATTAAGAAAATACATAACAATTTAATAAATCAATACTTGGTATTCCCCCCCCCTAGCCCTAATCACCGCTTGAAGTCGATTCTTCATTGATCTGATCAACTTTTTGACGTCCTCTTGAGGTATGTTAACCCACTCTTCCAACAATGCTGCCTTCAACTCTTCCACCGTCGAAGGGGCTTGATTTCTGGCTCGTACTCTTCGTTTTAACTGGTCCCATAAATGCTCGATCGGATTTAAGTCTGGACTGAGCGCAGGCCAGTCCATTGTACGCATCTGGACTTCATCTAAAACTGCTGGGTAATGCGCGCTGTATGACAACGAGCATTGTCGTGCATTAAGACGAAGTCCTCGCCGACAAATCCTTCATAGGAACAACGTGTTCCAGGAGAATATCGGTGATGTACCGATCAGCTGTAAGCCCGCCTCCTCGGCCTCCACCAGGCACGAAAACGAGCTCCGTCTTTCCCTCTAAAGAGATGCCGGCCCACATCATACAGGAACCACCGCCATATGCTACTGTTTCAGCGAAACAGCATTGGGCAAATCGTTCGCCCGGACGCCTGTAGACTCGGCCTCTTCTGTCGTTGCCATGCAGACACATTCTGCACTCGTCAGTAAAGAGAACCGACTGCCATTGGGCAATGGTCCAATTGACATGCTCTCGAGCAAACTGAAGACGCGCTTGTCGGTGGGCTGCAGTCAATTTGGGCCCCGTCGCAGCCCTTTTTGGAGTGAGATTGGCTGCTCTCAGTCGTCTTCTTATTGTCCACTCGCTTACAGCTACACCACGAACGTGCCTGAGTTCTTGTTGAACATCAACACTCGTCAGATGCCGATTGCGCAGCGATGTTGAGACAATGAAACGGTCGTCTCTGTCAGAAGTACACCGGTGGCGGCTGGTTCTTGGTCTTCGATTGAAGGCACCGGTCTCTCGAAATCGTCTGTAGACCCGGGACACAGCAGACTGGCTCAAGCGAAGCTGGGCAGCGACTACTCGCTGGCTAAGTCCTTGTTCCAACAAGGCAACAACTTGAGCGGCTTCTTCAGGTGTGGTATCCATGGTAACGTGGAAAAAATGATTGCAATTCTCGGAGATGTGTACATGTCAACTTGTGATAAGCGACTGATAAGGTGTGCCGGTTGCGAGAGCTTTTATAGGGGTGGCAGTTAGCGCAAGTCGCGGATAGCGTAATGAGCAAAACGACTCATAGTGCTATTGGTGTAAAAATGAATGCGTTAGATTTAAAAAAAAAAACAATATTAGTGTTTTATGAAAGCTTGTATATTGAGCTTTCTAATGACAGTCTTTTTTTATAAATACCTTGTATACTTTACGTAAAAACAAAGTTTGTAAGCAGAATGAGGGCTTGAGTCGATTTGGTTGCTCGCGAGTGTAGTAGAGATAATAATATAGGAGAGCATTGCATCCGCGCGAAGCCGGGGCGGGTCGCTAGTATACTTATATATGCATAAATAAAGTATATAAATATAATACATATGTGTTCACGACGAAACGATTCGTTTATCTGTATAATAGCACCTATAACGTAAATTAAGTAATTCATAAATGATTAATGTGAAGTTCTGAAAATAGTGTAGTTCAAAACGCATGTTCGCAGATAGCAGGACTTGCTCCTTATAGGTGCGCCAATAGGACGATCGCATTTCTTCCTTTCGTCAAGTGTGTTTTACGAGATTAAGAATAGTTTATTTTAGTTACGTAATAATGTTTAGATTGTAGTATATTTCTCTAGTTCAGCGTTTCCCAAAAGGTGTTCCGCGGAACCCTGGGTTCCGTAGAAGCATCACAAGGGTTCTGCGTCCCGTCCGGAATTAACGCGTAATCTTTGTAATGCTTTTTACGTATGTAAAGACATTAAATCATATGTTTGTATATAAGTGAAATTAATTATTGCTTGCGCGTATTTATAGGTATATATTATGATTTATGAAGGTACGTATGTTTTTAACAAACAGAACAATGCGCACGGGAGCTCGATCGAGCACGGGAGCTCGATCGAGCACGCTTGCCTCCTCCATCCCGCCACCCGCGACTCGTATCGCCTGCCGGCGCCGCGCCGCGCCGCTCAGTTGAGTGTATGACTGTGACAAAAGAAAACGTACGTGTTCTCGACTCTCGATCTCTTTTAATTCTCGTAAACTGACAAAGGTGATATTCCAGTGATATTGTTATTCCTGTTCTTTAAATCTTATACTTACGATATCCGTTTTATTTAGGTAAGTGTTTTTTTTATTTGTTACCAATTGCAGATAGTGCCAAAACAAATAAAATCGATTTATTCATATTCATGTTATTTTTTATTTCAGCCTTTATTAAAAATGGATAACTGGCTCAAAACCGGGACTGTAATGTCCAAAATATGCATCGTTGACGCTTGGGTGTTCTATTCTAGCCTTTTTAACAGCAAATGCCATCTAATTTTGAAAAATGCCATTAAAAAGGGGGTCAAATTCCAGACTGTGCCAAAGAAAGATTTGGGGAGGGACTGTTCTTTTTAGCCAACAACAAACTGCAGCTTGCGGTCATATTACGATACTAATGTTTTTCTTATTTAATTCCAGGATATCGTAAATTCTGAAGGATATTGTCCTGAGCAGGATAGACAAAACACATCAACGACCAAAAGGGCTGGGCAATCTCAGGACAAAACTACTTCAAATAAGAGAAAATATGACGAACCCTATTTGTCCTTCGGATTTATTTCTGTAGGAATGCTTGAGAATCCGGATGGTCAATTCGTTATCTGCAACAAAATCATATGTAATAGCTCTCTGGCACCTGCGAAGCTAAAACGACATCTTAATACCAACCATCTGCAATTAAAAGACAAAAGTTTAGACTTTTTCACACTGGTTTTATGTGCATCTTTGTATCTTTTGAAAAAGACAAAAGTTTAGACTTTTTCAAAAGATACAAAGATGCACATAAAACCAGTGTGGCTGCTTTACACGAATATGTTAAAACTGATAACGAAAATGCCACAGTAGCAACATTCCTGCTAAGTTACAGGATTGCGCGTGCTGGCAAACCACATACGATTGCAGAGACTTTAATAAAACCCTGTATGACAGAAATTGCCAAGTGTGTACAGAGTTCCAAAGCCAAGAGTTCCAATAACGTCATATCTGATCGAATCCATAAAATATCTGACCACATTGAGAATGAATTGATTTGTAGATTGAAAAGTAGTGAGATGTTTGCAATGCAACTTGACGAAAGCACAGATGTCACTGGACTATCAATACTGCTTGTTTTCGTAAGATACCCCTTCGGAGGATCTATTGAAGAAGATTTGTTTATTTGTGCTCCTTTGGAGACCAATACCTCTGGAGAAGAAATTTTTAAAGTCATTGATAATTACACGAATGTACATAACATTCATTGGAACAAATGTATCGATGTATGTAGCGATGGAGCTGCCGTTTTGAGTGGCAAAATGAAAGGTACTGTAACAAGAATTGAGAATGTTGGACCTAAATGCAGTAGCAGTCACTGCGTTTAACATCGACATGCTCTTGTCGTTAAAAAAATTCCACACGAGGTGAAGAATGTTCTCGATCAAGCCGTAAAAATTGTGAATTACGTTAAATCACGTCCGCTCTAATCGAGACTTTTTAAAAAAGTGTGTGAAGATATAGGGAGTCAGCATCAGTCACTTCTTCTTCACACGGAAGTAAGATGGCTTTCCAAAGTATTATCATGATTGTTTAAATTGCGCAACGAACTAATGGTATTTTTTTCCAAAGAATCGCTTTCTCCATCTTTGAGTGGTCTTGTGCAACTATTGCGAGACGAGTAATGCCTAATGAAACTAGCGTATTTGGCAGACATATTTGATAAACTGAATGTAATTTGCAAGTCATTGCAAGGAAGAAACACAAACACTTTTACAGTAAACGACAAAATCTCTTCTCTTAGAAAGAAACTTGACTTCTGGATAGAATGTGTTGAACAAAAATAGTACCAATGTTTTATTTATTTATTTATTTATTTATTTATTTATTTATTATTAGGAAAGCTTACATGTGATCTAGTACTAAATTTAAATAACTATTATAGTGAGTTAATAACAAGCTCTCACAAGTAAGTAAACATAATGTATAAACTACTTATAATCGATAACAATTCTGAAAGATGAAGTGAAAGAATAAAATAATAAAACAAAACATAGTTTGAAGGCCACATTCAATAAATCACTCATTAAAAGTAGCGTTAACAAAACTCATAAAAAATAAGCGCTTGCGATTGTTTGTTTAATGGACGCTATACTAGTGGTAAATAAGTCAAAGTCGTACTCAGAGCTAAATTTATTAAACAGTCTACAGCCACGTGTAAGAAACATATTAGTCCTGTAATTGGTTCGCGCATGCGGAACGTGAAGTAACGGGCGCTGCCTAATTTTCAAATTATTGATACGAAGACCAATCATGCTTAACAAGTCAGGACAGTCTATCATTCCATTAACGATTTTTAATAGATAGCATATATCACTAATATTGCGACGTAAAACTAGTGGCAAGAAATGATACCTTCTGCAGCGATGTTCATAGCCAGTGGAATATTGTTTGGCTTTAAAGTCCAGAAAACGCAGGAACCTTTTTTGTACATTTTCCAGCCTTGATATGTACACTTGATATTGGGGATTCCAGACTTCACTCGCGTATTCAAGGTGACTGCGTACAAAGGCGCAGTATAATATTTTAATCACTTTGAGTGATTTTAAGTCAGTAGATATCCTCATTATGAATCCTAACGCTTTAGATGCTTTGGTTACAATGTGGTCAATATGCAAATCAAACAGCAGTTTACTATCGTGTATGACACCTACATCTTTAATATTACTTACCCTAGCCAAATTAATACCCAACAACCGGTAACTACATATCAACATATCAGGTTTACGAGTAAATGACTGAATGTAGCATTTAGATACATTTAGCTCAAGCTTATTCAGTTTACAATAGGCCTCGAATCCATCCAAGTCAGCCTGAAGCTCTTGACTGTCGGCCGAGTCTCGTATTTCCTTCAATATCTTCATGTCGTCAGCAAATAATAGTATACGTGTGTGTAGGAAACATTTGTCTATATCCATAATAAATAAAACAAATAATAATGGGCCTAAAATAGATCCTTGGGGGATTCCTGAAGGGATATGAGTCCATCCCGACATATAGCCTAGAAGTACCACAGCCTGACTTCGATTGTCAATATATGAAGCGAACCAACGCAATAAGTCACCGTGTATCCCTGCCGCATTAAGCTTTTTCAGTAATATAGAGTGATCCACACGGTCAAAGCATTTTTTATAGTCGGTGTAAATAACATCAACCTGTGCACCACTCTCCATACCACGGGTGATAATTTCATTGGCAATAATTAAATTGGATACTGTTGACCGTTTTTCAAGAAATCCATGCTGTACATTATTGAATGATGGGCTTAGAGCTTTGTATACTTCATGATGGATTATTTTTTCAAATATCTTTGCAAAAAGACACAGCTTAGAGATGGGACGGTAATTTTCAATATTGTTTTTATTGCCTTTTTTCAAAATTGGGGTAATAAATGCTGCTTTCCAGATTTTAGGAACAATTCCTACATTTAAAGATTGCTTAAATAATATGCATAAAGGCGATACTAAGCTAGATGCACAATTTACAATAAATACAGGTGGAATGCCGTCTGGACCACCAGATTTCGACAAGTCAAGAGACTTGAGGTGTATGAGCACCTGTTTCGGATCAATCTCAACATTCCCCACACTACAGGCGCTAGATATATCCGAGGTGCCTCCGAGAGTTTGACCAGACAAATTATTTGCCACAAAAGTAGAGTGGAAATATTGGGAAAATAGATTACTAATGCCAGCCCCAGTATTTGCATAAGTGCCACCATAATACATCACGCTGGGGAAGGCATGCGTCACCTTCTTACTCTTAACATAGCTCCAAAATGCCTTCGGATCCTTGATAATTGACGACTCAATCCGTTGTATGTAATTGTTGAAACAAACATTTTCAAGATTTGTTACTCTGTCACGTAATAAAGAAAAAGTCCGATAATCTGATAAGTTACCATATAGTTTAAACCTAGAATGATACTTAGCTTTCTCTTTAATAGCTTTAATAAGAGATGAGCTATACCATAGAGGGTATGAGTTATTCCTTACCACTTTTTGAGGTACGTGCAGATCCCGAATCTGATATAGTTTGTTATAAAATCTTTCCACCATTACATCAATTGAGCCTTGTCCTAGGTGATCACTCCAGTTAATACCCTCAAGTTCAGTTCTTACAGCAGAATAATCAGTCTGATGGTATCTGAAATTCATCGAGCTTGTATCCTCAAGAGAGTGAAGCTCAATAAAGTCTGCTGTAATTAATAACGCCCTATGATGTGAGTCTTCAGGGACAAGTGGTAAATCGCATGAAGCGATAGTTAGCTCACTATTAGAAAAAACTAAGTCTAGGATTCTCCCAATGGAGTTACGTTCACTATTATACTGATTTAAGTTACATATATTTATAACATCTAGGAAGTCAGTTACATACCCACTAGAATAGTTTATAGGCAACATGACGTTTGCATCTCCTGAGTGAGCCCAATCCACATCGTCTTTGAAATTGAAATCCCCGAGAACAATGAATTTATCAAGTGGATGGGACAATATTGTATTACTCAGCTTATCACAGAAGTTTTCAAGTTGTAGCTTGTATGGATTACCTCCCTGTTCTTTACATAAATAAAGACAACAAATATGCATTTTATAGGAATGGACCGCCTTTTTACATTTAATTGATACTGTAATCCAAATATCCTCTGCAGAACTACTCCATTCGGACTTATGCTCCACAGCTAAGTCATTTCTAATGGCCAAAAGAACCCCTCCGCCCATTCTTTGGCTTAAGCGAGAATAATCGCGATCACGTCTCCATACGAGATACTTATTATTAAATAATTCACTATCCAGTATACTGTCTAATAACCACGTTTCAGTTATACAAATTATATCATAAGTATTTAGGTTTACGTTTCTATAAAACATACTAGTCTTCGTACGCAGTCCCCTAGCGTTCTGGTAATATAACTTCAAAGCCAACATTTTTGAAACGAAAAACCGCTGCATAATAGCAAGAATAAGTGCAAATAAACATGCCGAGTATAAATAAAACTGATATGTAATAATAAGTGATCAATAGCATGATTTATATTTATAATTATATTAAAATTGAAATGAATAAGACCTATACGTCTTACAATTGCATGGAATAAGTAACCGTACGGGTAGATATAAAACTTATTAATACAATGCGAACGATAGACCATCAACAAGATAACAAAATAATGTAGACACTGTAAGACACAGTTAAGATAGTTTCGCAATAATCGAAACACGCCAATATAAAAACTAAAGTTGACTACAAAAGAGTCATTAGTAAACGACTGCACTGTTAATACGTACGCAAGTGACTGCAGACTGCATACGATATTCAACCCAACCGCACACAAATTACAGCAGCTTATCAAATGAACAATGGTGAAAATGAATTTATAATAACTAGCAAGCATCAATAGATGACACAATTCGCACTGTTGGAAACGCAAATCTGCACTGTACTTTACGATGGCTTTCAAACTTTGCATTATCATTATCAATATGAAAAAAAATTATTTACAGGAAAAACAAAATGAGTGTAAATTATTAAATTGTTTACAATAGGCCAATTTGTTTAAACTATTTTCGCATGGTCCTTTAGTGATTTCACTTGAATAACTGGGGACGTATCCGACTTTCTCACATATATTTTTGCGTGTTTTACCCAAGTATAGGCAAAACCCTTCTCTAATGTAAGTTTCTTGGTCCTCGTAAGAAGATCCTTATTTTGGGGAGTTAAATGGTCATTCACAAATACTCGACCACTACTCATTTGCCCCTTAAATCCTAAATCAGCTGCCGTCAACTTGGATGCTTTGATTCTCTCCCTCACCGCTGCTATGAAATCTTCTTTGGCATAACGGTTGATAAAAGCTACAATTATAGATTTTGGTTGGGTAGTGTCCTTGGTAGGAATTCGGGTTACAAAATTCAGTTGTGATTTGGTGATATGATAGCTTGCTTTGGAACCAATTGAACATACGATATCAAATAGATTTTCTTTTTGGGTCTGGGGTATACCCTTGATCTCTGCATTATTCATGCGTGCCCATTGCTCCTTTTCATTAGCTTGATCTAAGATTTGATCAAATTTAGTTTGCAAGCTTTTCATTTGCTCCTCGGCATTTTCAACCTCCGATAGACGAATCTCAAGTCTCTCAAATCTATCATTGAATTCCCTCATAGAGGTAGTGATTTCTGCAACCTGCGATTTCATCTCTGTAATTTCAACACGAATCGCCTTGATCTCTTTAGCTAATGGTACCAATGGAGCCAATTGGGCGGCCAGTGCCTTGATTTCTGCCAATAACTCACAGTTGCTGGGTGGCTGTGGTGAGTGAGGATTAAGTTGCTTACATTTCTGACACTTCCAAGCCAGTTTTCTCTCGTTCCCAAGCCTCCTATAACCAGCCTCAGTCATGCCTGCACATTGGTAGTGCAACATTTGTTTACACATAGAGCAGTGCACCCCTTCAGCAAGATCATCTCCACACAGCCCGCACGAAAAACTCATTGCGAAAAGTTTGAGAAGCACTGAATTTACGATTACAAGTAAATATGGTCAGTTGACACGGTCGTTCACAACGTCATGCGAACGGAGACTGAGACTTTACTCTTTTAAACGAGGTTTTGGAAAAAAATGAGTTGCAAGTAACCTCAGATATTGAAAAATGCATTTACGAACATTTGATGGCCCTCAAAAAATCTCTGGAAGTGTATTTTCCTGAACATACCCTGCAGGACATTGAGTGGGTAAAAAATCTATTCCTAGTTCGCAGGAAACCGTCGACTCTTACAGCAACAGAGTACGAGGCTTTGATAGATTTCAAATGTTCTTCTTCCTTACAGCAAAAGTTCAATTCAGAAAAACTAATCTGGATGAGCTTTGGATTGGACTTAAAAACGAATATCCAGAAATCGTCGAGAAGGTCACAGTTTTGTTGCCGTTTGTGACCACTTACCGGTGTGAAACTGGTTTTTGGGCTTACGCTGACATAAAAAACAGCTCCAGATCTTCGTATTCACCTGTTTGACATAAAGCCTGATTTCAATGCTATTTTAACAAAAAATGTAAAAAGATATCACTCTTCACATTAAAGTAAGTTTTACACAAAACTTTTGATCTTTCTTTTCAAGGTAAACATGAAAGTATTTAAACCACAAGTTTATCTTTTTCATCAAAAAATAGGGTTCCGCCTAGAAAAGCATGATCAATAAGGGTTCCAGGGCGAAAAAAAATTAGGAACCGCTGCTCTAGTTAACCTTTATTAATAAAAATATGATGAATGGCCTACTTATTAACCTGAAATACATAGAAACATCCCGCTCACCTTCCGCTATGCGACTGCGGACGACAGAGGCGAGCGGGGCAGTTTATATATGACCGAGGCGGGAGGCGAGGTAGAATAAAAGAGCGCCCGCGCCGAGAGCGGCGCCACTCGCTTCCCGCTCTCCCTATGATGAATATTGTATGTTATTATAGTAAGTATAAATAATATTAACTAGAAAATAAGTCGTAGTCATAAGAAAAAGTGTAAATAATGACATAAATAAAGGCGAAAGCACTTGCGGGGGTGAGGTTCGGAGGCCCAAAATGGGTTGCCCCACCTTGGATGGGTCACCCGAAAATATCGAATAAAAGATGGGCACAAATCAATGCCGTCGTCCGGAGTGGTGCGCGACTGTATATATAGAGCGGAATACGGGTTTCGTTGAGCGACGAACGTCACGAAGCTTCGCGCCGAGTGCACGTACCGTTATTTTTTCTGCGCTCACCTAGTGTGCGCTTATTTCTTTCGTTCATTCTGTGTCGCAACTGCGCCCCCGTGGTGCGCCCGCGACGCGCTTAATTTAATTTAAAGTCGCGACCGCGAACCCGCGATCGTCCGCGTCGCCGTACGATTTCGGCACGTACTACGTTATAGTAACGTAACACCGAACGCCGTTTTCACGGCGCAAGGCGCTCTACGTTAATATAACCCGCGTTTGGGCTAGCGGATACCTCGCGGTGGTAACGAAGCTAGCCGAGCTCGGACCCGGTGTGCTCCCCTAGGCCCCTCAGGCTTAGGGAAAAACCGGAGGTCCGTGACCCATTGCACTTGGGCCGTGTCCCAAGGGTCTAAGACAGGCGCGTATCAAGTTAGAGATACCTGCCACTCTCCCCTTCCCCCTCCCGCCCCCCTGCCTTTCCCGGCAGGGAGGTTCGTTAGGTGTAGCTAGGCTCAGTGGTTATTTTGAGGCGTTTGGATCGCCTACGTACTCTTCCGCAATGGCCGCCCTTGCGGAAGCTTTCGCAGAACTTGCCCGTTCCAACGGGCTCGTGGTCACCCCTGCCTTTAAGGCAACTATCGAGGTCGCGCTTACCGCGCTCAAGCCGGACTCACCGGCGTCCCCTTCGCCCCCCGCACCGCCGCGTACGTCAGCGTTCGCGTCCGCGTCCGCGTCCCGGGCCCTCCCCATGGAATTTGACTTCCATGACGCACGTTCAGTGAAGCGTACCGCGTCCCAAATCCTGTCGGACAACGAGTCCGACTCCACTCTCGTCTCGGCTTCCGATGACGAATTCATCTCGGCCGAAAGCCGCAACAAGCGTCGTCGCAACAGACGACTCAATACTGCTTCACCGACGCAGTCGGTAAAGCAGTCTTTAACGGTCAGTCAACCGACCCCCTCTCCCCAGGCCCCGCGTGCCTCCGCCCCCGCGACCCAGCCGTCGCGCGCGTCCGGCTCCGCGTCCCCTGTCCCCCGCGCGTCTCAGCCCGCGCCCCCGCCCGCAGTGGCCTCCACTTCGGGCACCCAAAAGGCGCCGAAGCAGCACTCTCGCTGCTCGCCCGTCCCTTCTGGGCCTAAGCTGCCCGTCCCAATATTCCTTAGGGACAAGTCCCTCTGGACTCCCTTATCGAAAACTTGCGCCGACAAAGGATGGCGCTATACCCGTGCCACCAACACAGTGTCGGGCATTAAAATCACGATGCAAGACATTGCATCGTTTCAATCGACAACGTAGCCGACGACGCAACCAGAGCGACACCTAGCGACTTCGACCCGCACCATGGATGGTACCACGGCCCCCGGTTCCTGTATCAACCCGAAACAACCTGGCCCGTGGAGAGTAAAATAGCGAGCGAAGCGACCGGTGAAGAAAAAGAAAAGTGCAACACACTACAACCGCGCTCCTAAGTGGACACGTCTCTTGCGAGCGACCGCGCGAGTGCTACAGTTCTTTGACCTCTGTCGTCCAAAGAAGCAAACAGTGGCAGCAACACGCAGAAATCGAACAAGAGCCGCTGAAACACAAGACGCAGTTTGGAAAAAATCGAACCCGAGACCCCGCAAGCCCGAAGATTTAACCACTCCACCTGCGCGTCACAACGACTTCATATTGTTAGAAGCGCGATATTTACTCGCAGCGGAGAAATCGTGGATACGCGCCGTTCAAGAAGACAGCTATAGTAAAGAGATAGAATAGTCCAGTCATTTCGTCCGAAAAAAAGGCAAATAAAAGAAAATGAATTTGCGCTTCTAATTTTTTAATATGTTGTAGGGGATACCTAGAAAAGCTTAACTTGAGATTGTCGACCAAGCTTTCCTAGGAGCTTTCGCCGCCATCTTGGAAAACGCTTAAAATTTGTTTTTCGGCAATAACTCGGCTATCCGATGAGATTTCGAAAATTTTTGTAGGACACTTTTTGTAGCTTTCTTTGTGCTCTACAATAACGCCCGAACCATTTTTAGCGTATCATGCATCGTTATCGAGATATCGATCGATGAAGTCAAAAATTTAGGACACAATTTTTGTTTTTTGCTTTTTTTTTCTTTGGGTCTCAATAAATATGAAAAATTGTGGAATTCAAACTTATAGAGCATATTCAGACCTACAATTTCCTTCTTGGATTTTTTTATGTTGGACAAAAATTACGATCTCCAGCGCGCCGCAAAGTCGGTGAATCCACGCTCAGCGTCGAGCGCGCTCAAGTTAGTATATCGTATCGTGTTGAGTTTTTGCTGTGCGTAGTGTAAATCGAGGGTTCCGATATTCTGGGCCAAAATTTCGATATCTAGTTGGCTGTAAACTCGTTATAACGGAGTGCCCGCATTGAGCGTCCGTTGGAGTTGGAGTGGTCAGGTATAAAGGGACCCTTTTGTTAGGGTCTACGTGTTGAAACGTGTTCTTCTTTTCGTAGCATCTCGGTTAGTTGCCTCGAGCCTTTCGAAGTGAGCACACGTGTTTCAACAATTTTGTGACCATGGGAGACTGTTTTATTTGTAAAAAAGCGTTAATCGACGACATTTATGTTGCTAAAAAAAGAGCTGTTCGAACTCTCTTGACGGTGAGTGAGAAAAGAGGACATGTGGACCATCAACGCATGCTAGAAAGTGTCGAATCTGTGAGTGTGCATAGGGCGTGTTACAAGAATTATGCGAACGAAAGACTCGCGTCGTTTGTCGCTCGTCGAACAAAATCAGTCTCGGAAGAACAGGAACCTGAACCGGAACCCGAACAGCAACAGCAGCTCGAAGACCGTTTCGATTTTAAAAATAAATGTTTGTTTTGTGGAGTACCGTTTTCCGATCAAACAAAAACACCAATGCATCGACGACACGCAATTCGAACGGTTCGAGAAAAGTCTATGAAAGATAACGTCCTAAAATATCTGCTCGGACGTAACGATGAATTTGCCGCTTCTAACGTCAAACGTGTCTGCTCGGTACCTGATCTCATCGCCGTAGAAGCTCGCTACCATCGCTAATGCATGCATCGTGTGTACAACCCGCTACCTGAGGAGGGTGCGAAAAGAGGACGACCGACGAGTAACAAAGTCGACGAGGCAATGGAGGGGATTTACTCATTTCTAAAAGAAAATTCCGACGAATGCCAGTTTTCGATGACTGAATTAATGAGTCACGTAAATGGAAATTTTATTCCGCACATCAAAACGGTTAAAGCACATTTAGAAGCGAAATATGGCGAGGACATTCTAATTATCGAGAAACAAAAGCGAAATTGTGTCGTTTGTTTCCGAAACACCGGATTTAAAATTCTTGCGGATAAATGGTACCAGGAAAAGAAGCAGAACTCTCACGAGGAACGACTCCGAGTTATTCGCGAAGCTGCTGCTATAATTCGAGAGGACATAAGAGGCGTCGTTTACGACCAACAAAATTATCCTCCCTCGGATGAATTTGTACGGGATGTCGAAGCCGCTGTTCCGGAATCTCTACAAGTTTTTCTTTCAACAGCAATAATGAAAGATAAACGTGGCGCACTGGACTCGTGGAAAAAAAAGTGCACATCGATTGCTGACGCAATAATTACGGCTGTGCGTCCTCGTTCTTTTTTCTCTCCGCTGCAGATCGGTGTTGGAACTTATCTGTATAAGAAATTCGGTTCCAAGAGCCTCATCAACATTTTATCGGCAATGGGGTTCAGTGCACCGTATCGAGAAGTGACGATTTTCGAGAATTCGTGCATTCATCGACCTGAAAGTGAAATCCTGGAAAATTCATTCAGTCAATTCGTATTTGATAATGCGGATTTCAACATAAACACTCTCGACGGCCGTGGAACGTTTCATGCGATGGGGGGAATTCATTGTGTGACTCCTTTCACGGCTATTGAGCGCGAGAGAGAAATTCCGCGTATTGTCGAAATTAAATCGGCCTCAGAGATTGCACAATTGGGCATGGCATTAGAGCAATTCCTTATCGCCCTATATGGTGGTGATAAGCACGAGAAGTCCATAAATATTTTGCGATTCCATCGCTTCGCAAAATCAATGACAGCGAATAAAGTGAATCACCTCTCACTACTCCCGCCAACCAAAAGCGCTGTGCGTCAACACATTTTCCGGACGTATCTCCAAGTTCAAACCTGGCTCGGATTTTTCAAGGATCCACAAGGATGGGGTTGGCGACAGACCAATCGAGGGCTCGAACCAATCACCAGCACCGCCGAACCCGCTCCGCCTGAACTATTAAAGCTCATTTCCTGTAAGTGTAAAGGAAATTGTGAGGCCGCCTGTGGGTGCAGAAAAGCGGGAATCAGTTGCTCCGTTATTTGCATGCACTGCAGTGGGCAAACATGCAGTAACGTCGCCAGAGTCGACATTTTGCTTGACGACGACGACGACGATGTCTGTAACGATGATGATGACGATGCTCTCATCGAATCAGCATCATTTCCAACGTTTCAACAGACACAACAACTCGAAGAGTTTACGGAGGACGAAGATCTTCAGCCTGGACCATCCAAGCGAAAAAAGACATGAAAAAAGTCCATCGTTCGTGTCTCGAGTGCAGAAAAAAATATTTTTCTTTCCGTTTATTTTGTTTTGTTTATTTTCGTATTGTAAAAAAATATTTTTTTTTACTGCACAAACAAATTATTTGTTTAATAAATTACTATTGTGTGATCCTTAATTTGTTGCTCTATGTACTTATTTTTTATCCCATCAATTTCCTGAACAATTTCCCATTCGATTCGACATCCAGACACAACCGAGCGTGCAGCTCGCTCGACGCTGAGTGTGGATTCACCGACTTTGCGGCGCGCTGAAGATCGTAATTTTTGTCCAACATAAAAAAATCCAAGAAGGAAATTGTAGGTCTGAATATGCTCTACAAGTTTGAATTCCACAATTTTTCATATTTATTAAGACCCAAAGAAAAAAAAAGCAAAAAACAAAAATTGTGTCCTAAATTTTTGACTTCATCGATCGATATCTCGATAACGATGCATGATACGCTAAAAATGGTTCGGGCGTTATTGTAGAGCACAAAGAAAGCTACAAAAAGTGTCCTACAAAAATTTTCGAAATCTCATCGGATAGCCGAGTTATTGCCGAGAAACAAATTTTACCCCAGCGGAAAAAGCTCCTAGGAAAGCTTGGTCGACAATCTCAAGTTAAGCTTTTCTAGGTATCCCCTACAACATATTAAAAAATTAGAAGCGCAAATTCATTTTCTTTTTTGAATGTACGTAATGACTGGACTAGAACGCCTACGACGCAAGCAAGAACCCGACAGGAGCGACCGACTCGCCGCGCTAAGTGTATATATCGACGAAGACGATATAATACGACTTCGCAGCAGAATAGCGGAGGCCAGCGACGTCGAGGAAGAAACCGTCCGCCCGGCGGTACTGCACGGAAAACATAGCTATACGAAGTTATATATAGCCCATATACACGAAAAGCTACACCACGGCGGCACGGAAATAGTAGTAAATGAGTTACGTCAACGCTTGTACATAATGAAGATAAGACCTACGGTTAAAGGAGTCATCGTTCGCTGCGCCACCTGCCGACTGAAAAAGGCGAAGCCCGCCGCGCCCTCTACCGGAGATCTGCCTGCGGCGCGCCTCGCTCACCACGCACGCCCGTTCACCTACACAGGAGTGGACTATTTCGGCCCACTAGAAGTCACGGTGGGACGACACAGAGAAAAAAGGTACGTCGCGCTTTTCACGTGTATGACGTCACGCGCGGTACATCTGGAGGTAGCCGCATCGCTCAGCACAGACTCTGCAATCGCCGCCCTTCGCCGTTTCATAGCGAGGCGAGGCTGTCCGACGGAGCTGTGGAGTGACAACGGCACCGCATTCAGAGGCGCCGACCGGGAGCTCTCCGCGGCGATCAAGGAGGCCGCCGCTGCACGACACATCAACTGACGTTTCCTGCCCCCGGCCGCTCCTTTCATGGCCGGGGCATGGGAGCGTATGGTGCGCACCGTCAAGGAAGCCCTGCGCGCCACTCTGCACGAACAGCGCCCCAGCGACGAGACCCTGCAGACACTGCTCGCCGAAGCCGAAGCGACCGTGAACTCCCGTCCACTCACCCACGTGGCGGTGGGCCCGGACGACCCACCTGCGCTCACACCCAACATGATCCTGATTGGGCCCGACTGTCATACTCCGGCCCCCAGCGCCTTCAACGAGTCCGACCTAACTGCGCGTCATCAGTGGAGACGCGCCCAACAGCTCGCCGACACCTTCTGGCGCCGCTGGGTGCGAGAGTACCTACCGCTACTGCAAAACCGGCGGGAGCCCTCCAACGTCGGCACCCCTCCTGTCATCGGAGACGTAGTCATCATATGCGACTCGAACCTACCTCGCAACACCTGGCCGCGCGGACGAGTTACGAAGACCTATCCCGGCAAGGACGGAGTTGTTCGAGTAGTGGACGTCACCACCAGCAAGGGACACGTTCTGCGAAGGCCCACCAAGAAGATCGTCGTGCTACCAGTAAGATCGCAAGGCGACGGCGGGAGAAATGTTCACGACGAAACGATTCGTTTATCTGTATAATAGCACCTATAACGTAAATTAAGTAATTCATAAATGATTAATGTCTCGGGCATTCTTCTGCTGCGAGCAGGTGCGGGTTTGAGCTGTTGCTCCTACCCGGGCATCTTCTCACGGGGTGACTACCCCGTGGTCATTGTAAAATCTGTAACAGATTAATAAGTTTAAGGTGGCGACGAAAGTCGCTTATATGAGGAATTGTGTTACAACCGCCTCATTGTCACTCTCGCGTTGCGCGGGAGGGGGGGGGGGGGGAACTGATGCGCGGCTCTCGGCGCGGTCTGCGTACCGGGTGAGACCCCAGGAGGGGAGGCCCAGGTAGCGCCAGCGAGCGAGCCGCGACTTGTACAGTCCGGGGGTTGTAGTAGTGGGTGATGGGATGTTGTAGAGGGGGAGGTAGGAGATGGGAGGTGGGGGGATGCGCGGGGCGCAAGCACGCTGCGAGGCACTGCTTTCTTGCTCCGTGAGATGTTCTCTGAAGGCGCTATGTTTTGTAGGTGGATGTGAGCGCCGTGGTCCGCACGGTCGAACATCTTCCTAGCACTGCTGACTATGACGTCATCAAGCTGCGCGACTTTGAGGTCGCGCGCGATGACGTCATTGCGGACGTATCTGCAAGCTCCGGTAGCGATGCGGAGAGTCTGAGTTTGCACCGTGTCTAGGCGTAGGCGCTGCTTTTGGGAGCAGAAGGCGTACCAGGCTGGAGCGGCGTAGGTTAGGATCGGCCTTATGTAAAGCTTGTAAATGTTGGCTTTAATCTTAGTGGGTATATTGGATTTTAATATGGTGTAGAGGGCCGCTCGTGCACGTCTCCCCCCCGCCGTGACCTTGTCGATGTGTTTCACCATATGGAGTGAGCGATCTACTATTACTCCTAGATATGTGGCCTCATTGCTCCACTCAATGGGTTGTCCCAGGAGCTTGAGTTGGGGTGGTGTCCTTTTGGCCGTCGTTTGAAGTGCGGTTGTTTTGCTGACGTTGACCGCTATCCTCCAGTCAGCTAGCCATTTTGGTAGTAAGTCGAGCTGTTTCTGCATACGCCTGGCCGCCATGCTTGGCCAGGCGGACGACGTGAAGAATGCGCTGTCGTCTGCGTACAAGGCCAGCTCGACTCTGGGTTCCCATTCTTGAAGGCTCGAGTTTATGGAGGGGACGTCGTTCGTGTAGAGGCCGTAGAGGGTCGGCGAGAGGACGCTGCCCTGCGGCACGCCCGCGGTGATGGGTCGCTCGCTTGACTCGCTGGATTCTACGGTCACGACGAAAGAGCGCTCGCTTAAAAAGTCGGCAATAAGGTGTACTAAGGCCTTGGGTACGTCTGTAGAGTTCAACTTGTAGACTAGGCCTGGGTGCCATACTCTATCAAAGGCCTTAGCTACATCCAGGAATACAGCTACCGTGCAGTGGTCCTTATTAATGACAGAGGCTAAGTGGTGCGTGAGACGTGCTAGTTGCAGGGAGGTAGAGTGCCCTCTACGAAATCCAAACTGCTCTTCTCGCAGTTCGCAGTAGGGGTTGATGCGGCTCAATAACAATCGTTCAAAAACCTTAGCCATGTGGCTAAGGAGAGTGATTGGGCGGAAATTTTCTGGGCGGCGCTTGTCTTTGCCAGGTTTTGGTATCATGATAATCCTGCCCTTTTTCCATGGAGTGGGAAAGTGACTAAGGCGGAGTGCAGCGTTCATCACTCTGGTCCATGTAGCTATGGCACGCCTAGGTAGAGATGCTATGGCTGTAGGTGGGATGTTGTCGCAGCCGGGGGCCTTCCTTCTGTTTAGGCGGGTGATCACTCTTCTCAGCTCTGATGGTGAGATATAGACGCGTCCTGGGAGGGGCGGAGGTGGTGCGGTCAGAAGTTGTTCTACCTGATGCTGTATATGGTCGTGGAATGGAGTGGCTTCTGGGTCGGCAGGATGAGGGGTAAATTGTCCTTCTAAATGGGCAGCGAGGAGGTTGGCTCTATCTTGCGCAGAATAGCGCCTGTTTCCATCGTCGTCTAGAAGGGGACACGTGGACGCTGTCGGCTTGGTGAATCGACGCAGGAGTTTGTATAACTGGGTAGGGTCCTCCGTAGCTTTATCTAAGGCGGCCTGCCACGAGTCGCCTCTCCATGTCTTGACCAAGGAGGCGACTTTGGCGGCCGTTTTGTTTAGTTCACTTTTGAGGCGGGGGCAGCGTGTTCGCGCCCACAATGTGAGAAGCTCCTTTTTCTTTTGGACGAGTCGTTTGATATGCGTTGGGAGAGGCGGCCTCTGATAGGAAGTTTGTATTGTGGAATTACGCTCGATCGCCTCGCGCATCTCCGCCGTGAGTTTTAAGACCGCTGCATCGATCTCAACTGTCGTGGAGAGGGGGCCAGGCGTAGAAAGGTTTGCCATCTCCGATGCATACGCCTCCCAATCTGTCTTGAAACGGGGCGGTGGTGGTATCACTGCGTCCGGGGTCGCGTCCAGGGTGAGTAATACGGGTTGATGTTGAGTGTCCGGCCCATATAACGACTCTATGTTAATATGCGCCCGAACGTTCCTTACCAATGCGATGTCAATGGTATCGGGCCGCGACCTGGGGGGCGAAGGGATGTGTGTGGGTTCAGCTGGGCCTATGACTTCTATGTCTCTATCGGTCGCAGCTAGAAGTAGGCGACGACCATCCGTGTTGACGATGTTTGACCCCCAGGAGGGGTGCTTGGCGTTCAAGTCGCCCATGACCAGGGTGGGGGAGGCATCTGTGAAGAGGCGGTCAAGGTCAACTGGGTAAATGCCGGTGTTGGGGGGCCGGTAAGCCGCATAGACTTTAAGCTCGGCCCCGCCTGCTTTTATCATGACGCCAATGGATCTGATGTTATTGTAGTCGGGCCACGGAAGCTCACTGTGAATCAGATCTTTCCGGGCTAGGACCGCTGTGCCACGGAATGGGATCCCTGCTGCAGTAACTTCGTCCCGTCTGTAGATGGTATAGTTGGGTACTGACAGCTTGTCTGTGGGTTTCAAAAATGTTTCGCCCAGTAGGATAAGATGTAAATCCTGCGTCTGGGCTAAAAGGCGAAGTTGGTTTAAGTGGGGCTTTACTCCTCCTGGGTTCCAGTATGCGATCCTGAGTATCTTTGGATTCCCTGGGTGAGCCTCCGTGTTGCGTTCAGAGTCGAGGTTGTTGGGTCGACTCCGTTGGAAATCTCCATTATCATCCCCTGAAGTACACCGACGAACATCTGCAGGGCTTGAAGGAGCGCCGCCGACGTGTTGTGCTGGGGTGGGGGTTGATGGTGGTAGGTGTGTTGAGTGGTGGTCGCTGGAGTCGCCTGTGGCGCTCTGTGAGGGCGTGGTTGCCTCTGAGGCAGCGGTCTGAATACGGATGGAGAGTCTTGGTAGTAGTCCGTTTGTAGAGGCGCATCTCGAACGAGGCGCGGGTCCGGGCGCGGGGCCGAAGGCCGCTGTGACGGCGCGGACGGGGGAATCTGGTAATAGGGGTGTGAAGAGGGCGGGGGGGGCACCTGAGGAGGTATCAGGGCGCTCCGTTGGAGGTGCGAATGAGATGGGGGTTGTGGTGGTGCCCCCCCGGGATGAAAACCCGCTGTGTTTGCGGGGAGGGGGTGATGGAAGCCCGCTTGGGATGCGGGGGGGGGGTATGTGGAGGGGGCAGGGGTTGATGACCCTCTTGGTGTGGTGGTGGCTTCTTGAGCTCTGGCTCGGCGGCGTCGCCGGCGTCTTGACGGCACGGGGGCGCCGCGTTGCGTGGGAGGGTTGGCCGGAGGGGCTAGCGTAGCGCCCGGCTGAGTGTCCCTCATGTCGACACTGCGTGGGGCAGGAGGCAGTGGTGCGGCGGAGGGAGGTAGAGGCGGCTGCGTACGGGTGTTGCTGCGGCGTGCGGCGGCTAGGAACGCCTTGCACCGGCGGTCATTAGCTGTGTGATCCTTGCTGAGAGCGGGCGTGCCGCAGGGGTCGGCTCTCTCCCCTCTCCTCTACAGCGTTTATACAAACGACTGTCCGATACCAACCAATGGTACCCAATTAGCCCTATTCGCCGATGACACCGCACTTTTTCTAAAAGCGCCGTCACATAAGGCCATCCTTGGTAGGCTTCAACAATCTATCTCCCAACTAGGCGACTGGTTTCGCAAGTAGAGAATACACGTCAACCCAGATAAAAGCGCAGCAATTATATTTGACGCTAAACGCAGGTCCCCGTGGCAACGCACCACCAAGTATCTAGGCGTTACCCTCGATAAAGGCCTTCGGGCCTAATATCCGTAGAGTCACTAGAAACGTCCGCTTCTACCCAAACCGTCTTAACCCTATGTTGGGGTGGGATAGTAGAATGTCCATAAAGAATAAAATAACCCTCTACAAAGTTTGTATACGACCAGTCATGACATACGCGTCTCCAGTATTTGCACACGCGAGTCCCGTCCGATTAAAGCCGCTGCAAGTCGTGCAGAGCAACTTTTGCCGTAGGGCAACAGGCGCACCTTGGTACGTCCGAAACGCGGACCTACACCGCGACCTGTCCCTACCGACCGTCCAAACCCACATGCATAAATGCTCCGAGCGGTTTTTCAAAGCCGCAGAGGAGCATTCAAATCCCCTCATATTAGAGGCAGCGGACTACGTCCCGCTCGCCCCTTCAAGGCACCAATTCCGTAGGCCCAAACATGTGCTTACGGATGAGCCTGACCCTTTATCGCAAGCTGTGGAACACCTATCATCGGCCCACACCTAGCAATAAGAACGAGCGGCCTTCCGCAGCTCGTTAAACCCGCATCTGCGGACGACGTCCAATAGGGGCGTGGCCCGATTTCTCACGCATGCGCTAGCTTAAGCTAACGCGGCGTTGCGTCGCCCTTCATTCCCGAGTGCGATCGCTCATATTAAGCCTGTATAGCCTTCCCAGGCTAAGGCACCTACTTCAGGTAGTGTTTAGTCAGTATGAGTCTGACATAACCTCTCGGCCGGCCGATGTATCCATGTAGGATTCACCAACTCCGTCCCTCGCGTCCGGAGGGGGGAAAAAAAAAAAGGCCAGTACTCGTTCCGGGATAGCTGGAACCCTTTGTTTGTATCAAAATAAAGGGTTTGTCTTCCCGCTCGCGTTTTTGCGTCGACGGATACCTAGCGGTGTTAACGATGTCGACGGAGCAGTCCCGGTTTGCTCTCTAGGGCCCTTCAGGTTTTAGGCCAAGACGAAGTCCTTAGCGAAGGCCAAGTCCCATTGCACTTGGGCATACCCCAAGAGGTTTGGCAGGCGGCTATCCGTTTAGGGATACCTGCCCTCGCGCGCGTCACAAAGGCGAAGCCCATTTTCCGCGCCAAAGACCTCGTGGTCTGCGGCCTCTCTTCATCAGAGCATCGGGTATCCTGGGCAGTGTCACCGCTACCAGCTTTACGGCCATACAGCGGCGAACTGCAACGCTTCACCGAGGAGCGTCAAGTGCCTCATTCCTCATTTCACCAAGGAGTGCTCTCGCACGAGAGACTCCCCTACCCCTCTGTGGCCAATCCGGCCACCCAGCAAATTACTGCCGCTTCCCAAGCTCCGAAGTCATAAGGTCCGCAATGCCAGGAAGGATCCCATCTTTTTCTTCTCCAACTGTACCAGTCAATCCTTTTGTTGTCGAGTGAAACCTAGAGGTGTTTCGCTTATCTCTTTCAATACCCTCTTCCTGCGCAAAAACATCGCTGAGTTAAGGGTGTTTCTGCGCGAAAAGGACCCCGGTCTTGTCCTACTTCAGGAAACATGGCTCGAACCGTCCATACGGAAAGGGTTATCGAGTCCTTCATACTACCTAGTCAGGAACGACCATTACTTCCCAGCGGATTAGAACCGCAGGGAATCTTTTCCTGGTGGCACGGTGTAATAAAAGGCAACATCACCTTTTATGGATGTTTAGAAAGGCTCCTACACCACAAAATAGGGAAATCTTTAAAACATATATACAAAACGAAATAAATCTATTCTGAAGCTGAAACAGAAAGCACAAAATGATTATGTTATAAAAAAATCTACAAATATGTTAAATGCCGAATACCAACCTGCCACTCCCCCCCCCCCCGTTATAAAAAAAAAGGTTTCACTCATGTTCATCTTACAAAATTACAAAAGAAATAAATTATTTATGTAGCGTAAATGAATTTTATTATAGTAGGTACAATAAAGAACTTCTATACATACGACCATACGACCGTTTGGTGCAGCGGTAGCGATCCTGCCTTTCGCACCGACGGTCCTGGGTTCAAATCCCGGAAGGGGCAGATGTTTGTATGATGAATTCGAGCATTTGTACCTAAGTCATGGGTGTTTATATATATTTCTATGAATATTACATATGTATGTATCATATATGTATGTCTATCCGTTACCCTAGTATCCATAACACAAGCCTTACAGTGCTTACATTGGGCTATGCTAATTGGTGTGAATGTAAAAAATATTTATTTTATTTATTTATTTATAGAAGTACTGGCGTAGACGGCAAGAAAGTCGCGGACTTCTATAGAAGTTATTGGCGGTGAAAAGGTTAATGATATCCCGACCCATCAACTAGGCCATTTTCCTGCATCCAATCATATTACAGATTTAATGAAGGCCATTATTGAAAAATACATAAATGATCGGATTCAACATTTATTAAATTTAAACTGTCCAAACGCCACTTTCTTAGAAAATATGTTTTTATTTCAAGGCCAATAAATGTAAAATATAATTTGGTATAGGTCTACCAGAATCTCATGGCATTTTTGCATAAATTTGCATTTTAGCGATTTAGACCCGTTCGTTGGGGGCAAAGGTAGCTTTCTCAACAATGTGAAAAGCATTTTGTTGCCTGAGAGCCGATAATGGAGTGCTTATCTTATATTTTTATTTCTTTTAGTATGTGTCCAGAGCACTTTACACCATATTAAAGCTGTATGTATATTAATATTTTATGTGTTTTATTACATTTTATTATATTATTATATATATTAAGTGCTATTAGTAATAATCTTTTTACCGCTTGTGTTAATTTATTATTTCCCTACTTTGTTGCCTTAGGCGTATTCTGATTGTTTTAAAACATCATTATCCATATCAGATTGTCTAAGTATAGATTAGGAATGGCTGTTTTTGTCACAAAAATAATTAAATAAATAAAAATAAGCATCAAATGAACAAAATTTTAATTGGTATTTAAAAAAATATTAAATCTATTGCTCATGCAATAGTGTCCTCCGCTCGACTTCAAAGTTTTATTTCTCCACTTAAAATTGCTACAGGTGCTACGCTCTATAGAAAATTTGGTTCGAAAGAGATGATTGAATTATGTTATAATCTTGGATTTTCGTGCAGTTATATGCTGAAGTTAAATTTGTCTGAATGTCAAGCTGAATGTCAAGACAAGAGACTTCTAAAAGAACCATTCCTTCAAATCGTTTCGGATAACAGCGATTTTAATATATGTACAATAGATGGACGAGAAACTTTTCACAATTTAGGATCGATTGAAATTATTACTCCTGCAGAATGTTTACAAGAAAGAAAACCCATCAAACATTTGCGTAGTTCAGAAGTTCCTCTTGAATCAGAATCGGTGGGAAAAAACCGAATAGATATTTAATTATATACTAAAAAAGCAAGAAGTGGTTTGGGTACCATTACAGTTCAAAAAATTAGTATTGAACTGAGATTTACAATAACAATAATCGATGTGCTAAATGTCTTATGGAGTTATTTTAACTACACAAGTGACCTCAATTTTTTGGGTTGGAATGAATCTATGCTGAGTTGGCAACACTAGTTATAAAGTGCCTAAAGTAAATTTCTTGCCATTTATTAATGGACCGCCAAGTGATTACAATTCTTTATTCACAGCTTTAAACAATGCTGTTGCAATTGTATCAAAAGGAGGCATGAAAACCTGCATCTTAACATTTGACCAGCCTTTATACAGGGTGGAATTTCGTAATGCCACCTGAAGGGAAAGTACTCTTAATACTGTAGATAGAAAATTTTACTCAAAGGAAACATTCCTTTATTTTTGAAAAGAAAGAAAACTGCTTTCAAAGGTTTTCGAAAATTCGCTTGCCACACCCGGGAGTCGAACCAACTAAAATCCGTAAAAATTACATCCTGTGCTTTTATTGCATCGATCGTTAGGGTCAATTATTAAGAGGAAATCTCTGTATAAAACTTGATAAATTAAATGAAAGGAAAGCCATGAAACCCTTAATTATTTTATTTATTTACATAAAATGGTAAACTAACTAATTAGTTGCTCGAAATGGGCTCCATTCTCTTGAATACACAAATTTATTCTTCTAACAAATTCATTTCTAGTAACCTTTAATAACGTGTTGTAATGAATATTATGAATCGTATTCTGAACTTCTACCCTCAACTCATTTACATTTGCATAAGATTTAAGGTAAAGGAGAATGCCTAAACATAGGTAGGTCCCTTTTGAGGTATCTTGTGCCTCATTCAAATAAGTACCTAAAAATCGGATTTATTTATTTATGCTCGTGACATTTATATCGCAATTTCTTTCACCCTGGGTATTAAGATATAATTAATAAGATATTTGCCCAATTTCAATTTCCGCTTGACATATTTTTTTTAGACGTATTTCTCGATGTGTATAATGTTGCCAGATATTAAACAACTTTATTGATTCATCGATATTAAAATCGTGATTGCGTTAAAAGTAAATTCAGATTTTTATCAAATTATATAAATAGTAAATTGCAATGTACCGATAAGAGACATAAATATGGTAGAAAATCACTCGATTTTTATCTTCATTGGTACTCAAATGATTTTTGTCATTCGAGTTACCCAACTGTGTTAAGACCTAGTCACTCGAAGGCCACTAGAGTGAGGGTTTGGAGATGAGACTTGAGGGATTTTTTATGTATAAAACTTATAAATAGAGTCACTGGAGTAAAGATGTGACTTTATAAAGTAAATAAAATACAAAAGTAAATAAAATGTTAACAATCAATCAAATCAAATACCAAATAACTCACTTTGTATTTTTAAATAGAAGACACATCGGCTATACCTGGACTTAATTTTATTATTCAAGTGCGAGTAAAATAAAAACTACGCGAGTGACTCGAGTAAAACACGGCTCGAGTCTATCATCACTAGGAATGTGCCGATGTCTACAAGGTTAGATACCTTGTAGATATCGGAACATTACCCACTCATATAAATAGTACTCAAGGCATTTTTCAATGCTTCTCGTATGAGTACTACTACGAATCGATACTTATACAAAAATACAAAATCATTTATTTCAAAACCAGCCAAAGAACCAGAAAAAGATTGTAAATCTTTTTGTGGTATTATTTAAAGAGGCCATCTATTAGATAAGAAAATATCTGTGCCAGAGGGCCCCGTTCAGCCATAGCCATAATAACAATATCACTATGGAAGTAACATGTAACGGTCAAAAATAACTACTAAAACCGTTCAAAAATAACTAAAACCGTTCAAAAATAACAGTCTAGCAATACTGCTGACTGGCGTATGCACACACACACAGTGAGCGGAGAATGACTGAACTACTCGTTGATGCACTCATACATGCTAGGTGCGGGACAGAGAGAGCGCTAGATCAAAGATGCCGCAACATGAGATTCTTGGAAACACACACGTAGTTCTCGGAAACACATACATAAGGCTGACTACACTTTATAAACATAGTCGATTTTTTGATGTTGCTTTTTCACTTCATAGTTACGTAATTTTTAAATATGAATGTAAATTTTACACGCATTCTATGAGTCGAACTCAATAAATGAATTAGAAATAGAGCAAATTATTTAGTTAAATTAGGTGCTGTCATTCAATCAAACTTACATATTCACTTTTTGTATAGGAAGTTGATAGGTGCTTTGTACATAACTAGTAGAGTGTAGGCAACTGAGGTAGTGATGTTTTCACGATAATTTTCTATAAATATTGGATAGTTCTAAAAACGAATTCTCAACCAATTTGCATTCTTTTTTTTTTTGCTTAGTGCGAAATTACAATTACGAAAGAATACTTCTAAAAAATTAAAATAGTTTTCACTAATTTTAGTTTTACCTTGTTTAAGAAAAAAAACAACGGGTTGCACTCCGGGAGTGCCGGCAGAAGTGAAAACATGAACATTAACGTTGTGCATTTTTGATATTTTGGAATGGTTAAGGAATAATTCCACATGAATTGCTTTAATTATCAGTATTAAAGTACTACTATTTATGTGGTAAAATACAATACTCATTCATTGCGCTATCGTACACAAACATGACAACAAACACTCGCGCTAGCGCCCTGCGCCGTCTTACGAATTTTCGATCAGGTCACGTGTCCTGACGCGAGTTTAACATTTTTTACCCATCCCAAAAATTGCACATCGCCGCTAAAGAAGTTTTCACTTCAAAACTACAATTAGTGAAAACAATATTCCGTAGTTGATTTAAAATAGTAAACACGAATATGATTTGTGTTTTCGAACTCAATTTTACTTGTTTTTATAGTAAAGATGTATTTACCTTTTTAAATCAAATCTAATTGAAAATCGAAGTCCAAAGAGTCTTATAGACACATGTTTAATCAACATATTATTAAGGTGTAACGACGCCCTAAACAATCACTCAGCCATGCTTTACAAGAAGTATACACCTGTGCTTCAAGCAATAATTTTGCGAATCGCAGTCGCTTTCTAGTCAGCGTCCACGTCTTTTGTTATGTGGTATCGTCAGTGAACCGATGTTAATCATGCTACCGTGAATGTAATGAGGTGTTCAGTACTGCCGTAAGACGGCATGAAGAAAGGTTTGAGAAGATAAGAGGTAGCCACAACGCTTTGTATCGATTCCGAAAACATGGCTGCTTCGACCCACCGGCGACCGACGCTGGTAGACCTGGCTAGAAAAAATATGATAGATTACTAATATTACTATCGGCTATCAAGACCTACTTGGAACTCGTAAGTGTTTACTATACAGTATAATAAATTAGATATTTCCAACTACTGAGATGATTAATCCGGCCCTGATGATTTTTTGCAACTGCAAAAAGGTTGCGGAGCCTCTTGCGGATGCCGAAAAGTTGGTCAGTTTTGCAATACTACTTGTGGAACGTGCAGTGGAGATAACTACCAGAATAGCCCTCCAATTCAGCAGTCATGAAGGATAATGTTTTTTTTTTAATAAAATTATGACTGAGTTTTTTTATGGTTTTTTATGCATTGCATTGTCATGCTCTTGTTGCAGAATTTGTAAAATGTATTACTAATTCAATCTGGTGCAGTTTTAGACAACTTGTAAGTTTATATTTTATTCAATAAATGGTGATTTTTTACTCTCTAATTAAATTATTTTTAAATGTGTAATCATATATAAGGTGAAATCAAATTAACTGCCAGGACTTCGTGGAGTGGTTGGGTCAAGTGTAAAGAATATGCTTAATTAGGATTTTATATTGTAAAAAAATAAAAGCTTTTTTTCGTTTTTTTTCATACCATGACTTCATTTTATTACTTTTACTATCATTTCCTATACCTAATCGTTTTTTCCAGTTCACCTATTAACTATAAAATAAATCAAACTATCTTAAATTAAAAGTAGGCATGATCGAGCACAGCTGATCCACGCGCTACAATGAACCGCAGCGCGGCCTTCGCAGCGCGCGCTCCTTTTATTACAACACTTAAAAAAACGTTAAATTCTGAATTGCTGCTTCCTTGAATAATTATTTAAACTCTGATAGTTATAACGGATTACCTAGGTACCTAATAGTTCGAGTGTAGGCAAGTTCAATGATTCTTGGATAATATCTTCGTAACTCTTACATAAGCAAAGAAACAAACCATCAAAACTCTAAGTACTACATTCAATGACACTGGCGTGGAAATTAAAGAAGTTGTTGAAAATATCTAATAGTAGACCGCGAGGTCTACCAGCGTCGTCGGTCGCCGGTGGGTCGAAGCGGCTATGTTTACGGAATCCATACAAAGCGTTGTGTCTACCTCTTATTTTCTCAAACCTTTCTTCATGCCGTCTTACGGCAGTACTGAACACCTCATTACATTCACGGTAGTAAAACACCATTTCCATGTACTCCTGGTTAGTATGACGAAGCATGATTAACATCGGTTCACTTATGATACCACACAACGAAAGACGTGGACGCTGACTAGAAAGCGACTGCGATTCGCAAAATTATTGCTTGAAGCACAGATGTATACCTACTTGTAAAGCATGGCTGAGTGATTGTCTAGGGCGTCGTTACACCTTAATAATATGTTGATTAAACATGTGTCTATAAGACTTTTTAGGCTTCGATTTTCAATTAGATTTGATTTAAAAAGGTAAATACAGATTTTTCTTTACTATAAAAACAAGTAAAATTGAGTTCGGAAACAAAAATCATATTCGTGTTTATTATTTTAGATCAACTGCGGAATATTGTTTCACTAATTTTAGTTTTACCTTAAACAAGGTAAAACTAAAATTAGTGAAAACTATTTTAATTTTTTAGAAGTATTCTTTCGTAATTGTAATTTCGGACTAAGCTAAACTAAGCTAAAAACTAAGCTAACTAAAAAAAAAAGAATGCAAATTGAGTGAGAATTCGTTTTTAGAACTATCCAATATTTATAGAAAATTATCGTGAAAACATCACTACCTCAGTTGCCTACATTCTACTAGTTATGTACAACTGCTAGTTATGTACAAAGCACCTATCAACTTACTATACAAAAAGTGAATATGTAAGTTTGATTGAATGACAGCACCTTATTTGTCTGAATAATTTGCTCTATTTTTAATTAATTTATTGAGTTCGACTCATAGAATGCGTGTTAAATTTACATTCATATTTAAAGATTACGTTTCTATGAAGTGAAAAAGCAACATCCAAAAATCGACATTGTTTATAAAGTGTAGTCAGCCTTATGTATGTGTTTCCGAGAACCCCATGTGTATTTCCAAGAATCTAATGTTGCGGCATCTTTGATCTAGCGCTCTCTCTGTCCCGCACTCAGCATGTACACCTACTGTGTGTGTGTGTGTGTGTGTGCATACGCCAGTATTGCCAGAATGTTATTTTTTAACAGTTTTAGTTATTTTTGACCGTTACATGTTACTTCTATGTTTCACGATTCTAAATTGTACTTTTACTAACAAGTAAGAATTAACTACTAAAATTGAAAAAAAAAAACAAGCTACACAATTTAAATAAAAACACTTTTACCAGATTAATTGCGCATTTAAATTTCTTTTTTTTTTCAATATTTAATATTCATGTTTCGACTCCTTTACAAGAGCCGTGATCACAGGATGACTAAGGTAATGGTCGTCCTGCATGTGCTTCCTTACTGATCAATTTATACAAAAAAATATTTTTGTTTTTTATTTTTTTTTATTATATCGATTACTATAAAACTAATGAGTTAACCACCAACTCCGCAATAGGGAGGCCCGGCACGGTTACTGGCAATTTCCAGCAGCGCCATCGGTGGTCGGAGGCAGAACTACAGATTTGAACGCAACCATTTTGCCTCAGACTTTAAATACTAATGAGGCTTCTATGAACGTCTGTATTCGTTGGGCATCACTGTCTGATATTTGATGATGGTGCCAACTCAACGGCAAGGGTAACCTTTACGTCAAACGCTCTCAAGCGTGTTTCGGGGATTCCCCAACAAATCTAATTCAATATACCATAGACAAATAGCATTCTTTCACTCCCTCCTTCCTTTACGAAAGAAGCGAGATAGATTGTAAGTACTATACCGCGATTACCGCGTATTCACGTATTTACTGTCACTGTAAATGAAAGAAAGTTTAAAAGTTTTACGTGCATTATTAATTAATTGCTTGATAGTCGTTTCGTTAATATGCCGCCTAAATACAGTCAGCATTACCGGTCTGAGTGGGAGCAAATGCTGGATTTCAAGGATTGGTTACAGCCTGTCGAAGATGATACGACGAAGGCCTATTGTAAGTACTGCAAGTGCGAGATGATTGCAAAATTCCATTGTTTAAAGTTACATATTTTGTCAATAAAGCATAAGAAAGCTATAGAACCAGTAAAAAGTCAAAGAACAATTAATTATCCCAAAGTTAAAAAAGATCTTAATACACAGAGAGCAGAATCTTCACTAGCGATGTTTGTGTGCACGCATTGTTCGATTATGGCTGTCGATCATTTATGAGACTTATGTAAACACCGATTCGGTGATAGCAAAAGTGGAGACTTACGAGTCCATCGTACAAAATGCACAAATATTATAAAAAATGTTTTGGCGCCTCATTTTATTGAAGAAATTGTGTCAGATTTGGGAGACCAAGAGTACAGTCTCTTGCTCGATGAGTCCACGGATATTTCTGTAAGCAAAATGGTGGGAGTATCGATCAGATATTTCAGCCGATCTTTAAAAACAATAATATCCACATTTTTGGGGTTGGTCGAGATTGAAGATGGCACTGCAAACAGCATAGTCAACGGTATTAAAGGATTATTGTTAGTTTTGAATATTGAAATAAAAAAAATGATCGGTTTTGGCACAGATAATGCTACGGTGATGACAGGCACTAACAAAGGAGTACATGCCCTATTAAAAAATGAAACTGGTAATGATAATTTGGTATTAGTTCGCTGCGTGTGCCATTCATTACAGTTGGCTTTCTCTCATGCTTCGGAAGAAACTCTACCACGGAATGTTGAATTTCTAATAAGAGAAACCTACAATTGGTTTAGTCATTCTTCGAACCGTCGACTATATTACAAAAATATCTACCAAACAATTAACTGTGGCTCCGAACCATTGTTAATTCCACAGATGTGCAACACCCGATGGATATCAATTGAACCAGCAGTCAACCGTATTCTGGAGCAATGGGTGGGATTAAAACTCCTGTTTGAAGTTGCTAGGCGCGATAACCACTGCTATATGGCAGAAACACTATACTCTATGTATAATGATCCTGTGAATCATTTGTATTTATTGTATTTAAACCCTATTTTGGAGGAAGTCCAAGCTGTGAACAAGCTATTTGAAAGCAACAATATTGACCCAACAAAACTTTACAAAGATTTGTGTGCCTTAGTTCAATCTACAAGTCGGCGTATTTTGAACCCAACTGCGAGAGTCGATACTTTTACACAAAATATAGAAAGTTATTTGGATCCGAAACCGTACATGGGATATGCTTTAGAAATAAAATTACGGGAATACAAACTTCAACCTGAAGTGGAAAATAATTTACGTCAACGTTGCCTGAATTTCACACTGAAACTTGTATCAGAGCTGCGTTCTAGATTACCAATTAATTTTAATATACTTGAGAAAGTATCTTTATTTTCAGTAGAAGAAACTTTAAAAGCAGTCAAGCCTTCTCTAATCGATATTGCCCAAGAATTCCGAGTGGATGCAGCTACAATGGATAGGCTCATGTCTCAATGGAGAAACATAGTGCACATTAAATGGGAACGCACATCTTCCACTGTAGAATTCTGGAATGAAGTAATTGATTACAAAGATGCAGCTGGTAATAATCCCTTTGCAGATTTATCTCAGTTAGCAATATCATTATTATCACTGACTCATTCCAACGCAGAAATTGAACGCGTTTTCAGCCAAATGAATATAGTCAAAACTAAACTTCGCAACCGTTTGTCGATAAAAACTTTAAATGCCATTCTATACGTCAGATTTGGCCTAAAGAGGGCAGGGAAATGCTGCTATTCTTACACAGTTCCGGATAACGTACTGCGCTCTATAGGTACCAAGGAGAGTTATAGTCTTGAGAATAAGGCTTCCACGTCTACATGCACATCAGCTGCCGAGCCTGCCGATGAAGACGAAGATATTAACATTTTATTTAGTAACATAGTCGATTAAAACGTAGAATAAATCAAAATTTTGTTGATTAATAAACATTTAAAATTAAATGACGTTTTATTTGACATTGAAAAATGTTAGCTTATTTTCTGGCAATATTATAAAGCAATTAGCATAATTTTGGCAAAATTTTAACATCAGTTTAGCAAGTTTTAGATTCACCTTGTTGGCAACACTGTTCAGCACAGTGCACGGAGGGACACGCTCCATACAATGGCGGTCATAAATAGTTAAAGTCCTGTTACTATCAATACATTGTATTATTTTAGTGACTTATAGTTGTAAAAGTGTTTTAGGAACATTAAAATGAAAGAAGTACATGTAAAAAAACGTTTACTTCAGTAAAAAACAAATATAAACAATAACATACTTTTACCTAAATTTATCATGAACAAACACTTAAAAATTGGAATGTAAAACATATATTTTAAATAAAATAAGAGTCAAAACATTGATAACATTATTTAATTATAATAAAATAATAGAAATAAATAAATTAAAATTAATTAAATACGAAAAAAAACAACTAACAAAATACAAATAAATTATTCTTATTCTAACAATATTAAACATGTAACAATTCTATTACATTTTGTGACAGAGTATTTTTATTTTAAGGGGGAAGTTTCCGAAGACTTGTAATATAAGGATCTGAATGTAATAATAGTCGTTGTATTAAATCTTGATTGGTAACTTCACGTGACATTTTTCGAGTGTGACTTCGTCTATAAATTTTGATATACTTATTTGTCGCTTCAGCAGCTTCTTCGGAAAGTTCTCCTATAGATAACAATGCATAACTTATAATATCTGATCCATGTACGAGCACCTTGTGGACAGAAGCAGGAAGACTATACCACGGATATTCCTCGACCAGGCTGTATGCTGTTTGTAATGCATAGTCTTTAAACTTGCATTCATTAATTTTATGTCCAGAAGATAACGTTTGTAATATTACACAACAACGATCTATGAGATCCTTATTCAAACCTGTAATTTCAGCAGATACAGCTGATTCCAAAAAAAACTTCCTGGCCGTGTTTCCGTCGTTAGACGTCCCGCTTCCACCACTACGCGGCTTGTCAACTATTAAACCTAATCGTTCCCTAAACTGGGACTGTACATATTGTTTTTTATTTGATAACAGTTGTTTATCACTATCTAGCCTAACTTGCCATTTTTGACGTGACAACGTCTTAAATTAGGTTGCGGCTGGGAGTCACTTATGAAAAAGTGTAACGCTCGGTAACGTTACGATGAGTCACCGAACGAGAGAGAGGCCCGCCGAATGCCTTGCGTCTCTCTCCCACTCAACTATATATGCGCTTACAATGAGAGCGAGTGAGAGGCACGCGTCCCTTCCACTCGGGCATGGTTAGCCCGCCTAAGAGCGAGAGAGACAGACATAAAAAGTGGAAGGGACGCGTGCCTATAAATTAATGTTTTAAATATAATTCTTTGTATAAATAAATGTTTTAAATTGTTACTATTATTTCATCCTTCTTCCTACTATACGAATGAATATTCACATTAAAATTATTTTACCACTCAAAGTCGTTGTCACGTAAAACTTTCGCCCGTATACCGACTTTTTTTATGTCTAATCTATATGAAAGATGAATAAAATATTCGAAGAAACGTATCCAAGAATGTAGTGGTGATAATTCAAATTGGTATCTACTCTCTATTACAGGTTTTTGTAAACATTCGTCTATTTTATTCATCTCTTTAGGGGTAGCATTACATATATAACATCTACTTGTAGATGTTTCACTTAAAGCACTACAAATTTTACCATCTACCATTGAAAGCTGCAACTTATGAGAAACGACCAATTCACGATTGTCGATCTGAATAAAAGTAGGTTGCAAACTTTCAATTTTATCCTTAAAATAAGCTTCCTCTTGCAAAGACACTGCTGTGCTTTCTTTCAAAAATTGAAATCGAATAAGACGGCAGTACCTAGTGGAAGAGGGTCGAGGATTTTTCCATAAAATTTTACAATTATCTTCAGCTAATTTTACAATAATTTGAAGGGGTACATAAGATGTTACAAACAAACTACTATCTTCTAAAGTTGAATCTGAAAAAAATTTTTTGTATTCACTATGTCCAGTGCTGCCATCGAATCCCCATTTCCCAAGTAAAGAGATATTAGACAAACAATCATCAGGAATCTGATCTAATACCTCTTTTTGAGATTCAAGGATTCGAGAAGCTGTGTGATCAAAAAGACTTTGTAATTCAACTTCAGCTGAAGACTCGGAAACAGTTATATTAGAAGGGTAACATCTCTGTTTCGCTTTAGTAATTTGTTGGTAACATGGTAATACATTAGGAGAAATCTTACTATTAACAAAGTTTTGAATTAATAAATACTGATGTTTTGTCAACTGAGCATCAGTCACAAGTGACAAAACATCATCAGTGCTAACTCTAGATATACACGAATCGAATGAACAGTCTGAAACATCAAGCAATGCACTCACAGTAGAATCATCAGACTTTGACAAATTTATAATTTGACAAGTTTAGTCCTTTTACTACATTGCGTAAAAGGTTTTCGAGGACGACCACGTGAATGACACGGCGACGTTTCAGACGGAGTACATTGCTTGTTGTTTTTCACAAGTTGAATTTTTTCAATAACATTAAACCAATCGGAATTCTTATATAAAAGCTTGGTTTTATCCCTATTACATTTTTTCCAGAATCGAGCAATAGCTTTACATAAATTATTAACAATTTTCTCTAAATAATGAATATCAATGTTCTCAGCATCGTTCAGAGTAGTCAACAAACTTTGTAGGACTTGACGACACTTTTCCGAGTCATTATCGGTATTGACAGTTAGCCATATTTCAAGAATATGCATTCTTGAAAACGAGCATATATATAAATTACCTAAAACAAAAAAAAAAACGGTTAAAATTCAGTCACAAAACCTACACAAAGCACTAAGACTAAATAAACTAATTTCGTAGCAAATGCTACGAGATAATCTGGCAACCGTAGCACCCTTGTCATCGCCAAAAGGGCAGATAAGGGCAGCCAAGTTTTAATTTTCCTAAGATAAGAAAGTCTAAAGATTATGGTGCAATATACCTCCATAGTCGGAGCGAGTGGGAACATATTTAAAAGTTTATTCAAACTTTGAATATTAAAATATAATACTCCAAGAAAAGTCGCCTCGTAGCAATGACATACTAAAGAAAATATATACTAAGATACAATTAAAATAAAAATATTAATTATTACATACCCTGTTCTTGGATATCCATTTCAGAAAAAACACACACAGCACTCACAGGTCCCGCAATGACAACAAATGACGTCACGCTTTTTAATGACTCACTGATAACAGTATTTACATTTTATTTATATTTTATGACTTTTCCTAATTTGCTTTTGTTAGGCTAAATCTATATAAAAAAGTATTAAACTATATGTTGTGTATGAGATTCCTTTACACTTTGTTGTATATGAAATACCTACTAAGACCGCACACGGTCAACATGACGGCATACCAAGGCAGCGATAAGTATAGTAAATAACGATGTCTTCAAACTAATGAAGGTACTTTTGTATTTATTTATGTTGAATGCTGAGTAAGTTGTTACTAACTTGATTGCATTACATTTAGTAGACATTGGTTTCATTTAGAGAGCTGTCGTAATTTGTTATAAAAAAAATGAGTCGCCGCCGCCGTCTCAGTAGTTCTCAAATAGAACAAGAACTGTTGCGATATCGGGATATACAATTAGATGTGTCAGGTGATGAAAGTGGTGATGATTTATCAGACAGTGTTTGTGAAACCCGTAATGCAGAGTTTCAGCCGGAACAGGTCACTTCTTCATCAGAGGACTCCGAGGTAGATCCCTCTGCTACAACTAACAATACTATTGTTAATACGCGCGCGGGTATCTCGTAGATCCATTGGCGGCGCGCGGTGGACGTTCAGTTAGGACCTCAGTACCGGAAGTCGGTATCTTACAAGTAGCAAGTGACGGCACAGCCAGCAAAATATACTTAGAGAAATCTCAGGACCTACTCCATACGCCAAACGGTACATTGAAAATAACAAGCCAATTCTTGCGTGGAGACTATTTATTCATGAGTATATTTTACGACGCATAAAAGAATGTACTGAAAAGGAATCGCATTACAAGAGTCAAGATGATACTTGGAACTTATCCCTAGACGAACTAGATGCATTTAAAGCTTTGATTTATGCTCGTGGAGCCTATAACATGAGCGACCTAGATTTAGACATTTTGTGGTCGCAAGATTGGGGACCACTCGTTTTCAAAAATACTATGAGTAAAAATAGATTGAAGGAGATCATGAAATTCTTACGTTTGGATTTGAGAAGTACGCATTGTGCTCGCTTAGCTAATCACAAATTTGCAATGATTTCGGATATTTGGAACAAATTAACCTTGTTTTTTCCTGCGAACGAAACGGTCGAACAAAGTCTCCGTAATTAATTAATCACAAAATATAAAATAACGCAACAAAAACGCTAAAATCATATTTTATTAGTAAATTGTTGAGCAAATCATAAGAAAAAACGTTTGCAAGTAAAAAGATAAACAAAATCTAGTGCTTTAATGTTGAATTTAACTTTCGCAGTGGCTTGCAGTGAAGTTTAACTTTAAATACGAAGGTTCGCGCTTATATGTGGTGCGTAAACTAACTCATTTCTATATAGTGAATACAGTGCTATAATAAGAAAGGTAACAACAAAAGTGCGAATATTATATAAACATTAACAAATATTATCAATATCAATCTTTGTGGGCGGTCACAAAAAAGTTATTTTAGTGATACCACCAACAGTTTGTTTACCGATCTGTATCTTGTGTGTTAACTGAGAATACCTTTGGAATTTTCGCCACCAGCGTATATGATCACTTAGCGGTTTGAGGCAATCGTCACGTATAATGCTTGCTGTACCGGTTCGATCCTGAGATTGGGATTTTTTTTTTTGCGTTTTTTTTTTCATTGGGTATTTTGCATTCCAATCACTGTTATTATTATTTTTTGATTTTTTTACTCTTAAAAGAGTTTAATCTTATCAATTTTAATAGAATTAACTTTTTTCCCAACACAATGAATTTCTTGGAAAATATTACCTTTACACGGAAACGTACTCAATCAGAACCGAATATAAATGATGAAGGTGCAATCTTGGATGAAAGCCTTAACTGTAGTACCAAAAGTTTACCTGATATATCGGATGATGACGACGATTAAGTAATGCACCTCAAGAATAAAATTGATAGTTTAATTTTAGAGTTAGAAAGTGCTCACAAAGAAATTGACTTACTCTCCTCCGAGAATAATAATCTCAAGAGATTAAATATCGATTTACAAAAGTTACCGAAAGTCCTGCAAAAAAATCTTTTTCTCCGAAACTACTAAAGTGTGCACACAAAAAGAAACAAACACAAACTATATGTATACAAAATGAAAAAAATAATATGTCTCAAATTATCACGCAACAGTACCAAGAAAACAATAAGCAGCACAATGAGGATGCCGTTATAACTGCAGCACGACGGCATAAAATATGTATGATTAGTTCTAATAAAGTAAATAAACTTAGACTTATTGCAGAAGATATTTTTTGGGGCAGAAATATGACCTTTGCCATTATTTAAAACCATTCGGCGGGATTCGGCAGATGTTTGAGAGTTTGGAAGGAAAGCTTCAAGGTTTCACAATGGACGACTATTGCATAATCTTCATAGGTCCGGAAGATTTTAGAGAAACTAAAAAATATTTGAATATGATTGATCATATTAATTGTTGCGTCCAAAAGATCACCCACACTAATATTATAATTTGCGCGTGTTAGATTTATTAACCATAAATTATGATAATTAAGTATTTTACATATGTTTTCTTGTTTACCTTAAAGAAAAGCATCTTTCGCTAGATAGTTTGCGAAATTTTCTTGTATGTAAATGACATATTGTTTTTAATAAGAATTATATAATTTACCAAAGCAAAAACCAACCTTTAAGTAATCGAAACTCTGTTTTAATATATCCATTAATATCGCCAATTTAATCAATGTGTGTTGTATAAATAACCTTACAATTTGTTCCTATTAAGTTATTTTTGCAATTAAAGGCTTAATATCCTAGTTAGCCTCCTTTTAACCTCTTTTGATATAATTAATTCATAGTCAATTTGAAAGAAATTGTTAAATAGAGCCAAATGAATGACGTCAGAGAATGTCGTCCGATGTGACGTCACTTGTTTGTCACCTATATTTGCCTATAAAAGACTGTGCTCCGGTCGTACTCGGCATTCCGCTTCGAGCCGCCGTGCGCACTTGTCGTCCCCGTACACAGGTGCCCCCTAGCGGCGCTCGCCACACTTCGCTCGCCTTCCGCATGAAACGCTCCAGCTGAAGCCGAAGCGCTCCTGAATCCCCGATCCGGGCGGATAGGCAGCCGCTTGTTGCGAGCCTTCTCGCGTCCAGCGGCCCTCGCGTCGGATCGCGTCTCTCCCTTTTGCGCACCGCGGTAGTCGTTAGGACAGCCGCTAGTTGCGGAACCTTCCGCAATTAACGGTTTTTACTTCCGATTTTTCGGTCGTAATCGTTCCGGGTTAGCTGGAACCCTTTGTTTGTATTAAAATAAAGGGTTCCTCTTCCCGCCCGCGTCTTGCGTCGACGGATACCTTGCGGTGTTAACGAAGTCGGCGGAGCAATCCCGGTTTGCTCTCTAGGGCCCTTCAGGCTCTAGGAAAACCGAAGGCCAAGTCCCATTGCACTTGGGCTTAGCCCAAGGGGTTTGGCAGGCGGCTATCCGTTTAGGGATACCTGCCCTCGGTCGCGTCACCCCCTCCCCCCTGCCGCCCGGCAGGGGGTGTCTCTTGCATTAGTTTTCTTTCTTTTTTTTAGTCTTTAATTTTATTTTTCTAGCTCACGAAATGGCGTCTTCGGACCCAAGTGAGCTAATCAACGCGCTTTCGGGTGTCGACCCACTGCTCTCGCAGCTTCCTGCGAGCAGTGTGGCGGCACTCCTCGCCTTCTTTGAGGCGCGGTTCGGGCCCCAGCCCGTGGCCGCGCAGACCCAAACCCAGGTAGGAACCCAGAGATCCCAACGATCCCTTCCTATCGTCCTCTCCTCCCCGGCGTCCCCAGACGCACAGGGGATACAACGGTCACCCATCCCGACCGTGACCAGACCCAACATCAGCGACATGGATTGCGAGTTCCTCGCATCCAAGCGCTCGGCCCCGAGGCACACGCCTCCCTTCTCGTCCGACTCTGCCGACGAGTCTTCCTCTACGCTCACCGATGGTTTCACCACGGTAGAGGGAAAACGTTTGAAGCGCATCAAGCGCAGAAAGAACGTTTCTCCGCCCGCCACTCCAGTGGCTTCCACCACCACCTCAGCCGCCCCAGTTAAGGCAGCCCCTACGGCCCCGAGCAGGTCCACCGGGGACCTGCCCCGCGCCGCCCCGACTGCACGCCCATCCACCTCGCGTCCACTATCAAGGTGCGACGCGCAACCTACAAAGGTTGCTGCCCCCCCGCCGATCCAACTTCAGGACAAGGCCAAGTGGGGCTTAGTGTCCGCCTTATGTGTACAGGAGAAAATCCAGTACACAAAGGCCGTCAACAAGGGTTTGACCATCGAGGTCAACACCCCCACGATCGCGGACTTTAGGTCTCTGACCCGACTTCTTGCCAACAAAGGCATATCTTACTACACCTTTGCGCTCCCCGAGGAGCGCAAAGTCAAGGCCGTTCTTAGGGGCATCCCCGAAGAACTTCCGAACGAGGACATCCTAAATGACCTCGTTCGACAGGGCTACCCTGTTGTCGGCGTGCACAAGTTGCACGCGAGCAATGGGAGGTCCTGGCCCCTCGCTTTGGTCATAATGACCAACAACGAAAAGGCCAAACCCATCTTCCGCGCCAAAGACCTCGTGGTCTGCGGCCTTTCTGGCATTCGAGCCGAGCCCCCAAACAAGCGTGGCTATCCTGGGCAGTGTCACCGCTGCCAGCTTTACGGCCATGCAGCGGCGAACTGCAACGCTTCACCGAGGTGCGTCAAGTGCCTCATTCCACACCTGACCAAGGAGTGCTCTCGCACGAGAGACTCCTCCACCCCTCCCGACTGTGTGCTGTGTGGCCAATCCGGCCACCCAGCGAACTATAGGGGCTGCTCTCGCGCCCCTCGCCCCAAGCCTCCAAAGGCTAAAAAGCCTAACCGGGGACCAAAGGCATCTTCTTCTCAGAAGAAGAGGCCTTCTGGCCCCCCGGCCCCTCCTAAGCCTTCGCTGGCAAATTTCCCACCCCTACCTAAAGGGGTGGGACAGCCGGCTATCACCACTCCAGCCCCCCCCATGCCGGCCTCCGGACCGGCCTGGGGACCAGCCCCTCCGGCACCGGCCCCTGGGCCGGCCTGGGGCCCAGCTCCCAAGGCGACGCCGCCTAAGGCGACACCGCCTAAGGCGGCTCCCGCCTCCCAAGCCCCGAAGTCATCCCTTATGGATGACTTCTCCATCATCTTCACCACGATGCAAGGCATCAATATCAATGAGATATCGGCCTTGGCATCCAAACTCAGGATGGCCCAAAACGCCCAACAACGGCTTCTAGCTCTCTGTGAGCACGAAGCCCTTCTCCGGTCCCTTAACTAAGGTCCATAATGCCAGGAAGGATCCCATCTTCTTCTTCTTCTTCTCCGACTGTACCAGTCGCTCCTCTCACCGGTCGAGTGAAACCTAGAGGTGTTTCGCTTATCTCTTTCAATACCCGCTCCCTGCGCAAAAACATTCCCGAGCTAAGGGTGTTTCTGCGCGAAAGGGACCCCGACCTTGTCCTACTTCAGGAAACATGGCTCAAACCGTCTATACGGAAAGGGCTATCGATTCCTTCATACTCCCTAGTCAGAAATGACAACTTCACCCCAGCGGACCAGAACCGCAGGGAAATTGTCTCTGGTGGCACGGCGATCTACTACAAAAGATCGCTTCACTGCTCACCAATCCCCACTCCTGCTCTCTCTAACATGGAAGCCACGGTATGCAGACTGGCTATGTCGGGTCACAGAACACTGATCATAGCTTCTGTCTACATACACGCTGGCACCACTCCATTGCGGAGCGACTTCGAGTCCCTTCTGTCTTTGGGCGACTCAGTCATTCTGTTTGGTGACTTTAACTCCAAGCACACTGACTGGACCTGCCGCAAGACAAACACCGGCGGGCGGCGTCTGCTTCAGATCACACATGATCTCGAACTAGACGTCTTCAGCCCGTACGAACCCACCCACTACCCAGACAACCCACAGAATGATCCCGACGTACTAGACTTCGCTCTAGTCAAGGGAGTCTCCCTCCCATTTAGGACGATTGAGACCCTCCAAGACCTCGGGTCCGATCACAGGCCGGTTTCCCTCATTATGGGAAACAAAGAGCCAACCCCTCCCTCCTTCAAAACCATTACTGACTGGGATCGGTTCAGATCGTCCCTCAAGTCGGCAATGGAAGTAGGCAACCCTTCGCTCTCTATGGACCCCGACTATTACGATAGTTCGGAGAAAATAGATGCAGCCATTTCCGAATTTACTCTTTTGGTCCAAAGAAAGACTGCGGACAGTGCGAGGAAGGTACCTGTGAAAAATCACAATGCCATTCCTCCCACCCTCCGCAACCTGATGAGGGCCAAAAACGCAGCTCTCCGGAGAGCTGCTAGGTACCCGACCCCTGAGTACAGAGCCAGAGCCAACCGTCTTCAACGGTTAGTAAGATCTCAGTTGAACGACCTGAGGAATAACCAATTTGGTGACCTCATGGCGGACATCACTCCCTCCCATGTAGCCTACTACCGAGTGGCCAGAGCTCTCCGTAGTGACACCTCAAACTTCACACCCCCTCTCCTCCGTCCCGATGGCTCCACAGCCTTCGACGACGAGGAGAAGGCGGAGTGTTTTGCTGACAGCATTGCTTCACAATGCTCAGTCAGCACTCAGACTTGCGACCCATCCCACCTTCAGTCGATTGAGAAGGAGCTCAGCGAGCTGAACTGCAAACCTCTAGACTCTGATCCCATCACAGTGTCCCCTGATGAAGTCCATTCCTTCATCAAGGGCCTCAAGACCAAAAAGGCCCCTGGCGCCGACGGCGTCTCCAACATGGCCCTAAAGCACCTACCATCTCAAGTGCTGGTCTTACTGTCCCTTTTATTCAACGCCTGCTTCGATCTCTGCTACTTTCCAGCAGCCTGGAAAGAAGCAATCGTAATAGGCATCCCCAAGCCGGGGAAACCCCTAAACCTCCCTGCGAGCCACCGCCCCATCAGCCTCCTCAAGGCAATGGGGAAACTCTTTGAAAGGTGTATCCTCGCCCGCCTAAAAGACCATCTCTTTACGAATGACCTCATCATACCCCATCAGTTTGGCTTTCGAACCAAACACTCATGCCCCCAACAGGTTCACCGCATAGTCGAGTACATCTCGAGCGGCTTTTTCCCTAGGAAATATAAGACCGTGGCGGTTTTCTTTGATGTAGCCAAGGCCTTCGACAAGGTCTGGCACGCTGGACTAACTGTCAAGCTGTACAGACTTAATCTGTCAGTGAGACTGGTCCGGCTAGTAGCATCATTTCTCCAGCATCGTACCTTCCGTTTCAGATACGAAGGTACTCTCTCAACTCCGCGTAACATAACAGCGGGCGTGCCTCAGGGCTCTGTCCTGGCTCCTCTGCTGTATGTTATATACACCAACGACATTCCCGTCCCAACAAACGGGGTACAACTGTCCCTGTTTGCAGACGATACTGCTCTGTATCTCAAGGGCTCATCATGTAGGAATATCCTCCCGAGGCTTCAGACCTCCATCAACTCCTTAGGCGACTGGTTTCGCGAGTGGCGTATCGATGTAAACCCGGATAAGTCATCCGCTGTTTGCTTCGACGCAAAACGCACGCGTGTACCGGCCCGCCACAACCCACCCCGACTCCAGGGGAAGTCCATTCCATGGCAACGCACTGCCAAATTTCTAGGCGTCACCCTTGACCAAAAACTGACATTCTCTCCTCACGTCAAGAGAGTGTCTCGTAACGCGCGGTTTTACTTGGGGCGTCTCAACCCTATGTTGGGGCGTCACAGCCGCATGTCACTTCGAAACAAGCGAACACTTTATAAGGTTTGCATACGACCGGTGATGACCTACGCGTCCCCGATCTTCTCACATGCAAAGGCATCAGTCCTTAATAAATTGCAGGTGATTCAAAACCTATTCATACGTAGGGCCTCAAATTCTCCCTGGTATGTCCGCAACGCGGACTTGCACAGGGACTTTGAACTCCCTACTCTCCAACAATACTTCATAAAGGCCTCTGAACGTTTCTTCGAAACAGCAGAGAGCCACTCTAATCCACTTATCCGGGGCGCATCCAAATACACTCCTTCCTCATCCACGAACCCTCTGTCTAGGCGACCTAGGTCTGTCCTGACAGACCAACCCAGTCAATTGTCAGCTGACCTGAACCTCCTCTTAGAGGCACAGGAATCAGCCAAACGTAGAGCCAATACAGACCCATCAAGTCTACCCCAGTCCTCTCAGATGCCGACTGGCCCCCCTTCTGGGAGCCAGCCGACTTAACTTCATTCACGACTGACCCCCCTTCTGGGAGTCAATCGTTTTTTTCTATGCGCTCTCTCACCTAGGTGAGTAGCGCTATCAAACCTCGCTCGCGTCCGCGTTAGAGGAGCCATCCTCCAATCTAGTCCTCCCTCCCGGTCAACTAGATGAGCCGGGTAAGATCGATGCCGCCATCGATTCCTTCACCAGTCTGGTTCAATCAACAGTCACTGAACAGTCGCGTGAAGTCGTACTACCTAATAGGCCACTTCCGCCAGAGGTTCGTGACCTGATTAGAACCAAAAACAAAGCACTTAGAGATGCTAAGTACTACCCCACCCCTTCAAATAGGGCTGCCGCAAACCGTTTGCAGCGCCAAGTTAGGGACGCAGTTTCCGAGCTGAGACACTCCCGATGGAATGATCTCATGGCGGACATCTGCCCTTCGCACGTAGCTTACTACCAAGTGGCCAGAGCACTTCGTAGTGATGCTATCACCCACACTCCACCGCTAGCCCGCCCCGATGGCACCCGAGCCTTCGAGGACGACGAAAAAGCCGAATGTTTCGCGGACAGCATTGCTTCTCAATGCTCGCCCAGCACCCAAGCGACCGACCCGGATCACATCCGGACGGTAGAGGAAGAGGTCCGAAGCAGGACCTCCCTCCCGCTTTCCCCAGATGACCCTCCGATCACCACTTCGGTGGACGAGGTGCAATCTCTTATAAGGGGCCTTAAGCCCCGTAAAGCACCGGGCGCCGACGGTATTTCTAATAAGGCGCTCAAACACTTCCCCGAAAAGGCTCTCCTTTTACTCTCAGTTATTATCAACGCTTGTTTCGATCTGTGCTACTTTCCAGCCGCCTGGAAAGAGGCAATCGTTATAGGCATACCCAAGCCCGGTAAGGCTCTAGACCAACCGGCAAATCATCGCCCCATAAGCCTCCTAAAGGCTATGGGTAAAATTTTCGAAAAGATAATACTTTCACGCATGAAAGCACATCTTTTCGAAAATGATCTAATAATTCCCCACCAATTCGGCTTTCGCGCAAAACACAGCTGCCCGCAGCAAGTCCACCGAATTGTTGAGTACATACTCAGCGGTTTTATTCCTCGTAAACAAAAAACCGTAGCTGTGTTCTTTGACGTCGCCAAAGCTTTCGATAAAGTTTGGCACGACGGTCTCATTCACAAACTATACGAGTTAGATACGCCTGACCGGTTAGTAAAACTCCTAAACTCCTTCATTCGCGATCGCGCTTACCGCTTCCGCTATGAAGGCACCCTCTCGTCCCCGCGACCGCTCCGAGCGGGCGTGCCGCAGGGGTCGGCCCTCTCGCCGCTGCTCTACAGTGTCTATACTAATGACATACCAGTGCCAACTAACGGCACAGAGTTAGCGTTATTCGCCGATGACACCGCCCTTTATCTTAAAGGGTCGTCACATAAGGCAATACTAGGGAGACTTCAATGCTCTATCTCACAACTTGGCGACTGGTTTCGCAAGTGGAGAATAGACGTCAACCCCGACAAAAGCGTGGCTGTCGGCTTTGACGTAAAACGTAGGTCCCGCGTGGTCCCAGAAGGGACCCGACCCTTAAGGTTACAAGGTGCCCCGATACCGTGGCACCGCTCCACCAAATACTTAGGAGTTACTCTCGACAAAGGCCTCACGTTCGGCCCGCATGTCCACAGAGTAACTAAACGCGCTCGCTTCTATTTAAGCCGTCTTAACTGTATGTTAGGTCGGAAGAGCAAAATGTCCGTTAGGAATAAACTAACTCTTTATAAGGTTTGCATACGACCCGTAATGACGTACGCGGCGCCGGTATTCGCGCACACTAATTTAAATAAAATTAAAGCGATCCAGACGGTCCAAAATCTCTTCTGTCGTAGGGCAACCGACGCACCCTGGTACGTCCGCAACGCGGACCTACACAGGGACCTGTCCCTTCCCACGATACAATCCCATTTTAAGCAATGCTCCGAGCGGTTTTTCAAAGCCGCGGAGGAGCATACTAGTCCACTCATCAGCGGGGCCGCGGCTTACGAGCCACCCCGCCCGTCCACTCATTACTATCGCAGACCCAAACACGTACTGACAGACGCCCCTGACGCACTAACGCTCGCTGTGGAAAGCCTCTCTACGGCTCACACGAACGCTAGTACTTAGGTCCCAACTTAGCTAGCTTAGTTTAGACTATAATAAGGAGCGGCATTATGCAGCTCGATTCCTTTTACACGGTCTCCACCCACTCGGGGTGGGGGACGCTTTCTCGCGCATGCGCTAGTTTGTAACTAGTGCGGCGCTGCGCCGCCGGAGCCTCGCCGAGGCGGTCGCTAGGATGAAACCTTTTACAGCCTCTCCGGCTAAAGGTACTTGCTTAATACCTTTTTTTTTTTTTTTTTTTGTTTTCGCAGTAAATGCGTTACGCATTCGCTCGTACCGGGAGAGCACGAGACGATATGTGGGACTCTCCTCCATGCCCCTACCCGGCCTAGTGCCCGGTAAAGGCTTGGAGGCCTACCCACTAAAACCCTGCGGCGTCCCGCAACACAGTGGTGGGGGTCGCGTGGCCCCTTACGGCTTCTTCCCGCGACCCGAACCAGTGTGGGTCCGCGCTCGTGGGCGGACCTCGCCTATGCTCCGTGAGGGACGGAGCAACGGGGTGAGCCGTGACGCCCTGAACACCCCGCACGCCTGAGGGCCAAGTGCAATGCAGCTGCCGGTCTCCCGCTCCGACAACCGCTGGCCCCCTTTTGGTGGGGAGAAGAACTGCCGCACCACTCGACCGACCCTAATGGCAGCCGAGGTGTGCAGGCACTTCCCCTCCCCACCTCAATCGGGCCGTGCGTCCTCGGAAGTCCCTCGGGAACAATAGTTCCCGGAGGGCTCCCGCGGTCGCCGTCCCGCCGAGCACCCCTCTCGACCCCCCCACGCGGCCTCGGAGAAAAGCTCCGATGCCACCTGGGGGCGACGAGAGGGGGCTCTACCCTCGGGGGATGGTACCGAGGGTCCTCCTCAAGCGCTCCACGTGCGACCCCCGCACGCGCCCGCGCTTCCGGCGTCTTCACGCCCCTCCCGCGAAGGAAGGGTGGAAGAGGCTCTCTCCCCCCCGAGCGTTTTTACGGGGGGGGTTGGGCACCCGACGGGCTGGGTGCCCCTTCCTCCATGCGGGTCACCGGTTCAGGGGGCTTCCCCTTCACGACCGGTGGGTCGCACCTGCGACCACCCATGACGTGGTCGGCCGGCCGCCCGAAGGCGGCACACACCGAGCACGCCGGCTCCCGCTTACAAGAAGCGGCCCTGTGACCAAGCGCCCCGCACCTGAAACACAGGCCGCTTCTGTCCACTACTTCTGGGCATTTAGGCTTAGTGTGCCCCAGCCCTAGGCACTTGAAGCACCGCAGAGGGAGGGCAGTTAACACCTTCACTTCTGCGGTGCTCCATCCGACACGCAGTTTCTTCTCTAAGCTGATCGTTCTCGCGGCCGCAATAGGTAATTTTGCGATCATCCACCCAAGACCATCGGGTCCAGGTCTCATTGTCTTTAGCCTGATCGCTGTGCTCGGACATCCCGTCTTGGCCATCATGGCATCGACTACGTCCGCCTCCTCGACTGAGTCGTCCAGCCCGGAGATCCGCAAGTCTACGGTTCTCTCCGGCCTGGACACAACCGCCACGTCACCGACCACTTGGCGCAACCTCTCGGCCAGCCGGTCCGCCAGCACTCCACTCTCTTCCGCCACCTCAATCAAGCGCGCTCCTACTTGTGTCTCCCTCGTCCTGACTTCGGCCGTGATGCCTAGGTCTGGAAGGGAGACTGCTGCCCTGGCCCTTCGTAACATGTGGGAGTACGACTCCCCACATTGTATCGCCTCCGGCTTCAGCGTCAACGTAACCGCTGTGGTCTTCGGAGGGTTAAGCCCTGTCCTCCGCTTGGTCTTCCTCGTTTTCCTTGCCGTCACACCTGCTTCGGCCTGTTGTGTCTGGGTGGTTTCCATCGCCATTCGCCTAGCTGCGACCCTCCGTTTTTTCCGGCCGACCGCCTCCGTCCACGTCTCGCCCTGTTTGGTCGGTGGTGCATCCGTCGCCTCCTCCCTGCGTGTCGGGCCCGTCATTTTGGTCTGCGTCACCGATGGGTTAACAGTCGGCTTTTCCCACGCCGCCAGCCGTTCATCGACCACCTGACGGACTGCTTGCAGCAGCCTTCCGTCATTGGCCGCCAGCCGCTCGTCGACAGCCTGGGTTACTGCGCGCAGTATGCCCTCTCTGCTTACAGTCTCCTCTACGGGTTTCGGGGGCTTCGCTGCCTCCGCCTTCAGCTTTTCTACGTCGCGGCTAAGGAACTGCACCGTAGCGACGAGCTTGCGGTTCACCTTGAGCAAGTCCGCTATTTGCTTCCCCTCGCGGGTGAGCGCCACTCTGCACAAATCCGCCATGCCTTGCATGGCATTCTTCATCCCTTCTAGCCGTGTAACGAGGCGTTTGCGGATTACGGGTTCCAACCCGTTCTCCTCGTCTTTGAGATCATCCGCCATGTCCTGCGAATTCCAGTCGGCGTCTTCAATGAGCCACTTCCAGGTTTTCCTGTCGTCTTCGTCTACTGACCTCAGTCTCAGGAAATTCTCCGCCGCTTCGTTGTCCGTCTCCGACTCCTCGTCCGAGCAGCTCTCATCCGACTCCTCAGACCCTTCGGACATGGCCTCCTGAGTGGGCTGTTCCCTCCGGGAAGGGGGAAACTTCAGAATGACCTTTTTCTTCTTCGTCGCGTCTTCGGTTGCGGCTGATATGGGAGAGCGCTCCCTCGCCGCGTTTCCCTCCATCGGGGGTGTGTTCTTCTTTTGTGCACTGTTTTGCACCGGACACTGTGCGCTGTCCATCTTCCGTCCTCCGCCGGGAGCCGGCTTTGGACCACGTCTGAGTTTTTTGTTTTTTAAATTTGCAGCTTCCATAACAATTCCCACGAATATGGGAGAAAAATCGGACCGCCAGGGCAGAGATCCCGGTACCCTGGCTACCCTACTTACGCCTGGGGGGTCGGGAGGTACCCCAGGGCGACCGCTAATGGGCCGACTGCGCTCCGCCGGCCACCTCCAAGAGGCGCCCCGACACCACGTATCCCAGTGCCGGGACTTTGACGATTTTTTATAGTGGTTTTCTCCACGCGGCCCCCACCGAAGTGGCGGCCCCCGCTCCCGCACCACGTACGAGGTTACGGTTGGGCCGGAACCGATCCTCGGATCAGAACACGCCCCGACTTGCCCGCTGACGCGAGCTGGGCCCGAAGGCCCCCTCGGGTGATTTTTAGAGGGGTTGTCTTCCCCGCGGCCCCCACCTGAAGATGGCGGCCCTCGGCCCTGCACTACGTACAGGGTTACGAGCTCCTTCGGCGACACCAGGACTGGCATCGCCTAAAACTCCCCTAGCTCGGCTACCGCTACCCGGGATGCCCAGGACGCCAGCCGAGCTCCCCCTTATTGGCCCGAAGGCCCCCCACGGGTGATTTTTTAGAGGGGTTGTCTTCCCCGCGGCCCCCACCTGAAGGTAGCGGCCCTCGGCCCTGCACTACGTACAGGGTTACGAGCTCCTTCAGCGACACCAGAACTGGCGTCGCCTAAAACTCCCCATACTCGACTACCGCTACCCGGGATACCCAGGACGCCAGCCGAGCTCCCCCCCTGTTGTCGGATTATTAGCCGCCGTCGTATGCAATCCCCTAAGGAATTATATACGACGGCGCCCAGGATGCACCGGCCCGAACCCATTGTCGTTCCCACTGCACGTATGAAGTGGGACCTACAATGGGCCGGGCACACGTGGAGGTTCTATCCGACCTGGCACCCCACTTGCTTACTACCTAGGTAGGGCGTGGTTTTAGTCAGTCTAGCCTGACGTAACACCTTAAATGTGCAGCTAGCCATAGAAGGGTTTCCACGTTAAAACAAAAAAAAAAAAAAAAAAAACGTACTCGGCCCACTTGCTTCGCAGCAGCCGCACGGCACGGACCTAAGCTAAGTATACAATTATTTAGTACATGTTAGGAAGACATATTATGTACCGCTTGTGTGTTGGTATATAGGTACAATATGTTCTTATTATCGAACCTAGAATTAAATTAGTAAGGAATATACCTTGCTTTGTTACTTGATATTTAAAAATGTTTTAATAAGGTTATTTTGGATAGCTCCACACTATTTTACTAAATGTTTAAGTAAATGAAGTTATTGTGGGTAGTTTTATGTTCAACTAAATTATGTTGATAAATGTTATAATAAATGTTATTCCATGACATTCTTCTTATTTGCTTAAATCATTCTATGATTATGATGATTTAAATGAGATTTAAATACTCTTTTTAGTAGTCTGCCTATTTTTCTTTTTCTATATTTTTTTTAACTTAATCTCACATCAGAAGTGGGATCCTCACGCCCTGTACTAATTTTTTTTTCTTTTTCTTTCTTTCAGCATGTGACCAAGGTCGGTTAAATAGTTCGATATAGACCCTACAATGCTGAAGGGATTGTTGATGGCAATACGTGATGCGGTATAGCCTAAACCTCGGCAATATGACATTGCTCGACCTCGTTATAATACTAAAAACTGTAATTTGAAACCACGTGTTCAGCAAACGAGTAAATTTAATGAATCGTGACTAAAAACTACTAAAATATTTATTCATGGCCGAGAAAAAGTCACAAAAAAAATAAAAAATAAAAATTAATGAATACCTACAAAAACACACATTACAAGATCTGATGATGTGGTTAGCTCTGTATGCAAATAATAACAGTACGATGGAGGTCGGTCCCCCTGCCCGAGTTTCTTTCGCCAGTTCTTCTCGGAAGGGCCTCCCAATTTCCGAACTGGTGGTAGACTCAGTAGTATGCAATGTAATCGTGGTGGGAATGTGGTAACGAAGTGGAATTTAAAAATAAAACAATTTAATTTTAACAATTTGGAACGTGCCCGATCGAGGTGTTGTGGAGGAGGTAGAAAATACATAACAACCATTGAAACATCGGGATTAAATGTAAAATAAAAAGTGCGCAAAATCCGTAAAAATAAAGTGTTTTATTCAAATGTGTAGTGTGTGCGGAGGTGTAAGAACTACATAACTAAAATAACGAAATTTCATATTAGGTATTGGTGTAAATTGTAGTCTGATAAGGGAATGTCTAGCAAAGCGTCTTAAATATCACTTCTCATCATGTTACTTATATTTCGATAGAATAGGAAAGGCATGTTATCTACACGTCTTTTCGAAAAATTTTAGTGCCTGTTACTACATGTTCTGATTCATCAGGCTGGCCGAACAGGCTTTGGAAAGTTCAAATTTTGATTACAACTGTCTTAAAATCAACCGGATTATATTCTCTTCGATTATTACCAGGTCGTACTGCAAACTTACCTTACAGGCTCGATTTAATGAGGTTACGAGAGGTAATGAACATAACTTAATAGATGAAATGCTTCTAAAATTAACTAGAAAATTAACTTGTAAATAGTGATAATGAAAATGAACTTGTAAAAAGTGATAATGAAAATGAAACTGGAAAATAGTGATAATGAAAATGAACTTATAAATAATGATAATGAAAATGAACTTGTAATTGGTGATAATGAAAATTATTAATTGAGTAATAGTGCAACAGAATCGTATCATAAAAACAATGATTAAGAATAAATAAATCAGTTGCTGGGTACCGCTATGCTTGGTGTCAGTTTGGTCTTCACTAACCAGCAAGTGATGGAACTGTACATGTCTAGGCATAGAGGTTTATAAAAAAAGATATGCTGGATAACCATGTGCTTGGTGTCAGTTTGGTCTTCACTAACCAGCAAGTGATGGAACTGTACATGTCTAGGCATAGAGGTTTATAAAATTAAGAAACAATAACTTGGTTTTATGAAACGATATCTGATTTATGTCGGTGTTTTTTTATATAATCTAAAAAGTACTTCGGGGACGAAGTACTGTCAGTATGGCCGTGTTGGAATTAGGAATAATTCGGAGTGTATTAATTGATACTTAATCATATTCATTATTATTATTAATATTTAAATGATTATTTATTGATTTACTAAATTGATTTATTGATTGATTTAACTATGTACACTTTTTAGTACAATATTTTTCATCATTGTCTTTGATCTAACGTGTTACCTGTCATAGCATAGACAACACGATCGGTCCACGGTGGAGTGACGCGGTGCCTTTATAATGCCTCGCACTGAGTCAGACGGTCTCTTTTTTCTTTGCTTGACGCTCGGAGCTGGCGGACGGCCGGCAGTCCTTATCGTTGTGCCAAAGATAAGTATATATTGGTAAAGTGTGAATATTAATTGTTGAATCATCATGCAATATAAATTAGAGCATTTGAATATTTAGTTTTCCATTTTGATGGCAAATACATGACCTAGATGAATAAACTGATTTTGGCCACTTAATAAATACTTTATTATCTACCCTCTTTTTAATATTTTATTTGATCAAAAGAAATATAATTCCTCTTTTCCGTAATCTCACATCAAAAGTGGGATCGAACCTGTATTAAGCAACACTAACTTGATTATCTTCACAGATGGATCCCGCTGTGTTTGAGGCTTTGTTAAAAGCCATTCGTGATGCAGTGGCTGGTAATCACCATGAAGATGACGTTGGATTGTCACCGTTTGATCCAGAAAATAATGACAACGGCGCAGAAAGTTGGTGCAAGCACATCGACTCCGTAGCCAAGGATCGTGGTTGGAGCAGCATCACAACCGTTGGTAAAGCAGGTTGGCCGAACGGTTTGTGGAAAGTGCAACAATCAAACAATCAATACAAACTATTGTGCAAAAGTCAACAGGGTTTTCACTAACTAGGTTATTATTGGTTGTAATGGAAATATAACTCAAGTACAGGTTCGGCTTGTTACAATACAGGACAATTATTCTGTTCAGCATCATTAGCTGTGTTAGATTATTGAAATAAAAAACATAAAACACTAATTACAGTATGATATCATTCATTTGATACTTTTAAGGGGATTTCAGTGGATTATTAATTTTATTGAAACTGTTCTCAATGCTTATTCATAATAAAAATTATCACTGTAGAAGGATAATAAAAAATTGAATAATTTGGATATATATAAAAATTTAATGTAGAAGACTTAATTTACGTATACCTCTGAATATATGCTAATTCAACATGAAAGAAATAGACATTGTTTGAAAGAAATGATTCTTACGGTCATTTGTTTGATTTGCTATTTTGAAAACATATTGGTTTGATTTGCTATTATGAAAAAAAACTGCTGGTCGGTCACTGCCCTGATACCTTTCTGAAATTCACTCGCAGCAGGTGATAGGACTGGTATGACAAGGCCAGATGACCAATAGCAATCAAACCAATGTGTGTGATAAACTGCTGGTCGGTCACTGCCCTGATATCTTTCTGAAATTCACTCGCAGCAGGTGATAGGACTGATATGACAAGGCCAGAGACCAATGGCAATCGAACAAATGCTTATGATGAACTGCTGGTCGGTCACTGCCCTGATACCTTTCTGAAATTCACTCGCAGCAGGTGATAGGACTGGTATGACAAGGCCAGAGACTAAATTATAGAAAAAAAAATCGTGGTCCTTACCAGTAAAGTATACAGTAAGTTGGGTACTTCGAGAGCGAAGTACTGGTCATTCTGGCCGTGTTAGATTTATTAACCATAAATTATGATAATTAAGTATTTTACATATGTTTTCTTGTTTACCTTAAAGAAAAGCATCTTTCGCTAGATAGCACTGTGTGACACGATTTTTCTAACATAAATAAGATTACGTGTTTTGAATTCCTTATTCCATTGTTGAAAACATTGTCAATTGATATAGTTGTCTAACACGTCACGTTTCTAAGTTATAGTGTCAACCTCTTATTCCACAAGAACATGTGATCCTTCCACCCTTACATATAAAGCTTGGTTTAATGAAAAGTTTTGTAAAGGCCATGGATAAAAATGGTAAAGGATTTTTGTATTTGGAAACTGTTTTCTCCAAATTAAGTGATGCTAAATTAAAAGAAGGCATTTTTGTGGGCCCACAAATAAGAAAACTCATAAGAAACAATGAATTTGATGAAAATCTTACCGCGAAAGAGTTAGCAGCTTGGTTATCTCTAAAGAAAGTAATTCATGGATTTTTAGGCAATCTCAAAGCAGAAAATGCCGAGTTTTTAGTGAATGACTTGTTACAAAAATTCAAAACGATGGGGTGCAGAATGTCTTTAAAAATACATTTCTTGCATTCCCATTTCGATTTTTTCCCACCTAATCTTGGAATGGTAAGTGATGAACCAGGTGAACGCTTTCACCAGGATATTAAACAGATAGAAGAGCGTTATCAAGGAAGATGGAATGCTAAAATGTTAGCAGATTACTGCTGGTTTGTAATGAAAGAGGATTCTACTCTTCACAAGAGGAAAAGTTAATATTTCATCATTTTCTTTTGGAATATTTGGCTCATTTTTTATATTGACCACTTAAACCTCAGCTATTTTGATTCTTTGTCACTTGTAAATATATATAACATTTTTTTTGTGTAAAATTAATAATTTAAATAAAAAATATGATATACAATTTTGATACTGTCTTTATTTATTTATAGTACATAAATTTATCATAACTTTAAAATGATACGTGTTACAAAAAATCTATTTAAGTTTTTGTGTTCAGCAGGTTTATTTTGATAAAAAATAGCCGTTTCATTAAATGTTAGAGCACAAAAAAAAAAATTGTCACACAGTGTAGTTTGCGAAATTTTCTTGTATGTAAATGACATATTGTTTTTAATAAGAATCATATAATTTACCAAAGCAAAAACCAACCTTTAAGTAATCTAAACTCTGTTTTCATATATCCATTAATATCGCCAATTTAATCAATGTGTGTTGTATAAATAACCTTACAATTTGTTCCTATTAAGTTATTTTTGCAATTAAAGGCTTAATATCCTAGTTAGCCTCCTTTTAACCTCTTTTGATATAATTAATTCATAGTCAATTTGAAAGAAATTGTTAAATAGAGCCAAATGAATGACGTCAGAGAATGTCGTCCGATGTGACGTCACTTGTTTGTCACCTATATTTGCCTATAAAAGACTGTGCTCCGGTCGTACTCGGCCCGAGGAGTACGTCACGAAGCTTCGCGCCGAGTGCACGTACCGTTATTTTTCTGCGCTCACCTAGTGTGCGCTTATTTCCGTTCGTTCTGTGTCACAGCTGCGCCCCCGTGGTGCGCCCGCGACGCGCTAACTTAAAGTCGCGACCGCGAACCCGCGATCGTTCCGCGTCGCCGTACGATTTCGGCACGTAATACGTTATAGTAACGTAACATCGAACGCCGTTTTCACGGCGGTAGGCGCTGCGTTAATATAACTCGCGTTTGGGCTAGCGGATACCTCGCGGTGGTAACGAAGCTAGCCGAGCTCGGACCCGGTGTGCTCCCCTAGGCCCCTCAGGCTTAGGGAAAAACCGGTGGTCTGCGACCCACTGCACTTGGGCCGTGTCCCAAGGGTCTAAGACAGGCGCGTATCAAACTAGAGATACCTGCCACTCTCCCCTACCCCTCCCTCTACCTCCCTGCCGGGAAAGGCAGGGAGGTTCGTTAGGTTAGGTTAGGGGAGGAGGCTGATTTTTGAAGCGTCTGGATCGTCAACTGCATCCGTCCGCAATGGCCGCCCTTGCGGAAGCATACGCCGAACTCGCCCGTGCAAACGGGCTCGTGGTTACATCAGCCTTCAAGGCCGTAATTGAGAGCGCGCTTTCCGCGCTTAAGCCGGACTCTCCGGCGTCCCCCTCGCCGCCGCGTACGTCAGTGTCCGCGCCCGCTTCCCGGGAAACTCCTATGGAACAAGAGTTCCACGACTCGCGCTCCGTGAAGCGCACCGCGTCTGAAGTCCTGTCGGACATCGAGTCCGACTCCACCCTCGTCTCGGCTTCCGAAGACGAATTCTTAACGGCCGAGAGCCGAAATAAGCGCCGTCGCAACAAACGGCGCAATGCTGCTTCACCGACACAGTCGGTAAAGCAGATTGCAACGGTCGGTAAAGCAGATTGCAACGGTCGGTAAGCCGACCCCCCCTCCTCAGGCCCCGCGTGCCTCCGCCCCCGCGACCCAGCCGTCGCGCGCGTCCGGCTCCGCGACCCCTGCCCCCCGTGCGTCCCAGCCCGCAGTGGCCTCCACTTCGGGCACCCCAAAGGCGCCGAAGCAGCACTCTCGCTGCTCGCCCGTCCCTTCTGGGCCTAAGCCGCCCGTCCCAATCTTCCTTAGGGATAAGTCCCTTTGGACTCCCATCTCAAAAACATGCGCCAACAAAGGGTGGCTCTATACCCGAGCCACCAACACCGCGTCCGGAATCAAAGTCACGATGTCCGACATTGCATCGTACCGCGCGTTGACTGCCCATATGACAGTCAACAACATTCCGTACCACACGTTCCCGCTCCCCGAGGAGCGGCTCCTGTGCGCAATACTAAGGGGAGTTCCCTATGAACTCTCCAACGAAGAGGTCCTCGAGGACCTCGCGCGCCAAGGCTTCCCCGTGGAAGCAGTGCACAAAATGCACACTGGACTAGGGAGAACCTATCTCCTAGTCCTGTGCAAATTACTGCCCACCCCGGCCGCCCGGGGAATATTCAGGGAAGAGCTCACCATCTGTGGGCTCTCCAACATCCGTGCGGAGAAGCCGCACCGTAGAGTCATGCCGCAGCAGTGCCGCCGCTGCCAACTCTACGGCCACGCTGCCGCAAATTGCAACGCGGAATGGAGGTGCGTAAAGTGCCTCCTCCCACACCCTACCCGCGAGTGTACGCTCACTCGCGATTCCACATCCGTACCGGCGTGTGTCCTCTGCAAACATCAAGGACACACAGCTAATTACGCGGGATGCCCGATGGCCCCCCAACCCAACAGCCGCGCGCTCAAACAGAAACGAGCGCGCAAATACCAAAACAAGTTCAATAGCTTTAATAGCTATAGAACTAAATCCAAGCGCAACGTAGCGCCCCCTCCAGCCCCCACGGCTGAGAACTTCCCCGCCCTTCCGGCAAGGAAGCCTCACACCGTGGCCCCCGCCTGGGGCCCCCCAAGGGCCCCGGCAGTCCCAATCCGAGCGATGGCAGCCCCTCAGGCCCCCACCGCTGTCCCAAAACCAACCCGGGCCACCGCAAGGGCCCCGGCACCAGTTCCAAACTCCGCGTGGGGCCCCATCAGGGCCCCCGCAGCCCAACCTACACCTCGCCCAAGGGCATCCCCAGTGAGCGCCGCCGCTCCGACCATCGCGGATGACCTCTTGACCGTCCGTACGGCCATAGAGGGCATTAACATCCGCGAAATTTCCGTACTCGCAGGGAAACTGCGATTAGCGAATTCACCGCAAGCAAAGCTCCTAGCGCTTTGCGAGCACTCCAAGCGCGTTATAAGTATAGATACAATAGGTATCTATAACAGAGCCCGACCCATTCCCAAGTCGCGTATTCCCACAATAGGCAGTCTCCCTCTGAGACTACTATTGCCATCCCTTTCGCACAGTGCCCGGCCACGCCTCGGGGGCGAACCGAGTCAATACCGTAGAGAGCGCGCGGCTCTATTTAATAAAAGGGTATGCCGCCGAGGCAATACCATAAAGAGAGCCCCGAGGCTTTTAGTAAAATATTTCGTTTATATTCCATTCTATTTAACAGAGTAAGCAACGTCGATGGCTACTCCTGTTAATAATACTAACTTAACTTCGCGAATCGCGGGTCGTATCAAACCCAGAGGGATATCGCTCCTTTCATTTAATACTTATAGTCTTAGGAAACACCTACCTGAATTAAAACTATTCGTCAAGAATAGACAGGTAGACCTACTTCTACTTCAGGAAACTTGGCTGAAACCAAGCGTACTGAGGGGATTAAATATCCCAAAATACAAATTAATTAGAAATGACAGACCCGACCGCAATGGCGGGGGCACTGCCATTTACTACAGGAGCGATTTTCACTGTTGCCCCCTTCCTACCCCTCCACTTATCAATATGGAGGCTTCAATTTGCAAACTAGCAATGACAGGACACCCGTCCATAGTCATTGTCTCAGTTTACTTACCCTCAGGTTCTCTCCCTCTCCGTAGTGACGTAGACGCACTACTGTCCCTGGGAGATTCGGTTATACTGTTTGGCGACTTTAATGCCAAACACACCGACTGGACTTGTAGGGAAACTAACCCAAGTGGTCCTTACCTTCTGAAAATAACACAAGACCTAGGTCTTGATGTTATATGTCCATTACGTCCGACATATTTCCCTCGGAACGTAAATTCCCTTCCGGACGTGCTCGATTTTGCCTTGTTTAAGAATATATTTCTTAAGCTCGACGCGATAGAATCGCTAGACGATTAGGGTCAGACCATCGGCCCGTATCGCTCGTTTTAGGCCCTCTCGAACCTCCGAATAAACATAAGAAAATTTGTACTAACTGGAAAGGCTATCAAACCTCGCTCGCGTCCGCGTTAGAGGAGCCATCCTCCAATCTAGTCCTCTCGCCCGGTCAACTAGATGACCCGGGTAAGATCGATGCCGCCATCGATTCCTTCACCAGTCTGGTTCAATCAACAGTCACTGAACAGTCGCGTGAAGTCGTACTACCTAATAGGCCACTTCCGCCAGAGGTTCGTGACCTGATTAGAACCAAAAACAAAGCACTTAGAGATGCTAAGTACTACCCCACCCCTTCAAATAGGGCTGCTGCAAACCGTTTGCAGAGCCAAGTTAGGGACGCAGTTTCCGAGCTGAGACACTTCCGATGGAATGATCTCATGGCGGACATCTGCCCTTCGCACGTAGCTTACTACCAAGTGGCCAGAGCACTTCGTAGTGATGCTATCACTCACACCCCACCGCTAGCCCGCCCCGATGGCACTCGAGCCTTCGAGGACGACGAAAAAGCCGAATGTTTCGCGGACAGCATTGCTTCTCAATGCTCGCCCAGCACCCAAGCGACCGACCCGGATCACATCCGGACGGTAGAGGAAGAGGTCCGAAGCAGGACCTCCCTCCCGCTTTCCCCAGATGACCCTCCAATCACCACTTCAGTGGGCGAGGTGCAATCCCTTATAAGGGGCCTTAAGCCCCGCAAAGCACCGGGCGCCGACGGTGTTTCAAACAAGGCGCTCAAACACTTCCCCGAAAAGGCTCTCCTTTTACTGTCTCTTATTATCAACGCTTGTTTCAATCTATGCTACTTTCCAGCCGCCTGGAAAGAGGCAATCGTTATAGGCATACCCAAGCCCGGTAAGGCTCTAGACCAACCGGCAAATCATTGCCCCATAAGCCTCCTAAAGGCTATGGGAAAAATTTTCGAAAAGATTATACTTTCACGCATGAAAGCACATCTTTTCGAAAATGATCTAATAATTCCCCACCAATTCGGCTTTCGCGCAAAACACAGCTGCCCGCAGCAAGTCCACCGAATTGTTGAGTACATACTCAGCGGTTTTATTCCTCGTAAACAAAAAACCGTAGCTGTGTTCTTTGACGTCGCCAAAGCTTTCGATAAAGTTTGGCACGACGGTCTCATTTACAAACTATACGAGTTAGATACGCCTGACCGGTTAGTAAAACTCCTAAACTCCTTCATTCGCGATCGCGCTTTCCGCTTCCGCTATGAAGGCACCCTCTCGTCCCCGCGACTGCTCCGAGCGGGCGTGCCGCAGGGGTCGGCCCTCTCGTCGCTGCTCTACAGTGTCTATACTAATGACATACCAGTGCCAACTAACGGCACAGAGTTAGCGTTATTCGCCGATGACACCGCCCTTTATCTTAAAGGGTCGTCACATAAGGCAATACTAGGGAGACTTCAATGCTCTATCTCACAACTTGGCGACTGGTTTCGCAAGTGGAGAATAGACGTCAATCCCGACAAAAGCGTGGCTGTCGGCTTTGACGTAAAACGTAGGTCCCGCGTGGTCCCAGATGGAACCCGACCCTTAAGGTTACAAGGTGCCCCGATACCGTGGCACCGCTCCACCAAATACTTAGGAGTTACTCTCGACAAAGGCCTCACGTTCGGCCCGCATGTCCGCAGAGTAACTAAACGCGCTCGCTTCTATTTAAGCCGTCTTAACTGTATGTTAGGTCGGAAGAGCAAAATGTCCGTTAGGAATAAACTAACTCTTTATAAGGTTTGCATACGACCCGTAATGACGTACGCGGCGCCGGTATTCGCGCACACTAATCCAAATAAAATTAAATCGATCCAGACGGTTCAAAATCTCTTTTGTCCTAGGGCAACCGACGCACCCTAGTACGTCCGCAACGCGGACCTACACAGGGACCTGTGTACCTTCCCACGATACAATCCCATTTTAAGCAATGCTCCGAGCGGTTTTTCAAAGCCGCGGAGGAGCATACTAGTCCACTCATCAGCGGGGCCGCGGCTTACGAGCCACCCCGCCCGTCCACTCATTACTATCGCAGACCCAAACACGTACTGACAGACGCCCCTGACGCACTAACGCTCGCTGTGGAAAGCCTCTCTACGGCTCACACGAACGCTAGTACTTAGGTCCCAACTTAGCTAGCTTAGTTTAGACTATAATAAGGAGCGGCATTATGCAGCTCGATTCCTTTTACACGGTCTCCACCCACTCGGGGTGGGGGACGCTTTCTCGCGCATGCGCTAGTTTGTAACTAGTGCGGCGCTGCGCCGCCGGAGCCTCGCCGAGGCGGTCGCTAGGATGAAACCTTTTACAGCCTCTCCGGCTAAAGGTACTTGCTTACTACCTAGGTAGGGCGTGGTTTTAGTCAGTCTAGCCTGACGTAACACCTTAAATGTGCAGCTAGCCATAGAAGGGTTTCCACGTTAAAACAAAAAAAACAAAAAAACAGAATTTCCACATTCCGCTCCGAGTCGCCGAGCTACGCAGTCGCCTGCCTTCGCATCGCACCGCCGCTCCGACTCCAACGAGCCAACAGTTTCGACCGAAGCGCCCCCTAGTGGCGTCGAGTAGAAACCGCAAGTGTTGCTATCGCAACCACATCTCTAGCAAGTTGTAAGCATAGCCGCTAGTTGCGAGCCTTTCTTGCAACAGCGTGCTACCGCGTAGGGAATTTCGCGTTTATCGTTGGAAATTCCTTGTTTCCGTAGGAGGAAGCAGTCTGTATCGTCACTCCCGTTTCTTCAGGTGTACGTCAAGCCGTACGTTGTCGGCTCGTTAGGCCTGCTGGAACGCAGTCCCCGAACGCCGTTCTCACGGCGGGAGGCTAGGCTTCGTTGCTCCAGACCTCGGGTTTGTGGCTACTGACTGGTGGATACCTAACGGTGCCAACCAAGCCAGCCAAGCTAGCCGAGCGCTGCCCCGGTGCGCTCCCCGCGGCCCCTCAGGCCTTGGGAAATACCGGAGGTCCGACGCCCACATCTTGGGCATCCCAGGCTTAGGACTAGGCGGTTATCCGAACTAGGGATGCCCCCCCCCCCAAACCCCCCCACCTCCCGGCGGGGTGGCCTCTCTCTCTCCCGCTCCCTCAGAGTTCTCCGCGATGGCGGCTCTTCTCGTCGACGGGATAGTCGACCTCCTTAGGGGTTCCGGGCTTAACCCGGACCCGGCGCTTCTCGCCAAAATGAAGGAGCTAGTCTCCTTCTTCACGCCGGCTTCACCGGCCCTCCCACAATCTCTGGGTACAGCAGTTATGGACGTCGTCGGGTTCGAGGAAGAGAACCCCAACGCTTCAGCAGCAGCAACAGCCCCCGCACGCTCCGCGCCCAAGCGCTCCGCGTCAGATCGCGTCTCGCAGGAGTCGGAATCCGACATGTCAACCGGGACCCTAGTAACGTCCTCGGAGGACGACTTCGTCCCGGCCAAGTCTCGCAAGAGCCGGAAGAGTAAAAATGGGTCGTCGTCAGACCACGCCCTCTCTCTCCCCCACCTCAGGTGTCGCGCCGGTCACCACGGGCCCTAGCCCGTCCCCCGCGCCCCTGTCCGCGTCCGCGCCCATGTCCGCGCCCGCGCGCGCCTGCCGGTACCGGTACCGCCGACGCCGCGCCCCGCGCCTTGACCCCTTCTGGGAAACCGCACACTCGTTGTGCCCCGGTGCCGTCCGGCCCTAAGCCGCCACCGCCCCTCCATCTAACGGACAAGTCAAAATGGGACTCTCTGTCCAAAGCCTGCGCCGCGAACGGGTGGCGTTACATACGCGCCACCAACACAGGCAAAACTATTATGATTTACGTCGCGGACATCGCCACTTTTAGGGCCCTCTTGGCATATATGGCACGGGAGTCGATCCCGTATTACACCTTTACTCCTAACGAGGATCGTAAGGTAGCCGTCATTCTTAGGGGAGTTCCTTATGAACTCGCCAACGAATTGGTCCACGAGGACCTAACCAAGCAGGGCTTCCCGGTCGAAGCCGTACATAAGCTCCACACGCGCACGGGAGCTATGTACCCGCTCGTTCTCGTCAAATTGTCTCCCGACGCCCCGGCCGCCCGGGACATCTTCCACGCCGAAGAGCTCACCATCTGTGGGCTCTCGAACATTAAGGCCGAAAAGCCACGCCGCCGCGACTGGCCAGTACAGTGCCACCGGTGCCAACTATACGGGCACACGGCATCTTACTGCCACTGCCCCGCGAGGTGCGTAAAATGCCTCGAGCCTCACGCGACCAAAGAGTGCTCGCGCACTCCGGACACTCCGTCCCCCCCAGCCTGCGTTCTGTGCAACCAGGTGGGGCATACAGCCAATTAAAGAGGCTGTCCGCGCGCTCCGCGTCCTACTAAGGGCAAACGGGGCCCATCCCAAGTAAAAACCCAATCGAGCCGCGCGGCTAAAAACCCACCGGCGCGAACTTTAGAAAACTTCCCCTCCCTTCCGGAGAGGAAAACGCATCAAACCGCACCGGCGGCGGGGCCCTTCAGGACCCGCACCGACCCACCGCTTAGCTGGGGCCCCGTCAGGGCCCCAAACCAGGCACCCGCATGGGGGCCCCCGCGCCTCCTAGCCAACCGAAGGCTAGGAACGCTCGCGCTCCCAGCCTAGCTGATGACCTCCTGACCGTACGATCGGCCATTGAGGGAATCAATATCCACGAAATCACGGTGCTTGCCGGCAAGCTCCGTGCTTCGAACTCTCCTCAAGCAAAGCTCATCGCGCTTTGCGAACATTCCAATCTACTTAGTTCGTTGTGAATATTTGGATGTTAGTGGTTATGAATATTTTTAACTATTAATAATGCAGGCATTCACACATCCGCGTTCGCATTCCGTTTAGGTACTCCGACGGCTCTTCCGACTCTTGTTAGTTCGATTATTCGTTCTTATTCATATCCATTCCCGCGCGTTAGTTCTAAACTTAGTTTACCAAACTGCCGCGTTACCTCTTTCTCGAACAACGTCCATGGCTGCTAATAGTTTAAATTCAAATCCGAACAACACTATTATGCGCATAGCCGGTCGTAACAAACCTAAAGGGTTATCTCTCCTTTCGTTCAATGCAGGAAGCCTTAGACCTCACCTTCCGGAGCTCAAGCTCCTAGTCCAAAATAATCCGGTAGATTTGATTCTCGTTCAAGAGACGTGGCTTAAACCCCACGTCCTGAGGGGAACAAACATACCCAAATTCAAATTAATTAGGAATGACAGACCCCTCCAACAGGGAGGCGGTACTGCCATTTATTATAGGAAAGATTTTCACTGCTGCCCACTACCCACTCCACCCTTAATCAACATGGAGGCCACGGTATGTAAACTGGCAATGACCGGACACCCGTCTGTGATCATTGCATCAGTTTACCTTCCCTCTGGCTCCGAAATCCTCCGCAGCGACCTTGAGTCGCTACTCTCGTTAGGCCAGTCGGTCATCCTGTTTGGAGACTTTAACTCCAAACACACCGACTGGACATGTAGGGAACGGAACCCGAACGGTTCCAAACTTCTGCAAATGACACTAGACTTAGAGCTAGACGTCATCTGTCCCCTTTCTCCTACCTACTACCCACGTATAGTCACCCATCTTCCGGATGTTCTTGACTTTGCCCTGCTTAAGAGAGTTTCTCTTAAGCTCGACGCGATAGAGTCGCTAGACGACTTAGGGTCTGACCACCGACCCGTATCGCACGTTCTGGGCGGCCTCGAACCTCCGACTTCAACTATGAAGTATTTCACTAACTGGAAGGGCTATCAAGCCTCCCTAGGATCCGCGCTCGAGGATCCATCCTCACCCCTCCAACCAACGGCTGAACTGTTAGACAGTCCAGCCAAAATCGATACCGCGATCGACTCCTTTACCAAACTAGTCCAATCAACCACAGCGGATCACTCGCGCGAAGTCAAAGTGCCTAATAGGCCACTTCCGCCCCATATCCGGAACTTGATTAGGACTAAAAACAAGGCGCTTAGAGACGCCAGATTATGCCCAACTCCCACGTATAGAGCCGCAGCAAACCGTTTGCAGCGGGAGGTTAGGACTGCAGTTGCCGACCTAAGGAACTCCCTATGGAGTGACCTTATGGCGGACATCTCTCCCTCTCACCAAGCGTACTACCGGGTCGCTAGAGCCCTGCGTAGTGACGCTATTACGTATATCCCTCCGCTCGCTCGCCCCGATGGCACACATGCCTTCGAGGACGACGAAAAAGCCGAATGTTTCATATTCATATTCATTTAATTGCATTGCCTCACAATGCTCGCCCAGCACCCAAGCGGGTGACCCGGACCGCATCCGGGTCATCGAAGAGGAGGTCCGAGACAGGGCCTCCCTCCCGTTCCTCCCCGAAGACCCTCCATCCACCACTTCGGTGGATGAAATCCAATCCTTTATAAGGAGCCTTAAGCCCCGGGCGCCGATGGCATCTCCAACAAGGCGCTCAAACACCTTCCCGAAAGGGCACTCCTTTTGCTGTCCCTAATTATACTCGCGCCTCGTCCTCGAGATTAGTAACTAAAACAATATATTAATAAATACACATGTAGTAACGCATAAGTACTACCACTCTGCACTTAGTTTGGATGTAAGAATAAATTCATTCATTTGCCTATTGCCTTTTTAACTTTTGTTTTTGAAATGTGGGTATTCTTCACTTGCTTCTCTTTGTCTATGTCAACTCCCGACATTCGCATTTTAGTGCCTAACCTCTCGAGTCACGTTCTTTTAAAGTGCTTATTTAAGTGTTAAAATGCCGAAACGTAAAGGTTCGCGGACACAGGAAGAGGAACTTAATCACTTAATGCGTAAATGTCGAAAACTAGAACGCAAAATTCTTAAAAATAAAAGTGATAGTGACTGTGCCTCGTCTCGGTCTCGTAGTTCGCCGGTTAAAGAAAACTCAGCCTTATCTAGAGGTGATAACGTAGCAGGTATGTCACTAGTATAATCTTGTACTATAAATATTTGAACCATGCACACGGAGAAGTCGCTGGGGCTGTCTCAATGCATAATCAATGGTTAACGTGCAACCCGCTGGGGGCTGTGCATACAACCTAATGAAATATTAAATAACAAGGGTAATATACCTACTCATACCAATATTAAATATATTTTAGATTGATAAAATGTGTAAGACAAATGGTATGCATACCCAAAAATATATTTATACTTATCTATTTTACATTCAAAATCACACTTATCAACGTATTAACGTTAAGTTACATAATGTTCTCGGAGTAGTCATTGGGGCTCACTCAATACATTATGTTATGCATTAAGTGCCACATTCATCGATAATGCTAGATTTCTAGTCGTTATTGGTTATCGATAAAATTGAATGGAATTAATTTCTATTATCATAATTGAATTATGCATTTTCAGTCACCCCAACCCCACTTGTTCACGTGGAGGATTGGCTAGATACCGAGTATGAAATTACCGAGGGTATTCCTGTAATCAGCGAGGAAACCCATCACACTGATGACGTCAATATAACGCAAGCTGGTCCAAGCACTTCTACATTAGTAGCGCAAACTGAGAATTCGATGCTTGTGAGCGATGAACCTCATCTAGATATCGATATATTAGAAATATTAGGCGATGATCCGTCATCTTCCGTAAAGTATGGCCCTGATATAAGAAAAGAATTGGCATGTCGTCTCCAACACGCAGCGACAGAGGGCCTTAGCAAAGAATGTCGAAAGGAATTAATGAACAAATATTTGATTCCAGCCAATTGTGTACATATTGATGCTCCGAAAATTAATCCGGAAATCAAAGCTGCTATTCCGGAAAATTTTGTGAAGCGTGATAAAGGAATCGAATCGAAGCAGAAACAAATGGCTACTGCTATTTCCGGTCTAGGTCAAATAATTACCATGCATCTTAATTCTAAAGATAAAAATAATGAAACATTACAAAAACTAATGGATATTAGTCGTCTCTTGTGTGATTTACAACACGCTGATTCTGTGACCAGGCGAAATTTCATATTTTTTGTACTGAAGAAAGATTTAAAGGAGCACTTGACTGATACCAAAATTGACAGCTTTCTATTCAGTGAGAACCTGGCTGAAACGTTGAAGTCGGCAAAGGCCGTCAGCAAATCTGGGGTCGAATTAAAAGCAGATTCCGGTAATAAAGCTGTCAATAAGCCAAAACCTTCTACCAAATATTTAAACCGCAAAGCTCCTCCCCGGAGCCGCAGGCCACTGGGGACCGCGCCAACAGCGCCGAGGAGCCGGGAGCCTGCAGCAGCGCGAGCGCCGCCTCCGCCTCCGCCTCCGGCGCCCGTGCACTCATTGAGGACGTCGTACGCGCCGCACCCGGTGCAAGCGCGCCGCCGCTACTAGATAATGTTGAGTATGCCGGTATTTTTATTACCAATGGTCTCTTATAACAAATGATCGTACAGTTTTATCTTGGATAAACGGTTATAAAATTATTTTTTCAAAACCGGTAAGGCAGAGTACTTTACCAGTACCATCTGTGTATTCAAACACAGAGAAAAATCTTTATTTTGAATCTATAAATAATTTGCTCAAAATTGGAGCCATATCTAAATGTGCCCCTTGCGATGGCCAATTTATATCCGACATTTTTTTAGTACCAAAACCGAATGGCAAAACACGTTTTATCTTAAATCTTAAAAAATTAAATCAGTTTATATCTACAGACCATTTCAAGTTGGAAGATTTACGAACAGCCCTGAAAATGGTTACACGTGATTGTTATATGGCAACCGTCGATCTTAAGGACGCTTATTTTTTAATAAAAATACATAAGGAATCGAGAAAATATCTACGCTTTTTATTTGATGATACGTTATACGAATTTAACGTTTTACCATTCGGTCTTAGTACAGCTCCATACATATTTACAAAACTTATGAAACCAGTAGTTAAATTACTACGATCTGCTGGGTTGTTATCGACTTTATATCTCGATGACTGGTTCTTAATTGGACACACGTACCAACAGTGTCTATCGAATATACAAATTACTAGGCGATTATTAATGTCACTTGGTTTTATTATTAATGAGGAGAAAAGTTGTACCAGACCCTCTACCGCTTGTAAATTTTTAGGTATGATCATAGACTCTCATAAGTTTCAGCTTAGTTTACCAATTGAAAAAAGATCGCGAATTAAATCAGAACTACAAAACTTCTTAAAGAGAAAGCGCTGTAAAATTCGTAAATTAGCACAACTTACTGGTTTATTAGTCTCGGCATGTCCAGCCATTGAATATGGATGGTTATACACGAAAGAATTCGAACGCTGTAAATTTCTTAACTTAAAAACTTATAATGATAATTATGGTAAAGTAATGACTATTCCTGAGTCATTACGTTCTGACATTCTCTGGTGGTTGAATAATATAGACCATTCTGTCCACCGCATTCGTACTGACAACTACGTTACAGAAATATTCTCTGACGCCTCAACTACGGGGTGGGGGGCGGCGAGTAACGGAGAAACTGCGAGTGGACAGTGGTCGAATAGTGAAAGAAAAGAACACAATCAACTATTTAGAGCTTTTAGCCGCTTTTATTGCTCTTAAAATATTCGCACAAAATTATTACAATTGTCAAATAATTTTAAGGTTAGACAATTCCACTGCGATTGCCTATATCAATCCTATGGGTGGTATTCAATACCCACATTTAACTAAAATAGCTAGGGATATATGGGAGTGGTGTCAAGATAGGAAGTTATTTATTTTCGCGGCTTATATTAAGTCAAAAGACAATACAGTGGCAGACTTTGAATCACGGAAGTCACACCCAGATATCGAATGGGAGCTTTCGGATTGGGCTTTCACATCCATAACCAGAAAATTCGGACAGCCAGATATTGACATATTTGCAAGTCGCATTAATAAGAAGTGTAAAAGATATATATCTTGGCACAAAGACCCTGATGCCTCTGCTATAGACTCCTTTACCGTATCATGGTCAGAGTTTTATTTTTATGCTTTTCCTCCTTTTTCAATAATATTGAAAACTTTAAGAAAAATTATCACAGATAAAGCACAAGGCATCATGATCGTACCTCTTTGGCCAACACAACCTTGGTACCCTATCTATCAAGCCCTCCTTGTGTCGGAAACAATCACATTTCCTCCAAGTACATCTACTTTAATCTCACATTCCAGCTCCAATCGCAGGATACACAACTCCCTTACCCTGGTTGCGGGAGTATTATCCGGAACGCACTATCAAGGAGAAGTGTACCAGCGTCAGCTATAAATATTATGATGGCATCATTAGCTGAAAAATCATTACAGCAATACAATGTTTATTTAAATAGATGGTGGGATTATTGTAAGTCCAATTCAGTTAATGTTTATGAGGCGTCCGTGCCCACTATTATACATTTTTTAACAGAAATGTATAATAATGGATCTCAATACGGAACGCTAAATTCTTGTAGATCAGCACTTTCGCTAATATTAGGATCAAAACTATCGAATGATGACAGGCTATGTCGGTTTTTCAAAGGTGTTTTACGTCTTCGACCACCCACCCCAAAGTATAACATTACGTGGGACACTAATTGTGTATTAGATCGACTGAGCGTGTGGTTTCCTAACGAAGAGTTGTCTCTCGAGCGACTGTCAAAGAAAACTGTGACATTGCTTGCTCTCTCCACTGCACAGAGAATGCAGACCCTTGCTAAAATAAATATAAATAATATAGAAATCACAAGTGATCAATATGTAATTAAAATTCCTGATATTTTAAAAACTAGCAGACTGGGCTGTAAACAACCGGTCTTATTTATTCCTTTTTTTAGAGATCAAATTAGTATATGTCCAGCAACAACCTTATCTCATTATTTACATAAAACCTCACAGTTAAGAATGTCGAATGAATTATTTATTGCTATTAAAAAGCCACACAATTGTGTAGGAACCCAAACACTTAGTCGATGGATAAAAAGCACCCTAGGCGAGTGCGGTATTGATTCTTCCATTTTTACCGCGCACAGTACGCGGCATGCTGCTACATCGCAGGCGCATTTGCGGGGCGTTAGTATTGATGCTATCCGCAATTCCGCGGGTTGGAGTGGTAACTCCAACACCTTCGCCAAGTTTTATCACAGAGTTATAATTAACAATGATGAAACGGCTTTAGCATGTTCAATTTTAAACCATGCTTAAAAATATAGGTATATTATATCTACTGGTACAGTATTACATACCCACTAATTTTTGTGTTCTAAATAATCTGAATTTTGATTCTGTATAACTATTCAATAATTATTGTCTAGTTGTGTACTTAATAATATTAATAACGATAAGGAGAAAAGTTTTATTTTAAAATTATTAAAGTGAAATAATTTTGAAACTTTGTATTTTCATTGATATTTTTTACAATAACTCTCAAAGTCTACATGTGTATTTATTAATATATTGTTTTAGTTACTAATCTCGAGGACGAGGCGCGAGTATAATTAATGATTAAACGAACTTACCTTAAGTGAAGTTCTATCATAATTATACGAAGCGCCTCGTCCGAAGAGATTAGTAAATCATCCCTCCCACCCGGAACCCTAATATTAAGTAAAAAATACATCAATGAAGACTTTAGACTAAATGACGGGAGTTGACGTAGACAAAGAGAAGCAAGTGAAGAATACCCACATTTCAAAAACAAAAGTTAAAAAGGCAATAGGCAAATGAATGAATTTATTCTTACATCCAAACTAAGTGCAGAGTGGTAGTACTTATGCGTTACTACATGTGTATTTATTAATATATTGTTTTAGTTACTAATCTCTTCGGACGAGGCGCTTCGTATAATTATGATAGAACTTCACTTAAGGTAAGTTCGTTTAATCATTAATTATGAATGCCTGTTTCGAACATTGCCACTTTCCAGCCGCCTGGAAGGAGGCAATCGTCATAGGCATTCCCAAGCCCGGCAAGCCCCTTGACCAGCCGGCAAATCATCGCCCTATCAGCCTCTTAAAGGCCATGGGCAAGCTTTTCGAAAAGATTATACTCTCTCGCATGACGGAGCATCTTTTCGGAAACAATCTCATTATCCCACACCAATTCGGCTTTAGAGCAAAGCATAGTTGTCCACAGCAAGTTCACCGCATCGTTGAGTACATACTCAGCGGGTTCAATAAAAGAAAATACAAAACAGGTGCTGTCTTCTTCGACGTCGCCAAAGCTTTTGATAAGGTTTGGCACGCCGGACTTATCCATAAACTCTACGACTTAGATATGCCCGACCGGTTAGTCCGCCTTATAGCCGCATTCCTCAGCGATCGCACCTTTCGCTTTCGCTACGAGGGAACCCTGTCAACGCACCGTCCGCTGAGAGCGGGCGTGCCGCAGGGGTCGGCTCTCTCCCCTCTCCTCTACAGCGTTTATACAAACGACTGTCCGATACCAACCAATGGTACCCAATTAGCCCTATTCGCCGATGACACCGCACTTTTTCTAAAAGCGCAGTCACACAAGGCCATCCTTGGTAGGCTTCAACAATCTATCTCCCTACTAGGCGACTGGTTTCGCAAGTGGAGAATAGACGTCAACCCAGATAAAAGCGCAGCAATTATATTTGACGTTAAACGTAGGTCCCGAGTGGTCCCTTACGGGACACGGCCCTTAAGGCTACTAGGCGCCCCGATACCGTGGCAACGCGCCACCAAGTATCTAGGCGTTACCCTCGATAAAGGCCTCACTTTCGGGCCTCATATCCGTAGAGTCACTAGAAACGCCCGCTTCTACCTAAACCGTCTTAACCCTATGTTGGGGCGGGATAGTAGAATGTCCTTAAAAAATAAAATAACCCTCTACAAAGTTTGTATACGACCAGTCATGACATACGCGTCTCCAGTATTTGCACACGCGGGTCCCGTCCGATTAAAGCCGCTGCAAGTCGTGCAGAGCAACTTTTGCCGTAGGGCAACAGGCGCACCTTGGTACGTCCGAAACGCGGACCTACACCGCGACCTGTCCCTACCGACCGTCCAATCTCACATGCATAAATGCTCCGAGCGGTTTTTCAAAGCCGCAGAGGAGCATTCAAATCCCCTCATATTAGAGGCAGCGGACTACGTCCCGCTCGTCCCCTCTAGGCACAAAGTCCGTAGGCCCAAACATGTGCTTACGGATGAGCCTGACCCTTTATCGCAAGCTGTGGAACGCCTATCATCGGCCCACACTCGCATGACCCAGCAATAAGAACGAGCGGCCTTCCGCAGCTCGTTAAACCCGCATCTGCGGACCACGTCCAATAGGGGCGTGGCCCGATTTCACACGCATGCGCTAGCTTAAGCTAACGCGGCGTTGCGTCGCCCTTCATTCCCGGGTGCGATCGCTCATATAAAGCCTGTATAGCCTTCCCAGGCTAAGGCACCTACTTCAGGTGGTGTTTAGTCAGTATGAGTCTGACATAACCTCTCGGCCGGCCGATGTATCCATGTAGGATTCACCACCTCCCTCCCTCGCGTCCGGAGGGGAAAAAAAAAAAAAAAAAAATGCAGAATTTTCATTCCGCTTCGAGCCGCCGTGCGCACCAGTCGTACACAGGTGCCGACCGAGGGCGGCTATTCGTTTAGGGATACCTGCCCTCGGTCGCGTGGCTCAAACCAATCTATACGGAAAGGGCTATCGATTCCTTCATACTCCCTAGTCAGAAATGACAACTTCACCCCAGCGGACCAGAACCGCAGGGAAATTGTCTCTGGTGGCACGGCGATCTACTTCAAAAGATCGCTTCACTGCTCACCAATCCCCACTCCTGCTCTCTCTAACATGGAAGCCACGGTATGCAGACTGGCTATGTCAGGTCACAGAACACTGATCATAGCTTCTGTCTACATACATGCTGGCACCACTCCATTGCGAAGCGACTTCGAGTCCCTTCTGTCTTTGGGCGACTCGGTCATTCTGTTTGGAGACTAACTCCAAGCACACTGATTGGACCTGCCGTAAGACAAACACCGGCGGGCGGCGTCTGCTTCAGATCACACATGATCTCGAATTAGACGTCTTCAGCCCGTATGAACCCACCCACTACCCAGACAACCCTCAGAATGATCCCGACGTACTAGACTTCGCTCTAGTCAAGGGAGTCTCCCTCCCATTTAGGACGATTGAGACCCTCCAAGACCTCGGGTCCGATCACAGGCCAGTTTCCCTCATTATGGGAAACAAAGAGCCAATCCCTCCCTCCTTCAAAACCATTACTGACTGGGATCGGTTCAGATCGTCCCTCAAGTCGGCAATGGAAGTAGCCAACCCTTCGCTCTCTATGGACCCCGACTATTACGATAGTTCGGAGAAAATAGATGCAGCCATTTCCGAATTCACTCTTTTGGTCCAAAGAAAGACTGCGGACAGTGTGAGGAAGGTACCTGTGAAAAATCACAATGCCATTCCTCCCACCCTCCGCAACCTGATGAGGGCCAAAAACGCAGCTCTCCGGAGAGCTGCTAGGTACACGACCCCTGAGTACAGAGCCAGAGCTAACCGTCTTCAACGGTTAGTAAGATCTCAGTTGAACGACCTGAGGAATAACCAATTTGGTGACCTCATGGCGGACATCACTCCCTCCCATGTAGCCTACTACCGAGTGGCCAGAGCCCTCCGTAGCGACACATCAAACTTCACACCCCCTCTCCTCCGTCCCGATGGCTCCACAGCCTTCGACGACGATGAGAAGGCGGAGTGTTTTGCTGAAAGCATTGCTTCACAATGCTCAGTCAGCACTCAGACATGCGACCCATCCCACCTTCAGTCGATTGAGGAGGAGCTCAGCGAGCTGAACTCCAAACCTCTAGACTCTGATCCCATCAGTGTCCCCTGATGAAGTCCATTCTTTCATCAAGGGCCTCAAGACCAAAAAGGCCCCTGGTGCCGACGGCGTCTCCAACATGGCCCTTAAGCACCTACCATCTCAAGTGCTGGTCTTACTATCCCTATTATTCAACGCCTGTGTGGGGGCGTCGCGCCATGCATTTTAGCTGCGCAAGCTTTTTAGAATATAATAAGCAACGCGCCCGCGCCTCACCAGTCGTCCCGCGCTAACCACCTAGTTAACCGTGTAAATTGTATTTCTTATTATTTCCGCGCAAATAAATTCGGTCAACGTAGCGACTCTTTTATTTGTGAAATCAACATATTAAGTAATAGGTGACCCGATAGACAATAACCAACAGCCTGCTTCGATCTCTGCTACTTTCCAGCAGCCTGGAAGGAAGCAATCGTAATAGGCATCCCCAAGCCGGGGAAACCCTTAAACCTCCCTGCGAGCCACCGCCCCATCAGCCTCCTCAAGGCAATGGGGAAACTCTTTGAAAGGTGTATCCTCGCCCGCCTAAAAAACCATCTCTTCTCCAACGACCTTATCATACCCCACCAGTTTGGCTTTCGAACCAAACACTCGTGCCCTCAACAGGTTCACCGCATAGTCGAGTACATCTCGAGCGGCTTTTTCCCTAGGAAATATAAGACCGTGGCGGTTTTCTTTGATGTAGCCAAGGTCTTCGATAAGGTCTGGCACGCTGGACTAACTGTCAAGCTGTACAGACTTAATCTGTCAGTGAGACTGGTCCGGCTAGTAGCATCATATCTCCAGCATCGTACCTTCCGTTTCAGAAACGAAGGTATTCTCTCAACTCCGCGTAACATAACAGCGGGCGTGCCTCAGGGCTCTGTCCTGGCTCCTCTGCTGTATGTTATATACACCAACGACATTCCCGTCCCAACAAACGGGGTACAACTGTCCCTGTTCGCAGACGATACCGCTCTGTATCTCAAGGGCTCATCATGTAGAAATATCCTCTCGAGGCTTCAGACCTCCATCAACTCCTTAGGCGACTGGTTCCGCGAGTGGCGTATCGATGTAAACCCGGATAAGTCATCCGCTGTTTGCTTCGACGCAAAACGCACGCGTGTACCGGCCCGCCACAACCCACCCCGACTCCAGGGGAAGCCTGTTGTACAGGGACTTTGAACTCCCTACTCTCCAACAATACTTCTTAAAGGCCTCTGAACGTTTCTTCGAAACAGCAGAGAGCCACTCTAATCCACTTATCCGAGGCGCATCCAACTACACTCCTTCCTCATCCATGAAACCCTCTGTCTAGGCGACCTAGGTCTGTCCTGACAGACCAACCCAATCAATTGTCAGCTGACCTGAACCTCCTCTTAGAGACACAGGAATCAGCCAAACGAAGAGTCAATACAGACCCATCAGGTCTACCCCAGTCCTCTCAGATGCCGACTGGCCCCCCTTCTGGGAGCCAGCCGACTTCATTTCATTTTCACGACTGACCCCCCTTCTGGGAGTCAATCGTTTTTTCTATGCGCTCTCTCACCTAGGTGAGTAGCGCTTGCGCAACCCCTCTCTAGAGGGGTGGTCGCCTCAGATGACGGCTAATGACCTTCTCCGGGTGCAAGCCAATCCCAGGTGGTGTTTAGTCAGTACGAGTCTGACATAACTATCGGGCCGGCCCGAAGTATCCATAGAGGATTCACCACATCCATCCCCCGTGTCCGGAGGGTGCATTTAGCATAAAAAAAAAACAGAATTTTGTGATCTACGAATACTACGGCAGAATAATAAATAAGGAAGAAAAATCAAGCCTTTCAATACAGTCCACCCTCAACATCCTTGGAGAACCGCGCCATATCTGAGAGCGTCCATGCAGCATTCCTGAACCTAACGGAGTTCCGCTCTGTCATAGTGGAGGTTCTTATTCCTTGTTTAGTCTTCTATTTAATGATTTACGATCGGGACTTCTTGCAGTCAAGCATCGTCTACTTTGACACCATATTTTCTTCCAAAAAAACACCCTATGATGTTTTCCTAGATACCATTATGGCTTGCGTTAAAGCAGGGGAGTTATATGCATGGGCAGGTTTAACAGCATCAGGAGAAGAAAAAGATTTAAGAGCGGCTTTGTATCTAGCCCTAACCAAATGTGTAGACGAGGGATATCTCCGGCTAATTCATCGTGGATCATTTTTAACGCCAGACAACGCAGATAAGGTGTATCCCCGGTTGGCACGTCTAGTACTAAGATTGTTTGGAGAACCAGCTCCTGGCAGGGTCGCCATCAAAAGGTGGTGAAGTAGATGGGACTTGGGTATATGTTAAGTGAAACCAGTTGGTTGAGGTAACATGTTGTATTGTTCGATGTTACAACACAAGAGAGCGATTATAATTAATTACATCTTATTTAACTAAACTAATGTAGGTCATCAGCGACATACGTCATGTTGCAAAGCGTAACGGTAAGTTACGGTACAAGTGTAAATTACAACTATATTACAACTGCATTAACATAGAATTTGTAATTTTCATATAAATAAAACAATTCAACAAATTATTTTTATTTCATTTTTGAACGAAATTATAAATACTTTTTCCATAGTCATACAAAAGACAGAGAGGTACCCGGGTACCTTGTTACTCGGTTGTGATTTCAAAATATGTTTTGGTTTCCACAAAACATCGGAACACAAGTATTTTATAACTAGTTCAGAGCTCTCAGAAAATCACAACCACCTACAGGGCGTAAAACATACTTTTCTTTAAATTTGAAAACGCTAAAGGTACCCAGGTACCTCGTCACTCACCGAAGGGTTAAAAGATTTCGGTTTTAAAAAATTTCTGATTTATGAATCAATCAGACCTGGTCGTGGGGCGGGTGATCACTGTGTCGTTGACATTAGAGCACTGAGGTATAATCCAAGTGGTACAATAGACTATAACCTTCACTTCAAAGATGACTTTACGCCTTTGCCTAGAAAACCAAAGAAAATACTTTCAATTGAAAGTGTGCCTCCACTTTATCAATCTCGACAAACAATAACCACAACTAAGTACCATCATCTACAGGAGCTCAAGAGTGTTATACCAAGAAACTGCCATAATTTTTATGATGATTTGCCTTTTAAATAATGTTTCTATTGTGACAATACTTTAAATGTTGTGTTTGATTATTGTTTAATTTTACTTTCAGATTATTTTTGTTAAGTTTATTTTTGTTACAGTATAATAGTTTACTTGATAAGATTACCCTTGATAAGAATAATAAGTGCAATGGCAGAAGAAGAAATGCATTGATGTAGAATAAGTAGATCTCAAAAAACAAGTATTAACTTAATAAGCTGTAATTTTAAGAGAGCCTACAAGACTAATTAATAAATACAGATAAAGGTTCTAAAATGATAAATGCGGTTAAAGGAAATGCTAACTATATGTGGCAAAAAAAGTGATTTCATAATAATTTTGATTAAGGTTCATCTGTTTTGTAATAGTAAAAAAAAATGTATGATAATGCTGATTAATGTATGTGGCAAAAAAGTTATTTCATATAACAAAATTATTGTTTAATTAAGGCTCCTTTGTTTTGTAATAATAAGAAATTATTATAGTTATGCTGATTTTTTTTGTCCAGCCAAAAATCCTAATATTGTCCATAAATTTTGATTTCTCAATCTGGCAGCCCTAGATGCAAAGCCTTCGGTCATAGCTCCACAAAATATCACCGGCCCAAGCGATGCGTTCGATGCGCGGGTGAGCACTCGGCTGCGGACGGTCCGCGGGACCACGCCGAGCCCCCCACCTGCGCCAATTGTAATGAAGCCCACACTGCAAACGACCGGCGCTGCAGGGCCTTCCTGAGCGCCGGTCGTCCCTAACAACAACGTCCCTGGGCCCCCAGACCGGAGCCACGTCTCTCACGAGATCACTCTCGCTCCCGTCCGGAGCCAATCACAAGCGCCCCAGTTCAATCGGCGTTCAAGCCACTTCCCCAGCGCGCTCCGCGCCGACCCAGCGTCCCTCAAGTTCAAGCCCAACAGGCTTCACAGACACCCAACTACCAGTGGAATCCCAACAACATCCCCGCCCCCTTTCTCCAGCTTCTAATGAGCTTGTTACAGGGGATCATGAACAACATCGCCAGGGGATGCGACCCATGTGTGGCCATAATGCACGCGATGAGCTGGCTGTCTCAAGGCACACCCCAAGCCTACTCCGAGTTGGAGAATTCCGCGTTCTCGCCCAAAATCAAGACCTACACATCATACTATTGGGCGAGACATGGTGTTCACGACGAAACGATTCGTTTGTCTGTATAATAGCACCTGTAATGTAAATTAAGTAATTCATAAATGATTAATGTTAAGTTCTAAAAATAGTGTAGTTCAAAACGCAAGTTCTCAGATAGCGGGACTTGCTCCTTATAGGTGCAGGTGGTTTTCGTCGTGCATTCTCGCCCTTCTCCGCCGTGCTCCGCGCACCGCGCTACCCCGCGCACCGCTCCCCGCGTTCGCGTGTGCTGTGCCACCTTGTTACGAACGCCGCCAGCTGAAAAGAAAAAGTCAAACAGATGCGTATTGATCGAAGACGCACCTACCAAGACATCAGTGCAGAAACTGATGACGGCTAGAACCCTTGTTAGTGGAAGCAGTAACGCTGTGGTCAAGGTTTTGAATCTTATTGATCGCGAGATCTGCTTGAACAAAGGTGACGTCATTGGAAAGTGCGAGGAAGTTGTGGATGAAAAAGTGTAGTTCGACGACAGGCGCAGACCCAGCTAACAGCAACAACTACGGATTAGTGACTGAGCTACTCGATGACTGCAAGAGTAATCGGACTTATTAGCAGCGCATGAAAGCTAAGAAGTTTTTACAGTGCTATGTGAATATCTTCTCCAGTCAAGAAGGGGACCTTGGTAGGACATCGAAGGTTCAGCACAGGATAGATACCGGAAGCGAGAGACCAATTCGTCAAGGAGCAAGACGGATACCAATTGCAAAAGAAAAAGAAGTTGAAGGCCTTTTGGAGGACATGAGAAGGAATAAGATTATTGAACCATCTGCAAGTCCGTGGTGCTCACCTGTTGTATTGGTGAAGAAGAAAGATGGTAGCACGAGATTTTGTGTGGACTATAGGCGTCTAAATGATGTCACTAAGAAGGACAGTTACCCGTTACCTCGAATCAACGACACCTTGGAAACCTTGAGTGGCATGAAATGGTTCTCGACCCTAGACCTGAAATCTGGATACTGGCAGGTAGAAATTCATCCAAAAGACAAGGAGAAGACAGCTTTCTCGACCGGTAAAGGTTTATGGCAATTTAACGTCATGCCCTTTGGATTGTGCAACGCACCTGCCACATTTGAGCGACTCATGGAGTGTGTACTGGCAGGCTTAGTTGGAGAGGCTTGCTTAGTCTACTTAGATGACGTCATCATTGTCGGCCGTGACTTCGAGGACCATTTGCGGAACCTGGAGCGAGTTTTCACCAAAATAGAGGGAGCCAATTTAAAGTTGAACCCGAAAAAGTGTCGTTTATTCAGGAATAAGGCCAATTATCTCGGCCATGTTATCTCCCGTGATGGCATCCAGACAGACCCGGAGAAACTGGAAGCAGTTTTTACTGAGACAGACAGTTTTTACTGAGTACTGATCACGCAGCCTTGAAGTGGCTACTGCAATTCAAGAACCCAGAAGGTCAAGTAGCTCGATGGATTGAACAGCTCCAGGAGTATGACTTCAAGACGGAACACCGCAGCGGAAAGACGCATAGAAATGCCGACGCACTCTCACGAAGGCCGTGTTCGGAAGACTGCAAACATTGTATTAAACAGGAATCTAATGAAGTGACATTAAAGCTAACGAGAACAAGTCCTTTGGGTCTCTGGGAGAATGATGCTATGAGGGAGGCTCAAGAGAGAGATGACGACCTTCGGCACATAATCACATGGAAGAAACGGGGTGACGTAAAACCAATCTGGAGTGAGGTTGCACCCACTGGCGCTGTCACTAAGGCGTACTGGGCGCAATGGGACAGTCTGATACTTCAAAACGGAATACTCTACCGGAAATGGGAGAAGACTAGCGGCAAAGAGTTTCATCTACAGATAATTGTCCCAAGAACGAGAGTACCAGATGTTCTCCGTGAAATACATGATGGAGTATCAGGAGGTCATCTTGGTGTCAAGAGAACGTTAACAAAAGTACGAGAACGATTCTACTGGTTGCATTATCGAGATGATGTACAGAAATGGTGCCGCAAATGTACTACGTGCGCTGCTGTAAAAGGACCACAGACCAGGAGCCGTGGGAACCTGCGGTTGTAGAACGTCGGTGCACCGTGGAAACGAATTGCAGTTGACGTAGCTGGGCCATTTCCTGTAACGGAATCGGGAAACAAGTATTTTATGGTCGTCATTGACTAGCCCAAATGGCCCGAAGTGTTCGCCATACCAAACCAAGAAGCTACAACAGTCGCTTCTAAGTTAGTCGAAAAAGTGATATGTCGCTTTGGTGTGCCTCTAGAAATCCATTCGGATCGGGGCAGGAACTTCGAATCGCAAGTATTCCAGGAAGTGTGCAGAATGTTGGGCATGCATAAGACAAGGACCACCGCGTACCACCCATAGTCTGATGGAATGGTTGAGAGATTTAACCAGACCCTTGAGAGGTATTTGGCGACATTGGTAGACGACAAACAAAAGGATTGGGACAAGTATATACCACTCTTCCTTCTGTCGTACCGCACCGCCGAGCATGAGAGCGTAAAAGCTACCTCGGCGTATGTCAATTACGGTAGAGAACTACGAATACCAGTCGATCTATTGACAGGAGGGTCACCGGAGGAACCAAACACCGTACAAGATTACGTCTGCGATTTAAGGGAAAAAATGCGCTATATACACGCCTTGGTCCGGGAAAATGGGTTACAGTCAAGTGAGAAAATGAAAACCAGATACGACCGGAAATCGAACACGAGCTGCTTCGAGGAAGGGTCACTGGTGTGGCTACATAACCCAGCTCGCCGGAAAAGGAAATCTCCAAAGTTGCAGACCAAGTGGGACGGTCCATACAAAGTGGTTACCCGACTGAATGACGTGACTTATAGGATTTAAAAGCAACCAAGAGGGACATTCAAAGTGGTACACATAGACCGTCTGGCGCGCTACCATGGCAGTAACAACGATGCTCGAGACGAGCATCTCTAAGAGGGGGGAGTGTTACGAACTCACAAAGCACGAAGAAACTAGCGCAGAACTATATAGAAGTATAGTCTCGAAGACCGGGTACATGCGCGAACTTTCTAGAGTCATCCAACCCGGTCGATAACGGTCGCGCGAGTCGGGTACGTTCGAGTAAGGAACTCTCTGAAATGGTCCGGGGCTCGTCTCGGCCCATATAAATAGCCGCAGAGAGGCGAGCGAGTTCAGTTCAGTTTGAACTACCTTCGAGGCGACTTCGAAGTGATAACCAGTGATCAAGAGTGATACCAGTGAAACCTACGACTTGGCTACGACCTAGGACATCGTTATACTTAGTGTTCAAAAGAGTCAGCAGGTCTTTCTCTCCAAATCCAGCGAACCCTAGCACGTAACAACATAAATGATATTTGTCATGTTCACCATAACGACATAGTACAAGAAGAAAATGCGAACAGAAGTAACAATTGTTTCCAAGATATACGCAATGATCGGCGTATCTTGCGATAATTGATTCAATCCTGATTTCCGGGGATCGCTTATACACAAATAGTATACAATCTCGAAGGGCACCAAATTTGTCCGAAGCTAATATAGAATATTTACGTGTACATGAGTTGCAGCCCAATTTTGAGGTATTAAGTTATTCATGTTTATTGCAAATTCACGATGAAACTTCTTCAATTTGCGGTCATTTAAGCATAAATATTGAAGGTTTCCCAAATCTAAAAAATGGCTTAATAGAATTTTTTTGTGGAATCTTGTAATGATCAGGAAGCTATTATTACTTGTAATGGCATATCGGTAGCAATTTGGAAAAATGGTGATTTATATTACTTGTTTGACTCCCATTCAAGGGGACCAAAAGGTCGTGTTGCTCAGAATGGGGCAGCTTGCTTGATATCATACACCGAGATTACGGCCTTGTGGGCGGTTTTAAAATCAAATATTCCTAAATCACAGGAAAAAAGACTTGACAATGACCAATATAGTATTACAAAAATTACTCCTGAAGTATCTACATTGATTGCAAATATAAATGAACCTGATTACGATACTGATGTTATAAGAAATACTCATCTTTCATCACAATCATCCAATGACTTGAACAATGATAATATTGTTATAACCTCGTCAGTTTTACGTGTCATAGATGAATCTATTCCTGAATTATCCACTGTAATTGCTTACGATGATTGTAGTGAATTACCAGTCCATCAGCTGAGAAGAAAAACCGAGCCGCCCTTACAAATAACAAGAGAAAGAAGAGCAGAAGAACTATCTTGGTTCTACTTGTTTCCTTATGGCAGAAATGGATTACAGGAAAATCGACCTTATCCGATTACACCATAAGACTACTGACAAGCTAGGATAATGGGAGCTGATACACGATTTCAAGTAAATGACTATCTTTTTTATGCATTATCGGTAATGGAGTTCTATAGAGCAAAGCAAAACGTTGGTGTAGTTTTAAGAATGCGCCAGGGAGAAAATCGGCCAGACAATTTAGTAGAAAACATTGATCTTAATATGCGAAATATGCGCGGCTCAAATGCTTATTGGCAAAGTGCGTGTTCAAATCTCATTGCGATGGTATAAAAATTAGGTGCTCCCACATGGTTCCTTACATTAAGTTGCAATGACCTTAATTGGGACGATATACTGAAATCATTATTAATTGCTGCGTGAAGACCCGATGATAATCCTAATTTTTTAAGTTTCAATGTCAGGCAAAAGTTGGGTGATGATCATCCCGTGACTTTAAGTCGGCAATTTATGATTCGTGTAAATGTTTTCATGAGATTGTTAAAGAACGACGATCAAATTTTAGGAGGAAAGCTAACCGATTTCTGGTGGAGGATTAAGTTTCAAAACCGTGGAAGTCCTCATTTGCACATGTTGTGTTGGATAGAAAATGCACCAAATTTTGATACTCCTGAAGGCAGATCTCTGATTAGTGAGATTGTGTCATGTTCTTTAAATAATGAAGATGATGAGTTAAATGAAATTGCTAAAAGGGTGCAAATACACTCACATTCATCAACCTGCTACAAAAATAGACAAAACCATCACTGTAGATTTAATTTTCCAAGACCAGTAAGCGATGAGACAGTTTTGTTAGGACCTGATGAGACTTTGCGAAATAATGGACGATTCTGCATTTTGCGACGACATTCTGATGAACAATATGTAAATAACTATAATACGCAGATATTAAAACTATGGAAAGGTAATATGGACATACAGCCCTGTGGGAATGTAACAGCCGTATCTTACTATATAGCTAAATACACATCAAAGCACGAGCCCCAAGATGTAGGTAAAGCTGTTAAAGATGCCGTTTATAAAGTCAGAGCCTGTCATGGAGATATCGGTCGACAATTGTTTGCTGTTTCTATGGCTATATTAAATCATCGCAGAGTGTCAGCATGTGAATGCGCATATAGATTATGCCATTTGAAACTAAGAGATAGATCTCGAAAAATTGTTTTTGTTAACACATGCCGACCTCATGAGCGTTACCGTATTTTAAGATATGACAGTGATGAAGGTCAAACATATCAAAATATATTCGACAGGTATACTCAAAGGCCGACTAATCTGGAGAATCTTTGTTTTGGCGGAATTTTCCGTAAATTACGAACACACAAGTCGAGCTGCTAATGATGAAGAAGACGGTGATTTGGAAGCGTATGCAGAACTAGAAGACGGCGAATCCTCTCGAACGACTATCCGACTTTTAAATGGAAATGTCATGAAGAAACGAAGAAGGCCTGCTATATTGAGAACTCGATATAACACACAAATGGGAGACAGAGAAGGCTATTTTTATAACTATCTTGTTGCCCATGTGCCTTTTAGAGATGAATCTGATATATTAACAGGTTACGAAACATGTGAAGAAGCTTTTATGGCTCAACGAAATAGTTTACGTCCGTTTTACGGAGATTCTATTGAGCAATTTCAACACATTGAACGTGAACTCCAGCAGGTAATTGGTCAAGTATTAGCATTAGCTGAACCTCCAACACTTGATAATTCAAATGAACAAGAACTCCCGCCAGTGTATCAAGACGTAGGAGCGATTGTTGAGGGATATGATCCCAGAATAGCTGATGTTGATATTGAAGTGGAAGACGTTGAAGCTGTAATTCGTGTCAAAATAACAGATGAAGAGTTTCACTCCATGGTAGCCAGCATGAACATAGAACAAAAAAAAATCGACGAAGTTAGAAAACGTATTCGCATGGAAGTAACTAATCAACTGAACAGAACTGCTCCCTTAAAATTATTTGTGACGGGCGGAGCTGGCAGCGGCAAATCGTTTGTACTGAAAACTTTACACACAGTAGATCAATTGTTGCATGCAAGTTTTGTCGAAATTACCGCACCTACTGGAGTGGCAGCACGGCTTGTCAACGGGAAAACTCTCCATAGTGCGTTTTCTTTAGGAATCGAGAAAGGACGAGCCACAGTATACATACAATGGACAGGACAGCGCCTGGAGGATATGCGGAGAAAATGGCGTCACATCCGATGGCTTGTGATAGATGAAATATCGATGGTGTCGTATGAAGTTTTGCGAAGTATTCATTTACAAGAATTAAAAAATAGTCAAGAAGTTTTTGGTGGACTTAATATTTTAGTTTTCGAGGATATTATGCAATTGTCACCAGTTAAGGGCAGCTGGTGCTTCAAGCAACCGACTGCTTTCGAAGGAGAGCCCCATTTATGGCGTTACTTTGGGTTTTGTGAGCTGCAAACTAATGTCAGGCAACAAAACGATAGTCAATTTATTGATATCCTGAACAATTAACGAGTAGGTGAGCTGAGTATGGAGCAATATGAAATTTTACTTGACAGAAGCCGTGTGACTTTGGATAAAGAATTTGGTGACGGTGAAGCTATAAGGATTTTTCCCACGGTAAAATTAGTCAATAATTATAATGATAATATGGTAGACGTGATGGCTAAATCGGTAAAAATGTATACCATTAATGCTCTAGATGAATCGAAAGAACCTGCAACTTATGGGCAAAAACCGAATCAAAATTTTATACCGCAAGATCCTAACTGTACAGGAGGGTTACTAAGTACAATTAAAATTGCAGTCGGGGCAAGGGTCATGTTGAGAGTAAATTTAAACGTTTCTGAAGGGCTAGTCAATGGCAGCATGGGCATTATTAAAAAAAATTAATGGAATGGGCTTCGCCGTGACCAACTGGAAGATGGGGAGCTTCCAAAAACAATATCAATTCAATTTGACGATGCCACTGTCGGCCGGAGTTGTGTTGACGAGAATGGGTGGATTCCGATAAGACCACATAATGTCACTTTTCCAGGTCTTAGAGGATATGGAAATATTGAAAGAACAATGTTAACCCATCATTTGATGTTGGGCGGTTACTGTACATAAGTTGCAAGGGACGACAGTTGATAAAGCTGTGGTTTACTTGGGTAAAAGTACTTTTGCAAAAGGCCAAGCCTATGTAGCTTTAAGTCAAGTGAAAACCTTGGATAGTGTAGCAATTTGCGAACTCGATCAAAGAAAATTATTTAATAATCCGCATGACAAATCATCTTTATCAGAATTGCAAAGACTAAGATCTAGTAATTGTACTTAAGTACTTGACAAACGGATATCCATGTCTCAATTTTCTCATTAAACGAAGCTAAGAACACTCTAGATTAATTTGTTAATATTATCTTTCCGTGCACTTTCACTTGAGACTCCACACGAGTATGTTTTCAGAGATTCGGTTATTCTTCCCCACTTTCACCCCCCAAAACTGTTAAGTGGCCTTGTCCGCGTGAAATGACTAAAGTAATTTTTTTAAATATAATATTTTATAAAGTGCTTATGACACTTTTTCATTTGCGATCATACTAGAATATTTGCTGCAATTCGTATTTCCACTTAATATTTCCTCTCACAACATTTGCAGGCTTTGGGTGTATTTTTACCCCCAGAGCTTTTTCACAACACAAACGATTTTCAATTAACATATTATTTTGTAATGTACACGTAATGCGCTTTCATTTGAGACCCCACTTGAGCATATTTGTAGACATTCGGTTTTTCTTCCCCACTTTAACCCCCCATAACTTTTAAACGGCTCAATCGATTTTCATCAAACATGTCTAAGAACACTCGCCCGTAAAACACCTGTAATACAAAAAGAAACTAAATTGAAATCGGTTCATTCGTTCGGGAGCTATGATGCCACAGACAGACAGACAGACAGACACTTTAACCCCCCATAACTTTTAAACGGCTCAATCGATTTTCATCAAACATGTCTAAGAACACTCGCCCGTAAAACACCTGTAATACAAAAAAAACTAAATTGAAATCGGTTCATTCGTTCGGGAGCTATGATGCCTCAGACAGACAGACACGTCAAACTAATAAAACACCCCTCTTTTGACGTCGGGGGTTAAAAACATGGAGGGGCGACTCCTGGCAAGCCGCCATCGACAAGGCCTCTGACAATCCTACTCACCTTAGAAGAATTTTGAAAAGCCTTTCTAAACCCCCCCTCCGCCATCTGCCCTCTGCTGGACTCTCAAGGCAACAGGCGGTACGCCGCCCTTGATAGAGCCAACCTGTTTGCCGATCATTTAGAAGAGCAGTTCACTCCCCATCCGGCTTCCTCTGACGCAACTCTGCTCCACCAAGAGATCGAGTCACAAGTACAGCAACTACTAGACAGCACCCCGCCTCCTCTCCCCGGACGCTTCTTCATCTCACTGTCCGAGTTTAGGAGAGTAGCGATGCATCTTAATAGGAGAAAAGCACTGGGCTATGACGACATCTCACCATCTGCCATAACAGCTCTACCACGCCGAGCAATGGCAGCGTGGACGAAGGTACTAAACGCGGCGCTTCGTCACAATCATTTCCCGTCGCCCTGGAAGAAGGGTAAAAGTTTTATGCTGCCAAAGGGTGGAAAGGATCGGCGAAAGGCAGAAAAACCACCGACCGATCACCCTGCTTTGCCATATGGCGAAACTATTCGAGCGCCTACTATTAACACGGATTAATCCTTACTACAAACCGCGCGCAGAACAGTTTGGATTCAGGAGTGGTCACTCGACAACCCTGCAACTCTCGCGCCTACTACACCATATGGCCTCCGAAATAAATAAAGGAAACTGTACTGCGGCAGTGTTCCTGGACGTCTCTAAAACCTTTGACCGGGTTTGGCACCCCGGTCTTATCTACAAGTTAAATGAGACGGAACTACCTAAGGCCCTTATACACCTAATATAATTAAAATATAATTGCCAACTTTCTCCAACATCGCACCTTTTATGTTGTTATAAATACAACTATGTCCAGCGACCGGCCCATAGCAGCAGGAGTACCACAGGGGAGTGTGCTCTCTCCCACATTATATGGCATTTACACTAATGATATTCCCGCAATAAACGACAGCCTCCAAGAATGGGAGCCTAGAGTGGAGTTAGCGCTCTATGCGGACGACAGCGCATTCTACACCTCGTCCGCATGGCCGGTCGCAGCCGCCCGCAGAATGCAAAGGCAACACCTCGTCCGCATGGCCGGTCGCAGCCGCCCGCAGACTGCAAAGGCAACTAGACCAACTAACTCCTGGCTGACTCGATGGAGAGTCGCCTTCAACGTGGACAAAACAACGGCTCTCCTCACCACATCTAAGTCGCTGCCACCAAAGCTCACACTATTGGGCAAAAAGATAGAGTGGAGCAACCAAGCAAAGTATCTGGGCGTAACTTTGAACTGCACTCTGAAGATGGTTCAACAGGTGGACAATGTCGTCGCAGCCGGGAACCGAACTAGTACAGCCCTCTACCCCATCTTAAATTCAAGCCTGCCGCTCAAGACGAAACTTAACATCTACAAGCAGTATGTTAGACCAGCCCTTACTTATGCCACGCCTGCGTGGTATGTGCCGCCGCCTTCAAACTATACAAAACCGAGTCCTCCGTACCATCTCAGGAGACGGTCGTTACGTCCGAAACGACGTCATCGCGCGGGATCTAAAAGTCGTGCCGCTCGATGACGTCATCACTCATCTGGCGAGACGGATGTACGACCGAGCGGACCATGGCAGCCATCCTACCCTAGTAAACATTGCGCCTATCAACAACTGCGAACAGAGATTCGAGAGAAGGCCCCTCCCACGCAGCGTGCTCGTACTCAACCCTGCTCCTACCACTCCAATCCCTACTCCTCCCAAGTCGACCCCTCCCACATAATTAACCCCACCCTCCGACTGCATAATCCGTGGCTCGCTCGCTGGCGCTGCCTGGGCCTCCCCCCCTCGGGGGGGTCTCACCCGGCATGCTGACCGCGCCGAGAGCCGCTTCGCAGCCTCCTGTACGAGTACGATAGTGCGGTTTAACACAAACTAACATCACATTATATGTTTCAGTTTCGTAGTCCTCTACGATCGCCAATCACCGTGAGTTCGTAACCTCTAGAAAAGAAGCCCGGGCATCTGCTACCTGCAGAAGAATACCCGATGAGCGGCGCCATTCCGCTTCGAGCCGCCGTGCGCACCAGTCGTCCCCGTACACAGTTGCCCCATAGCGGCGCTCGCCTCACTTCGTTCGCCTTCCGCGAGAAGCTCCATCTGCGAAGCCCAAGCGCTCCTGACTCGCCGATCCGGTCGGTTAGGCAGCCGCTAGTTGCGAGCCTTCTCGCGACCAGCAAACCTCGCGTCGGATCGCGACTCTCTATTGCGCACCGCGGCTATTGTTAGGGCAGCCGCTAGTTGCGAAACCCTTTGTTTGTATTAAAATAAAGGGTTTCTCTTTCCGCCCCCTAGTCATTACGTCACGAAGCTTCGCGCAGAGTGCACGTACCGTTAATTTTTTCTGCGCTCACCTAGTGTGCGCTTATTTCGTTCAATTCAGTGTCGCAGCTGCGCCCCCGTGGTGCGCCCGCGACGCGCTAACTTAAAGTCGCGACGCGCTAACTTAAAGTCGCGACCGCGAACCCGTGATCGTTCCGCGTCGCCGTACGATTTCGGCACGTAATACGTTATAGTAACGTAACACCGAACGCCGTTTTCACGGCTGTAGGCGCTGCGTTAATATAACTCGCGTTTGGGCTAGCGGATACCTCGCGGTGGTAACGAAGCTAGCCGAGCTCGGACCCGGTGTGCTCCCCTAGGCCCCTCAGGCTTAGGGAAAAACCGGTGGTCTGTGACCCACTGCACTTGGGCCGTGTCCCAAGGGTCTAAGACAGGCGCGTATCAAACTAGAGATACCTGCCACTCTCCCCTTCCTCTTCCTCCCGCCCCCCTGCCTTTCCCGGCAGGGAGGTTCGTTAGGTTTAGCTAGGCACAGAGGCTGATTTTCGAAGCGTCTGGATCTAATTTCATCCGTCCGCAATGGCCGCCCTTGCGGAGGCGTTCGCAGAACTCGCCCGTTCCAACGGGCTCGTCGTCACCCAAGCCTTTACGGCAGTTATAGAGAGCGCGCTTTCCGCGCTAAAGCCGGACTCTCCGGCGTCCCCTCCGCCCCCCGCACCGCCGCGTACGTCAGCGTCCGCGTCCCGGGTTCGTAATATCCCGATGGATTTTGAGTTCCACGACTCGCGCTCCGCGAAGCGCACCGCGTCACAAGTCCTGTCGGACATCGAGTCCGACTCCACCCTAGTATCGGCATCCGATGACGAATTTATCTCGGCCGAGAGCCGAAACAAGCGCCGCCGCAACCGACGGCTCAATGCTGCTTCACCGACACAGTCGGTAAAGCAGACAATAACGGTCGGTAAACCGACCCCCTCTCCCCAGGCCCCGCGTGCCTCCGCCCCCGCGACCCAGCCGTCGCGCGCGTCCGGCTCCGCGACCCCTGCTCCCCGCGCGTCTCAGCCCGCGCCCCCGCCCGCAGTGGCCTCCACTTCGGGCACCCAAAAGGCGCCGAAGCAGCACTCTCGCTGCTCGCCCGTCCCTTCTGGGCCTAAGCCGCCCGTCCCATTCTTCCTCAGGGATAAGTCCCTCTGGACGCCCCTCTCAAAGACCTGCGCCGACAAAGGCTGGCTCTATACCCGAGCCACCAACACCGCGGCCGGCATTAAAGTCACGATGTCAGACATCGCATCATACCGCGCGTTGACTGCCCATATGACAGTCAACAACATTCCCTATCACACGTTCCCGCTCCCCGAGGAGCGGCTCGTGTGTGCGATTCTAAGGGGAGTTCCCTATGAACTCCCCAATGAAGAGGTCCTCGAGGACCTCGCGCGTCAAGGCTTCCCCGTGGAAGCTGTGCATAAAATGCACACAGGACTAGGGAGAACGTACCCCCTAGTCCTATGCAAACTACTGCCCACCCCGGCCGCCCGGGGTATATTCAGGGAAGAGCTCACCATCTGTGGGCTCTCCAACATCCGTGCGGAGAAGCCGCACCGTAGAGTCATGCCGCAGCAGTGCCGCCGCTGCCAACTCTACGGCCACGCGGCCGCTAACTGCAACGCGGAATGGAGGTGCGTAAAGTGCCTCCTCCCACACCCCACCCGCGAGTGTACGCTCACTCGCGACTCTCAATCGGTACCGGCGTGTGTCCTCTGCAAACAGCAAGGACACACCGCTAATTACGCGGGATGCCCGATGGCCCCCCAACCCAACCGCCGCGCGCTCAAACAGAAACGAGCGCGCAAAAACCAAAACAAGTTCAATAGCTTTAATAGCTATAGAACTAAACCCAAGCGCAACGTAGCGCCCCCTCCAGCCCCCTCGGCTGAGAACTTCCCCGCCCTTCCGGCAAGGAAGCCTCACACCGTGGCCCCCGCCTGGGGCCCCCCAAGGGCCCAAGCAGTCCCAAACCCAGCGATGGCAGCCCCTCAGGCCCCCACCGCTGCTCCAATACCAACCAGGGCCCCCGCAAGGGCCCCGGCACCAGTTCCAAACTCCGCGTGGGGCCCCATCAGGGCCCCCGCAGCCCAACCTACACCTCGCCCAAGGGCATCCCCAGTGAGCGCCGCCGCTCCGACCATCGCGGATGACCTCTTGACCGTCCGTACGGCCATAGAGGGCATTAACATCCGCGAAATTTCCGTACTCGCAGGGAAACTGCGATTAGCGAATTCACCGCAAGCAAAGCTCCTAGCGCTTTGCGAGCACTCCAAGCGCGTTATAAGTATAGATACAATAGGTATCTATAACAAAGTACGTCACGAAGCTTCGCGCCGAGTGCACGTACCGCTATTTTTTCTGCGCTCACCTTGTGTGCGCTTATTTCTCTCGTTCACTCTGTGTCGCAACTGCGCCCCCGTGGTGCGCCCGCGACGCGCTAAATTTAATTTAAAGTCGCGACCGCGAACTCGCGATCGTCCGCGTCGCCGTACGATTTCGGCACGTACTACGTTATAATAACGTAACACCGAACGCGGTTTTCACGGCGCAAGGCGCTCTACGTTAATATAACCCGCGTTTGGGCTAGCGGATACCTCGCGGTGGTAACGAAGCTAGCCGAGCTCGGACCCGGTGTGCTCCCCTAGGCCCCTCAGGCTTAGGGAAAAACCGGAGGTCCGTGACCCATTGCACTTGGGCCGTGTCCCAAGGGTCTAAGACAGGCGCGTATCAAACTAGAGATACCTGCCACTCTCCCCTACCCCTCCCTCCCGCCCCCCTGCCTTTCCCGGCAGGGAGGTTCGTTAGGTGTAGCTAGGCTCAGCGGTCTTTTTGAGCCGTTTGGATCGCCTACGTACTCTTCCGCAATGGCCGCCCTTGCGGAAGCTTTCGCTGAACTTGCCCGTTCCAACGGTCTCGTGGTCACCCCTGCCTTTAAGGCAACAATCGAAGTCGCGCTTACCGCGCTCAAGCCGGATTCACCGGCGTCCCCTTCGCCCCCCGCACCGCCGCCTACGTCAACGTTCGCGTCCGCGTCCGCGTCCCGGGCCCCGCCCACGCCCTTGCCCATGGAATGTAGTTTCCAGGATTCGCGCTCGGTAAAGCGCACCGCCTCAGATGTCCTCTCGGACATAGACTCAGATTCCACTCTCGTATCGGCTTCCGAAGATGAGTACATCTCGGCCGTAAGCCGCAATAAGCGCCGTCGCGATAGACGACTCAATACTGCTTCACCGACGCAGTCGGTAAAGCAGTCGTTAACGGTCGGTAAACCGACCCCCTCTCCCCAGGCCCCGCGTGCCCCCGCCCCCGCGACCCAGCCGTCGCGCGCGTCCGGCTCCGCGTCCCCTGTCCCCCGCGCGTCTCAGCCCGCGCCCCCGCCCGCAGTGGCCTCCACTTCGGGCACCCAAAAGGCGCCGAAGCAGCACTCTCGCTGCTCGCCCGTCCCTTCTGGGCCTAAGCTGCCCGTTCCAATATTCCTTAGGGACAAGTCCCTCTGGACTCCACTATCGAAAACTTGCGCCGACAAAGGATGGCGCTATACCCGTGCCACCAACACAGCGGCGGGCATTAAAATCACGATGCAAGATATTGCATCGTTCCGAGCGTTGACTGCCCATATGACAGTCAACCAAATACCCTATCACACGTTCCCGCTCCCCGAGGAGCGACTCGTGTGCGCGATCTTAAGGGGAGTCCCTTTCGAACTCTCAAACGAAGAGGTCCTCGAGGACCTCGCGCGCCAAGGCTTCCCCGTGGAAGCAGTGCATAAAATGCACACCGGACTAGGGCGAAATTATCCCCTAGTACTTTGCAAACTACTGCCCACCCCGGCCGCCCGGGATATATTCAGGGATGAGCTCACCATCTGTGGGCTCTCCAATATCCGTGCGGAGAAGCCGCACCGCAGAGTTATGCCGCAGCAGTGCCGCCGCTGCCAACTCTACGGCCACGCGGCCGCCAACTGCAACGCGGAATGGAGGTGCGTTAAATGCCTCCTTCCACACCCAACTCGCGAGTGTACGCTCACTCGCGATTCCCTGACCCTTCCAGCGTGTGTCCTATGCAAACAGCAAGGACACACCGCGAACTACGCGGGATGCCCGATGGCCCCCCAACCCAACAGCCGCGCGCTCAAACAAAAACGAGCGCGAAAAAACCAAAATAAGTTCAATAGCTTTAACAGCTATAGAACCAAACCCAAGCGCAACGTAGCGCCTCCACCAGCCCCCACGGCTGAGAACTTCCCCGCCCTTCCGGCAAGGAAGCCTCACACCGTGGCCCCCGCCTGGGGACCCCCAAGGGCCCCGGCAGTCCCAATCCGAGCGATGGCAGCCCCTCAGGCCCCCACCGCTGTCCCAAAGCCAACCCGGGCCCCCGCAAGGGCCCCGGCACCAGTTCCCAACTCTGCGTGGGGCCCCATCAGGGCCCCCGCAGCCCAACCTACACCTCGCCCAAGGGCATCCCCAGCGAGCGCCGCCGCTCCGACTATCGCGGATGACCTCCTGACCGTCCGTACGGCCATAGAGGGCATTAACATCCGCGAAATTTCCATACTCGCAGGGAAACTGCGATTAGCGAATTCCCCGCAAGCAAAGCTCCTAGCGCTTTGCGAGCACTCGTCGTTATTAAGCGCGTTATAAGTATAGATGTAGAAACCATAAGTTACTACTAGAAAAATTGTATGGGCTAGGCATAAGAGGAGTTGCTCATGAATGGTTGACTTCTTACCTAAAAAATCGCTCACAATACGTTGAAATAGAGCATACTAACTTTAATACTGGAAGAACTGAAAATATAAGATCGGAACAGGCTACAGTTTTGGGTTCCATTCCTCAGGGGAGTGTACTGGGCTGTATCCTGTTTCTTGTGTACATCAATGACTTGCCGACACAAATAGGGCACTATAGTGTTTCGTATGCGGATGACGTCTCGGTAATGTTAACTTGTACAGATATATACACATTAAAAAATGAATTAAACCTACTATTTAAAAATATAACTAACTGGCTAGACAAAAACAATTTACAATTGAATCTTACAAAAACGAAAATACTTCAATTTAAACCATACCAGAAAGTGCCTTTAGAACTGAAGTACGACTATAACTCAACACATATAGAAACTGTAGATTCTGCGACTTTATTGGGTATAGAGATCGAATCTCATATCACTTGGAAAAAGCATATACAAAAGTTAGCAAATAAATTATCAACCTTGATTTACGCCATTAGTCAATTGAAACGAGCTACTAACCAAAACATTGCACTTGCAGCTTATTATGCTTATGCGCACTCGCTACTGTCCTATGGAATTGTCCTATGGGGAAACTGCACAGATATCCAGGATATCATCGTCCTACAGAAAAGGTTTATAAGAATAATATGCAATATAGACCAAATGCAATCTTGTAGACCTTATTTTATTAAACTCAGGGTACTGACTATCACTTGCTTATACATATTTGAAGCTTGTAAGTTTACAATGAAGCATTTTGATCTGTATTCTCCACGAAAGGAAATAAGAAGAAATAACAGATATCAGAGCAAATTAAAACTACCATTCTCTAAATTGAAATTATACGCATCTGCTCCCCATTCAATGTTAATAAAAATATACAACCACTTACCCACTGACTTGAAATGTATAAAAAAAGCAAAAATTTTCGAAGCGCAACTCAAAAACTTATTAGTTAATAAATGTTACTATAGAATCACAGAATTTTTTGAAGATAAATTTAACTAAAATCATTTAACTACCTACATTAATGAGTTATGAAATTTAATAATAAGAATGAATTTATCTTAATTTTCAAATTGTTATTTTACTTTATTATTGTATATTATTAATGATTAATTTTATAGCAATATTAGTTTTAGTTAATTTAGTAAAATATGTATAACTAATGAAATATATGAAAATAATTTTATAAGAATTCGTTATAGTATATAAGTCACTCATTCTGCCAACACCCTTGCAGGGTGTCACATGTACTTTTAAATCAAATGTTGTCAGCTTTATACCATGTGACTGTGCTAAAGAAATAAAGAATAAAGAATAAAGATACAATAGGTATCTATAGCAGAGCCCGACCCATTCCTAAGTCGATTAGTCCCACAATAGGCAGTCTCCCTCTGAGACTACTATTGCTATCCCTTTCGCACAGTGCCCGGTCACGCCTCCGACGCGAACCGAGGCAATACCGTAGAGAGCGCGCGGCTCTATTTAATAAAAAGGGTATGCCGCCGAGGCTATACCATAAAGAGAGCCCCGAGGCTTTAAGTAAATTATCTTGTATTTTCCGTTCTGTAATTAATAGAGTAAGCAACGTCAATGGCTACTCCTAATAATAATATTAACCTAACTTCGCGAATCGCGGGTCGTATAAAACCCAGAGGGATATCGCTCCTTTCATTTAATACATGTAGTGTTAGGCAACATCTACCTGAAATAAAACTATTCGTCAAGAATAGACAGGTAGACCTACTCCTACTTCAGGAAACTTGGCTGAAACCAAGCGTACTGAGGGGATTAAACATCCCAAAGTACAAATTAATTAGGAATGACAGACCCGACCGCAATGGCGGGGGCACTGCCATTTACTACAGGAGCGATTTCCATTGTAGCCCCCTTCCCACCCCTCCACTTATCAATATGGAGGCTTCAATTTGCAAACTAGCAATGACAGGACACCCGTCCATAGTCATTGTCTCAGTTTACTTACCCTCAGGTTCTCTCCCTCTCCGTAGTGACGTAGACGCACTACTGTCCCTGGGAGACTCGGTCATACTATTTGGCGACTTTAACGCCAAACACACCGACTGGACTTGTAGGGAAACTAACCCAAGTGGTCCCTACCTTTTGAAAATAACACAAGACCTAGGTCTTGATGTTATATGTCCATTACGTCCGACATATTTCCCTCGGAACGTAAATTCTCTTCCGGACGTGCTCGATTTTGCCTTGTTTAAGAATATATTTCTTAAGCTCGACGCGATAGAATCGCTAGACGATTTAGGGTCAGACCATCGGCCCGTATCGCTCGTTTTAGGCCCTCTCGAACCTCCGAACAATCAAAAGAAAACCTGTACTAACTGGAAAGGCTATCAAACCTCGCTCGCGTCCGCGTTAGAAGAGCCATCCTCCAATCTAGTCCTCTCGCCCGGTCAACTAGATGACCCGGGTAAGATCGATGCCGCCATCGATTCCTTCACCAGTCTGGTTCAATCAACAGTCACTGAACAGTCGCGTGAAGTCGTACTACCTAATAGGCCACTTCCGCCAGAGGTTCGTGACCTGATTAGAACCAAAAACAAAGCACTTAGAGATGCTAAGTACTATCCCACCCCTTCAAATAGGGCTGCTGCAAACCGTTTGCAGCGCCAAGTTAGGGACGCAGTTTCCGAGCTGAGACACTCCCGATGGAATGATCTCATGGCGGACATCTGCCCTTCGCACGTAGCTTACTACCAAGTGGCCAGAGCACTTCGTAGTGATGCTATCACCCACACTCCACCGCTAGCCCGCCCCGATGGCACTCGAGCCTTCGAGGACGACGAAAAAGCCGAATGCTTCGCGGACAGCATTGCTTCTCAATGCTCGCCCAGCACCCAAGCGACCGACCCGGATCACATCCGGACGGTAGAGGAAGAGGTCCGAAGCAGGACCTCCCTCCCGCTTTCCCCAGATGACCCTCCAATCACCACTTCGGTGGACGAGGTCCAATCTCTTATAAGGGGCCTTAAGCCCCGTAAAGCACCGGGCGCCGACGGTATTTCTAATAAGGCGCTCAAACACTTCCCCGAAAAGGCTCTCCTTTTACTCTCAGTTATTATCAACGCTTGTTTCGATCTGTGCTACTTTCCAGCCGCCTGGAAAGAGGCAATCGTTATAGGCATACCCAAGCCCGGTAAGGCTCTAGACCAACCGGCAAATCATCGCCCCATAAGCCTCCTAAAGGCTATGGGTAAAATTTTCGAAAAGATAATACTTTCACGCATGAAAGTACATCTGTTCGAAAATGATCTAATAATTCCCCACCAATTCGGCTTTCGCGCAAAACACAGCTGCCCGCAGCAAGTCCACCGAATTGTTGAGTACATTCTCAGCGGTTTTATTCCTCGAAAACAAAAAACCGTAGCTGTGTTCTTTGACGTCGCCAAAGCTTTCGATAAAGTTTGGCACGACGGTCTCATTTATAAACTATACGAGTTAGATACGCCTGACCGGTTAGTAAAACTCCTAAACTCCTTCATTCGCGATCGCGCTTTCCGCTTCCGCTATGAAGGCACGCTCTCGTCCCCGCGACCGCTCCGAGCGGGCGTGCCGCAGGGGTCGGCCCTCTCGCCGCTGCTCTACAGTGTCTATACTAATGACATACCAGTGCCAACTAACGGCACAGAGTTAGCGTTATTCGTCAATGACACCGCCCTTTATCTTAAAGGGTCGTCACATAAGGCAATACTAGGGAGACTTCAATGCTCTATCTCACAACTTGGCGACTGGTTTCGCAAGTGGAGAATAGACGTCAACCCCGACAAAAGCGTGGCTGTCGGCTTTGACGTAAAACGTAGGTCCCGCGTGGTCCCAGAAGGGACCCGACCCTTAAGGTTACAAGGTGCCCCGATACCGTGGCACCGCTCCACCAAATACTTAGGAGTTACTCTCGACAAAGGCCTCACGTTCGGCCCACATGTCCACAGAGTAACTAATCGTGCTCGCTTCTATTTAAGCCGTCTTAACTGTATGTTAGGTCGGAAGAGCAAAATGTCCGTTAGGAATAAACTCACTCTTTATAAGGTTTGCATACGACCCGTAATGACGTACGCGGCGCCGGTATTCGCGCACAGTAATCCAAGAAAAATTAAAGCGATCCAGACGGTCCAAAATCTCTTCTGTCGTAGGGCAACCGACGCACCCTGGTACGTCCGCAACGCGGACCTACACAGGGACCTGTCCCTTCCCACGATACAATCCCATTTTAAACAATGCTCCGAGCGGTTTTTCAAAGCCGCGGAGGAGCATACTAGTCCACTCATCAGCGGGGCCGCGGCTTACGAGCCACCCCGCCCGTCCACTCATTACTATCGCAGACCCAAACACGTACTGACAGACGCCCCTGACGCACTAACGCTCGCTGTGGAAAGCCTCTCTACGGCTCACACGAACGCTAGAACTTAGGTCCCAACGTAGCTAGCTTAGTTTAGACTATAATAAGGAGCGGCATTATGCAGCTCGATTCCCTTTACACGGTCTCCACCCACTCGGGGTGGGGGACGCTTTCTCGCGCATGCGCTAGTTTGTAACTAGTGCGGCGCTGCGCCGCTGGAGGAGTTCGCCGTGCGCCTTCGTCCGAACCGGTCGTGTCCGCTCCGCTGTCTCGCGTCGAGCCCGATCGGCTTCCGTCGTGCGTTTCCGCCGCTGCTCGCCCTCACCGCGCTCCACGCACCGCGCCCGCGCACCGCGCCCCTCGCGCCGCGCTCGTGCACCGTGTGTGCAGTGCACCATACGATTACTAGATAGTGACTATTTTATTTCGCGACATTGACGCTTCAGTGTAGTGTACGTCCTATTAGTGTTCGTGCAGAATCACTGTGTTTTTGCTTAAGCAAATCCTCCAGTGTTTCCCCCTGAGTGTTGCCTTCCCCTCGTATCCCACTCCAAAACTCACTACCCCCACCACCTTCCCCCACTCACCGTTTGTTCCTCCCTCCACCTATAAGAGTGATTTTGTTTTGCCAACTGCAAACTTTTTATTCGGATTACTATGGACCCGAATAAATCGCTTCCTGAGAGGAAGCCACCAGATCGAAGATCAAACATTATCCGAGCGGGTGCCTCTACTCCGCCCGCCTCCACTCCGAGACCAGCCGCACCCCCTGCAAGGTTCGCAGCGGCCACCCATTTACCGAGCGACCCATCGAGTTGCCAGACTGTGGTTGATGACCAACCACGCCCGAGCACCTCAAGCGCTCACCCGCGTGACCCACGTCGACGCTTTATCGATGAAGATGACGACCAATTAGGCGGTGACGAGAAACGCCTCCGCCACGGACCGACGCCACCCAAGCCCAAAGGAGCGGAAGCAAGCAGCGCCGCCCGTGACACATTTCCTGATGACTTCGTTGACGCGTTGGGCGAGATAGAAGGACTCCACAGTCCTCTCCCACCCACCTTTGACGAAACCAACTCCACCGTTTACGCCGGAGTTGCTCCTTTAGAGGTAAGCGGCAACGAGACCTCTTACTCATACGCCGAAGTAGCAGCCATGCTTGCCTCGCCAACTCAGTCCCAGACTCAGTCACTGTCCCGTTCACAGACAAATTCTCCGCCGTCTCAAACTCGTCTAAAAGGGTACCCACCCATTATTGTGGATCGCCTTCCAAACTGGCCCACCCACCTACAATCATTAAAAAGAAAGTTGGGACACACTCCCAACGCACGTCCATACAGAAATAGGATTCGTTTCCTACCGAAAACCCCTGAGGAATTCAGGACGATACAAAAGTACCTATCAGACCAATGTGTAACCAATCCCGAAATCGAGTGGTACTGCTATGCCCCTGAAGAAGATAGACCAACAAAAGTGGCACTCAGGGGCATTCCTGCTGATACCGACCACAATCAACTAAAAGAAGCCTTAGAAGAACAGGACTTCTCTGTCAACCACATCAGGGGCATTCGTGGAAAGAGAGGCAGACACGGCTGTATCTTCTACGTCCAGCTCGCTCACCTCAATAAAGAGGATCAAAAGAGACTTTTCGCCATAGACGAGATACTGGGCATGCCAGGCATAGTCATTGAGGCCTGGAAGCCAAGAAGCGGCCCTGCCCAATGTCATCGGTGCCAGGCGTTTGGGCATAGTTCGTACAACTGTCACCGACCAATAAAGTGTGTGAGATGCGCGGGTAACCATATAGCCGCAGATTGCCCCCGCGACCGCAACGAACCACCTACATGTGCAAACTGCGGACAAGCCCACGCGGCAAATGATCGCCGCTGTAGGGCCTTCCTAAACGAGGCGCGACGCACAAATGCTTCTACTCACCCACCTATTCCACCGGCACCGTCTCGACCTACAGACCATCCGCGTCCAATAGACACTCAAGACACCCAACCGGGCGCGACCTTAGCGCCCCCCGCAAACCCGCCGACCGCCCGTGATGCCAGCGTGCCCTCCAGACGCCGTCGCCGCCGCCGCGGCCGCCCTGCCGCAACCACCAGTATGACGCCCGCTCCAGTGTCGTCATCAACCCCTGCCCCCCCTCCCAAGTTACCCTGCCTCCCGTGCCACAATCGGGTTTTCCCTTCGGGGGGGCACCAACACCAACACCAACCTCAACCTTACCCCATCCACTCCCCCAGCGCCCGGTCCCTCAACAGACTTATTTCACCTCCCAGGTGCCCCCCCCACCGCTGCCACTCCCCCAACATATGCCTCCCCAACAATTTCCCTCTCACATCCAATCTGGAAGGACTCAACAAACCCGACCAGACCCACGGCTGGTACGAACAGAGCAGCAACTCACGCAACCACCAACCATCTCGGCCTTCAGACCGCTACCACAGCGGCCCCCACGCCGCCCCAGAACTCCCATGAGAGCACCGGCCGTCCCCACCCAAGGGACCCAGACACCCCAGGTGAACACAGAGTCCCTGGTACAAACTCTCCAGCTACTGGCGAACGTTATCCAGGGAATGCTAGCAGACATAACACGCGGAGTCAATCCAGTTCAAGCAGTCCTACACGCAACAACCTGGCTAATGCAGGAGGCCGGCCGTCAACACTAAGAATAGTATATTGGAATCCGGGTGGTATTAAACCCTACACAGACGAGCTACGCATAATGGCCCAAACACAAAGCCTGCATATTATCCTTCTCGGTGAAACCTTCCTAAAACCTAATATCAAGTTCAACATTCCGAACTATGTTATTTATCGCCGTGACGAAGCCACGTCGGATGGACATGCCTACCGGGGTACGGCGGCTTTAGTTCGCAAAGACATTGTCCACTACGAGATTCCCTGGGCCGAATATCAAACCACCCGAAGTACCGGCGTTATTCTGAGAGTGGGCGGGGCTGAACTAAAAGTTTACGCAGCGTACCGCCCCCCCTCCACACAGATTGTTGCCACTGACCTAGACGGTATATTTTCTGACGCCACGCCTACCTTACTAGCGGGCGACCTGAATGCTAAGAACGAGCTCTGGAGGTCGAATACAACGTCCGTGGAAGGCCGCAGACTACTCGCAGCCACACACTCGAGGGGCATAGGTGTGCTGGGTACAGAGGAGCCAACCCACATCCCAACAAATGTTAACCATAGCCCCGATGTCCTGGACATTGTCCTGTATAAGAATATATCCGAACCTATACAGCTAGAGGTCTTATATGGGTATAATACTCAGCACTTACCTATATTGATCACGCTAGACATGGCCCCCGACGCGAAACTCCCCCCCGCCCCTCGTACCAAGACTGACTGGGCAGCCTATAAGAGGGAATTGATAAACCTCTCCATAACCGGCCCCCTCTCTTCGCCGAGCGATATAGATAACGAAGTCGAACGCCTCACTTCAATCATGAAAGAAGCCATGAACAAGCACACAACTCGTATCGAAACCAGGCGTAGAGCACCACTACCCAACTATATATCAATCAAGTTGCGTGAAAAGCGGTCTCTACACAAACTGTGGTCCGAAGTTCGTTGCCCGCATCTCAAGACCAAGTTAAACCAAATGACCGCCAAAGTCGCCGACCTAGTAAGAGAGTGGAGGGGCGATGTATGGCAAGCCACAATTGATAAGGCTACTGATAAACCCTCACACCTTTATGGACTGCTAAGAGGCCTTAAGGGACCAAGCACATCAACCTGCCCACTGCTGGATGAACAGGGTAGAAGTAGATACGCGGCACGGGACAGAGCGAACCTTTTCGCAAAACACCTCGAGACCCAATTCTCTCCTCACCCAGCATCCCCTGAAGCAGAAGCACACCATGAAGAGGTAGAGTGCCGAGTGCGCGAAATGTTAGCCGCACCGTCTCCCCCTCTACCAGGCAGCTATTTTATTTCCCCGACTGAAACCAAGAAGATCGTCTCCAGGTTGAACAGAAGGAAGGCCCCTGGCCCCGATGACCTCCCACCGCCTGCACTAATAGAGATGCCTCGCCGAGCGGTAACTGCATGGTCGCGGATATTCAATGCCTCACTTCGTCTGAGCCACTTCCCCACCCCCTGGAAGATGGGTAAGATAATATTGATTCCGAAACCAGGGAAGGACAGACGCCAGGCGGGGAACCACCGACCCATCACACTTTTGTGCCACTTAGCAAAGTTATTTGAACGCCTTTTACAACGCCGCCTTTCCCCTTTCTACAAACCAAGAGAGGAACAGTTCGGCTTTAGAAAGGGACACTCAACAACCCTCCAACTGACAAGACTTACCCACCACCTCGCCGAGTCAATGAACAAGGGACACTGCACAGTGGCGGTATTCCTAGATATAGAGAAGGCGTTCGACCGGGTATGGCACCCTGGTTTAATATATAAAATCAGTCAATTAGATGTACCAGCCGCTCTAACTCAACTAATGGCCGACTTCTTATACGGCCGAAGTTTCTTTGTTGCAGTGGAGTCCACAACTTCCACCACGCACCCCATCCAAGCGGGCGTACCACAGGGTAGCGTGCTCTCGCCCCTATTATATGGGATATATACCAACGACCTACCATCAGTAAACAGCCTTCTACATGAGTGGGAACCCCGCGTCGAGTTGGCCTTGTTTGCGGACGACAGCGCCTTCTACACGTCGGCACTATGGGGTATTAGAAGCAAAAAACCGGTCAAAAGTCGAAATCAAAATTTGTACCCAATTAGTAAATGAACCTTCATTTCTCATTGTTGAATAGTTATGACGTCACGCCCCGATCACCTTACAAGTGTCATTCAATTTTGTTTGCCCCTCCGACAGTCGGAATTTAGTCGTTGTTCCTATCGCACGTCTTTGTTCTCGTCGCTTGTAAAAACGGAGTTTTATTAACCGCTATTGTAAGATTTCTGAGAAGTGAAGTGAAGTTTTTTATAATGGATCTTGAAGATCGAGGTATGTACTGTATTTTAAAACTTATATTCATTTGTATATCATTCATATAAATATTTTTTTTAATTTTATTAGCAAACATTAAACTTAGCATAAATTATAGTTTTATTTTTCCTTTTTTAGTGTTTTAGTTATAAAGTTCGGATAGGTTCGGTCAAAAATGATAGCACAAATATTAGCCTATCTTGTGTACTATCATTTAAACCAAAAACATAATCCGCCAACATCCGCCTTTTCGAAATATAGTTCTTTATATGAAACAGTAATTTAGGTACTAAAGGACTATGGGCGGAATCGTCCCCACCCATCAACAAGAATGAAATGTAGCGCAATTGAAAGACCTTGGCAAGATGATATTTTTTTACTATGGCGACGTTGCCCAAATGCATGGGGTTCTCATAGTATCTTACGTTTAAACAAATATCTAGTTTACTTATTATTGACGAATAATTCCAAAAGACCTAGTCATTTATCTATTCATTCGTACACAGCGGCGGGCGAGGCATGCACATAAAAATAAACGGTTACAAAACAACCCCCTCGCCCCGCTCCCCGACCCACGCTCTTGCGCAGGCAGGTAGTCGCCCGAACCTTAGTCACAGTCAGTTCGCTGCAGTGTACGTTCCCGTGTTTTTTTGTTTGTATTATCGGTGTTTACATTTTAACTACGACCCCTGCTAGTTTACTGGACTGATTGATAGCTTTTCTATTGACTGTGGCACGATAAGGGACTTTGTATTAAATATTGTGTATTGGATACTGTGTATTATGGAAACTGGACGCCGGTGTATACTGTGTCCGCGATCTGTTTTGCGACAAAGGCGGCACGTTCTTCAACAGGCGTTAATTGAAAGTGAACCTGAATTAGTGAACTACATTTCACAAAATGCCCTGATGCAGGTAAATAACATCTTCTATTATCTATACTATAATATTATAATAAGGAAAGATTTGATTGTTTCTTGGTTTGTTTGTAATGTTTTGTTTGTTACTAACACCTATTTATCTAGCGCCAAACTTAGCTTGTACTATGAGTATTATTTATATGTAACGAAACACTTACATAAATATGTATTTGAATATGTATAGAAAATAATAATAAATTCTTTAATATTTAAATAAAAACATACAGTACAAAAAATATATGCACGGTAGGGGCTGCAGAAGTTGTAATTGTGTTACAGCCGCTTTCGCCCACCTCCAAATGAAGCGCTAGAATAAAATCGACCCGTATTAGCATAAGTTAATACATAACACGTCGTATTCATTGCACAAATACTTGTGCCCCACGAGATTCGATCCCGCGACCCTTGGTTCATAAGGCAGATTCTAATACTCCCCGATTGTTTTTGTTCCAGGTTGTATTCAATAATACTATGGCAGTGTGCCATAGATGCTGGCAAAGAGCTAGCAACGCGACGCGACAAGATCGCACCGGAAATGCGGACAATGACGTCCCAGGTCCAGAAATTCAAAGAAACCCGGATGATGTCAATGAACAAAATGTCGTTGTGGAAGATCATCATGGTGTTGATGATCAAGATCAGGTGTTGAACGATGATGGAGCAAATCAAGGACAGGAGTTTTACGTTAGAGATTATGTGAGGGCACCAAATTCTTCTCGTACCTGCTGTTACGCACAGTGCACAAACGAAAACCTTAGACGAATCCCAACTTCAATGAAAGTGTTTTTGGTATGTAACTATCGCCTGTATATTCCACCGAGTGCACGATTATGCCATGATCATTTAACAAACACGAACATCGACGAGATATTAGACAACATCAGCGTTACGGCTTATTTCAATTCTTCTTTTTTTTCGGACTTGACTAACATGTTGGTAAATGAAATTAACAATGCCCCTGGTTTGGATTTTGAATCTGGACTTGATGCACATGAATTACATTTTTGGACCGGTTTGACACTAGAACAGTTCGATGCTATCTTGGCGGAAACACCGAGTCTATCAGAAAGGAGCCGTCTTCCACGTACAGTTCTAGGTGTGTACTTAACAAAACTGAGAACTGGTGAACCTAATGAGAGACTGGCGATGCTCTTTAAAAAATCACGCAGAGAGCTCGAAAGAAAATTGAAAATGGCCAGAAAATGTTTGACTGAAGATTTTGTTACAAACCATCTTGGAATGGGCCATGTTTCTAGAAGAGATCTTCTCGAAAGAAATCTTCTGATACAAAAAGCAATTTTTGGAAATGAGGAAAATACTATTTTGATTTTAATAGCAGACGGAACATACATTTATATCGAAAAAAGTTCGAACTTCTTATTTCAAAGGAAAAGTTATAGTCTGCACAAGTTCAGGAACTTGTTAAAGCCTTTTTTATTAGTAACCAGCGATGGTTATATAATCGATGTTTTGGGTCCATATCCTGCCGTATCATCGGATGCAACGATTATGAAAAATATAATGAACCAAGACGAGCATTTATTGCACTGGCTCATACACAGAAAAGATGTCTTTATATTAGACAGAGGGTTCAGGGATAGCATTGATGACATCCAGTCGCTTGGCTATGAGGCTCACATACCTCCAACAAAAGATAGACGTGCTACCCAACTCACCACTGAACAAGCAAATAAGTCGCGGTTAGTAACGATATGCCGGTGGATAGTAGAAGTTGTGAACGGAAAGTTCAAAAATAGGTTTAAACTTTTAAGGCAGTCATATTTTAACAGAGCGTTACCGAATATGTTCGTTGATTTTAGAATTGCTGCAGCGATCATAAATGCATATTATCGCGTTGCTACTGATACCAGGCTTGCCCCAGATATACTGAATATCATACACGATAAAATCAACACCCCTAATCTGTTACGTGATTACGTAGAAATGAAAAATCTAAATCGTCAGAGAGTGATTTTTACGGCCATGGAAGCACAAATGCCTCACTTCGAAGAGTTTCCCAGATTAAGCGAAGATGACGTCATTTTAATAGCACTGGGCACTTATCATTTAAAACTAGCTAAGTCGTACTGTGCGGAACACCTGCGAAATGGTTTATACACAATTGAATTATATCGTGAAAATGCATTGAATGACTTATCAAGATGTAATATAATGATAAATAATGCGTGGCTAGTAAGAGCGCGAATACAATCTAGACATGTTAGATCGCGAATATATTATTCGTATGTGCTGATTGATCGAAATACTACTGATAGACATGCTATTGCACACTACTACTGTACTTGCTTGACGGGCAGTCGCACTGTAGGCAGTTGTGCCCACATAATATCCATTATATGGTACATGGGAATAGGTCGTCACACGAATTTTAATCTGCCAGCACATCTATTAAACAGTATTATAATTGACGAGTAAAAATAATAATTGAAAAATGTTAAGTGTAGTGCAGCCCTTCGAGCAGGTACCATAATAGTGTAAAATAGCATGCCTGTTTCACAATCACTAAGTAAAAAAAGTTAATGAAAATATAGATGTATTATCATTATCTTTTTTATAGATAAATAATTATAATTAATAGTTGATGAAAAAAATATACAGAAGTTACTGTAGTAATACTTTGTAACACAGAAACTACTTCTAGTAGTTATTTTTACTGTAATATCATTTTTGTATGATAAAAAATATTGAGAAAAGAAATAAATGAATTTCAAACAAAATGTTTTTTTTTAAAGAACCCCATCGATTTTGAAGCTAAAAACAATCATTCATGTCTTTTTGGATCCAAATGAACATGTTAACACAAATCCCGTGACTGTTGGAGGGTGGGGACGGGGTCCATACAAATTTGCCCATGGTCCTTTAAAATATTTTTTGTCCTCATAGGATTTGAAGAAACTGTCCGGGAGAAAAGTAGGACAGATCTCTACAACTATATAAAGCAAAGTTCTGGACGATTACTTGATGACAAGTTCGCATACATGGAGGATTGTGTCATTAGGGAAACTAATTGTCCAACTGAAAAAATAAGTAGTCTCAAAAAGGAATTGAAACTGTTCAAATGGCAGTTCAGACAAAAATGGACGGCGGCATCGTACAAAGAAGAAAGATTCCTCCAGAACAATGCTAAGTGGCTTACAGGTACTATAAAGTTATCGGCCTGGGTAAAACAAAAGACTGGTCGGCCGCGGCCCTCAAAAGAGTTTGGGGAGTTAAGTGATCGCAGTAAACGGCGCAAAACAAAAGAACTCCGGGCGCAGGTACCCGATGCAACGTTAACATATGCTGCTCAAATGAGTCTAAGAGCCGCAGGAAAAAGCGATGCTTCGGCTATCATAAAAGAAATTACCAAGTCCCCGACTAGAGCATACAAAATACGTAAAGTAATCACACAAAACACAGAAAAAAATATACAGCGGTTATCAACAATGGAAGCCTTATCAATGTTCGTAGAAGCAGGTTTGTCTCGAAGTCAGTACAATGTGATACGCAGTGCTAGAAAACAGCTCTATCCGTGTTATTCTTTGTTACAAAAAGCGAAAGCTGATTGTTACCCTAAGCCTGAGTCATTTCATGTCACTGACACATGTGCTGAGATTAAACTGCAAGATTTGGTAGATCACACTGCTTCACGGTTATGTACATACCTCGAAGAAGTTTTGAAAGGACTTTCAAGTGAAGAGAAGGAAAATTTAAAACTTATATCAAAATGGGGATGTGACGGATCTCAACAGACACGGCATATGCAATCCTTACAAAATACGAACGAAAGCTATGACGATGCAAATATATTCCAAAGCTCGTTTTTGCCTTTGAGATTACTTGTTAGTCATAACAGCCAAAGTAAAGTCATTTGGCAAAACCCCGTCCCGTCGAGTCCAAGATTTTGTAGACCTATTCGAATCAGATTTGTGCATGAAACTAACGACATCACAAGAAATGAAATTAGTTATATAGAAAGTCAAATTGAAAAATTAAACCTATCTGAAATATTTTTGAATAGTGAAGTGATAAAAGTAAAGCATCTGTTTTTATTTACTATGGTGGATGGAAAAGTCTGCAATGCGGCAACTAATACCCTATCAACAATGCGTTGCTATATTTGCAAAGCAACATCAAAAGATTTCAATAAATTAGAAACAAGAAGAGAAGAAGACCCTGCGACTTTGAAGTTTGGTCTTTCAATATTACATGCGAGAATAAGATTATTTGAATCGATTCTACATTTGGCGTACAAATTACCTACACAAAAATGGCAATCAAGGTCTTCTGCTGACAAAAAAATTGTAAATGAGAATAAAATACGTATACAGCAACAATTTAAAGAAGAAATGTCACTACTAGTAGATGTACCAAAAGCTGGTTTTGGAAATACTAACACAGGCAATGTATCAAGACGATTTTTCTGTGATCCTGAGACAGCATCTAGAATTACCGGAGTAGATTTAGATTTGATAAAAAGGCTTAGAACTTTGTTAGAGGTCATTTCAAGCGGTCACAGAATAGATACCGACAAATTATCAACATTTTGTAAGGAAACTTCAGAAATTTATGTGAGACTTTACGGATGGTATCCCATGACGCCTACACTCCACAAATTGTTGGTTCATGGACCTACAATAATAAAACATGCCATAATCCCTATAGGCCAGCTCTCTGAAGAAGCGGCAGAAGCGAGAAACAAACACTTTCGGCAATACCGTACTGATTTTGCTAGAAAGTTTTCAAAAATATCTTGCAATGTGGATGTACTAAATAGGCTTTTATTGAGTTCAGACCCATTGTTATCGTGTACGCGATCAAGATTTATGAAGAATAAGAAGCCATTCACAAAAGAAGCATTGGAATTTCTTATACCAGAAAGTGATGATTCTGAAGATACAGGAGCACAATATACGACAACGATAGATGAATGTGATATATCTGATGATAATGAATTTGACTAATATAGTATTTTGATATATAAAATCTATTGTTTTAATACCCTCTACCCAGTAACATTTTACTTTATAATTTATTCTTAGATAATATTAAAGGTACGCTAAAATAATCAATTTTAACGTACCTGAGGGCAGTATAGTAATCGCCATTGAGCAAAAATAGATAAAATATGACCAATTTATCAGTTTAGGTAGTTAGACCATAAGAAATAGTTTTGGCCAGCTTTTTGTTACAAATACCCCACCGTGCGTCGTCCGCATGGCCTAGAATGGCTGCTGCACGCATGCAACGCCAGCTGGACATTCTCCCCGATTGGCTCACAAAATGGAGGGTGGCTATTAATGTGGGGAAGACGGCCGCCCTACTAACATCAAAAAAGAAAACCCCTGCCAAACTAATCCTCATGAACCAACAGGTCGAGTGGCAGCAGGAAGTCACCTACTTGGGGGTGTCACTGGACCGCGCCCTCAATATGACTCGCCAAGTTGACAAAGTTGTCCTAGCCGGACGACGTGCCCGCGGCGCTCTCTACCCAGTACTACATTCCAACCTACCAATTCGCACCAAACTGAGCATATACAAGCAGTACATTCGTCCGATTATAACTTATGCCGCTCCCTCTTGGTTCCACCTATGTTCCAGGAATCAACGCGCTCGACTGGACACCATTCAAAACATGACGCTCCGTACAATAGCCGACGCTGGACGTTACGTGCGTAACGAAGTCATTGCGCGCGACTTAAAAGTTGAGACGATTCATGACGTCATCACCCAACAGGCACGCCGGATGTACGACCGCGCCGATCAAGGTAGTTACTCCCACCTTCACAACATCGCTCCACCAATCGAAGGACAGCTGTTAAAGAGGAAGACTCTGCCCCGCAGCGTTCTCCCGCCTCGTCCCCAACCAGCCCAACCCAATCCAATGATCCCCCCCCAACCACTACCCTCGAGCTATTCCTCACCCCCGACTGCATCAGCCGCTACCCGCTCGCTGGCGCTGCCTGGGCCTCCCCCCCGGCAAGGGGGGGTCTCACCCGGCATGCTGACCGCGCCGAGGGCCGCGCCGCAGTCATCCCGGCGGGTGAACAATAATGAGAGTGAAGTAGAGGCAGTAGAAAGTGATGCCCACAACTAGCGGCTACTGTATTAACTTCGGCCGCTAATAACAAGACAGCAATCAGTACACAACCCAAGCCAAGTCGTACAAACGGCCGCCGAATCGGCGGCACCCAAACACCATAGGGCAAAAACCTTATGAGAAGAAGCCCGGTAAGGAGTGTAAAACTCGAACCGTACCCGGTTAAACCGGATGAAACCCGAAGTTGCCGCTGGAGCCTCGCCGAGGCGGTCGCTAGGATGAAACCTTTTACAGCCTCTCCGGCTAAAGGTACTTGCTTTCTACCTAGGTAGGGCGTGGTTTTAGTCAGTCTAGCCTGACATAACACCTTAGATGTGCAGCTAGCCATAGAAGGGTTTCCACGTTAAAACAAAAAAAAAAAAAAAAAAAAAGTATCTATAACAGAGCCCGACCCATTCCCAAGTCGCGTATTCCCACAATAGGCAGTCTCCCTCTGAGACTACTATTGCCATCCTTTTCGCACAGTGCCCGGCCACGCCTCCGAGCCGAACCGAGGCAATACCGTAGAGAGCGCGCGGCTCTATTTAATAAAAGGTTATGCCGCCGAGGCTATACCATAAAGAGAGCCCCGAGGCTCTAAGTAAATTAACTCGTTTATTTTCCTTTGTGTTAATTAATAGACTAAGCAACGTCGATGGCTACTCCTGTTAATAACACGTTTTTAACTTCGCGAATCGCGGGTCGTATCAAACCCAGAGGGATATCGCTCCTTTCATTTAATACTTTTAGTGTTAGGCAACACCTACCTGAAATAAAACTATTCGTCAAGAATAGACAGGTAGACCTACTTCTGCTTCAGGAAACTTGGCTGAAACCAAGCGTACTGAGGGGATTAAATATCCCAAAATACAAATTAATTAGAAATGACAGACCCGACCGCAATGGCGGGGGCACTGCCATTTACTACAGGAGCGATTTCCATTGTTGCCCCCTTCCTACCCCTCCACTTATCAATATGGAGGCTTCAATTTGCAAACTAGGGCAGAGACAGCTTGACGCCTTCGTGTGAACCGGTCGCGTGTGCTCCGCTGAGAAATCGCGTTGAGCCCGATCGGTCTTCGTCGTGCACTCTCGCCCGTCTCCGCCGCGCTCCGCGCGCCGCGCTGCCCCGCGCACCGCTCCCCGCGTTCGCGTGTGCAGTGCCATTTGCAATCGTTCATAGACAGTGACTATTTTTCCGCGACTAGACGCTTTAATTTGTGTAGTGATCGTCCTTTTGTGAACGTTGTTGAACCACTACGTTTTTAATTGTTAAAAACTAAAAGTGATTCCCCTGAGTGTTGCCCCTTCCATAAGCCTCCCACTCAAACACCACTACCCCCACCATACCTCCCACTACTTCTCATCGTCCCTCACCCAAAGTTGATACTTGCTTCCCCCCCCATCCCCTCTGTTCGTATTCGTGATGAATTCAAACAAGGCATCGCCGGAAAAGAAGCCTCCGGACCGTCCGAGACAACCGCCACCCAGTCGAACCAGTGTACTGGCTACTGGGACTCAAAGCGCGCGTGCAACCGCACCCGCCGCTACTTCAAAACCTGTGGCGCACTTCTCAAGGCGCGCTGCGCCTTTACCTGCAAGAACCGAGATGAGTTGCTCGGGAAGTGTTGATGCAAAACCCGGCCCTAGCACCTCCACCGGTATGCACCCCCGAGATCCCCGTCGCCGGATTGACGACGACGACGAAGAATTCCTAGGCGGCGACGAGAAGCGCCCCCGCCATGGACCAACTCCACCTAAACCGACGGGCCTGAGCGCCGCCAGCGCCGCCCGCCCCCATTCACCGGTCGACCTTGAAGACATCCTGGGTGGGATTGAAGGACTCTCAAGTCCTCTCCCGCCCACGTTTGATGACACCAGATCGACGATCTACGCCGGAGTGCCCCCACCGCTCGAGCTGAGCGTACCAGAGACCCTCTCGTACGCAAAGGTAACGGCCTCCTTTTCTTCTTCTCCACCCACACCAACTCAAGCCCGCTCTCAAACGAGCTCACCTATTCCGCCCCCACTAAGAGATAGAAACTACCCGCCGATAGTAGTGGAAAAGCTACCAAATTGGCCCACTCACCTACAGGCCCTTAAGAGAGCCCTAGGCCGTACGCCTAATGCACGCCCCTTCGGCGATGGCATAAGATTCCGTCCAACCTCAGCGGAAGAGTTTAGGATCACCCAGAGGTACTTAACGGACCTGAGCCAAACCACTTCGATTCCGTGGTATTGCTATGCCCCGGAGGATGAAAGGCCTACCAAAGTGGCCTTGAAAGGCATCCCAGCCGACACTGAGACTCACCTAATTAAAGAAGCCCTAGACGAATTAGGCTTCACAGTAAATCACGTCAGAGGCATCCGCGCAAAACGAGGAAGACACGGCTGCATCTTTCACGTGCAGCTCACCCACTTAAACGCGGAGGAACAAGCCCGCCTATACGCCGTCGACGAGCTCTTAGGCATGCCCGGCCTAATTATAGAAGCCTGGAGGCCGAGAAGCGGCCCGGCGCAGTGCCACCGCTGCCAGGCCTTTGGACACAGTTCTACTAACTGCCACCGACCCCAGCGTTGTGTCAGATGTGCAGGAGAGCACCTAGCGGCCGACTGCCCCCGTGACCGCGCTGAGCAACCTACATGCGCCAACTGCAACAAGGCGCACCCGGCTAACGACAGACGCTGCAAAGCGTTTCTTAATGCAGCCCGCCGCACAAACGCACGCGTCAACCCCCCCCTCCCGGGCCCCTCTACACGCCCGCCCCCTACCATTCCCAGCGCCGACCTCACTGACGTCCAGCCGGGAGCGACACTCGCCCCCCCGGCCAACCCTCCAACCCAGAGAGGCGCCCCCATACCATCTAGACGCCGCCGCCGCCGTCGGGGCCGATCCAATAATAACATCACTACGCGCCCCGACCCACAAACTCTACCGACTTCTGCTTCAATAAGCAACCTCCCTTACCCTGCACCCCAGCCGGGTTTTCATCAAGGGGGGGCACTACTCCAACCCCCATTATCCATTCCTCCACAAAGGAGCGTTCAGGCACACTATCAAGTGCCCCCCCCCTCCTCTTACCCCTCCTACACCCAGCCCCAAAACACACTTCGCCAGCCACGAATCTCCCGTCAAGACCCACGACTGGCCCGCCAGACCCACCCACAAGCGGTGCAACCACCGAGCGACCAGGCCATCTACCGACCACCACCACAGAGACAAGCGGCCACCAGCAGGGAGCGCCCAGCAATGCACACCACAGCACCGACGACGTCCCACGCACTACGTCACCCCACACAGACACGGCCGCAACCCAGCATAGCGGAGCCGCTAGTACAAGCCCTGCAGATGTTCGTCAACGTCTTGCAGGGGATGATCGCGGAGATCGCCAGCGGGAGCGACCCAACCACAGCCACCATGAACGCCACCAGTCGGCTCACGCAAGGAATCCAAGGACTCTCAGGATTCTATACTGGAACCCAGGCAGTTTAAAACCACATCTAGATAAGCTTCGCCTTCTCGCCCAATCACAGAATATTCAAATAATATTATTGGGCGAGACACACTTAAAACCTAACCAAAAAATATCCGTACCAAACTTCACCATCTACCGACGGGATGAGGTGACCCAGGATGGACTACCCTTCCGCGGCACGGCGATTATGGTTCGCAAGGACCTAATACACTGCGAACTCCCGTGGGTAGAGTTCACTTCCACTAGAACAATAGGGGCGGCAATAAGAGTGAGCGGCACCGAAACAAACATTTATGCGGCTTACCGCCCCCCCCACTCCACAATCTACGCAAGCGACTTGGACGCGTTATTCAATGAGACCACGCCCACTCTTGTCATCGGAGATCTCAATGCCAAACACACAGGCTGGGGCTCCAACATTGTAAATACGGATGGGAGACAGCTGTTGAAGCTCACCTCAGAAAGAGGCATCGAGGTTATCGGACCCGAGGACCCAACCCACATTCCGACAAACCCATCCCATTCGCCTGACACCATCGACATAGTTCTAGCTAAGAACATCCGGGCCCAGCTAAACGTCGAAGTGCTCCACGAGCTCGACACGCAACACCAGCCTCTATTGGTAACGCTTGACGCGAGCCCCGACGCTATTCTCCCCCCCCCACCCCGCCTGAAGACGGACTGGGAGGCATACAATAGAGAAATGGGTAATCTACAGTTTAACGAGCCACTCTCTTCTCCGAATGACATAGACGCCGCAGTGACTCGTCTCACTTCAATGATGAAGAAGGCCATCGAGACCCACTCCACCACCACCACGTCACGCCAGAGACCTCCCCTACCGGGGCATATAAAGGTGAAACACCAAAGAAAACAAGCGCTTTTCAAACTATGGTCACGCACTCGATGCCCGCGTCTTAAGACCGAATTAAACCGCATCACAGGTGAAGTCGCGTCGCTAATTAAAACATGGAGGGGCGACTCGTGGCAAACCGCCATAGACAACGCCTCTGAAAACCCAGCTTATCTCAGGAGAATCCTGAAAGGTTTGTCTAAACCCTCCTCCGCCATCTGCCCCCTGTTGGACCCCCAAGGCAACAGAAGGTACGCCGCCATCGATAGAGCTAACCTGTTCGCTGACCATCTCGAAGAGCAGTTTACCCCACATCCGGCTTCCCCAGACACATCTGCACTCCATCAGGAGATTGAATCACATGTTCAACACCTACTGGACAGCCCCCCGCCCCCTCTCCCCGGACGCTTCTTCATCTCTCCGTCCGAGTTCAGGAGAGTGGCGACGCGCCTGAATAGAAGGAAAGCACCGGGCTACGATGATATTCCACCATCCGCAATAACAGCCCTACCACGTCGAGCAATGGTCGCGTGGACGAAAGTATTAAACGCGGCGCTTCGCCACAGCCATTTTCCCTCACCCTGGAAAAAGGGTAAGATTTTCATGCTGCCTAAGGGGGGAAAAGATCGACGTAAGGCAGAGAACCACCGCCCTATCACACTACTCTGCCACATGGCAAAACTATTTGAACGCCTCCTATTATCAAGGATAAATCCCTACTATAAACCACGCGCCGAACAGTTCGGATTTAGGAGTGGGCGTTCAACAACTTTGCAACTCGCGCGCCTCCTGCACCACATGGCCTCCGAGATAAACAAGGGAAATTGTACGGCGGCAGTGTTCCTCGATGTCTCCAAAGCCTTTGACCGGGTTTGGCACCCCGGTCTAATTTATAAGTTAAACCAGACGGAACTTCCAAAGGCTATCATCCACTTAATCGCCAACTTCCTCCGACACCGCACCTTCTATGTGACAATCAACTCGTCTATGTCCAGCGACCGGCCCATTGCAGCAGGAGTGCCACAGGGGAGTGTGCTCTCTCCCACACTCTACGGCATATACACTAACGACATCCCTGCAATTAATGACAGCTTACAAGAATGGGAGCCTAGAGTAGAGCTAGCACTCTATGCGGACGATAGCGCATTCTACACCTCGTCCGCATGGCCGGTCGCAGCCGCCCGCAGGATGCAAAAACAATTAGACCTTCTACCTCCTTGGTTAGCCCGATGGAAAGTCGCCATTAATGTGGATAAAACTACGGCTCTCCTCACCACATCAAAGACGCTGCCACCAAAACTCACACTTCTAGGCCAAAACATAGAGTGGAGCAAGGAAGCAAAATATTTGGGTGTAACCCTGGGCAACACGCTAAAGATGGTGCAACAGGTGGACCAAGTCGTCGCAGCCGGGACCCGATCTAGTGCAGCACTCTACCCCATCTTCAACTCAAGTTTGCCGCTCAAAACGAAACTGAATGTTTACAAACAATATGTTAGGCCAGTCCTCACGTATGCCACGCCTGCGTGGTATAGCTTCTGCTCAGAAAAACAACGCAGCCGCCTTCAAGTCATCCAAAACCGGGCCCTCCGCACCATCTCGGGAGCCGGTCGATACGTCCGTAATGACGTCATCGCGCGCGATCTAAAAATCGTGCCGCTTGATGACGTCATCACTCACCTGGCCAGACGGATGTACGACCGAGCGGACCAAGGCGGCCATCCTACACTTGTAAACATCGCGCCGACCAATAGCAACGAACAGAGATTCGACAGAAGGCCCCTCCCACGCAGCGTGCTCGTACCTAAACCCGCACCTACCAATCCAATCCATACTCCCTCCAACTCGACCCCTCCCACATAAGTTAACCCCACCCTCCGACTGCGTAATTCGTGGCTCGCTCGCTGGCGCTGCCTGGGCCTCCCCCCCCTCGGGGGGGGTCTCACCCGGCATGCTGACCGCGCCGAGAGCCGCGTCGCAGCCTCATAAATCGAGCACGAGAATGCGGCTTAACATATACTAATAACCATATTGATTATTTCAGTTTCGTAGCTCGCTACGATCGCCGCCAGACGGCGCCCAATGACCAAGAGGTCGTAACCTCTTGAGAAGAAGCCCGGGTATGAGCCTAGGCTCCAGCCCGTACCTGCTACTACTGCAGAAGAGTACCCGACGATTTGCAAACTAGCAATGACAGGACACCCGTCCATAGTCATTGTCTCAGTTTACTTACCCTCAGGTTCTCTCCCTCTCCGTAGTGACGTAGACGCACTACTGTCCATGGGAGATTCGGTTATACTGTTTGGCGACTTTAATGCCAAACACACCGACTGGACTTGTAGGGAAACTAACCCAAGTGGTCCCCACCTTCTGAAAATAACACAGGACCTAGGTCTTGATGTTATATGTCCATTACGTCCGACCTATTTCCCTCGGAACGTAAATTCCCTTCCGGACGTGCTCGATTTTGCCTTGTTTAAGAATATATTTCTTAAGCTCGACGCGATAGAATCGCTAGACGATTTAGGGTCAGACCATCGGCCCGTATCGCTCGTTTTAGGCCCTCTCGAACCTCCGAATAAACATAAGAAAATTTGTACTAACTGGAAAGGCTATCAAACCTCGCTCGCGGCCGCGTTAGAGGAGCCATCCTCCAATCTAGTCCTCTCGCCCGGTCAACTAGATGACCCGTGTAAGATCGATGCCGCCATCGATTCCTTCACCAGTCTGGTTCAATCAACAGTCACTGAACAGTCGCGTGAAGTCGTACTACCTAATAGGCCACTTCCGCCAGAGGTTCGTGACCTGATTAGAACCAAAAACAAAGCACTTAGAGATGCTAAGTACTACCCCACCCCTTCAAATAGGGCTGCTGCAAACCGTTTGCAGAGCCAAGTTAGGGACGCAGTTTCCGAGCTGAGACACTCCCGATGGAATGATCTCATGGCGGACATCTGCCCTTCGCACGTAGCTTACTACCAAGTGGCCAGAGCACTTCGTAGTGATGCTATCACTCACACCCCACCGCTAGCCCGCCCCGATGGCACTCGAGCCTTCGAGGACGACGAAAAAGCCGAATGTTTCGCGGACAGCATTGCTTCTCAATGCTCGCCCAGCACCCAAGCGACCGACCCGGATCACATCCGGACGGTAGAGGAAGAGGTCCGAAGCAGGACCTCCCTCCCGCTTTCCCCAGATGACCCTCCGATCACCACTTCGGTGGACGAGGTGCAATCCCTTATAAGGGGCCTTAAGCCCCGCAAAGCACCGGGCGCCGACGATGTTTCAAACAAGGCGCTCAAACACCTCCCCGAAAAGGCTCTCCTTTTACTGTCTCTTATTATCAACGCTTGTTTCAATCTATGCTACTTTCCAGCCGCCTGGAAAGAGGCAATCGTTATAGGCATACCCAAGCCCGGTAAGGCTCTAGACCAACCGGCAAATCATCGCCCCATAAGCCTCCTAAAGGCTATGGGAAAAATTTTCGAAAAGATTATACTTTCACGCATGAAAGCACATCTTTTCGAAAATGATCTAATAATTCCCCACCAATTCGGCTTTCGCGCAAAACACAGCTGCCCGCAGCAAGTCCACCGAATTGTTGAGTACATACTCAGCGGTTTTATTCCTCGTAAACAAAAAACCGTAGCTGTGTTCTTTGACGTCGCCAAAGCTTTCGATAAAGTTTGGCACGACGGTCTCATTCACAAACTATACGAGTTAGATACGCCTGACCGGTTAGTAAAACTCCTAAACTCCTTCATTCGCGATCGCGCTTACCGCTTCCGCTATGAAGGCACCCTCTCGTCCCCGCGACCGCTCCGAGCGGGCGTGCCGCAGGGGTCGGCCCTCTCGCCGCTGCTCTACAGTGTCTATACTAATGACATACCAGTGCCAACTAACGGCACAGAGTTAGCGTTATTCGCCGATGACACCGCCCTTTATCTTAAAGGGTCGTCACATAAGGCAATACTAGGGAGACTTCAATGCTCTATCTCACAACTTGGCGACTGGTTTCGCAAGTGGAGAATAGACGTCAATCCCGACAAAAGCGTGGCTGTCGGCTTTGACGTAAAACGTAGGTCCCGCGTGGTCCCAGATGGAACCCGACCCTTAAGGTTACAAGGTGCCCCGATACCGTGGCACCGCTCCACCAAATACTTAGGAGTTACTCTCGACAAAGGCCTCACGTTCGGCCCGCATGTCCGCAGAGTAACTAAACGCGCTCGCTTCTATTTAAGCCGTCTTAACTGTATGTTAGGTCGGAAGAGCAAAATGTCCGTTAGGAATAAACTAACTCTTTATAAGGTTTGCATACGACCCGTAATGACGTACGCGGCGCCGGTATTCGCGCACACTAATCCAAATAAAATTAAATCGATCCAGACGGTTCAAAATCTCTTTTGTCGTAGGGCAACCGACGCACCCTAGTACGTCCGCAACGCGGACCTACACAGGGACCTGTCCCTTCCCACGATACAATCCCATTTTAAGCAATGCTCCGAGCGGTTTTTCAAAGCCGCGGAGGAGCATTCTAGTCCACTTATCTCCGGGGCCGCGGCTTACGAGCCACCCCGCCCATCCACTCATTACTATCGCAGACCCAAACATGTACTGACAGACGCCCCTGACGCACTAACGCTCGCTGTGGAAAGCCTCTCTACGGCTCAAACGAACGCTAGTACTTAGGTCCCAACTTAGCTAGCTTAGTTTAGACTATAACAAGGAGCGGCCTTATGCAGCTCGATCCCATTTTACACGGTCCCCACCCACTCGGGGTGGGGGACGCTTTCTCGCGCATGCGCTAGTTTGTAACTAGTGCGGCGCCGCGCCGCCGGAGCCTCGCCGAGGCGGTCGCTTAGATGAAACCTTTTACAGCCTCTCCGGCTAAAGGTACTTACATACTACCTAGGTAGGGCGTGGTTTTAGTCAGTCTAGCCTGACATAACACCTTAGATGTCCAGCTAGCCATAGAAGGATTTCCACGTCAAAAAAAAAAAAAAAAACTTTCCGCCCCCACATTCCGCTTCGAGCCGCCGTGCGCACCAGTCGTCCCCGTACACAGGTGCCCCCTAGCGGCGCTCGCCACATTTCGCTCGCCTTCCGCGTCAAGCGCTCCAGCAGAAGCCGAAGCGCTCCTGACTCGCCGATCCGGTCGGATAGGCAGCCGCTAGTTGCGAGCCTTTTCGCATCCAGCGGCCCCCGCGTCGGATCGCGAACTCTTTTTTGCGCACCGCGGCAATCGTTAGGACAGCCGCTAGTTGCGGAACCTTCCGCAATTAACGGTTTTTACTTCCGATTTTTCGGTTGTAATCGTTCCGGGTTAGCTGGAACCCTTTGTTTGTATTAAAATAAAGGGTTCCTCTTCCCGCCCGCGTCTTGCGTCGACGGATACCTTGCGGTGTTAACGAAGTCGGCGGAACAATCCCGGTTTGCTCTCTAGGGCCCTTCAGGCTCTAGGAAAACCGAAGGCCAAGTCCCATTGCACTTGGGCTTAGCCCAAGGGGTTTGGCAGGCGGCTATCCGTTTTAGGGATACCTGCCCTCGGTCGCGTCACCCCCTGCCACCCGGCAGGGGGTGTCTCTTTGCGTTAGTCTTTTTCTTGCTTTTAATCTTTAATTTTAGTTTTTTCTAGCTCACGAAATGGAGTCTTCGGACCCAAGTGAGCTCATCAACGAGCATTCGGGTGTCGACCCACTGCTCTCGCAGCTTCCTGCGAGTAGTGTGGCGGCACTCCTCGCCTTTTTTGAGGCGCGGTTCGGGCCCCAGCCCGTGGCCGCGCAGACCCAGAGCCAAACCCAGGTAGGAACCCAGCGATCCCAACGATCCCTTCCTATCGTCCTTTCCTCCCCGGCGTCTCCAGACGCACAGGGGATACAACGGTCACCCATCCCGACCGTGACCAGACCCAACATCAGCGACATGGATTGCGAGTTCCTCGCATCCAAGCGCTCGGCCCCGAGGCACACGCCTCCCTTCTCGTCCGACTCTGCCGACGAGTCTTCCTCCACGCTCACCGATGGTTTCACCACGGTAGAGGGAAAACGTTCGAAGCGCATCAAGCGCAGGAAGAACGTTTCTCCGCCCGCCACTCCAGTGGCTTCCACCACCACCTCAGCCGCCCCGGTTAAGGCAGCCCCTACGGCCCCGAGCAGGTCCACCGGGGACCTGCCCCGCGCCGCCCCGACTCCACGCCCATCCACCTCGCGTCCACTTTCAAGGTGCGACGCGCAACCTACAAAGGTTGCTGCCCCCCCGCCGATCCAACTTCAGGACAAGGCCAAGTGGGGCTTAGTGTCCGCCTTATGTGTACAGGAGAAAATCCAGTACACAAAGGCCGTCAACAAGGGTTTGACCATCGAGGTCAACACCCCCACGATCGCGGACTTTAGGTCTCTGACCCGACTTCTTGCCAACAAAGGCATATCTTACTACACCTTTGCGCTCCCCGAGGAGCGCAAAGTCAAGGCCGTTCTTAGGGGCATCCCCGAAGAACTTCCGAACGAGGACATCCAAAATGACCTCGTTCGACAGGGCTACCCTGTTGTCGGCGTGCACAAGTTGCACGCGAGCAATGGGAGGTCCTGCCCCCTCACTTTGGTCATAATGACCAACAACGAAAAGGCCAAACCCATCTTCCGCGCCAAAGACCTCGTGGTCTGCGGCCTTTCTGGCATTAGAGCCGAGCCCCCAAACAAGCGTCGGTAAAGCAGTCGTTAACGGTCGGTAAACCGACCCCCTCTCCCCAGGCCCCGCGTGCCCCCGCCCCCGCGACCCAGCCGTCGCGCGCGTCCGGCTCCGTGACCCCGGCCCCCCGCGCGTCTCAGCCCGCGCCCCCGCCCGCAGTGGCCTCCACTTCGGGCACCCAAAAGGCGCCGAAGCAGCACTCTCGCTGCTCGCCCGTCCCTTCGGGGCCTAAGCCGCCCGTTCCCATCTTCCTCAGGGATAAGTCCCTCTGGACTCCCATATCGAAAACTTGCGCCGACAAAGGGTGGCTCTATACCCGAGCCACCAACACCGCGTCCGGAATCAAAGTCACGATGTCCGACATTGCATCGTACCGCGCGTTGACTGCCCATATGACAGTCAACAACATTCCGTACCACACGTTCCCGCTCCCCGAGGAGCGGCTCGTGTGCGCAATCCTAAGGGGAGTTCCCTATGAACTCTCCAACGAAGAGGTCCTCGAGGACCTCGCGCGCCAAGGCTTCCCCGTGGAAGCAGTGCACAAAATGCACACCGGACTAGGGAGAACCTATCCCCTAGTCCTATGCAAATTACTGCCCACCCCGGCCGCCCGGGGAATATTCAGGGAAGAGCTCACCATCTGTGGGCTCTCCAACATCCGTGCGGAGAAGCCGCACCGTAGAGTTATGCCGCAGCAGTGCCGCCGCTGCCAACTCTACGGCCACGCGGCCGCGAACTGCAACGCGGAATGGAGGTGCGTTAAGTGCCTCCTTCCACATCCAACTCGCGAGTGTACGCTCACTCGCGATTCCCTTACCGTTCCAGCGTGTGTCCTATGCAAGCAGCAAGGACACACCGCGAATTACGCGGGATGCCTGATGGCCCCCCAACCCAACCGCCGCGCGCTTAAACAAAAGAAAGCGCGCAAAAATAAATTTAATAGCTTTAATAGCTACAAACCCAAGCGCAAAGCAGCGCCCCCACCAGCCCCCACGGCTGAGAACTTCCCCGCCCTTCCGGCAAGGAAGCCTCACACCGTGGCCCCCGCCTGGGGCACCCCAAGGGCCCCGGCAGTCCCAAATCCAGCGATGGCAGCCCCTCAGGCCCCCACCGCTGTCCCAAAACCAACCCGGGCCCCCGCAAGGGCCCCGGCACCAGTTCCAAACTCCGCGTGGGGCCCCATCAGGGCCCCCGCAGCCCAACCTACACCTCGCCCAAGGGCATCCCCAGTGAGCGCCGCCGCTCCGACCATCGCGGATGACCTCTTGACCGTCCGTACGGCCATAGAGGGCATTAACATCCGCGAAATTTCCGTACTCGCAGGGAAACTGCGATTAGCGAATTCACCGCAAGCAAAGCTCCTAGCGCTTTGCGAGCACTCCAAGCGCGTTATAAGTATAGATACAATAGGTATCTATAACAGAGCCCGACCCATTCCCAAGTCGCGTATTCCCACAATAGGCAGTCTCCCTCTGAGACTACTATTGCCATCCCTTTCGCACAGTGCCCGGCCACGCCTCGGGGGCGAACCGAGTCAATACCGTAGAGAGCGCGCGGCTCTATTTAATAAAAGGGTATGCCGCCGAGGCAATACCATAAAGAGAGCCCCGAGGCTTTTAGTAAAATATTTCGTTTATATTCCATTCTATTTAACAGAGTAAGCAACGTCGATGGCTACTCCTGTTAATAATACTAACTTAACTTCGCGAATCGCGGGTCGTATCAAACCCAGAGGGATATCCCTCCTTTCATTTAATACTTTTAGTGTTAGGCAACACCTACCTGAAATAAAACTATTCGTCAAGAATAGACAGGTAGACCTACTTCTGCTTCAGGAAACTTGGCTGAAACCAAGCGTACTGAGGGGATTAAATATCCCAAAATACAAATTAATTAGAAATGACAGACCCGACCGCAATGGCGGGGGCACTGCCATTTACTACAGGAGCGATTTCCATTGTTGCCCCCTTCCTACCCCTCCACTTATCAATATGGAGGCTTCAATTTGCAAACTAGCAATGACAGGACACCCGTCCATAGTCATTGTCTCAGTTTACTTACCCTCAGGTTCTCTCCCTCTCCGTAGTGACGTAGACGCACTACTGTCCATGGGAGATTCGGTTATACTGTTTGGCGACTTTAATGCCAAACACACCGACTGGACTTGTAGGGAAACTTACCCAAGTGGTCCCCACCTTCTGAAAATAACACAGGACCTAGGTCTTGATGTTATATGTCCATTACGTCCGACCTATTTCCCTCGGAACGTAAATTCCCTTCCGGACGTGCTCGATTTTGCCTTGTTTAAGAATATATTTCTTAAGCTCGACGCGATAGAATCGCTAGACGATTTAGGGTCAGACCATCGGCCCGTATCGCTCGTTTTAGGCCCTCTCGAACCTCCGAATAAACAAAAGAAAATTTGTACTAACTGTAAAGGCTATCAAACCTCGCTCGCGTCCGCGTTAGAGGAGCCATTCTCCAATCTAGTCCTCTCTCCCGGTCAACTAGATGACTCGGGTAAGATCGATGCCGCTATCGATTCCTTCACCAGTCTGGTTCAATCAACAGTCACTGAACAGTCGCGTGAAGTCGTACTACCTAATAGGCCACTTCCGCCAGAGGTTCGTGACCTGATTAGAACCAAAAATAAAGCACTTAGAGATGCTAAATACTACCCCACCCCTTCAAATAGGGCTGCTGCAAACCGTTTGCAGCGCCAAGTTAGGGACGCAGTTTCCGAGCTGAGACACTCCCGATGGAATGATCTCATGGCGGACATCTGCCCTTCGCACGTAGCTTACTACCAAGTGGCCAGAGCACTTCGTAGTGATGCTATCACTCACACCCCACCGCTAGCCCGCCCCGATGGCACTCGAGCCTTCGAGGAACAACGAAAAAGCCGAATGCTTCGCGGACAGCATTGCTTCTCAATGCTCGCCCAGCACCCAAGCGACCGACCCGGGTCACATCCGGACGGTAGAGGAAGAGGTCCGAAGCAGGACCTCCCTCCCGCTTTCCCCAGATGACCCTCCGATCACCACTTCGGTGGACGAGGTGCAATCCCTTATAAGGGGCCTTAAGCCCCGCAAAGCACCGGGCGCCGACGGTATTTCAAATAAGGCGCTCAAACACTTCCCCGAAAAGGCTCTCCTTTTACCCTAAATTATTATCAACGCTTGTTTCGATTTATGCTACTTTCCAGCCGCCTGGAAAGAGGCAATCGTTATAGGCATACCCAAGCCCGGTAAGGCTCTAGACCAACCGGCAAATCAACGCCCCATAAGCCTCCTAAAGGCTATGGGTAAAATTTTCGAAAAGATAATACTTTCACGCATGAAAGCACATCTTTTCGAAAATAATCTAATAATTCCCCACCAATTCGGCTTTCGCGCAAAACACAGCTGCCCGCAGCAAGTCCACCGAATTGTTGAGTATATACTCAGCGGTTTTATTCCTCGTAAGCAAAAAACCGTAGCTGTGTTCTTTGACGTCGCCAAAGCTTTCGATAAAGTTTGGCACGACGCACAGTGGTCCGGATTTTCAAAAAGGTGGACGTAGGATCGAAAATGCATATTTATCTTAACAAAAAATTGTTTCGTATAGGAAATTGAACGCTGATTAATACTTATTACTACAACTTTTCAAAAAAACTTCTCCTTCACGTCAAAAAAAAATATTGAAAATAAAAATGTATGAGAGAAAATCTATTTTTTTTTTTTCTCCGTTCAGTATCAAAGTATAGCAAGCAAACCTTATATTCTGGTAAGTACCTATTGTTCTTAATACGACGACATATAAATTGCGTGCGTATCCCTGCGGCCTTGACGCCTACGACGATTCAAAGTTTAAAATTTCAATTGGTTTTTTTTTAAATTATTATCGAGTTTTTTAATTATGCTGAATTTAAAATTTAATTTCTTAATTATATAAGAATTAAAACATACGCATTCCAGCATTTGTTTCATTTTATTTTAATAAAAAATAGTAATAAAAGTCTTCAACAACAGTCACGTGCTGATTCGTTGCCTATTTGTAACTGACTGAAACGACTCCTGTGATATAAGAATCATTTACCCCCACCACCGGAGACATCGACGACGCTGATTGGCTGTTGAAGATGTGGTACTAATTTTGTCAGTCACTACTTGCGCGCGTGTGTTTGTTATAAATATCTGTGCATGAAACAATTAAAGGATGAAACATCGAAGTGATAGGGCCCTCTGAGCCCACGCACATCCCAGCCGCTCCAAATCAAAGACCCGACATCATAGATATTGCAATGATTAAAAATGTCAACTGCCAAATCAATTTGGAAGTAATTTATGGTATGGAGACCCAGCATCAACCGCTGTTAATAACGCTGGACGCGTCCCCCGACGCCGTACTTCCTCCTCAGTCCCGATTCAAAATAGACTGGGAGTCTTATTCCACCGACACGTCCAACCTTACAATGCCTGGCCCCCTCACCTCACCTAGAGAGATAGACGAGGCGGTGTCCAGACTTACAGCTGAGATGAAGAAGGCAATAGACAATAACACCACGCCTCGAAAGTCGCATCAGAGATCCCCACTTCCTGCCCACATCAGAAACAAGATGTCAAAGAAAAAGGAGCTACACAAGCTGTGGTCTCGCGTCCGCTGTCCGCGACTCAAGAGCGAGCTGAACAGAGTGGCCGCAGAGGTCTCCTCCTTAGTCAAGTCATGGAGAGGCGACACCTGGCAGGCCACCATTGACAGAGCAGCGGACGACCCCTCCAAACTCCATAAACTGCTCCGCAACTACACCAAAGCGTCAACATCAGTCTGCCCTCTCCTGGACGACGACGGCAACAGGAGATACTCGGCCTTGGACAGGGCGAACCTGTTTGCCGCCCACCTAGAGGAGCAGTTTACTCCTCACACCGCCGACCCAGAAGCGGCCACAATCCACGAAGAGATAAGGCTGAAAGTGGAACAATTACTAGCAGACACCCCCCCCCCCCCCTCTACCCGGCCGCTTTTACATATCCCCGGCCGAGCTGAGAAGGTTGGCCATCAGGCTAAACAGAAGGAAGGCCCCAGGTCACGACGACATCCCACCAGCTGCCATCTCACTGCTCCCCAAACGAGCGATCGCATCCTGGGCGAAAATAATGAATGCGGCGCTCCGGGTGAACCACTTCCCATCGCCCTGGAAAAAGGGCAAGATAATAATGCTGCCCAAGCCGGGCAAAGACAGAAGGCTGACAAGCAACTATCGCCCCATAACGCTCCTGCCACACATGGCCAAAGTCTTTGAAAGACTTATCCTGACGCGAGTAAACCCGTATTACGAACTACGCCCCGAACAATTCGGGTTCCGCAGAGGACATACCACCTTACAACTATCGCGTCTCACTCAACATATGGCCTCCTCCATCAACAGGGGCCACTGCACAGTGGCAGTCTTCCTGGACGTCGCCAAAGCATTCGACCGGGTCTGGCACCCCGGTCTCATACATAAACTGGACTCCACTGAAATACCAAAGGCACTAGTACACCTCATCTCCAATTTTCTGAATGGTCGCTCCTTCTATGTCACTGTCGAGTCGACCCCATCAGGCGAGCATCCAATCACAGCAGGAGTTCCCCAGGGAAGCGTACTCTCCCCAACGCTGTATGGTATTTACACCGACGACGTGCCATCGATCAACGGTAACCTGGAACAGTGGGAGCCCAGAGTAGAACTCGCCCTATACGCCGACGACAGCGCTTTTTATACGACGTCCGCCTGGCCGAGCGCTGCGGCCAAGCGAATGCAAAAACAACTGGACCTCCTCCCGAAGTGGCTAGCGAAGTGGAGGATTGCAGTAAACGTCGGAAAAACAGCAGCACTACTTACCACTAACAAGAGAACGCCACCCAAACTGAAGCTCCTCGGTCAATCTATTGAGTGGAGCTACGAAGTCAAATATTTAGGAGTGACTTTAGACCGCTCACTAAAAATGGTCCGACACATTGATAAAGTCGTAGCAAGCGGTAGACGCGCTAGAGCGGCCCTGTACTACGTCCTCGTATCAAACCTTCCCACCAAAATTAAAGTAAACATATTTAAGCAATACATAAGGCCTATCATCACATATGCTGCCCCAGCATGGTATGCTCTGTGTTCGCAGAAACAGCGCCAACGCCTCCGTATCAGCACTGGAGCGGGCCGATACGTCCGCAATGACGTCATCGCGCGCGACCTAAAAGTCGCGTCGCTTGATGACGTCATTATCAACATGACTAAGAGGACGTTCGACCGAGCGGACCACAGCGCATACCCCCACCTCCACAACATCGCACCGAGGGAAGATACCCACCACAGCATCAGGAGACCTACACCTCGCAGCGTGCTCGCGCCCTGCCCCCAACCCACCCCCCCGTCTCCCGCATCTCCATCTTTATTACCCACAACAACTCCTCCCTAAAAACATCACCCCCCACCACACTACTGTGCAAATTGCGGCTCGCTCGCTGGCGCTGCCTGGGCCTCCCCTCCTGGGGTCTCACCCGGCATGCGGACCGCGCCGAGAGCCGCATAGCAACCCCCCTCTCCCTCGCGCGTGCACGAGAATGCAACTTCAGAGGTTGTAAAAAGAAGGTTTCGCAGTTAGCGGCTACATATTCTATTAGATCGCCCTATCATGTAAAATTAAAACTAAAAATTTTATGTCTGCTTTAGACCCACTCAGCCACCAAAAGGTGGCTCACAACCACCGCAAGGTCGTCACCTTGTGAGAAGATGCCCGGGCAGGAGCGTCAGCTCAAGCCCGCACCTGCTTCAGCAGCAGAAGAAGACCCAACGAATTAAAGGATTCCGCTCCGAGACGCCGAGCTACGCAGTCGCCTGCCTTCGCATCGCACCGCCGCTCCCCTCCAACGAGCCACCAGTTTCGACCGAAGCGCCCCTAGTGGCGCCGATTAGAAACGAAGTGTTGCTGTCTCACCGCATCTGTAGCAAGTTGCTAGCATAGCCGCTAGTTGCGAGACCTTCTTGCAACAGCGTGATACCGCGTAGGGAATTATTTTGAGTATTTTGAGTTTGTCCGTCCGCAAGCGCAAGCAGTGTGTGAGGAGAGTTCGCCGTGCACCTTCGTCCGAACCGGTTGTGTCCGCTCCGCTGTCTCGCGTCGAGCCCGACCGGCTTCCGTCGTGCGTTTCCGCCGCTACTCGTCCTCACCGCGCTCCACGCACCGCGTTCGCGCCCCGTGCTCGCGTGTGCCGTGTGCAGTGCCGCCTAAGCAATATAGACAGTGACTATTTTCGAGAAATTGTCGCTACAAGTGTTGTGTGACCTGTCCAGACTAGCTTATTGAAGCACTACATTTTACTTGTGCGTAAAATACCTAGTGCTTCCCCGGAGTTACGCCATTCCCTTCACCTCCTTCCACAACCACACTACCCCCACCACCGCCCCTACCACTCATTGATTCCCCCCTTCCATTTTGTTGTTCCAGTTGTTGCAGGGCGTGTTAGACAACATCGCCCGGGGATGCGACCCATGTGCCGCGATAATGGGGGCCATGAACTGGGTCACACAAGGGGCCACCCAACAACACTCAGAGTGGCCTACTGGAACCCGGGTAGCATAAAAGGCCGCACCAATGAGCTCCGCCTCCTTGCTCAATCTCAAGACCTCCACATAATCCTACTGGGAGAGACCCTATTGACGCCTTAAATCAAGTTATCCGTCCCAAACTACTGCATCTATCGCCGCGACGAGATCTCCCCAGAGGGCATCGCCTATAGAGGGACCGCGGTCCTAGTGCGTAAAGGCATACCGCACACCGAGCTCCCCTGGACCGACTTCACCTCCACACGGACCATCGGCGTTGCAATCGAGGTGGGTGGTACAGAAACAAAGCTGTACGCCGCGTACCGACCCCCCGGCGACGCGATCGACGCGGAAGATTTCGACAGCCTATTCACGGATTCCACCCCCACCATAGTCGCAGGAGATTGGAACGCAAAGCACTCAGCATGGGGTGCAAGCAAGTGCAACCTGCCCGGCCGACGCCTATTCAACGCACTAGAGGCCCGCGACATATTATCTGCGGGGCCGCCTAAGCCCACCCACATCCCGACCAACCCGGACCACACTCCCGACGTGATCGACTTCGTGATACACAGAGACGTACGTACACCTTTAACCGTCGAAGTACTCCACGAAGTGAGTACTAATCACCTACCGATAATGTTCACGTTGGGAGCGGCAACCAGTGACGTCACACTGCCACCGCCCCGCCACTCTACGGACTGGACGGCTTACAAGCGCCGCCTCTCAAACTTTCCGATCGCCGGCCCACTTTCGTCGCCCGACGACATAGATAGAGCGGTTAAGCACCTGACGGAGGCGATGACCCGGGCCTTAATCGACTCAACTACTGAGAGGTCGCAGTACCAACGTGTAACACTTCCGTCCCACATCCGCGACAAGATCAACGCGAAGAGGTCCCTCCTCAAGCTGTGGGCCCGTATTAGATGTCCTCGCCTCAAGACGGAGGTGAATAAGATTACCGCCGAAGTCACCCGACTCGTTCAAACCTGGAGAGGCGACTCTTGGAACTCGGCCCTACACAAGGCGAATGAACACCCTGCTCACCTCCACCGACTCATCAAGAGGGTCACTAAAAAGCAAGCGCCTCCCTGCCCGCTACTAGACGAACTGGGCAGGCGCAGATATGCGGCCCAAGACAGGGCGACGCTGCTCGCTACCCATCTGCAGGAGCAATTCACCCCTCACCCTGCGGACCCAGGTGCAGCCGACCATCATAAGCAGATAGAGAGTTAAGTCAACACCCTCCTCAGGTCGCCCCCCGCACCCCTCCCGGGCAGCACCTTCATCTCTCCAGCGGAGGTGAAGAGAGTGGCGACCAGACTCAACCGGCGAAAGGCCCCAGGCCCGGACAACCTACCCCCGGCGGCCATCACTGAGTTACCCAGACGCGCGTTCGCCTCCTGGGCCCAAATCTTCAATGCCTCCCTTCGACATCACCACTTCCCCTCTGATTGGAAATTGGGGAAGGTAATTATGATCCCCAAAGAGGGGAAAGATAGACGCCAGACCGCAAGCTACAGGCCCATCACCCTGCTGAATCATCTTGCAAAACTGTTCGAGCGGCTCCTCCTTAAGCGTTTAACCAACACTACCACCCAAGAGAGGAGCAGTACGGCTTTCGCAGCGGCCACTCCACCCCGCTGCAACTGGCGCGGCTCATACACCATCTGACCACAGCCTTGAACCGAGGACACTGCACAGTTGCAGTTTTCCTCGACGTTGAGAAAGCGTTTGACCGGGTCTGGCACCCCGGTCTCATCCACAAGCTCCACTCTTCAAACTTCCCGGAAGCACTCATCCAGATCATTGCCGCCTACCTAGACAAGCGGACCTTCTACGTGTCAGTCGAAACCGCAAACTCTGCCACCTACCCCATCAAGGCCGGCGTGCCGCAGGGCAGTGTGCTCTCACCGCTGCTATACGGCCTGTACACAAACGACATACCATCAGTCAACCAGCTGTTACAGGCCTGGGAGCCCAGGGTCGAACTCGCCCTCTTCGCGGACGACAGCGCCTTCTTCACCTCGTCCGCGTGGCCCAAACCAGCAGCGGCCCGGATGCAGAGGCAGCTGGATCTCCTGCAGGACTGGCTCGCCAAATGGAGAATTGCCATCAACGTGAGCAAGACGGCCGCCCTCCTGACCTCCAAACGCAAGCCTCCACCACCACTGAAGCTACTCGGTCAGGAGATAGAGTGGCAAAACTCCGTGAAATATCTGGGGGTCACACTAGACCGCACCCTCCACATGGTCGCCCACGTCGATCGGGTGGCAACAGCCGGCCACCGAGTGCGCGGGGCCCTTTACCATCTGCTTAACTCAAGCCTCCCCAAGCGCACAAAGGTAAACATCTACAAACAAACATATGCATCGCCCGCATGGTACCATTTATGTTCGCAGCCACAACGACAGAGACTCCGAGCGGTGCAATCTAAAGCGGCTCGAGTCATAGCCGGCGCCGGTCGATACGTACGCAACGACGTCATCGCGCGCGACCTTCACATCGCGCCGCTAGATGACGTCATAGAACGCTTCAAAGTGCGTATGTTCGACCGCGCCGATAACAGCGCCCACGCCCATCTATCAACCATTGCACCCAAACAACCAATGGAAACACATAGTAAGTATCGCCGCCCCCCACTCAGATGCGAGCCCTTGCCCATCACCATGCCTACCGAGTCCCATCCTACAATCCCCCCCACTACCCCACTATCCGCATTACAAACCCCACCCCCTGACCGTGTAAGTCGCACCCGCTCGCAGGCGCTACCTGGGCCTCCTCCCCCACGGGAGGTCTCACCCGGTATGCAGACCGCGCCGAGGGTCGCGCATCGGTCCTCCTCGCGAGGGCACAACGCCAAAGGGGCGGAGCGATGATCCATCCATCCATATATAAAACCACGAAAGGTTTAACAACTAACTAAAGTTGAAAAATCAGATGCTGGCAACTAGCGGCTTTTGCTTCAATTAGCCGCTCCTATCGAACGCCAGCCACTGCCAACGATCGTCTAAGAAGACGGCCGCTGTCGAGCGGCTTCCAACGACCACGGACTTTCAAGTCTGTGAGAAGATGCCCGGGCAAGAGCCCACGGCTCAGCCCGCAACCCACGCGCCCTCTACCGGTGTGCGTGAAGAATCCAGATGAATTAAAGGATTCCGCTCCGAGACGACGAGCTACGCGCAGTCGCCTGCCTTCGCATCGCACCGCCGCTCCCCTCCAACGAGCCACCAGTTTCGACCGAAGCGCCCCTAGTGGCGCCGATTAGAAACGAAGTGTTGCTGTCTCACCGCATCTGTAGCAAGTTGCTAGCATAGCCGCTAGTTGCTAGACCTTCTTGCAACAGCGTGCTACCGCGTAGGGAATTTCGCGTTTTTCGTTGGAAATTCCTTGTTTCCGTAGGAGAAACGTTGTGTATCGTCACTCCCTTGTTTCTACGTCATACGTCAAGCCGTACGTTGTCGGCTCGTTAGGCCTGCTGGAACGCAGTCCCCGAACGCCGTTTTCACGGCGGGAGGCTTGGCTTCGTTGCTCCAGACCTCGGGTTTGTGGCTACTAACTGGTGGATACCTTAATGGTGCCAACCAAGCCAGTCTAGCCGAGCGCTGCCCCGGTGCACTCCCCGCGGCCCCTCAGGCCTCGGGAAACACCGGAGGTCCGACGCCCATATCTTGGGCATCCCAGGGCTAGGACTCGGCGGTTATCCGAATTAGGGATACCTGCCCCCAACCCCCCTCCTCTTTCCCCCCCGCCTCCCGGCGGGGTGGCCTCTCTCTACCGCTCCCTCAGAGCTCTCCGCGATGGCGGCTCTCGTCGACGGGATAGTCGACCTACTCAGGGGTTCCGGGCTTAACCCGGACCCGGCACTTCTCGCCAAAATGAGGGAGCTAGTCTCCCTCTTCACGCCGGCTTCACCGGCCCTCCCGCCGGCTTCACCGGCCTCTCTGGGTACAGCAGCAATGGACGTCGTCCGGTTCGAGGAAGAGAACCGCAACGCCTCAGCAGCAGTAACCCCCGCACGCTCCGCGCCCAAGCGCTCCGCGTCAGACCGCGTATCCCAGGAGTCGGACTCCGACGCGTCAACCGGGACACTAGTTACGGCCTCGGAGGACGACTTCGTCCCGGCCAAGTCTAGGAAGAGCCGTAAGAGCTAAAAAGGTCGTCGACAGACCTCGCCAACCCTCTCTCCCGTCCTGTCCGCATCCGCGCCCTTGTCCGCATCCGCGCCCGTTCCGCGCCTACCGGTACCGGTACCGACGCCGCGCCCCGCGCCCCATCCCCTTCTGGGAAACCGCACAACCGTTGTGCCCCGGTGCCGTCCGGCCCTAAGCCGCCACCGCCCCTCCATCTAATGGACAAGTCCAAGTGGGACTCCGTGTCCAAAGCCTGCGCCGCGAACGGGTGGCGTTACATACGCGCCACCAACACGGGCAAGTCAATAATGGTATACGTCGCGGACATCGCCACTTTTAGGGCCCTTTCGGCGTATTTGGCACGGGAGTCGATCCCGTACTTCACCTTTACTCCAAACGAGGAGCGTAAGGTGTGTGCTATTCTCAGGGGAGTTCCATACGAACTCGCCAACGAATTGGTCCTCGAGGACCTAGCAAAACAGGGCTTCCCGGTTGAGGCCGTCCACAAACTACATACGCGCACGGGCGCCATGTACCCGCTCGTATTAGTCAAACTGTCTCCTGACGCCCCGGCCGCCCGGGACATCTTTCGCGCTGAAGAGCTCACCGTCTGTGGGCTCTCAAACGTCAAGGCCGAAAAGCCACGCCGTCGCGACTGGCCAGTACAGTGCCACCGGTGCCAACTGTACGGGCACACGGCAGCCAACTGCCACTGCCCCGCGAGGTGCGTGAAGTGCTTAGAGCCTCACGCGACCAAAGAGTGCTCGCGCACTCGGGACACTCCGTCCCCCCCAGCCTGCGTTCTGTGCAACCAGGTGGGGCACACAGCCAATTACAGAGGCTGTCCACGCGCTCCGCGTCCTACTAAGGGCAAACGGGGCCCATCCCATCCGAAAACAAAATCGAGCCGCGCGGCTAAAAACCCACCGGCGCGAACACTAGAGAACTTCCCCTCCCTTCCGGAGAGGAAAACCGCACCGGCGGCGGGGCCCTTCAGGACCCGCACCGACCCAACGCTTAGCTGGATCCCCGTCAGGGCCCCAAACCAGGCACCCGCATGGGGGCCCCCGAGGGCCCCCGCGCCTCCTAGCCAACCGAAGGCTAGAAACGCTCGCGCTCCCAGCCTAGCTGATGACCTCCTGAACGTACGATCGGCCATTGAGGGAATCAATATCCATGAAATCACGGTGCTTGCCGGCAAGCTCCGTGCCTCAAACTCTCCACAAGCAAAGCTCATCGCGCTTTGCGAACACTCCAATCTGCTTAGTTCGTTGTGAATATTTGGATGTTGGTGGTTATGAATATTTTAATAATATTTTTAACTATTAATAATGCAGGCATTCACACATCCGCGTTCGCATTCCGTTTAGGTACTCCGACGGCTCTTCCGACTCTTGTTAGTTCGATTATTCGTTCTTATTCATATCCATTCCCGCGCGTTAGTTCTAAACTTAGTTTACCAAACTGCCGCGTTACCTCTTTCTCGAACAGCGTCCATGGCTGCTAATAGTTTAAATTCAATTCCGAACAACACTATTATGCGCATAGCCGGTCGTATCAAACCTAAAGGGTTATCTCTCCTTTCGTTCAATGCAGGAAGCCTTAGACCTCACCTTCCGGAGCTCAAGCTCCTAGTCCAAAATAATCCGGTAGATTTGATTCTCGTTCAAGAGACGTGGCTTAAACCCCACGTCCTGAGGGGAACAAATATACCCAAATTCAAATTAATTAGGAATGACAGACCCCTCCAACAGGGAGGCGGTACTGCCATTTATTATAGGAAAGATTTTCACTGCTGCCCACTACCCACTCCACCCTTAATCAACATGGAGGCCACGGTATGTAAACTGGCAGTGACCGGACACCCGTCTGTGATCATCGCATCAGTTTACCTTCCCTCTGGCTTCGAAATCCTCCGCAGCGACCTTGAGTCGCTACTCTCGTTAGGCCAGTCGGTCATCCTGTTTGGAGACTAACTCCAAACATACCGACTGGACATGTAGGGAACGGAACCCAAACGGTTCCAAACTTCTGCAAATGACACTAGACTTAGAGCTAGACGTCATCTGTCCCCTTTCTCCTACCCACTACCCACGTATAGTCACCCATCTTCCGGATGTTCTTGACTTTGCCCTGCTTAAGAGAGTTTCTCTTAAGCTCGACGCGATAGAGTCGCTAGACGACTTAGGGTCTGACCACCGACCCGTATCGCTCGTTCTGGGCGGCCTCGAACCTCCGACTTCAACTATGAAGTATTTCACTAACTGGAAGGGCTATCAAGCCTCCCTAGAATCCGCGCTCGAGGATCCATCCTCACCTCTCCAACCAACGGCTGAACTGTTAGACAGTCCAGCCAAAATCGATACCGCGATCGACTCCTTTACCAAACTAGTCCAATCAACCACAGCGGATCACTCGCGCGAAGTCAAAGTGCCTAATAGGCCACTTCCGCCCCATATCCGGAACTTGATTAGGACTAAAAACAAGGCGCTTAGAGACGCCAGATTATGCCCAACTCCCACGTATAGAGCCGCAGCAAACCGTTTGCAGCGGGAGGTTAGGACTGCAGTTGCCGACCTAAGGAACTCCCTATGGAGTGACCTTATGGCGGACATCTCTCCCTCTCACCAAGCGTACTACCGGGTCGCTAAAGCCCTGCGTAGTGACGCTATTACGTATATCCCTCCGCTCGCTCGCCCCGATGGCACACATGCCTTCGAGGACGACGAAAAAGCCGAATGTTTCATATTCATATTCATTTAATTGCATTGCCTCACAATGCTCGCCCAGCACCCAAGCGGGTGACCCGGACCGCATCCGGGTCATCGAAGAGGAGGTCCGAGACAGGGCCTCCCTCCCGCTCCTCCCCGAAGACCCTCCATCCACCACTTCGGTGGATGAAATCCAATCCTTTATATGGGGCCTTAAGCCCCGTAAAGCCCCGGGCGCCGATGGCATCTCCAACAAGGCGCTCAAACACCTTCCCGAAAGGGCACTCCTTTTGCTATCCCTAATTATGAATGCCCGTTTCGAACATTGCCACTTTCCAGCCGCCTGGAAGGAGGCAATCGTCATAGGCATTCCCAAGCCCGGCAAGCCCCTTGACCAGCCGGCAAATCATCGCCCTATCAGCCTCTTAAAGGCCATGGGCAAGCTTTTCGAAAAGATTATACTCTCCCGCATGAGAGAGCATCTTTTCGGAAACAATCTCATTATCCCACACCAATTCGGCTTTAGAGCAAAGCATAGTTGTCCACAGCAAGTTCACCGTATCGTTGAGTACATACTCAGCGGGTTCAATAAAAGAAAATACAAAACAGATGCTGTCTTCTTCGACGTCGCCAAAGCTTTTGATAAGGTTTGGCACGCCGGACTTATCCATAAACTCTACGACTTAGATATGCCCGACCGGTTAGTCCGCCTTATAGCCGCATTCCTCAGCGATCGCACCTATCGCTTTCGCTACGAGGGAACCCTGTCAACGCACCGTCCGCTGATAGCGGGCGTGCCGCAGGGGTCGGCTCTCTCCCCTCTCCTCTACAGCGTTTATACAAACGACTGTCCGATACCAACCAATGGTACCCAATTAGCCCTATTCGCCGATGACACCGCACTTTTTCTAAAAGCGCCGTCACACAAGGCCATCCTTGGTAGGCTTCAACAATCTATCTCCCAACTAGGCGACTGGTTTCGCAAGTGGAGAATAGACGTCAACCCAGATAAAAGCGCAGCAATTATATTTGACGTTAAACGTAGGTCCCGAGTGGTCCCTTACGGGACACAGCCCTTAAGGCTACTAGGCGCCCCGATACCGTGGCAACGCGCCACCAAGTATCTAGGCGTTACCCTCGATAAAGGCCTCACTTTCGGGCCTCATATCCGTAGAGTCACTAGAAACGCCCGCTTCTACCTAAACCGTCTTAACCCTATGTTGGGGCGGGATAGTAGAATGTCCTTAAAAAATAAAATAACCCTCTACAAAGTTTGTATACGACCAGTCATGACATACGCGTCTCCAGTATTTGCACACGCGGATCCCGTCCGATTAAAGCCGCTGCAAGTCGTGCAGAGCAACTTTTGCCGTAGGGCAACAGGCGCACCTTGGTACGTCCGAAACGCGGACCTACACCGCGACCTGTCCCTACCGACCGTCCAATCTCACATGCATAAATGCTCCGAGCGGTTTTTCAAAGCCGCAGAGGAGCATTCAAATCCCCTCATATTAGAGGCAGCGGACTACGTCCCGCTCGCCCCCTCTAGGCACAAAGTCCGTAGGCCCAAACATGTGCTTACAGATGAGCCTGACCCTTTATCGCAAGCTGTGGAACGCCTATCATCGGCCCACACTCGCATGACCCAGCAATAAGAACGAGCGGCCTTCCGCAGCTCGTTAAACCCGCATCTGCGGACCACGTCCAATAGGGGCGTGGCCCGATTTCTCACGCATGCGCTAGCTTAAGCTAACGCGGCGTTGCGTCGCCCTTCATTCCCGGGTGCGATCGCTCATATAAAGCCTGTATAGCCTTCCCAGGCTAAGGCACCTACTTCAGGTGGTGTTTAGTCAGTATGAGTCTGACATAACCTCTCGGCCGGCCGATGTATCCATGTAGGATTCACCACCTCCCTCCCTCGCGTCCGGAGGGAAAAAAAAAAAAAAAAAAAACAATTAAAGGCACTTGTTTCTCAACCCTTGAGGAAGCAACATATCTAATTATCCGTGTTGTGTGAAAGTTCAGTGAGTTTCGTTATGGCTGCATTTGTAACAAACTTGGACATCTTTATGTTACTTCGTGTTGAAGGAGATATGAAAAATTGGGCACGACTCTATGAAGCTATTATTCTACATATCCCAGTTGAAACATGTTCACAAGATTTAGAAATTATAAAGACCTTTTTGAAGAACTACGTCAGTAATATCAATCGCAGATGGACAAGTGCTTCTAGAAATCAGAAAACTTTCATGAATAGACATGCTGCGTGGTTACAATCAAATATTAGTTGGCCAAATTGCACTACTGTTAATTTATCCGAGATTTTTCAAGCCCAAGATGAAGTTATCGAAAACATATCGTCAGACAATACTTCATTTGACATCGATACTACAACAGCTGTGATTCCGTCGACATCTAGTACAACAACTGTGGGCACATCTACCGAAGTTCAGATTAGGAAGCCTTTTGTTGACCTCAGCAACAAACAGAAGAAAAGACGTTCAGAATCTCTTTTGGACTATTCGCCGGAAGAACTTACTTTTGCATTAGTCGAAAGACTTAGGATAGACAAGAAGAATGACTTAGCTCGTGTTATTGACCATATAACGAAGAACCCTGATAGTGTTGCTATCGTTCAAGCCACATTGTTTAAGAAAAATACGAAAAAAACTTTTGATGGAGATTATGCTCTTACATCATTGAACCTGTCAAAATGGAAATACTTGTGTTTAAGGAAAGCGCTGTTAGATTGTGAAGTTCCAGTGTTACCATCGTATCACAAACTCCTTGAAGCTTAAAATAGATGCTATCCTCATGATTTAGAAATTACTGAGAGAGGAGCCAGAGTGAAGCTTCAAGCCCTATTGGATCTGACAGTCCAGAAGATTCTTCAAATTACTGGTACCCAGATTGATTCGTCAACTGAAGGATTGAAGTTAATTAGTAAATGGGGTTTTGATGGTGCTTCTTCACAAAGTACCTACAAGCAAAGGAGTGAAGATGTAGACTTCAGTGATTCATCGGTTTTCATGTCAAGTCTTGTCCCTCTTAAATTAGTTTCTAATAATAGCACCATATGGGAAAACCCAACACCTTCTTCAACACATTATTGCAGGCCCATTAAGTTCGAGTTTTGTAAAGAGACAGCAGAATACATCAAGCAAGAAGAAGCTGCATTGAAGGAAGAAATAAAAAACATCGATTCTACAAAATGGGCAGGGCTAGAGATTAGTCACAAGCTTCATATGACAATGATCGACGGAAAAGTGGCCACTATTATAACGGATACTTCGTCTGCATCTGCCTGCAATATTTGCCTTGCTAAGCCAACTGAGATGAACAAGCTGTCAGAAGTATTTACAAGACCTGTTCGAGAAGATGTTTATAAATATGGACTTTCTACTCTTCATATGTGGATTCGTTGTATGGAGTGTATTCTACACATATCTTACAACATGGACTTTGAGATGTGGACTGCACGAGGTGCTAACAAGCAACTAAAGCTGCGAAGAAACATTTGACACAAGAAGAATTCAAACAGCAAATGGGAATACTTGTGGATTTTGTGAAGCAAGGCTTTGGAACCACAAACGACGGAAACACAGCCAGAAGGTTTTTTAGAGATTATGAGAAATCTGCCGAAATAACCAATGTTGACAAAGACCTGCTAAAGCATTTTGCGGTTATTCTTCAAACGATTTCATCAGGATGTGCCATAGATATTGAAAAATTCAGGACTTATTGCAGAGAAACAGCTGAGATCTTTGTTCATCTATCTATACCCATGGTTTTATATGCCCGCAAGTGTGCACAAGTTACTCATACACGGTGTAGACATTTGTCATCACTTTGGCCTCCTACCAATTGGCATTCTTTCCGAAGAAGCCGGAGAAGCAAGAAATAAAGAATTTCGAAGAGTTCGTGAGTCTCACACAAGAAAATTTAACAGGATAAAGACCAACGAGGACTTGCTTCATAATTTTTTAATTAGTTCAGACCCATATTTATCCCATATTCGACCAAAATACAGCAGCTCAAACAATTCGATTTTTTTCCAGATGTTAAAGAGCTTTTGTTGTTGCCTGAAGTAGTAACAGAAGAAACCGAACCGAACATGATCCATTAATGTAAACGTGACAGATTTAGTGATGTTGTAATTGTTAGAATTGAGTTTGTTAGTAGTAGTAGTTAAGTTGTGGTCCTTTTCAGGACTACTTAAAATAGTCAAAGGGTCGTAATATTCAGGCGTATCCGGTTAGACTGGACTGGACTGGAAGACAAGAAGACGCTCGGATGATGATGATGACTTAAAATAGCTAAATCTATTTCTAACTGTTTCTTTCAAGATAAGTCACACTAGTAGTATAACCACCAATATCAACCATGATTTATCAATAGGAAATATCAACAGATGAAAGAATAATCAACAGAAGATTATTTAAAACGAAAATAAGCAAAAATGCTTATTTTATCATAACGTCACGCTTTATATTCCCCGAAGGCAAAGGTGTATACTACACTATAGTACACTGTAATTTCGCCAGTTATATTTAAGTCCCAAGTAATAGGGGGCGAGCCTAATAAAAGGATGGGGCACGCGGGGGGCTTGTTTTATAAAAAAATATATTTTGGATTAATTTTAATAGAAAAACTCGTTAATAATAATAAGATAATTCAACATAAAAATTTTAAACTTTATAGCATCGTAGGCGCCAAGGCCGCAGGGATACGCAAGCAATTTATATGTCGTCGTATTAAGGACAATAAGTACTTACCAGAAGATAAGGTTTGCTTGCTTGCTATACTTTGATACTGAACGGAGAAAAAAAATAAAATAGATTTTCTCCCATACATTTTTATTTTCAATATTTTTTTTTGACGTGAAGGAGCAGTTTTTTTGAAAAGTTGTAGAAATAAGTATTAATCAGCGTTAAATTTCCTATACGAAACAATTTTTTGTTAAGTTAAATAAGCATTTTCGATCCTATGTCCACCTTTTTGAAAATCCGGACCACTGTGCGACGGTCTTATTTACAAACTATAAACGCCTTCATTCGCGATCGCGCTTTCCGCTTCCGCTATGAAGGCACCCTCTCGTCCCCGCGACCGCTCCGAGCGGGCGTGCCGCAGGGGTCGGCCCTCTCGCCGCTGCTCTACAGTGTCTACACTAATGACATACCAGTGCCAACTAACGGCACAGAGTTAGCGTTATTCGCCGATGACACCGCCCTTTATCTTAAAGGGTCGTCACATAAGGCAATACTAGGGAGACTTCAATGCTCTATCTCACAACTTGGCGACTGGTTTCGCAAGTGGAGAATAGACGTCAATCCCGACAAAAGCGTGGCTGTCGGCTTTGACGTAAAACGTAGGTCCCGCGTGGTCCCAGATGGAACCCGACCCTTAAGGTTACAAGGTGCCCCGATACCGTGGCACCGCTCCACCAAATACCTAGGAGTTACTCTCGACAAAGACCTCACGTTCGGCCTGCATGTCCGCAGAGTAACTAAACGTGCTCGCTTTTATTTAAGCCGTCTTAAGTGTATGTTAAGTCGGAAGAGTAAAATGTCCGTTAGAAATAAACTAACTCTTTATAAGGTTTGCATACGACCCGTTATGACGTAAGCGGCGCCGGTTTTCGCGCACACCAACACTAATTTAATTAAATCGATCCAGACGGTTCAAAACATCTTCTGTCGTAGGGCAACAGACGCACCCTGGTACGTCCGCAACGCTGACCTACACAGGGACCTGACCCTTCCCACATTTCATTCCCACTTAAAGCAATGCTCCGAGCGGTTTTTCAAAGCCGCGGAGGAGCATTCTAATCCACTTATCTCCGGGGCCGCGGCTTACGAGCCACCCCGCCCATCCACTCATTACTATCGCAGACCCAAACACGTACTGACAGACGCCCCTGACTCACTATCGCTCGCTGTGGAAAGCCTCTCTATGGCTCACACGAACGCTAGTACTTAGGTCTTAGCTAGATTAGACAATAACAAGGAGCGGCCTTATGCAGCTCGATCCCACATTACACGGTCTCCCCCCACTTGGGGTGGGGGACGCTCTCTCGCGCATGCGCTAGTTAGTAACTAGTGCGGCGCTGCGCCGCCGAGGGTTCTCCGAGGCGGTCGCTTAGATTAAACCTTAGCAGCCTCATCGTCTAAAGGTACTTGCTACCTACGTAGGTAGGGCGTGGTTTTTAGTCAGACTAGCCTGACACAACAACTGTGGCTTGGCCATAGAAGCAAAATCACTTCCGACCAAGCTTCCGATCCAGCATTCGAACAAGCAAGAAGAAACCTGAAGATTCCGAACCTCACTGCAAGCTTTAGAAGAACATCGACTTTTCTTTGCCGAAGCTACCCTGCTGACGTCACCATCCCTACGGCACCATCGTTCGTCACCACCCAAGTTATACAGTCCAAACTAGTGGGGTCTATGCCCCACACTAATAAAAGCATATTTTTTTTATTATCGCTACGCTCAGGATTTTACTCCAGAATACTTAGCTTCGCTCTTGATTCAAACAATCTGTCTCACCCTCAATACATTATTTTGATCCCTTGTGACTGTTGTAGAAACTCTTTGTTTATACATTATGGTTAATGAAAACTAAAGTACTTTTAAACCTTACTTCAAAATATACTGTCATACGTTCACAATCTCGCTCTATTTTATTTATTACATACAACACGTTATCAGCACGAAGATAGAGTTTTAATGAGTGGAAAGTAATTTTGGGAGTCAGATTTACCGGATTGTTGTGAATTTACATAAATTTTCGACTTAAAAGTGAAAAATTTTCTGACATATAAAAACAAAAGATGTCAACGGGCGATCACAACAATATGGGTAAAAATGAATTGAATTCGAGTCTACGATCTCTTGCAGGGATATTTTTAAAAGGTAGACAAGATTATACTATTTGGAAATTCAAAATGAAAATGTACTTGGTACATGAAGGTTTGTGGAAATGTATAATAGGTTATCCTGATGGAGATTCTACTGCCTCTAATATTAAAGAAAGGGAAGACGAAATTACCCTAGCCAAAATTTGCTTGACATTGGATGGACCAGCCATAACGCACGTAAGGAACTGTAAGAGCGCCAAGGAAGCCTGGAGCACTTTAGCTGCTGCTTACGAGGATAAGTCCATGGGTCGTCGTTTGGCGCTGGAACGTAAGCTGTATAGGTACAATCTCAGTGAGTTTAGTAGTATGGAGATGTACATTGAAGCAGTGATGTCCACAGCTCAAGAATTGGGAGACATAGGGAAGGTAATAGAGGACGCCTCTCTAGCGGCTATATTACTAGGAGGACTGACGTCACGCTTTGATCCCTTAATAATGGCACTAGAAAATTCAACAGTGCAGATTTCTAGCGAGCTGGTGAAAAGCAAACTATTAACAGAATTTTCGCGATCTACTGATAATGAACCAATTAAATCGGATCTTGGTTCATGTGTTCAGGAAAAGAATCCTAAACGAAAACGGGAAATAGTCTGTTACCGCTGTAAGGAGCCTGGACATAAGAGACCGGACTGTCCCCTTAACAGAAAGTCCAAAAATGTTGGCCCGAAGAAAGAAAACACCCTATCTAGTCTGTTTGGCGCATTCAAAGTGGGTACCGATGCGTTCAAAGATAAATGGTGGGTAGATTCTGGAGCAAGTGCTCATATGTCTGGAAGGTCAGATTGGATGGAGAATATACAAGAGTTCTCTACTGGGCAAGTCACAATTGCTAACGGAGATGTCTTGACAAGTGCTGGCATTGGCAGTGTTTCTATTAATAATAATTTTAAATCCGAATGTTCTAATAGTATCAAAAATATATCAAATGTAGTTTTTATACCAAATTTAAATACTAATTTGATTTCTATAAAGAAGGCTGTAGATAATGGATTTTGTGTTGTTTTTGATAAGAAAGGTTGTATATTTTATAATGATTTATCTTTTTCTTGTACAGGTGATGCAGTGCTACATGGTTCGTGTTGTGGTGGATTGTATAGTTTGGATTGTACGGTTAGTCTACCTAAAACCTTATCAGCGTTTAAAGTACATAGTGATGTATCGAGCTATCGACTATGGCATAAACGGCTTGGTCACTTGTGCCGTATAGGGTTACAAGAACTTAACAGAAGTAATCTAGGCGTTCAGTACACCGAAGTTGATAAAGAGCCCTGCATAGCTTGTGTAGAGGGTAAGCAGGCCAGAAAACCATTCAAGAAAATAACATATAAGAAAGCAACTTCTAAATTAGAACTAGTGCATTCGGATTTATGCGGACCAATGTCGGATAATTCTTTTCAAGGAAATAAATATGTTTTGACTTTTATTGATGATTTTAGCCGTTTTATTTTTATATATTTTATTTCTTCTAAAAATGACGTTAAGAATAAGTTTTGTGTTTTTAAGGCTATGGTTGAAAGAGAGACAGGCTTAAAGGTAAAAGCGTTGCGTACAGACAACGGAACAGAGTACGTTAACAAAGAATTTACTGATTACCTGGAGGAGGAAGGTATCCAACACCAGACAACCGTTCCTTTCAGTCCTCAACAAAACGGAGTTTCTGAGAGGACTAACAGGTCGGTAGTAGAGAAGGCGCGTTGTATGCTCTCTGATTGTTCTCTCTCAAAGGGCTATTGGCAAGACGCTGTGGAGACAGCGGTTTATTTAAAAAATCGATGTCCACATCGAGCTCTCAAAGGTAAAACGCCCTTTGAAGCATGGCATGGCGAGAAACCAGACTTAAGTCATTTGAAAGTTTTTGGGTGTCGCGCCATGGTTAAGGTTCCAGATAACTACAGAAGGAAATTGGACATTAAGGCGACAGAACACATTTTCGTTGGATATTCAAAAAATCCACAGAGCTACTACTTTCGTGAAGCAGATTGTCCAAGGAGGTTGATAAAAGGAAGAGATGTGGTTTTCTTCGAAAATTCTTTTTCTAATTTGAAGGTTCAACAAAAGGAATCGATCCCTTTTACTTCTTGTGGAGATATTATTTTTGATTCAGTACCCAATCAAGTGTGCAGTTTATACAGGCGAAGTGAAAATACTGAGCAAGGCACTGACGCTGGTGCTAGTGAGCCGGAACTAGAAGCACAGCAAACTCACAGCGCAGACGGGACTTTTGATGTTGAAGATACGTGTACTCAAAGTACAGAAATTACAGAAGAAAGATATCCACTCAGAAATAGAATAACCAAACGTTTTGATACTAATCTTATTTGTAATGCAGTAACGTATGACTCCGACGAACCTGAAAGCTACGCAGTTGCTATGAAGTCGGAAGAGAGTGCAAACTGGCAGTTAGCGATGGATGACGAGTATAAATCGCTAATGAAAAATAAAACTTGGACGTTAGTTGATAAACAAGATAAGAAGATTATTCAATGCAAGTTTGTATACAAATTGAAAAAGGATGCTCAAGGTCAAGTTGCCAAGTACAAGGCAAGGCTAGTAGCCAAAGGCTTCAGCCAGACGGCGGGCATTGACTACTATGAAACCTTCTCTCCGGTAGTGCGTAATTCGTCCTTGCGAACACTGATAGCTTTGGCGGCAGAAATGGAGTTGAATATACATCACTTAGATGTAGATACTGCGTTTCTCAATGGAGACTTATTGGAGGAAGTTTACATGCAGCAGCCTCCGGGTTTTGTTGAGACAGGTGCAGAAGATAAAGTCTGTTTATTAAAGAAATCACTCTACGGCTTAAAACAGGCTGCTCGTGCATGGAATATTAAATTAAATCAAACTTTATCAAATATTGGTTTTGTCAAAACCTCTGCAGAACCATGCATCTATACGAAAAAGTTTGGTGATGAAACTGTTATTATCAGTGTCTATGTTGATGACATTTTGGTATTATTTAAAAGGAAAAAGACTTTTGACACTGTCAAAAATTCTCTAAGTAAATTTTTCTCATTAAAAGATTTGGGAAAACTTGAATATTGTTTAGGTCTTAATGTAAAACGTTCGGAGGAAAAGATTTATGTTAGTCAAACGACATATATTAAATCAGTTTTAAAACGTTTTAACATGGAGAATTGCAAAGAAATGTCAACACCTTTAGAAAACAATAAGCTGCCTTATGTATCTAGCTGTGAATACCAGGCCAGACGTCGCTTATGCCGTAAGCTATTTAAGTCAATTTAATACTTGTTTTGACAAAAGGCATTGGTTGGCCGCAAAAAGGGTATTACAATATTTAAAAGGAACTCAAAACTACTGTATTACTTACAGGAAGACGGGTGACTATTTGTGTGGTTATACGGATGCAGATTGGGCAAACTGTATTAGTGACAGGAGGTCGTACACTGGTTACTACTTTACTCTGGCAGGAGGGCCTATTAGTTGGGAATGCAAAAAACAACCAACAGTAGCGTTGTCTTCAACTGAGGCGGAGTATATGTCGCTTACTAGTGCGGCTAAAGAAGCAATTTTTCTTAGGAGGTTAGTGTTTGATATCACTGGTAACGCTGATAAGGTTGTAGTGTATAACGACAGCCAAAGTGCGCAGAAAATTGCTCTCAATCCAATCCATCACAATAGGACAAAACATATAGACACGAAATTTCATTTCATTAGGGAAAAGATATTTGATGGCATTATAGATGTAAAATATATGCGATCCGATCATATGTCGGCAGATGTCTTAACGAAGCCCTTAAGGCGCATAGCACATAATAGATGTGTAGTAGGCATGGGCATAACATAATTAATTAATGTTATCTTTATTTTTCATTAAGGGGAGGATGTTGTAGAAACTCTTTGTTTATACATTATGGTTAATGAAAACTAAAGTACTTTTAAACCTTACTTCAAAATATACTGTCATACGTTCACAATCTCGCTCTATTTTATTTATTACATACAACAGTGACACAATCTACTATTGATCTTTTTATAGTGTTAGGATTTTGTTTTCCAATATTTTTGAATGAAGAGACGAATCATTTCACTTGAAGAAAACATAAGTAATCTAAGGAGAGCTCAAGTTGCTAATATTCTCAAAGCTTGAAACAAGAGAATTTGCAAAAAAATACCATTAGGTGCCAAAAAAAAAAAGCGACATACGGAAAAAATCGAGAAGAAATTGTACAAGTACGTCGATTCTGATTTCAATAACACACTAGCTAAAGAGAATAATCATTCGGAATGAATATATTACTTCTAGTTGTCTTCCACTTAATTTATATATTTTACTTTTTTTTATGTGATAATATTGTTTATTAATGTTAATATGTAGGGATAGGTGACTTGTAATAAACTTATTTACTGTCATTTATTTTTTTCCTCGGTGAAGTAAATGTGAAAAAAGCAATGGCTTATAAAAACTTCCGATGATAGGTAATGCTTATTAAGACCGAAGACTATTAAAGCAGCAACAAATATGATAACACATTTAAGAATATATATTTTCATGTCCCTTATGTAAAATAACATTTATCCATCATTTTAGATTAGGTCAAAAAACAAATTCATACATATAACCTCACGAAAAACCAAAGATTTCACTACGACAGCAAAATATCATATGAGCAAACATACTAGACAAAACTAGTAATAGCGAAAACAAGGGCTCACAGATCAAAATAGAAAAGTAAAGATTTTGCAAATCCCGTAACTTTTTTTTAGTAGCTTTACAACTAGGTTTGGACGACTTTCAGCTCTATTTTTCATCTGCGTATTCAATATAAACAGTGTTATGCTCACCTGTTTATATTTAATTCGCAGTATAAAATGAGAAAAGGTTAGCATCGACATCAACCAGGGGGTAATTCAAATTTTTAGTGTTGATATTTTGTTACAATTTTTTTTTTAAGTATAGTTTTATGAATCGAGCAGACTTTGTTGATGAATAAAATTGCAGATAAGAAACGAAACGAAAAGACAGCGAATGTTACGACACCACTCTCCTTTTTCTTTAACAGAAATAATTTTCACATCTTGTCTTTTAATCTTAACGCTAAAAAGTCAAAACACGAAACGTTTCGTTAAAAACAATATCATTTTCTATTTGATTTTCTTTCAAACTGTATAAAAAATATTATATGAAAGCATTTTGACCCCCAAAACAAAACAAAGAACATAATAAACGGAAATCGAAAATAAAAACATTAAAAAAAAACAAAATTAAAATCTGAACAACGAAGCCAAAAATTTTTTTAACAAGATTTCAAATAAAATGATTAGATGAATGTTGAGAATCACAGCCAACTCTGTCTATTTGGTGATTCGGTGATTTTTGAAAGGCGATTAGCTTTTGAACGCTGAACATTTTGCGGAGTATAACCCAACTGAACATGAGGAGGTATTATAAAGAAATTTTTTATTTTCATTTAAGGAGGACAAGAGCGAGGACATGTTTTTATCACGACAATGTAGACTTTAAATATTTTTTGTTACTAGTGCAACGCCTCAACAAGAGATTAATCTTATGACATGATACTGAAAACCAATAGGTAGATATATTTTCGTTTCGATATTTAATCTTTAAAATATGGCATAATATGCGTTTTCGCTTTGAAAAATATATGTCTCGTTTATTTTAAAAAACGAATATCATAATTAAATATTTATAACTTCCTACAAAAACCTATAGACCCGTTGTTAACCAGGGGGTGATTCAAAGTTCACCAACCGTTGTAAACTATGGATCAATTTATTTAGAAAAAAAATCTTATTTACTCCGATCTCCATTACTGGAGGTCAAAGACTTAGTCATATTCTGCAAGCTGATAAAATATACAATACTCAATCAAAATTTCCAACAAATCAGCCAATCTGAATGGGTGACTCTACCCAATTGATAAATAAGTCAACGATATTTTCTGTTCCCAACAAAACAGTTCCAATAAACTTCCAAAATTGCGATACCGTATTAATATCTAAAATTAATATGAATTTGTAATTTGGTTATGTAAATGAAGTTATTATACTCATTAACGCCTCGTCTGATATGACTATATAGTTTATGCACTAAACGTACCAGTGAGTTAGGGTTGCCAACTTTTATTAGAAGAAATAGAGTATATCTGATTTCAAAGGAGGTAAATAAAAAGTACGGCCTTATAAAAAAGAGTATCATTTATTTAAAATTTTTATAAGGGTATTTTTTACAGCAAATAACAATTTTTCATTTCGTTTAAAAAAAATTGTATGACTCCAAACATTCTAACTCTAGAATAGAATAGTTAGAATGCTCATTTTTAATCAATTTCAATGAAGCCCTGTTTCTCTTCGCATTCATGATCCAAAAATACTCGCTCAGTAAACCTGAAGTGTTGGGAACAGAGAGTATATTGCTATTTTTTTTTAAATAAACAAATTCGTTAGGGCACTGATTGACTTTAGTGGTTGCGTTCAGATACGTCCGAGTGTGACTTGGGGTGTAGGGATTCCTAACTTGGGAATACCAGCATATTAAAAGTAAATAGTTGACTTTTTTGGTTACGATAATCATATATGCGAGACTGGCACTAGTATAGTAAACGTTGAGTAAAAAAGAGTATTTTAGCGTCCTCTATTAGTATTATAGATTAAAGAGTACGCCTACATGATATAGAGTACAATACTCTATTTTAGAGTACGGTTGGCAACCCTACAGTGAGTATTCACTGGTTCTTAAAGTAAAAATAAAATAAGTTTTTATGGTACGGCCACACTGAAGCTATGGCAATACCAAGTATCTAATGTCATTATGACTTTTCGTGTCAGTGAAACGAGGCGTAGTTTAAACATCGAAAAGAAATAATGGATAAAAAGTGTAGAAAATTAAAGGAAAAGCTATTAAAACTTTTGGAGTCGTCTTCAGAAGGTACGAGTTACAAAATTCAATAGTTCATGTGAGGTTGTTTGATCAAAATCAACGTAGCTTCCGCCGAGGTGCCGGTAACGCGGCGCATCAACCATTTTGGTTGTTTCTTTCTTTTGAGTACCTATTTTGTTTTTTTTTTCATGTTTTTACGATAGGACGGGCGCCTATATGAAACATGATTTCCTTTTTAATTTTCCTTGCGATATTACGGGCGAATATACAAGGAAATAAGACCTTTGCGATAGGACGAGAGCCTATACTTAGGTCAATATAAGGTACGAAGCAAGTCATGACATGACCGACACATACGAAGTGTATTACCTTTTTTTTCTGTCTTAAATCTTTGCATCGCATCATACGGTACTACGAGCGAGTACATGTGATAACTCATTACCTCATTCAATTCACCATACTCACATTCAATTCACCATACTCATCTTTCAGATGATGCTCAAACGCCTCCGCCTCCCATCAAGAGGCGTCGAGTGATATTCGAAAGTGATAATGATGAGGAAAATACTCCCCCTAAAACAGTGACATCATTATCATCCTCTATTCTGCAAAAGATTGGTGTGGTCCAAGATGTTAAAAACAGCTTCACTCTGGCGCCAGAGATTATAAGTGTTTGGCAAGGAACTCTGAAGAAGGGCCTTGATAAAGACAAAAAAGAAGATATAATTAAGAATATATATTCAATTAAAGACTGTTGCACCTCGGCTCCTATATTGAACCCGGAGATTAGAGCAACCCTATCCATGCAAGCTATAAAAAGAGACCAGCATTTATGTGAAAAGCAAAATCAGATTGGTAATGCAATATCTGGACTTAGTAAAATACTACAAAAATACATAGACGGGGAGGGCCATAATAATGATACCACTATTGAGGAGCTCTCAAATTGTATACGCCTACTGTGTGATGTACATTTCATGGAGTCACAGACAAGGCGTGCAGTCATACTTCCAGGCCTCAATAAAAACATGAAAGAATCACTTGAAGGAACGAACATAGATAGTAACCTATTCGGACAAAATTTAAGTGAAATTATTAGAGAAGCAAAAACTCTAGAAAAATCCAAAAAAGAATTGGCAAAAGAAAAGCATTTAAACAGCTGGAGCCCGTCTCGTGGAAGAAAACAAGGCGGGCAGACAAATTACAAGAATGTAAATCGACCACCTCAAGCAAAAATGTCTCAATTGAACCGTCAACGTCAGCATCGCCAACACTTCAGGAACATGGTGAAACTGGGAGACAAGGAGAGGCGACAAGTTCCAGTAGACAACCGACGTCGCCGGATGTAGAGGTACCTATTGCTGGTAGAATATCACTTTTTCATGAAAACTGGAATTTTACCAAAAATTCTCAAATATTACAATGGGTCCATGAAGGGTACTCAATTCCCCTCATAGGCAAGGTGAAGCAGTCATGTATCCCTCTTAATGATAACTTTTCTGTTGTAGAAAAATGTAGGATTAAGACTTGCATTCATGAATTATTAAATACTGGTACAATATCTGAATGTACACCTTCTACTGAACAATTTTTATCAAAGATTTTTATAATTCCAAAGAAAGATGGTTCCTTTAGATTTATTTTGAACTTAAAGAAATTTAATAATTTTGTTTTTAACACTCATTTTAAAATGGAAGACATTAGGACAGCGGTTAAATTAATAGAACAGGATTTTTTTATGGGTACAATTGACCTGAAAGATGCTTATTTTTTAGTAAAAATTAATGAACAGTCTAAAAAATATATACGTTTTATATTTGAAAAGAAACTATATCAATTTAATGCTTTACTATTTGGACTTTCAACAGCACCTTATGTGTTTACCAAATTAATGAGACAAATTACAACCTATCTTAGATCACATAATATAATTCTAGTTAACTATTTAGATGATTTTTTAATTATAGCTCCTTCAAGGGAGAAATGTCAGTCTGATATAAAGTTCTCATACAACTTCTTAAAGTCGCTGGGATTTATAATAAATTATGAAAAAAGTCAGTTAATTCCTGCAAGACAGTGTAAATTTTTAGGTTTCACACTAGATTCCCATATGTTCACTATAAATATTCCAGATGAGAAAAGAAATACTATTTTAATTATGTTAAAATTATTCTGCCAGAAAAAATTATGTTGTATCCGAGAGTTTGCTTCTTTATTAGGAACTTTAAGTTCAATTTGTCCAGCAGTTCCATATGGTTGGATGTATACAAAGCTATTAGAAAGATTAAAATATATATCTCTTATCAATAATAATGATAACTATGAAGCCAAAATGAAAATATCTCAAGAAATTGTCCATGAATTAAGATGGTGGAAACAATCTATACCAACATGTTCTGCTCCTATCAGACATGGGAACTATAAGCTTGAGATATTTTCTGATGCTTCTAAGACTGGTTGGGGGATTGTATGTGGTCAACAAAAACTTCATGGTTTTTGGTCATTACAAGAAAGAAAGTTTTACATAAATTACCTAGAACTCCTAGCTGTTTACTTTGCGATAAAGTGCTTTGCAAAACATGAATCTAATTGTGAAATCCTAATACGTACAAATAACACTACTGTTATTTGTTACATTAACAGAATGGGAGGCATACAATTTCCTCACATAAACAAGTTAACTAGGAAAATTTGGCAGTTTTGTGAAACCAGGAAACTATATATTTTCGCGTCTTATATACCCTCTAAAGAGAATAGAGAAGCAGACTTTCACTCTCGGATAACTAATACAGAAACTGAATGGGAATTAGCTCCTTATGCATTTAATAAGATTACTAGAAAATTTGGTTTTCCAGAAATAGATTTATTTGCCTCACGGATTAATTCTAAATGTGAAAAATTTGTTTCCTGGTATGTTGAACCAGATTCCTGGTCAGTAGATGCATTTACAATCTCTTGGTCAGATCAAAAATTTTATGCATTTCCTCCCTTCTCATTAATTTTGAGATGTTTATGTAAAATTAAACAGGATTCTGCTCAAGGCATACTGGTAGTGCCAGATTGGCCTTCTCAGGCTTGGTATCCCCTTTTTCAATCAATGCTGGTATCCGAGGTAGTATATTTAAAACCGAATAAAAATCTACTCTCATCACCTTTCAGGTCTCACCATCCTCTGTATCACAACCTTACACTAATTGCAGGGATGTTATCAGCAAGGTGTATTTGAAAAAATGATACAATCAGGACAGTGTTTCTATTATACTAAATTCTTTATCAGATAGTACTTTACGACAGTATGACTCCTGTTACAAACAATGGTATTCTTTTTGTAAACTTAATAATTTTGACCCTGTTAATATTTCCATTCCGAATATACTAAAATTTTTAACAAATAAATTTCATTGTGGAGCCGCTTATGGTACATTAAATAGTGCAAGATCCGCTCTTTCACTTTTATTAAATTGTGAATAAGGGGTAAACAAGGATATAACTAGATTCTTCAAAGGCATTTATAAGTTAAGACCAAATAAGCCTAAATACAATGATACTTGGGATCCAAGTGTGATATTAGATTACTTATCTAACTTGTACCCAAATACTGAAATTGATTTACAAATTATCTCAAAAAAATTATTGATTTTATTAGCACTGACCACTGCCCAGAGGTTACAAACCTTTTCTCCCATAACAATTGATAACATATTTATCAATGATTTTGGCATAAAAATTAGGGTCCCACAATTAATTAAAACTTCAAAAATTAACAGAGCACAACCTCTGTTAAAGTTGCCATTTTTTAAGGAAAATGAAAGTATTTGCCCTGCACAGACATTATGTGATTACCTTAATGTAATAAAGAGCTTACGTAGAAACCATAAAAACTTATTTCTATCATATAGAAAACCTCGTTCACCAGCCTCTACACATACACTTAGTAGATGGATAAAGGATGTACTCTTTGAAGCAGGGATTGATACCAGTTTGTTTAGTGCACATAGTACTCGTCATGCAGCTACGTCTTGTGCTAACAGAAAAGGTCTTAGTATCAGTGGCGACGCGTGCATATAACACGATTCCCATCGGGTTGCCTTGGCGATCACTAATAATTTTTTATTATTTTCAATAATAGCTTACCCCGCTTTGTAATGTAAGCCGAAGTTCAACGGCTTTCGGATTGCAAACGCCATAATTACATTGCGCGCTTTGTAAAAATATTCTTCTATATCCCGTATACAAGATACGCAATGTATTTGAAATAGCAAACGCACACAAACACAGTTTACAATCATATGACGCGACAAGTGCGACGCGCTCCTCCGCTCCGGCAACCCGATCAAAATATTGGGAATTTACAAATGCCAAATGTATGCAAATCACTCACACATACATAAACAAATACATGCAAAAGCCTCGTAATAATTGTTTATAGATAACTCGATCTCGGATAGCCTACCAATCTTTATTTGTCTCACGTTAAGGTTTCGTTTCGCTTGAGCGTCTAGTTTCGCGCGACCTCGACCTTGAGGCTGACACTCGCTTGATTGATCACAGATCACTCATTACGCGGTCACGGTCAGCACGGGTAATTTATGCTATAAATTAGCATTTATGTGAATTATTGTTTATGTGAATGAATAGATGTGAAAAATAAGTGAAATTTTACTTGCCGAGTGTTGTGTTAGTCTGTAATAAATAGTTTGTTTCGTTTCCTCGTAAAGGTTTGTCTTTATAGTTTATTTAACTTTGTTATTTGTCGTGACGCGGTTAGACGAGAAATGGCGGCATTGATACAAATTGACTGTTGTCTTACAGATTACTTATTAAATGACTTAACTTCGTTCTCCAATCAATCTTTCGAAAATAAAAAATATATCATAAAAAATGGACGGGCTTGTCCCGATATAAAAATTGATTATAGGCGTAAAGACGGATTTTTCAAACATTTTCACAGTTCTATGTATGATAAATACAATTGGTTAACGGGCAGTTGCAAATTAAATAAATTATTTTGTTTTCCATGTTTGTTGTTTTCCGATACAAACAGTGCTTGGAATAAAACGGGTTTTTCAGACATTAATAATTTGACAAATTCGGCTAGGAAACATACTCAAACTGAAAAACATTTACGCAGTTGTTTATTATTACACGATTTTGGAAATAATAGAATAGAAACATTTTTCGGTAATAGTTATGAAGCCCATAATCGAAAAGTGGAGCGTAATCGAAACTTAATGAAACGTTTAATTGACACTGTTGTTCTTCTTGGAAAACAGGAGTTATATTTTTGGGATCCCATCTGAGGGCTCGGAGGCGTAGTTGTTTTTTACATACGTATTTTATATCTTATAGAAATATTGCATTGTGAATGCAAAAAATTAAATTAAAAATATAATTATAGCTGGTTCCATCTTAATCGATTGTTTAACATTTGTAAAAATGTTACTTTCGATGTTGAAGGTAGTTAGCGTTCAACATTGGTGGAACGATACTAGCTCATAGTAGAAGTTGAAATACGTTTGTAAAATTCGACACGTTTGCCAACAGGAGTTATCTTTCCGCGGCCATAGTGAAAACTTAAATTCAGACAATCGTGGCAATTATGTAGAAACATTGTTTTATTTGAGTAAGTACGACAGCGTTATAGACTCTCATCTTGATCAATGTTCATCTAATTCACACTCCGTGTTTACCGGTCTCTCGGGAGACATTCAAAATGATCTTATACAATGCATCGCGGCGGTAATTTTAGACGAGATTAGGTCTGAGATTAGCCAAGTTAAATTCATTTCAGTCAAATCACAACCTCTTCAAATTTAGGAGGATTGTTCTTACAACTATTTGTATCAGCTCCCCATCCATCTGATATAAGTGCCAAGGATTTAGTCACTTTCAATGACGGAGGAAATGTTGAATTAACAACATATGAGGTTCCTCAAAACCTAAATGAGACATTCACTAGATTTTTGGAAGCAGGGAATAATCCAAGCATTGATTCAGAGGATGACGATGACACAGAGAGGGCTCCAATAGAACCTACAGATGGAAAGCTGGTAACAGAGACTGATGATAATCAACAAGCAGAACCCAGCGGCATGAATACGGTGACCCAATTGAAAATTATCGACAAAGAAGATATTATGTCCTTTAAAGCTGCAGTTAAAGCGGCATTTCAAGCTCTTATAGGAGACACACCACCAACCTTTACACATGTGTCTTACAAGAGTCTGCATCTTACAGCTTTATTCCTAATTTTACTACTATTGAGACGAATTGTGAAAAGACCAGAGGACATACTAAACGCTTTTTCAAGGGCCAACATTCATAAACACTATACAGACATGATTCCCAACCCTTTCGGAATGACAATTCCTCCTCCCTCGTCCCTGTTGAATAGAGTTTTGGATCAGGTGTTATCAATCCAAAATAAACCCAGTAGAGAACTATATACAATAGTTTTATGGTTGTTACAAAATAGCACCGTAGGAGTGACTGATAAACCAGTGGGGCTGTTGGAACAGAAAGATGTTGGTGTTGAGGCTCTCCTTAGGGCTACCTGTATGACCCACATTGCAGGAGCAGGGTTACCACTTATAACACTCTTTGTGACGATGAAAACCCTTTATAACAAAACCGAAAGGCAGGCATTGGAGTGGCTAGCCTATCCAGAACTACTCCAAGGAGTCGATAAGATAGTGAAATTGAGAGAAGATCAGTGTGCTCTCATTAGAGACAAAAAAGACGTGAAATTATTCTCCTATTGTAGATTAATTCACCAAAAATTTCACCCTGAGTTGGGTTACAGAGGAAACGAATCCATCTGTTATCTCATGGCTTGTCTCATTGATCAGAGATCTCCTCCTCTCTCCGGGACTGGGGGAGCCGCTAATGCATTCTGGACTCAAACAATGAACTCTAAACTAAAATCCCAGATTGCAGAAGCTGCAAAACAATTATATGTAGGTACTGCTGATGTCAAACTAACTGCCAAGTTCCCTGGTCAACAAGATTATAATGTTGTTTCCCCTTCTGGTCAGAAATGGATTCCAAAGGATGACACAGGAGAAGAATATGATGAAGAAGATATCCCTGTCATTGGATTCACTAAATAATAACACCACTAAAGGAGATATCCCTGGCTTTTCAAAACAATAATAATAATAAAAAAAAAACTTTGTATAGTTCATACAATATTGATATTAAATGATAATGTAATGATTGATATTGATAAATTCGGGGATGATAAATGAAACTGCCCGTGTAGGATGCCGTAATTGCACTAACTTTATTTTAATATATAATTGGCACTCGCGAGGCAATCGAGTGCATAAATCAACGACGTAAGCATACGTCACTTAACAATATTATTGCATAATTAATTATTATAATTAAATAAATTGTACGGTTCCGTACAATAGACGAAACCCCAGATGTTAGTCATAGGGAACAATTATCAGTCATATTTCGTTATTTAACCGAAAACGGTCTGGAGGAAAGATTTGTAGGTTTTTACGACGTTAGTGAAAGCCGGACAGCGGCTGTATTAGCGACTCAGTTGCTTAATATTCTTGAACAATATCGATGCAAAGACAAATTGATCGGTCAGACATACGACGGTGCGGCCGTTATGTCAGGTGAACGCGGAGGCGTTCAGTCTTTAGTACGGGGTCAATGCCCTCTCGCACGTTTCGTACCGTGTTATGCTCATATACTTAATTTGGTTTTAAGCAAATCCTTGGAAAATATTTCGGAATTAAAATCATTTTTTGGTCATATCAATGGAATTGTCAGGTTTTTCAACAAATCGTCGAAGCGGTCAAATCTTTTAAAACAGTTTTCCGACCGTCGTATGCCTGGAGTAGCTGAAACGCGATGGCATTATCATTCACGCATTATTAATGTTATATTTAATTGCAGGTTAGATATGATTGAAACGTTTAATCATATATTATATGATCCCCAATCGTGGGATGTTGATTCTGTATCCATGTCGGAGTCGTTTGTAAGTAAATTAGAAGATATGCAATTTTGTTTCCTTTTACATGTTTTTTCGGAGATTTTTGCCAGAACTGACATTTTATTTGCTTTGCTTCAAACCAAACAAGTCGACATCGAAACCTCAGTTAGAGAAATAAATGCATTTCAATCTTGGATGTCAGAAGAGTTTTTAAAGCAATTTGATTTTATTTTCAGTAGTATTCAGGAATATTGTGAACCACCACGACGACGCCGGCGGCTGGATACAGAAATTGACTTAAAAACACAATACAAGCGTTTATTCGTTGAAATAATAGATAACATCAAAAGCCAAATAAACTCCCGTTATTCATCTTTTCAGAACTTAACTTTTCTTGATTTAGTCAACAAATCGAAATACGCGAGTTACCGTAGTAGTTTTCCTGAGGAAAGCGTGTCTAAATTAATATCCGAATTTCCAAATATATTTGATTTTCACGCCTTAAATAACGAATTAAAAGTTTTATACAGTACTTCATCAATTAGTAATTTAGATGTTTACGAACTTTATTTATATCTTTTTAAATCCACGTTGAATGAAGCTTTTCCTCAGCTTTTAATTTTATGTCAAATTATTTTGACTCTTCCCGTATCGGTGGCTTCCGCGGAAAGGTCGTTTTCGGCATTGAAGCGGATTCATACTTATACACGAAACAGCCAAAGTGAGGCAAGATTATCAAATCTCGGAGTAATATCAATTGAAAAACATCTATTGTTAAAATTGCAACAAAAAAGCGACTTTTATGAAAGGATTCTGGCTCATTTCGTAAAGAAAAACCGTAGAATTATGTTAGAATACAAATAAAATAATTTATAATTTAAAATCATGTATAAATAAATAATTTATCAAAAAAAATGTTACGTAAATTTATCGGGTTATAGAATATATATATGGCGAAGACAGACGACAAACGACAAGTAACAAAATAAAAACATCCAATATTTCTACTGATATTTATTTGCTAGCTTATGCCTGCGATTTCGTATGTGTGGAATTCAGGCCATGTTGATTGCTCTATTCCGTGTCCAAGGCTACATGCATGCCAAATTTCATCCAAATTCGTTAAGCCATTTTCGCGTAATTAAGTAAAAACATTCACCATTTGTAATAATATAAGTAGGGTAATATTGGGCATTCTAAAACACTTTTCACTCCAATGATCTCACTTTCGTTCGATCACTGTCGTAAAAGTGTTTTAGAAAGCCCAATAATCGAAAGTGAATTAGAATGCCCAATCGGTTTTCCGTCAACCACAAACCTCATTTTCGATCGATCACTGCCGTAAAAGTGTTTTAGAAAACCCAATAATCGAAAGTGAATTAGCATGCCCAATCGGTTTTCCGTTAACCACAAACCTCATTTTCGTTCGATCACTATTGCAAAAGTGTTTCTGAGATAGCTCAATAATCGAAAAGTGAATTAGAATTCCCAATCGGTTTGACGTTAACCATAAACCTCACTTTCGTTCGATCACCGTTGCAAGTGTTTTAAACATTCAGGCGCTAGGTTTTGGTTATAAGCGTATCGTCCGTTCTCTGTTCAAAACCGTGTTTGTTTTACAAATTTATTCTATTCGAGATGGAAATGAAAAAAAAAATTGCAAAATAGGTGTGTTTTAGAGCGCATCGTGCCGTTCCCTGTTCGTTCAATATAATTCATTTATGGTGGTACTGAGCACGAGCGCTCGTAAACAACAAAAGTCGAGGACGTCACCTGCAACTTTTATTTTTGTATTCCAAATTCGCACGAGAACCGTCGTGGTGTCGGGTGAGCCAAGGAGATACCTAGTATCAGTCGCAGCTGGAATCGCAACTTTACTAGATACATCCCGCTGTTTTCATGTTGGGGTCAGCCTGAGTTCCAGCGCACATTTTGTGCCTCAAACTTCGCCCGCCACTACTTACAGCTATCTCGATATTCTATGTTCGTGAAACTGTATATATACTCAGAGCACATAAAAACTTTGTAAGCGCGATGTAGTTACATATATTAATTTATTAAATATTATAAAAGAAAAAATAATTTAACATTTAAACTGTATTAAAGTTAATATCCTTTTCCTTGCAAATGATTATAAAACATTAAAAATTAATAATTTAAACAATATCAAAAGATAAACTGGTATATCTATAATGAGAGCCTATTGTAAAATCAATCATGCTTTTGATAGCAGGTAAGTGTTTTACTCGAATGATAGCAAGTAAAATTGCAGCATTCGATGCCTAATTAGATTATAGTTCAATAGGTGGCGGTATAACTACCTATGATGAAAATATTATATTTGCAGTAAATTATGATTTTGGTTACATGCATGCATGGAAAATCGATGTTAATAAAAAAAATATAATGTCTTTTATGACTTATTACCCTGAATCCATTCAGATAAATAAATATTAAATTTATGGCAAACTAGTATGCCTACCGCAAAAAAGATGAAATATTTATACATAAAACTAAAGCCTGTGATAAAAATTCATTAATTAAAAAATATATTTTATACAAAATAATGTAAAAGAAAAAGTTAGTGTTATATTTTTTGTCTTAAATAGCGACATCTATACGTATATTGTGAAATTTAACACTCCCGCCAACAAATTATGATGTAGGTAATTTACCTGCTTGCTATCATTCAAATTAAATAATCATTGGATTCATAGGTGAGTTAATTATAATTCAATAGGTGGCGTTTCAATACTGTTTCCATAATGAGACTTTATTTAGCACTGAATTAGTTATTTAAAAAACAACAAAATATATAATAATTATTTTCTTTTTTATTTATTTAATGAAAGCCGAGTATTATAATTGCAGAGGATAAACATTTTATTTAAAGGTTTACTTTGCTACCTGCTTAACCTTTCTTATCTTATATAGTTGTTTACCATCAAGTGATTGATACAATAATTATCGCGTAACAAAAATGATTTTAAATGATGTAATGACTTCAAACCTTTAGATTTTAAACGAGACCCCTCTTTAAATAAAAACTTTTAGAGTTACACTGTCTAATTGATAAGGATAACAGCGAAATCTATAATCTTACGTTTTACCTTGATTTATAATTTTTATTATTTTGTCAGTGGTGGTATAATTGACTTATTATGATTGTTATTAAATAACGATTTAACTATTCTTCATTGTAGGTAAATAAATAATCACACTGTAGTTTTATGTTTATGTAATGAACTTATTTGTATATAAAGCAAATATATAATTAAATCTAAAATGTTATAACAGGGTATACAAAAACAAATATTTTGTGTCCCTAATAGGACTCGAACCCCAGGTTAGTTGGTGTTTTATTATTAAACGAAGTTATTATTTAAATCGACGCTTTAAATGACCCACAATTTTTTTAGAAAAAACTTAATTAGTTGCTGTTTTAGAATATTTATTTAATGCTAACAATTGCACCATGCGTGATACCTCAGGTTACAAGTTTAGAATGATTTAGCAATAATTATATCGGTATATTAATTTACTTGACATTGTTCTAATTTGAAACTAATTAATTCAATCTCATCTGTATTGGAAATTTCTTAAAGCCATATGTTCGATTTTCATTACTCCATTATGAAACCTTTTTATAAGGAAAAGATAAAACTTTGTTATACGGATACCGATAGTTTCCTTTATTCAATTGAAAGAAAGATTTTTATAAAGACTTAAAGTCACATTTTCTGACTTATTTTGATACTAGTAATTATGCTTTAAGTAACGAATACAGTATTCCTAACCGAAATAAAAAGCAGGCTTCTTTAAAGATGAGTTAGCTGGCAAATTGATTACGGAATTTGTAGGTTTAAGGTCAAAGTTGTACTCTATAAAAACAGCGCAAGATGAATTTAAGAAAGCAAAAGGCATCCAAAAGCTAGTTTTGAAAGATGTACATTTTAAAGATTATTACAAGGTGTTAAATGAAAATATGTTTTTACGCAAAAAAATATCATATTAAAATCTCTTAAATATAAAATATTTACCCAAGAGCAGAATAGGATAGCTTTGTCAAGCAATGATGACAAACGCATCATATTGAATAACAAAATTTTCTACTTTATTATGGGGTCACTGTGATAGTATAGTGTAAAGTTTATTTTTGTGTAATATAAATAATAATATTTTATTGTTAACGTTGCGGTTGTGGTAAACTATATTTTTAAAATAATTAAAATTTAAAAATGATTTCACTGTGTATTAATTTAAGTTATAATTTATTTGTTTCTTCCATATTCATTGTTTTTCCTACAAAATTATTATTATGTCTTATGTATAAGAAACTTTCACTAAGACTTTGAGTATCTATTTTCTTATAGTATTTTGTACCTACAAAAATTATTGTAAAAATATATGAACAAATAAAAATAATTAATTGAACAATGTGTATTATTTAACAATATTTCTAATACTATGCAGAGTACGATAAATTAATAAAATTTATAGGTTTGTGATAGACAAATACTATGAGTGCATGAGCTCGGCATTATTCTAGGTGTCTTTATTTACACGTGTTGTCAACGCTGCAACATTTCATTACATATTCACCTAATTATTATGCTAAATTGCACATCGTTCCGTTGAGAATCACGTGTTGCTGTATAAGCTTTACGTAGGTAATCAATAGTATAAATAGTCATAAAATTATGATACTCCTAAATTATCTACTAATTTCTGTAAATCAAGTGAAGGCTGCGCTTGTCCAGAGTTATCAATATGGTAAGCTGATTTATTTATTTAATATTTATATATATTTTTGTGCACAACATAAAATTTGTAGATTAATTTTGTCAACGAATAATCATTTTTATATTTTTTTGCATTTTTTAATTCTATCTTATATTATAGATTATTTTAATAGAAAAATACTTGAAAAAATTATTCGACACAAGCAAGTTGCGGGTTCGCTTCCCGCCTGAAAATCTTCCTGCCAGCCGATTCGATTTTTTATTTTAATTTGACAAATTATCATTAATTTAATAGTAATGTAAACAATATTATTTCAGAATACACAACAAGAGAAATTTCAGATGGCATCACACGATGTTAATGAGGAGCTGACAGAACGGTGTCCGCGCAACTCACCATCACCACCACCTTGTTTTGACCGAAATGCGCAGGACATACTCGACGGTTTTACGGAGGAGTTCCCAAACTGGAATATTGAGGAACCACAGAGCGATTCCCCGTTGTATAATAAGGTGGTGAAAGCTATCAAAAAGAAGAGAGTGCACAAAAAAAGAAGCTTTTTAAAACAGAAATCTTTTATAATAAAAAGTGCGCCCACTAATGCTCGTCGATTAATAAAAATAGAAATATTAGATTTAGAGTCAACGAGTACTGATCCATTATTAAGTGCGCAATATGTGGTGACTGAGCATATTGATCCTATAATGGATCAGACAGAGAGTATTATAAATAATATTTCGAAAAAGTTGTGTGGTTATAGCTATAGTTTTTAAAGCTTCTAATCATCAATATTTCGTTCAATTAAACTTCTCAAGTAGGTATTATCCGAAGTATTTCTATGCTACGTATACACCTTCAGAGATACATTTAATTTAACTAAGTTTTGTGAAATATTTTTATTTTTTAATAAATGAATTTGTATATTTGCATATAATTTTGTTTTATTTTTCTTTTAATACTGTGAAGGAATTAAAAAAAATTAAAGATGTAATATATTAGACCAGTTATTTATTAATAGTTAATACAATGATATATTATTTTTTATAATCCATTTTCTAATACATATAACATTTCTTAATGCACAATATTTCTTATGGTTAAAACAATTGTATGTTGATATGTCTTTACAATAGAGTTTACTTAAAGTTTCTAAATTAGGTATACCTTTATCACTTATATCAAAAACGTTTTCATGTCCACATAATTCTCGCACCCAATCAACTTTTTCTCTACCTTTCACTATGATGTTCCGCTTATCACAGTAGGGCTTAATAAGTCTTCTAAATTCTCTGTAATCAATATGCCCCTCACTCCATCGGTATCCTCTATTTCTTTCTATCCACTTGGCACGTTTTTTTTCTTCCAGAGTCAGAGTAGAGAATGGGTATGGTGGTTTTATTAGAAATATTTGATTGTGCTCTTGTGTGCCTATAACTAATTCTTTCAATATGAATTCATTTTTTCCGCTTTTAAAGCCTTGCACATCCACTATGATAGTATCGTTAGTCATGATAGTTTTTTAACAATGTTACTCAGTGGCTTATATTCAAATATGCAATCGTTCAAAATAAGGCAATAAGCTGCGGTCTGATCAGGTACCTCTTGATCTGTTTCAATTTCAACACGTACGTCGATTGAACCTTTTAAGGTTTCATATTGACTGGAGCAATCAATAACGAATAATGGTGCTATATCTTTAAATTCTTTCAAACCCATCAACGGCTCTGGTCGACGACCATAATAAGACTGTTGAAATTTTGCATATTGTTCGTATATTAATGAAAACTTGCCGTCGGCGAAATTGATATTTAATCCTTCATAAGGGTAATACGTTGAATTTAAAAATACTCTTACATCACGTACATTGCAATGATCGAACTCTGCCATAGACATAGTGGCATTATGTTTACGGTTAGTTTGAAAAGCTATTATCACGAAACGTGGTTTCTCAATCTGTGATGAAGTTTTAATAGACCAAGTGTGTTTACGTGTTTTAGGTAGTAATGGGTATTCATACAAATCCCAACTACGGAATGGTACCGTGATTGGACGATCCTTTTCTAGATGATTTAATAGATTAATTCGTTCGCGATCTGATACTTTAATATGAGGAACTCGCCAAACAATCTTACTTATTATTATATCCTCCACAATTTCATCAGTGTTTAATCTCAAAGCGTTAAGGTTTGTGTTGCTTCTCAAGAGTACTAACTCGTGTTTACAATTTATTATGATTTTTTCATAATCTTCTGCAAAACCTAATATTTTATTTAAAGGTATAGATGCAGAAAAAACGCCATTGTATACAGTGTTAGAACCTGTAGGCGACCAACCCCAAACTTTAGCACATTTAGATTCATTATCATTTAACGAAAGGTAGGATTTTATAGTTGTGGTAATCCCTGCATTCTTTACTTTATCTACTTCTACACCGTTCAGTTCATATCGAATATCTTGAAAAAGAAATAATGCAGGGTTATTTACAAAATGTACGCTCATCGCTCTTTCTTTTTGTTTAGTGGTAGTGTTTTGCTTATATACAATGACTCTGCCTTCGATATATAAGCTGCTGAGTGCGGGCAGTATGTACAAGTCCTGTTGATTAATCGGTATTCGAATTTCATCATTCTTGTTGAAACTTGTTACGTATGGTTTATATGAATGATATTCGAAACTTTCGACGCGGTTGTCATACAATGCTGGTTGAGAAATATTCAAAATATTCATTTTAACAAGCCTAGTAATTTTAAAAACTCCTTATTACTCTTGGTTAGTCTCTTCTTCACCCGATGTGGTGTTTCTGTATGAGGGGACCTCTTAGAACTGACCTTAATAATAGGTGTTAATGGAGTTTTATAGAAATTTAACATTTTTTTCTAAAATGTAAACACAGCTGTACTTCTTCACCACGTAAATTGATTTGCTTATTTTCCGCGTCTAACAACCTTATATTAATAGCACTTATTGAGCTTTGGTTGACGGGAAAATAAATTAAATTTTTAGGTATTTCAATTATTCTGTAACCAGGTGGTACGTTAGGTGCAAATTCATAAATTATATGACTTGCTTTTCCATTCACGAATGATCCGCTGATAACATCACATTCGATGCGTACTACAGTTGTCGATAAAATGTTTACAGGATATTGGGACTCTGTATTTATATTAGCTTTTACGGTTTCACTTCCAAAACCCAAAATTTTACCAAGTGAATGTTTCTTGTCAAAATGGACCTCTTCTGAGCAGTAAATACTTGTTTTCAATGTATTATTGTTGCTAGTCAATTCGAGCGTGGCATTCATAATGTTGTTCTTTAAAAAATCACAAATATCTTGAAGTTCGTACGATCCTTCAGGTATTTCGATAACTCTGTCTTTGCCATAGTAAAATTTATTATTTCTTTTGTCTATATTAGGGATAGAATTGAAAGTCGAAAAATGTAAAAGACCGCACTCATATTCTCCATGTAATTGTAAAGTAGGTGTGTAGTTTGTTATTAAAGACTCTCCGTTGCCAGTAATTGACACAGTGAAAGACATTTTTATACTGATAAGATTTTATTTCATTCTTAATATAAATGGGTTTTCCAATAGTTTCTCAAAAATTTCAAACATAGGTGACCACAGTTTGTAGTGCCAAACTTTTGATGTTGAATATAGTTATAGTATACAGATATAGATCCTAAATATTTTAACAATTCTAAAGGAGGCTTTAAATTGCCAAAACTATCAAAATATTCACAATAGTAATTTTGTTTGACGTAGGCTACCCAATGGGTTCCAGGATTATCGGATTTATCCAAATTGATTACAGCACACTCTATTTTTCTAGGCTTTGACGGTAGTGTATCTCTCATGAATACTCCTCTAAAGTATGGAATATCAGCAGCATGTTCCAATATATCAACGTTAGTAAGAGGACGTCTGGGTAGCCTTTTAGTTAGTTTTTTGAAGGATTTAGATATAAACCAGTTCCTTTCTTATAGGGTCTGATAGAAAGTCCTTTGCCGAGAGCGACAGCTTCCATCGCCTTGTTGTGTCGTTCAGATTCTTGAAGGTTTTTCTGCGCAACTTTATAATCGTTAACAGCTTTTGCTATACCGGCTGCTCCTCCAGCAAGTGAACCAAGTGCTGATAAACCAGCAAAAATTGGGATAAGAGGTAAGAAGCCTCCAGTTTTCGGAAGAGGTATGCAGCGTGGCAAGCGTATCCCTTTTTTATTAATAAACAACTTCTTTGCAGCGGCATATACATATTTTATTGCTGTGCCAGGATCTTTAGATTTAATTTTTTTTATTTGGGACCGTATTTTCTTTTTAACCGACATAAAAGGTCGTACTCCCACACCAGCTTTGAGTTTTGCTTTCATCGCATTTTTTACAATCCATGATGCAACTTTTTCGCCCTTCTTAGCATCCCTAGATTTTAATCTTTTTTTAGCCATATCTAAAAGTTCTAAATCAGCTTTATGTCGAGCGTTAAAAGTTTTATTATTATAGGCAATATCGTGATACATACAAGCTTCATCCAATTTATTTATACCTCGATCTCCTCTCTGTAACCGTTTTTCAAGTTTTGTTCCGGGTCCGCAAAATTGATAACCGGGGATATGCAACTCAAACGGTAAGTTGTTTATTATATTGTTAATAATCCCACTTCCTTCTTTCATCGGTATTCTGAAACTGAATTATATTGAATAATAATTCTTAATTTATATCACAAAACTATTTCATTTTTATCTACCCAGCTGTTTTCTGCATCACCGAGTCCCAACCATTTTACGAAAAGTTTGTTACCTCTTCTTTTAATAACCTTTTCAATGAGGTACAGGTCAGGAAATTTAGTTTTTTGCATTTCATACTCGTAGAAAGAGCCTAAAATTCTCTGTTTGTGTTTATCTTCTAAAAGATATGTCGGTGGATTTGTGTGATTTACCATAACTACAATAAATATTTCTGTTGACCAATTAGGGGTATATCCTTTGTAAAAATCACTTTTAAATTTACTAATTCGCACATGGTCACCAACTTGAAATTTTGGTCTTCGTTTGGTCTTATGCAGCTGTGTTTTAATAATATTACCCTTGATAACCATTTGGTTTGCTTTGTTAACATCAACTGGTTTAAATCCTGTTATACGATGGATAGTATTGTTATAATTGTCTACTACAGAGCTCAAATTTTGGCCTACCCAGTAGTAACTTCCATGCAAGCTGAAAAGTTTATAAAGATCATATTTTAACGTACGGATAACTCTTTCCACTATAGAAGCTTTTTTGACTGAGTGGGTAGAATAATGATTTATATTATATTCTTTTAATAACTTTTTAAATGTCTCATTGTAAAACTCTTTACCTAAATCAGTTTGTAAATGTTTAGGTTTTCGCGACGATTTAGATAAAATTTCATGCATTGCATTTGTAACACATGTTTTCTGTTTTGATTTTAAAGGCTTTGCCCAGACGTACTTTGACAGAGCATCTATAACTATTAAAATGTATTTAAATCCTTTGTTAATAAGAGAATACTTCTGAAAATCTATAAGATCAGCTTGCCATAAATCATCTATACCCTTTGTGATCGTACATCGACGAGGAAAATTTCTCCTTGCTGCTTTGTGGATTTCGTTAATTAACTCTTTTTTACTCATTATTTTTTATTTATTTAACTTAGATTCGATTAAACTATCTATTTCTGTTCTTGTGTAGTATAGAGTATTTAAACGATCGGAAGTAGCTTTTTCCAAGTTATTTAGGTAAATTTTTACGTCTTTAAAAATTTTTTTTATTTCATTTCTTAGTTCTTGAGCTGTTTTATCCATATATGCTTTATTCACTGCCTCGTCGTCTTCATTAGGATCTATCAAGCCTTTCAATTTTGTTGATTTTAAATCGTAATGCCCTGTATCTGACTTTACTAATGTATCGTTGATGGTATCAAAATATTCGGTTAATCGTAAACGCTTATGAATGTGGTGACCAAACTTGTCTACATTCATCGCCGCTCTGATGGGTTCTTCACACTAACAAGTTTTCCAGTTGCACTTTCTTTATATTTTATATTTTTGATTATACCTTCTTCCCACAGTTCTTCAATGATTGCATTGATTTCATTGTCCAAGCCAGTGTTGCCTGCATCACGTGATGCTAGTAATATTTTTAATCGATTCACTAATTCATTTGGATCATCCCAGTAAACCAAATCCGTATTTTTTGTTACTTTTTTCAATAAATTAATACCTTCGCCACTTGAAAGACTTTCCACGCTTGAAGTTACTTTTTTCGTAGATGTAAACAACGGTTTTATAATGTTCATATACTTAAATCCTTTATTGCTGTTTATTGGTTTAGACGAATCACAATTACGCCTGTGCGCATTGGTTTCTAATAATACTAGCTTATAGTTTTGTAAGTCTTCCTCTGTGATTATGTCTAGATTCGGTTTCTTTTTATAGAGTAGTTCTTTTATTCCCTTTGTTTTTTTTATAGTCTGCGTTCCTATTTTCTGGATGCTACCATCGTCATAAACACATGTTTTGCCAAGCATCAATTTCCCGCGTTCGTTTCGAATTCCAAAAGGTATATCATCGAACATTGCATCAGATGATGTTGACCACGAAAGTGTATTATTTTTAACACTTGGTGATGACTGGAAAGACTTGAAGGAACCCTCACTGATATTATGGTCTTCAGAAGGTGGTGCTATAAGGGTTTTGTTTATGTGCAACTCACTGTCTGAGAGTTGTTCTTTTTCACTGTAATCATCGTCGAAATCTTCAGTAGAAGAATGAAAAGATTCTCTATGATTCTTTTTTATTTTTTTCGGGGAAGGTATATATTGCTTTTCTTCCTTTTTACTTGTTAACAAGTGAAGCGGTTCCACTATTGGCTTAAATATTGTTTCCAGAGCCATATTGTGAGAATTTTTTGCTTCTTTCAAAAGTTCAACTTTTCTTTTTACAGATGCAGCAGATTTCACAATCTCTTGTTTGAGTTTTTTTTCCATCTTGCGCAGAATACTTCTTGGCTCCGAATCACGAGTGATAGTGATTCATTCATAATATATCATCCTAATATGTAGTTAATCCAATATTATATATGTATCAAATGATGATCTGTAGCATCCATTATTTTTTTCACAGTCCTTATTTATTACAAGATAGCTGAAAGGTTTGTTCCAAACAGCTGAACACATTTCCCGAAATTGGTACCAGGACATATCGGAACATACATGCTCATCATAAACATGTTTCAAATTAATATCGTCTTGCTTGAACAATATAATCAAGTTTGAATTGTCTCTTACGAGCTGTTTTGGTATTTTGGTGTAAGTTTGATTAATATAAAAGCAATCAATGTTTTTATGACGCCCCATAGCAAAATAATCCCGTATGTTGTTTTGATTTTCGCAAGCAACGTCGTCGAAAATGATAATAGAATCTCGTAAAGCTTCATGTGGGTTCAATATTTCATTGTTATGGTTAAATTTATGATACGATATATCGGGAACCATATTTAAAACTTTTTCAAGATACAAGTATTTTGTTTGATACAAAGATTTTGAATACACATAAAGATTTCTAAAACATAGACCATCTTTATGCAACAATAAACTTATTACTAAATTAGTTTTCCCGCAGTTTGATGGCCCACAAACAAGACAGCGTATTGTATTTGGTAACAAACTACCATGACGTTTTGACTCGTTCGGTAACGGAGTACAAAAGCAATCTAATTTCAACGATTGTTTTTGTTTAACGAATTTCATATTATTTATTTATACAGGCCTGTAGAGTTGAGCTGATTTTAAATAAATGCGTTAAAATAGATTCTGAAGGGATATATAAACACTGATTACTTACGAGTCTACACATACAGAATAAACATAAAACGGTACGATGCGTTCTAAATACAAACACGGTTTTGAACAAAGAACGGAACGAACCTTGCATTGAAAAATTTACTTCAGCGTAAAACCGATTGAGCATTCTAATTCACTTTTCGATTATTGAGCTATCAGAAACACTTTTGCAATAGTGATCGAACGAAAATGAGGTTTGCGGTTGATGGAAAACCGATTGGGCATTCTAATTCACTTTCGATTATTGGGCTTTCTAAAACACTTTTACGACAGTGATCGAACGAAAGTGAGGTTTATGGTTAACGTCAAACCGATTGGGAATTCTAATTCACTTTTCGATTATTGAGCTATCTCAGAAACACTTTTGCAATAGTGATCGAACGAAAATGAGGTTTGTGGTTAACGGAAAACCAATTGGGCATGCTAATTCACATTCAATTATTGGGTTTTCTAAAACACTTTTACGGCAGTGATCGATCGAAAATGAGGTTTGTGGTTAACGGAAAACCGATTGGGCATGCTAATTCACTTTCGATTATTGGGTTTTCTAAAACACTTTTACGGCAGTGATCGATCGAAAATGAGGTTTGTGGTTGACGGAAAACCTATTGGGCATTCTAATTCACTTTCGATTATTGGGCTTTCTAAAACACTTTTACGACAGTGATCGAACGAAAGTGAGGTTTATGGTTAACGTCAAACCGATTGGGAATTCTAATTCACTTTTCGATTATTGAGCTATCTCAGAAACACTTTTGCAATAGTGATCGAACGAAAATGAGGTTTGTGGTTAACGGAAAACCAATTGGGCATGCTAATTCACTTTCAATTATTGGGTTTTCTAAAACACTTTTACGGCAGTGATCGATCGAAAATGAGGTTTGTGGTTAACGGAAAACCGATTGGGCATGCTAATTCACTTTCGATTATTGGGTTTTCTAAAACACTTTTACGGCAGTGATCGATCGAAAATGAGGTTTGTGGTTGACGGAAAACCGATTGGGCATTCTAATTCACTTTCGATTATTGGGCTTTCTAAAACACTTTTACGACAGTGATCGAACGAAAGTGAGATCATTGGAGTGAAAAGTGTTTTAGAATGCCCAATATTACCCTACTAATATAGTTAGTAGAATATGTTCAGCAAGTGAAGTTTCACTTATTTTTGGTTCTTGTTTTTCTATATATTATAACCCCTGTGCGAGTGACGTGTGCTTAAAACGGCTTTTTTCAAAGCCACTTTTATCATACTCGACATTCACTGTTCATATAATACCAGTGATGTCATGTATGGTGAAGGTGGTGAACACTAACAACTGATAAATTGCATACAACGCACGCAACGCAAGCAAATCACCAAACCTAACATTTCGTCGTAGTTATGGAAAAGGTAAACTAACACAACACATGAACACACTCAGGTCAGGTATGTAATTTATTGCATATTTTTTTATAATATGATATTTTGTTTAATTACGCATTAGCCGTTTTTTGGTCCGGCTTTACCTTCCTTTTTTTTCACCCCACGCCACTGATACCCAATACCTATCATAATAGGTCACTTCACCTACATACTTCTTCCTGTGTATCATATCACCGAAGTGGAAGTAGTAGGTGACACATAATTACCTACTTTGAACGTAATGACATTAGATACTTGGTATTGCCATAGCTTCAGTGTGGCCGTACCATAAAAACTTATTTTATTTTTACTTTAAAGATCGTGTTCACTGGTACGTTTAGTGCATTAACTACATAGTCATATCAGACGAGGCGTTAACATCATATAATAATGATCGAAGTTCACTTACAGGTAAGTTACTTTGATCATCCTATTCTTATCTAATAAAAGCATATCTTTCTTATTATCGCTACGCTCAGGATTGTACTCCAGAATACTTAGCTTCGCTCTTGATTCAAACAATCTGTCTCACCCTCAATACATTATTTTGATCCCTTGTGACACAATCTACTATTGATCTTTTTATAGTGTTAGGATTTTGTTTTCCAATATTTTTGAATGAAGAGACGAATCATTTCACTTGAAGAAAACATAAGTAATCTAAGGAGAGCTCAAGTTGCTAATATTCTCAAAGCTTGAAACAAGAGAATTTGCAAAAAAATACCATTAGGTGCCAAAAAAAAAAGCGACATACGGAAAAAATCGAGAAGAAATTGTACAAGTACGTCGATTCTGATTTCAATAACACACTAGCTAAAGAGAATAATCATTCGGAATGAATATATTACTTCTAGTTGTCTATTATTTTAGATTTTACTTTTTCTTGACCTATCATTGAGAAGTCTGAAAATTTTTCAGTAGATAAGTAGGATTATTGAGTACCAACTAATATTTTGGTAGTACATGCCTTTTGATTTAAATTTCTATTTAATAAAGAACTGAATCAGACTTGTACTAACTTGGGAGATAACAAACAATGATTCAAAAATGACGGAAGTTATTGTAGGGAAGTAATATATTTGTCAAGTACGACATTTATGTTCGTTATAAAAAAAAAGAACCGTTATTTTAAACAAAGAAGAGACTATAATAGCAACGCTAGCGCAAGTGCACTGGGCCTCGGACCTACGGTGTTTCCGAGGCCTGACGGGCCTTGGAGAGCGCACCGGGATAGCATTAGGCTAGCTTCGTTAACACCGCAAGGTATCAACTAGCCTCTAATCTCGATGTTTGAATCAACATATCGAGCCTCAGGCGTTCAGGGTACGTTCCAACAATACCGACGTAGACGCCGAAATCGGCCGAACTTTTGAATTCAAGCAACCACAGATTTCGTTGGACAAACAAAGAAGCATTATGAGCTCTGCACCTGCCTTATTGGTCACAGTATTTGTCACGAATTAGCTTCGACCCATGTTACACTTTATTGGTCTATAGTTAGATTTGATCTCTTGTCTATTATTTTAAATCTTCCTTATTAATATCCTAACAGGAAAACCATCGACACAATAGCCACAATGCCTTTGAAAATATTTTGCACTTTAAATTGATTTCGGACAGGTTTCTTTTAAGATTCTTGTGAGATTTCTCAGAAATTGGGTAACGAATAAAAAATATTTTTGAACATGGGCAAACTTGGATCAGAAGACATTTTTAATTTTGCAAGTTTATTTTTTTATATAATTCCACTTATTTTATATATTTTACTTTTTTTTTGATAATATTGTTTATTAAGTGTTAATATGTAGGGATAGGTGACTTGTAATAAACTTATTTACTGTCATTTTTTTTTTCCTCGGTGAAGTAAATGTGAAAAAAAAAACTGGTTGGTTGCCTGTAAAGTCGGTATACGGGCGAAAGTTTTACGTGACAACGACTTTGAGTGGTAAAATAATTTTAATGTGAATATTCATTCGTATAGTAGGAAGAAGGATGAAATAATAGTAACAATTTATTTATACAAAGAATTATATTTAAAACATTAATTTATAGGCACGCGTCCCTTCCACTTTTTATGTCTGTCTCTCTCGCTCTTAGGCGGGCTAACCATGCCCGAGTGGAAGGGACGCGTGCCTCTCACTCGCTCTCATTGTAAGCGCATAACGTGAGCGGAGCGTAACGCAGTTTCTTGAAGTGTCACCCGGCAAACCAATTTATAAGACGTTGTCACGTCAAAAAGCAATAGCTTATAAAAACTTCCGATGATAGGTAATGCTAAATAAGATCGAAGACTATTAAAGCAGCAACAAATATGATAACACAACACATTTAAGAAATATATATTTTTATGTCTTGTAAAATAACATTTATCCATCATTTTAGATTAGGTCAAAAACAACTCATACATATAACCTCACGAAAAACCAAAGATTTCACTACGACACAGCAAAATAATAAGCAAACATACTAGACAAAACTAGTAATAGCGAAAACAAGGGCTAACAGATCAAAAGAGAAAAGTAAAGATTTTGCCAAGTGCATAACTTTTTTTAGTAGCTTTACAATTAGGTTTGGACGACTTTCAGCTCTATTTTGAATCTGCGTATTCAATATAAACAGTGTTATGCTCACCTGTTTATATTTAATTCGCAGTATTAAATGAGAAAAGGTTAGCATAGACATTTATTTTCAAATTTTTAGTGTTGATATTTTTTTACTATTTTTGTTAAAGTATAGTTTTATAAAAGAAACTCAAGAGGTCATGTACTGGCAAGTTACCTATGCCAACATAAACTATTTGCAATGAATACTCTTTTCCACAAAAAACCATAACGGTTGTGGACTTGGAGAAGTCCAGATGGCAGAACAAAAAATCAGATAGATTACATCCTTTGCTCCAAACGTTATATATTTGAAGATGTCGACGTCATTAACATGGCTAGTGCAGGTAGTGATCACCGTATACTAAGAGCCCGTGTAGCTATTAATTTCAAATGCGAACGGAGACGCCTTATCATGACTACGCGGAAGCCAAACGACAACAACTATATAGAAGCACAGAAGGAGCATTATCTGAACAGGTTGACTCACTCACTAACAGCTGATGACACCTACAGCGTTAATGCCATAAATATTCAGCTCATTCAGTCTATCAACAATGTACTAAAGGAAATTAAACCAAAATCTGCGTTGGTTGCTACTGTAAAGTCACAAGAGTTGCAAAAACTACTGCAGGACCGGAAGAACGTTTTGGCTACGTCAGATCAATACAATATATCAACAATTAACAGCCAAATAAGACACTTGATTCGCAAGCTGTTGCGGCAAAGAAAACACAAGTTGATTCTTGAGACACTTGAGAAACATAAAGGGCCTAAGGTATTTAGAAGACAGATGAAGAGAGGGCACCAACAAATTCATAAGCTGACTACGCAAGAAGGAGTCATAACGACTGATCGCACCAAAATCATCGAAGCAGTTAAAGTTTTCTATACTGAACTCTACAGCTCACAAAAAGAAGAACCACGACCAGACCGACAATCTGATCCAAGAGCACCTCTTAGAAAACATGTAACTGAAGACCTTCCTGATATATCCTTGTACGAGATAAAGCGAGCTCTGAAACTTATGAAAAAGGGGAAGTCTCCTGGTGAGGACAAAGTTACTTATGAATATCTGCAAACAGGAGGAAAACCGGTTCTGAAGCAGCTACAATTGTTATTCAACAAGGTACTGTTTGAAAGCGTTATACCGGAGTCCTGGAAAAATGCAACCGTGACTCTTCTGCACAAGAAAGGCGACACCTCTAAACTTGCCAATTATCGCCCCATCTCTTTGCTTAGCCATATCTATAAGCTTTTTACCAAAGTAGTTACCTTGCGACTGACAACAAAGTTGGACTCTGCACAGCCAGTGGAACAGGCAGGATTCAGACATGGTTTCTCCACGATCGATCACATACATACTGTGCGCCAGGTGATTGAAAAGTGCAACGAGTACAACAGACCACTTGCGGTTGCATTTATTGACTACGAAAAAGCCTTCGATACAATAGAACATTGGGCCATACTGCACTCTCTTCGAAGATGTCAAATCGATACTAGATACGTGGAAGCCATTAAAGCAATATATCGGACAGCTACTCTGCAAGTAAAACTGCACGATCTTACCGATCCAATACCCGTCAAAAGAGGAGTCAGACAAGGTGATACCATTTCCCCTAAATTATTTAATGCCTGTTTAGAAGACATATTCCGGCTTCTCGAATGGTCAAACAGAGGAATAAACATTAATGGCGACCGTCTGACTCACCTTCGATTCGCTGACGACGTCATACTCTTCGCCGATAGCCTGGAAGACCTTAAAACTATGATCAAAGAACTGTACGATGTGTCGATCGCCGTAGGTTTGAAAATGAATACATCCAAAACGAAAATAATGTGTGATGACATGGACATCGATTACATTACTGTGCACGGACATAGGTTGGAGAGGGTTGGTGAATATGTATATATTGGCCAAACAATAAGCTTAGCTAGAAACGGGCAAGACAAAGAGATCGAACGACGCATTCGGTTAGGGTGGGGAGCGTTTGGTATACTGTCCGAGGTGTTCAAGGGGGACATACCTATGAACCTAAAGCGCAGAGCCTTTGAGCAGTGTGTTCTCCCAACACTGATTTATGGCTCGGAAACATGGACTCTCACCCAGCAGACATTACACAAAATGCAGGTAACGCAGAGGGCGATGGAACGGGCTATGTTGGGTATATCTCTTCGGCACAAAGTCCGAAACACCGAAATAAGGACACGAACTAAACTCACCGACATAGCGGTAGAAATCACCAAAAGAAAGTGGAAATGGGCGAGACACAAAGGGCGTAGAACGGATGGAAGATGGGGGAGGAGGGAGCTCGAGTGGAGGCCAAGAACTGGTCGTCGGAGTGTGGGCAGACAGCCGATGAGGTGGACCGACGATCTGGTCAAGGTTGCCGGAAAGTTCTGGCAGAGGAAGGCCCAAAACAGGGAAGAATGGCGGGCAATGCAGGATGCCTACACTCAGCATTGGGTGGCGAAAGGCTGAAGAAGAAGAAGAAGAAGAAATAGTTTTATAAATCAAGCAGACTTTTTGATGATAAATAAAATTGCTGTTAAGAAACGAAAAGACTATCAGGATCGACAACAAATGTTACCACTCTCCTTCTTCTTTCATAAAAATAATTTTTACATCTTGTCTTTTAATCTTAACGCTAAAAAGACAAAACACGAAACGTTTTGTTAAAAACAATATCATATTCTATTTGATTTTCTTTCAAACTGTATAAAAAATATAATATGAAAACATTGACCCCCAAAACAAAACTAGGAACATATTAAATGGAACATCGAAAATCGAAAAAAAATAATTATCCAAAATCAAAAATTGAACAACGAAACCAAAAAAAATTTTAACAAGATTTCAAATAAAATGAGGATGAGATGAATGATGTGAGAATCACAGCCAACTCTGTCTATTTCGGTGGATTTTGAAAGGCGATTAGCTTTTGAACGCTGAACATCTTGCGGAGTATAACCCAGCTAAACATGAGGAGGTATTATAAAGAATTTTTTTATTTTCATTTAAGGAGGACAAGAGCGAGCACATGTTTTTAGCACGACAATGTAGACTTTTGTTTTTAAATATTTTTTGTTACGAGTGCAGCGCCTTAACAAGAGATTAATCTTAAGACATGATACTGAAAAGCAATAGGTAGATATATTTTCGTTTCAATATTTACAGTCTTACTTATAAACGTTCATTAAAATTTAAACATTATTTAACAGTCTATTAAAAAATATTTTTACTTATAAACGGTTATTAGAATTAATTAACGTCTTAACAATCTCTTAAATAACTGTCAAGTTAAACACCGTGACACCGTTGTTTAAAGGCTGATTAACAAAAAAAAATGGCGGAACTTTAAAGAACCAACTGATTTTGATTTCAGTGTTTGTTTTCTGTCTTCGTTTCGTTCCTTTATTTTCATTTCGTATTTTGCAGCTTGAAGAACAATTTAATAAAGTTTGTTCTGCTTAAAAAAATTGGACTTATTTGAAAATAATAATGTGTTACAAACATTTCGCAATGACATAAACGAAATAAGGAATTTCAGGAATATTGGTAGACGGTCAAAAGTGCAAAATAGTGCAAGAGCAAATCCTATGGATGATTTGATAGAAAACGATTTCAAAAATCGTTACAGATTTAGCAAAGAAAATATGAAAAAAATAATAACCCTTTTAAGGGATGATCTGTCTGTGGATAACCGTGGCGGCAGTATAACCGTATCTTACAACCAACAAACGAACACAACCACAACAATGAAAGTCAATAAAAATAAAAATACATGTTATGAATTTGATGTTAATTTGACGTTTCTTTATTTCTTATTTTCATGTTTCTGGCTTGGCACAACGGCTTTATGCCATTTTAACCTGATTATAGCTTAGTGTTGGCAGAGTAAAATATAAATTGTGTCATTTAAGCATTGATTAAATAAGTAACCCCTAATGAACGTTTATGAGTAAAACATTGTTAAACATTGATTAACTCGTTAATTAGTAATTAGTTAATTAGCGTCTAAGATGTTGATTATTAGATTTTTATAAGTAAGACTGTTAATCTTTAAAATATGGCATAATATCTGGTTTCGTTTTTAAAAATATATGACTCGTATATTAAAAAAAAACGAATATCATAATTAAATGTTTTTAACATCCTACAAAAACCTATAGACCCGTTGTTAACCAGGGGGTGATTCAAAGTTCACCAACCGTTGTAAACAACGAGTCGATTTTTTCTAGTATTTTTCTATTATGATAATTTACCTAATAACAATAGATCAATATATTTAGAAAAAAAATCTTATTTACTCAGATCTTCATTACTGGAGGTCAAAGACTTAGTCATATTCTGCAAGCTGATAAAATATACAATACTCAATCAAAATTTCCAACCAATCAGCCAATCTGAATGGGTGACTCTACCCAATTGATAAATACTTCAACGACATTTTCTGTACCCAACAAAACAGTTGCAATAAACTTCTAAATTTGCGATACCGTATTAATATCTAAAATTAATATGAATTTGTAATTTGGTTATGCAAATATAGTTATTCTTTACTAATAAAAGCATATCTTTCTTATTATCGCTACGCTCAGAATTTTATTCCAGAATACTTAGCTTCGCTCTTGATTCAAACAATCTGTCTCACCCTCACTACATTATTTTGATCCCTTGTGACACAAACTACTATTGATCTTTTTATAGTGTTAGGATTTTGGTTTCCAATATTTTTGAATGAAGAGATCAATCATTTCACTTGAAGAAAACATAAGTAATCTAAGGAGAGCTCATGTCGCGAATATTCTCAAAGCTTGAAACAAGGTGCCAAAAAAGAGACATATAGAATTAATCGAGAAGAAATTTCACAAGTAAGTAGATTCTGATTTTAATAACACACTAGCTAAAGAATAATCATTCGGAATGAATATATTACTTCTAGTTGTCTATTATTTTATATTGTACTTTTTCTTGACCTATCATAGAGAAGTCTGAAAATTTTTCAGTAGATAAGTAGGATTATTAAGTACCAACTAATATTTTGGTAGTACATGCCTTTTGATTTAAATTTCTATTTAATAAAGAAGTTAATCAGACTTGGACGATTTTGGGAGATAACAAACAATGATTCTAAAATGACGGAAATTATTGTAGGAAAGTAATATATTTGTCAAGTACGACATTTATGTTCGTTATAAAAAAAAAGAACCGTTATTTTAAACAAAGAAGAGACTATAATAGCAACGCTAGCGCAAGTGCACTGGCATCCATTCCGCTTCGAGCCGCCGTGCGCACCAGTCGTCCCCGTACACAGGTGCCCCCTAGCGGCGCTCGCCTCACTTCGCTCGCCTCCCGCGTGAAACGCTCCTGTTGAAGCCGAAGCGCTCCTGAGTCCCCGATCCGGGCGGATAGGCAGCCGCTTGTTGCGAGCCTTCTCGCGACCAGCGGCCCTCGCGTCGGATCGCGTCTCTCTCTCTCTCTCTTTTGCGCACCGCGGTAGTCGTTAGGGCAGCCGCTAGTTGCGGAACCTTCCGCAATTAACGGTTTTTACTTCCGATTTCTCGGTTGTAATCGTTCCGGGTTAGCTGGAACCCTTTGTTTGTATTAAAATAAAGGGTTCCTCTTCCCGCCCGCGTCTTGCGTCGACGGATACCTTGCGGTGTTAACGAAGTCGGCGGAGCAATCCCGGTTTGCTCTCTAGGGCCCTTCAGGCTCTAGGAAAACCGAAGGCCAAGTCCCATTGCACTTGGGCTTAGCCCAAGGGGTTTGGCAGGCGGCTATCCGTTTAGGGATACCTGCCCTCGGTCGCGTCACCCCCTCCCCCCTGCCGCCCGGCAGGGGGTGTCTCTTGCATTAGTTTTATTTCTTTGATTTTCTCTTTAATTTTATTTTCGAGCTCACGAAATGGCGTCTTCGGACCCAAGTGAGCTCATCAACGCGCTTTCGGGTGTCGACCCACTGCTCTCGCAGCTTCCTGCGAGCAGTGTGGCGGCACTCCTCGCCTTCTTTGAGGCGCGGTTCGGGCCCCAGCCCGTGGCCGCGCAGACCCAAACCCAGGTAGGAACCCAGAGATCCCAACGATCCCTTCCTATCATCCTCTCCTCCCCGGCGTCCCCAGACGCACAGGGGACACAACGGTCACCCATCCCGACCGTGACCAGACCCAACTTTAGCGACATGGATTGCGAATTCCTCGCATCCAAGCGCTCGGCCCCGAGGCACACGCCTCCCTTCTCGTCCGACTCTGCCGACGAGTCTTCCTCTACGCTCACCGATGGTTTTACCACGGTAGAGGGAAAACGTTCGAAGCGCACTAAGCGCAGGAAGAACGTTTCCCCGCCCGCCACTCCAGTGGCTTCCACCACCACCTCAGCCGCCCCGGTTAAGGCAGCCCCTACGGCCCCGAGCAGGTCCACCGGGGACCTGCCCCGCGCCGCCCCGACTGCACGCCCATCCACCTCGCGTCCACTTTCAAGGTGCGACGCGCAACCTACAAAGGTTGCTGCCCCCCCCGCCGATCCAACTTCAGGACAAGGCCAAGTGGGGCTTAGTGTCCGCCTTATGTGTACAGGAGAAAATCCAGTACACAAAGGCCGTCAACAAGGGTTTGACCATCGAGGTCAACACCCCCACAATCGCGGACTTTAGGTCTCTGACCCGACTTCTTGCCAACAAAGGCATATCCTACTACACCTTTGCGCTCCCCGAGGAGCGCAAAGTAAAGGCCGTTCTTAGGGGCATCCCCGAAGAACTTCCGAACGAGGACATCCTAAATGACCTCGTTCGACAGGGCTACCCTGTTGTTGGCGTGCACAAGTTGCACGCGAGCAATGGGAGGTCCTGGCCCCTCGCTTTGGTCATAATGACCAATAACGAAAAGGCCAAACCAATCTTCCGCGCCAAAGACCTCGTGGTCTGCGGCCTTTCTGGCATTAGAGCCGAGCCCCCCAACAAGCGTGGGTATCCTGGGCAGTGTCACCGCTGCCAGCTTTACGGCCATGCAGCGGCGAACTGCAACGCTTCACCGAGGTGCGTCAAGTGCCTCATTCCACACCTGACCAAGGAGTGCTCTCGCACGAGGGACTCCGCCACCCCTCCCGACTGTGTGCTGTGTGGCCAATCCGGCCACCCAGCGAACTATAGGGGTTGCTCTCGCGCCCCTCGCCCCAACCCTCCCAAGGCTAAAAAGCCTAACCGGGGACCAAAGGCATCTTCTTCTCAGAAGAAGAGGCCTTCTGGCCCCCCGGCCCCTCCTAAGCCTTCGCTGGCAAATTTCCCACCCCTACCTAAAGGGGCGGGACAGCCGGCTACCACCACTCCAGCCCCCCCCATGCCGGCCTCCGGACCGGCCTGGGGACCAGCCCCTCCGGCACCGGCCCCTGGGCCGGCCTGGGGCCCAGCTCCCAAGGCGACGCCGCCTAAGGCGACACCGCCAAAGGCGGCTCCCGCCTCCCAAGCCCCGAAGTCATCCCTTATGGATGACTTCTCTATCATCTTCACCACGATGCAAGGCATCAATATCAATGAGATATCGGCCTTGGCATCCAAACTCAGGATGGCCCAAAACGCCCAACAACGGCTTCTAGCTCTCTGTGAGCACGAAGCCCTTCTCCGGTCCCTTAACTAAGGTCCATAATGCCAGGAAGGATCCCATCTTCTTCTTCTTCTTCTCCGACTGTACCAGTCGCTCCTCTCACCGGTCGAGTGAAACCTAGAGGTGTTTCGCTTATCTCTTTCAATACCCGCTCCCTGCGCAAAAACATTCCCGAGCTAAGGGTGTTTCTGCGCGAAAGGGACCCCGACCTTGTCCTACTTCAGGAAACATGGCTCAAACCGTCTATACGGAAAGGGCTATCGATTCCTTCATACTCCCTAGTCAGAAATGACAACTTCACCCCAGCGGACCAGAACCGCAGGGAAATTGTCTCTGGTGGCACGGCGATCTACTACAAAAGATCACTTCACTGCTCACCAATCCCCACTCCTGCTCTCTCTAACATGGAAGCCACGGTATGCAGACTGGCTATGTCGGGTCACAGAACACTGATCATAGCTTCTGTCTACATACACGCTGGCACCACTCCATTGCGGAGCGACTTCGAGTCCCTTCTGTCCTTGGGCGACTCAGTCATTCTGTTTGGAGACTTTAACTCCAAGCACACTGACTGGACCTGCCGCAAGACAAACACCGGCGGGCGGCGTCTGCTTCAGATCACACATGATCTCGAATTAGACGTCTTCAGCCCGTACGAACCCACCCACTACCCAGACAACCCACAGAATGATCCCGACGTACTAGACTTCGCTCTAGTCAAGGGAGTCTCCCTCCCATTTAGGACGATTGAGACCCTCCAAGACCTCGGGTCCGATCACAGGCCGGTTTCCCTCATTATGGGAAACAAAGAGCCAACCCCTCCATCCTTCAAAACCATTACTGACTGGGATCGGTTTAGATCGTCCCTCAAGTCGGCAATGGAAGTAGGCAACCCTTCGCTCTCTATGGACCCCGACTATTACGATAGTTCGGAGAAAATAGATGCAGCCATTTCCGAATTTACTCTTTTGGTCCAAAGAAGGACTGCGGACAGTGCGAGGAAGGTACCTGTGAAAAATCACAATGCCATTCCTCCCACCCTCCGCAACCTGATGAGGGCCAAAAACGCAGCTCTCCGGAGAGCTGCTAGGTACCCGACCCCTGAGTACAGAGCCAGAGCCAACCGTCTTCAACGGTTAGTAAGATCTCAGTTGAACGACCTGAGGAATAACCAATTTGGTGACCTCATGGCGGACATCACTCCCTCCCATGTAGCCTACTACCGAGTGGCCAGAGCCCTCCGTAGTGACACCTCAAACTTCACACCCCCTCTCCTCCGTCCCGATGGCTCCACAGCCTTCGACGACGAGGAGAAGGCGGAGTGTTTTGCTGACAGCATTGCTTCACAATGCTCAGTCAGCACTCAGACTTGCGACCCATCCCACCTTCAGTCGATTGAGAAGGAGCTCAGCGAGCTGAACTCCAAATCTCTAGACTCTGATCCCATCACAGTGTCCCCTGATGAAGTCCATTCCTTCATCAAGGGCCTCAAGACCAAAAAGGCCCCTGGCGCCGACGGCGTCTCCAACATGGCCCTAAAGCACCTACCATCTCAAGTGCTGGTCTTACTGTCCCTTCTATTCAACGCCTGCTTCGATCTCTGCTACTTTCCAGCAGCCTGGAAAGAAGCAATCGTAATAGGCATCCCCAAGCCGGGGAAACCCCTAAACCTCCCTGCGAGCCACCGCCCCATCAGCCTCCTCAAGGCAATGGGGAAACTCTTTGAAAGGTGTATCCTCGCCCGCCTAAAAGACCATCTCTTTACGAATGACCTCATCATACCCCATCAGTTTGGCTTTCGAACCAAACACTCATGCCCCCAACAGGTTCACCGCATAGTCGAGTACATCTCGAGCGGCTTTTTCCCTAGGAAATATAAGACCGTGGCGGTTTTCTTTGATGTAGCCAAGGCCTTCGATAAGGTCTGGCACGCTGGACTAACTGTCAAGCTGTACAGACTTAATCTGTCAGTGAGACTGGTCCGGCTAGTAGCATCATTTCTCCAGCATCGTACCTTCCGTTTCAGATACGAAGGTACTCTCTCAACTCCGCGTAACATAACAGCGGGCGTGCCTCAGGGCTCTGTCCTGGCTCCTCTGCTGTATGTTATTTACACCAACGACATTCCCGTCCCAACAAACGGGGTACAACTGTCCCTGTTTGCAGACGATACTGCTCTGTATCTCAAGGGCTCATCATGTAGGAATATCCTCCCGAGGCTTCAGACCTCCATCAACTCCTTAGGCGACTGGTTCCGCGAGTGGCGTATCGATGTAAACCCGGATAAGTCATCCGCTGTTTGCTTCGACGCAAAACGCACGCGTGTACCGGCCCGCCACAACCCACCCCGACTCCAGGGGAAGTCCATTCCATGGCAACGCACTGCCAAATTTCTAGGCGTCACCCTTGACCAAAAACTGACATTCTCTCCTCACGTCAAGAGAGTGTCTCGTAACGCGCGGTTTTACTTGGGGCGTCTCAACCCTATGTTGGGGCGTCACAGCCGCATGTCACTTCGGAACAAGCGAACACTTTATAAGGTTTGCATACGACCGGTGATGACCTACGCGTCCCCGATCTTCTCACATGCAAAGGCATCAGTCCTTAATAAATTGCAGGTGATTCAAAACCTATTCATACGTAGGGCCTCAAATTCTCCCTGGTATGTCCGCAACGCGGACTTGCACAGGGACTTTGAACTCCCTACTCTCCAACAATACTTCATAAAGGCCTCTGAACGTTTCTTCGAAACAGCAGAGAGCCACTCTAATCCACTTATCCGGGGCGCATCCAACTACACTCCTTCCTCATCCACGAACCCTCTGTCTAGGCGACCTAGGTCTGTCCTGACAGACCAACCCAGTCAATTGTCAGCTGACCTGAACCTCCTCTTAGAGGCACAGGAATCAGCCAAACGTAGAGCCAATCCAGACCCATCAGGTCTACCCCAGTCCTCTCAGATGCCGACTGGCCCCCCTTCTGGGAGCCAGCCGACTTAACTTCATTCACGACTGACCCCCCTTCTGGGAGTCAATCGTTTTTTCTATGCGCTCTCTCACCTAGGTGAGTAGCGCTTGCGCCACCCCTCTCTAGAGGGGTGGTCGCCTCAGATGACGGCTTATGACCTTCTCCGGGTGCAAGCCAATCCCAGGTGGTGTTTAGTCAGTACGAGTCTGACATAACTATCGGGCCGGCCCGAAGTATCCATAGAGGATTCACCACCTCCCTCCCCCGTGTCCGGAGGGTGCATTTTGCATAAAAAAAAAAAAAAAAAGTGCACTGGGCCTCGGACCTACGGTGTTTCCGAGGCCTGACGGGCCTTGGAGAGCGCACCGGGATAGCATTAGGCTAGCTTCGTTAACACCGCAAGGTATCAACTAGCCTCTAATCTCGATGTTTGAATCAACATATCGAGCCTCGGGCGTTCAGGGCACGTTCCAACAATGCCGATGTAGACGCCGTAATCGGCCGAACTTTTGAATTCAAGCAACCACAGATTTCGTTGGACAAACAAAGAAGCATTATGAGCTCTGCACCTGCCTTATTGGTCACAGTATTTGTCATGAATTAGCTTCGACCCATGTTACACTTTATCGGTCTACAGTTAGATTAGATCTCTTGTCTATTATTTTAAATCTTCTTTTTTATTATCCTTACAGGAAAACCATTGACACAATAGCCACAATGCCTTTAAAAATATTTTGCACTTTAAATTGATTTCGGACAAGATTCTTTTAAGATTCTTGTGAGATTTCTCAGAAATTGGGTAACGAATAAAAAATATTTTTGAACATGGGCAAACTTGGATCAGAAGACATTTTTAATTTTGCAAATTTATTTTTTTATATAATTCCACTTATTTTATATATTTTACTTTTTTTTTATTTGATAATATTGTTTAATAAGTGTTAATATGTAGGGATAGGTGACTTGTAATAAACTTATTTACTGACTTTTTTTTTTCCTCGGTGAAGTAAATGTGAAAAAAGCAATAGCTTATAAAAACTTTCGATGATATGTAATGCGGATTAAGATCGAAGACTATTAAAGCAGCAACAAATATGATAACACAACACATTTAAGAAATATATATTTTCATGTCTTTCAAAATAACATTTATGATTTTAGATTAGGTCACAAAAACAAAACTCACATATAACCTCACGAAAAACCAAAGATTTCACTACGACACAGCAAAATATCATATAAGCAAACATACTAGACAAAACTAGTAATAGCGAAAACAAGGGCTTACAGATCAAAATAGAAAAGTAAAGAATTTTCAAAGTGCGCAACTTTTTTTTAAGTAGCTTCACAAATAGGTTTGGACGACTTTCAGCTCTATTTTGAATCTGCGTTTATTCAATATGAACAGTGTTATGCTCACCTGTTTATATTTAATTCGCAGTATTAAATGAGAAAAGGTTAGCATCGACATTTGTTTTCAAGTTTTTAGTGTTGATATTTTTTTACTAATGTTTTTTTAAAGTATAGTTTTATAAATCAAGCAGACTTTTTGATGATAAATAAAATTGCTGATAAGAAACGAAACTAAAAGACAACGAATGTTACGACACCACTCTCCTTCTTCTTTCATAAAAATGATTTTCATATCTTATCTTTTAATCTTAAAGCTAAAAAGACAAAACACGAAACGTTTCGTTAAAAACAATATCATTTTCTATTTGATTTTCTTTCGAACTGTATAAAATATATTGTATGAAAGCATTTTGACCCCCAAAACAAAACATGAACATAATAAACGGAACATCGAAAATAAAAAAAAAAAAACAAAATTAAAAACTGAACAACGAAGCCAAAAATTTTTTTAAAAGGATTTCAAATAAAATGATGAGATGAATGTTGAGAATCACAGCCAACTCTGTCTATTTCGGTGAATTTTGAAAGGCGATTAGCTTTTGGACGTTGAACATCTTGCGGAGTAACTAAACATGAGAAGGTATTATAAAGAAATTTTTTATTTTCATTTAAGGAGGACAAGAGCGAGGACATGTTTTATCACGACAATGTAGACTTTTGTTTTTAAATATTTTTTGTTTCTAGTGCAGCGCCTTAACAAGAGATTAATCTTATGACATGATACTGAAAACCAATAAGTAGATATATTTTCGTTTCGATATTTAATCTTTAAAATATGGCATATCTGTTTTCGCTTTTAAAAATATATAACTCATATATTTAAAAAAAACGAATATTATTTATTAAATTAAATGTTTTTAACTTCCTACAAAAACCTTAAGTCATATTCTGCAAGCTGATAAAATATACAATACTCAATCAAATTCAGCCAATCTGAATGGGTGACTCTACCCAATTGATAAATAAGTCAACGACATTTTCTGTTCCCAACAAAACAGTTACAATAAACTTCTAAATTTGCGATACCGTATTAATATCTCAAATTTATATGAATTTGTAATTTGGTTATGTAAATATAGTTATTCTTTACTAATAAAAGCATATCTTTTTTATTATCACTCCGCTCAGGATTTTACTCCAGAATACTTAGCTTCGCTCTTGATTCAAACAATCTGTCTCACCCTCAATACATTATTTTGATCCCTTGTGACACAATCTAGTATTGATCTTTTATAGTGTTAGGATTTTGGTTTCCAATATTTTTGAATGAAGATATGAATCATTTCACTTGAAGAAAACATAAGTAATCTAAGGAGAGTTCAAGTCGCGAATATTCTCAAAGCTTGAAACAAGGTGCCAAAAAAAGAGACAGAATTAATCGAGAAGAAATTGTACAAGTACGTCGATTCTGATTTCAATAACACACTAGCTAAAGCAGGGATGCACAGACCGCGGCCCGCGGGCCGCGTGCGGCCCGCCAGTCGAATACAGGTGGCCCGCCGACAGCAAAAATAATACTCTTGTACATTCGAAAATATTGAATTCTATTCCAGAATTAAACCAAAAAAATATGTTCGAAAAGTAATTTGAATATCGCGCGCCGCTGTGTGTGCGTCACTCGGTAACAGCGGTCGGTAATGTTCGCGCCGATCTCGGCTAAATTCGTTTTCTTGAGGAAGCCGGGCGGCGGCGGGCGGCGCGACGACGGGCAAGCGAGATAGCAATAGTCCCGAATTCCCGATTGCTCGCGTAGATACACGAAGCTTCCAGATTCGATTTCGAGATTTCTCCAGACAGTTTTCGACTCTATACGCGCGGTATAAAAGCCACGCTAACCGCAGCGACCGACAATTCGGTTTTAAATTGAGCGACTAGCCGAGTCGGTGTCTTATATTTTGATTCACATTCAACGTAGGTTTCCTTTTGCACTTGCAGTGTTAACCCGTGAAGTGCTGTGTATATGTAATTGTGTTGTGAAATCGTAAGTAAAACTCTGTTATTAATATAGAACAGAACAGCAACTTACAAGCATTAAATTGTTGTTTTGTTTTATTCGCTCGTTTTGTTTTTTGGTAATATAAATAAGGATGGGTAATTTAAGTAGGTACTGTAATTGTTTTTAGGTGCTGTGTTAATCCTAGCCAGGATTAGAACGCAACATGGACAAGCCAGGGCCTAGTAAAAAACGTAAGGTTAAAGATGAAAAATGGGCAGTTTGAAGAAATTTGGACAGAGAAATACTTTTTTGTATGGTCGCATAACAAAGTCGTTTGTTTAATTTGCAAGAATTCTGTTGCGATTGCAAAGGAATATAATGTAAAAAGGCACTATGAAACGCAGCATCCTACTTTTACCAGGTTTACAGGCGAATTAAGAAAGCAAAAAATGTTGTCTTTAAAACGGGAGCTTATTGGTCAGCAAGCTATGTTTACAAAACCCATTCAAGATTCAGAAGCAGCTACAGAAGTTAGTTATGAAATTTCTAGAATGATAGCAAAGCGAAGTCGCCCCTTCAATGATGGGGATTTTGTAAAAGAATGCATAGCAATTGCCGCTAAGAAAATGTGTCCAGAAGCAGCAAAAAAATTTGAGAAAATTCAACTGAATCGCATGACTATCCAAAGACGAATTATGTCTTTGTCAGGTGATATTGCGGAACAATTAACTGAAAAAACTAATATCATTGAATTTTTTTCATTAGCACTCGACGAATCCACTGATATTACTTCCACAGATCAACTTCTCATATTCATACGAGGTGTTAGTCAAGATTTTGAAGTCTTAGAAGAGTTATTAGGAATGTGTTCATTAAAAGGTCAAACCAAAGGAGTTGATATACTCAATGTACTTTTGGATGAGTGTTCAAAAACTGATTTGGACTTATCAAAATTATCGGGAGTTGCCACTGACGGTGCTCCTTCGATGATTGGTGTCAATTCCGGGCTAGTTACTTTGCTGAAAAAGCATCTGCAAGAAAAAAACATAAACGCTAAAGATCTCATGCAGTTTCACTGCATTATACACCAAGAAGCCCTCTGTTCTAAAAAAATTGAATTTCAAAATGTCATGAAAGTGGTAGTTTCGACTGTAAATTTCATAAGATCGCGAGGACTCAATCACAGGCAATTCAAACAATTCCTTGATGATATCGAAAGCGAATATGGAGATTTACTGTATTATACAGAAGTAAGGTGGCTAAGTCGTGGATTGACCCTGGAACGATTTCTAAATTTAATAGAAGAAATTGGAATATTTCTGGCGGAAAAGCAAAGGGAAGTCCCGGAACTTAAAAATCCTGATTGGTTGTGTGATTTGGCCTTTTTAGTTGACATTACAAATCATTTGAATGTCTTGAACACACGGCTTCAAGGCAAAAATCAACTAATATCCCAGCTCTACGCTCATGTATCATCCTTGCAATGTAAGCTGACACTTTTCAGATCGCAATTGAAATCTGGAAATTACAATCATTTTCCGAATTATAAGAAAATGGCTGAAAAATTCAACAAAACTGCGATTAATTTCAGTTATGTAGAAAAACTAGATATTCTGATTCAAGCTTTTCAAGACAGATTTTCGGAGTTTAAAAAAGTGAAACCTCTGTTGGACATATTCAGCAATCCTTTCACGATTTCAGTTGAAAATGCGCCAGAGTCAATGCAGTTAGAAATTATCGACATTCAAAACGACCAAGATTTACGCAGCAAATTCAACGAAGGAGACTTGCTGAACTTTTACCGCTGCATTGATAAAAATACGTACAAAGAGTTGCGCATAAACGCTCTGAAATGTGCCAGCTTATTTGGTTCTACCTATATACGTGAACAAACCTTTTCAATACTAAATAATAATAAAACAAAAAATCGAAACCGCCTCGCAAATGAAAGTTTGGAAGCAGTTTTACGCGTTGCCACAAGTAAATTTGAGCCAAATACTAAAAAGATTGTAAGCACTATGCAGTGCCACGCTTCAAATTAATAAATTATTTTACAATTTTAATACATTATTATCAATTCTTTATTGTCTTTAATTACCTATACTTCTTGGCCCGTCATCAGTTCATGATTTGCCCGAGTGGCCCCTAGTCTTAATAAGTCTGTGCATCCCAGAGCTAAAGAATAATCATTCGGAATGAACATATTACTTCTAGTTGTCTATTATTTTGTATTGTACTTTTTCTTGACCTATCAATTTTTCAGTAGATAAGTAGGATTATTAAGTACCAACTAATATTTTGGTAGTACATGCCTTTTGATTTAAATTTCTATTTAATAAAGAAGTTAATCAGACTTGGACGAATTTGGGAGATAACAAACAATGATTCTAAAATGACGGAAATTATTGTAGGAAAGTAATATATTTGTCAAGTACGACACATATATGTCGTTATAAAAAGAGCCGTTTTTTAAACAAAAAAGACACTATAATAGCAACGCTAGCGCAAGTGCACTGGGCCTCGGACCTACGGTGTTTCCGAGGCCTGACGGGCCTTGGAGAGCGCACCGGGATAGCATTAGGCTAGCTTCGTTAACACCGCAAGGTATCAACTAGCCTCTAATCTCGATGTTTGAATCAACATATCGAGCCTCGGGCGTTCAGAGCACGTTCCAACAATACCGATGTAGACGCCGAAATCGGCCGAACTTTTGAATTCAAGCAACCACAGATTTCGTGGGACAAACAAGGAAGCATTATGAGCTCTGCACCTGCCTTATTGGTAATACTGTGAGTATTTGTCTCGAATTAGCTTCGACCCATGTTACACTTAGCTTCGACCCATGTTACACTGGTCTACAGTTAGATTATTATAGATCTCTTGTTTATTATTCTAAATCTTCTTTTTTATTATCCTAACAAGAAAACCATCGACACAACAGCCAAAACGCCTTTAAAAATATTTTGCACTTCAAATTGATTTCGGACAGGTTTCTTTTAAGATTCTTGAGATTTCTCAGAAATTGCGTAACCAATAAAAAATATTTTTAAACATGGGCAAACTTGGATCAGAAGACATATTTAATTTTGCAAGTTGTTTTTTTTATATAATTCCACTTATTTTATATATTCTACTTTTTTTTATTTGATAATATTGTTTAATAAGTGTTAATATGTAGGGATAGGTGACTTGTAATAAACTTATTTACTGAAATTTATTTTTTTCCTCGGTGAAGTAAATGTGAAAAAAGCAATAGCTCATAAAAACTTTCGATGATATGTAATGCTAATTAAGATCGAAGACTATTAAAGCAGCAACAAATATGATGACACAAGAAATTTTAGAAATATAAATTTTTGTCTTGTATGTAAAATAACATTTATCCATCATTTTAGATTAGGTCACAAAAACAACACTCACATATAACCTCACGAAAAACCAAAGATTTCACTACGACACAGCAAAATATCATATAAGCAAACATACTAGACAAAACTAGTAATAGCGGAAACAAGGGCTTACAGATCAAAATGGAAAAGTAAAGATTTTGCAAATCCCGTAACTTTTTTTTAGTAGCTTTTTTGGACGACTTTCAGCTCTATTTTGAATCTGCGTATTCAATATAAACAGTGTTATGCTCACCTTTTTATATTTAATTCGCAGTATTAAATGAGAAAAGGTTAGCGTCGACATTTGTTTTCAAATTTTTAGTTTTGAAATTTTTTTTACATTTTTTTTAAAGTATAGTTTTATGAATCAAGCAGACTTTTTGATGATAAATAAAATTGCTGATTAGAAACGAAACGAAAAGAACGAATGTTACACCACTCTCCTTTTTCTTTAATAATAATAATTTTCACATCTTGTCTTTTAATCTTAACGCTAAAAAGACAAAACACGAAACGTTTCGTTAAAAACAATATCATTTTCTATTTGATTTTCTTTCAAACTGTATAAAAAATATTATATGAAAGCATTTTGACCCATAATAAACGGAACAACGAAAATAAAAAAAATCCAAAATTAAAAACAGAACAACGAAGCCAGAATTTTTTTTAACAAGATTTCAAATAAAATGATGAGATGAATGTTGAGAATCACAGCCAACTCTGTCTATTTCGGTGATTTTTGAAAGGCGATTAGCTTTTGGACGCTGAACATCTTGCGGAGTATAACCCAACTAAACATGAGGAGGTATTATAAAGAAATTTTTTATTTTCATTTAAGGAGGACAAGAGCGAGGACATGTTTTTATCACGACAATGTAGACTTTTGTTTTTAAATATTTTTTGTTACTAGTGCAGCGCCTTAACAAGAGATTAATCTTATAACATGATACTGAAAACCAATAGGTAGATATATTTTCGTTTCGATATTTAATCTTTAAAATATGGCATAATATCTGTTTTCGCTTTTAAAAATGTATGTCTCGTTTATTTTAAAAAACGAATATCATAATTAAATGTTGATAACTTCCTACAAAAACCTATAGACCCGTTGTTAACCAGGGGGTGATTCAAAGTTCACCACCCATTGTAAACAATGGATCAATTTATTTGAAAAAAAATCTTATTTACTCCGATCTCCATTACTGGAGGTCAATGACTTAGTCATATTCTGCAAGCTGATAAAATATACAATACTCAATCAAATTCAGACAATCTGAATGGGTGACTCCACCCAATTAATAAATAAGTCAACGACATTTTCTGTTCCCAACAAAACAGTTACAATATACTTCCAAAATTGCGATATCGTATCTAATATTTATATGAATTTGTAATTTGGTTATGTAAATATAGTTATTCTTTACTAATGAAAGCATATTTTTTTTATTATCGCTACGCTCAGGATTTTACTCCAGAATACTTAGCTTAGCTCTTGATTCAAACAATCTGTCTCACCCTCAATACATTATTTTGATCCCTTGTGACACAAACTACTATTGATCTTTTTATAGTGATAAGATTTTGTTTTCCAATATTTTTGAATGAAGAGTAGATTCATTAAATTTGAAAGCTTGAAACAAGGTGCCAAAAAAAGAGTCATACGGAATTAATCGAGAACAAATTTTACAATTACGTCGAATCTGATTTCAATAACACACTAGCTAAAGAATAATCATACGGAATGAATATATTACTTTTAGTTGTCTATTATTTTATATTGTACTTTTTCTTGACCTATCATTGAGAAGTCTGAAAATTTTTCAGTAGATAAGTAGGATTATTGAGTACCAACTAACATTTTGGTAATACATGCCTTTTGATTTAAATTTCTATTAAATAAAGAACAAGTCTGATTCAGACTTGTACTAACTTGGGAGATAACAAACAATGATTCTAAAATGACGGAAATTATTGTAGGGCAGTAATATATTTGTCAAGTACGACATATATGTCGTTATAAAAAGGAGCCGGTTTTTTAAACAACAAAAGACACTATAATAGCAACACTAGCGCAAGTGCACTGGGCCTCGGACCTACGGTGTTTCCGAGGCCTGACGGGCCTTGGAAAGCGAACCGGGATAGCATTAGGCTAGCTTCGTTAACACCGCAAGGTATCAACTAGCCTCTAATCTCGATGTTTGAATCAACATATCGAGCCTCAGGCGTTCAGGGCACGTTCCAACAATACCGATGTAGACGCCGAAATCGGCCGAACTTTTGAATTCAAGCAACCACAGATTTCGTGGGACAAACAAGGAAGCATTATGAGCTCTGCACCTGCCTTATTGGTCACAGTATTTGTCACGAATTAGTTTCGACTCATGTTACACTTTATTGGTCTACAGTTAGATTAGATCTCTTGTCTATTATTTTAAATCTTCTTTTTTATTATCCTTACAGGAAAACCATTGACACCATAGCCACAATGCCTTTGAAAATATTTTGCACTTTAAATTGATTTCGGACAAGATTCTTTTAAGATTCTTGTGAGATTTCTCAGAAATTGGGTAACGAATAAAAAATATTTTTGAACATGGGCAAACTTGGATCAGAAGACATTTTTAATTTTGCAAGTTTATTTTTTGATATAATTCCACTTATTTTATATATTTTACTTTTTTTTATTTGATAATATTGTTTAATAAGTGTTAATATGTAGGGATAGGCGACTTGTAATAAACTTATTTACTGAAATTTATTTTTTTCTTCGGTGAAGTAGGTAAATGTGAAAAAAGCAATAGCTCATAAAAACTTTCGATGATATGTAATGCTAATTAAGATCGAAGACTATTAAAGCAGCAACAAATATGATAACACAACGCATTTAAGTAATATATATTTTCATGTCTTGTATGTAAAATAACATTTATCCCTCATTTTAGATTAGGTCAAAAAACAAAACTCATACATATAACCTCTCGAAGTACCAAAGATTTCACTACGACACAGCAAAATATCATATAAGCAAACATACTAGACAAAACTAGTAATAGCGAAAACAAGGGCTCACAGCTCAAAATAGAAAAGTAAAGATTTTGCAAAGTGCATAACCTTTTTTTAGTAGCTTTACAACTAGGTTTGGACGACTTTCAGCTATATTTTGAATCTGCATATTCAATATAAACAGTGTTATGGTCACCTATTTATATTTAATTCGCAGTATTAAATGAGAAAAGCTTAGCATCGACATTTATTTTCAAATTTTTAGTGTTGATATTTTTTTACTATTTTTTTTTTTAAGTATAGTTTTATGAATCAAGCAGACTTTTTGATGATAAATAAAATTGCTGTTAAGAAACGAAAAGACTATCAGGATCGACAACGAATGTTACCACTCTCCTTCTTCTTTCATAAAACTAATTTTCACATCTTGTCTTTTAATCTTAACGCTAAAAAGACAAAACACGAAACGTTTCGTTAGAAACAATATCATTTTCTATTTGATTTTCTTTCAAACTGTATGAAAAATATAATATGAAAACATTGACCCCCAAAACAAAACTAGGAACATATTAAATGGAACATCGAAAATCGAAAAAAAATAATAATCCAAAATCAAAAATTGAACAACGAAGCCAAAAATTTTTTTAACAAGATTTCAAATAAAATGATGAGATGAATGTTGAGAATCACAGCTAACTCTGTCTATTTCGGTGGATTTTGAAAGGCGATTAGCTTTTGGACGCTGAACATCTTGCGGAGTATAACCCAACTGAACATGAGGAGGTATTATAAAGAATTTTTTTATTTTCATTTAAGGAGGACAAGAGCGAGGACATGTTTTTAACACGACAATGTAGACTTTTGTTTTTAAATATTTTTTGTTACTAGTGCAGCGCCTTAACAAGAGATTAATCTTATGACATGATACTGAAAACCAATAGGTAGATATATTTTCGTTTCGATATTTAATCTTTAAAATATGGCATAATATCTGTTTTCGCTTTTAAAAATATATGTCTCGTTTATTTTAAAAAACGAATATCATAATTAAATGTTGATAACTTCCTACAAAAACCTATAGACCCGTTGTTAACCAGGGGGTGATTCAAAGTTCACCACCCATTGTAAGCAATGGATCAATTTATTTGAAAAAAAATCTTATTTACTCCGATCTCCATTACTGGAGGTCAATGACTTAGTCATATTCTGAAAGCTGATAAAATATACAATACTCAATCAAATTCAGCCAATCTGAATGGGTGACTCCTCCCAATTGATAAATAAGTCAACGACATTTTCTGTTCCCAACAAAACAGTTCCAATAAAATTCCAAAATTGCGATACCGTATTAATATCTAAAATTAATATGAATTTGTAATTTGGTTATGTAAATGAAGTTATTCTTATCTAATAAAAGCATATCTTTCTTATTATCGCTACGCTCAGGATTGTTGTCCAGAATACTTAGCTTCGCTCTTGATTCAAAAAATCTGTCTCGCCCTCAATACATTATCTTGATCCCTTATGACACAATCTACTATTGATCTTTTAATAGTGATAGGATTTTGTTTTCCAATATTTTTGAATGAAGAGATGAATCATTTCACTTCAAGAAAACATAAGTAATCTAAGGAGAGCTCAAGTCGCGAATATTCTCAAAGCTTGAAACAAGGTGCCAAAAAAAAGAGACATACGGAATTAATCGAGAACAAATTTTACAATTACGTCGATTCTGATTTCAATGATACACTAGCTAAAGAATAATCATACGGAATGAATATATTACTTTTAGTTGTCTATTATTTTATACTAGCTTTCCGCCCGCGGCTTCGCCCGCGTGGATTTCGGTTATATTGCGGTATAAAACACGACTATAAGAAAACTTCTCATTCCCACGGAAAAATCTAAGAAGCGCGATGTAACGCTGGATACAATTAGTTGTTAAACCAAAACTGAATGGTACACTATATTATGTTTTCCCTTGTGGAGCAAAAACATGCAGATTTTTTGCACTGGAAACACGCTACATAGAGCTGACCATGCGAAAAACAATGTTTTTCCAAGTGTACTCCAGCAACCCTTAGAGTTTGGCCTTGTGCTTTATTTATGGTCATTGCAAATGAAACCCTTATAGGAAATTGTAGTCTTTTAAATTGAATTCATATTCGTTTGCAACATATAAGTAGATGTATAAAAAAACAGTTTAGACGATAAAACAAATTGTACGTCATCCCTCGGGAATTCCTCATTTTCGGGGATTCATTATCGTATCATTTAGCTTCAAAATTTACATGTTTATATTCGTTTGCAACATATAAGTAGATGTAAAAAAACAGTTTAGACGATAAAACAAATTGTACGTCATCCCTCGGGAATTCCTCATTTTCGGGGATTCATTATCGTATCATTTAGCTTCTAAATTTACATGTTTATTATTCGTTTGCAATATTTTACCTTGTTTTAAACGACACACAGCGCCATCTACAATCCATCCATCAAGCAAACAATATTTTTATTTTCCCTCGGGAATATCAATTTTTTTCCTGGATAAAAAGTACCCTATTATTTAATCCGGACTTTTATCGTTACGTCTGCAAAATTTCAAAGCAATCGGTTCAGTAGTTACGGCGTGAAAGCGGAACAAACAAACAAACTCACTTTCCGATTTATAATATTAGTAAGGATTGTACTTTTTCTTGACCTATCATTGAGAAGTCTGAAAATTTTTCAGTAGATAAGTAGGATTATTGAGTACCAACTAATATTTTGGTAATACATGCCTTTGATTTAAATTTCTATTAAATAAAGAACTGAATCAGACTTGTACTAACTTGGGAGATAACAAACAATGATTCTAAAATGACGGAAATTATTGTAGGGCAGTAATATATTTGTCAAGTACGACATATATGTCGTTATAAAAAAGAGCCGGTTTTTTAAACAAAAAAGACACTAATAGCAACGCTAGCGCAAGTGGACTGGACCTCGGTGTTTCCGAGGCCTGACGGGCCTTGGAGAGCGCACCGGGATAGCATTAGGCTAGCTTCGTTAACACCGCAAGGTATCAACTAGCCTCTAATCTCGATGTTTGAATCAACATATCGAGCCTCGGGCGTTCAGGGCACGTTCCAACAGTACCGATGTAGACGCCGAAATCGGCCGAACTTTTGAATTCAAGCAACCACAGATTTCGTTGGACAAACAAAGAAGCATTATGAGCTCTGCACCTGCCTTATTGGTCACAGTATTTGTCACGAATTAGCTTCGACCCATGTTACACTTTATCGGTCTACAGTTAGATTAGATCTCTTGTCTATTATTTTAAATCTTCTTTTTTATTATCCTTACAGGAAAACCATTGACACAATAGCCACAATGCCTTTGAAAATATTTTGCACTTTTAATTGATTTCGGACAAGATTCTTTTAAGATTCTTGTGAGATTTCTCAGAAATTGGGTAACGAATAAAAAATATTTTTGAACATGGGCAAACTTGGATCAGAAGACATTTTTAATTTTTGCAGGTTTATTTTTTATACAATTCCACTTATTTTATATATTTTACTTTTTTTTTATTTGATAATATTGTTTAATAAGTGTTAATATGTAGGGATAGGTGACTTGTAATAAACTTATTTACTGTCATTTTTTTTTTCCTCGGTAAAGTAAATGTTAAAAAAACAAAAGCTTATAAAAACTTCCGATGATAGGTATTGCTAATTAAGATCGAAGACTCTTAAAGCAGCAACAAATATGATGACACAAGAAATTTTAGAAATATAAATTTTCATGTCTTGTATGTAAAATAACATTTATCCATCATTTTAGATTAGGTCACAAAAACAACACTCACATATAACCTCACGAAAAACCAAAGATTTCACTACGACACAGCAAAATATCATATAAGCAAACATACTAGACAAAACTAGTAAAAGCGAAAACAAGGGCTTACAGATCAAAATAAAAAATAAAGATTTCGCAAATCCCGTAACTTTTTTTTAGTAGCTTTACAACTAGGTTTGGACGACTTTCAGCTATATTTTTAATCTGCGTATTCAATATAAACAGTGTTATGCTCACCTGTTTATATTTAATTCGCAGTATTAAATTAGAAAAGGTTAGCATCGACATTTGTTTTCAAATTTTTAGTGTTGATATTTCGTTACTATTTTTTTTAAAGTATAGTTTTATGAATCAAGCAGACTTTTTGATGATAAATAAAATTGCTGATTAGAAACGAAACGAAAAGAACGAATGTTACGACACCACTCTCCTTTTTCTTTAATAATAATAATTTTCACATCTTGTCTTTTAATCTTAACGCTAAAAAGACAAAACACTAAACGTTTCGTTACAAACAATATCATTTTCTATTTGATTTTCTTTCAAACTGTATAAAAAATATTATATGAAAGCATTTTGACCCATAATAAACGGAACATCGAAAATAAAAAAAATCCAAAATTAAAAACCGAACGAAGCCAAAAATTTTTTTAACAAGATTTCAAATAAAATGATGAGATGAATGTTGAGAATCACAACCAACTCTGTCTATTTCGGTGATTTTTGAAAGGCGATTAGCTTTTGGACGCTGAACATCTTGCGGAGTATAACCCAACTAAACATGAGGAGGTATTATAAAGAATTTTTTTATTTTCATTTAAGGAGGACAAGAGCAAGGACATGTTTTATCACGACAATGTAGACTTTTGTTTTTAAATATTTTTTGTTACGAGTGCAGCGCCTTAACAAGAGATTAATCTTATGACATGATACTGAAAACCAATAGGTAGATATATTTTCGTTTCGATATTTAATCTTCAAAATATGGCATAATATCTGTTTTCGCTTTTAAAAATATATGACTCGTATATTTTAAAAAACGAATATCATAATTAAATGTTGATAACTTCCTACAAAAACCTATAGACCCGTTGTTAACCAGGGGGTGGGTGATTCAAAGTTCACCACCCGTTGTAAATAATGGGTCAATTTATCTTTAAAAAAAATCTTATTTACTCCGATCTCCATTACTGGAGGTCAAAGACTTAGTCATATTCTGCAAGCTGATAAAATATACAATACCCAATCAAATTCAGCCAATCTGAATGGGTGACTCTACCCAATTGATAAATAAGCCAACGACATTTTCTGTTCCCAACAAAACAGTTACAATAAACTTCAAAATTTGCGATACCGTATTAATATCTAAAATTAATATGAATTTGTAATTTAGTTATGGAAATATAGTTATTCTTTACTAATAAAAGCATATCTTTTTTATTATCGCTCCGCTCAGGATTTTACTCCAGAATACTTAGCTTCGCTCTTGATTCAAACAATCTGTCTTACCCTCAATACATTATCTTGATCCCGTGTGACACAATCTACTATTGATCTTTTTATAGTGATAGGATTTTGTTTTCCAATATTTTTGAAAGAAGAGATGAATCATTTCACTTGAAGAAAACATAAGTAATCTAAGGAGAGCGCAAGTCGCGAATATTCTCAAAGCTTGAAACAAGGTGCCAAAAAAAGAGATACGGAATTAATCGAGAACAAATTTTACAATTACGTCGATTCTGATTTCAATAATACACTAGCTAATGAGTAATCATTCGGAATGAATATATTACTTCTAGTTGTCTATTATTTTATATTGTACTTTTTCTTGACTTATCATTGAGAAGTCTGAAAATGTTTCAGTAGATAAGTAGGATTATTGAGTACCATCTAATATTTTGGTAATACATGCCTTTTGATTTAAATTTCTATGAAATAAAGAACTGAATCAGACTTGTACTAACTTGGGAGATAACAAACAATGATTCTAAAATGACGGAAATTATTGTAGGGCAGTAATATATTTGTCAAGTACGACATATATGTCGTTATAAAAAGAGCCGTTTTTTAAACAAAAAAGACACTATAATAGCAACGCTAGCGCAAGTGCACTGGACCTCGGACCTACGGTGTTTCCGAGGCCTGACGGGCCTTGGAGAGCGCACCGGGATAGCATTAGGCTAGCTTCGTTAACACCGCAAGGTATCGACTAGCCTCTAACCTCGATGTTTGAATCAACATATCGAGCCTCGGGCGTTCAGGGCACGTTCCAACAGTACCGATGTAGACGCCGAAATCGGCCGAACTTTTGAATTCAAGCAACCACAGATTTCGTTGGACAAACAAAGAAGCATTATGAGCTCTGCACCTGCCTTATTGGTCACAAGTATTAGTCCCGAATTAGCTTCGACCCATGCTACACTTATTTGTCTACAGTTAGATTATTATAGATCTCTTGTCTATTATTTTAAATCTTCTTTTTTATTATCCTTACTGGAAAACCATTGACACAATAGCCACAATGCCTTTGAAAATATTTTGCACTTTAAATTGATTTCGGACAGGTTTCTTTTAAGATTCTTGTTTTATTTCTCAGAAATTGGGTAACGAATAAAAAATATTTTTAAACATGGGCAAACTTGTACCGGAATACATTTTTATTGTTGCAAGTTTATCTTTATATAATTCCACTTATTTTATATATTTTACTTTGTTTAATTTGATAATATTGTTTATTAAGTGTTAATATGTAGGGATAGGTGACTTGTAATAAACTTATTTACTGTTATTTTTTTTTTCCTCGGTGAAGTAAATGTGAAAAAAGCAATAGCTTATAAAAACTTCCGATGATATGTAATGCGGATTAAGATCGAAGACTATTAAAGCAGCAACAAATATGATAACACAACACATTTAAGAAATATATATTTTCATGTCTTGTATTTAAAATAACATTTATGATTTTAGATTAGGTCACAAAAACAAAACTCATACATATAACCTCACGAAAAACCAAAGATTTCACTACGACACAGCAAAATATAATATAAGCAAACATACTAGACAAAACTAGTAATAGCGAAAACAAGGGCTCACAGATCAAAATGGAAAAGTAAAGATTTTGCAAAGCCCGTAACTTTTTTTTAGTAGCTTTACAACTACGTTTGGTTAGCAACGACATCAACCAGAGGGTAATTCAAATTTTTAGTGTTGATATTTTGTTACTATTTTTTTTTAAAGTATAGTTTTATGAATCAAGCAGACTTTTTGTTGATCAATAAAATTGCTGAAAAGAAACGAAACGAAACTACAGCGAATGTTACGACACCACTCTCCTTTTTCTTTAACAGAAATAATTTTCACATCTTGTCTTTTAATCTTAACGCTAAAAAGACAAAACACGAAACGTTCGTTAGAAACAATATCATTTTCTATTTGATTTTCTTTCAAACTGCATAAAAAATATTCTATGAAAGCATTTTGACCCCCAAAAAAAAACCAAGAACATAATAAACGGAACATCGAAAATAAAAAAATTTAAAAAAAATCCAAAATTAAAACCGAACGAAGCCAAAAATTTTTTTAACAAGATTTCAAATAAAATGAGATGAATGTTGAGAATCACAGCCAACTCTATTTCGGTGAATTTTGAAAGGCGATTAGCTGTTGGACGCTGAACATCTTGCGGAGTATAACCCAACTGAACATGAGGAGGTATTAAACAGAATTTTTTTATTTTCATTTAAGGAGGACAAGAGCGAGGACATGTTTTATCACGACAATGTAGACTTTTGTTTTTAAATATTTTTTGTTACGAGTGCAGCGCCTTAACAAGAGATTAATCTTATGACATGATACTGAAAACCAATAGGTAGATATATTTTCGTTTCGATATTTAATCTTTAAAATATGGCATAATATCTGTTTTCGCTTTTAAAAATATATGACTAGTAGTTTTTAAAAAATGAATATCATAATTAAATGTTGATAACTTCCTACAAAAACCTATAGACCCGTTGTTAACCAGGGGGTGATTCAAAGTTTACCACCCATTGTAAACAATGGATCAATTATCTTTAAAAAAAATCTTATTTACTCCGATCTCCATTACTGGAGGTCAATGACTTAGTTATATTCTGCAAGCTGATAAAATATACAATACTCGATCAAAATTTTCAGCTAATCTGAATGGGTGACTCCACCCAATTCATAAATAAGTCAACGACATTTTCTGTTCCCAACAAAACAGTTACAATAAATTCCAAAATTGCGAAACCGTATCTAATATTTATATGAATTTGTAATTTGGTTATGTAAGTATAGTTATTCTTTACTAATAAAAGTATATCTTTTTTATTATCGCTATGCTCATGATTTAACTCCAGAATACTCAGCTTCGCTCTTGATTCAAACAATCTGTCTCACCCTCAATACATTATCTTGATCCCTTGTGACACAATCTACTATTGATCTTTTTATAGTGATAGGATTTTGTTTTCCAATATTTTTGAATGAAGAGATGAATCATTTCACTTGAAGAAAACATAAGTAATCTAAGGAGAGCTCAAGTCGCGAATATTCTCAAAGCTTGAAACAAGGTGCCAAAAAAAGAGACAGAATTAATCGAGAAGAAATTGTACAAGTACGTCGATTCTGATTTCAATAACACACTAGCTAAAGAATAATCATTCGGAATGAATATATTACATCTAGTTGTCTCTTATTTTATATTGTACTTTTTCTTGACCTATCAATTTTTCAGTAGATAAGTAGGATTATTGAGTACCAACTAATATTTTGGTAATACATGCCTTTGATTTAAATTTCTATTAAATAAAGAACTGAATCAGACTTGTACTAACTTGGGAGATAACAAACAATGATTCTAAAATGACGGAAATTATTGTAGGGCAGTAATATATTTGTCAAGTACGACATATATGTCGTTATAAAAAAGAGCCGGTTTTTTAAACAAAAAAGACACTAATAGCAACGCTAGCGCAAGTGGACTGGACCTCGGTGTTTCCGAGGCCTGACGGGCCTTGGAGAGCGCACCGGGATAGCATTAGGCTAGCTTCGTTAACACCGCAAGGTATCAACTAGCCTCTAATCTCGATGTTTGAATCAACATATCGAGCCTCGGGCGTTCAGGGCACGTTCCAACAGTACCGATGTAGACGCCGAAATCGGCCGAACTTTTGAATTCAAGCAACCACAGATTTCGTTGGACAAACAAAGAAGCATTATGAGCTCTGCACCTGCCTTATTGGTCACAGTATTTGTCACGAATTAGCTTCGACCCATGTTACACTTTATCGGTCTACAGTTAGATTAGATCTCTTGTCTATTATTTTAAATCTTCTTTTTTATTATCCTTACAGGAAAACCATTGACACAATAGCCACAATGCCTTTGAAAATATTTTGCACTTTTAATTGATTTCGGACAAGATTCTTTTAAGATTCTTGTGAGATTTCTCAGAAATTGGGTAACGAATAAAAAATATTTTTGAACATGGGCAAACTTGGATCAGAAGACATTTTTAATTTTTGCAAGTTTATTTTTTATACAATTCCACTTATTTTATATATTTTACTTTTTTTTTATTTGATAATATTGTTTAATAAGTGTTAATATGTAGGGATAGGTGACTTGTAATAAACTTATTTACTGTCATTTTTTTTTTCCTCGGTAAAGTAAATGTTAAAAAAACAATAGCTTATAAAAACTTCCGATGATAGGTATTGCTAATTAAGATCGAAGACTCTTAAAGCAGCAACAAATATGATGACACAAGAAATTTTAGAAATATAAATTTTCATGTCTTGTATGTAAAATAACATTTATCCATCATTTTAGATTAGGTCACAAAAACAACACTCACATATAACCTCACGAAAAACCAAAGATTTCACTACGACACAGCAAAATATCATATAAGCAAACATACTAGACAAAACTAGTAAAAGCGAAAACAAGGGCTTACAGATCAAAATAAAAAATAAAGATTTCGCAAATCCCGTAACTTTTTTTTTAGTAGCTTTACAACTAGGTTTGGACGACTTTCAGCTATATTTTTAATCTGCGTATTCAATATAAACAGTGTTATGCTCACCTGTTTATATTTAATTCGCAGTATTAAATTAGAAAAGGTTAGCATCGACATTTGTTTTCAAATTTTTAGTGTTGATATTTCGTTACTATTTTTTTTAAAGTATAGTTTTATGAATCAAGCAGACTTTTTGATGATAAATAAAATTGCTGATTAGAAACGAAACGAAAAGAACGAATGTTACGACACCACTCTCCTTTTTCTTTAATAATAATAATTTTCACATCTTGTCTTTTAATCTTAACGCTAAAAAGACAAAACACTAAACGTTTCGTTACAAACAATATCATTTTCTATTTGATTTTCTTTCAAACTGTATAAAAAATATTATATGAAAGCATTTTGACCCATAATAAACGGAACATCGAAAATAAAAAAAATCCAAAATTAAAAACCGAACGAAGCCAAAAATTTTTTTAACAAGATTTCAAATAAAATGATGAGATGAATGTTGAGAATCACAACCAACTCTGTCTATTTCGGTGATTTTTGAAAGGCGATTAGCTTTTGGACGCTGAACATCTTGCGGAGTATAACCCAACTAAACATGAGGAGGTATTATAAAGAATTTTTTTATTTTCATTTAAGGAGGACAAGAGCAAGGACATGTTTTATCACGACAATGTAGACTTTTGTTTTTAAATATTTTTTGTTACGAGTGCAGCGCCTTAACAAGAGATTAATCTTATGACATGATACTGAAAACCAATAGGTAGATATATTTTCGTTTCGATATTTAATCTTCAAAATATGGCATAATATCTGTTTTCGCTTTTAAAAATATATGACTCGTATATTTTAAAAAACGAATATCATAATTAAATGTTGATAACTTCCTACAAAAACCTATAGACCCGTTGTTAACCAGGGGGTGGGTGATTCAAAGTTCACCACCCGTTGTAAATAATGGGTCAATTTATCTTTAAAAAAAATCTTATTTACTCCGATCTCCATTACTGGAGGTCAAAGACTTAGTCATATTCTGCAAGCTGATAAAATATACAATACCCAATCAAATTCAGCCAATCTGAATGGGTGACTCTACCCAATTGATAAATAAGCCAACGACATTTTCTGTTCCCAACAAAACAGTTACAATAAACTTCAAAATTTGCGATACCGTATTAATATCTAAAATTAATATGAATTTGTAATTTAGTTATGGAAATATAGTTATTCTTTACTAATAAAAGCATATCTTTTTTATTATCGCTCCGCTCAGGATTTTACTCCAGAATACTTAGCTTCGCTCTTGATTCAAACAATCTGTCTTACCCTCAATACATTATCTTGATCCCGTGTGACACAATCTACTATTGATCTTTTTATAGTGATAGGATTTTGTTTTCCAATATTTTTGAAAGAAGAGATGAATCATTTCACTTGAAGAAAACATAAGTAATCTAAGGAGAGCGCAAGTCGCGAATATTCTCAAAGCTTGAAACAAGGTGCCAAAAAAAGAGATACGGAATTAATCGAGAACAAATTTTACAATTACGTCGATTCTGATTTCAATAACACACTAGCTAAAGAATAATCATTCGGAATGAATATATTACATCTAGTTGTCTCTTATTTTATATTGTACTTTTTCTTGACCTATCAATTTTTCAGTAGATAAGTAGGATTATTGAGTACCAACTAATATTTTGGTAATACATGCCTTTGATTTAAATTTCTATTAAATAAAGAACTGAATCAGACTTGTACTAACTTGGGAGATAACAAACAATGATTCTAAAATGACGGAAATTATTGTAGGGCAGTAATATATTTGTCAAGTACGACATATATGTCGTTATAAAAAAGAGCCGGTTTTTTAAACAAAAAAGACACTAATAGCAACGCTAGCGCAAGTGGACTGGACCTCGGTGTTTCCGAGGCCTGACGGGCCTTGGAGAGCGCACCGGGATAGCATTAGGCTAGCTTCGTTAACACCGCAAGGTATCAACTAGCCTCTAATCTCGATGTTTGAATCAACATATCGAGCCTCGGGCGTTCAGAGCACGTTCCAACAATACCGATGTAGACGCCGAAATCGGCCGAACTTTTGAATTCAAGCAACCACAGATTTCGTGGGACAAACAAGGAAGCATTATGAGCTCTGCACCTGCCTTATTGGTCACAGTATTTGTCACGAATTAGCTTCGACCCATGTTACACTTTATTGGTCTACAGTTAGATTAGATCTCTTGTCTATTATTTTAAATCTTCTTTTTTATTATCCTAAACAGGAAAACCATCGACACAATAGCCAAAATGCCTTTGAAAATATTTTGCACTTTAAATTGATTTCGGACAAGATTCTTTTAAGATTCTTGTGAGAGTTCTCAGAAATTGGGTAATGAATAAAAAATATTTTTGAACATGGGCAAACTTGGGATCAGAAGACATTTTTAATTTTGCAAGTTTATTTTTTTATATTTCCACTTATTTTATATATTTTACTTTTTTTTATTTGATACTATTGTTTATTAAGTGTTAATATGTAGGGATAGGTGACTTGTAATAAACTTATTTACTGTCATTTTTTTTTCCTCGGTAAAGTAAATGTTAAAAAAGCAATAGCTTATAAAAACTTTCGATGATAGGTATTGCTAATTAAGATCGAAGACGTATTGTATGTAAAATAACATTTATCCCTCATTTCAGATTAGGTCAAAAACAAAACTCATACATATAAACCTCACGAAAAACCAAAGATTTCACTACGACACAGCAAAATCTCATATAAGCAAACATACTAGACAAAACTAGTAAAAGCGAAAACAAGGGCTTACAGATCAAAATAGAAAAGTAAGGATTTTGCAAAGTGCATAACTTTTTTTTAGTAGCTTTACAACTAGGTTTGGCCGACTTTCAGCTCTATTTTGAATCTGCGTATTCAATATAAATAGTGTTATGGTCACCTGTTTATATTTAATTCGCAGTATAAAATGAGAAAAGGTTAGCATCGACATCAACCAGGGGGTAATTCAAATTTTTAGTGTTGATATTTTGTTACTATTTTTTTTAAAGTATAGTTTTATGAATCAAGCAGACTTTTTGTTGATGAATAAAATTGCTGATAAGAAACGAAACGAAAAGACAACGCATGTTACGACACCACTCTCCTTTTTCTTTAATAAAAATAATTTTCACATCTTGTCTTTTAATCTTAACGCTAAAAAGACAAACACGAAACGTTTCGTTAAAAACAATATCATTTTCTATTTGATTTTCTTTCAAACTGTATAAAAAATATTATATGAAAGCATTTTGACCCCCAAAACAAAACAAAGATCATATTAAACGGAACATCGAAAATCGAAAAAAAAATCCAAAATTAAAAATCGAACAACGAAGCCAAAAATTTTTTAACAAGATTTCAAATAAAATAATGAGATGAATGAGAGAATCACAGCCAACTCTGTCTATTTCGGTGGATTTTGAAAGATCAACTGGGATAAATTCTTAATCTGTTGTACTAACAGGAAAACATACAATAATAGAAACATGGCGTCCAAAATACAACGAAGCCAAAACAACCGATGTAAACAGTTTTCAAATATGATGAATCACAGTGTTGACACACTCGCTTATTTCGTGACTATAAATGGTGGATTTTAAAGATTGCCAGATAAGGATAGCTATTTAGTCTATTATATTTGACAGGGAAACTTTTAGAAGAGTTTTAGCATTAAAAAGTTTTTTACATATTGGAGTGATTTTAGTTTTTTACATAACTTTTTTGGAATTAAGGTTGATCAGCAAGAAAATTGGCAATGACTTTAAAATACTTTTGATGATATAAAGTATAAAAACATGTTTAAATAGTATTGTTTTTTTTTAAAATTTGCTGCAATAATGTTGACTTTTCTGTACTCCAGCGTCTTCCCTTGCTTCTTCCTCAGCACTGCAACCATCAGTCTGTGAAAAAAAAAATAAAAAAATCCCATGTTACAAAAACGATAAATATCAATAGGTTTCATCAGTAGGAACTAGTTAACCATGAAATTATTCACCGGTTACAGAGACCATGTGGTATCGAGCAAGGCTTAACATATACAAAAGATAAATAAAAAACAAATGGTCTCACCACACAGATATGTTTTTAAATTTTTAAACTAATATCTATTAATTAAAATTAGATTAGACTTTGCCTTTAAAATTTTAGTTAAGCATTTCTATATCTGGCAGCTTAGCATGTAATTACAAGTATTGTGAAAATTTTACATCTTATCTCTTTAGGTAAAATATACTTTAACAATAAAGACTATAAAATAGTAAGAACTAATTAGTTAGAATGGATTTTTAAAACAACAAATTGGTACAGAAAAACAATAAGTCAATATTTTTGGAAAAGAAATAAGTTCTCAAAACCTTATCATAGAATTACTTAACAGTGATGTGCCAAGTCATGGTTTTTTGGGGATCGAGTCGACTCAAGTCAGTTTGTACGGTATTCGAATCATGACTCGATTCCGCGATTCGAGCCCAGCATTTGAGTTCTATGTTTGGTATTCGAATGTCTAGAACCCTAGTCTGGAAATTCGAGTCCAGAACTCGAGTCTGTTACTGATTTAAGTACATAAGGAAAAATCAGAAAGGACTTAACTTCAAACAGCATCTAGGTTTAGGATAATGACACTACGAACATTTGAATGAAAAATATTTTTAAACAGGAAATACATAGAATACTAAGGACATATCTAGGAACCAGAAAACTTCTGTTAATGAGATCAAGTTCTATTTGTTTAATTAACAAATAGAGATCATTTTAGAAGCTAGGTATTTAAGAACTTTAGGTATTTGTTCTATTAGGTGGTATGAAGTATTATTTTAGGTGTCACTTCATTGCTTAAGTAAACAGAAATCGAGTACGAGCGAGTCCAGCCAACTCGAATACAATTGAGTCGGTTGGACTCGCATAATAGTTTCGAGACAGCGAGTACAAAATCTATTCTTCCTGACTCGTGTACCGGCATACTCGAATCAAAATAAATTGGTATTCGAATAGGCAAGTCCAAAGCCGGAATCGAGTCTCACTCGAGTCAAGCCGTACTCGGCACATCGCTTTTAACGGTACTGAAAAAACACAGTGTTTTAAAAAAAGTATTCTAAATGTCTAACCTTTGTAGTTAATAACCAAACTTGTACATTGTTCAATCAGGACCATCAACCACTGACATGAAGATCAAACCTGAAAATTAAGAAAATATATTAAAGCCTTTTTTGTTTTCAAAGGTATAGAGTATGTGAAAAATTGTGCAAAGAACTTGAAAACCTTAATTCAGTATTAAGACATAAAATATAATAAAACTAGTATTTGATGAACACTTTTAAATAATCCAATTAGAAACTGTATGATATTCAAAACAAACTAATTATTCCTTTTAAAATAGGCATTTCAGCATGGTTTTTTTACATGTGCTGTAGACATTACCTTTATAACTATTTGTTTTTCATTGCTTAACGCAGAGACTATATAAATTGATTAAATGGATTTTATTTCATAATTAATAATATGCAAACTAAAAATCTTGGAACAAAAGTCTACATCATTAGAGGGCAATAATAAGTGAGTAATTAGTAAATTCACTTAGATCATATTTAGATATTGCAATAAAAATGGACATTTTTCTTATAAATTTTGAAACTGAACTTTGAAAAAGTCTATTTTTGATGGATGTTTGTTAATCCAGCTTCATTTTCAAACTAAGTCACGTGTAAAAATTGCCAAAAAAAATAATAATAAGAGTATAAACTTTTTTAATGACCATGCGTGGGGACGTGTATCGACAGAACAAATTCGACGGCACCATCGAATTCAAATTGTTGAACTCTAATATTGATCGAGGCGATTAGATTAAATCGTTTGGAGCCGTGCGTGGCGGTTGTACATTCAAAAATATTACAAAGACATCAAAACCCTTTTTTTTATTGTAATAGAGAGGTATAACGGATCACTAGTCTTGTCTTATTGACTTGAATACTGGCTGAATTATTTTACTTACATAATGACGTTAACTTCACCGGCCAATTTATATCCATGATGTTGAGATGTAGTCACTCACTCACCAAACTCTAAACAAAGAAAGTTTATACATATTAAAACAATTTACAGACAATGAACGACGTAAATCTATATTTGACCCCGGTTTGCACGTGATCACTTTTCTGTTAACTACGAATCTAATTCTCTAAATACCAATAAAACTTCGAACAATTGTAACAATTATGTGTAGTTGATAGCTACATATGAAAAAACAATAAGAAACGAATAATATGAATAAACAAAATCTTTAAAAAGAAGGTTTGTAAGTAATGAACAATAGCACGTTTCTTCGCATCGGTAGGTATAAACGCCGGTGCCGCCATTTCTTATTAGACATTTTCAAAGAAAAATAAAATAGGGAATGCGTTTCCAATACAGCTCTACGCATAGTATTATATTATAATCTTTAAGTTCGCAGTTAAAAAGACAAGCAACAACTGGGTACTGCAGCACTGAAATCTAAATGTTTGAATTTGGAATCATGTTGCAATGCAAACATCGGCAACGAAGAATGAAACTTGAAACTGTTTTTCAATGTATGTATATGTACAACACAGCACTAAATATTATTTTACCACTTTCTAGTGTGTCGTAATGTGCTTATGAACAAAATATTTAAAATTCCAAAAATAATATATTCTGAAATGAAATATGGAGTACTTACCTAACCCACTAATAAGACTGGCCGAGGGGCGGAAGAAGATTAAATGAAATTTCAAACAAAACGGACACGGAAACTGAATTCACAGATTAGTAAATATCCATGTACTACACCTACATTTTCGAAATTATACAATGTTGCCAGACGCTGAGCGTTTTCCATTTAGGAAAAAAAGTCGACACTGTGTTGCACTGTGTCGACCATACTATGGCAAAAACCTATTGGCACACACACACACACCCACAAAAAGTTGACACAGTGCAACACAGTGTCGACTTTTTTTTCTAAATGGAAAACGCTCAATCTTATGGGATCCCCTGTAAATTGTTTATAGAATATAACCATATACTTAACACTGACATAAAAGTAGTAGTTAATACATAATTATAAACAACCGTCACTGCTATAGTTGCTAAATATAATATTCATAGGATAAACGTTGGGATGCAAGAAAAATCCGAGTCTGTTTATCACCGATTCCTTATTTCTTCTTTACTAGCCTTTTCGAAACCACGCCCCGCGTATTAAAATACATACGGTCCCGCTACTTGACACCACTTCATTTTTTTGCTTCGTTCGACACTTTATCGCTTTGTTGTTGTTACCGAGGCAAGATTTTATACTTATGATGTTGTCAGTGACATTTCTATAAAGTTAATGAAACAACCTAACAACTTAGACATAGTAGATAGCTTAGATAGACAATTTGTAAGTAATTGAGATTGCATTGAGTATTCTTTGTCTTGTCCTTATTCTACATAAGGCGGGGTCGGCTCTCCTAATCTTACATATTTATTGTTATATTATGTAATAGTCCACGCACAACATCCAACCGCCATTTCGTAAATTTCAATATTACACCATATCACCACATACTGTAATGCCACTAATCACTTATAAATGTGCCTGTATATGAATGTATGTATGTATGTGTTTCCTAATTATGAAATTGAATATTAAACAGAGATTTTTTTCGAGCTTACAGCTTGTTGACATTGAGCGTTTTCCATTTAGAAAAAAAAGTCGACACTGTGTTGCACTGTGTCAACTTTTTGTTTATGTGTGTGTGTGTGCCAATAGGTTTTTGCTATAGTATGGTCGACACAGTGCAACACAGTGTCGACAATTTTGTCTAAATGGAAAACGCTCATTATAATAGCGATTAATTCAGAAAAGGAATGTTCAAATACAGGCATATAACGAGCTAGAAATCGGGCTCGTCAAGTTTTTTATTCATAGCTTTCCAAAGTATAAATCTTAACCTTACTAATAAAACAACCATAGTTTATAGCATTAAAAAATTAGAATAAAACCGAATTATGAACAAATCCGTTAAACAACCTCTTTACGGATTTTGCGCATAACTGTGATCCTGTGATCATGGCTCCTGTAAAGGAGTCGAAACGTCAGGATTAAATTGAAAATAAATTATGCGCAAAATCCATAAAAAAGTTGTTTTACTCAAATGTGTAATGTACGCGGAATTATAAGAACTAAATTTAAAAAAGTCGTGTGGTGTCATATGACACCGGATAGGAACAAAGTTACTTATTATAAAAACATTAATTTTAAATTCTATTCGAGGTATAAAGAATATAATTATTAGAGTATACATTTTTTGGAGCGGAGCGAACGAAGCTCCCATGGATCAGCTTCAATGGCGAAATGTTTGTTACGCTATAACTTCCCAAGTTCTTAATCGATTATAATATTTTTTGTATGGAATCGAATCAACAGGTTTAGGACTAGATTGTGACGGAGCCCGAATTTTGAAATTCGCAAAAATTCCCATCGAAACAAAAAATCATTTTTTTTATTTTTAGGTATTACGCTCCGCTCCAATATATGGTGCTAGCGTAGCTTCATGCTTAGCTACTGCATCGCCTAGTATTATGATATTTTTATCGATAAAAAGCAAAGAAACTACTTTACAAAACTATCTTAACACTTTTATTTTATTTAAAATTATTTATAAAAATATATAATAACAGTCATCACGTAGACTACATAAAAACCTTACGCTTTTTGTTTAACGCTACGGACGTTTTTTCCCGGCTAGGGTAACCCTCCGCAACGCCCCATAAGGAACTTCGTTCCAAAAATAATTCTTACCTAGCTAGTTTCCAACTATATTTAAACGTTCAATTAATATTGTTAACCATATAGGTACTTTGCATTACTTATTGAGTCCTCTGAGGTAAATCAAAATAGACTATGATTCCAAATTTAATAAGCTAATTGAGGTGAGTTAATAATTTACTGTTACAACAGACAATATATACTTCCTACTTACTCCATTGCTACTTTTTATGTCCGCTTTTATAATTGCGAATCCTATAATATTTATAATACTTTCGCTACTTTTCTTCAATATAGTTACATATTATTATACGTATAAGTTCTTATAAGAATAAATGTCTTTAAACCTACCTACATTACGAAGTGTAAAAAAAAAGAGTATGCATCTGTAAGAACAAAATAATTGGTATAAGGAAATTTTTGTTTGATGTAAACAGAAGCCTCGCAGGTTATTATTGAAATAAGGCGTAGTGCAATAAATAAAACGCTTCAGTCAGTAAGTAATTTGCCAACTACGTATAATTACTTCTGCCCCTATCTTTAAATAGTGTTGAAGACGCCCATGTTTTCGGCACTTCTTTAGTTATATATTTAGTTTGTCGGTACCAAACAACCCCTACATAAGCTTGCGTTTGATATTGTATTGAGATTTTGTAGGCTATTAAAGCATAAATATTTTCGAGTTTTCTAGGAGTGGAGACTCTGTCACGTAGTAGGTAACTATTATGTAATCTGTGCAATGGGTTCATGGCGGCCCTAACACCAAGCCTTTTTCAAAGTAGCTCTTTAAGTATGACTAAGAGTAATGCTTTGTTTTAATTAGGTGCCATACCATGTAACTGAATTGCTTTAAAAGAAATTTAAAAAAATTGTGTATAATACTTTTGACTGGACTTTAATAACTATACTCCATGCATCGAGCACATACCCCAATAGAGCAGAAATGTCAATTATTTTGTTTGAAAACAATTCCGCTAATCCGCCGCTTTTCACACTGCGCTCCGATTGGCTATCCTAAGGTCAACTAACACTCTAGAGATGTAGTAGTGCAAGTATTTAAGGTTTGTCGATATCGATAGCCAATACATCAGTAATTATAGCAATAGTGAATAATACAAACGTGTTCTCTTATGGAAATAAATGCTTATAAATGCTGCTAGTGATCAAATAAGAAGATATTAACCGCTGAATTGCACCTCAACAAGAACCAAACCAATTATCAAATTACATTTATTTATTTGTATTAAAAGTAAAGATGAAATAATCAATTAACCATTCATTGGTTTACTGATTTTTAAAATGAATTAGCTTCGTATAACTTCATCTGACTGCTTGTTTCTCATCATATGTCTTTCTATTGCTAAGAAAAGCTAATAAAAAGAAACAATTTCTTTGTTACAAACCTATTTATTGAAAAAGTATTAAATCCGTTCAACCGTTTATTTCAACTACACTAGATACCTAATATATCGGTATAATCGATCAAGATTTATATAACCGATAATGCAGAACACTATCAATTAGATAATTAATGCAAATATTATAATTTCAAAATTACTTTTACGTTTGAATAAAATATGTAATAAGCTACAATAATGTCATTTATCGATTCACCCCTTGATCTTTTGAATGCAGCACTAGTGATGAGAGCGTAGACTAGAAAGAGATGGCGTAATGGGAAATTGTGTTATGTGGAAGCAGGACGCATAGACACCTGAACACGTGTGTCAACCATTTCACTTTGATTGTCCAGTTTAACTTGAGCCCTGACAATTTTTTATAAAAAGTAATTTTTAACTATAACTTACCAATGAAAGGTTATTCCGTCGGTTTTATAATTTGAAGTTCTGCTGATTTTTCCAAGTTTTCCACACCACCGAATAGAACAGCACGCCATTATGAAACTATTTAATTGAAATTAAATTTCGGAATAAGCAGACACGTACGCACAGATCCAATACTGGTTTTGTACTGTTTTAGTGGGAGCGAGCGTTAATATTTATAAGTGCAAAATCACTAATCAGTTGCGGAGGCGGACAGCCCAATATTACCACTCTATTGGGATATGTGCTCGATGACTCCATGTAACTATACTCCTAATCAATATTTTGTAAAGTTTCCTTTATTTAATCAAATCTAGAACATATAAAAGGAAGAATTTTATTGTTTTTCTTAGTTGCCATAACCTCGAGTTTCAACTCAGAATGTTTATATTTAATCTATTTAAGTCAAAGTTTACTGGAACGACAAAAATGAAATATGTATTCAAATCCAAAAATATTTAAATTTTAGAGATAATTTCATTTCCACACATTTTTCATATTTTATGTAGGACATGAAATATGTTATTAAGTATTAATTATTAAGTCATGCCTAATTCGACTATTTCCTATGCCGGATGTCGCAGTGCTGTGCAAGGCAGACAGTTTTTGCGTTATATATATTATCTATGGTTTTTGCAATGCTGTTTCTGTTATGTATTCTGAGTGCATGGCTGTTCAGTGTACGTTTGTGTGCGTGCTGTGTATAAGTCTAATAACCGAGCAAATTAATATGAGTGTACGTATTTTTGCCGGTACTGTGTAGTTTTTTATTTAAAAAATCATATTTTGAAACTGCGATGAATGTATCTACGAACACATTGACTCCTAAGGCATTCTGACAGACTTATAGTAGGTATTAAACCAAAAACCACACTAAAACGTAGTGATTACCATATACATAATACTCCTACACTCCTACACTGCCAGTCCCTGTAAGTGGCAGCATTGCCGAGAGAGACAGCAACTACATACCTTTTCTCACTCGTTTATACTTGACGAAAAACTGATAACTAGATTCAATAGGTTTCAGTCTATAATAACAATTTATTGTAATAGATTATAGACTTTGTTATTATTTTATTTTTAAATGGATAAATTTGTTAAAAAGTTGTGCCAAGATTTTTAGTTAGTGAGACCTTCAAAAATAATACGTACGCGTATACGAAATACCACGGTTGTTGTGATACCATCTCTTAAGCTTTGAACTACGCATGCGCACACAAAGACGTATTAACACGTACATAATGCTTCCTATCTCATTTTCTCCTACGTTAAAATTTATGAATTTATGTGTCTGTCTCTTTTTCATTTCATCCACTTTCAAATCACAACGATGCTAAAGTTTTCACTTCAAAAATGTGTAGCCATTCTTCTTAAAAGATGAATGTTATCTTATTAAAACATAAGTTTTCACATTTATAGTTATGTAGGTACCATGTTTCGTATGATTACAATAATCTGAATTTGTAGGGAAAATTTTTCGTAGAAAATAATAGAAGAATAAACGATTACCTATCCTAAAATTGTGTGATCCTTCCACTATACGAACCCGTGGAAACCTAAGTAATGATACTCGGGACTAAAATGGTACGCATAATAGAATTTAGAATGAGAAATTTTCATAATATTATTTGATCTTGCAAACAGAAAAGTGGTCGTAACGTTACGATTTAGTAAAACAAAAGAAAAACCGTGTGTACTTATGTACGCACGTCAAAAGTTATACTTCTTTATCGTTACTCAACAAAGAGAACTAATATTATAATCTTATACCATGTATAACTTAAAATCTCACACACATTCATGAATAGCGGCCAACTTCATCCTGCTGGTTTATTCTATGTTGCTTTTGCGGCCAATCTTTGTGTTTGGCATAAAAAATCGCTTATAAGCGATTGTAAACAAAATGGCAATCGTAAGCGGTAAGCGCTGTCAAATGGTAAATCGCTATTTTCCTCTAGGAATTAAAGCTTAGCGGTCACTGGGGAACATAACCTCAATTAAATATATTTTTATCAAATGCAGTGAAAAGTTTTAAACTATAAATAATATATTGAAAAATTTAGTGAATGACAATATTGAAGAAGACGAGTTTACTACTTTTATTTTAATGATTGCACAAAACCACCGGTTAACATAAGTTTGTAAACAAACTTATCTAAGCAAAATGGCGGATTGTGTCAGCGCTACTGAAGTTAGAAAACGTGTCCTTGCCGAAAACTGATAGTTTGTTACTCAGCGCTGGTAATCGCTCGCAAGCGTTTTTTTCTGCCAAACACAAGGAATGGTTACTCAGCGCTGGTAATCGCTCGCAAGAGATTTTTTCTGCCAAACACAAGGAATGTCAACATGACAATTTTGTGTCAGTGATGCGCGCGCATCTTAAAATTTGTCTCTCAACATTTTTTCATAACGCGCCTAAAGATGTATAACTTCAAAAACATTCAAAGCCGTTCTACCCATACTGTTGGCAACCAAATCAAGAAATTTGGCGTGCAAATATAATATAATAAAATGTATCTATTAATATTACATGTCATTGATCTGAAATAACTATTTTTATTCATAATAATATGTTATTTTTATCCATAATATTTTTTTTAATCTTTTTAAAATTGACTGAAAGATACACTGTTTATTAATATAATATATATGAAATTTAGGACTGAATATGAGAAAATAAAACACATAATCACAAATCAACTGCTATATTATCGCACCAAATAAACAGCCTCTTAACCGGAGGCCCTGCAATTGGGAATGTATTACAACAATAGTCATGATTTTATCAACATAAAATAAGATATACAACGAAGTCAAATGAGAGCTCTTTAAACAAATGCATTTTGTATAAGAATAAATTAAAAAAAAGGTCAGAACTTAGTCAAATAATTATTAAAATAAATTAATTAATAACTACAAGTTCGTCGTACCACACTTTTTAAAACTAGAGAAAACCTTCAAAAAAATAACCAATTTGATGCGACAAGACATTTTTAACTTTAAAGACGTAAAGATAAGATTTGATTATTGTTACTGACACGATATGAGTTATTCCCGAATAAATGAATTTTAATTTTTTATAAACGCAAGCTATGAATCACGGTATAGAATTTCTCGTTTTAACAAAACAAAAAATGGACCGTGTTCTCTACTACACTGCTTTAGCTCATAAGGAAAGCCAATAATTATGACGACAATTATCAACTTTTAAGGTGTCTGTAAAATTAAATTGTCACATCAACTTGTGATTATTTTCTACCGCTAATTACGACTAAACACCAATTCTATTTGTGACCAGCCCTTATTGCTATTTTATTTGAAAAACATCATACACATATTTTCATAATAAAATTCCGATAAATTCTTACATTAACAAGGTTCAAATAACACTTTTTTCACAGAAATTTATTACAAAAATATTTTTTATATACTATACACATTATATTGTGAAACTATTATATAAAAATATATAAGTGCTTTCCCTACCTTTATATAAATACAATTAAAATTAGCTTGCATTGACGTAATTAAAACATTGAAGATGAAATATTTTCTATACATATATATTACTACAAAGAAATTCACATTGACTTAGTGCATTCTAATATTTTTTATAAACATTTTTTTTGAAATTTTCTTATAAAAAAACGTAATAATTAAAGACAGGTCCACATTGAGAATTTGAATAATAGCCAAAACATTACACTACGTTAAATTTAGTATATGATCACTTAGGTGATGCACAAACACAGCCTCTCTTCCCAATGGTCAAGTTGATCACCAGGAATATATTCTGTGTTGCAAGTATGTCATGTCTAGCAGACAGGGAGGATATATTTTTATTGAAAAAAGTCTATAAGAATCAACAATTCCTCGTGGTCATATCAGTATGACAATGGAGTGAAAATATAATCACTTTTTTATCAATACAATACGCAATTAGCTACTGTAAGGTGCGGGCGATAGGGAACTGCCTAAGATCGCTAATTCGCTTTCACTGGACCGGGATGCGACCAAATCATTTTACATATATATATTTTGCACTAATTAAAATAGTTATTTTTATTGTAATTTTTTTGTCACTTGTCGAATATTATTTGATGTGCGGAACCAGTTGGAAGCCAAATTACAATTAATAATATGAAAATAACAGTTTCACAGCTATTTCCCAGTTTGCTAAAAAAACTACTAATAATCCAGTTTATTGCTTATTCAGAAACTCAACAGCTTTTTTTTACAAATGTGTCTTATCTGAGCCAATTACAGAGTTTCATAACAGATTAAGAGGCTAAAACATAAATGGGAAGTAGAAACAAATCAAAAATATTCGAGCTATTACTGCTTGTATATGAATTTATTCTTATGTCATTTTAATTTTAAAATTTATCTGAAATTAATTAAACAAAGTCTATTTTAACACGTTGAAAAAATCTTATTTATCATATAGGGACCGGCATTTTTTTTTAATTATTAATTACGTATTTTCTTTTTTAAGTATGCTTTTGGTGTACAATAATTTGAGGTAGACATTATTTATCCCCTAGATTTTTTTCAATTAAAGTGCGAATGGACTGTAGTACATAAATTGAATTTAAATCATGCCCACCAGTGTACAAGCGGTCCCCAGGTAAAACATGTGTGCCTACCCGTGAGCATGGCCGGTAACGTTGTTGCGGAGTGACCCACCGGTGGGCATGTCTTTAACGTGTTAAAGGTAGTAACTGATTTACTGGCCGATAGCTCAATAGTGATATCCCAATCTATACTTGCGCAGCGCCTAAGTGAGTCAGTGGTATATTATTTCGAATGAATCATTGTGTTATGCCTATTTAAGACACACTACTCCTAAATGGGTGGTGGTTACCTTTATTATGTGCAAAATTCACTAAAGTACGACTCCTAATTTTAGAAATATGCACATCAATTTGAATAAGTTTCAGTAAAATAGTCCTTCGCGTAAGGATCATAATTCCAAATCAAGTGTCAAAGCTTAATTTTAAAATCTACTCTCAATATTGATTGAATCTCAAATCAAAGTTCGCGTCTGCCAGCTTATTATGGCCTTTAAGTAATGTTATTGGCAATAGACACATTTTTATAAGAATTTAACTAGAATAATATTTTTTTTTTTAATTTTAAACATAGAACAGAAGTTGGTCACAATATTAATTGAATATCCTCGTAACAGATCTTATTTGTACTTAAATTCTGAACGCTTTCAAGATATTTTATTCAACTTATTATTTGATAAGACGTACATAGCATTTGAATTGTATAAAGCATGCTCTACCATTGTTGAAGACATCTATTTGCTTCTTCTTAATTTATATTTGAAACAGTATGCAGATAGTACGGTAGGTATAGCAAGTAATTTTACTGTTTTTAAAGTATTATGTCACATTTTATAATTCGTTATTGTAGAGCGTCAAAATCAAAATGAACTATGGTTATAAAATTCTCTAACTATAGCGATGTTCGGATGTGACGTCATTACGATTTAGCGCTGATAAAGCGATGCAAAAGCAGCAGTCCGAGTAAAAAAAAATATTTGCATTCTCAGTTTACTGACTTCTGTATCTTTTATACTTTTAATGAATTTTACAGTGAGAGTATAAACGAGACATCCATCTTTATATTAATTACAATGAAGCATAGATTTTATGATGAGGACAATAAGGTTCGTTTCACATTGACGCTGTACATTGTCAAATAATAAGCTCTTTCACCCAACGTTTGTTCATTACTTACACTTAAATTATTATTTACTACATAACACCGCCCTTTCTGCAGGCTGTAATGGAAAGCGTATATCTTCAGTAAACTAAATGATATTTTTTTATCTCACAAGCGAAATTCCATACTTTCAATATTGAGTTGACTGTACCATATAATGTGCAATTAACAAGTTCAAGGCCAAGTTCAAGGTCAAGGTCAAGTTAAGCATACAATCTACACCGAAAGTACGTCTGCGTCTATATTTCACACTTAGGTTTTGTTGTGCAGAAGTGTATAAAATATAAGTTTACAAATTTAAGTTCACATAAATTAATTACGCTCCCCGATACAGCCTGCGTTATTTAAAAACAAATAAAAAAATATATAACATCTTCACATAATATCCCACTAAATGTACTAACTAAAATTATTAATTATAAATAACTAATGTGTTTGAAACGAGAGATAAAAAATTTTATTGCTTAGAAACTACAAATCCTATCAACATTTTATATGTGAAAAATTTTAAATGATAAATTATGTTTATACTTTTTTTTAATAAAATACGCAAAAACATATGAAGCACACAAAAAGTTTATTTTCTTCACATAGCACATTAAATACTTCATTTTATAGAATTATTTTAAAATTTTAAAATTTTAAAATTCGCAGCCAGGGCCAACCAAAAAGGCCCTAAAATTTCCGTGTTTTTGTTGCAATTAATAATAAATATATAAATACACGGCTACATACCAAGGCAATGCTTTCAAATGACTTGAAAGTTGTTTAGACAGATGTTGGTGATACAGTCAGTAGAAGAAGAAATAGGGTTGTTTCTTTTTTATTCGAGTATTTTTCAATCCTGAGAAACCCTTCTTATTTTTACTAAATATGGTACATTCAAATATTTACTGAGCAATAGTTTACTGTAATATATATATATATATATATATAAATGCGTCCAGCCAGTGTATTCCGAAATAGGTATCTTTTTAATATTTTTTTTTAACGACAATTTTATGTGTCACCGACGGTCCTGGGTTCGAGTGCCGGAAGCGGCGGATGTTTGTGTGCTGAATACTAGCCTTTGAACCTGGTGATGGATTTATATATATTGTATTGGTATGAATAAAACATATATAAGTATCATGTATGTATGTCTATCCGTTACCCTAGTATCTATAACACAAGCCTAACAGTTCTTACTTTGGGCTAGGCTAATTGGTGTGAATGTAATAATTATTTTAATATTATTTGTCAAAGCTATAGTGGTCTTTTTAATAACCAAAAAACATTTTAATTATTACAAGAAAAGGAAAAATGTAGTTAAAAAAAAAATACAATTTATATTTTTTATGCTAAATAAAAAACTGGCTTCGATAAAATATATAAACTTTATCAATTTAATAGAATATGCAACCAAGATAATAACCTAACATTTGAAAATATTTAGTTTTGGACTGTGACGTCATATGTGCCTTAATTTAATCTAAAAGCCCCATTTAATGAATGCACTTACTCCCAAAGTAAATTATACCTACCCTTATTACAAACTATTATTATTATTAAACCTTAAAAATATAACTTTTGACATCACATGTATTTTCTTATAATTAAATACTACACTAAAATTATTTTTCTAACTCTAAAGCGCCCTTTTACACTTCACATTCATCGCAAATTATCCATTTTAGTTCTTTTTTAGTATTATAGATATCTAAAAGTTAAGCTATTATGAAAATATTCAATTATTTTTTTACAAACAGTATATCTTTGAAAAAAATAATCGAAAATTCTCATAAATTTTTTTTTTCATACGTATGCTAAATATTTAAAAATAAAAATCTAAAGATATGACGTCACAGAAATTCCAATATGGCGTAAAAGCAATTAGGTAAATCAGATTTGGTTATTGCTTTTGTTTATAGTATTAGCGTTTAGCTGAAATTATACGAACCAAAGTTAAAAAAATCAAACTGACTATAGAAAAAAAAATAAGAAATGACAAAATATTTTTTTTTTAAATAATAGTTATTTGTACACTGACACCAATTAACTTAAACCAAACGTAACGTGACGCTTGTGTTACAAATATTATCAGATAAACATACATAATTTTTTATTTTAGTTAAGTAATATTAAATTTTATCTGAACTTGATAAGAGACTGAGGAGGGCGAGTGCTGACAGCTATGACAGTTTTTACTAGTACAGCTGAAAACGTAAAATATGTATGTGTCATCTTGTAGATTATTTAATAAATAACAAATAATTACCCTCAACATATTACAGACACAGTTATTTGTACAAATGAAAGGCAAAATTGTCACAATAAAATTACAAATATTTAGGTATAAATGTTCGTACTCATAACAGTAAAATCTGCTACTACCAATACTCGAATACGGAACCGTTTGGAATAGTAGGGTCCCCACTCGGCAAAGACGCCGTCAAATGTTGCGTCAAAATGACTGTTTTTTTTAATGTAATCTTTTTATATCGTTGAATGACAAGCTTAAGATTTACAACTGTAATTAATATTATTTATTGCCAACCCTAACGATAATACACACACAAGCTGCTTTCATAAACCTTTGAAAAGCAGGCACATATTTTAACGTGAGAAAGTTATACTCCCCCCACGTACAAGTAAAAATATCCGAAAGAGAACTTTTTTACATTAGTCATAACTGAGTATAGATCTTGCTAGATTGTCTAATTCACATATGGTTATAGCCGTATATTTTTAACGTAAAATTAAATATCCCTTTGTAAAATACTCGAAAATAACACCAAAAATTTATGTAATAATAAATTTATCGAATATTATAATTCCTTGCTTAACGCGACCAATTATGTTCGCTAGAGAATCGATTTATCTATGTATCTGTTTTTTATTACCAAAGATAAAGTTTGGTCAAAAATCATTGTATTTGAACTAGGGATGTTGCGGATGTCATTTTTTTCACATCCGCGGATGCGGATGCGGATGCGGATTTTAGGAGGCTCACATCCGCGGAAGCGGATGCGGATGCGGAACTGTACAAAAAACTTATTTGTTGGTTTGGTAGGGTAACAAGCAGTAATATTTATCCTTTCTTTATCTATACATATAAATAAAATTGGTGTCGATTTGTAATATTGAAATAACCGTTTTTTACTACATGCATATGAATATATATACGGTACATACACCAAAATAACATGTTTTACAATTTTTGTCTGTCTGTTTGTTCGGGCTAAACTCTAAAATAGCTGGACCGGTTTTGACGGGACTTTTATTGGCAGGTAGCTGATGTAATAAGGAAGTAAGTTAGGCTACTTTTATTAAAAAAAAAAAATAGAAAAATAAAGTAATATTGCCATGTCCAAGTACTGTCCAGTACCGCCCGCAACTCACGCACATGCCACCACTGTGCCGTCACGTGCCTCCCACCACTTCTCCCACCAATGAAACAATATCACAAAGGCTGCCTATTGCACGGGTTCAGAACGCGCGAGCGGGCTATTGCTGATTTTTAATAAAAACAAATTATAATAACTGAGCCACGGCAACGTGTGGCCGGGTCTCGAATTTTATGTTTAGTTCTTGGGAATAAATAAAATTCGCAGGGCGGCAGGTCAGGACTGTATGGTGGATGACTCATTATCTCGACACCTGCCATAGTCAAATATTCAACAGTCCGTTCTGCGGAGTGCGCTGAAGCATTGTCGTGGTGAAGGAGGATCCTGCTTCGAGGGCGCTGCTGTCGATTTTTTTCTAAAACAACAGGCAAACAGCGATTGACATACCAGTCTGCAGTAACTGTCCTTCCATCTTCTAACACAACTGTCGCGAAATGACCCTTCCGACCAAAGAATGAGGCAATCATCTTTTTTCCTTGACTTCTACCTTTCTTTACCATAGTTGGCAGATCCTCGAAAGGAAACACCCACTGAGCTGATTGTCTTTTGGTTTTGGGTTCATAGCAATATATCCAGCTTTGATCACCTGTTACGATATCAAATACAGCATTTGAGTCACCGCCGTTGAACTTATCTAACATTTGCCGACACCAGTCCATGCGAAGGTGTTTCTGGCCGTCGGTTAAAGTATGGGGAATCCATATGGTACAAAGCTTCTTGACGCCTAAATGTTCGTGTAATATTTTTTGAACTTGACTCATACCAATGCCTAGGCTTGCCCGTATCTGCTGATAGGTCACTCTCTTATCATCCTCTATCATGCGTCGCACAGTACTGATGTTATCTTCAGTAGTCGCTGTTAAAGGACGTCCTTCACGCGGATCATCCTTGAGATTGATACGTCCACGCTTAAACTCGTTAAACCAATTGTAAATAGTGGCACGAGATGGGGCTTCATTAAAAAATGCTATTCGCAACCTATCATGGCTTTGTTATTGAGTTAGCCCATAACGAAAGTCATAATAAATTATTGAACGAAAGTTTTCTCGCGTTAATTTTCATTTGTAACAAGAGTGTTAGATTTGCCGCCAATTCACAAAAACAAATGACAAATGAATGCAATACACTACATTAGATTACCAGAGTTTTAAAATTTAAATTCGAATAATAGTTTTCATTAGCAATGTTTCTAACTGGTCAGTTCTAAACATTTTCAGTGGTATCCACGTATCATCTTCAATCTTTTACTCGGTCGACACGTGCCACTCGCCGGCCCCTCCTCTTTCTTTCTTGTCGCATCCGCATCCGCATCAGCTCCGCATCGATTTATGCGGATGCGGATGCAGATGCGGATGTCTAAATCGATGCGGAAGTTCCGCATATGCGGATGCGGATGCGAATATTCGCAACATCCCTGATTTGAACCATACCTTAATGTAGAAAAGTAGTATTAGAAATAATCGCATCTCGTTTCAAACACACCCCTAAAACAAGGCGACAACATACCTAAAATTAAAATTATATGTTTATATATATAAATTTAAATATTATTATGATTACATACAAGTTTATTTGAAATTTTAATACTCAATAATTTTTATTTTCATTTATTGACAAATATAGATTTTTATTTATTATAATATAAGAAATTGTCGCCTCGTATAATTTCTATTCACAATAAATCCGATAGATTAGTTTCGTTAAATTATATATTTTGTAATAATAATAGAACAAAAAAAGATCCCAAATTTTTAAATTTTATTATTTTCGTTTAACGAATCATTAAAAAAAAATCACTGTAATATACAACGAAAAATCTATCGGTACACATAATTAAATCAGTGCAACGGGGACATATAAGTGATATCGTCCCAAGGGTGGCGGTATAACGGTTGTTTCATACGCTTCTGATCCAAATAATGTCCAACCAAACCAATAGTTCTGCCTAAAACGAACAGTGCGTTGATCGAACCCATGTTGATGTACGAGTTCCCTTCTTCGGGGGTGAACAATTGGCAATGCCTGAACATATCTACCATAGCAGCTGCTACTATTCCGTCTACGTTCAATATGAGATTTGGCTTCTTACGGGTGGTGATCGCTTCAACGTCTAAAGCGTAACGGGTCACGGGCCAAGCGGGCCAACGGGCTGTGACGAAAGCCTTCAACTCCCTCACTCGACTGTCAGGATTGTTTATTGACTTCACCCTGTAATTATAACACTTTTTTAATAAGAAAAGTAAAAAGAAAAATCACTGGAAAAACTCAAAAAAGTATTTATTTATTTAGCAGTCATTCTCAATAACAACAATCATTTTAAGATTCTAACATGCAATTTTAACCACTACATAAAATAATTGAACCAATACATATGAGTATGTTATATCATTTACTAGCGACCCACCCCGGCTTCGCACGGATGCAATGCTCTTCTATATTATACATGTATTATACATATAAACCTTCCTCTTGAATTACTATATCTATTAAAAAAAACCGTATCAAAATCCGTTGCGTAGTTTTAAAGATTTAAGCGTACATAGGGATATAGGGACAGAGAAAGCGACTTTGTTTTATACTATGTAGTGATGTGTTGGCTCCATGAAAGTTCAGCGTACCTTTTCGGTATATGTTACTTATTTATTAAATCTTATAAAAAAAATTAGATTAACAAACTTAACATAATAATCTTTTATTACAAGGTATTCCATCATATTGTCAGTCAAAAGTTTGAAATTAACACATTGTTTGCGGGTCCCGAGTTAACTCGTCATATCGCTTTTTATACCAATGCGCAGGAAACGAGTAAACTCGTTTTGTTTCATTAACCGGTGGGACGCGGAAAACTTGTAATCAAAGGCGCCAAACGGGTGACAGACTACGCATTTTCTATTGTCAGCGGTACCCTATGCGTCTACCTGTCGATACAATTAATTTGGGACCGAAGCGATTTTGCGAGAAAATGCCCGTTTGCATTGTTAAAATATTTATGTTAGGTAAAATTTAGTAAATAATATTTAAATTAATCAATTCCTGTTTAAATAAATTTAATTAAAAAAAATATTGACGACTTCACATAAATTGTTCTGAACTCAAGTAGCGAAAATACTTGTGCTATGGAGTTCAGAAGCAATGACGGTACCGAAACACCCAGACCCTAGCCAATCGTTTTCTACATTACCCGGCCGGGGATCGAACCCGGGCCCCCGGCGTTACTATGATAACCGGCATGCGAACCACTCGACCATGGAGGTCGATTAAATTAAATTTGATTTATTATTATAGCGGCCCGTCCCGGCTTCGCACGGGTTGACAAAATTCTTTAAATTTTTTCTATTATTAAATATTTTTCCGTTAGCGCCATCTAGCGTCCTATAGACGAACTACTTGCGGTTAACGCGTTGCTGCTGACCCGGCCACGCGTCGTTGAGTTTCAGTTATAGATGTCGCTGTACCGAGATGAATCGCGCTAACGTTTCGGTTCTACGACTACACATATAGCTAACCGTTCTTTGCCTCCCGAATGTTATTCTTGAGCACTATGGTAACGCGTATACAATGGAAAAAGAGCGGACAGACGAACACACAAAACCACTGTGATCTTAGATTATAGATTTAGTAGCTGACCTGGTCACGCGTTACTGTGTTATATATTAAAATAAAATCTATCATTTGTCCTAAGCCCTTAATTCTTATTTATTATAGACTATATTATGAATTAATATTGTAACTTATTTTTATACCAATTTATTGAATTGTTTTTGATTTTCATGTCAGACCTCCGGCGAAATATGCTGAGCTACTGTAATTTTAATGATATCTTTGTAATGTGACCATATTTCAGACAATAAAATATTTTTAACTTTAAATCGGAATAAAACCAGCGAAATGAATAATGAATTATCAAAATCGTTTGAATAAATTCAGAGTTCATCGCGGTCACATACTGTGACGAGGAATTTATACTAGGGTAAGTTAGTTTATAAAAGTTGACATTAATTTTGACTGAATTACTGATATATATTTTTTCTTATTATTGTTGGTATTTTTTTTGTAGTATTTTTTTTTTTATTTAATATTAAAAAGAAAAATTCATGGCGAGACAGCGATAGAACATAATTTTCACCATCTGTATTAATACAACTATTCGTGTCTACAAATAAATGATGTGATACAGTTAAGTGTAATTTGGATTTGGTAACCTTACCTATGTCCGATGCCCATGATGAGCTCTCCCTTGGCCCGTTTCTCGTTGACGAACTCCTGCGGATGCTGGCCACGGTCGTACGCAGCGCAAAAGTCTGCTGCAGCTCGATCTAACGCGCCGCCAAACCGATCGCCCTGTTTGAACACACATTCGCTATTTATTTCATTTATTGAAGTTATACCTTAGGCGCGTTATGAATAAATGTTGGGAGTGAAATTTTAAGATACGCGCGCATCACTGTGACACAAAATTATCATGTTGAAGTTGACCGTAAAAAAAGTAGACACTAAAAGTGTATTGTGTATATTTATTGCCAGCTGTGATTTCAAGTTCTTTTTAAATTTGATGGGGCGTAGTGATAACATGTCTATTGTGCTGAAAATATTAGTTTTAAGTGGAGATGTGCCGACTAGTCGGCAACTAGTCGGTAAAGCCGACTATCCGGCCACTTTCGTAGTCGGCGAATGGTCGGCGACTATTCGGCAAAGAACGCCGACTATCGGGCTTTTTACTTTGTGTGTATTTATTAATAAAATGTATGTAGGGGCGAATCACATTAAATAAAAACCGTAAATAAAATAATAGTCCTTCTGCTTGGATTTGCGACTGGGAGGAATATTCTGTGGTCGAACATTTTATCGCAGAACCTAACTAAGGTATCAGGGTTGGATGTTGGTATTTAATATGGTGGTTCATACTTGTAAAATTTGCCTTTTTTTCCCTGCTCACCACAAGAAATTATCATTTTTCATTGGTTACACTTAAATTTACAGAAATCATTGTCCAATTGTTAAAAAGAAAAATCTACTCGAGACTTTATTTTTGACATTATTAAATTTTAATTTAGCACTGTCACTTTTACTCAAAAATATTTTTTTATACAAAAGCACCGATCTGACCCGTACAAAATCAAAAATCAAGAAACAATGCGAAGTAAACTAAACAGCTGTAAATGACGTCACGGAATCCCCCGAAATCGTAATCAGCTTGGCCGACTAGTCGGCCGATTAGTCGGCGACTTTACAACCGACTAATCGGGTAGTCGGCTAGTCGGCCAAAGTCATAATCGGCACATCTCTAGTTTTAAGTACCTAAGAATATTATATCCTTACGGGGCTGATGTAAATGAACTAAATTATTAAATAAGGTCTGCATTGTCACCACATAAAACAATAAATATTCTATTCTATTCTAAAATAATTAAAATTTCATGTTTGAACACGTAATTTCATGCACGGGATTGGCTGAACTTGAAGTGACGTCAAACTTGTTTACTTTTAATGTCAGTCTGTTTTCATACGATTTATTTAAAAGCAGGTGACGTAATGGCATAAGGTAAACTGCCTAAAGGTGTCTTAAGCGTGTTGGCGAGTTTTATATCCACTTCGGTAGCAATTGCTACAGATAGTCAACACCCCTCGTCAGTCCCTGGTAGCAATTGCTACCATATTCTAATTTCCGCGTGACCTGCTGTTTTTTTTAATTACGATTAATTTTTGAGTTACAGAGATCCAAATATTCTGAGGTGCATTTTTATTTAATTAGATTTACGGTAATATTTTTTGTTTGGTCCTAGCTTCAATATTTAAGGAGAAAATGGCATTTTTATCTAAGAGAGTGAAATTTTTTTGTACATTTTAAGCAGCATTGGGACTGTTGAGAGCGGTGGGGCGCACGGTACCGGCCTGACAAGTGGTTATTAAACCAGAAAATAGTACAACTAACAAAGATTTAAATAAATTGTTTTTCATACTTAAAATCTGTCAACTACCCTATTTTAATAATAGTAAAATACTGACGATGGTAAGCAGTCCGCTGACAACGCTGGATATGAGATCCTTCCCAGCTCGAGCAGTGACCATAGTGTTGTGGGCACCGGACACGGCAGGTCCGTGGTCGGCAGTCACTATGAGGACCAACTCGAAGAATTTGCACGCCCACTCCGGAAGCTCGCGTTGGAACCTGACACGAAAATAAAAAAGATTATTCCTATATCATTTAAAATAAGTCTATAAAAACAACCAGATTAAAGTACTATCGAAGCCTCTGGCGCCTTATCAGTCCTAAGTAGAAAGTCGCTAGCACACTGCACGATGCCTATCGCTTCAGACCACGCCCCGCTCCATTCATTCAATAATGGCGCGCGTGCGCAAACAAGCAAGTGAGAGTAGATTGACAGTTGACAGTACTGGCATCAAGGGCGATTTTAAAACTAGTTGTTTATGATTGGCCGTAGTATAAATCGTAGTTAAATACGAAGCCAATTAGGGATAGGTATGGGTCGTGTGGGCGTGTCCGACGCGATCAGTTCAAACGAATATTTCTACAAAGTGGTAAGGCACGAGAGACCTCGATAGTACATAAATATCTTACAAAGATTTTAAAGTGATTGCCTGAACCCCAGCAGTGACAACATAAATAAGTGATGATAAAAATTTATGCTCAAAAACGAAAGTAATTACACATCTTAAAAATTGTAAACAAGCATATTTTGCCACATGGAATGCGTAGCTGTCTGCATCAGTAGTATTACAAGAGCATCAGCTCTTCAAGTCAATATCCCTAGAGAATAACCCTAGAATCTAGTGTACATTTTACAAGATTGGGATTGGATTCACAAGTCGCAGGTACTTTTTTTAAAATAATAATAACAATAAATAAAATGATTTTCTGTTATCATGCGAATCTTAAAATTGCGTTAATTTTAAGTATAATAATTGGTGTGTGCGCATCATACGAGAGCGTATGCGTAGATTACCGCCACACTTGTAGGACTTAGGGGTAAAAAAATACTTAATTTGAAAAAATATTGGCAGCAGCGAATCTTATAAAATCCTTTGTATTCGCCAGACGATACGATTTTATGTATAGACGACGATAGACATAAAATAAGAACGACTCACTATACAGTGGACGACACATAAAGCCATACACTCTAAAAAGAAAATGACATCTACTACAATATACAATTTATCTAAATCTTGTGTATGTATAATATAATATTAATTAAATACCTAATACTAAAAAATATAAACATAATATAACAAGTAAAATATAATATAAAAAGGAGTCCCTTTAGGCAAGGTTCCGAAGATACCGCGTTCCCCCTTTGAATAGCTAGGCTAATTCTTTGTCCGGGGTAGCTGCCAGCTCTTTGGTCTCCTGTGATGTCTTCTAACCTTTTTGCTATTTCTTTAAAAAGCCTTATAGCACTAGAACCCCACAAACCAAGGGTCTCGACACCGAATGGGACAAAATCATATTCGGAGCCTAGACCCCTGTATTTACAAGCTTTAGCTTTTTCAACCGCTTCACCAGCCGCACCAGCTCTGGTGTTGGTTCCATGTAGATAAGAAGGGGCAATTTAAGATAAATTCTGTTTTAGTTTAGTTTATTTTAATCAAATTATTAATAATTTTGAATTAAATATAGTTAAATAAATATATGTAGTGTAATAATTACCTAATTTTAGTTGTTGACATTATACGTTTTAATTTGACTTTACTCTTTGTTTCACGGTTTATTTTTTTAATTTGACACAAATTGCTTCTAATTTTTATTCTATTTTCCTTAGATATTATTTCGATTTTATTTTACATTGCTTGATTATTATTTGACATGTTTTTTTAAATTGTTATTGTATTTGTAATTATGATAAATTTTAATTCATTAATTTTTATTATTGTTAGATTAAGTTTACTGGTGTTTTAGAGTATTCTGTAAGCTATAAGTATTTTATTAAATAAATAAGTATAAAAATTGCTGTCCACATCATTTCGCAAAAATGTGAATATCAATACCATAATATTTACAGTTTTCATTCGAAACTCACTGGTTCACAATGCCTTTTGACACAGAATAAAATAAAGAAGAGACGTAATAAAATAATGATACGCACCACAAGAGACTGATAGTGCCTCCAACTCCCATCTGCCTTTCCAGCACTTGTGTGATAGGTACGCCGCAGTAGCTCAACTCCTGGCCTCGCTCGTCGCAAATTGTACTGATGAAAGCGGCCGGTTTGCGGATTAAGCCCAGTTTCTACATTAAAAAATATATTAATATTTAAATATATTTCTCTCATTCACAACTTAACTAGCTTAAAGGAAGCACTGTAAGGCTTTTGTCATGGATACTAGGGTAACGGATATGTTACATAGATATGTTATATTCGTAGAAATTTATATAAATACTCATGTTCATATTCATGACAATAACTTCCACCCCTATTGAGATTCAAACCCGGGACCGCCGGTACGAAAGGACGAAAACGAACGAAAGGAATATGACATTGTGAATGCTAAATATAGTTTAAAACCGAATCATAAAGTAAAAAATATTTTTTAATATAACATTTAAGTAATTAATGACAAAATTAATGTCATTGTAAGAATTTATTACCAAGATACTTTACTATTTTTATTTCTAAATGCAGAGTTAGAGTTAGAGGAATGTCGTACAAAGCCCCCCACGCTTTTCTTACAATGAGAATAATTTTCTCGTAAATTAAATCAACATAAAAGCATGTAATTTTTTTTACTATAATATATTGTTCATTTTTTAGTTCGATCTACTGTAGAATTTTCCAGTTCTTCGTATTTTGAAATTATTTTCGAAATTTCCTCAATGAAATAAAAAAAAAATGTATTGTCATCAGTCTCTGATAAGTGTGCAAATTTTCTAATTATTCTAACGTTTTGAAGTGGGTAAAAATCGCATGAGAAAATTCCATTACAAACAAACATATAACAATAAGTTAATAAAAGCTTGTTAAAAATGAAAATAATAAGTATAAAATTTGTTATGAGCACTACATCTTAAAGTTACAGTCACTTACCCTCGCCCAATCATAATCCATGGGCACCTTAGGGGGCTCCACTTCCTCCTTCACAATAATGCGTCCTTCTTTCACCAATTTCTTATAAACCTACAAATAAATATAACAAATTAAAAAATCTACTCAAACTGATCTTTTTTTTTAAATCTTTAAACTGTAAGTTATTCAATATGTACTATCGAGGTCTCTCGCGCCTTACCACTTTGTAGAAATATTCGTTTGAACTGATCGCATCGGACACGCCCACACGATCCTAATTGGCTTCGTATTTTACTACTAGTTATACTACGGCCAATCATAAACAACTAGATTTAAAATCACCCTTGATGTCAGTACTGTCAATCTGCTTTACGCGTTCGTGGCGCCATTGTTGAATGAATGGAGCGGGGCGTGGCCTGAAGCGATAGGCATCGTGCAGTGTGCTAGCGACTTTCGACTTAGGACTGATAAGGCGCCAGGGGCATAGTACATTTATTGAAAGTCAGCAATGCCATGGCTTCATAATTCCTACGATGGGAGACATTGTACCGATAAAAAGCCGGAAGAAATTCTGCTTCAATCTGTTTCAATTGCTCGTATTCATCACACGAACATCTGTTCCTTCCGGGAGTCGAACCCAGGACCGTCGGTGCGAAAAGTAGGATCGCTACAGTTCCACCAAACGTCAATAATTAACATTTCCATAGATATGTTAACAAAGATAAGAATCCCTTACATCTCTGACAGCAGTCCCTAAGCTGTCAAATGACGTAGGTACAGTGACGCCATATGCTTTCAATCCGGCGTTCTTCGCCGCCGCTTTCTCCAAGGCCGACCCAGCTAAGGAGCCGGCGTGACCGAACTGCACTTCCGATGTAAACATGTCTGTAAGGAATAGAATAGGTAATTATTACGTTCCAACACTGTCGTTTAAGTCGTTAAAGGCTGAATAATAAAAAAAAAACACTTCACGACAAAACTACATTTTTTTGAAGTGAAAACTTCTTTAGCATCGTTGTTATTTGAAAGTCGATGAAATGAAAAAGCGACAGTAAAAAGAGACCGACACAAATTCCTAAGATTTAACGTAGGAGAAAATGAGATAGGAAGTATTATGTACGTGTGTTAATACGTGTTTGTGTGCGCATGCGTAGTACAAAGCTTGAGAGAAGGCATCACAACAACCGTGGTATTTTGTATAAGTGTACGTATTATTTTTGAAGGTTTCACTTCTACCACGTGTGAATCGCACACATGCTTTTTTATAATTAACTTTGGCGTGTGATCAGTAAGTAATCAATGTTAAGGTAGGCACTATTAAATAATAGAGTTATAAAATTCTGAATAAAAATTTAGGATAATTTTTTTTGATAACAGTTCTCTCAATTTCTTTTTTCTATTAAAATTCATAATATAAGATAGTATTGAAAACATATATTTTTAACAATTGCTCATCTAAAGGTTAGGTTAGGTTACAAATTATATTTTTTTGACGATAATTTAAATATGTGCCTTTTTGATATAATCTCAGAATTTATAAGTGTTATCAAGTGATTTGCAAAAGTAGCTTTTATATGGTAGTTTTATGTGGGAAAACTTATTTTTTTTTTGGGTTAGGACACTTTACTTCTAAAGGTGCGTCATACAGTGTTTTTTATGCAGAAATACTCAAAAGAATATCCGCGTCTGAATGATGGGTTGATGTGGTGTTACTATGAACTGTCATCTCACCAGAGCAAGTGCCGATGCACCAAGCGACCATTGGCTTCTTGATGAGACCATCCCGAATGGCTCTGCATACGTGATATTCTTCCACACCCCCAACTTCTCCAAGCAGAACTAGCATTTTCACGTTCGGGTCAGCTTCATATCTGTTACAATAAAATTATCATATTTTCATTCATTTAGACTTAATGCAGGGCGGGCTTATTGCCTTTGACAATTTCTATCAGCCAACTTTAACGTGATGTGGAGACAAGTAAGATGTAGGGGGCACAACCAGTGTAAAGTAAAAGGGGTCTCCGAAACCAAAAATTTAAGGACCCCTGCTTTAATGGAACATAGATATTTATCTCAACAACAAAGCCTAATTTTGGTATTACTTTAGCTATACAGTGGATTTCATTTATAACTTCCTTTTTAATTACGTTTTGATTTTAGCGAATTTATACTTAAGTCCATTGAATTTAGAGCACAATTTCAGTAGAAAATAATGTGGATGATTTCCGGTACAGCGACTAGTATTAATGAACCATTTGTCACAAGTTCTTAGAAATCCCATGCAGATGTTGTGACTGAATCTTTACACAAATACCGCGGTTATCAACAAGCTTTCTCATTTTTTCTTTATATAAGTTATATTTCTCTTCATGTTAATTATTTTTTACTATTTAAGATGTTATGTATTAAAGTATATAGTTTATTGTCTACTTATTTTCTCTGAATATACAAAGGATCAAACCGCTAGCCATCCGCTTTACGACTGCGGACGACTCTCAAGCAACTTGAAAATACTATGCTCAACATTCACTGTGGTATGAGTGTCTGGGTGGTACTCACCGTAAAAGATGGTCGATGAAAGTGGTACCAGGGTACCGGTCGCCCCCTATGGCGACCCCTTCGCACACACCATCGGCGTGCTTCGCCAATATGTTGTTCAGCTCGTTACTCATACCGCCCGAACGAGATACGTAGGCAACACTGGAAATAATACATGGTTATTATAACAGAATATGGGTAATGTAATTTATTATATTTACTTTAACTAGCTGACCCGGTAACGCGTTGCCATGGTAACGTTAAAAGAGCGGGAAAAAGAGCGGACAGACAAACACACAAACAACAAATTTGTGGTCTTAGATTAGAGACTAGAGGCCCGTCCCGGATTCGCACGGGTGGACAAAATTCGGAAAACAAAAGACGAACTACTTGCGGTTAACGCGTTGCTATGGTAACTTTATTGATACAATGGAAAGAGCGGGAAAAAGAGCTGACAGACAAACACACAAACAACTGTGATCTTAGATTACAGATGTACAATTTGATCCGAAGACCATCTTATTAATATGAGCAAAAATTGGTAGAAAGTTGCCAGGAGAGATCGCGTTATTTGAAAGAACTAATTATTTACTTTTGTGTAGATCATCTTGATGTATGCATTATAAGATAAAAAATACGTCTGTGATAAAGCTACTACGCTTCAAGCCCTCAGATGAGATACGAATCCACGATTTTTCGCTATCCGGTAGAGTGCCCTGACTGGTGAGCCACCGAGATGGTGGCAGACGCGTCAAGTCCCACCTGAAGGCTCGGAGGCGTAGTTGTTTTTTACAGGCGTAATTCATATCTTATAGAAACATTGCATTGTGATTGCAAAAAAAAAAAAAAAAATATACTTATATGTATTACAAACATGCTATATACGCCGACCAGTTGAAAGTTTACACAGGCGTATGACGTAATAACATGGCGCGGCTACTATTTCAAAGTGTTAAAAACAGTTTATTAAAATTAAAACCTTTAAATAAAAAAAAAAATTGTTATTTTAAGAACTAAAACACATTATCCGATTGCGTTTGCTTAAACTTTCTCAATTACGTATTAATAGATTTTTTTCCCATATAGAGTATAATACTGTTATGTAAGAGTACATTATTTTTCGTCCTTTTGTGATGTTGGACCTAATACACGCGTTTTCAATAAAGGTGTTAATTTATTCACTTGAACTAGTTTTATTTACATATTTCACATCATATACAGTCTTTAGTTTTATTAATAAGATAAATTATCGCTCACCTGCCGGGTCTGTAGAGTTTGCTATCCACGATGTTGTCGATCATACCAGCTGTATTACCGATTTTGAAACAGCCAGGCTTTATACCGCCCACCGTCGCCGGACCAATAATGTTAACCTGTTACAAAATAAATTTTAATTAAAAAACAACAAGAAACATATTTATTCTAAATTTAATTCAAACGGTATCACTACATAGTATAAAACAAAGTTGCTGTCCCTATATCCCTATGTATGCTTAAATCTTTAAAATTACGCAACGGATTTTGATGCGGTTTTTTTTAATAGAAATAGTAATTCAAGAGAAAGGTTAATATGTATAATACATGCATAATATAATATCTGTGTAATATAATATGTATTGTTGCAGTAAGTTAAATAAAATAATAATAAACTCACCCCCCGAGCGTCAGCGATTTTGATGATTTTCCTGGTCATATTCTCGGGGATACCCTCAGCGATGATCACAACTGTGTTGATTTGAGGATGCTGCATAGCCTGAAGGGATAAATTAAGGTTATGTTGGTTTCATAATGTAGTCGTCATTTGAAACAATAGAATTGTGATTTTTTTAAATATAATACTATCTTATATAATAAGCTATTTGAATAGAAAAAAAAAAATAGAAAATCTAATCAGCTTTTAAGTTTTTTTCAGGCGAGATTCGAACTCGCAACGTTTGGGTGTTCGGTCCACTGTTCTCCCATTCAGTTATCGACCCTTGCTTACACCCGTCGAAATTTTCTGGTACTTTTAAAGCTGCAAGTCAGCGTTGCTTTATCAAGCTCGGAGGAACTTGAGATAAAAAATCTTTGATAACCCATTAGATGACCAAACCTCGCAAAAGTTTGCTTACCCGCTCAAAATTCGGGCCTGAAATAATATGTCAAATAACGAGTGCCGCCATTAATGGCCGCCGATATCAAAAACAGTGATAAGTCCAGAATGACCGACGCTTATTTATTTCTGTGCTGATCTAACTAAAAAAAAATATTACCTTTAAACTTAACTTGTAAACTGTGTAGCAGAAGGAATTAAGAGTTTATAATCATAAGGGTGCGTGAGAACGCCGGCGGTCTTATAAGCCTGAGCCGGTTAACTTCCATAACCATAGGCGCGCTGAAAACTTCACCACTTGGTTTCTCTAAACATCTTCATTCGTAAAATATCTTAAATAGCTCAAAAGACCAAGTCTCAAAGCCGTAAATTTTAATTTTTTTTTAATAATAAAAAGTATATACCTGCATGGTGCTGTCGTAAGCGGAGCGGAGTGAAGCGAAGTTAACTAGAACGCTAGCCTCTTGATGTTTACGCATCGCAACGTCCATATCAGAGAACACTGAAACAAAATTCCACAATTATTTTTCACATGGGTTTCTTTAAAATTTAAAATTGATTTATACATCCGGTCCCGAACAAATATAGAAAAAAATCATTATCTATTTATTTATTCATCGTTCAAATCTTAACTCTACACATATGTACTTCATCAATAAATTATGAAAAAAAAATATCTGGAGTTGTGGCTGTATGGGATTTGTAGCCTTTTACTCTACAATAGGAAAAAAAAACATTTGGCCCATAGTTCAAAGGCTAACATCGCCCAGTCCGAATACAGGTGTCTTTAGTCTTCCGATGGTTCCATTTACATCTCTTATCATGGCAAAATATTTCTGTCTGGTTCGTTGGCACTTAATTATTTGCCACTGGTTCGTTGGCACTTAATTCTTTGCCACTGGCAATTAGTAAAAGGTCGTATTTTCTATGTATTATTGTACCTAACCTTCGAAGTTAACCATAAAATCTCACCCGGTATAAAGACCTCCTTGTTGCCGAAGTAGTACTTCTGTTTATGGTCAGCAGTGAAAGGATACACTATGGCCACAACGGACGGCTCCGCGCGACGGCATATGTAGTCGAAATCCAACATTCCCTGGAGAAAACAAAAAGAAATTTAATATTTTTCTATAAAGGTATGTGACTGGTAAGCTTTAAGAGATTTTAGACATTATTTTAAAGTATATTAAAGATTACTTCCGTATGATACGATAGCTAAAATCTTGCTTCCTTTGAAGCTAAAATCCATGGAGCCCTTCAGGCCGCAGAGCGTGCCAAACATTTGAATTTGGCGCCAAAAGTCCGCCATTTTGTTTTTTTATTATTTTGATATACCCACTGTCACTCTCCCAGTAAAAATAAATCTAACGACACCTCTCTATCTAAAATACATCCAGACGTTCATTGATTGATTGACCTTCGATAAAAAACTCACCTAACGAGTTTGCGGCAAAAATCGCCGAATCATTTTTTTAACCTTAACTTAGAATATATATTTTTTCATAACTTTAACGGATTGTAGACTTAAGTATATGATTTTAATTTGAATTCGATAGCTCCACGCGTTTTCGAGATAAAGGGTCGTGACAGACAGACAGACAAAGTGGGCCTATCCCTTATAGGCCCACTTTTCCGTATTTTTCTTTTGAGATACGGAACCCTAAAAAACAACGCAATTGTGTTGGATCGAAGTCCCAAACACAGACACCTTAAATCAACAAGCTCTGACAAATTGATGGCGGAAATAACTTGTTCCTATATATCAGAAATAATAATAATTCTTTATTCGTCTATTTCAGATAACGAACAAACATATTTATTGGTAAAAATTAGGTACTTACAAACTATGTTAGTATTTAATAAGAATTAATGGTGAACACGTCAAATTTAGATTATAATAATTTGCTATATGTAATACTTATTTATTATAATTTATTACGTTATATTTACATTTTAGAAAATACATTACAGTGTTGCTTCAATTAAAGACTGTCAAGACGTACAAAAATATAAATTCAAAGAGACCTTAGAAGTAGCTATTAAATGCTACAATTTTCATAATAGTGAGACTTGCCTTTGAATATGACATATCAAATTAAGTATTTCTCTTTGACAAACGTGATATTTTACTGAAGTGCAACTGAATTCTGTTTGTTGCAGAAAAATAACCTACATTTGTTCGGAATGAAATGATAATAACTTTATTCAAATGCACTTAAAAATAAGTTGTTTTGAATCATCCAACATTTTTAACTACCACCCATTCGGGACGTTTTTTAACTGACAAGACGAATGGGCGCAAGAAACTCGTCAGTTTTAACAGAAGTAACGACATTTACACACAAAAAAAGCAAAATTATTCTGGTATGTACGAGTAGTAGTGTTATGACATCATCATTTCGTTGATTACAACAAAGTCAACAAGTATCTGTTTTAAGTACCCCTCAACATTGTAATAACATACAGTTCTGAAAGCAGTAACCTTATTTGTAAATAATCCTAGTGTTTAGCAGAAAAAAGCGCTAGGCAGCGCTTGTAAGCAAAATGGCGATCGCTAAGCGGTAAGCGCTGTCAAATGGTAAATAGTTATTTTCCTCTAGGACGCAAACTTAGCGGTCACTGGGGAACATAACTTCAATTAAATATATTTTTATCAAATGCAGTGAAAAGTTTTAAACTATGAATAATATATTGAATAATTTAGTGAATGACAATATTGAAGAAGACGAGATTACTACTATTATTTTTATGATTGCACAAAACCACCGGTTAACTTAAGTTTGTAAACAAACTTATCTATACAAAATGGCGGAAAACGTCAGCGCTGCGAAAGTTAGAAAACGTGTCCTCGCCGAAAACTGTATAGTTTTTTTCTTAGCGCTAGCGAACGCCGTCAATCGCTTTTTTCTTCCCAACACACGGAATGAGAAATAAAAATTTATTAGGCGCTGACTTACCTGTATGGCCCTATTCTGCATACCCCAGATGATAGCCTTAGTGCGATCAGTGAACAGCGGCTTCGATGTCAGTTGTTGGCCCAGGTCGAATCTGGTGGGCGCTTCCGAGCATACCAAGTCCAAGAGCTTGTGGGTTAAGTCGGGGATGTCGAGTTTTGGTTTTGGCTGAAAAGGAACAAATAGAAAAATTATCAAAAACCATACTATTTACACTACTATTTTGTAAGTTTTTTTTGGTTTTTGACATTTATTTGTAATTTTACAACTATAATACATCAAAATGAGACTAATAGCCATTCTAACCTTATAAGAAATTGTATTATAAAAAGTGCGTAAAATACGTATAGTACGTATAATACGTATAGTAAAGTCCTTATACGTAGATGTTAATATGGACATGCCTCCAAAATTCGGGAATTTTATATTATTAGAATGTATTTTTTTTATTATTTATAATGCGTCCGCTCTTGATACCAATTAGGTCCGGGGGCCAAGACAAAATACACGATGGAGTGAGGCTAACCCAGAAGATTTTCCGCGTTGCCTGCTATTTTTTTAATCACGATTAATTTTTGAGTTGCAGAGATCCGAACATTCTGTGGTGGATTCTTTATTTTATCAGCTTTACAGATGTATTTTTTGTTTCGTCCTAACTTCATTATTTAGCGAGAAAATGCATTTTTATCTAAGAGTCCGACATTTTTTTTTTACAATTCGCGCAGCGTTAGGACTGTTGTGAGGGGTGGGGCGCGCGGTAGCGGACTGACAAATGGATAAAAGTTCGCCTTAGTCTGGTATATTAAAATAGTTAATTAAACGGATTCCAACTCACCGGTGTCTGGGGCTTGGGCAACTGCTTGGGCGCATAGTCGAGCCTGTGCTCCTGCGGTATGGGAACGTGTCCAAGTGCGAGGCCCACTATTGACGTCATATCCGCTTCCGGACCGAACACGTACAAAGGAATACGCAACCGGTGGCCAACTTCACGCATTTGCCTGTGCATAAATAAATACTGTGCATAAATACAAACATAAATACAATACATAAATAAATAAAAACAGAATGTCATCATGTGATCATATCTCGTGTAATGTGGTCGAAACGTCAGGTTTACATATAAAGCAGCCTCAAAAATAAAAACATGATAATGACTACAATGAAAATATAATCAAACTGTTGCTAGCTTCATAGTAAATATTTTTTGAAACCAATTTAGCCGACACAGTAATGTTATTTAATAAATTAAAATGTATATAATATTTATAAGAAATCATTAATTAAATAATTGCAATTTCATGTTCGACTACGTGATTGAAAACGCTCGGAACTGGCCAAATTTGGAGTGACGTCACCTGCTTGTTTACAGTAAATGTCAATAAGTTTTTGTATGGCGAATCCTATTGACAGTTAAAAATTTTTTGACAAGAAAGTGACATGACGTTTTTATTCTTTCATTCATTTAAACTTTTATGGTGACATTTATAGAAGACTAGCGGCCCGTCCCGGCTTCGCGTCTTCGAAAAAATTCTTTAAATTTTTCTAGCATTAAACATAGCCTATGTTACTCAGCGTGAATGTAGCTTTCCAATGGTGAAAGAATTTCTGAAATCGGCTTAGTAGTTTTTGAGTTTATTCATTGCAAACATACAAAAATACAAATCTTTCCTCTTCATAATAATAGGGGTTAAAGTATGAAATTGCCGTTTTATTGCAATAGGTTCTTTGAATTGACATAGAATCTTCATGGTTTGAGGTTTTCGAATGAAACTTTTTTTAAATGGTTTCTATGATGTTCTTTTTTTAAAAAATGTAAAACATTTGAATATCGACTTTCAATTGTTTTTGTTATTCAATTTAGACAAGAAAGATGGATACTGCGAAAATTCGAGTTATTTTTGAATACGAGTTCCGACGCGGAACTAACGCGGCAGAAACAGCCCGCAATATCAATGCTGCGTTTGGAGAGGGGTCTACTAATGAACGCACCGTGCGATTTTGGTTTAAACGCTTTCGTGATGGAAATTTCGACTTAAAGAACGAGCCACGAGGAAGACCGCCCACACAGGTAAATAACGATGAATTAAGAGAGATAGTGGAAGCCGATCCTAGTCAAAGTACCCAGGAATTAGCGGCATGGTTTAACGTTACCTTACCCACAATATTGACTCACTTGCGTCAAATCAATAAAATAAAAAAATACGAAAAATGGGTGCCTCATGATTTGACTGATCTGCAGAAAGAAACGCGTGTTGAAACTTGTGTTGCCTTGTTGAACCGGTACAGAAATGAAGGAATATTGGATCGAATTGTAACATGTGATGAAAAGTGGATTCTTTATGATAACCGGAAAAGAAAAATGCAATGGCTGACCCCAGGTCAAATGCCACAACAGTGTCCTAAAGCAAAACTTACCAATAAAAAGGTAATGGTAACTGTTTGGTGGTCTCAGCATGGTGTTATTCACTATAGTTTTCTCCGATCTGGTCAAGCAATAACGGCAGATGTCTATTGTGCCGAACTCCGAACCATGTTGACAAAACTAGCAGTAAAACAGCCCCGACTCATGAATCGATCTTCACCATTATTGCTCCACGACAACGCGAGACCTCACACAGCACGAGAAACCATTTTGACCCTTCAGGAACTGCAGTTAGAAACCATTCGTCATCCTCCGTATTCACCAGACCTTGCTCCAACGGATTACCATTTTTTTCGTGATTTGGACAATTATCTACGTGACAAGAAGTTTTCTTCCCAGGAGGCAGTACAAAATGCTTTCACACAGTTTGTGCAGTCTAGATCGTCGGAATTCTATCGCAAAGGCATTAATGACCTTCCCATTAGATGGCAGCAATGTATAGATAATAATGGCAACTATTTTGATTAAATAAATTTGTTAAAAATTTAAAAAATAAACAATATAGATTTTCAGTACAAATCGGCAATTTCATACTTTAACCCCTAATATTAGTGTAGATAGAGAATTTAACAAAGAATTAATCAAGTGGCAAATATGCTAAAACGAACAATTAGAGATATTTTCGTAAAACTATTTAAACACCTTATCCCATTTTAATGAATACTAATTAATTAATATTAACCTGAGTCCCTCTTGGTAGTTGGGTCCACCGCGCCTCACGAATATAGTGACGTTGTACTGCACCAAAGCGTCTTTGTATGTCTCTATAGCTGTGATGATGCCGCGGAAAGTATCCGCTACGTTGGTGAAGTTGGCGATGCCGCCGCCGATGATCAGAACCTGGTGATGAACGTCAAAATATTTATTAATCACAGACAGCGGATTTAAAAAAAATATGCTTTCTTTGTTGGCGAAGCGATTTTTGAATCAACAAGAATTGGCCCCATCGTAAATAAATAAAATAAAATTAGCTTTGTTTGGAAGATCTTATTCTATAACTTATTTCAGTAAATTAATGTCGGAATAAATTAATTATGATTTTTTACTATCCCATACCCACAGCAAGTAACAATATCATTAATTCGGTTATGATTGTATGCGAAATCTTGAGTTTCAACTTACCTTTCCATTTGGGTGCTTTTCTCTGCACATAAGGCTGAAAATAGTCTTCGCGTAATCAGCAGTTTGTCCTTCGGTAGGAGCTCCCGAGTATTCGCCGTAGTTAGCTAGTTCCCCAGCGCCTCCCAACTCGCAGATCGTATCAGTGTAGACAACGGAAGCGCCTCCTCCAGCCACCATGGTCCATATGCGACCGGATTTGTTTAGAACTGTTAGCTGTTAACAATTATTTTAATTAATAGCAGATAACGAGAAGATGGGAGTTTGAATCCCGCTTGACGCATGAGATAAAGTTATATTTGTAGTTAATTACTAAAATAATAAATTATTTTTACCCCTTGACTTCGTTCGTCCAATTCAAAATTTAGTACAAAAAAATTGATCGCAATTTTTTTTTGTTTTTATTAAGGCGTATTTCTCGCGTGCCTTTAAAAACATTACTACAAACTGCGGAACATTATGGTGTGGCTGCACACATTAGGGCGTGGCTATACACATAAGGGCGCGTCCATACAAAATGTTTTTGTTTTCCGAGGCGGACGGAAAACTACCACGGGTAGAGGGTAAGAGTTATTTTTTATTTTAATCGCGTTGGCGCGCAGATGTCTACACAAAAACAGAAAACTTTGTCTATAGCAGAAGACTCTTTAGCAAAAACGAATTGTTTTGTTTGTGTTTTTTCTTTTTTAGTAAAATTAAGTGCAGGAATCATATTTTAAAGCAGAAACCTAAAAGAGGCAGTCAGAATTGTCATTTTCATGTTAAAGTGGCGTTTCATTATTTATTATTATTTTTGTTATCGATTAAAATTATTGTTTAATATTACTGTTTTCACTGTTTCAGATAAAACACAAAGAAGTGATTCTTAAAATCTTAAAATTAGACACATTTAAAAATCAAACAAAAATATCCACAATTGATTATATAATAGTTGCTATGTTTCTAAATGAATAAATAAAGACGAGCACGAAGAAAAATTGTATTTTGCAGTATCGACAACATTAGCAATAAAATGACTTGTAAGGTATGATAAGTTATATTTTTGTTATTATTTTACAAATAAGCAACATAATGGATTCTATGACGTCATTACATAGTAAACATCAACTGCATGTCTTTATTGTTACAGAATAAATGTTTATTAGCGGTTTTTGAACAAATCTCAAGTCAGAAAAAGCGGGGAACCATCCCCGTACATTATTTTGGACAAACTTAGTCGTATTTAATAATGACCCTATTGCAAGTAAAAATAAGAACCAAATTCGACTGACCTTAAGACTAGCACCACTCTTAGCGTCCAAATCTGCTATATGAGCTTCTTCGGGATACGCATCCCTCCCAAATGGAGGTGGGAAGGAGACTTCGCCCCACGCCTTAGCGCATATGAAGTCTGCAGTCTGGTCCAGCTTGGCCGCGAGATCCAGGAGGTATATACGTTCGTTAGAGATAACTATGGGATTTATTTCCATGTATGTGAAGTAAAGGTCGACGTAGACTCGGTAGAGAGATATTATGAACGTCGTGAGGATTCTGGAATTTAAAAAAAGTATTGGTAGTATAACGCATCTTTAGAATTACAGTGAATGTAACTGCAAATACCATACATTTAGACAAAAAGCACTGGAAAAAATTTTGTTAACTTTTTTCTCAATCACTTTATTGGAATAAAAATGTGAAAAGAATAATTTTTGGTTGTATTTACTGCTTTTTTCTTTAAATTTTACAAATATTCAAGTTACAGGATGCCAGTAAGGTATCATTTGATTGCGAAATAAAATAAAAAAAAAAAGTTTCAAGAGAGTCGATGTTGCTTCCATTAGTTTGTTACTTCTTAGTTATAGTAGTAGTTTTATAGTTAGGTCTGTTTCATATTTTTTTGCAGTTGCGTCATTTTAATTGTAATGGTGAATTATATCAAAATATATAACAAAAAAAATTCATACATTTACATCAATTAGCCTAGTCCAAAGTAAGCATTGTAAAGCTTGTGTTATGAATACTTGGGTAACTGATAGACATACATCGATTTTAAGTATTCATAAAAAACATCTCCCTGCCGTGATTTGAACCCAGAATCGTTGGTGCGAAAGGCAGGATCACTACCGCTGCACCAAACCAAAAGACATTAGCCTTTTAGAAAAAAAAATAGAATTGACACTTGAATGGTTGGGCTTACATGGTTGTTAATGGCAACATTTTACATTCATATGAAAGAGCTATGACCCAACAGTGGAAGCATAAATAGGAATTCAGTAAAAAGTATTAATAAAAATAAGTTTTTATTCCCTACCTTTTAATTGAAGCGGATTTAATATTTTTAAGCAGCACCCTCTCAATATCTTCACCAGTGGGGAAAGTATCTACCGGCACCTGGAAGCAAGAAATAAATTTCTTTTTAGCATTAAATAATGGGATAACTTTCATATATACTCCTATAAATATCAGAGAGTATTGTGTTAAACATATTTGAAAAATTTGCGTACAACTCATAACAATTATTTAGTTTACACTATGGATATTAAATAACGGATAGAATCGCACAAATATATGCCCCTACCAGGAATCGAACTCAGGATCTTAGACAGTACAACAGCCGATTTCAATACATATATCAACCAGGCAACTGTGTGATTTGGAGCCACAAAAATGGACATTTTTGGACAATTTATCTACATATATAAATTATTTTTGATTTTCATAAAAACCGGTTCAAAATTACACGATTTTCAAAATTTCATAAATAAAAACTTTCAATTTTCTCGCAAATTGGAGTTATAGATAAATTTTGAAACAAAAAATGATGTCCTATTTTCAAATTATACTTTCAGCTGTAAACACTATTCTAAAGAGGCTATAACACATCTATATATTTTGTTTTATATATATAAAAAAGTGTATTATATATTTACAAAATATAACTCAGATATAAAATAAAAACGTTTCTTCAAAACCTCTTTAATCAAACTACAGATCTTGAAATCGGATTACGGAATATGGCTAGGTGTATTTTCAATCTAATTTCAACTGAAAGTTCAATACATTAAGTTGAATTTACTTTTAGGTTTTTTGATAAATACTGCAAAGATACTTAGAGATAATCACGTAAAGATCTTTTTAATAACTCGATATGCACAATAATTTATTAGTGTAATTTGAGGCAGTGTATTCATTTCGTACTTTTAAGTAAAATTACATATAAAATAAAAAACCTATAGATTTAATATAATTTAAAAAGTAAAATATTGTATATTTCTTAGAAGTACTATATTTCATTGCTCTACTATGTAAACGTATTATTTTATATTGTTTTTTATCATGTTCATTTTTGTACATAACAACGGTGCATAGTTTGTAATCCTACAAAAGTGAGATAGATCAGTATCTTTATACCCAACACCTAAGAACCTTACCGCGGCTAACAAAAGAGCTGATGACCTTGAAACAGCTGAGTGATTTTGACTAAACAACTATAAGAACCACCGCTAGAAAACCTGTTTTCAAATAAAAAACCCACATCCAAATAGGTTCACTTGTTAAAAAATTACGGTCTCACAGACAGACATGCACACAAAGCGGTAAATTTTTTAACACGCCTCTTTCTGCGTAGGGGGTTAGAAATATGCGATATTGTTTTTGCATTTACAATGCCATATTTCTATAAGATATAAAATACGCATGTAAAAAAACAACCACGCAGCCGAGCCCTTAAGTGGGATTCGATTCCACGACCTTTTGCTATCCGGGCAAATGCACTGACCGCTGAGCTACCGAGACGCTGGCAGACGCATCGATATTAAGTATGTTAACTTCTACTATGAGCTAGTATCGTTCCACCAATGTTAAAGTTTAACTACCTACTTCGTAACGGTCGTGGGTTCGAATCCTTTCCGAGGGCTCGGAGGCGTGGTTTATTTTTACAGACGAATTTTATATCTTATAGAAATATGCGATATATTTCTTTCCATCTCTGAACGACGCAGAGGCTTTTATGCTAAGACTGGGTCCTTTTTGCCTCAGACACACAATGTTGTATATTTTGTTCCTATTTAATAATAGGGGTTAAAGTATGAAATTGCCGTTTTATTGCAATAGGTTCTTTGAATTGACATAGAATCTTCATGGTTTGAGGTTTTCGAATGAAACTTTTTTTAAATGGTTTCTATGATGTTCTTTTTTTAAAAAATGTAAAACATTTGAATATCGACTTTCAATTGTTTTTGTTATTCAATTTAGACAAGAAAGATGGATACTGCGAAAATTCGAGTTATTTTTGAATACGAGTTCCGACGCGGAACTAACGCGGCAGAAACAGCCCGCAATATCAATGCTGCGTTTGGAGAGGGGTCTACTAATGAACGCACCGTGCGATTTTGGTTTAAACGCTTTCGTGATGGAAATTTCGACTTAAAGAACGAGCCACGAGGAAGACCGCCCACACAGGTAAATAACGATGAATTAAGAGAGATAGTGGAAGCCGATCCTAGTCAAAGTACCCAGGAATTAGCGGCATGGTTTAACGTTACCTTACCCACAATATTGACTCACTTGCGTCAAATCAATAAAATAAAAAAATACGAAAAATGGGTGCCTCATGATTTGACTGATCTGCAGAAAGAAACGCGTGTTGAAACTTGTGTTGCCTTGTTGAACCGGTACAGAAATGAAGGAATATTGGATCGAATTGTAACATGTGATGAAAAGTGGATTCTTTATGATAACCGGAAAAGAAAAATGCAATGGCTGACCCCAGGTCAAATGCCACAACAGTGTCCTAAAGCAAAACTTACCAATAAAAAGGTAATGGTAACTGTTTGGTGGTCTCAGCATGGTGTTATTCACTATAGTTTTCTCCGATCTGGTCAAGCAATAACGGCAGATGTCTATTGTGCCGAACTCCGAACCATGTTGACAAAACTAGCAGTAAAACAGCCCCGACTCATGAATCGATCTTCACCATTATTGCTCCACGACAACGCGAGACCTCACACAGCACGAGAAACCATTTTGACCCTTCAGGAACTGCAGTTAGAAACCATTCGTCATCCTCCGTATTCACCAGACCTTGCTCCAACGGACTACCATTTTTTTCGTGATTTGGACAATTATCTACGTGACAAGAAGTTTTCTTCCCAGGAGGCAGTACAAAATGCTTTCACACAGTTTGTGCAGTCTAGATCGTCGGAATTCTATCGCAAAGGCATTAATGACCTTCCCATTAGATGGCAGCAATGTATAGATAATAATGGCAACTATTTTGATTAAATAAATTTGTTAAAAATTTAAAAAATAAACAATATAGATTTTCAGTACAAATCGGCAATTTCATACTTTAACCCCTAATATGTATCTTTTATTTTTTTATGTTGTTGTTCTTTTTATTCAGATACATCTTTTTTTTTGTTGTGTGTTAGAGTTTCAAATAAATGTTTTTCTTTCTTTCAGTAAAAAAAGGAGCTTTTGAATATTTTTTTTCCCTAGTGGGTATACTGACCTCAAGCCGCATGGCTAAAGCATCTACATCGCCAACATCGACGCCGCCCTGGTGGTGGAACAGGATGGTGTCCGAACGACGCCCCGACTGGATGCATAGGTACATCTCTTCATTCTGTAAACCAAAAGTAAGCACTGTAAGGCTTGTGTTATAGATAACAGGGTAACGGATAGACATACATATGTATTTAATATATATAGAAATATATATAAATACCCATGACTCAGGTATAAATGCTCGTATTCATCACACAAACTTCTGCTCCTACCGGGACTCGAACCCAGGAACGTCGGTGCGAAAGGCAGGGTCGCTACCGTTGTGCCAAACGGTCGTTTTAAACGGATGTTTAAGAACTATAAAATCACACATTTCTGCTCTTCAAACTATGTAATTATTTTTGTTATATTTACTTGGTTCTTTAGTCTATGATTCACTAACTCATTCAACTCAATCGCTTCTATACTTTGTCCAATGTAGGATGATACTTTTGACAGGTGTCACTTCCTTATTGCTACGTACTAAGGTTGCGTTTGTTTCCTTATGTTTGGCTTGACATTGCAATAGCAACTTTATACCCTCTATATAAATGTCAACAGTCAAAAGTATCATCCTACATTGGACAAAGTATAATAGTTATATTTGTTAGATCAGCTCAATAATTCTATTAAATGAATTTAACTCAATACACAAATTAACACAATTTAACTAAACAAGTATTTATATCGGTTAACGTTTTGGTAGCAATCTTCAGAGCAATTTAAAAAAAGTTTATATGACTATTGTGACAGTGATTTGCGGACGTACCTAACCTTATTACAGTAAATATTTGGTTACTGTAAGTTACATTAAGATAAAAATATTCACCAATAAACATGGTATTAAGTGGTTGGTACATACTCAAAAAGTGCAACTACATGTTTAGAAAATAAGATGGCATCCAAATTATATTCCCATTTGTAAATAGGCAGACGAAATATTCGATGAAAAATTAAAAAATAAAAAGCATCACAATTTCAATAATAATAAATAATACAGTAATTATATACATACCATTTATTTATTTATAATAAGGACAACTTACAAAACATACACAAAGGAGAAAATGATACAGTTTCTTGTGTGGCTCGAGCTATAGTGCTGTTTCTATTACAAGTTGCCATGGCAAGCAATATACGTTACAAGGTATGCAGACAACGTTACTATACTTTGTCCAATGTAGGATGATACTTTTGACAGTTGACACCTATATAGAGGGTATAAAGTTGCTATTGCAATGTCAAGCCAAACATAAGGAAACAAACGCAACCTCAGAACGTAGCAATAAGGAAGTGACACCTGTCAAAAGTATCATCCTACATTGGACAATGTATAGATGGTAAATTTAACTAAAATAATTACTCGAAACAATTACATTAACACTATACGATAGGAATAAGCTAGAGCTACAATCACGCCTTTATCTCGCAGGGGAAGGCAGTGCTAACAGATTTCCACTTACCACGATCCTAACATACATCTCTTGCTTCTTTAGCTACAACAGCCTTTTCATACAAGCTCATTAGTTAATGGTACTTTTGACTTGGTCTTTTTAGGACATCCTCTGGTCCCTGAAAGTTTTCCTCGGTCTGCCTTTACCAACTTGCCCATGCACATTTGCATCATATATATCTTTCGTCCATCCTCTCTATATGTCCAAACCATCTATCACTATATCCAGGGCCGTCTTAAATCTATTGGAGGCCCTGGGCATATAAGAATTATGGGGCGCCTATGACTTTGACACAACACTTTTTTTTTACTAGAATAGACAATGAACGTAGATAAACCAGGTTTCAATTTTTTTTTTTGACAGTCAATAGATGATTACATAATCTTTAATATAAATGGGGCGATTCTCACATATTTAAAATTATCTAAGTACGCTGAAATTTGATAGCTTTATTTTGGGCGAGAGTAGAGTACCTTCGCGCATGCAAAAGCTAATAAGCAAGTTGATAATACAGACCCTAATGGAAGTTCGATTTACTCAAATTAAATAAGTTTTTCAGTAATAAACGTCGGTAATGATTTAGTGATCTGGCAGGAACTAGGGGGTCCATATCGATCGCGGGGCCCTGGGTATTTGCCCAGAATGCTCAGTGGGAAAGAGGGGTCTGACTATATCTTCTTCCACACCACACCACTCTCTTATCACATCATTCCTTATTTTATCCATCAAATTATATAAAAATAGTAATTAATGTCAATAAAACAATTATTAATTATTATTACCTCACATTAAATAATGTATCATTACTTACAGGCTCATGTTTGACGAATGGTTCTATGATGAAGTGTCTTAGCTTGCCCGTTGCGGCGCCAACTTGCTGCTCCTTCCCCATATGCTCCCCGAGCCATCTCCTGACTTCGGTGGCGGTCTTGTTTACACCCACCAAGCCCAGTTTCCCGCGTCGCTTGATCAACTGATCCGGCTTCACCACCAATTGCTGGGGACAAGAAATTCAATCTCATTATTGAATATCCCATGGATCAGCTTCAATGGCGCAATGTCTATTAAGCCATAACTCCCCGAGTTCTTAACCGATTTTAATATTTTTTGCGTGGAATCGAATCAACACGTTTAGGACCAGATGGTGACGGCCGTCACCATCTGGTCTAGCCCGTCTTTTAAAATTCTCAAAAATAAAAAAGTTATGACCAAAAAACATTTGCTCTATGGGATTTCCCATTAAAACAAAAAGCGCGCGCTTTTAGAAAAATATCATTATTATGGAATTTTAAAATTTACTAAAAATTATTGGTAATTTTCTTTCTTAAATTTTTACGATCCGCTCCAATTTATTGTGCTAGCGAAGCTTTATGCTTAGCGACTGCATCGCCTAAGTTGTAGTAGTTGTATAATGTTAAATTATAAGACTTTGAAGCTTAATTAGAAGTCTGGATAGCGGGAGATTACAAAGGGAGAAAGAAAAAGAGAGGTAAAGGTTTGTCTTTTGACGCCGGCTGACGCAAAAAAAATCGAAAATAGACAAATGTTCTATAAGAAGCAAAAAGGTTGATATTTTAAAAACCGAACGCTCTCTACGGCAATTTTATCTTAATAAATAAGGCTTCTTTTTGTACTGCTATATTTACTAAACATATATCAGGGGCATATAATTACTCAGGCCCGGATTTGGGGGAGGGTAGGCGAGGCTACTGCCCTGGGACTTCCACAAGAGGGGGTCCTCCCAATGAGGTAAAAAAAAACATAAATTTCGACGGGTCAGCTACTATCTTTTTGTAACAGATTTTTAAAATTTTTTAGATGGTAATACAGTGAAACCTGGTTAATTGGGATCTCAAGGGAGCAAGGATTTTGTACCATTTAAGGAGGTTCTCATTTATCCAGTTTTCCAATTAGACAGGTTTAAAATGATACTTGTCTCATTTACAGAGGACCCGCTTATAGAAGTCAAAATGTACCGTTATTCCTGCGAAAGAAAATCAAATGTTTGCAAACAAACGTGTCGAAACCTGTCCCAACCTGATAAAATGTCTCACTTATACAGGGCACTGAGCTACAGAGTCCCAATTATAGAGGTAAACATCGATAAACCCTGGAAATCAAATCTCCTTTAACCAGGTTCGAAAGTCCCATTAATAGAGGTAATTTGATGAAAAAGTGCCAGGACCTCATTGGAATTCTCAATAATAGAGGTTTATCACTTATCCAGGTCCCGCTTAACGAGGTTTCACTGTATATAAAACTTTGTACATTGTTATAACAACTGTATAACCCATATTCGCAATAAACGATTTAGATTGTTTGTTTTAGATTTTTATTCGAAAATAATTAAGGGCTTCCGATGCTCCGAGCCCTCCAGACCACAAAATCCGGCCCTTTGTTACACTATTACATAAAATAAAGTAATAGATATAATGCTTTTATTCAATATTAAGCATTTACAATACATTTATTGATAGTCAACTATGCCATGGCTTCATAAGTCCTACGACGGGACATCTTTTACCGAGATGAATTGCAAGAAACTCGGTAAGGATTATTCTCTTTTTCCTTTAATATTTTACAGATATTTTTAAATGAAGAAACTTTTCTATTGTAAAAATGCATTAGAAAAATTAACTTTAAAAAATAAAAAATAATCCAAGTAGCCTATTCGATCGTTGTTGCGGCAGGCATAATTATTGCCGTTGCAATACTAGGGATTTTATTTAGTAAATCAAGGATTTAGAAATTATAAACTTACCTCTTTGGATAGCCACGGATTTCTGCCTAGTTCGTCTTCCCATACTGTTCCCTGTTCGAAGGTGGCAAATCGACACGGCGTCAGCGCAGTGCCTGACGCTATGTGTCTGCAACAAAATGGTAATAATTATTATATTTAATTCTTATACTTCAACATAAAACAGCTTTTTTACGTATTTCGCGCATAATTTATCATAAATAAAATGCAAAATAAAACAATTAGATTTATATAAAAAAATACATTTAGGAACGTGCCCGATTAAAATATTGTGAAGGTAGTAGAAAATATATTATGTCATCCTGTGATCACGGCTCCTGTAAAGGAGTCGAAACGTAGGAATTAAATATTATGCACAAAATCCGTAAAAAAAGTTGTCATATTCAAATGAGTAATTAATAATTCATTTTTCAAACTGTTTGTGTTGGGCCTTGATATTATTATTTCGGGAGTAAAGCAACATTAGCAGGGGCCAGTAATTGGATGGATTATCAAAAATTATAACAATATGTATTATTAAATAACATCAAATTGATTCTGAATCCAAGTTAAGTAGCTCAAGTTGTGGAATTCAGAAACAACGACAGTATTGCAGCACCCAGACCCTCACGAGGCTTGGTAGCTCACTAGGGAGAGAAGTGGACCGCACATCCAAAGCAATGGGTTCGAGTCCCGCTTCAGAATAAATTGTAAGGCGAGTTGATTTTTTCTGGTATTTTTTTTAAATTGACAGTTTTTTTAAAGTTTGTTTGACAAAGTATTCCAATGAATATAGAGCCTTAAAGTCTTTTTAAATAGGAAATATTTTCAATTTTTATACGCAAATAATACTTATAATATATTTCAGACAATCATGACATCTATTTAGTCCCAAAGTAAGCAAAGCTTGTATTATTTATTTATTTGCATTTTCATAATGTAATATTAAGATTTTAAAACTGTTGTAAATTAACCTCTTGTTGTAATGCTGTGCATATCTTTTATAATTATATGCACTAGGTATGTAATGTGGAATGATATATAGTTTAATGTACTGTGTATATAATGTTGATATGCCAAAAAAAATATGGGTACTAAATAATGTAAAGAATACATAAGTATATAAACGACTTCGGGAACAAATGCATGTTCATCACACAAATTTATGATCCTACCAGGATTCAAACCCGGGACCATTGGCGCAGAAGTTGGAATCGCTACCGTTGCAATAAGCGGCGGTCGACGAAATGAGATAATAATAACAGATTTAGTTATATAAGAATCAAACAACACTTTAATATGCAAGATAAGTTTATTCAGAGCATAGTATAACCACAGTACCATGAACCACACGAGATATGATAAATTGATGACACTGCAGATTGTGCCTATCGGAAAGTAATTAAAAAAAGTCCTATAATCTTGGATCATAGTGGTTTGTGTGTTTGTCTGTCCGCTCTTTTTCCCGCTCTGTTTGCCATTGTATCAATAAAGTTACCATAGCAACGCGTTAACCGCAAGTAGCTCGTCTACTGGACGCTAGATGGCGCTAACGGAAAAATATTTAATAATAGAAAAAAATTAAAGAATTTTGTCCACCCGTGCGAAGCCGGGACGGGCCGCTAGTTATTCCTAATATCACATACAATATCTAAATAATCAACTCTACGATTCAAAAAATTAATTAATTAATCACAATAATTACAGCAATAAAAAGAAATTGGGAGAGCATTGGACCGGAGTTCCAAAGGTTGTAGGTTCGATTCCCGCCTGAGAATTCACTTGTGAGCCGAGTCGATTTTTTTCTAGTATTTTTCTATTATACTTACTTATCTTAGAAATTGTTAAGTTATACTCAATAAGAAAATAATTTGAACTTTACCTGTTGATAAGATCTTTTCCCGTGGCTTCGTAAATGGCTTTCGACGACATCTTGTGCTGTCTTCTTTTCTATTATTTTCGGAGGTGACTGTGCGTCATAGGGCTATTGGACGTATCTGGAATGGAGACAAACGAAATTCTTAGTTTAGATTTTATTTATTTTAAATAATACAATGGAAACTCGACGGCAATTAAAGCGTTCAAAATTTGGATGCGGAAGTTAAGCAACTTTCGTAAGGGCCTGCCACTTTTGACCATTTTTTATTATTATCTGCACCCTGTAGTCGATAGAATACCGATATATAAATGAGTTAGGATGTCCCTAAGATGTTTTAACACCGTAGAAGATAGTCAACAACCTCTGTGGTCGAGTGGCTTGCATACCGTTTCTCATGGTAACACCCCTCCGAGGTTCGGGGTTCGATTCTCGGTCTGGTCAATGTAGAAAACGAACTTTTCTATATTGACATAACCATGACATAACCCTACTCTTATTTTTTATAACTCGTTATTTTTTTAACTCCGTGCCAGCTACGAGAATACTCGTAGTGCGTTACTGTAACATGGTGCCGATTACGAGTATGCTCGTGGATTATTTGGGGCATCTGATACAAAAAAATATTTCTTGGCACTACAAGTAAGATCGGTTTTTTAGAGTTTGGTATTAGGAATAAAAATATATGTTAAGTTTTTAAATAGTATTTCCGTAGCTGGCACTGAAAAGTTTAATCTATAGAAAAAGCGATAACTAATTAAAGTTAATCTTTACTGTGAAGAAAACCCACGCGACGCTTAAACATTCTTTGAACGTACTTGAGCTAAATTCTCATTACTCGCGTGACTCCAATAACATGAAGTACTTAAAAATTATAAATTAAAATATCTAACTAATGTCACTATCAGTGTCATTATTAAAAACTACGTATATTACGAAGCATTAGTACGAAGTGGCTTGGAATATTGTAGCGTGGTATGAAATCCACACTATGATGTTTATGTCAAGAAGCTTGAACGTGTACAAAGGCGCTTTCTACGGCGACTCGACTGGTGCAACGGTAGAGATCCTGCTTTTCGCACCGAAAGGCACTGATGTATGTGTGTTAAATACAATAATTTGCAGCTGAGTAATGGGTATTACTATTACTTATCTATGTAGAAGCCTTACAGTGCATACTTACCTTGTAATAGAATATGTATAAGTATTTAATTGTATTGTATTGTTACTATTAATTTTATGGTAAAACATTAGTTTAAAACTCATATAATCTTAGAGATATTAAGTTATTTTAAGAATTTATTTCATTTGCCATACCTGTTCAAGGTATAAGTTCTTAGTTATAAGTAATAAGTACTTTTTTTAACCGTATGTTACACTTAATAATCAAATTAAAAAGATTGAAGTTACTTATGTTAGCGTAAGATAAAAAAAATTCTTCTTTCGCAAACCATAGATAAAAATTTATTTGCGGTGGTAGGGAAATAATCATACCACTCGTGCACCAAACAATTATGTGCCAGCCACACGGTACAAGATTATCCCGTAGTCACGCAGTGTTTCGCGCCGCTCCACCAATGGCGCGATCACGCGATACCGCACCATTCATCCCTGACCAACCATAACGTAGCAACAAATCGCACGCACCAATAGCAGCGTACGTAATTTTCGCGCCACAAACTGACAGCTCAATGAACTTTTTAATTTGACTTGTGAAAGAGGTTTTTATTTCTTTTGATTGTTACTTTCTATGTTTAAGACTTTCATACAGGATATTTTGGCGGGAGCGGGAAGCGTCATTTTGCTAGATTTGGTTTTCTTTGCAAATATATTAATTAATGTGTAACAATGGTGGATTATAAACCACTAAGTATTTGGTTTTTTAGTTCGTTTCTCTATGTGTAGTAAAAACTACATAACTTACCAATACAATATTAAAAATACATCTGTAAAAAACCGCATCTCCGAGCCCTCAGATAGAATCGAACAGCTACCGAGAAGCTGGCAGACGAGTCGAAATTCACAAACTTATTTCAAATTTTATTATGAGCTAATAGTAGCGTGGCCAGACGTCCCAATTTTGGCGGGACGTTCCGATTTTTAAATCAAAATTAAGTGTCTCGCGCGGGACAGTCTCAGTCCCGCTTTACGGGAATATCACGGCCGTAGGATAACTCTCAGACTATTGTTTAAAACACAACTTTTTTACTTTGATTTTTGTTTTTATTACTATAATTAAGAAGAAGATGGCTATTTTTGCTATCTACCATTATGTAAACAATAAAAACTCAAATGAAAACATAAATATTTAAAAACATCTGATATTATACGTCTTTTTTACTACGTCCCGCTTTCGACGAAAGAATCCCGCTTTTTTACTTAAATATCCCGACCTGTCAAATAAAAAAATCTGGCAACGCTGGCTAGTAGAGTCCGACCTCACGGCTCGGAGATGTGTTGTTTTTTACTGGCGTAATATGGGCATTGTAAACGCAAAAAAAATAAAATGAAACGTTACCAATACAAATTATTATTTCCAGTGACTGTTAAAAAAATATTTGTTACTATAATATATACATTTAACACTAGTTATAATATCATAACTTAGTAGAAACAGGCACAATTGTACAAACACGCATTGTATTTACACACTCACCAACACAGAACACGTACACACCCGAAAATAAAACAATACACGCACACCAATAACACCTTTACACATTTTTTATTACACAAAAATGGCCGTAATGTCACATTTTTTAATCTATCAACAGATTTTTGTATACAGAATCTGTCAATAGTATACTGATGTCAAAAGTACAATCTGTCAAATGTCAACAAAGCGCTGTTAACGCACAACTAAGTAAGAACGATAAAAACAATGTTTGTTCTGTTGCGTAAGCATTTTCATATTGTGGTTTCACGTTAAAACAATAATTACTTTTTCGAGTTCATAGCGCCTAACATTTAACAAGATTTTGTAAGACTAGCTGTAATTAACAAATAATAAAATACAATGTTATGGAGGATCTTATACTCTTATTTATAGAGTAATAACTATTGAGTGGTATTACATAACATCTCAGCAATAACAAGCACAACTGTACAAACACGATTGCGTGTTTATATTACATTTACACACAAACACAAAACACGTATACAACCGAAAATAAAGAATCACTCGAACACCTATCACACCTTCACACACTCGCAAATCTGGCAGCTGTACACATATAGAATAATAATAATACATTTATTACATTTACACCAATTAACCTAGCCTAAAGTAAGCACTATAAGGTTTGTGTTATGGATATCAGGGTAACTAACATATATGTAATATTTATACAAACATCTTTGCCGGATTTACCATAGAAGCTGAAAAAGCTGAAGCTTAGGGCGGCAAAATTAGGGGGCGGCAAAATTGGCCCAAAAAAAATAGGTACACAAAAGAAAAAAGGCTGCCGACACGAGGTGGGGCTGGGTAGGTAGTTCAGTAAAAACATCTTTACTTTTCTTAGCTTTAAAATATACCTAAAAAATTGTAAAAATAATCTTGAAACTAGATTATTCCCTAACTAAAGGAATTTACGTTATTGTGAACAGTGTATCTAATTTTAGAGGTCGGTAGGGGCGGCAAAAATTTTATAGCTTTGGGACGGCAAATGTGTAAATTCAACGCTGACTCAGGTGCTCGTATTAATCATACAAATATAAGGCCTCAACAGGATTCGTACTCAGGATGATCGGTACGAAAGGTAAGATCGCTACCGTTACACCAAAAGTTCGTATTTTTTTATTTTATACCCAAATTGTAAGACCACTTATTTTGTTGCTTCTACACCAATTAGTGCAGTCATTGAAGCGAAAAATAGGGTCTTACCTCTGAATTTTTTACTGTGAACCGATTTGCATCGAATTTTGGAATTATGCTCGTCTTACCCTTAACTTCAAAAGTGAAAATGATCTGAGCTCCGCCTATTACTTTTAAGGGGTCTAAACAACCCCTTAATGGAAAAATTGACATTGATCCATTTTATCGCTAGAAAACATGTCTAATAGTAAGTGGTGGAATTGTAAAGTATTTTCTAACATATTAAAATCATTTTCAACCCCTTGAAAATCTTACAACCCTTGCAAACAACCCCTAAATTGAAAAAATCACAAAAAATTACTTTGGTATGACATAAAAAGATGTAAGTAATATTTTATATTCTCTATAATTATCAAATTTTTAACCCCCTTTCAACCCTTGAAAACTACCCCTTGATAAAAAATTGTTAAAAATTATTTTTTGATAAAATGAAAATGATTTAAATATTATTCCACACTCTCGAAAATGATTATCATATTCTTAATCTTTTCTACCCTTAAAACTACCCCTAAATTAAAACAGTAAATATATATGATTACATATTTTAAAACAATTTAATTTAGAGTAAAACATTGCCATTTATTGAATAAAATATTTACAAATTATATAAAATTGTACTATTATTATTAAAATATAATATTATTATTCATGACTCAATGTCGGAGTCGCTGTCACATTCAACATCTCCTGGCTGAATTGGAGGGCTATTTTGGCAGTTATCTCCACTGCACGTTCCACAGGTACTATTACAAAACAGACCAACTTTTCTGCATCCGCAAGACGCTCCACATCCTTTTTTGCAGTTGCAAAAAATCATTTTCAGCAGTTCTTGTGGTGCGGGTGGATCTACAGACTAAGTGGATTCAATAAACCGTCATTCATGACCCACCCCCAATCCGTTGGATTAATGTTTTTGTTGCCAATCCAAATCTGGGTTTGAAGATAAACCCTCTTAGTATGCTCATTTATGGCACCAACGGTTGGAACTAAGGATGATAATTTTACGGCAGTGTTTTTCGTAGCAGCTTTGAGAAAACTTTCATAGCGCATCTTTTCGACATATTCTTACAATAGTTGTGGGTCTCTATTATACTGCGTACTTTCACATTGCTCCAAATATTCACACTCCGAAATTATCAGTTACTAAGTAGAAAAAAATATGATAAGTTTTTGGACCATAACTCCTTCAATTTTCATGCTATCACAATTTATAAAAAACCATTCTAAAGGTAATTAAGAGAGCTACAACATCCTTCATTGCAATATATAGTAAAAAAAACCTTTTTCTAAAACGGTGAAGGGTTAAAGGGCTTAAGAGAGGCTGTGATTGCGCTGCCACGCGCTCTTTAAACAATCATATCTCCGTCAATTTTGTTTGACAGAAAAAACAAAAAAACCAAATTGTTTGTCAGAAAAATACCTTTTTAATCCGTACACTTTTATACGTATCTGTCGTCATTTTTGAGATATTATGAAAAAGACTTTTAATAGTGCTCATTTTAAAGCTTATTTCAAGCACTACAAAATGCATCTGCTCGCCGCTAGATGGCATTGACCACATCGATTAAATTTCGGACAAAATAAAAAACGGCTTTGATCTTTAATATCTAGCTTAATATTGCACTTAGAATACTTTATAAAAAACCAAATTGTTCATTGTTTTACCTGCTACAATTTTGTTCTTTATAAAAGTTTCGATAAAACGTATATTTTTGGAGATATTTGCAAAAAACCGATGAAAAACGTGAAAAAATCGCGAATTTTCAATTGCCAATAACTCGAAAACTATTGGATTTTTTGAAAAACTTTATAGATGATTTTTTGCTTAAAATTAGGCCTTCTATCGATATCCGAGGTTACTTTGCAAAGAAAAAAATTCACCCCCGAGAAGGGGTGGCAACCACCCCCAGGGTGGTTGCGGTGTTCAAATCATTTTCACTTTTGAAGTTAAGGGAAAGATGAACCTAATTCCAAAATTGTATGCAATTCGGTTCACAGTAAAAAAATTCGGAGCAATAATGATTCAATGACTGCACTAAATCCCCAAGTAATAGATCATACTCTAGTTTGGGAATTACTGCATTCAAATGTTACATAATACCAATTAATGCAACGCATGCAACATCATACCTATTATTTGTCCTCCATATCCATAAAATCACATTATGTGTAGACCGTTTGGTGCAACGGTAGCGATCGTGCCTTTCGCACCGATGGTCCTGGGTTCGAATCCCGTATGGGCAGATATTTTTATGATGAATTCGAGCATTTGTACCTGAGTCATGGGTGTTTATATATATTTCTATGAGTATTACATATCTATGTATCATATATGTATGTCTATCCGTTACCCTAGTATCCATAACACAAGCCTAACTGAGCTTACTTTGGGCTAGGCTAATTGGTGTGAATGTAAGAAATATTTATTTAAATAAGTAATTTTAATTCTTAGAATGTTAAATGAGAGGCATACCTATACAAATTTGGTCCAAATAATAAAAAATTAATAAAGTTGGACTTCGATATTTGTTATTTTGTGTTAGGCACATATTTATTGTCCGTACCGGCTATAAAACAAAACAGTGTTCCATTTAACGACCACATGTAATTTAGTCTTGTTCATTATGTATGAATGTAGCGACACAAATAAACAATCAAATTGACACGGTTGATTAAAATTAAAAGGTTGCAAGTAATATTATTTAATGCTTGACTACATTTCAACGGCCCCCGTGGTTTTGCGGTAACTGAGTTATCAAATATTATGCTAAAGTCACTATCGCGTTTGACTTCATTTGGAACCTATTTTTATAGCATTATGGTTCAATATGTAAAGTCTGTTCATCCTAACTTGTCCTATTTGGTAAACAATCTTGGCACTCCTTTTTATTGAAAATGCAGCACTAAAAATCAACTGATAACTAGATTCAATAGGTTTCAGTCTATAATAACGATTTATTGTAATAGATTATTAACTTTGTTATTATTTTATTTTTAATGGGCTATTAGGTTAAAAAGTTGTGCAGATTGTTTACCAAATAGGACAAGTTAGAATGAACAGACTTTATATGGCATATATAAACATTGGTCTATAAACTGGTCACACAACATGACGACGAGGTCCCAGATTCGAAGCACGGTCGGGTGAATACGAACTTTTCTATATTGGCTCGACTCTGGGTGGTACGGTCGTTGTTTCTGAATTCTATAACAAGCGCGAGCTACATCGAAAGGCGACGGGTTCGAGTACTATTTGACATCTGAGAAAAGTTGATTTTATTTTGTAAAATTGTTTTAGATTAGTGATGTGCCGGATCGTCATAAATGTAGATCCGCGGATACGGATCTAAATACCGATATTTGGTGACAAGATCCGCAGATACGGATACGGATCTTAACTTTCTTGCTCAATAGGTGTCGGTGCGCGATTGCGCGGCGGGTCTTTCTTTTGTTTTGTTTTATTTTAATGTGCCACTGGGCAGCATAGATAACGCTTGTGTTTGGTATTGTTACATGAGTTTAAAAAATGTCTACAAAGAAGTTGTATATTGTGTTAACCGGATCTATTTTAAATACTTGTGGACCGTCAGAATCTAGGCAATTGGCGTCGCTAGTGCGCCTTACCCTTTGCCTTAAAGAATTTTATCTATATATTTAAAAGTAATAAGGTAAATAGATCCGTAAAAGATCCGGCAAAAAGTAACGGATACGGACACGGATACAGATCTTTCTTCTGCCTCGGATATCCGCGAATACGGATACGGATACAGATATCCGGCACATCACTACTTGAGATATAAAAATCTAGCAGTTCTATACTTAAGTAAAGAATAATATAATTTTACCGTCAATCACCCAAAAGAAACTGAATAAGGGGACTCGTTAATTAATTAATTATTTACAAAAAAGTTAGACGTATGACGTATATGTAATCAAATATCCGTTATTGCGTCAGCGACTACTAAAAGAAAACTTAAAGTAAGTACAGTCATCAACAACCTGCTTAAAACAATTTTTGAAGTGAAAAATTCTTTAGGATCGTTGTGATTTGAGGGTCGATGAAACGAAAAATCGACAGTAAAAAGATACAAACACATAAATTTATAAGATTTAACGTAGCAGAAAATGAGATAGGGAGCATTATACAGTGTCTCTTTGAAACGAAAAAGCGACAATAAAAAGAGACAGACAAATAAACCCATAAGATTTAACGTAGGCGAAAATAAGATAGGAAGCATTATTTACGTGTTTTAATACGTGTTTGTATGCGCAAAGCTTGAGAGGAGGATCACAAAGAACGTGCTATTTTGTATACGTGTACGTATTTTTTTTGAAGGTTTCACTTCTACCACGTGTGAATTGCACACATTCCTTGCCCGAGTACCGGTTTTAATGGTAACGCCGAGGTCGTGGGTTCGATCTCGGCCGTGTCAATGAAGAAAACGATTTTATCAATATTGTCTCGGGGCTGGGTGTTGTAGTATCATAATTGTTTCTAATTCATAACACAAGTGCTTTAGCTACTTAACTTGGGTACATAACAATGTATTAAGTTGTCTAATATTTATTTATAATTTATGTTCTGTATAAATGGTACCCTATAACCCTTTCTGTATCCTTGACTAGGAGTATGCAAAATTTCATGATGATCGTTTCAGTTTTTAAGACGTGAAAACGTGACAAACAAACTACAATATTAAAACGGATGAACTATTCTAACGCGTTGGCTAATATTAAATCTAACGGACGAAGATGGGCACTAGCGCCATTCCCGTAGGAACAGGTTTGTGGCGTTGTTGCTTATTAACTCATTTTACGATGACAGAAAAGTTTATTCGCTTTCCTATGTACGCTTAGTTTTAAGAGTGAATGACCGCACCACAAAGCATATATAACGCAGAATGTTGACTCCAGTCATAGTAACATTGATTGAATTTATTACATATACGATAAGGAGTTAAGGTTATTAACAAGAAAATTGTCTGTAAACTGTGGATCAGAAGTAAATTTCGTATACTTAATTAAACAATGGTTTACTAGTTTATCCTTTATATAAAAACATTTTTATTGATAGAGAGCCAAAATTTAAGCTAAGTTTAGTAATACAATGAAATATGAAAATAATAATAAATGATTTTTAAATTAAACTACCCGAGGTCGTTCCTCACGGAGAGGTTAAAATAGTCGTTTAAAATGTAAAAAAATGTGCGTCTGTAATATGTTCTCCTTATTAACTATAAGTGCATATGATTTGTAAGAAACTACGTAATAATCAAGCAATAATCTGTTTAAAAATCGACTGGACAGATATTCTAAATATAAGTAATCGAAATTCAAAGAATAGCAAGATACAGATGCTATCAGCTGTATCAACTGCTTGCCTGTTAAAGATAATAATAATATCTATGCTATAAATTGGACTTCTTCGAAATTATTATACTATCTCCAGCAAGCCTGCCAATCATGAAGATAAAGTGTAAATGTTCTCAATTTTGAGGGTTTCCGTTCAGCAGTGGATGTTTTTTGGCTGTGCTGATACCAGATGGGCGATAAAAAGTCAAAACAGAACCTTCTGCAACTAAAAGTATACTGTGGCGAAGCAACGTTGGTCGCGGCCTTGCTCTTGAAGCTTGTTAAACCGATAGCCGGGCAGCGCCATTGAGCAAGAAATTTCGATCTTATTTTGAAAGCAATAGAGTCGACAATTCAGCGATACTAGTATTTTACTTGACAATCGTTTTCTCGTTTTATATGCAAAATAATCGAGTTTGTTCGACAGCTTTTAATATGGAAGACTAGCTGATCCAGCCACGCGTTGCTGTGGCACAGTAATAATTTTTTTTCTAAAATAAAAGTAGCCTAAGATAGTCCTTATTACATCAGCTACCTGCCAATAAAAGTCCCGTCAAAATCGGTCCAGCCATTTCAGAGATTAGCCGGAACAAACATACAGACAGACAAAAATTGTAAAAAATGTTATTTTGGTGTATGTACCGTATATATATTCATATGCATGTAGTAAAAAACGGTTATTTCAATATTACAAACAGACACTCCAATTTTATTTATATGTATAGATGTATAGATGATTGTCCTAACAAAATAGTTTCTTGAGCTATACTCTAGCTTCAGCTTGCAGAGGTGTTGTAGTAAAAAATGTTTAAATAAAAGAACATTACATTTTTAATAAATTATCTGCTTTGATAATCTGATAACGATTAAAATTATGACTCATATATATATTTATGAGATTTCTTTTATATGTCATAATTTTTAATTGTTGTGATGGTAGTTGAAAGGAAAACCTAGAAATTTTCACATCAAATATTTATTAGTTATATTCTGTAACCTAGGCATTTTATTAGTAAATTTTTATATCTGTTCCACTTGACTTCTAAAACAATTTGATTGTTTTCTAATAAAAAATAAAATATATAGTTTAAATTTAAGCAGAACTTATACCTTAGTATCATTGATACGTAACATTTAGAATACGAACCGAGAAGCGAAATATAAATATTCATTTGCTTTTGAAGGTTAGATATTTTTTTTGTTTTTAATGTTTTGTTTGTTTTTGTTTTTGCATAAACAAAAACAATTATGGTTTAATTGGATACCATTACACTACAAGGAAATATCGAACCTCATGTTTAAAATATTTGTCAAAAACTATGAAAAATTGCAGAACATACATAGGGCTGATTCGGGTAGCCCGATTTTCGGGATTCGGGTAGCAAATTCTGCTCTACACCTCAGGATTGCGACTTTTCCCTTTTTTTGGACACCCTGTATATAATTATGGCAAAAGAAAAAATACGATAAAGTAATATTGTATTTCCAATATCATATTTTTAGTTTTCTTAGCTTATTGCGACATTAGTCATTTGAACAGAAAAAATTGTCCGCCATAATTGCATGCCATATGCAGCGATGAATTGTTTTGCAATTTTAATAATTTTATTTTGACGATTGTTTTAATAATTTTAATTTAATTTATTTTTGGTAATTTTTTATTAATTTGATAATAATTAAATATTAAATACTAACATAACTTCAAGTTCATTAGTTACAAACCATAATGAGACATTGTATATTGATTGAATAAATTGAATTAAAATAAAATAGTTAATACAAAAAAAAACCGCTAGCAAAAAAGGGAGCTTAATTTTTTTAATAGTAGGAATAAAAATAGAATATCATTTTCATATTAGAAAGAGATCAGAAATTTAGTATTTTTTTTTTTTTATTTTTTTTTTTTATTGCAAAAGTTGGCAAACAAGCAAACTGCACACCTGATGGTAAGTGGTAACAGTCACCTATAATACATGTGGCTCTTGTGAGATTCGCAGCAAAACTGCAACCCCACAAGAACCACAGTGTACGTTGCCAACTTGTGACACAAGATGTAAAGTCACTGTACCCAGTAATTTCACTGCCATATCTTACCCTTCAAACCGGAACACAGCAATGCAAGCACTGCTGCTTTGCGGCAGAAATAGGTAAGACGGAGGTACCTAAGCAGACGACCCTGGTACAGAGTCTCCCTCAAGTTCATGTAATACTAGCTGTGTGCCAGCAAATTTGGCAATCATCTTTCTTTACTATATGTAAAAATCTTCTGTAACTTTTTTTTTGACCCAGGGGAAAGTTTTATGGCTTTATTCCGCCGCAGTTTAGACGGCGGGGATATGTGAGGACTGCCCCCTGCCATTGCGGATGCGGAGCATACCACACTGAAACTTCTGGAATTCACCACCATTTCCGGGACCGTGTTAAACCTTCTCTGCCTTCCATTTATTACTTTTCGAATTTTTGAGACAACAACTGGTAATTGATTTTTATGTCAAAGATAAAAAGTCGAGGAAACTACAAGAGAAATGTCTTTGGCTAAATTATGTGTAAAAAAATCGCTTAGTTTCATAGGTAAAAAGTACACGAAATATAATCGAACTTAATTATTACGGCATATTGTTTATCTGCCAGATACTGTTCTCGATTCTGCCAATTATATAAGACTGATTCATATATTTATACGACAATACCTTACATCATGTAATTAATATTCTATGTGTACAATATCAATATAAGACCTTGATTTTTAATCATTATTCAAATATACGCCATATTTCTTGATGCATTAGTGGACAACCAAGAAATTAGCGAGTTGGTTTTTTTATATCCAATAGTGACGCACTTGTTCAAACAAAATGGTTAAATGGTTTATAAAGAGCTGGATGGCGCAGAGGTTCGTGCGTTCAGTATAAATTGCGGAAAACAACATTCACAAATTGTTTCAAAATTTATAACTTAGTTTTTTTAATTTATTTATGACTACTAACAACTGAACGAGGAGATAACATACATATAGTAATATTAATCGGTTATTTAAGTATTTGCACAGGTAACACCGTTATCCACGAATAATTGGAAAGTCGAAGCTAGGTACCAGCCAGCATAGCCGCAGAATTTGGTTTTGTTTTGTATTTTCTTTGGATTTTTTAAACTTTTTTAAACTGTCTCGTGTTAGTTTTCACTATCGCCTACTGGCAACACTGCAGCACTGGTCCGCAGAGGCCACAAGTAAGTAGGCGGAAGATATGCTAGGTGTAGAAACTCCAATAATAGTAGTCCAATAATACGATTACATTTATGTACTATTTAAAAATAATTTCAAGTATGGTGCTTCAGTTCGAGCTGAGGTAAAACAATACCAGAACGGAAAGACTTAAGAGCTAATTTTCCATAACATTCTGGCATAAAATCAATGTTGTGAAAAAATATATTTTTTAATCCATTACCAGTCATCAAATTATATCTAAAAATATATTGCTAATATTTTTTTGCCAAAGAAGGAAAACGTTACAAACTTCGCTGCCTCCACACGAACCGGTTACGAAAAATCCGTAACCAATATACCGTTGAAAACCGGAACCACGATCGATATGGGCTATTTTTAAAGCTATTAACCTAAGTATTAATAATAAAAAATTCATTTGGTAGATTTTTTTAATCAACCAGTCCGCATTGGGCTTACGTCATGCACTATGGCCCGTTCTCTTAATGTCCTTTTTTTATTCATAGAAAAGATATAGACATTAAAAAAAATAAACAAATAAATTTACCAAGTAAAAAATATCAAAACTTTCAACGCAAGAAAGAACTAGTAAATTTCTTTTTTAATTAAATTACTTTATATCGAATAACTAGCGTACTTTATGTTTAATTCTGACGTTTCGACTCTTTTAGAGGAATCATGATCACAAGATGACCAAGGTTATGGTAGTCACACGTCATACTTTCACAATATTTTATCAGGCTATTATTTTTTATTACGTATTAGCGGCCCGTCCCGGCTTCGCACGGGTGGACAAAATTCTTTAAATTTTTTCTATTATTAAATATTTTTCCGTTTGCGCCATCTAGCGTAGACAAAATATTTGCGGTTAATGCGTTGCTATGGTAACGTTATTGATACAATGGAAAAAGAGCGGCCAGACAAACACATAAACCACTGTGATCTTAGATTATAGATTAAGCATCTAACATTCTACCGAAGCTATCAAGGGCTGATAATCTTGAAACAGCTGAACCGATTTGGATAAACCATGTGTAAAAATATACACACATAGCGTTCAAACCGTTTAAATATAACACCTTACACATTGACTACCTCTGTGTTCAAGTAGCTCGCATACCGATTGACATGATAAAGCCAGTCTGAAGTCCCGGGTTCGAACCACGGTCAGGCTTTTCTGTATTGATATAATAACTTGTAAGCCGTGTCAAATTATTTTAGTAAAGTCTGTTCATTCTAACTTGTCCTATTTGGTAAACAATCTTTGCACAACTATTTCACGAAATCGCCCAATTAAAAATAAAATAATAACAAAGTCAATAATCTATTACAATAAATCGTTATTATAGACTGAAACCTATTGAATCTAGTTATCAGTTGATTTTTAATGCTGCATTTTCAGTAAAAAGGAGTGCCAAGATTGTTTACCAAATAGAACAAGTTAAGATATATATATAATAGTAGTATATAGAAGAGACTGTACTTTTCTAATAAAAAAAATAAAATAAAACAAGATGGCATTAAAAATTTTAAAATAAAAAAAAAACATAAAAGACATAAGAATTTAGAGACAGAATGTTCAACTTTCATGCCGCATGCATGAATGTCACAAAGACCCTCCAAATTATAATCTAATTACGTGCCAAACAAGGTTAAATCGTGAAATATTCTTTTAATATTTCTTATGCGTGTGTAATCGCCTAGAGCTGCGCACACGCAAGCACTACGTAACAAGTGTCAAAGGTTATACTAAGTATATGACAACACAAATAGTATAATCCTGCATAACATACGACTAACACATAAACTAGAGTTAAAAAACACTTCATTTTCTTGTTCAAATCCATGAAGGTTACACAAAAATGTAATGTATTCTTTCATTAGGTATTTCGTTTAAAAATAAATTAAAAAAAGACGTCGTGTTTTTTTATCTTGTAACTAGCGGCCCGTCCCGGCTTCGCACGGGTTGAAAAAATTCTTTAATTTTATTATTATCTATTATTACATTTTTTCCGTTAGCGCCATCTAGCGTCTGGTAGACGAACTACTTGCGTTTGCTATAATGACGTTATTGATACAATGGAAAAAGAGCGGGGGAAAAAGAACGGACAGGCAAACACACAAACCACTGTGATCTTAGATTATAAGTTTATTCTACGGTAATAACCGATGGATGGATTCATCTTGAAAACAATCATAATACTTCTCACTCATAATAATAAATTCTCACCAATGAGCCTAGCTCAAAGTGAGCACTGCAAGGCTTATGTTATGGATACTGGGGTAAAGGATATACATATATGATACATGTATATATAATATTCATAGAAATATATTTATAAATACCCATGATTTAGGTGGAAATGCACTTATTCATGACATAAACATCTGCCCATTGCGAGACTCGAACCCAGGACTATCGTAAAACATAGGATCATTACCGTTGCACCAAATAGTGGACGAACACATAATGTGTCCATTTGCAACAATTTACTTTATCAACGGTGAAAAGAGTTTTTTTTAATAGATTCTATGATTCTGGAGATTCACATATAAATTGACGACCGTTTGGTGAAACGGTAGCGATCCTACCTTTTGCACCGATGGTCCTGGGTTCGAATCCCGGAAGGGGCAGATGTTTGTATGATGAATACGAGCATTTGTACCTAAGTCATGTGTTTACCTAAGTTATATACATTTCTATGAATATCACATATCTATGTATCATATATGTATGTCTATCCGTTACCCTAGTATCCATAACACAAGCCTTATAGTGCTTACTATGGTCTAGGCTAATTGATGTGAATGTAAGAAATATTATAATTATTATAATTATAAAAACTTACTTTAAAAAGATGTTCTTACTCTCTCTTTATTATCACATAGCGGTTACATAAATACATACCGTTAGCTAAGCCTCAGATTCATTTTAGGATTTAAATGCCTTCATATGTTAAAAAGAAATCTCTTTCGCTCTCTATAGGAATCATAATTCTATCACTTGTAGTTTTTGTAATAGTTCTAGCAAAAAATATGTTTTTTATATCGCTTTGTTCGTTCATATATCAAAAAATATTTTTGGCTTTGCGGCGTTTTAACTAAAGGACTGCAGATTAGTACAGAGGCATACACAGTCACATATTAGACACATTAGACACACATACACACACATATTAGTAGTTCAAGCATTTGTGTTTGGAATTAGAGACAACGAAGTTACCACATCACCCAGAAAAGAGCTAATTTAAAAAAACTCACTGACACCAACGTTGACTCAGCCGTGGATCGAACCTTCAGAACAAAGTCACCATTTTTCTTGCCACTCAACGATGGAAATCGTCAAAAGAGATAAACAAACGATTACACAAGACGTACAAGTAGCAATCTTAACATTGAAAGCGATTTTTTTAGGTGACATTTAAGTTTTTTGTTTTAATATTGTGTTGGATTATAGTATAGTTTTAATTCCTTATTTTATGCATCAAAATCAGCTATAACTTCATAGGTGTTCACCTCATAACTTTGGATAAATAAACAATGAAATTTCTAATCATATAAGTGATTGTATTTGACTCTAGTATTTTCAAGGGTTTCGAGTACATACACAATATTTAACCTTACAGCGTGTTATCGTTCGTCTCTTTTACTCCTGCTCAAAATAACACTTGAGTGACAAGGATAAGATACGAATTTAACTCTTAGTCGGTATAGGTTTTAGAATGGGATCGAGTTATTGGAAAGGTGACATTCAATAAGGTCGACAGTAATTCTATCTAGGTTATAGATAACTGCTACAAATACTTGTTACATTGTCATAGCAAAAAAGGAGTTAATCGCTTCTATCATTTGTCTATGCTACTGTTCGTTAGCTAAATGGTGGCTAATTAAAAAAAATAAAAAAAACTTTATTTGCTGTAATCGTGGTTACAGAGACATTAATAAAAATTTTGAGCTCACAACTAGCCGTTTTTAGCATGCAAAAACTTAATATAATTAAAAATATGAAAATATAATTTCAAATAAAGTAAATTTGTAATGTCATCCAATATTATATAGCCACTTGTTAGTCCGCAATGCTGCGCGAATTGTGAAAAAAAAAAGTCGGACTCTTAGATTAAAATGCCATTTTCTCGGTAAATAATGAAGGTAGGAACAAAAAAAATACTGCCGCAAAGCTGATTAAATAAAGAATCCAACGCAGAATATTTGGATCTCTGTACCTCAAAAATTAATCGTAATGAAAATAAAACAGCAGGCCACGCGGAAATTTGAATATGGTAGCAATTGCTACCGTGGACTGAGAAGTGGATAGTCAATAATTAAACAATTATACCGTTTGGGGTGGAAGCGATTTGTTAGTCCATATAGTAGATTTTTTTTTTAATTTTTAGGTCAAAGATGAAAGGGGCCGAGAACCCGCCTTATTGACCCTCCTCCTTTAATGAATAAAATTTATCTTTATTTTCTACGTTGATTTATAATTATTTAAAAGAAAAGTTTAATTATTGTTCAAATTATTTTTAATTACTATTAATTCATTCCTAAAATTTGTTCTCTAGGTTAAGTTTATATTGCTACGCCCTCACAGGGCGCCGCTTGCAACTCTAGATCTAAGTACCTTAATATATCTGTACTAAAACATGTGGCTAACAATAAAGAATACGAATGAAAGTTATATTTCGATTTTTATTTTAACTATGGATGAACGATTTGACAGTTTCGGTTTCATCAACGTTACTAAGGTTGCTAACAAAGGTACTCTAAAACTGTCAAATTGTTCAACCATAATCACAATAGCAACAATTTCATTGATTACATTTATTTCTTAGCGGTGGAGTTACGTAATCCGCATACTGGCGTCTTCTGGAGCAGTGCAATCGTCAGCCATTAGATATATTTATTTTATAGTAAGATCCTCTTTTTCTCGGACTTAAAAAAGAAGGTTAAAAATTTGACCCGTATGTATGTAAAATTATCTAAATTTTGTTGCTAATTTAGCTTAGTTTGTATATTTGTCTTCGCATATCTTAAAAACTATGTGTCGGAATTCAAACATTTTTTTTCTTGGACTAGGTATAGTCAAACTTAGGGTTTTATTAAATTTAAACGGTTCAGAAGTTTTAAAGATAACGAGTTAAATGTGCAATCACTAAGAAACGTGTCATTTGGTACTTTGTAGTCGTGGTATGCGACAAAGTTTATTCCAAATTTTTAGACTTAATTTAGCATGAAAGTTTATTTCTCCTTTTTTAATAGTAATTAAGAATATAATTTTTTATGTTTTCAAAATAAATAAATAAATTCATGAAAATTACTAATACTTATTATTTAACCCAATCAATTACCCTAAATCACGATTTTTTTTTAATTCTTTCTCATTGTAAAATACCCAGACCTGACAACATTATTGGTGAACTGTAACAAGGATACACACATAGAAATATCTAAATCCAATACAATGATTTAGTAGCTATTAATCTTGTATACAGATTATTTTAAGTGTGAAAATAAACAAATAATATATATCTATAAAATTGGCTATTGACTGTCCAGATATTAAATTAATACCTCATCCTTCGCTTGATCCATATCGTATACCGACAGTACTAACCCAAGAGGAAGTCAGAGCGATTGAGAAATGGATCACAGATACGTTCATTGTATATTCAAGTGTATACTGACGACCACAGACAATATAATACTATTCAGCCTACTACCAACGAAATTAATGTTAATTATATTGTGATTTTCTTTTAGTATAATCTGGGTGCAAAAACTTCTTTAAAAAGCACAACCACGCATGACCGAATTTACGACCGTCTTTTAACCGATTTTTTTACCGATTAAACGCACATGTGTGAGTTTATCGATAGTTAATGATTTTTATATTATGCATTTGCAATATCTTATGTCATAAATTATAAGAAAAAGATACTAGAAATACTCTAATTGGCTCAAATTCTTAGCTTCTGTGAACCGATAAATGTAATGAATGTTTCATCTTGATTGATTGTTAAACATGTTGCGTACTCTTTTGTACATATTGTATAGTTTTGTCTATGTTTTTCTACTTCACTGAGAAAAAGCCCATAATGTCTTCTTGTCTTTTGCCATCAATCACACTGCTTGTACATATTATTATAATGATTTCGCAATATACATATTTTCATCCACTCTCGGCCTCTTATTCAGTAATCTCCGCAATATTTAGTCCTTCGAGCTTAAAAAATCACCAACTCATCCATCTCGCCAGTAGATAAACTATTACGAACCTTTGTGGCGAACGTACCCAGTTCGCGCAAATCATTACCCACCCGAGGTAAGTTTTTCAGCGAGTTGACCTCCTTATAGACGATCATCTCGGGACGAGCGAAGTTCTGTTCCAGCACGCTGATTATTTCGTCAGGCTCGGAGGCAGCGACAAGTAGGGCCGCCACGGCCTCACGCGCTGGACCGCGCAGAGCTTGCTGCAATCTCCCGACATTCTCTTAATATTGACTGGGATACAGAGCTTCCCACTGTTGAAGCATTAAAGTGGAGAGAATGGTTACAAGAACTTTCGGGGGTGACAACACTGAAAATTTCCCGTTGGAATGCACACGCTAGCCAATCCGAACACATCCATCGCGAACTTCACGTCTTTGCGGATGCGAGCGAATCGGCTTATGCCTGTGTTGCATGTTGGCGACTTTTGTACGATGAAACATCCGTAAAACTGGCACTTATACAAAACAAAGCCAGAGTTGCACCTTTGAAACCAGTCTCAGTCCCAAGTTTGGAATTGCAGGCTGCTTTAATGGCTTCACGTCTCGCCGCAACCATCAAGGAAGGTCATGTCAAAAAACCATTCCGAACGGTCTTTTGGACCGATTCTACTACCGTCCTTGCGTGGTTGCGAAGTGACGCACGTACGTTCAAGCCTTTCGTTGCCCATCGCATAGGCGAAATTACCGAGATCTCTAGAGTTAGGGACTGGAGGTGGGTACCGACAGGCATGAACGTCGCTGATGATGCAACACGATTGCGGTCAGGCTGCTTGAACTCTACTAGCAAATGGTTTACCGGGCCGTCATTTCTTCTTCTTCCTGCTGACGATTGGCCCTCAGAGCCAATTATCGAGTTACCGCTGGCTCAAACGGAATTGAAGCAAAAGGCAGGAGCAATAGTCGCGGTCCTTAACGAGCGCGCCATACTGCCTTCAGCAGTCACAGTAAATTGCTCACGATTTAGCAACTGGCTACGCTTGGTACGCGCTACCGCACGTGTTCACCAAGCCGCGTTTATATTTCGGCAGCTTATTCAAAATTCTCCGTTTCCCGACCATAGTCGTCGTCGTTTTAGAAATACGTCCACAAACAATACTCCCATCCCACTTGTTCCCATTCCTCTTACTCTCGAGTTCGTGAAAGCCGCAGAAAGGCATGTATTATTAAAAACGCAATTAGAATGCTTTTCCGAAGAATTTCACTGTCTTTTTTACGGCAAACCATTACCCAAGAACAGCCGTTTGGCTAAACTATCACCTGTACTGGGAGAAGAGTATATCCTACGCCTAGCAGGAAGGATTGCAGCAGTAGAGGAATTGAGTCCTGAGGTCAAATCCCCTATTATTTTAGATGGCCGGCATCCAGTGGTTCGATTGTTGGTGTACCACTACCATGCCAAGATAGGTCATGCAAACCATGAAGCGGTAATCAATGAGTTATGGCAACGATATTGGTTGCTACATCTTCGAAGCACCGTGAGATCCGTAGCGCATCAGTGCACTTTCTGCAGAATTCGCAAGAACCGGCCACAAGTACCACCAACTGGCGATCTACCACCTCAGCGCTTGGCACATCATACTCGCTGCTTCACTTTCACTGGGCTGGATTATTTTGGTCCCATCATCGCGATGATGGGACTGGTCGAAAACATGACAAAAGATACGTCGCACTTTTTACGTGCATGACGTCGAGAGCGGTACACCTAGAGCTGGTACACTCACTGTCCGCAGATTCTGCTATATTGGCGATTCGCAGATTCATCGCAAAAAGAGGTGCTCCGACAATAATATTTTCTGATAATGGCACGGCTTTTGCGGGCGCTAACCGAATACTTCGAGCCTTCTACAGTAATAGCGTACATGATTTTGCTACGAGTAACGGCATCAACTGGAGCTTCATTCCTCCTGCCGCCCCGAACTTTGGTGGTTGTTGGGAGGGGCTCGTTCGTTTGATTAAGACAGCTCTAAGCGCTACCCTGAAGGACCGGGCCCCAAAAGAGGAGACGCTCATAACTTTACTTGCAGAAGCTGAAGCAATCGTTAATTCTCGCCCATTGACACACGTGTCTGTCCACCCGGATGATCAGGAGACCTTGACGCCTTTCCATTTTTTGATTGGGTCATCTTCCGACAGCGCGTTGCCGGCCACCTTGAATGACGCGGTACTAGTAGGTCGGGCTGAGTGGAAAAAGGCTCTGCGCCTCTCAGACTTCTTTTGGACACGCTGGGTGAAGGAAGTCCTGCCAACAATGCAACCTAGACAGATTCCCCTGCAACATCTGGCGACTCAGATATCAACAGGCGACCTTGTGCTCATCGTTGACAGCAACCTCCCTCGCGGAACATGGCCACGCGGTCGGGTCATATCGACTTACCCAGGACGCGATAATGTAGTACGGGTGGTGGACGTATCAACTGCGGCGGGTACACTACGTCGTCCCCTGAGCAAGCTTGTGAGACTTAATATTTCTTCCAGTAATTAGTGCTTGCACAAAGGGGGAGGATGTTGCGTACTCTTTTGTACATATTGTATAGTTTTATCTATGTTTTTCTAATTCACTGAGAAAAAGCCCATAATGTCTTCTTGTCTTTTGCCATCAATCATACTGCTTGTAAATATTATTATAATTATTTCGCAATAAACATATTTTCATCCACTTTCGGCCTCTTATTCAGTAATCTCCGCAATAAAACATATGTAAAAAAATCTTTTTAATGCTCAGACACTCCATGAGCTCATACCACCATGATCTTTTTTCGATCATCTAGACGCACTACTTTCCTTTTTTGTTTGCTCTTACTTCATTTTTAATAGTAAAATTCTGTCATTAATAATTCATAAATACTTTACGATGTAATATTTATTTTTAAACAAAAAGAACAATGTTTCTGCTACGTGAGCATGACATATTTTGTTGGCTGTTTTGTTACTTTTTATTTAGGGGCTGTCCATTAATCACGTGAGGCTCGAAAGGGGGGGGGGAGGGGTCCACAAAAAATCACGAAATATCACAAGGGGGGAGGGGGGGTGTAGTAATATATCACGTGTATTTATTTTTCAGCAAACGCGCGATACTGAACAGAAAAGCGGCGTGACGTGTATTTATTTTTTCGCCAAACGCTTACAAAACGAAAGCGGCTTACTACTTCTGTAGTTCGATGTTGGCGCCGAAGTTGAGATCTGACGACAACTCTATGCCATAAAGCTCAAGGCTGTCGGTAACAGGTACAGATGTACCTCGGAAAGTAGGAGTGAGGTTGAAGGAACTCCTTTTTGTAGTGAAAATACACGCTTGCGTTTTAGAGGCGTTGAACTGGACGAGGTTACTGTCACCCCGCTGGGAAACGTGGCACAACCTCTTATTGACTCTCTCATCAATATCACGTCGTCACCGCTGACTTTTGAATTAGACAGGTATCTCTCTACGACAGTACTGTCGTCTGCATACCCAACAATTCCAGGTATCAACAGGTCATTGATGTGCAGCAGGAGAAGTGTCGCAGAGAGAACAGACCACTGAGGAACTCCGGCATCAATAGCCACTGAGTCAGAGGAGCAGTCATCGATAACTACTCTGATCGACCGTTCTGTCAGGGAATCGGCTATCAAATTACAAAAGTCAGCGGGGATACCATACGCAGGAAGTTTGCGCAGCAGACTAGCGTGCCAAACCCTGTCAAAAGCCTTCGAGATGTCAAGTGACTCGGCAAGTGCTTCGTCGTGCATCTCGAGGGCCTACCCCAGCAGTGCGTCACATAATCTAGAAGATCCCCAGTTGAACGTCCACGGCGAAAGCCATATTGACCGTCACTGAGAAGATCATTGTTTTCTAGGTACGAGAGCAATTTACTGTTCAGCACTTTTTCCATTACTTTACATAGTATGGAAGTGATGGCGATCGGTCGGTAATTGCATGGGTCGGCACGACAACCCTTTTTGGGTACTGGCTGCACATTGGCAAGCTTCCAGGATTTTGGTACGGTTCTTATTTTGAGAGAGAGGCGATACAAGCGTGTTAGCACAGGATACAACTCGGGTGCACAATACCTCAGTACTCTTGCTGGTATACCATCAGGACCACTGGCCTTATTCACGTCCCGACCAAGTAAGACTCTACGGACCTGCTTATTGTGAATTGTGATCTCCGACATTGAAGAATCACATCGAGGTATATTTGGTGGTTATTGAGAGCCGGTGTCTAGACGGGAACTGCTTGCAAACAGAGAGGCAAATAAACTTGCTTTTTCAGTTGCATAATGAGCCAGTGACCCGTCAGGTTTCAGCAACATAGGACGACAGAAATTCACTTCGACTGACTTCGAAAGGGACCAGAACTGTTTACTTCCATTCGGGTAGGATGACAGTTTCGTCCCTATTCGGCTGATGTGGTCGAATCTTGCTTTAAGAATGACCCTTTTGCATGACTTGGTGGCCGAATTATAGGCTCTCTTCTTCGTTCGGATTCTCTGTGCGCGGACCTTGCGATCGCGGATATACACCCAAGCCTGGTAAGTAGACTGTTTTCGGGCCTCAGCACGAGCACAGGCCGCATTATACCAAGGCCGGGACTTGTGACCGAGCGGGATGTCGGAGAATGGAATAAAATACTCCATTCCCTGCCGAATTACGTCAATCGCATCAGCGGTGCACGATGGGTCGCTCGAAGAGAAGCAAGTTTGCCGCCAGGGATAAGATGCAAATAAAATACTTATCTCGTCCCAATTTGCTGACTCGTAACGCCATACCCGCCTCATGCCGCTGGGGCTATCATGCGGAGGAGAGCAGATCGATACGGATTTCACACCACAATGGTCGGATGACCCCAGTGGAGCTAAGACCGATACTGAATGTGTGTTGATCAGTTGTCAGCAGTAAGTCAAGACAATTGGGTGTGTGGCCAGCAATATCTGGAATTCGCATCGCTTGGACCGCCAGCTGAGTAAGATTTAGCGCTAGGGCACGCTTCTCTCCCAGCATGGTCAGTTTTCTGGTATGGGAACAGCCACTTTTTATGGTGAGCGTAGAAGTCCCCCAGAAAAACAAGCTCCGCCGCTGGATATCGCACAGTTACCAAGTCTGCCGTCTCTGTGAGGTAATCTTTGAGCCGAGTCGTTTCCCGGTCACCGCTGTGCAATCGGTAAACACAGATGTAGACCTTCTTCTAAACCCCTGTGTCCACCAGAAGCCAAATAACGGAAAACTCGGGACTTTTTAAAGCATCGGAGACGCCTACAGCAAATGTCATTACGGACGAACACACAGACCCCTGCACTCATCTTGTACTTATGCTCAAGCGTGTAACCAGGGTAGTTGAGGTACGCCTCATCCGACGGGGTTGCTATCTGAGTGTCCGTTAAGAAGAGTAGGTGCGGCTTTTCGGTCTCCAGATGATGTTGGACCGGATCGAGATTTTGATGGACCGGATCGAGATTTGAGTGCAGTCCTCTGATGTTCACAAAGTGCACTTTTTATGGGAGGAAGTGCAGCCGTTGTTTAACTTTCTTCTTGTGCTTCTGGATCATAGTGGTTAATGTTGGGGGGTTGGATTTTCAGTCGAGACGCTAATCAGTTGACCATTAAAGTACTCTTAGGCTAAGCTAACCACAGAATGGAACTCACCTGGAGACTGCGGGGACGCCCGAATCCCCCCGAAATGGCCACCGGGTCCTCCCATCCAGTCGCCAACTGGCACGGTGGAGCATTTCGGGATTTTTCGCAAGTTGGCGGGGCAGCCTTTCAGCTACTTGGGCCCCCACTAACTGCGGTCGGCCAATGGCTAAACCGTGATTCGGATCCCGCTGCCCTCCAGAATGAGTTACCTGGTACAGCATTGCCAAGATACTAAGACCGGTCTTAAGTTGCGCAACTGACTTATTACCAACCCCCATTGGCACTGGTACTCCCGCCCTCCAACGGAACGCAGCAGAGCTGCTTGGCGACGGATTTCGGCAGGATGGTGGTCGCAAGCCAGGCGGCCCCTTCCGGAGCCTACCACCGCTGCTGGGATCATCAGCCGTCACTACGAGCCGAGTTGGTGCGTGATGCCGTTGCCCGGGGTGGACCGCTAGGAGGTAGATCCCACCCACCCCAATATCTGCAACCTCTCTATCTACCTCTAGACGTTATTATTGTAGTCTTTAATTTTCTATAATGAAATAAGATGACCTGTATTTTAAAAATATATATATAAAAAAATCTTTGTAGGTACTAAAAAATACACGTGATATAGTGTGGGGGGGGGGGGTAGTCTGAAACCTCACCATGTATCACCAAGGGGGAGGGGGGGTTAAAAAATGCCAAAAAAAACATCACGTGATTAATGGACGGCCCCTTACCAGTTTATTTATTAAAGAAATCTATAATTTGTTGTTGTTATTCTAAATTTTCGCACCAAGCGCTTCGCAACATCTTTCATAATGCACCTTCTGATTTAGCTCATTCCATCCTATGTCCTATCTTGGCCCTCGGGCTTGATTGGGATCAAGAGCATACCCAAACAAAAATTAATGTGAATATATTCCTCTCAATGATCAAGCAATACTGGGCTACAGCGTAAAAGTAAAAGTACTATAATTTCGACGGGTGCTCACAAGGGCCGGAAATCCAAAGGTTGCGGGTTTATGTCCCCCCAGAGAACAACTTGTGAACCGAGGCAATTATTTTTCTTGTATTTTTCTATTAAAGGAGGAGGGTCAATAAGGCGGGTTTTCGGCCCCTTTCATTTTTGACCTAAAAATTCCATAATATTTTTTTTATCTACTATATGGACTAACAAATCGATTCCACCCCAAACGGAACATGACAAAAAGTGTACAGTTGAAACCACATCAAGCTGTACACTCTAAAAATCAAAGTCTACTAAAACAAATTATTAACAATGTCATTACAAAGTATCTAAAACATATTACAGCGCAATGCCGACAATAATTAAAAGTCTGTAATGGCGAAACGAAGATAATTAACGTATTTGTACCTTCAGTGTTTGTGTTTGTAATAAATGATTCTTGCAATTATTTCTGATTACAGTATTACGATTTTGAATATAGGCCGGCAAATGCCGGCACGTAAGCAGTCACTTCAACGGGAAGTTTTTAGGCAACGTTGGCATACAACGTAATAAATACTAGAAAATTTCGACGAGTACTCCCGAGGATCGGTAGTTCAATAAGGAGGGTAGTGGACCGGATATGCAAAGGTTGGTGATTCCCGTCCCGCGTGACAATATCTTTATTATATTTTTATTAAAACTAGATGGCGCTGTAGAGCGTAGAAACACGCTATTGTATTGTTTTTGCGGGAGTACGTAAGGGCAAGTTTAGTTTTGCAATGCTAGGATAGCGAGACAATATGGTAACAAATACACACACACACACACACACACACACACATAGTATTGTCATAATAAAATTATAATATTTTTCTTATCAATATTTTTAAGAGTACTTTTAGGGTTCCTTAGTCAACGAGGAACCATTATTATATCGCCATGTCCGCACCTGTCTTTGTTACTGTCTATCCTGACTTCTGATGTTATTTTTTATAGATTTTCTTTATACTTAAAAACACAACAAATAAATGCTAAAACTATAAAAATATAACATGTTTTAGATATCACAAGGTCAAAAACTAAAATATTTTCTTTTTAAGGGCCTGGATTCAAACCACTCTAGCCCCCATTTGATAAATTGAGATTTCTTTTCAAATATAACTTTATTAAGGACTCAAAAGTCTTCAAACTCAAGCACTTTTTTAATTAGTTACAATCATCTAATAATATTATGTGTATTATTGAATTTCTCTGATTTTTATATAAATCGATTTATGAGTTGTATTTATTCGAATACATAATATATTTATTTTGAATTTGTCTTTTTATTTATGTCCATCGTCAATTATTCAAACCTCTTTTTTACTTGACGGCTTGTTTGTACTTTGAAACTACAGAATAGTATATTAAGTTATTAAAATTACTTTATCCTATAATAAGGCTAATATTAATACGGCTTAAACCTGTTGGTCCCTATTATATAGCACATATTTATAAAATAAATATACATTTATATAACATTCTAGAATAATTTTTGATCACTAATTTATTTTCCACTAGCTTTTGCCCGCGGCTTCGCTCGCGTTAAATTCGGGGTAGCACTGTTCCCCTTTCCTGAACACAGAAGAGAACTCAGAACAGAATTTTACACGTTATTTATTTTATTTCAACACTGCCATCTGTTATTAATTTTTGAACTAAACAATTAAACCTATCGTGAACATAATATTTAATAAACATATCAGCGCCATCTATCGGAATCCATGAGTTACACTTATTTATGTTTATAATGTTTATTTTCTCAAAAGCTGTTTGATTTATGGTAAGATTTAATGTTTTTAATGTTGTTTTATTTGTTTCGTTTTAATTAAATTATTTTATTATTCGTTTGTATCAAAGAACCTGTTCTAATTTTGCGGAGTCTCACACACATTTCCATCCCCTATTTTAGGGGCTGGGGGAGGATTTCTAAAAAATGGCAGGTATTTTCGTTAGTAACAAAGAGTCTGTGTGCCGATTTTAGCTTCCTGCCTTGAAAACTGCGAAAGGTCTCATATAAAATTTCACCCCCTCTTTTAAGGGGTTGGGTGCAGATTTAAAAAAAAAATGATGGGCGATTTTTTTGGTAGTCATAAACCTTGAAAATTGCGGAATGCTCCATACAAACTTCCACCCCCCATTTTTGGGAAGTGGGGGGTTAGAAAGGGGCAAAAAGTAGCCTATGTTACTCTCCATCCCTTCAACCATCTCCACTTAAAAAATCACGTCAATTCGTCGCTCCGTTTTGCCGTGAAAGAAAGACAAACAGACAGACACACTTTTCCATTTATAATATTAGTATGGATACATATATTCACGGTTAAACCAAAATGGTTGTTTTAATAAAACAACTTATTTAGAGATTTTGTGCATAATTTATATTTAATCCATTTCGACTCCTTTACAGGAGCCGTGATCACAGGATGACTGACTGACCGTAAATCGTAGTGAAAATGTAATAAGTAAGTAAAATGTAAAATAAAACAATTTTGATTTATATACATATTAACAGTTAGGAACGTGCCCGTTTAAAATATTGTGAAGGTAGTAGAAAATAGATGATGACAATTGCCTTAGTCATCCTGTGATCACGGCTCCTGTAAAGGAGTCGAAACGTCAGAATTAAATATAAAATAATGCTCAAAAATACCCTAAATAAGTTATTTCATTTTAATGTGTGCGGAAGTGTAAGAGCTGAATACAAAAAGGCTTAGTTTCCTCATTATAGATTTGGATGTTGTAGTCATTAATACACTCGGTCTGCAGAGGTCAAACTACTTTTTTTAAAGGACGTTTATAGGATGGGTGACCAAAAAGTATGATATGATACAAGTGGTATTTTATATTTTCTTTGCTTTTTCAATGTTATCATATATGATATGTTATTTTAACCGATTCGTTGCTACATACAATTACGAAACGAAGGCTACGAGCTTAATTTACGTGAAACATTAAGGAGTAATCATCGATTTAAAAATGTCACGGCTCCAGTAGCTAGCGCCACACGCAAAAGAAAGTGATGGCACGCCAGACGTGCCATCCGCAACGAATCGGTTAACAGAATATACTAGAATCAAATCGACTCGGTTTAAAAGTAATGCTCAGGCGGGACACGAACCCGAAACCTTTGGATATCCGGTCCACTGCTCTCTTAATTGAGCTACTGAGTCTTGTGAGCATCCGTCGAAATTTTCAAGAACTTTTCTACTATTTTTGGTATTTTTCTAATAATATAATTTATGATATAAATAGTATTGCCTTGAGAAATTCCGTGTTGCGGAAGGCACGTAATATCGCTGAGCCCACATTCATTAGTAATGAGTACGACCGTTCTCCCAATATTATGCCCTAACTAGGGTTGCCATGCATGTTTTATAATAAAGTATCCAATTTTATCCATACATATAAATAAAATTGGAGTGTCTGTTTGTAATATTGAAATAACCGTTTTTACTACATGCATATGAATATATGAATACGGTACATACACCAAAATAACATTTTTTACAATTTTTGTCTGTCTGTTTGTTCCGGCTAATCTCTAAAATGACTGCACCGATTTTGAGGGGACTTTTATTGGCAGGTAGCTGATGTATTAAGGAGTAACTTAGGCTACTTTTATTTTAGAATATTTTTTTTATTTTAGAGAAATAAAATTACTGTGCCATAGCAATGCGTGGCTGGGTCAGCTAGTTTTAAATAAAAATGTTTGCATAAGGTAAAAAGACTTTAAAAGAACCCCGAAGCGAAAATAACTTTTTTATAATGTTTGTAAAATAAAATAACGTAATTCCCGAAAGATTTATCTATGTGATAATATTTTGTTTTATTTCCGCAACATCAGATTTCGCTTAGATATTTATTTATATGTATTTAAGTTTAAATTGAAAGATTAATTTTAAGTTTTAAAGAAACCGATGTCAACATGTAGTAAAACATACAACGAAATACAAAAACTTAAACTCGATAATTTTTCATACATTTTCTTTACTTTTTCATGCTCTGGTGATTATAACTACACTAATATTATAAACAGGAAAGATTTGTATGTTTGCAATGAATAAACTCAAAAACTACTAAGCCGATTTCAGAAATTCTTTCACCATTGGAAAGCTACATTCACGCTGAGTAACATAGCCTAGAAAAAATTTAAAGAATTTTGTCCACCCGTGTGAAGCCGGGACGGGCCGCTAGTAGATAGATAAAAGGAAATGGTTTTTATAATTCGTATTCGTTTTAAATTGAAACAGTTAATTGGCATCCTTATTGGTAATGGAATAGGGAATGTATTCGAATAATTGAAATGCAAAGAAATCAATTAGAAAAGTTCACTAATTCTATTGTTGAGTCGTGCTCGTGCCTCGCCGAAGACTAACTGAACTTTGTAGTTTGAAGATCAATATGCAAATTTATTAACGTCAAACACCGCTGGACGTAATCGTTACGCGGACAAACGAGTTCTTTACACTCGCAAATAGTCGCTAAGATACACATTTCGAAGCACTTGAACAGAAAAAAATGCTGACACCGAATACCTAAATAATGTTCATATTTATTGACGAAAAGGAAAATATGATTGCGTTGGCAGCGCGTTAAACCGCGGCGATATACTTTCGCCGGAATACGGTACGCTAATTTGCATTATTATAATAATATGAATGATAGAAAAAATAATGTGGACACTCACTTTCGAGCAGTGCCTGTGGCGTGCTGCGATTATTCCAATCCTGATAACGTGGACGGCGGATTTATCACGCGCGATTTTTACAACCCGCGAAAGTGGTGTATTCGAACAACACGTCCGCCCCTCACAGACGCCGGCGACCTACTGATTGATACGGTGAAGTGGAGTGCGAGCGCGCCGCTACTTTTCACGTCAAATGCGTTCCGTTTCGTGTGATAAGTGCATGAACCGTTATCATTGCAAATTGTGTAAAAACTTCTTACCATTCGGTTCGTGATTGATCGCTGATATCAAAATTACTTCATAAGTAGTTGTATTACAATCATGGAGGATAGATATTCGAAAATATTATTTCTTACTAGCGGCCCGTCCCGGCTTCGCACGGGTGGACAAAATTCTTTAAATTTTCTATAGCATTAAATATAGCCTATGTTACTCAGCGTGAATGTAGCTTTCCAATGGTGAAAGAATTTTTGAAATCGGCTTAGTAGTTTTTGAGTTTATTCGTTGCAAAAATACAAAATACAAATCTTTCCTCTTTATAATATTAGTGTGAATAAAAATATGTAACAAATTGTGTGCAATATTGTGTTCGTCAGAGTAGAATAGAAACAAACCTTCAAATTTAAGCGTGTTTAAAAAGCGACTAATAGTACTAAAGGTAATTACCATAGTTCTCTCGTCAACCTTAAATGGCTGAGGCCATAATTTTACGAAATATGGTCTTTTAAAGGTTTTATGGCAATCATAAGTGGTGATGAAGATCTGACGAGCTCAGTAGTCGAGTGGTTCGCATGTCGGTTTTTGTGGTAACGCAACTCCGAGGTCCCGGAGAGTGATACCAACTCTTAAAAATATTTATCCCTAAAACTAAATTCAAAAACCCCTAAAATTGCCCTAATTATTTGGAAATTTCCCTAAAAATAAATTGTATGATAACATCTAAACATATAAAACCGCTAAAAAATCCCATCTCAGTTATTTTCACCCTAAATTTTTAAACCCCTAAGTTGAGAACCCTGGTCCCGGATTTAATCCCCCACCAGATCAATGTAGTAAAGGAACTTTTCTATATTAGATTGGGTCTGGGTGATGTGATAACATCGTTATTTTAATTTCTTAACGCAAGAACTTTAGCTTCGTGGGTTCAGAACAATGTACTTGATTTTTTCTAATATTGTTTTATATTTATTATGATGATATGACACAAAAACATATTCGAAATCTTTGATACTAACATTTATATATGAAAATAACTTTATTCAAATGCACTTAAAAAATAAGTAGTTTTTGAATAGTCCAACATTTTTCTACCACCCATTCAGGACGTCTTTTAACTGACAAGAAGAATGGGCGCAAGAAACTCGTCAGTTTAAACAGAAGTAACGACATTTACAATATACAATCGTACGTCGTCACCATACACAATCCACAAAAAAAAAAAAATTTGGTATGACAATACTAATAGTGTTATGATATCATTATTTCGTTGTTTACAACAAAGTCAACAAGTATCTGTACTTACTTAAAGTAAGTATCCCTGAACATTGCAATAACATACAGGGAATAAACGACAAATTTAAGAAAGCAACAAGATTTATGTTTAGTATTAGTCAATAATACTGAAGGTTAAAGCAGACCCATTTCCCAAGGCAGCACCCGTTCACGAGCATGACGCATGATACAGCCATCGCTTCGCTCAACCATATCTTAGGGAACGTAACGACCCGCACCACATGCCACCACCCAAGAAATGTATTAAGAGAGCATGTCATACTCTTAATTCGAATTAAATAATAAATATAATTAAAATTAATTAACTGTCCTTTATATATACAATTCTTTATTTGTATATATAAAGGACAGTTAATCATATCAGGAACCCGCCCCTCTCTTGAGGGGCTGAAGATAGCTCTCTAGATGAAGGCTCCTGATCCTTCCCGGGTATAAGCCAACCTCAGGTGGTGTTTAATCAGTACAAGTCTGACATAACTTCGAAGCCGGGCCGGAGTATCCATGCAGGATTCACCACCTCCCTCCCCGGCGACCGGAGGGTGCCCAAAAAAATTTCAGGAACGGGCAAAATACGACTCGCAGAGTTTCAACCCTACCAGTGTCCTACTATTTATGCACCCCTCGATCACTCTTCTTTTGCTGAATAACTTGAGTCATGAACATAATAAAACCTAATAAAGTGGAATGCCCATTCTGGGCCCACCGTGGGCATCATTGAGCAAGGAAATTATTTTGTACATAAACATTGTCATTTAAAGTTATGAATTTTACATATATTTAAACGAGCGCCACTGCAATAAACTATATTTCGATAAATAAAAGTATTTTTGTAAGCAAATCGTCAAGTTATGTAGTAAAATGTTGCCAGCACGTAAATAACATTTTAGTTTAATTTCATAATAAATATCGATACGAATCGATTGTGACGAAAATACATTCAACTGAATAAATAACTTAAGATTTTGCATAAACAACGTAATTCATAAACCAAATAATTGAAAATATAAATGAAAATAAAGCTACCTTAGCTTAATTTAATTTTTAATTCTATAATACAAAGAAAGTAATAAAATAAGTCGATTAATCGATATCGTGTTTTAAATTTTGGTTTCCTTTAATGGCAACACTTGTTTGTCAATCAAATGTCAATAATTCAAAATAATAACCAGCTGTTATGTTACTTATTGATTACGCTCAAGCTGATGTGTTTTGATTGCAATTTCGATTTCTTTAACTACGTCCTGGCTCCCCTATACGGACTTAACTCTGATCTTTACCGACGACCTGCGCTTTGTTTTACGGACCACTTTTTAACCACTAAGGTTACTATCAACGACGATTTTAGCTTTATTTTATGGATTCTGTGCTCACTATTAACGACGACTGGCTCTGGAATCAAGGATCACTACTGAACTGAATGGACAGTACTTTGGTATATTGGTTAGGCTACATATGAGTCGAATATAATACCTCATATAATCATAATATGATAATGAAGAAAATATAGATACTTAATGTATAAAAAATATTTTTTTTGGCGACTATAATTAAATAAAATATAATGAGAACATGTCTCTCGTAATATTTTACACACCAACTCGAGCATAGAACCTAGAGAAATTCTTAATTTGCCTCACAGTAGGACGTATTTCCTACATAAACATGTTTAAGTAGTTATATTTCTAAAACAACGGCGTCCTTTTTATTATTTCATTTAGATTTCTGATAAAGTTAAGATTTTAAAACACTCAATTGTTATTTTAATTTTTGCTGTCCATCATGGGTCCAAGACACTATGGAGCGTGGGCATTCCCCTTTTTGATGTCATCATAGATCCAAACGAAGGATTTGACTTAAATATGGTTTTTATACTTCCTTTTCTATAACATATTTAAATAAAACCATTTTTATCGGATTAATAAGACATGTAATTTAGTTTCTTTTTTATATATTTTATCCTAATATGTCATTAAAAATTAAAATTAAACGCACCTATAATCCGGTAAACGTAGCTTTATTTAAATTTAACTTATCCCAAAAATTCAAACGAAAAGGATATCATTTGAGCTTCATCTCACCTGATGATAAGGTTAACGCGTGGAATACTTAAAACAACCAAGAAGACACGCAACAATATTAGCAATGCCATTAAATCGATAGATTTGTCTTTAAACACAAGCACAATCACCTTCAAATGACTTTCGCAAATAAAACAAGCATAGTGAGAAAACAACTGACTGTCATACTTGGCTGATCGAGAATTGAAAACATGGTATAATGGCACATATTTCTTTAGCAGTAGTTTCGATTCTCTAACTAGTGGCTGATATCGTGTCTGAGTTTGATTTGTTGGTAATATTGTGTCCTATCTTAGTGCTTAAAATCTCGTCACGGTTACGTAAATTTAAGATAATATTATTTTTTTAACCTTCTTAATCTTAGAATGAACTTGGATACCATTGAGCTTTTTATTCCTGTTTCAAGCGGTAAAATTTTTATTGTAATCATTGATGTGTTTCCATGTAAGCTAATCGAAGAAAATTTTTCAGACGGAAAATATTGTTCGTATAATTCAAAATAGCATTTTGAACCAAAACTACTAAATTTGGGTAAATAAAAATAATTGGCAACATTTCAGTATTAAATCTTTCAAAAAATATATACATTTTTATTGCCTAATTCAAGAAAGTAAAAATAATATTACTCGTATTGTATGGTTATTGATTTATTTGTGTTTTATATTGTTTTTACTATATACTTGTTTCAAAACATTTGAAAATGTATTTAGTTTATTTTTTGCATTCACAATGCCAATGACATTCAAAGGAGGCGTGGTTATTTTTACAAGGGTATTCTATATCTTATAGACATTTGAAAATCTTTAGGTAGACTAATTTTTATCTTTGTCTTTGTCAAGTAAATAAAAAAAGTTCTCAAAAATATGGGAATGGCGTTTCTTCGAGGGAAACAAAGAAAAAAAGATCTGCCTAGATCTGTTAATGAAAAAAAAACATGCAAAATCCGGTTATTTTATCTTAAATATATTTTTTGATAAAATTTGGGGAAAAGAATGATATGTGATCACTTGGTTATCCAAAAAAGACAATCTTTTGTGCGTAGACAATTACATAACACTGTTACACACAGACCTTATCTCACGATATTCACTCTAAGGTCAGTGTAAGGTCAGTCTTACCCAAAGTAAGGTCAAGAGCATTACGGTCAACAGAATTGAGGATACTTTCACATGGCGGACTGTTATGAAATGATGATGATGGTGGGCTCAATTCAGTAACGAAACTCTAAAAGGCGCAAGATCTAAAAGTTCCCCGCCTAATATAAAACTATCGTTGAAGCATTTCTCTTCATAAGGCTTTCTTCCATCAGAAAAATCAATCCCCCTCTCACTGTTTATCGGTTAAGCCTCCCAAGTGATAGATGCGGTCTCACCGTTCCAAGGCCACCATTGGATCAATTTTATTCTTCTAATAGACCTGGTGCGAAAACCTTTTACTAAGGATTTTTATTGTCAATAACGCTATGGTCCCTTACATATTTTGCTTTATTCGTGATTATAACTCTATTAATTATAAATATCAGCATTTAATAGGGGAGAGTTCTGGTTTTTCTGATTTACAGGCTGCGGCTTAGTTCAGATACGACTCTTTCCACAATCTTGTTTTTTTTAAGTTAACTACTTTTATTTTTTATCCAGTTTATGTGGAGAAGAAATTAATTTATACGAAAATATTCAAATACTTAGAGTTTAAGCTTAGATCATAGCTCGTAGTATGAGTTTTAACATAGGTGATTACAAAAATGATATATAGTGACTAGTCTACTCATTACTCATTAAATAAATAAATATTTCCTACATTCACACCAATTAGCCTAGCCCAAAGGAAGCACTATAGGTAAGGCTTGTGTTATGGATACTAGGGATAGACATACATATATGATACATAGATATGTAATATTCATAGAAATATATATAAACACCCATGACTCAGGTACAAATGCTCGTATTCATCATAAAAACATCTGCCCCTACCGGGATTCGAACCCAGGACCGTCGGTGCGAAAGGCAGGATCGCTACCGTTGCACCAAACGGTCGTCGAAGTCTACGGTGACTTATTTACTGTAAAAAAATGAAGAGGCAAGCGAGCAAAGGAGTCACATGATAGAAAGTGTTTATCGCCGTCCACAGACATCGGAATCTTCCGGGGAGCTGCATATACGTTTGCCAGCCTTAAACGTACCTGATTACTTGCTTTTTGGAAATTTCCATGTTGTAAAGATTGGCCTTCGTTTTAATTGGTAAACGTCTCTGGAGATAGCTCTTTTCACAACCTGCAGGCTTGCGGAAGGAATGAATGGGATGTATCAGTGGTTTGGGGGTGAGCCATGCTCTTGTAATGCGAAGTGTGATGGTAGAAACCTGTCTCGGGCATCGGATCGCAGAGAGATTCAACGTCTCTTTTATTGTTTCAATCTTGTGGTGACTCTCCACTCTAGTCGTAAGTTTGGTATTGAAGACAATACAAACATCCCTACGTTGAATGGAGTCAAGTTGGTATTGAGGAGCTCCGTCTCACTGATGAGAAGTGTACCCTAGATGGGGTCACCACATCTGATGCGCTGATGCTTCAATTAATTGAGATCTACAAGCTTTTTGGAAGCCAATTAGGGGTTTGCTTTTAATTTCGACGCCATGCATCCCAATACTCTTAAAGATGGCAAAAGTGGAGGTGGTGTCTTCGTATTTTTGCCAATTATATTATAAGAATCCACTCTATAACGCAGTAGTCATCTCATCCAGGCGTCACTGCTGAACGTAGGATTATTTCATAACACGTTTTTTTTAATCATTCATACAAAAGCAGACTCTAATAAAATTAGAAACTTCATAATTACTACCATTATCGTCATCAGTAGTAGCTTTTTGTCCCCTACATTCTAAAGGCACATCCTTATGGAAGGAAACAACATAGGCATACAATATAATTTAGGATTATACCAATTTAGGATTATACCATTTGGCTATTCATCTGCGACATACCCATGCCCATACAAAACAGCTGGTTGTTTTACAAAACCAATCTGTTTTGTAAAACAAACTGAAAAATGTTGAAGCGTCATAATGTTATAGTAAATAAATTCTTGTGAAAAACATTTTGTACCATCAGTAAAGGTAGATGTTTACCTATGTAAATTATCGTTACAAATAAAAATGAATGAATAAGAATTATTAGGTATTGAGTTACAAATAATAATAAAGATAACGTGTTAACTTTTCAGCCATGATAAACCTTTTATTAAATAAAAAGCTAATTACAAAAAAAAAAAACTTTTCTATTATTTTATTAAATATCAATTGCAGTTTTTTAGTATAATTAGGTTTTTTTGGAAATCAAGATCATTTACTCAAAATACAGTTATAAAAGTTTAAATTATTCTATACCTCTAAATACATTAATGAATTATTATTAATTTCACTAGTAAAGTCTTGGTAGGTAGAACTTTTTATCTGTTCAACATTATGTATTAGTTAGTGGAGGAAACTCTTTTGGCTTTTGTACTAAAATTCTGTTTTATTAACAATGTTCCATTTAATGCTGTATGTTTCCCTAATAAATAAATATAGAAATCAACCGCTTATAACAATAGAAAATAATATTTTAGAAAAGAAAAAGTTCAGAATCAGAATCAGCAGTAACGGCATTATTGTCGTAATGAGTTATGTATGACTTACAGCGCAATGAGGAAGAATATTTAGAACTAAAATCAATTTGGCGAATTTTTTCAAGCGGTTTTACACAGTATTGACATATGCATAAAAACATATCCGCGGGTGAAAGTTTAGTAATTATGAAAAACCATTAACGTTCAGCTGTTTTACAAAACGGAACCATTTTTTAAAACAGCTAATCACGAAATTCATCTACGACGTTATATATATTAAGATAGACACTCAAATTGGAAAGTCATTCTGAAATATACGAATAAAACGTACAATACTTAGATGCTATGGTTCAACGTAGTTTAATTTTGTCAGTCGTGAACAGATAGTCATCTGTTTTAAATTATTACATTTTTACCAAAGGATAGGTGACATTTTGAACACCTTGTATAAGTACCGAAAGTATAACCATTTACAGCTCAGTATAAGCAGCGAGCAGGGAAGCAAGGCATATTTCAATAAACACAGTAGTGACATCAGGTACAGGGAATAAAGAAAAAAAAAATAAAAAAAATAGGTACAGCAGTTAGCAACCATGTTGTATGACTATACAGGCACGAGCAATAAGATGTAACACCGTAGAACCATTTCACACTAAATCAGCCGAAAGCAACAAGACAACAGTACAGAAATAAATGATTGATTTAAAGTGACATAGTTCTACATTAAATATATCTTATAAGAAAAGCTTATCAGCTATAATAATCTCGACCTGTACAAAAAGGTTGTATAACAGACGTGCGAAAAAATATAAAAAAAAGATGTCGCGATACCGCGTCATGCCCACTTCCTGATAGGAGTGCTCGGGCCACGTGAAAGATAGCCTTTGACTGGCCAATGTCGGCTCAATGTCGGAACGTCCTCTGCGTCGACCTGGCTATCCCTATATCTTCTTTTTACCTACACTAATACTGTACCAGGAGGTGATTGCAATGCTCTTTTTTTGCTGGCCATACATAAACCTTTTATGGCACGCATATGACCACTTACCAGTCATTTAATCTTGAGTTTTGGAAGACTTAACACATGGCTATTGATTTGAAAAACATGTCCTACTAATATTATAAGGCGAGTAATAAATGGTATTTAATTTTAACATTTGGTCAGCAAGAAGTGCACGAGCAATCAGGCAATAAGCCAATATCAGTACATTTTATTACGATAATACTTTGTGTGTTTGTTACCATAGTTACCATAAGCCTAAGAATAACAGTTTTTATAATAAATTAACGTTACTATAGCAACGCATGGCCGGGTTAGCTATTAATTAATAATAAAAAAAATTAATAGAAAAATACTTGAAAAAACCTACTCAGCTCTTTTTTACAAGTTATTCTCAGGTGGGACTTGATCACCCGACCTTTAAATGTCTGATCCAGTGCTCTCCATTAGGACATGATAAAATTCATAAGCATAATTCACGTTTTGGTCAGTATATACCCATACTAATAATATCTGGTCCACAACTAAATCGAGAATTATCAGAAAATAATTAATTATTCATTTGGTTTAATAATTTTGATGTTTGGAAAATAACAAGATGTAATACAAAATTATTATTTGGTCAGTCAGATTATACAATCATTTGAAATGAAAAAATATTAGGATGCTATAATCTCTTAAAATATATGTATTAAAAATTTTATGTTTTACATTTAATTTATTTATAATTTTATGTTAAAGGTTTAAATTATGGTCAATGTATAATTTTTATTGTAAAGATGACAACAATAGGTTAAAGTGGGCGCATTTTTGAAACAATAAACGGCCAATTGTGTGAACATTCAATTAACTGTTACAGAGCATTTAGAATAATGTGTTAAAAAGTGTTTACAAATATTTCTATAATTGATAATTAATTTTTCCTTAAAATGTTAATTAATAATAATAGTTACGGCCATGCTTGGTATAATGAAGAAAGCAATTTTAATTTTGATTATCAATCAAAGTAGTAATAGTGATGACGACAAGGTAGATAGTGTTGGTGTTTATGTAGGCAGGTAGGTAGTAGTAGGTAGGTTGTAATATATTTCATTGATTGAGTTAGTTTGTGTAGCTTCAAAATCATTTATTACATTAAATAACACAATGTAGAAAAAAAATTGCATACTTTTTGTCTAGAAATAAATATAAAATAAATTATTTGATATTAGCAGGCTTTTTAATTATTATAAATTTTACAACTTTATTTATATCACACAATAACCGCTCTATGGATTTGGTTGAAAATTAGCGCACAGATAGTTTATTAAGTTGATTAAAACACAGGATTATTCATTCGAAATTGTTTTAAGTCAACACAGACAAACTTAAGAGCAGTAGCTGATTAATTTATTTCAGATATTTATTATTATTTATGGATAAAAACTTCATATATATATGTATGCACAGATATATTCCTTCTCTTCAACTTCAAGTATTTAAAAAAAAGGATTTCTTATATAATTATAATAACAGTAACAAATCTTTCTAAGAAATAAAAACTTTGAGATTGCAGATCACTATAGTCATTAATCTGTTGTCTTAGAGATTCATATGATGGGCTAATCCAGTGGATGCAACTCAAGTGTTTAACCCTTCGCACATCTAATAATCAGCAAATGGGCATTCCCCAATAGTCAGTTATGTTCCAACATTGAAAAGTAGATTACTTTCTTTTTGTTGTGAGACATCTGTGGTACATAGGATGACGGAAGATTTAAATCCAAATAAGTCTATTTGTGTTTCTTCTGCCGGCTAGTTGGTAATCTTAGTATAAAGAAAGTGTTAAAAAAAATGTTTTTTTGTCTATAAGGCTCCCGTTTGAAAACTTTTGTTTAAAGAATTGAATATTTATTATTATTGATGTTTTTTTGAAGAAGGAATGTTAATTAAGCTCTGCTCTTTGGTTGAGTGCGTGTAACAAGTACTTTTTTAAAAACCCCTGTTTTCTTTACTGTTGACGTACTATATTGCCTGTTTGTGATTGTTTTTTGTTTGTGATTGTCTTGTGATCGTTACATTGGTATCTGGTAAGTGTTTTAACCGCTTAATAAACAATTTAGTACCGGTCTAAAAATGGATACCGATCCACCGGACCCCGGTGGCGGTAATGCGACTTCCCAAGATCTTTTTGACTCCCAATCTCTAGACACCGCAACGGATAACACATCGTTGCACCCAAACAGAAAGCGTACCAAAGATAATTCATCTTTCCCCCCCATTCCTGCAAAGAAAACAACATCTGCTCAAGTTACCGCATCGGCCCAAACAACATATATTCTTCCGGAATATTTGGACAGCAAAAATAAATATTCTGATAATGACACCGCTCCTTTCATCGTACATGTATCCAAAAAAGAATCGGATACGTCCCATGGTGCTGTCCTTCGCCCTATTAGCTTTGGAAAGTTTCTTCATTGTAATAAAATAAAAAACATAGTTTCTGACGGCATAAAAAGGGTAGGAAGAAACCGCATTTCTGTGCAATTTAAATCGGGAGCAGATGCTAATGCTTTTATAAGTCACCCAGCTCTAAATGATAATGATTTCATAGTTTCTATCCCTTCATTTAATGTTTCCCGAATGGGTATAATTAGAGAGGTCCCGGTTGAGTGGTCAATGGAAGAGTTAGTACAAAATGTCCAAGTACCCATGGGTTATGGAAAAGCTTTTCGTGCTAGGCGTTTGAACAGAAAATCAATTTCTGCTTCAGGAGCTCCAACATGGATCCCAACTCAAACAGTTGTGCTCACCTTCACTGGCAAAAAGTTACCTCAGTACATCTATTGCTACTATACCTCTCTACCAGTTGAAATGTACAAACTCCCAGTAATACAGTGCAACAAGTGTTGTCGCTTTGGTCATGTCAAGTCCCAATGCCGGTCCAAGCCCCGCTGCTATAAATGTGGAGATTTACACGAAGGCGAAGACTGTCTCAGTCAAGCCCCTCCTAAATGTGTCTTATGCTCTGGAGATCACGTTGCTACATATTCATCCTGTCTAGAACATGTAAGACAAAAATCTATCAAACTGGTAATGTCACAGGAAAGTGTCTCATACATGGAAGCCTCAGCTAGATTCCCGCCAGTCAGAAAGTCTTTCGCCGATACTACTAAATCCACCCTGGCTCCTCAGAGCCCACAGAGATCAACACCTCATAGAGCAGTCCATTCTCCTCCTCCTACTCAATGGCACCGTAAAACTGTTGAACTCCCCAGGCATCATCGCTCTCCTGCCTCTAGCCATGGATTTGACAATGTTGCACACAATAATATTATTAGCACCCCTCCATCTATGTTACCTAACGGATATGTATTATCAAACAATCTCCCGGTCTCCCCAGAACCTAATGATAACTTATTAGAAATGCTGTTTTCACAATTGTCAACTCTAATCAATTTCATTCAACGATTCAATGATGTAGAATTACCGTACAATATCAGACAAAAACTTACTGAGCTTACTTCAATTAATAACATTCACACCACTGCTACAGTGGAACTGTAGGAGTATTAATCATAAGAAACATGATCTTGTATATCTTATTAATACCCATAAACCAGTTTTAATTGCCATCCAGGAAACGTGGCTTATGTCTGGATCTCGCTTCCGGATCAAAGGCTACGCGTCCTTCCGGGATGACAGGAATGATGACAAAGCTGGAACCGCGATTTTCATTGCCAGACATTATAGTTTCAACCCTATAACTCTCCCACCTCATGATAACCAAAAATTCAATATAGTAGCGGTCAGATCCATGGATATTTCCTTCGTGTCCTTGTACATTCCAAATCCTTCTCTTTCCATCTTATCAGATATTTCAACTATAATTGCTACAATTTCCAAACCACTTATTGTGTTAGGTGATTTCAATATACACAACCAAATGTGGGGCTGTCATACCTCTGACCCTCTCTCACCTAAACTCTTAGATATGTTAGATGAATTTGACCTTTGTATTTTAAATGATGGTTCACCAACTCGTCGAGTTGCCCCCACACAGAATCCAAAAAGTGCAGTTGACCTTAGCCTCTGTTCAGCCAATCTCACGTCTAGTCTCAATTGGCAAATTCTGGACAACACATATGGAAGCGATCATTACCCAATTGTGGTGATGTTGCCCAGTCCTAGAAAGGAATTCCCGAAATATACACCTAGACAGAAATATATTCTGTCTCGGGCTGACTGGAATAAATATAGTCTCAGTGTAGATGATAAAACCAAAATGTTACCTGATCTAACTCTGGAGAATTTAGACTTGTGCTATGTTTCATTCAAAAACGCTCTTTTATCGGCCGCTGATTATTGCATCCCTACTAAGAAACCTCTCCCTTCTGGACGTCTCTCTTCACCACCCTGGTGGGATAAAGAATGCTCCGCTGCCTGTAAAAACCGCAAAGAAGCAGAAAGGAGGTATGCACAATCCATGACCACACAAAATTACCTCATCTATAAGAAAACAGCAGCAGAAACCACCAAACTGCTTAAGCAAAAAAAGAAAGAGGGCTGGTCATCCTTTTGTCTTTCCCTTTCTCCTAAATCCCACCCAACCCTGATCTGGAAAAATATAAAAAAATTTCGTGGCTCCACTGCTGATAATAATAATACCTCTACTGACCCCTCATCATGGATAATACCTTTTAGTAAAAAGATTGCACCCGTATCTGTTCCTAGCCTAGAAGAGTACTCTAAATTCCCCCCTGTACAAAGGTCACCTTCAAACTATTTGGACTGCCCCTTTTCGTATGAAGAGCTATCTTTGGTCCTCTCAAGTCTTGCGGATTCGTCTCCCGGGATAGACGGCATCCCCTATTCCTTTATTGCTAAGAGTGGCAAGGACACTCAAATGTATTTTTTAAAAATAATCAATCTTATTTTCGATTCTGCTTGTCCACCTGATGACTGGAAGACTTATGTTGTTATTCCTATCCTAAAGACAGGTAAACCTGGCAACGACCCTTCCAGTTACCGCCCTATCGCTCTTTCCAACACCATGGCAAAAATTATGGAGCACCTCATCAAAAACCGGCTTGAGTGGTTCTTGGAGAATAAATGTAAGCTTGCCAAATCTCAATTTGGTTTTCGCAAGGGACTATCCACTATGGACAGCCTCAGCACCTTCGTGACCGACATTCGGATTGCTCTTTCGAAGCAAAAGTCGGCAGTGGGCGTTTTCCTCGACGTTGCGTCCGCGTACGACAATGTTCTTCTCCCTGTACTCAGGGCAAAAATGCTACAGCTGAGTATACCTGAGAGGATAGTAAATTACTTATCTAACTTCTTAAGTGACCGGTCGGTGCTGATAAACTACCAGAACACTACTCTTCCTCAAAGAAAGATCTGGAAGGGCCTACCACAGGGCTCAGTTCTTAGCCCCCTTCTTTACAGCATCTATACCTACGATTTGGAGCTCACAGTAAATTCCTTCTGCAATGTACTGCAATATGCGGATGACCTGGCTCTTTATGTGGAAGTTGACGACATTTTGGAGGCTCGTTATAGACTGAATACTGCAATCCATTACCTTAACTATTGGCTCCAAGAGCATGGGCTATCACTCTCTATAGCAAAAAGTAGTGTTGTGGTTTTCTCTAGAGCTAGATCTATCCCTAGGGTAGATATAACATGTGATGGTCGAACATTCCCGGTAAGGGGTAGCGTAAAATTTTTAGGTATGATTTTAGATTCAAGAATGACCGGAGCCCATCACATCGGTTACACTACCACGAAATGCGAAAGAAATATAAACATACTAAGGGCTCTCTCGGGAGTTTGGTGGGGAGCGCACCCTTTCACACAAAAAATGCTCTACAACGCCCTTGTTCGTAGCCTCTTGGACTATGGATCGTTCCTATTAGAACCCTGCAGCTTAATAGCCCTAAAATCTTTAGATAAAATCCAGGCAAAATGCCTTCGAATAATTCTTGGGGCCATGAAATCTTCTCCCATTAACGCCATGCAGCTCGAGTGTGCCGAACCTCCCGCCCAAATTAGAAGACAATTTATCTCAGATAAATTTCTTTTCAAATTATTCCAAGTTTCATCCCACCCATTGATCGATAAATTACGTATTCTCAACCAGCTTATACCGTCCAATGATTATTGGATGCATAAAAAACTACCTTGTTTATTAATAAGTTACAAAAAACTCATACAGCTGCCTTGTCCCGTCTATCAGTGTAGACTTAATCCTCTTTTTGAAACTCCGTATCAGGCATTAATTCACCAACCTGAAATCATTCTCGATCTAGGCATTGAAAAACATAGCATAGGAGCGCAAAACGAACTAAGTGCTATAATGGCTAATAAATGGTCTGATTGGATGCCTATTTACACGGATGCGTCGAAATTATCGGAAGACGGATACGTTGGGGCAGCGGCGTGGATTCCCAGGTATAATCTTATTTTAAACTTTAAATGCTCGTCATATTCATCAGTCTTTTCCGGAGAAGCTATTGCCATTTTGGAAACTCTTAAGTTTGTTCATTTGCACAACCTCAACAAGGTATTAATATTTTCGGATTCAAGGAGTTGTCTACAAGCAATATTAAGTAACCAGTTCCGTTGTAAATTCAAATTCCAGTACGTATTGAAAATTAAAACTCTCCTCTTTGAGTGCCAAAAACAGGGATTACGCATTGTGCTGTGCTGGATACCCGGACATGTGGGAATCCATGGCAACGAGTCTGCAGACTCATGCGCTAAGCAGGCCACACTGAGTGGCTCTCAATCTCACGGTAACATATACCCAAATGACCTATCATCTTTGGCCAAAAAACATTTAACCTCTGAGTGGTCTAAACATTGGAAAAGGAGCTCCACCACAAAAGGCTGTCATTATGCTACCATCCAACCAGAAATTCCCCGGATACCGTGGTTCTTTAAAATTCGCAGTCTCAATAAGAGAGTAACCTCCACTATCTGTAGACTCAGATTAGGACATGTATGCACTCCAGTTTTTCTAGCCAAAATTAGGGTGAAGGACAATTCCCTATGTGAGTGTGGGCTTGATGAGGGTACTACAGAACATATATTTTTTAACTGCCCTAAAAATTCCCCTTCTTTGTACTCCCTACTCCCCACGTCCCTCCCCCTCCCTACAAATTTCAAAAGCATCCTACCATTGGTATACTCAGATTTTGTGAATGTCCTGTGTGCGTATATTAATACTAACAAAATTAAATTGTAGTCTAATTGTGCACTAACAAAATGCTTTTCAATTATTTCAGGTACCTCAACAGACCCATTTGTATTTCCATCTTATAAAACCAATATAAAGTTACATATATTGTCTACCTGGCTCTTTTAGTAACCATTATCTTGTACACTGCACAGACCCTGTTTGCGTTCCAAGCAGAGTTGTCTACCGGACAAGCACAAACAATACTCCAATCCCTCCCTGAACTAGACATTGGCTAAATCTAAAGAGAGAGCCATTTACCAAGAAATTGATTGAATGTTAATTAAAAAGCAACACGTTATTATTGAATGCAATGTATAGATTTGAGTATTTTATGAAAAAGTGTCAAGTCATCGTGATTTCTAAACTGATAATTAAAGTTATTGTATTAATGTCTGCTAATTACAAAATCAATAAACAACTGACTACAAAATTATCATAAAACAGCTGACTTTGCTAAAAGGTAGGTACTCATAATTACTTTTGGCAGGGAATATTGTTACCCACATCAAGGCTTAAATCTAAAAGAACCTAATAGCTGAAGTAAAAATTTATTTAATAATATTTAAAGTATTTCGTGTTGCTTTGTATAAAATGCTCTAAATCCTTTAAAACAAGGATACGGAAAGTATTTAAGTAATTGTTTGTTTTTACCAATCCAATTTTATAAAATATACTAGAATTTTTAAAGAAAGGTAATTTACAACTACAGTAAACGTTATAAGTTTCAAATCAAACAATTACCGGCAAATACGTTCGAAAAAAAATTATCACTTGCCATCAACATTTGCCAAAATAAGTTCAGCATAAAATCTATGATACAACACAAAGGCGTAATCCATATTCTCCAAATTAACGATAGCCTTTGAATAACTGAACAATCGAATCAACGGCTTATGCGATTAAGTTTTAAAATCTCTTCGTAAAATTAATGAAATTTCTGATAAGATCCGGGCAATGCGGTAACTCATTTGTAGCATGCAATAAAGATACTTTCAATAAAACTTACCGTTATCTAGTAGTAGTAGTGCCAGGGATTTATAAAGAAACACTGATAAATTATCTCTTTAGATAGTAATCACTTAAAATCCACATTAATGCAGAGTACACAACTAGGAGACACAAGCAATGCTGTCAGTTTTTTGACGTTATTTTAATGTTACCATATGAGAATATTAATTTTGCACCTAATACATCATTGTTTTAGTATCTTTAACATTCCAATACAGTTGATACTAGCCGATGCAGTTACATGCATACGATGCATAAAGCTACGCTAGCACCATATATTGGAGCGGAGCGCAATACCTAAAAAAGGAATTTTTTTTTTTGTTTCGTTGGGAATTTTTGCGAATTTCATAATTCGGGCTCCGTCACAATCTGGTCCTAAACCTGTTGATTCGATTGCACACAAAAAATATTAAAATCGGTTAAGATCTCGGGGAGTTTTGGCGTAACAGACATTGCGCCATTGAAACGCACTTCGTTCACTTCGTTCGCTCCGCTCCAATAAAGCTTCGCTAGCACCATAAATTGGAGCGGATCGTAAAAATTTTAAAAATATTTAGTAATTTTTAAAATTCCATAATAATGAAAACTTTCAAAAAAGCGTACGCGTTTTGTTTCAATGTAAAGTCCCATAGAGCCAATGTTTTTGCTCATAACTTTTCTATTTTTGTGAATTTCAAAATTCGGGCTCAATCTGGCCCTAAATTGGTTGATTCGATTCCACACAAAAATTATTAAAATCGATTAAGAACTCGGTACGTTATGGCGTAACAGACATTGCACCACTGAAGCTGATCCATGGGAGCTTCGCTTGCTTCGAAATACCTAAATATTATAAAAGCATGTTCTTTGGGGTCGACCCTTCCAGCTATTGGTCGTAATACTTTGTTAATATTAAAGGCTTCTGAGATCACAGTAAAACAGGTTTGAGCAGTGGCGGATTTACCAGCAGGCTGAGTAGGCTTGAGCCTAGGGCGGCAGATTTTTGGGGCGGCAAATTTGGTTACCGATTTTTTTTTTTTTTTGTATGTAACATTGCTTGTTCACGTTACGAAATCTTCCAGGGGGTCCATAAAACGTAAACGTACCTTAGTTATATTTAGAACCGGTAAAAATAATATATAATATGTAAAAATAAATTAACTTTACACTTTATTTCTCGTTTTTTTTTACGCATACTATACCCTTTCTCCCTTGAGTAGTTGATTGAGCTTTAATTAGCTCAAAAATATACCTAAAAATTATTTTACGTGCAATTCCAACGAAGTTGTTGAATTGTAAAAATAATCTAGGACATGACAATTTGACAATTGTGGAGGCAAGGGCGGCAAAAGCTTCACAGCCTATACCTTGAAAATTTGTAAATCCGCCACTGGGTTTGAGTGTGTCCCTCTATACTTTAACTTTTAACTTTACTTATACTTTTAACTAAGGATCTATTTTTGCTTATAGAAAAATATGTTTTTCGTATTTTCTTTTATTAGATTAAAGAGGATACAATACAGCTAACAAAAACAAATGTTAATGTCTAGCAAAAGTTAGAGTAAATAAATATTACTTAACCCTTAAAGCAATAGATAAGGTATAAAATAGTTTTAAAAAGAATGTCCTAGCAATACTGAAAATATCGCACGCACGACAGTTTCGTTCAAAAATGATAATTGTTTTGTACCTACCTACTTATTTAAAAATCATACTTATTACAGGGTTTTTTTGCTGTATGTTAAATACTTTTTACATAATCGACCTCAAACTGGCTTAGACTTTGAGAATAAAACAAAATTGGATCGATGACGTGAAAATCTTCTTCTTTCTTTTAGAATTTAAGACGGAAAGGAAATGTGAGAAATAGTTATTAAGTTTCCAGTGTTTATTCCATCAAAATGCTGGAATTTCTTATTCTACTGCTGCCCTTCCATTTCCATTATATACAATGCGATAGAGACATCATACCAGTATTTTTGATAGACCACAGCGGAGCTTTCGAAGAGCTGAACGTAGACACAAATCCTTTTCACAAGATAAGTACAGCTTTCTTCGCTGATATTGTACACGACTCTATCAAAAAAGGTGACGTAATAATTGTCTTTGTAGAAGACCAGTTTTCTGTTGAAGATATCAGTTCTAAAGACGCGTTAGGGACCCCCTTTCGTCATTTACAAGAAGGTCTGTTGGACAATAAAGTGAAATATTTCCCAAAGGTCATAGAGCCATATAAATTGCTGAATCAGGTTTTCCAACCACATCAGTTCAATGTTTTCCATCTTAGTTCAGGGATGAACTTGAGAATGCTAGAAGGGAAGTTCAGGCATCTCTATATATTCTTTAGGGATGGCAAGAATGAAACGAGGGTGCAGGTATTGAGGAGGCACGATTTGATCATAAGAGAAGTGTATATGCTTATGAAGAGTTTGGTAAAGGGGCCCGTGTTGGCATTTTACACGGGGAAGGTGAACCCAGTGCAAGTAGAAAAGGTGGAGTTCGTGCCGATCGCACCTGTGGCGGAGACCAGTTTCCCTGGTGTTATGGTGGTGACAGATGGCGCTCTATTCCGGTTTTTTGGTTAGAATATAATTTTTTATTTTGAATGAGTTCGCTTCTGATCCCATTCAAACCCAGGGGCTAAGACAGGATCTACGATGTAGTAAGCTAACCCAGAAGGTGCCTATTCACCCTGGCTTTGATAAGGGTCTTGTCATAAGTACTTGAAATTTTATAACAATAATATGGGACTTTAAGTATAATAATAACATTTATTATATCTATATCAGTTAGCCTAGCCCTAAGTTGAACTTGTGTTATGGATACTAGGGTAACGGATAAATATGCATATATCATTCATAAATATGTAATATTCATAGAAATATATATAAATACCTATGACTCGGGTACAAATTCCAGATCGCTTCCAGGACTCAAAACCAGGACTGACGCATCGCTGCGAAAGATAGTGTCTTCTCTCTCTTGTTTTTGCTGACCATAAGTAGATATCGCTTAGCATAAAAATGACCTATTTAAATAAAGTAGTTTGATAGATACGAGGGAAGTATTTTACTGTGTTTTAATGCTTAAAATAGGTTCTTCAGCGTTTTAATACAATGGATACTTTTTGATATAAACTTGGTCATTAATTTTCAAAAGTTTCTTTTTTAATACTAGATTTAACTCGCGGCCTAGGTCGCATTAATTTAAACTACCGATTAAAAGTTATTTTTCTATACCTCAGTAACAGTAGCTTTTTTATGGATGCAAAGTATCCTATGTCCTTTTCTGTACCCTCGACAAAGTGTATGCTACATTATATATTGATCGGTTATTTAGTTAAGGTGTGAAAGTTTAACAAACATACCCCCTTTCGTATTAGTTAGGATTTTCATGTAGGGAAAACCTGATGACTAATATTTTTTTTATTAGGTCATTTTAGTTCTAAAGGCTCGCGCACACTACCGCCGCGACAGGCCGCAGCGCACCGCATTGCAAAATTGTGTCAAAGCACATGGGAGTCGCGTCGGGGCGTGTGCAACGCATTAATTGATTTTAATTAGCCTTTTGCAGTCCAAAGCGATGGATAATTCTGACGAAGAATTGTATTTATTTAATCTGCTCTTTGAGGAAGAATTAAGACAAAAAAAAAGAAATGTATGGGTTTACGAAATTTATAAAAAAAAAATTGGTTGCCTGTAAAGTATTTTTACGCTGTAGGCCAGCGTTGTTTCATCAATGTAAAAAAAAGAAAAAAAAAAAAAGAAAAAGTAAGAAAGGTACCAGAAAGTTTTGATGAGTGTTCACAAGGCTCGGTAGCTCAATTGGGAGAGCATTGGACCGGATTTCCAAAGGTTGCGGGTTCGATTCCCGCCTGAGAATTCACTTGTGACCCGAGTCGATTTTTTCTAGTATTTTTCTATTAAAATAATTTATCAACAAGTATATGTTTGAAATAAATATACGAATGGTACATACTTTGATTTGTTTACAATTTGGTGGAAATACGTTGAATTCAAAAATTGCTATTTGATATATTACAGGCGTATTCGCAGCGACACAAACACGGCGAGCCCTGTTTAACCAGGTACCGATAGTAGCGGAGGAAACCTGGACTGCAGGATCGCTGTCCACGAAGATGGCTTATAGTGACTTCGAACTGGAATTCAACTTTAAATTCAGGGAAACTGACTGGATACTAGGTATCTAAGTATCATCATGTTTGAATAAAACAACTTTTGAACGGATATTTGCACATACTTTATATTTAATCCTGATGTTCTCTTTAAAAAAGTGCATTGGTTCATTTATCTATACATAACTTAACCGATTCGTTGCTGATGTTGCACGTCTGGCGTGCCATCACTTTTGCGTGTGGCGCTAGCCACTGGAGCCGTGTCATTTTTAAATCGATGATAATTCTTTCTAATAAAATTTTTGGGAAACCTACCCAGAATAAAACTATATTAATTTTTCAAGTAAATCAAGCCCGTAGCCTTCGTTTCTGGTAATTGTATGTAGCAAAAAATCGGTTAAGACAGATCAATACGCAAATAAATATAAACGCCGAAGCAATCGAACTTAATTCTACTAAGCTTTAGGCATTATTTTAAAGCTTCAAGGGGATCCTCATATGCCTCGTACTTAGTACCTACTCGCCTTAATAGCGAGGGGATGTAGGTTTCAAATCACGCCTGACGCCTGATACAAGTTGATTTATTATCTTGTAATAATTTGTATACGATTAAAATTATATTGTTTTAAACTTTCATGGTCACTAACATTAAAATAATATAAGTTATTTACGTGATTGTTACCATGTACCTTGTTTTTAGCGAGTTTCCGATATTTCGGCACTGTTGCAAGCGCCATGATCACGGAGCAACTCGCTAAAAACAAGGTACATGGTAACAATCCCGTAAATAACTTATGAAATGAAATGAATGAAAAATACTTTATTGTTACACACACAGATATAAAAATAGCTAAGCACAATATATATAGAACGAAAGGGTGCTACAATAGGCGGTCTTATCGCTTAGAGCGATCTCTACCAGACAACCTTTGGGTGGAGGGAAATAAAGCTATTAAGGACAGGGGTGTGATGCAACAAAAGAAAAGAATATAAATATATATAGAGGATTTTGCAAATAACGATAAAAAAAAAATACAATATCTAAAAAATACTTAAATAAATACCTAAGTACATAAATCAGAACAAATAATAATAAATACACAAATATCCAATAAGCTAAATTTACAAACAAGCAGCTTAGCCGTTATTGGGAAAGATAGAACTTTTTAACTTGATCTTTGAAATTAGTTATTGACTGAGCTCGCCTGATCGCAACTGGAAGTGAATTCCAGAGACGAATAGCTTGCACAGTAAAAGAACAGTTATAAAAGGTAGTACTATGTGATGGGGTTAGGAGGCTTAGATTTTCTGATGACCGAAGGAGATAAGAGTTTGCACACTGAAGGAAATGGAAGCGTTCTTTAAGATAACGAGGGTAAGTAGGATTAAACAGTATATTGTAGAGGAGTGAAAGTATATGAGTGTTCCGGCGAAGTCGAATAGGAAGCCACTTGAGCTGATAGCGATACTGAGAGACATGATCATATTTACGCAAGCCAAATATGAACCTTATACAAAAATTCTGAAGACGCTCAAGCTTGTTTAGCTGGTCCTCCGTTAAGTCAAGGTAACTGGCGTCAGCATAATCAAGGACAGGGAGTAACAGAGATTGTGCGAGCGCAATTTTAGTGGCAGTCGGTAAAAAGTTACGTAGTCTCCGCAAAGATGACGCAGATGCATACAACTTACGGCTAATGGCTTGGAGTTGCGGTCCCCAACTCAGTGTACTGTCTATAATTATTCCTAGGTTTTTGGCAGTTGGACTGTAAGGAATGACAACACCTCCAAAATTCACGTTAGGGAGTGAATGCCAATCGATCCGGGAGAGTAGTCTCGAGCTACCAACAATCATGACTTGGGTTTTGACTGGGTTTACGCAAAGACCAAAGAGTTTACTCCATTCAACAATTTTCAGTAAGTCAGCATTGGTGGTCGAAATAGCTTCAGACAGTTCTGTTAGCGGAAATTGACAGTAAATCTGCAAATCGTCTGCATACAGGTGGTAGGACGAAGAAAGGTCTCGGGATATAGAATTAATGAAGATAGCAAAGAGAAGAGGAGATAATACGCCGCCTTGAGGAACGCCGGCAGAAGTGTTACACCATGAAGAGTAACTTTCGTCATGGCGAACACGCTGCCTGCGCCCATGCAGATAACTGCGAAACCAGTCAACCACAGTAGGAGATATGTTAAGAGAATGCAGCAACGCGAGGAGTATGTCGAAATCGACAGTGTTGAACGCGTTGCTGAAGTCCAGTAATGTTAATACCGTTAAGAGGCCATTATCCATTCCAAGACGAATGTCATCAGTAACTTTTACCAACGTTGTAACTGTACTGTGGCCGGGATGGAAGCCTGATTGAAGAGGATTCAGGAGATTGTATCGGGAAAGGAACTGACTTATTTGATTGTGGATAAGGCGCTCGAGGACTTTGGATAAAAAGGGAAGAATGGATATGGGACGAAATTCAGTAAGCGTCTTAGGATTACGAACCTTAGGTAAGGGGATGATTTGCGCATCTTTCCAAGTTGAAGGAAAAACTCCACTAGAAATGGAGCGATTGAAGAGGAAAGTGAGAATAGGAAGGATGATGTCAAGGATTGGTAGTAACATTTTGCGACTTATACCGTCGACACCCACCGCATTCGAGGTGATTGACAGCACACTCTTCTTAACATCACAGTCTGATAGTTGAGCAAAAATAAAGGGAGGGTGGTCGGGTATCGGTGAGTTAAAGATTTTATTTAAGGTAAAAATTTTATCTGCGTTAGTAATGCCAGATGATGAAGAGAAATGGAGCTTAAGAGAATCAATATTAATACTCTGAGGAATACTATTTTCACGTGATTTACCAATCCCGAGTGAACGGAGAAATTTCCAGACATTAGCTGGGTTGCTATTTTCGACAGAGTTGTGAATGTGGCGACGTAGTGCATCTCTACACACTGTATTGCAACGATTGCGAAATTTAACATAAATCTCCTTATTGTGATCATTTGGCCGTCGTTTGTATTTGCTTTTAGCAAGAACTTTTTTGTGCATAAGTATTTTTATCTCGTCCGTGAGCCAAGGTGCGGGAAGATGCTTTAATTTAATGGCACGGTAAGGAGCATGCTTGTCATATAAATGATTAATGCTGGTATTGAATAATTCCACTTGCGTATCCACTGAATCGGCATTAATGACAGGAGACCAGTCAATACTACGTGCGTCATAAAGAAATGCTTCGCGATCCATGCCGCTAAAATTGCGCTGAAGAATGATTTTAGGCTTATTTTTTGGAGGACGAACTTTATAGGATAAATAGATGAGATCATGATATGAAAAAGCATCGGCTGGGCATTGACCGTGCCTGGCAACGTGCTGGGGCGATGATATTAGTAATAGATCAAGAAGAGATGGAACAGAATTTGGAAAATGATGGGTGGCATTAAGTGGAAGGATGTGCATGTTGCCTGAATTAACGACGGATTGTAAAGACGTGGTGCGATGATCATTTTTGAGAAGACAAGTATTGAAGTCACCCATGATAATGGAGTGATTGTATGAAGGAATAAGACTGTCAAAAAGATTTTCAAGAGAAGCAAAATAATTAACACGCATGGATGGACTATAATATACTCCGAGAAGGATTTTAGTGTGCGAGAGAAGGACTTCCACCAGCAGATGCTCGCCAGCATTTGAGGGAGGTGGTTGAGTGGAGGTGCTAACAATGGTGAAAGGAATGTGATCACGAAGATAAATAGCAACTCCGCCACCTCCGGAGCCTAAGCGGTCATTTCGTATGAGACGAAAGCCTGGCAGAGCGTAAGCGGAAGAAGGCAAGCATGGTTTTAACCACGACTCAGAGATTAAAATAGCATGAAGATATTTATGTGTGAATGACGCCAACATATCAGTATAATGAGCAGGAACACTCTGAGCGTTAATGTGGACTACATTGAAGTTCTTCGGAACATCAGAAAATACACCCTCAAGGGACTCAAAAAGCGACGGGATACTGACAAAACTGCTGTTACTGCTGCTGCAATCAACAGAGGACATAGTTAAATACGGTTCATCATCACTACTGACATCTGAACCTGACATAAAAATCGTAAATATATACTATAGGTATTAATTAAAACGAAAATAAAATATATACAAAAATAATATATGTGTACTAAATAAATATACTAACTAATCAATATACGAAATTTAAAAGTTCAATGTAAATAAAAATAATGGTCTCCACCTGCCGGTTGAGGTCTCCAGCCTTAGATCACTTAACATAACAAACACAAAATAACAATAATAAAACAGTGTAACTAATAATTTAGGAAAAAGTAGCAGAAGGCATTACTAAGGCTTCAGAATCGACACCATTTGTTGCAATTCGGAACGCAGATGGATGAACAATGAATAAAAAAAAAGCAAAAGTGTCAATGTCAATCTGAGATAACAAATTGAACTATCATAGGTTAAATAAATGCGTTCTGTGCACCAAAAATAAAATTATAAGCGGGTAACTTCAACATTAAACATGGATATGATAATAATATACGTTGAAAACCAATAAAAGCAACACAAAAGGACAAAACAAGACATTACAATGCCAGTCGTTGCCGCCACCGTCGCTACTTCTTGCTTGAAACCGCCGCACGTCTAGGCTTCGACTGGATGGCTGTGGCCTCACGAGCCGCAACAGGCTTCGCGTTCGCATTTTGCACGGGGATCTTTTCAAGCTCTGCAGTGGAGGCTATGCGCACACGCTTTCCGTCGGCGCCGATCACAATGACGGTCCCCTGTTGCGTGAAACATTTGTTCACACCAAACCTATGTCGTGCCGTCATAAAAATGTCATGTCTCGACTTAGTCAGGAACTCTGATATTGTTATTCCGGACCCCTTAAGAGCCGTCTTGGCGTACCAGATCCTATCACGCATCTCGAGGTCACGGCATTTAAATAAAATTGGGCGTGGTTTATCAAGACTAGGAGTGCGGCCCATTCGATGACAACGGCTTATGTCCTTTGATGAAAACCCTGGCAACTTGAGACGCTTAACAACAGCTTTAGCTAACACCGCAGAAGTATCTTCATCCTTGAGGTCTGGCAGGCCATGACACATCAGCATCTTCCGTCGACTCCGCATCTCCATAGTGTCAATTTGATGTGCAATGACACTTACTTGTTTCTCCAAAGTTTGAAGTGCAGTCATAATGAACGACCGAAAAGCCACAAAATCAGTCTTCAAATTAGAAATACTGGTGCTTGTAGATGGCGACGCTGCTTCAAGCTCACTCTGATAGGCATCCATGCGTTGGGTAAACATCTCTTGAAGCTTAACAATGGAGTCTTGAATTGCTAGTGCATTCATTTCAGGTAGTGACTAAGTGATTGATTGTGAACTATATAGTTGTAGTGGAGTAATTATGTGGATAACACTCACCGGCAGATACAGTGTACACCTTATTAATATTTCATTAAAACTTTGCAGTTATATCTTCTTATTTATTTATTTTAATTAATTTAAAATTGCACTTAAGAAAAGAAGACTTTTTTACACACCTACCCACGAAGATATATTACTATTACGATTAAAATTGTTAAAAATATTTCATTGCCAGACACCGTGACGTTGCTAGAAGGTGGGGAAGAGGTAGGCCGCACAGCCATGTCAGTAGGTGCGCCGTGGTACCACGCTTACTATTGCGGTGAGCCCCTGGTGGTGATTAACAACCGAGATGGCAGCTCCGTCACCATATCAGAGTACAAGGTGCTTATACTGTTGATAAACTATTGAGTCTTTTAGTGAAAATAAAAATTAAATTTGCCAGCTTTTAAAATGCAATAGATAGTATAACTTATCATTTTAGCCAAAAAACCACCATTGCTGGACATAAGCAAGTGGGGGAAGGGGGGTAGATCACAGTAAAAGACAAAGTAAAAAAAATAATTCAGAAAACGGCGCTTCTATGGAAGGTATAGTGTGATTGCCTATCTAGACCATCGACATATACTAATGGACTTGCCCTAGCGGTGAGAATTGTGGCACTACGAAAGAGATAAAACTAAGTTTCGGACTATCTTTATCTCTCTTAAAATATATGCCGTACCTGTCATGAAAATTGAGAGCCAATCGCCTATAAGGAAAGATATAGTGTTAGTCTGAAAGCATATGCCATCTTCGTCACTCTTCTCAAACCAAGAAATTACTGCACGTTATACGGGTATGGCATGTATATTAGTATATGTCGTGGCCTAGACAATAATGCCATAATGTGACATACCATTACACACTTCAAAGTCGTTGTCTTTTTATTATTCTATCTAGAATTTAAAATCTTTTGAAAAAAAGAATTCAGAATGTGAAGTTAATCCCTTCATTAATAGGAAACTGTAATAACTATCATGGTCTGTTTTATTTTAGTATTAAACTGTTCTATTTATTACTGTTATATTTACAAATTTAATCGTATTTCAAAGAAACATTGGATCACAGTAAATAATTTAATCACATGTTATGGCAACACTTTGACCAAACCACAGAGTAAATATTTTTAAGTAATGCCACTACTACAATAAGCTTTACATTTTCTGTTGATTCGGGAATCTGTCGAATACGGAATCAGTTGAAGGCGGAATAAGGATTCTTTCCTAGGCGGTTTATGCAGCGGAAAGTAACTTTTCGTTGCTTTGCTTTATTTGCCCAAACTCATGCTTCTTCGGGAACACATAATTGTCAACAATCTACCATTATTACACATCAATTAACGCTAAATCATCTTTGATCTGGAAAACTAGAAACTGCGAAACTAGAAGAGATGATACACGCTCCTGTCAAAATAAATGCCGCTATGTGTAAACAGCCTAAGGAAAGCTCTGTCTATTAATTTAAAGTTATAATGTTCTTTAAATAAGATCTATTGTTGCAGATACAACCGTTACGTCAGCGCCGACGCAGATGTTTCGACGCCTCTCGTAGACACGATAGAGTTGAGTATTGTACTTTAAGGCCACGTTCAAGCGACGGACTCAACATGACAAGGCTGAGGTTGTCCACTGCGATACAACGTCCTACATACATGTAGTATGGATGCGTGCTAAAGATTGAAGAAATGTGCATATTATAGGTCGACCGCTTAAGTGAGTGAGGGCAGTAGACGCGCATTGTGCACCCCGTATTCTGTACCCACCTTTGGGTGCGTTTAAACGACACAACATCTGGGCAGCACTAAAAGAAAAATGGCGATTGCTAAGTAGCATAGGCTAAGGCGGCTGAGAAATGCTAAGTGGCAATATTCAGATTGGACAGACACGTGGTTTTAGCACGTGTACTTAGTGAGGAACATAACCTTAGAAAGACGTTTGACAGGATTGATTGTATTGAATTTTTGTGCCAATAATTAATTTTTAATAATGGAAGGCAATTTGAATGATGAAATAATTGACAATCTCAAAAAGTAAAATGGCGGAATATTGAAGCGCTAGCTGCTAACTTCACTCTCGTCTGAACTCAGCATGGTTTCAGCTGATAATTTAGTCAGTATAGCTGAATGCTGTTCAGCATTTTCGATTTCTGTCCAGTCTTTCTGTCGGCTAAATTCACCCTTTGTCACTGTACCCCCGCGCCCCTGCACCGCGCGGGCGAAGACTCATTAAGCGGTCGATCTATAGGACGTATGCATTCGGGGTGTCTAATTTTACTTAGTCGAACCTCATTACGCACAATAGGTTTTTATCCTAATCAATATTTTCTAAACTAATAGTTTTTCTAAAATCTAAAAGCTTACAATTTCATAATTTCTAATAGTGAATGTGCTAAAATCTTTTGGAATATGTTTACTTTGGTGTAAAAATAAATAATGCTGAAGTATTTTGAACGTGGTGTCGGTTTTGAAGTAAAACCGACACCACGTAATCTTGTTTGGCCAATTCTTAGTCTAATTTAAAACCGCGTAGGCGCGGAGGGGCAAGGTGGTCCACGTGCTGAGGATCAGGTACCTTTAAGGTGATGAGGCAAAATCATCTGATACGGTAGTAAGCGTGCGGGAGCCATTTAAGTCCTATTACGCCAGAGCCGTGACACAAGCAATTCCTCCTGCGTCCCCGCTTGCTTGCATGCTTTCCTATATAAGCTTGCTATTTAAACAATTTACACAGTTGAGTGTCAACTCAACTACATGCGTCAGCATGCATGCTATTATGGCAAAGAAAGAACCCCCGGAAGTAGATAGGTCAATTTCGGTTAGGTTAAAAAAATGTTATTCCAATTCCTTCCATCTTTTTACGGTAAGATGTAAAGAGAAAAGAAAGGCTGCAAAACACCATGCATATTAATATTATTAGGCTTACACTATTATCTGGTCTTCAGGCGATGCGGAGCACTCAGGGTGCCACGGGGCGCTCTGCAGCACAGAGGAGGGTCCGCCTAGGGCGGATGCACACTGGTGGGGATCGTGGAAAGCATCCTAACACGATCACATAATCCCCACCAAGGTGTTAGAGGGACACCGCGGTGGGTTAGTGGGTAGGCCCCTGCGCACCAACCCACTGTGGGACATCCATAGGTCATAAATCTTAAAAACCTGCTTTCTAGTTTTACATTTTATTCCTTGTCGTTACATTGGATAGTTGCGGTACCTTCTGAAACTATAAATAGGTCAGTAATTAGAGTGCGCCTTCATTATCTATTGTGCATTCAAAGAGAGCGCATCGCCAATCGTAAATACTGTTATCAGTGAGTCATTAAAAAGCGTGACGTCATTTGTTGTCATTGCGGGACCTGTGAGTGCTGTGTGTGTTTTTTCTGAAATGGATATCCAAGAACAGGGTATGTAATAATTAATATTTTTATTTTAATTGTATCTTAGTATATATTTTCTTTAGTATGTCATTGCTACGAGGCGACTTTTCTTGGAGTATTATATTTTAATATTCAAAGTTTGAATAAACTTTTAAATATGTTCCCACTCGCTCCGACTATGGAGGTATATTGCACCATAATCTTTAGACTTTCTTATCTTAGGAAAATTAAAACTTGGCTGCCCTTATCTGCCCTTTTGGCGATGACAAGGGTGCTACGGTTGCCAGATTATCTCGTAGCATTTGCTACGAAATTAGTTTATTTATTCTTAGTGCTTTGTGTAGGTTTTGTGACTGAATTTTAACCGTTTTTTTTTTGTTTTAGGTAATTTATATATATGCTCGTTTTCAAGAATGCATATTCTTGAAATATGGCTAACTGTCAATACCGATAATGACTCGGAAAAGTGTCGTCAAGTCCTACAAAGTTTGTTGACTACTCTGAACGATGCTGAGAACATTGATATTCATTATTTAGAGAAAATTGTTAATAATTTATGTAAAGCTATTGCTTGATTCTGGAAAAAATGTAATAGGGATAAAACCAAGCTTTTATATAAGAATTCCGATTGGTTTAATGTTATTGAAAAAATTCAACTTGTGAAAAACAATAAGCAATGTACTCCGTCTGAAACGTCGCCATGTCATTCACGTGGTCGTCCTCGAAAACCTTTTACGCAATGTAGTAAAAGGACTAAACGTCGGAGAGTAGCTGATTTGTCAAAGTCTGATGATTCTACTGTGAGTGCATTGCTTGATGTTTCAGACTGTTCATTCGATTCGTGTATATCTAGAGTTAGCACTGATGATGTCTTGTCACTTGTGACTGATGCTCAGTTGACAAAACATCAGTATTTATTAATTAAAAACTTTGTTAATAGTAAGATTTCTCCTAATGTATTACCATGTTACCAACAAATTACTAAAGCGAAACAGAGATGTTACCCTTCTAATATAACTGTTTCCGAGTCTTCAGCTGAAGTTGAATTACAAAGTCTTTTTGATCACACAGCTTCTCGAATCCTTGAATCTCAAAAAGAGGTCTTAGATCAGATTCCTAATGATTGTTTGTCTAATATCTCTTTACTTGGGAAATGGGGATTCGATGGCAGCACTGGACATAGTGAATACAAACAATTTTTTTCAGATTCAACTAAAGTTGAAACAAACTACTATCTTCTAAAGAAGATAGTAGTTTGTTTGTAACATCTTATGTACCCCTTCAAATTATTGTAAAATTAGCTGAAGATAATTGTAAAATTTTATGGAAAAATCCTCGACCCTCTTCCACTAGGTACTGCCGTCCTATTCGATTTCAATTTTTGAAAGAAAGCACAGCAGTGTCTTTGCAAGAGGAAGCTTATTTTAAGGATAAAATTGAAAGTTTGCAACCTACTTTTATTCAGATCGACAATCGTGAATTGGTCGTTTCTCATAAGTTGCAGCTTTCAATGGTAGATGGTAAAATTTGTAGTGCTTTAAGTGAAACATCTACAAGTAGGGGAAGTACGTACAAAATGACATAGTATTTTTTTAAAACATTATATATTTAAAATTAAAGTCATTACAATCAGTCTTTCATTTTAATAATAATCTTTGATCATTTGTCTTACAGTAATTTAAACTTAAAAATGAATAGGAACCATAATAAAGGAGATCTAGAGCTCAATCAACAAAAAGTAGAAAATCCATTTTGTCCATATGGTATGGGCAAAATGACATATTAATTAAGGACAAAATGACATACTAAAAAAAGTTAAACACAATAGAAACAAGCTAAGCACAAAGTTCACAAATAAATTGTTTGGTCTTCCGAGGAACATCAGCACATGATGCATGAGCCCAATGACTACATTTCATACATTTTAACCAGTCCTCTCCAGGTTTAGAACGCGAAAAAAGATCATTACAGTAAATGCAAGCGCAGTCATCATCGTCATCGTTGGTATCAGCCGGAAAATTTTCTACGTCTGAACAGTCATCGAACAGTGTTTTCGTCACTTGTTTTTTTCTTTTATTAGGGGGATTTTTTGGTGCATTTTTCTCTTTTATTTCATTCATATTAGGTGTTGAAGTTAAAAGCCAACGTGACTGGCGTACTTTTCGCTTTCTCTTGCCTTGACCCTGAATGAATTGTCCGTGTGGTGCTGGTGACAGAACTTCAATTGGAAACGGTAATGATTTTCCAGAAGAACCCGGTCTCACCTCGACGCTTTCTGTGGATTTATTTATTGTTGCAGAGTTATTCAATGGACGTTCAACAGTGCAGTTTGATGTTGATGGAACTGGGCTAGAAAGGGGGTATCTTTCTTGAGTTAATTGGTTACTGGTTGTCGTGACGGTTACTATAATATTCTCACTTGTTACTTCACTTTCTGTATTATCCTGGTTTAACGGAATGTTTGTTGTTTCTGCAGGTTGAAACATGTAATCTGGGAAAATATCTGGATCTACTGGCCATAGACCCGTGCTTTTGAACCCATTACATGCATTGTGTACTGTCGCCGCTTTTCCATAAGCTCTGTTAAATAAATATCCTATTTGTAAATGTGTTACTACACGCCCTGGATGATTTCTCAACCATATGGAGATTTCTTGATGAAAATAAGTTGGTTGAGCCATCTAATATATTTCATGAATAAAAATTATTAATCTAAAATAAACCTTAATAACTATAGAATGTTCTCGTTTACTAAATTTGATGAGATTTCGATATTAATTTAATCTATAATTCGTCTCCAATTGGCGTAATTATTTTATCTATGGAGCGTTGCGAATGCACTTGCTTAGCTGTGTATCTGTTTTGAGCGACGCATATAAGAGGGCGCTCGCACGCGACTTTTTCTCTGAGTACCTTGATCTACGGCAACGTTCCGAGTTGTGTCTAGCTGTTATTTATGAGCTCTCGGACGTTTTTTGGTGAACATAACTCTGCACGATAAGAACTGAATTGGAGCACGTGCTGGACTTCCACCTTGGATCTGTTGCAGCGCCTATACGATTGAGGAAGGCGCCTCTTGCAGATTATCCAGGTTAGTGGGTGTTTTGTGGCGCTCTTAGGTATTATGGTCATACGCTGTTGGAGACTTTTACCGGTTTTTAATTTTATCGTGTACAAATTTTTACGGTTACGATCCCGCCTGGTGTAGGCTATTTACACGCCTTTCCATATTTTATTGGTCCTTACGATCCGGGATAATATCAGTCCAAGGAATTTAAAGTATATTCATATTTTTGCATTCAATTTAAGAACGCCAAGCGCCGCCATATTCCGATCTAAGTGTTAGTTTTGTGACGGAAGCGCATATAATTTAAAATTAAAATATAGACTAATTGTGCTTAATTTAGAATGTGCAATAGCATTTTTTAATAAATATAAACAGTTTTCTTTACATTACTTATAGTGCGCATTATATTGTGTAACATTAATATTTTTTCCCAAAGTAGATATTTTGTTATAAAATGGCGGACGAAAAATTAAAAATAGAACGCAAAATAATTTTGCTCGAGTCTAAAAAGGAAGCAATTTTTGCACGTATGAGTCGCCTATTTAATATGTCTAAAAAGATATCGACATTTGATTCAAAATCGAATGAAAACTTTATGGCTGAATCGGAGTCTATTGACGATTTACGTAGTAAATATGACAATTTAATAGATGTTATTAATGATCTAAAATTGTGTTTGAACCCTACTACCATTCCCGATTATCAGGCGTTTTCGACTTTTGAGGATTTATATGTGCATGTTAAGCGCGCTCGTAATAATTTAATTATGCCGCCACAGTCTTTACCGTTGCAATCTAAATCATCGGAGACAACTAAGCATTTCATTAAACTACCATCTATAGAAATCCCTTCCTTCGATGGTAAGCCTGAGAATTGGCCAATTTTTTATGAGTCCTTCAAGTCCAACATTCACAATAATGATCGACTGACGGACTCGCAGCGTGTGCAGTATCTTATAGGTAAACTAACGCACGGTGCATTAAAGGTCACGGCCGGCTTGATACCTACAGGTGAAACGTACCGAATTTTGTGGGATAACTTAGTGGAAAAGTATCAGGATAAGCGTGCATTGGGTACACTTTATTTACAAAATATATTTGATTTAAAGTCATGTAATGATAGTGCCGTTAGCCTCGATACATCTATTGAAAAATATTCTTCATCCATTGCTGCGTTAAAACAGTTAGAAATACCTGATTTATCGGATTTTATTTTATTAAATTTAGCACTGCGTTTAGTTGATCCGCAAGTAGTTCGTTTATTTGAGATGCCAATTGAGGATGACAGAATACCTTCCTACACGGATTTAATTACATTTGTTAGAAACCATGTTAAAATATTAACGCGTTCTCAAAGTTATAATAATAATAATAATCTCAAATCCCCGCGGCAAGCGAGTAAACCTAGTTCGTTGACCTCGCCACAAACTCGCCGTAATTTTAATTCATTTGTTTCGAATTACAATAATTCTAAAATAACAACTTGCGTTTTTTGTAAGAGAAATAATCATTTTCTTTATGAGTGCAAACCATTTAGAAATTTAAATACGCCGCAATTAAGGTTTGATTTTATAAAATCGAAACATGGGTGTGTCAATTGTTTATGTTTGTCACATTCTCTTTCTTCTTGTGACTCTTCGTCGTGTTGCGAGATATGCAATAAACGACATCATACTTTGTTGCATTTTAACAAAAATAATGTTACTGATGCAAGTACACATGGACACATATCGAAAGTTCGTGTTAGTCGTTCGACATCTCCGCGTGCTCGTCCTTCAGCCGTTCCCGCTGCGCCTCCTGTTGAAGACATTGTCACTGTGCCAGTGTTCACTGCATCGGTGGCAGACTCGCGGTCGCCGTGCGCGTCGTCGCGCGTAGATAGGATTGAGAGGGACGGCAATATGTGTGCGTTCGGAGTTAACACAAACTCTTCTTCGATTTTATTAGCTACTGCGCAAGTATTGGCTAGGGCTAAACATAATAGCGAACATAAGTTACTTGTTCGTTGTTTGATCGACAATGGTTCGCAGAATAATTTAATTACATTGGAATGTTGTAAATTACTCAACTTGCCAATAATCCCGATGAGTAATTCGGTTGTCAAAGGGGTTGGCTTGACGTCTAAACCGATTTATGGTTATGTTTATTTGGACATTGAGTCCCGCGTTAATTCAAATTATAGATATAGCATTTATGCATTAGTTTTAGATTGTTTGACGGATAACCTACCTTCACATTTTATTGAAAAAATGGAGGATATGACATACTTAGAGAACATACCGCTCGCCGATCTGACGTGGAATATTCCCGGGAATATTGACCTTATTCTGGGTGCGCAACTGTTTCCACATATTTATTTAGGGGATAAGATTGAGTCTGGGTCTCGTGCGCCTCCCGCTTTATCGACTGCTTTCGGTTATGTTTTGATGGGAGATATGCCCGATATAAAGGTTACACATAACTCTTACTCTTGCCTCGCGTTAAACGACTTAGTGCAGAAATTCTGGGAGCTTGAGGAGTTATCTTACGTGAGATATTTAAGCCCAGAAGAGACTGAATGTGAGAATTTATTCACGTCGTCAGTGTCGCGTGGTGATGATGGTTGTTATATTGTCGCGTTGCCCTTTTGTAAGAGTCCAGGTGATTTAGGAAATTCCCGCGTAAATGCCTATCGCCGATTTATGGCCTTAGAGCGAAAATTTAAATATGATGTTTCGTTGCACAAAAATTATAATAAGGTGATCACTGAGTATTTAGAAAATGGTTATCTGTCTGAGGTCCCAGATCAGGAATTGTGCGATGAGGGCTACTATATCCCTCATCATGCAGTCGTGAGGCCTGATAAGCCGTTGCCTCGAATTGTTTTAGATGCGAGTGCGAAGACACATACAGGGCTGTCGCTTAACGACGTATTACACGTCGGGCCTAACTTACAGGCCGATCTTTTTCTATTATTATTAGATTTTCGTTTGTTTTCTGTCGCTATGACAGCTGATATTAAACAGATGTATATGCGAGTCGTTCTTATACCTAATCACCGTAAATATGTTCGAATATTATATCGTTTTAACGATAATGAACCTATTAAAACTTTTAATTTCAACCGTGTTCCGTTCGGTATAAAGTCGAGTCCTTTTCTCGCCATGCGTGTTATCCGTCAGTTAGCTTCTGACGCGCGACAAGCATACCCAGATGCTGCCAGTATATTAGAGTCTAAGCTGTATATGGACGATTTGGTCCATTCAGTGATAGACGAGGAATCAGCTGTGGTTTTGTCTCGTCAGTTAATAAATTTATTAAGGTCGGGGTCTTTTGATCTAGTGAAGTGGAGTAGTAATAGTCCCTGCTTGCTTTCCAGTGTCCCTGATACTCATCGTTGTTCAACTGACTTTAGTGAAGGTAATTTTGCTTCCAAGGTTTTAGGGTTGTCATGGAACCCAATCGACGACTTCTTCTTTTTGACAACTTCTCTCGTAAATGAGAAATGCACCAAGAGAAATATTCTTTCTGTGGTGGCTCGAATATATGACGTTCTGGGATTGGTAGCACCTGTTATTTTATATGCCAAGTTGTTAATAAAGGAGCTTTGGTTGTGTAACATAGGTTGGGATGAGTCCCCCCCAGAGAATATTATTGAACGTTTTTCTGCTTTAACGCAAGAGTTTCCTTTGCTCGCGACATTGAAAGTTCCACGACATATCGGTGTTTTTCGTGACTGTATCGTGAACATAGTCGCATTCTGTGATGCTAGTATGAACGGTTATGGTTGTGTTGTTTATCTGCACTCTACTAGCACAGACGGTAATGTAGTTGTGCGTCTGCTATGTGCGAAATCTAAGGTTGCACCCACGAAGGTAACGACACTAGCGCGTTTGGAGTTATGTGCTGCAGTTCTTATGTCCAAACTTATTAAAATTGTTTATGATGCTTACATATCACGTGTGTCCATCACAGACATATATGCGTTTTCAGATTCTAAAATTGCTCTTTCGTGGATTCATTCCTCACCGCATCGTTGGTCGGTGTTTGTAAGCAATAGGATTGCTCAGTGTCAGGAGAATTTATCACCAAAACATTTTTATCACGTTTCTGGGAGTGACAACCCTAGCGACTGTCTATCTCGTGGGCTACTACCATCGCAGCTCATCTCGCTTAATCTCTGGTGGAACGGTCCATCATGGATGCATTGTGTGCCCTCTGAGTGGCCTGTTACCCCTTTTACGCCTTCAGTCTCGCATGATGTGCCTGAGCATAAGGCTACTGTGCTTACAGCTCGGATTCTTAGTGAGCCTTCTATTATTGATAATTTGGCTCTTAGATTCTCTACGTGGGATAAGTTACTTCGCACGGTAGTATATATTTTGAAATTCATAAAGAAGTTGTCACGTGTAGACAGCATAGATAGTATAGTTATCGCCGAGAATACTGTAATACGGGCTGTGCAAGCTAAGCACTTCGCGGAAGATCTTTCTTTAATTAGGAAAAAGAAGCAGCCGTCTAAAAAATTACGTAGTCTGTTAGTGTTTCTCGATGGGGATAACATTTTACGTATTGGAGGTAGACTATCTAAGTCGGATTTGCCATTTGAGGTAAAGTATCCAGTTCTCCTTCCAAAGCATGATCATGTTGTTGATCTTGTAATTTCACATTATCATAGGCTAAATTGTCATACTGGGCCTGGACTTTTGATTTCTATTTTGAGGCAACGTTATTGGATTCTCGATGCCAGAACTGTTGTCAGGGCTAATGTGCGTAAATGTAATGCGTGTTTCCGTGTGCGGCCTTCTCATCCAACACCTATGATGGCGGACTTACCCGCTGTACGTATCACAGAGGCGAAGGCATTTGCGCATACAGGTGTGGACTATGCTGGTCCAATACGCATAACTTTGTGTCGACGTCGTGGGCAGAGGTCCCAAAAGGCTTATATTTGCCTTTTCGTGTGCCTTGTGGTTAAGGCAGTACACATTGAAGTTGTCACCGACTTGACGTCCGACGCCTTTTTAGCTGCGTTCAAACGTTTTGTCTCGCGTCGCGGCCCCGTCTCTTGTCTGTACTCAGACAATGGGACTAATTTTATTGGCGCAAAGGCCAAGTTAAACGATTTGTACCGTTGTTTAATCTCTTCCGAGTTTCAGCCGAATTTAAGGCAGGAGTTAATGAAACGCCGCATAGAGTGGAAAACTATTCCACCTCGTGCACCACATTTTGGTTCTATGTGGGAAACCAATATTAAGAGTCTTAAAACTCATATGTACAGGGTGATCGGTAATCAACTCCTTACTTACGAAGAGCTCCAAACTGTTCTTGTGCAAATTGAGTGCATTATGAACTCACGCCCGCTGAACGTAGTTTCTTCTGATCCTCACCCGGAAGTGATCACTCCTGCGCATTTTCTGATGTCGACTCCTTTACAATACTTACCGCCGTCGTCTTTCGATACCAATACTAATTTAATTCAACGGAAGCAATTGTTGGATCAGATGGTCCAGTCTTTCTGGAAAAAGTGGCGTTTAGAGTACTTGCATACGCTGCAAGTTCGTCAGAAATGGACAAAGGCTGAACACCTCATAAAATTAGGGACTGTCGTATTAGTTGGACAGGATGATGTTCCACCTTTGTGTTGGCCACTTGGTGTTATAACCGCTGTACACCCGGGTAGTGATGGGATGGTTCGCGTTGCAACTGTAAAGACCAGTAGTGGTATTTGCAAACGACCAGTTGTAAAGTTGTACCCTTTACCAACTCAATAGACTGCGTTTCAGCCCGAGTTATCATATTATATATCTTTATTAATAATTTAGTATTGTTTAATATAGTTGTATCGTTATAAAGTTAAACTTAATTCAGTAATTTTGCAAGCTCTTCCGAGCTTCCAAGGCGGGGAGCATGGTTGAGCCATCTAATATATTTCATGAATAAAAATTATTAATCTAAAATAAACCTTAATAACTATAGAATGTTCTCGTTTACTTTTGATGAGATTTCGATATTAATTTAATCTATAATTCGTCTCCAATTGGCGTAATTATTTTATCTATGGAGCGTTGCGAATGCACTTGCTTAGCTGTGTATCTGTTTTGAGCGACGCATATAAGAGGGCGCTCGCACGCGACTTTTTCTCTGAGTACCTTGATCTACGGCAACGTTCCGAGTTGTGTCTAGCTGTTATTTATGAGCTCTCGGACGTTTTTTGGTGAACATAACTGCACGATAAGAACTGAATTGGAGCACGTGCTGGACTTCCACCTTGGATCTGTTGCAGCGCCTATACGATTGAGGAAGGCGCCTCTTGCAGATTATCCAGGTTAGTGGGTGTTTTGTGGCGCTCTTAGGTATTATGGTCATACGCTGTTGGAGACTTTTACCGGTTTTTAATTTTATCGTGTACAAATTTTTACGGTTACGATCCCGCCTGGTGTAGGCTATTTACACGCCTCTCCATAAGTCTTCAAAGGTCCAAAGATACTTACATCCATTGGTTGCATATTGTGAGTGCAATGTGGAGGTAGACATAAAATATTAATCCCATTCTCTTTAGCATAAAGCAATGGCTCGATACCTTTGTGGCTTGCATGTCCATCACAAATAAGAAGGACTTGGTCATCTTTAGTAGATTTTGTATGAGCTTGGAAATGTTTTAACCATTTTAAAAATATCTCTGTATTACTCCATCCAGATTCCTGAGCCAGCCCTAAGGTACCAATCGGTGCTTCATCTACAAGTTCATTTTTCATGTTCTTTCTTGGAAATATCATACAAGGAGGGACGAACGAACCAATTGCATTCGCACAACAAATGACCGTTACATTCGATCCTCTCTCAGCACTGGTAAGGCAACCAATTTGTTTTCTGCCTTTAGTAGCTAAATTTTTTTGAGGTTTTTGAACCGTGGAAAGACCCGACTCATCGACATTGTAAATTCTGTGTGGTCCTGAGTTGTATTTATCCAAAAACTCTTGATAAAGTTGAAAAAATTTGGATACTTGTGGTCTATTGAATGCTTGAGCTCTAGCTGCCGAGGTAGGCTCAGGAGTTCTCAAAGAGATATCTTGATTGCGTTTCAGAAAGCCATCCAACCATTCTTGGCCTGCGCGTTTTTTTTCTCGATTAAAGCAATGAACAAAACCATTTTTCTCTGCTAGCTCGAAGGCAAGCTCCTGAACGGATTTTCGAGTCAAGCCAAAAAGTCGAGTTTCCAAGTCTACTAGTTTTCTCTTAACTTCCGGCGGAAATGTCAGTTTGAATCTACCTAAACCTTTGGTGTTGGGAGGTAGAGTTTTGTTTACTTCTAATGCATGTCTTCTAAGTGAAGACTGAGGCACACCGAAAGTTTTTTATGCTAACAGCCATCCCATCTTGTTTTCTTGGACTGCTTCAATTGCTTTTTGCATTGATTCATGACTCCAGGTTTGACGCTGAGATTTTCTTCGGTAGTTGCGCGGCATATTACCAGTAAATGAAAAAAAAAACATTTTAAATCAATACGGACTAAATGGCATAGGTACAGACAAAATGACATACATATGCCATTTTGTCCGGAGATCATGTATGTCATTTTGTCCAACCATTTCTGAGATGAATCCAGAGTTCAAAACTAACTGGAATTACTATTTTTAAATATAATTCTTACACACATCGAAACATAAGGATACAGCGCATTGTTTAAAATTACAATATTAAAAGAAAATAACGTAAAACTTACCAAAAGCCAGAAAAAGGTGACGAGAAAAAAAAGTTTTGACGCGAAGAAAACTTGTTTGTACCGGTTACTCCGGCGCGACTGAGCCGAGAGCGGTACGACTTTGACAGGTTGAAACAAATGGCTGACGTCACGTGATACGCTATCAAACACCTCGTCCCTGCCCGCTAGTTTTGAAATAACCACACTGTGTCGTTTTGTCCATGTATGTCATTTTGTACGTACTTCCCCTAGATGTTATATATGTAATGCTACCCCTAAAGAGATGAATAAAATAGACGAATGTTTACAAAAACCTGTAATAGAGAGTAGATACCAATTTGGATTATCACCACTACATTCTTGGATACGTTTCTTCGAATATTTTATTCATCTTTCATATAGATTAGACATAAAAAAATGGCAAATTAGGCTAGATAGTGATAAACAATTGTTATCAAATAAAAAACAATATCTACAGTCCCAGTTTAGGGAACGATTAGGTTTAATAGTTGACAAGCCGCGTAGTGGTGGAAGCGGGACGTCTAACGACGGAAACACGGCCAGGAAGTTTTTTTGGAATCAGCTGTATCTGCTGAAATTACAGGTTTGAATAAGGATCTCATAGATCGTTGTTGTGTAATATTACAAACGTTATCTTCTGGACATAAAATTAATGAATGCAAGTTTAGACTATGCATTACAAACAGCATACAGCCTGGTCGAGGAATATCCGTGGTATAGTCTTCCTGCTTCTGTCCACAAGGTGCTCGTACATGGATCAGATATTATAAGTTATGCATTGTTATCTATAGGAGAACTTTCCGAAGAAGCTGCTGAAGCGACAAATAAGTATATCAAAATTTATAGACGAAGTCACACTCGAAAAATGTCACGTGAAGTTACCAATCAAGATTTAATACAACGACTATTATTACATTCAGATCCTTATATTACAAGTCTTCGGAAACTTCCCCCTAAAAAGAAAAATACTCTGTCACAAAGTGTAATAGAATTGTTACATGTTTAATATTGTTAGAATAAGAATAATTTATTTGTATTTTGTTAGTTGTTTTGTTTTTTTTTGTATTTAATTAATTTTAATTTATTTATTTCTATTATTTTATTATAATCAAATAATGCTATCAATGTTTTGACTCTTATTTTATTTAAAATATATGTTTTACATTCCAATTTTTAAGTGTTTGTTCATGATAAATTTAGGTAAAAGTATGTTATTGTTTATATTTGTTTTTTACTGAAGTAAACGTTTTTTATTCCGTAAATACATGTACTTCTTTCATTTTAATGTTCCTAAAACACTTTTACAACTATAAGTCACTAAAATAATACAATGTATTGATAGTAACAGGACTTTAACTATTTATGACCGCCCTTGTATGGAGCGTGTCCCTCCGTGCAACCTGACGAGCTTTTATCGTCAGGTAGGTCCGAAGGGGAGAGTCCCACATAACGTGCCCGCCGTTCTCCCAAACGGCGGCGTATGCGTAACGCATTCCCCACGTGAAAAAAAAGGCATTATTCTTTATTTTGCATTAAAAAGAAGGAATTATATGTTGTTCCGCCTACAACCGAATTTAGGAGGTAAAAACCGGCGACAAAACTTTGGGCGGAATGAAAAGGGATGAAACTAATTTTGGATAATTATGCAAAACATTTTTGCGCGAATTGTGTGCCAATGAGAAATACTGCTACTAATTTCTTTTTTTTTACATCTATACGAGGCGTATAGATGCAAAAAGTTGGAATGAAAAAAAATACATGTTGCGTACTGTATTCTTCGCAGGAGCCCGTTTTTGATTACACGACGAGCAATACATCTATCGTCGGCTCGACAACAGTACCTATGAAATCCTATCATTCGAATGATGACATCAGATGGTTGAAACTTCGACGTGATGAGGGCGACGACAACCCGGCTCCGCCAGACGATGAAGACTCTTCAAATTCTACGAATTCATCCGAATGCGGTGGCTTCGGGACGACAGTGAACTGCGGCCCTTATTTCAGTGTTGGCATTTTAGCCAGTCTCTTTGTTGTTGGCATATGCCTTGTCATTTTAGGGTTTGCGTTGATATGTCTATTTGATTGTAATTCGAATGACAGGTTTGATGATGCGCATGGGAAAAATCTTGTTTTGGGGATTGAACGTTAAATTTTTTTTAGTACAGTTTTGTTGCCATAAATTTTTGCGCAGGCTGTACTCTCTTTTGCCTTTGTCAAAACGGGCTTTAGCTTAAGATTTATAAAATAAATTGATAAATTTATGGTAGCATTTCATTGATGATCATGAACATTAGCCGATGATGGATTATTCGCGTGTAAATATGCGATTTATCTTTATAAACGTACGTAATAATAATCTCAAATCCCCGCGGCAAGCGAGTAAACCTAGTTCGTTGACCTCGCCACAAACTCGCCGTAATTTTAATTCATTTGTTTCGAATTACAATAATTCTAAAATAACAACTTGCGTTTTTTGTAAGAGAAATAATCATTTTCTTTATGAGTGCAAACCATTTAGAAATTTAAATACGCCGCAATTAAGGTTTGATTTTATAAAATCGAAACATGGGTGTGTCAATTGTTTATGTTTGTCACATTCTCTTTCTTCTTGTGACTCTTCGTCGTGTTGCGAGATATGCAATAAACGACATCATACTTTGTTGCATTTTAACAAAAATAATGTTACTGATGCAAGTACACATGGACACATATCGAAAGTTCGTGTTAGTCGTTCGACATCTCCGCGTGCTCGTCCTTCAGCCGTTCCCGCTGCGCCTCCTGTTGAAGACATTGTCACTGTGCCAGTGTTCACTGCATCGGTGGCAGACTCGCGGTCGCCGTGCGCGTCGTCGCGCGTAGATAGGATTGAGAGGGACGGCAATATGTGTGCGTTCGGAGTTAACACAAACTCTTCTTCGATTTTATTAGCTACTGCGCAAGTATTGGCTAGGGCTAAACATAATAGCGAACATAAGTTACTTGTTCGTTGTTTGATCGACAATGGTTCGCAGAATAATTTAATTACATTGGAATGTTGTAAATTACTCAACTTGCCAATAATCCCGATGAGTAATTCGGTTGTCAAAGGGGTTGGCTTGACGTCTAAACCGATTTATGGTTATGTTTATTTGGACATTGAGTCCCGCGTTAATTCAAATTATAGATATAGCATTTATGCATTAGTTTTAGATTGTTTGACGGATAACCTACCTTCACATTTTATTGAAAAAATGGAGGATATGACATACTTAGAGAACATACCGCTCGCCGATCTGACGTGGAATATTCCCGGGAATATTGACCTTATTCTGGGTGCGCAACTGTTTCCACATATTTATTTAGGGGATAAGATTGAGTCTGGGTCTCGTGCGCCTCCCGCTTTATCGACTGCTTTCGGTTATGTTTTGATGGGAGATATGCCCGATATAAAGGTTACACATAACTCTTACTCTTGCCTCGCGTTAAACGACTTAGTGCAGAAATTCTGGGAGCTTGAGGAGTTATCTTACGTGAGATATTTAAGCCCAGAAGAGACTGAATGTGAGAATTTATTCACGTCGTCAGTGTCGCGTGGTGATGATGGTTGTTATATTGTCGCGTTGCCCTTTTGTAAGAGTCCAGGTGATTTAGGAAATTCCCGCGTAAATGCCTATCGCCGATTTATGGCCTTAGAGCGAAAATTTAAATATGATGTTTCGTTGCACAAAAATTATAATAAGGTGATCACTGAGTATTTAGAAAATGGTTATCTGTCTGAGGTCCCAGATCAGGAATTGTGCGATGAGGGCTACTATATCCCTCATCATGCAGTCGTGAGGCCTGATAAGCCGTTGCCTCGAATTGTTTTAGATGCGAGTGCGAAGACACATACAGGGCTGTCGCTTAACGACGTATTACACGTCGGGCCTAACTTACAGGCCGATCTTTTTCTATTATTATTAGATTTTCGTTTGTTTTCTGTCGCTATGACAGCTGATATTAAACAGATGTATATGCGAGTCGTTCTTATACCTAATCACCGTAAATATGTTCGAATATTATATCGTTTTAACGATAATGAACCTATTAAAACTTTTAATTTCAACCGTGTTCCGTTCGGTATAAAGTCGAGTCCTTTTCTCGCCATGCGTGTTATCCGTCAGTTAGCTTCTGACGCGCGACAAGCATACCCAGATGCTGCCAGTATATTAGAGTCTAAGCTGTATATGGACGATTTGGTCCATTCAGTGATAGACGAGGAATCAGCTGTGGTTTTGTCTCGTCAGTTAATAAATTTATTAAGGTCGGGGTCTTTTGATCTAGTGAAGTGGAGTAGTAATAGTCCCTGCTTGCTTTCCAGTGTCCCTGATACTCATCGTTGTTCAACTGACTTTAGTGAAGGTAATTTTGCTTCCAAGGTTTTAGGGTTGTCATGGAACCCAATCGACGACTTCTTCTTTTTGACAACTTCTCTCGTAAATGAGAAATGCACCAAGAGAAATATTCTTTCTGTGGTGGCTCGAATATATGACGTTCTGGGATTGGTAGCACCTGTTATTTTATATGCCAAGTTGTTAATAAAGGAGCTTTGGTTGTGTAACATAGGTTGGGATGAGTCCCCCCCAGAGAATATTATTGAACGTTTTTCTGCTTTAACGCAAGAGTTTCCTTTGCTCGCGACATTGAAAGTTCCACGACATATCGGTGTTTTTCGTGACTGTATCGTGAACATAGTCGCATTCTGTGATGCTAGTATGAACGGTTATGGTTGTGTTGTTTATCTGCACTCTACTAGCACAGACGGTAATGTAGTTGTGCGTCTGCTATGTGCGAAATCTAAGGTTGCACCCACGAAGGTAACGACACTAGCGCGTTTGGAGTTATGTGCTGCAGTTCTTATGTCCAAACTTATTAAAATTGTTTATGATGCTTACATATCACGTGTGTCCATCACAGACATATATGCGTTTTCAGATTCTAAAATTGCTCTTTCGTGGATTCATTCCTCACCGCATCGTTGGTCGGTGTTTGTAAGCAATAGGATTGCTCAGTGTCAGGAGAATTTATCACCAAAACATTTTTATCACGTTTCTGGGAGTGACAACCCTAGCGACTGTCTATCTCGTGGGCTACTACCATCGCAGCTCATCTCGCTTAATCTCTGGTGGAACGGTCCATCATGGATGCATTGTGTGCCCTCTGAGTGGCCTGTTACCCCTTTTACGCCTTCAGTCTCGCATGATGTGCCTGAGCATAAGGCTACTGTGCTTACAGCTCGGATTCTTAGTGAGCCTTCTATTATTGATAATTTGGCTCTTAGATTCTCTACGTGGGATAAGTTACTTCGCACGGTAGTATATATTTTGAAATTCATAAAGAAGTTGTCACGTGTAGACAGCATAGATAGTATAGTTATCGCCGAGAATACTGTAATACGGGCTGTGCAAGCTAAGCACTTCGCGGAAGATCTTTCTTTAATTAGGAAAAAGAAGCAGCCGTCTAAAAAATTACGTAGTCTGTTAGTGTTTCTCGATGGGGATAACATTTTACGTATTGGAGGTAGACTATCTAAGTCGGATTTGCCATTTGAGGTAAAGTATCCAGTTCTCCTTCCAAAGCATGATCATGTTGTTGATCTTGTAATTTCACATTATCATAGGCTAAATTGTCATACTGGGCCTGGACTTTTGATTTCTATTTTGAGGCAACGTTATTGGATTCTCGATGCCAGAACTGTTGTCAGGGCTAATGTGCGTAAATGTAATGCGTGTTTCCGTGTGCGGCCTTCTCATCCAACACCTATGATGGCGGACTTACCCGCTGTACGTATCACAGAGGCGAAGGCATTTGCGCATACAGGTGTGGACTATGCTGGTCCAATACGCATAACTTTGTGTCGACGTCGTGGGCAGAGGTCCCAAAAGGCTTATATTTGCCTTTTCGTGTGCCTTGTGGTTAAGGCAGTACACATTGAAGTTGTCACCGACTTGACGTCCGACGCCTTTTTAGCTGCGTTCAAACGTTTTGTCTCGCGTCGCGGCCCCGTCTCTTGTCTGTACTCAGACAATGGGACTAATTTTATTGGCGCAAAGGCCAAGTTAAACGATTTGTACCGTTGTTTAATCTCTTCCGAGTTTCAGCCGAATTTAAGGCAGGAGTTAATGAAACGCCGCATAGAGTGGAAAACTATTCCACCTCGTGCACCACATTTTGGTTCTATGTGGGAAACCAATATTAAGAGTCTTAAAACTCATATGTACAGGGTGATCGGTAATCAACTCCTTACTTACGAAGAGCTCCAAACTGTTCTTGTGCAAATTGAGTGCATTATGAACTCACGCCCGCTGAACGTAGTTTCTTCTGATCCTCACCCGGAAGTGATCACTCCTGCGCATTTTCTGATGTCGACTCCTTTACAATACTTACCGCCGTCGTCTTTCGATACCAATACTAATTTAATTCAACGGAAGCAATTGTTGGATCAGATGGTCCAGTCTTTCTGGAAAAAGTGGCGTTTAGAGTACTTGCATACGCTGCAAGTTCGTCAGAAATGGACAAAGGCTGAACACCTCATAAAATTAGGGACTGTCGTATTAGTTGGACAGGATGATGTTCCACCTTTGTGTTGGCCACTTGGTGTTATAACCGCTGTACACCCGGGTAGTGATGGGATGGTTCGCGTTGCAACTGTAAAGACCAGTAGTGGTATTTGCAAACGACCAGTTGTAAAGTTGTACCCTTTACCAACTCAATAGACTGCGTTTCAGCCCGAGTTATCATATTATATATCTTTATTAATAATTTAGTATTGTTTAATATAGTTGTATCGTTATAAAGTTAAACTTAATTCAGTAATTTTGCAAGCTCTTCCGAGCTTCCAAGGCGGGGAGCATGGTTGAGCCATCTAATATATTTCATGAATAAAAATTATTAATCTAAAATAAACCTTAATAACTATAGAATGTTCTCGTTTACTTTTGATGAGATTTCGATATTAATTTAATCTATAATTCGTCTCCAATTGGCGTAATTATTTTATCTATGGAGCGTTGCGAATGCACTTGCTTAGCTGTGTATCTGTTTTGAGCGACGCATATAAGAGGGCGCTCGCACGCGACTTTTTCTCTGAGTACCTTGATCTACGGCAACGTTCCGAGTTGTGTCTAGCTGTTATTTATGAGCTCTCGGACGTTTTTTGGTGAACATAACTCTGCACGATAAGAACTGAATTGGAGCACGTGCTGGACTTCCACCTTGGATCTGTTGCAGCGCCTATACGATTGAGGAAGGCGCCTCTTGCAGATTATCCAGGTTAGTGGGTGTTTTGTGGCGCTCTTAGGTATTATGGTCATACGCTGTTGGAGACTTTTACCGGTTTTTAATTTTATCGTGTACAAATTTTTACGGTTACGATCCCGCCTGGTGTAGGCTATTTACACGCCTCTCCATAAGTCTTCAAAGGTCCAAAGATACTTACATCCATTGGTTGCATATTGTGAGTGCAATGTGGAGGTAGACATAAAATATTAATCCCATTCTCTTTAGCATAAAGCAATGGCTCGATACCTTTGTGGCTTGCATGTCCATCACAAATAAGAAGGACTTGGTCATCTTTAGTAGATTTTGTATGAGCTTGGAAATGTTTTAACCATTTTAAAAATATCTCTGTATTACTCCATCCAGATTCCTGAGCCAGCCCTAAGGTACCAATCGGTGCTTCATCTACAAGTTCATTTTTCATGTTCTTTCTTGGAAATATCATACAAGGAGGGACGAACGAACCAATTGCATTCGCACAACAAATGACCGTTACATTCGATCCTCTCTCAGCACTGGTAAGGCAACCAATTTGTTTTCTGCCTTTAGTAGCTAAATTTTTTTGAGGTTTTTGAACCGTGGAAAGACCCGACTCATCGACATTGTAAATTCTGTGTGGTCCTGAGTTGTATTTATCCAAAAACTCTTGATAAAGTTGAAAAAATTTGGATACTTGTGGTCTATTGAATGCTTGAGCTCTAGCTGCCGAGGTAGGCTCAGGAGTTCTCAAAGAGATATCTTGATTGCGTTTCAGAAAGCCATCCAACCATTCTTGGCCTGCGCGTTTTTTTTCTCGATTAAAGCAATGAACAAAACCATTTTTCTCTGCTAGCTCGAAGGCAAGCTCCTGAACGGATTTTCGAGTCAAGCCAAAAAGTCGAGTTTCCAAGTCTACTAGTTTTCTCTTAACTTCCGGCGGAAATGTCAGTTTGAATCTACCTAAACCTTTGGTGTTGGGAGGTAGAGTTTTGTTTACTTCTAATGCATGTCTTCTAAGTGAAGACTGAGGCACACCGAAAGTTTTTTATGCTAACAGCCATCCCATCTTGTTTTCTTGGACTGCTTCAATTGCTTTTTGCATTGATTCATGACTCCAGGTTTGACGCTGAGATTTTCTTCGGTAGTTGCGCGGCATATTACCAGTAAATGAAAAAAAAAACATTTTAAATCAATACGGACTAAATGGCATAGGTACAGACAAAATGACATACATATGCCATTTTGTCCGGAGATCATGTATGTCATTTTGTCCAACCATTTCTGAGATGAATCCAGAGTTCAAAACTAACTGGAATTACTATTTTTAAATATAATTCTTACACACATCGAAACATAAGGATACAGCGCATTGTTTAAAATTACAATATTAAAAGAAAATAACGTAAAACTTACCAAAAGCCAGAAAAAGGTGACGAGAAAAAAAAGTTTTGACGCGAAGAAAACTTGTTTGTACCGGTTACTCCGGCGCGACTGAGCCGAGAGCGGTACGACTTTGACAGGTTGAAACAAATGGCTGACGTCACGTGATACGCTATCAAACACCTCGTCCCTGCCCGCTAGTTTTGAAATAACCACACTGTGTCGTTTTGTCCATGTATGTCATTTTGTACGTACTTCCCCTAGATGTTATATATGTAATGCTACCCCTAAAGAGATGAATAAAATAGACGAATGTTTACAAAAACCTGTAATAGAGAGTAGATACCAATTTGGATTATCACCACTACATTCTTGGATACGTTTCTTCGAATATTTTATTCATCTTTCATATAGATTAGACATAAAAAAATGGCAAATTAGGCTAGATAGTGATAAACAATTGTTATCAAATAAAAAACAATATCTACAGTCCCAGTTTAGGGAACGATTAGGTTTAATAGTTGACAAGCCGCGTAGTGGTGGAAGCGGGACGTCTAACGACGGAAACACGGCCAGGAAGTTTTTTTGGAATCAGCTGTATCTGCTGAAATTACAGGTTTGAATAAGGATCTCATAGATCGTTGTTGTGTAATATTACAAACGTTATCTTCTGGACATAAAATTAATGAATGCAAGTTTAGACTATGCATTACAAACAGCATACAGCCTGGTCGAGGAATATCCGTGGTATAGTCTTCCTGCTTCTGTCCACAAGGTGCTCGTACATGGATCAGATATTATAAGTTATGCATTGTTATCTATAGGAGAACTTTCCGAAGAAGCTGCTGAAGCGACAAATAAGTATATCAAAATTTATAGACGAAGTCACACTCGAAAAATGTCACGTGAAGTTACCAATCAAGATTTAATACAACGACTATTATTACATTCAGATCCTTATATTACAAGTCTTCGGAAACTTCCCCCTAAAAAGAAAAATACTCTGTCACAAAGTGTAATAGAATTGTTACATGTTTAATATTGTTAGAATAAGAATAATTTATTTGTATTTTGTTAGTTGTTTTGTTTTTTTTTGTATTTAATTAATTTTAATTTATTTATTTCTATTATTTTATTATAATCAAATAATGCTATCAATGTTTTGACTCTTATTTTATTTAAAATATATGTTTTACATTCCAATTTTTAAGTGTTTGTTCATGATAAATTTAGGTAAAAGTATGTTATTGTTTATATTTGTTTTTTACTGAAGTAAACGTTTTTTATTCCGTAAATACATGTACTTCTTTCATTTTAATGTTCCTAAAACACTTTTACAACTATAAGTCACTAAAATAATACAATGTATTGATAGTAACAGGACTTTAACTATTTATGACCGCCCTTGTATGGAGCGTGTCCCTCCGTGCAACCTGACGAGCTTTTATCGTCAGGTAGGTCCGAAGGGGAGAGTCCCACATAACGTGCCCGCCGTTCTCCCAAACGGCGGCGTATGCGTAACGCATTCCCCACGTGAAAAAAAAGGCATTATTCTTTATTTTGCATTAAAAAGAAGGAATTATATGTTGTTCCGCCTACAACCGAATTTAGGAGGTAAAAACCGGCGACAAAACTTTGGGCGGAATGAAAAGGGATGAAACTAATTTTGGATAATTATGCAAAACATTTTTGCGCGAATTGTGTGCCAATGAGAAATACTGCTACTAATTTCTTTTTTTTTACATCTATACGAGGCGTATAGATGCAAAAAGTTGGAATGAAAAAAAATACATGTTGCGTACTGTATTCTTCGCAGGAGCCCGTTTTTGATTACACGACGAGCAATACATCTATCGTCGGCTCGACAACAGTACCTATGAAATCCTATCATTCGAATGATGACATCAGATGGTTGAAACTTCGACGTGATGAGGGCGACGACAACCCGGCTCCGCCAGACGATGAAGACTCTTCAAATTCTACGAATTCATCCGAATGCGGTGGCTTCGGGACGACAGTGAACTGCGGCCCTTATTTCAGTGTTGGCATTTTAGCCAGTCTCTTTGTTGTTGGCATATGCCTTGTCATTTTAGGGTTTGCGTTGATATGTCTATTTGATTGTAATTCGAATGACAGGTTTGATGATGCGCATGGGAAAAATCTTGTTTTGGGGATTGAACGTTAAATTTTTTTTAGTACAGTTTTGTTGCCATAAATTTTTGCGCAGGCTGTACTCTCTTTTGCCTTTGTCAAAACGGGCTTTAGCTTAAGATTTATAAAATAAATTGATAAATTTATGGTAGCATTTCATTGATGATCATGAACATTAGCCGATGATGGATTATTCGCGTGTAAATATGCGATTTATCTTTATAAACGTACAGTCAGCGTTAGAAGCAGCTGATCAAAATCAAACACAAAAGTAGGAACCTTTCTAAATTTCAATTTAACTTGTCTTGCTTATTTTTTAATATTAACACTAGTCTCAAATATTAAATACGCCTATAAAAAGACAACCCCATCTCCGAGCCCTCAGGTGGGACTCAAACCCAAGACCTTTCGCTATCCGGGTATTTACTCCGATAGCAAAAAGCTGCAAGGCGCCAAACTAAAACAAACCTATGAAAAATAAGGCTCCCAGTAATATATTGATAAGACCCAACACCTAATTTTGATAGGACATATTTCTTGTTAAGTGTAAGTGACATATGTGTTTAAAAGGTCAATTTATCAAGATTTTCCTTATGTCAAATACGCTATATCGTAATCATTTAATTTTAAAGGACCTTGGTATAAGATACAACGGTGATGACTAGAAAAAAAAGACATCTTTTTCAGTCAATTTTGCAGTTGCGTTTTGAAAATGCGTTAAATTGTAAGCACTATGTTACGGTTCACAATCATTCGACAGTTGACAATATCGCGAGATAGATTATAATCTAACAGTTATTACAATTTTATGGTGACATATATAAACATTGTTCCATCACACAACATGACCTACGTGGTGGAGTGGCTCGCATATCTATTTTCATGGTAACTCCACTCCGAGGTTCGATGCCGGGCCGGATCAAAATAAATATTAACTTTTCTATATTGCTTAAGGCTGGGTATTGTAGTACCATCGTTGTTTCTGAATTCCATAACAAGTGCTTAAGCATCGGTTCTGTGAGATCCAATTTTGTCGGATATAATGCAACCACGACCAGTTAAGTATGTTTAATATTAAATAAAAATTTATAACATTAAAAATAATTTTATTCAACAACACTTCAACATATACATTTACAATAAATACATTTAAAATAAATTACTTAAATATGTCACTGTTATTGCTTATTTTTTGTACACTCTTCGTTACTTTTCTATATAAATAACATTAAAACAATACAATATTATACATTTAAGCGCCATTTGATCAATTTAAAGTACTGTCATTTCAATTTTCTAACTTCCTGCGGGCCTACCATCATCTCTAAGAGCGATGCAAGTTCGATTATCAAAGCGAGACATCGCTATATGCGGTCTATAGTAGCGTCTCTTTTTAACAGCTGAACTTAAATCGCGATAAGAGGTGATGGTAGGGCCTCTGTACTTAAAAAAATATTTTTAACATATTTCTTAACGTGTGATTTTTGTTTTTTTTTATATATTTATCCTGACTAAGGTCATTTACCTCTGTTTTTAAGGACTCGATTATAAATACTAAATAGGTGCCTGAAGCGCCAAATGGTGATATGCGACTGTCTTTCAATTCATTAAAGTTTTAAGTTAAAACGTTATTAAAGTCAAAGGCTATAAATAAATAAATTATACTAGAAAAAAAATAATCTCAGGTGTATGGCGGACCTCGAACCCGTGTCCCCTGGCTATCCATGCTAGTACTCTTTCAATTGATTAACATTACATTCAACGTTGTAGGTGTAGAAATACTTGGAAAAAATCAACGGATCCTTCAGAGTCTCGATAGCTTAATTGGGAGAGTACTCGCCCGGATAGCAGGGCGACGTACGTTCAAGTATCTCCTGCTACCAGCTATAAGTTATTTTTTTTCTAGTAATAATTTCTTTAGAGATAATCAAATGAAATAGAGACGTTAAGTCTATAATCAAAGTATCTATTTGTTATAAAAAACTATATAATAATAAAATAAAAAATTCTGAGCTCACCATAGCAAATGATGAAATGTATTCGCGAATGTTTTCGAAATAATTTTGGACTTATAGCCGGTTATAGTCCTTGCTACTTGCTACTGCGCATGTCACGTGATTTCAAAACCAGGTTCAACTTATATGCCGGGAACTGTGCATTTTTTACACTATATGGCAAAGAGAATGCAGTCCTGTCATAGACAAAACATAGATAATAAACATAAACTTAGTTTATACTACACCAGTATATATTAAATGTGTGTATCTACCCGATAGTGTATATAATATTTATTTAAATAATTTCTCAGGCATATTATATAAAAATAACAGCTTTCTTTATTCTTTTTCCATATAACCTTTCCTGTGCCAATTTTCAAAGTTCTCCATATGCGTGAGTTACTTGAAAAGAGACAGAGTTTTTGATTCACGTATTAATATATAAAGATAGTTAAAAATAAGTCAAACATATTTTCATTTCTATACTTACGTGCTTGATATATTTTGCCAATTGGATACATGTTTTTGGCACTTTAGAGGTTATATATTTACCTGTGTACACATATTAAACAAATAATTAAAAATTTCCTGTGTATTGTCTTAAAAACCCATTTTTTTTCATACATTTCTTTTGATTGGGTGTAATTATTGAAATGTTGAAAACAAATTCAGCTTTAAATTGCAGACTGGTTAAAGAAATTTGTATAATATAATATTGGCCATCTTAAATCACTATTACCTATACATATCCATGTTGTTACGTCCACTTTTAAGGTCAAAAAAAAAGTGTGCCCTTCGAATCTCCAAAAATTATTGTTAGTATTAATTATAACGGAATTAGTGTTTTTTTTTTAATTTGAAGGTCAGATATTTCGTCGTAATGATCTCGTTTTAATGAATACTAATGCAAGTGAAGTTTAATACAAAATATTATTGGTCCTTATTTTATTTGGCGGAACCTCATTGTCCGAAATTCTTTTTACAATTAATAGTTTGTCCTAAAACTGAAAGCACTAATTTTACAATTCCTAATATTCAATGTATTTAAAGTGTACATTTCCTTTGGCATTACAATTCTGAATTGTTTTAAATCCTATAGTCTCGCATACAGGTTCCAGAGACAAAAACGAATCGCCAAAAAGATAAAATGATTTTTATTCAATATAAGCTTTCAAAATGCTTATGTCAATGTTACTACGTTTACAATAAAAAAAGAAAGCTAAGGATAGTTATTTCAAACCCTCGCTCGTAGGTGGATAGGGAAAGACTGCAAAGTCACATGTGGCTGACTTAATTAGGCGGGGAATAACGTTTTTGAAATCGGGCAAACGCCACACTACCATTCTCCGTTCGCTAAATTCACGCTCTCGATCCTTTGTATGTGGTTTTATTTCCCCTTGGGATTCGGGGAAGGGAGGGAGGTGGTGAATTCCATGGATACTTCGGGCCGGCCTGGGAGTTATATCAGACTTGTACTGACTAAACTCTACCGGGCAGATGCCTTAGCCTGAGAAGGCTGTATAGGCTTAGGAGCGATCGTACCCAAGGTGGCGGGGAGACGCAACGCCGCGGGAAAACAGGCCGCACCTTTATTGGGCTTAAGTCGGAGCCCCAAGTTGATTGTGGCGCGGCGGGGAGCCTAATGGGGCCCCAGACGGGTGCGGCTTCCCTTTCGGAAGGGTCGGGAAATTTTCGATAGTACGAGCAGGAGGACACTTACACGCCTGGCTTGGTTTCTTAGAGGGGCCCGGTAGTCCTTGTGAGGTTGGGGAGCGCGCGAGCAAGCCTGGTGGTTCGCTGTGTGTTCGGACTGCTACACAATGAGTCAGACACAGGCTGGCGGCGACGGCGTCTCAGGTGTGCGAGTGCATTCCCTAGTCATGTGGGGTTCTAGGAATTTCACGCACCTAGATGCGTGGCAGTTAGCTGCAGAGTGCCTGTAAATTTGACAACGGTGACACTGTACGGGCTTATTGCGCCTATTTGGCTTGGCCTTGATATGAACCCATTTGAGCCCACAGATGGCGAGTTCTGGGTGCCTGGGTAGAAGGGGACAGTTTAACTAATACAAGAGTACTCTCCCTTGTCCGACCCGATCACGTATGGACTGCTGTGTGAAAGCCTTGTTTGACTTGGTCCTCGAGGACCAGCTCTTTGAGGAGTTCATAGGGAACGTATGTGTACTATGGCGCAAACCTTTCAGTCTTCGTTCGGAGTGAACGTGAATATCCCGTAGGATGTTGTCCCGTGCCATATGAGTAAAATCATAATGGAGTGGCCTGTATTTGTGACGCACTTCTTTGAGATGGTGTCTCACTTGGATTTGCCCCAAATAGCAACCAGCTCGATTTCGTAAACGGGGGACGCAGTAACGTAAACGGGGGTCGGCGGCTCTTACGGCTTTCGGCCGGAGCGAAGTCATCATCTGACTAACTGCGGTACGCTTCAGTGCGGGGCGCGCGGAGGGCGCCGGCAATTCAGCGCGATGAACTGATGTAGATGGTGATGGTGATGCCCTACTAGATAGGATACCTCCTCGCCAGGAAGAAGAGGGGGGGGTCGGAGGGCAGATATCTCTAATTCGGATACCTAGCCGCGGCCGGCGTCGGACCTCCGGTGTTCCCGAGGCCTGAGGGGCCAGGCTCGGCTACTGTCGTTAACACCGTAAGGTATCCACTAGCTAGTAGCACAAATCCCGAGAACTGAAGCAACGAAGGCAGGCCTCTCGCCGAGAACACGGCGTTCGGGGACAGTTCTTAGCGTGCCGAAAATGTACGGCTGACGTAACTACTATGCGATAATCAGCCAGAAAAACACGAACAACCGTCGCGAGAGCACACTGCTGCGAGAAGGCTCGCAACTAGCGGCTAGGGGGCGCTATGATAAGATCGGAGTAGACGACTTGGGTCGAAATTGGTGCACGAAGGGTCGAAGCGGGAAGGTGATTTTTTATGGGGCTGAATACAAAGTTAATATCTTCTAAAAGGAGGGAGGGGGGAGCTTGGAAAACCTACAGGCAAGTGGGGAGGGGGCGAGGGGCGCAACGGCAGTCCCTGTAATAGGCCGGTTTGACTACAGGCTGGGAGAGTTGGACAGTTTCTCATATGAGAGTACTCGTTGGTGAAGTGGGGAACAAGGCACGCACGTCGATAAAGAGGAGCAATTGGGTGGTGGCGTTGCCTAGGAATCCCACGGAGGGTCGATGGAAAGGGAGGTTTAGGTGTGGGGGGAATGTTGTTCCTGTTTGGGAGTACATCTTGTGTACGGTATCTGCAGGGAAGCCTTACGCGATGAGTTTTTGAGGATTTGCTCGTTAGTGACACCTCTTAAGACGGCACGTATTTTGCGCTCTTCTGGGAAGGCAAAGATGTAGTCTTCCTTGATTTTGAGAATCGACTTTGACTCCTAAGGTCTCAATTTTAATGGCAACCCCTGTGTTGGAACGCGCGTAAAATAGATTTTCTCCTGAATACATAGAGATGAGACCTCTTTTCACCTGGCTTTTTCCCGATTAAACCGGCGGTAGTGCCTTGACCCTGGTGAGTTTGGAATCTTGAGTGAGGACGCGTGCGGTTGGACGTAGTCAGCGCGACGGAGATTTGGGGCTCCGGTCAGTATAAACCGGTGCGTGCGGGAGTAAGCCGGATGATTCTTAGGTCATTGGAGTGAGTTTGGGCGATGATTATTGCATCGGCTGCGTAAAGGCGTCAATGAAAGTGGTTAAAGAATACTCCAAGTCAGAGTCGGAAAAAGGCGTATAGCCCATGGAGTTTGAGAGCGTGAGAGTAACACTCTTTATTGGAAACTGGCTCGGAGCCAGATTTGGCCTGGAGCGGTTACCGCGGGTCTGCGATTGGCAGCCTACAGTTGGCAACTGTTAGATAAGACCAAACATGACAGCGAAATAATTGAGTAAGGTTTCGACGCAGCATACTGGAAATTACATTAACTGCGGATCGAGTATAGCTAATTTCGAGATGATGGCCGTGGTGGACTCTAAATCGTTGAGATGGAAATTTACGTCAGCAAAGAGATGCCCATTGCCGGGTGTGCCACCTAATGACGCGCGCGAGAGCAGATATCAGATAACCACCAACCCAAGCCCTTCGGTTTGTCTAGAGCCTTAAGAACTCTGGAGTGCGGAGTGGGCATGACTGCTCGGCGAGCGAACCAAAATCGGAATCACAACGAAGTAACACAACATCTACCTGTATTGACCACTGGATAGGGAAATTAACGCCGTGCTTTCGCCACTGCCACGCAACAAAGTAGACTGGGTAACTTACAAACATGAATCAGCCAATCTTTACACTGACGAAGAGGTAATGCGGCTCACCGAGACGTTGTCGGAGGCTTTCACCAGAGACTCTACAAAAGTCGCATCTATGATCCAGGCATGGAGTGGTGACTCCTGGGAGGTCATTATCAATAGGGCGACGGACCAACCCAACTTACTAAACGATTCACGAAGACCACTCGTCCTCTGCTCCATACTCGAAGACATGAGAAGACGCTACGACTTACGTGGAGTCCTCCTCCTCATAACCATCGGAATCACAGGCTGATCACCACGATGGTCACTAAACACCTCACCATGACCTCTACCGGACAGCCTATATATCCATAAAGAAGCGGAATACACCTGGTCTGGACAACCTTTCACCCGTGGCGCTTATTGAGCTCCCTGGGTGCGATTTCTAAGACTTCGACGTGCCATCACTTCCCCTCTTAGAAGCTGGGCAAGATCATCGTGGGGTTCTTACCCCATGGCTCCATTCACATTTTCTCCTACTATAAAATACTGATCCAGATTACCGGGATATGTGATTACCAATATTTGATTGCGGAACTCAAATACATACTACCAAGTAACACTCAGTAACGAATATTGATTTTTGACCTATTCCGGCTCGAAGGACCATATTGAAGCTTAATTACTGTCTCATTTTTAATTATAATGATTAATCTAACAAAAAAATTGCTTCATCACAAATCACAGTATTTAAAGAATAATTGTATAAATAGTTAGTTATAAAAAAATCTTTGTAACATTTTTATATCCAACGGAGAAGAATGCTAAAACTCTTTAACTCCACGCAATAGTTTCGTTGGATTCACACGTCTAGGTGAAATAAAAGGAATATACCTTGGTCTACGATTTGGTCCCTATAGTTTGTCCAATGATCACATGCAACCGTGCCCTGCCGGGTCTTTGTGGTGGTATCACTATGTTGTGTTGACGCTGAAGATGTTTCTTCCAGTAGCAACGACGTGTGAAACACGAGTGGCAGACTTCGCATTCAAACCTACAATAAAAAAATGTTGGGTAAGGTACATGCTTCAGCTATCAGCACATTGTAACCACCACAACTAACTTTCACGACAGCGACTATTATTTATGGACAAGTGAAAAATTTATTGTGACTTGAAATATTAATATTTGCACTTTGCTTTGTAATATAAAAACAAAAAATAGATTAACTTATTCTGAATTTTACTTTTTTTATTGTTTTCAAATTTGGCTTTTTTTTAACTAAAAAAAAGCCAAATTTGAAAGTAAATAATAATATTTTATTTACTTCACTTTACATAACACATTATTATTAAAATAATTTAAGTTTAAACTACAAAACTCAAATAATACCTATATATATGGAAGTCTGTGCTAAATCTCAACATTAATTACCTAATTTAGACAAGAAAATACTTGGAATAGTATTAAAGCTATTAATAATATCCAAACAATTGTGATTTTTTACAATAGCAACACCCTGACTATGAAACTATTAACAAAACCTGAACAATGGTGAACTATTTACAATTATTATGAAATTGAAAGCGTAAAAGCTTAGAAAACCAGTATTTTTCGTTTTCTTTTTGATATTACTTAATTTTCAGTAAGACATATCTTGCGATTATATACAAAAATTTAATATGGCCATATAGAAAGAAATTTAACTGGCAAAATGAGGATTTTCTATAAGTATAGGCGTGATATACTCAAACCTACTCTGGAAATTTGTATTTAAGAACGAAAATCACAATAATTCAAATACGAATCCGAACAGAAGTTTTTGAGAAAATATCAGCCATATAGACATACATACAAGAGAAATACAGTACCTGACCTACTTTAATAGTAATGAAACTAATATTTTTTTTTATTGCTCTTATCCAATCAAAATGATATCCTAACAATAGTGGTACCACAAATTACGAGTTTTCATCGATCACCCATCTCAACATTGTGCACAAAATCTGATAATAATTGTTTACTTTACTCGAGACTCAGTTCATGTATTCACTTATAGTTTTGCATACCTATTGTCATGCTCCTATTCGTGTGCCACAGTACCAATTCGCTTTATCATTCCTATGTGACCAGGTTAGGTTAGGTTAGGTAAAATACTGCGGGACTCTCGCAACCACAGCTTTCGCCATCTCCCAGCACCTTCCTCAGCTGAGGAAGGTGCTGGGAGATGGCGGAAGCTGTGGTTGCGAGAGTCCCGCGGGGGAACCTTAGGGACTCTCACTGCCGCAGGCGGAGAAGGGGGACGGAGGTAGCGATGCCTTCCTTCCTCCTAGCAAGACCAGCTGGCGAAGGATGGGCGGTCCTGAGCCTGCATTGCACGGTCTTGCCCGTCTGGGGGGATGCTCACATGCACCCGGGCATCCTCCATAGTGGTGGGGCCTTCGGGCCAGTCTGTCAGGCACCCCATGGTGAAAGTCACCAACGACCCCATGGGACCAACGACAGTGCGGGGGTGCATACTTAGGTTTTTAGTGGGTAGGCCTCCAATCCTCCATCGGGCACTAAGCCGGATGAAGGAATGGAGGAAAGTCCCACATATCTGCGCCGCTCGCCCGGCGGCGCAGTATGCGTAACGCATTTTCCTAAATTTAATAAAAAAAAAATAAAAAAAAAAGGTTAGGTAAAATACTAGAAAAAATCGACTCAGGTCATGCCATATATGCCATATTTTCTATAATCCCACTTGAGGGCTCGGAGGCGTGGTCGTTTCTGTTTTTTTTTTACATTCACACCAATTAACCAATTCAATTCAATCTTTATTGCATACCATAAAGTGAATACAAAGGTGGTCATTTTATAAAAAGTACATTATGGACCCAGCAGGGTATAGCAATTGAGGAAGGAGAGGATGTCTTATTATAATTTTGCATATTAAAAATGCTTATACCAAATTAATAGATAAAATATAAATAAATCATTATAAGTAGGCAATTGAATTATATATGTGTATATTATCATCATCAGAGCGCTACAGGCGTATTTTATGTCTTCTAAAAAGTAAACACTTTCTTTTTTAATGGGAACTAATTTTTTGAGCTGTTGTTTAAATATTCGAGATGTTATTATGATCAGTTGGAAAACATATTGAGCAGTTATTTAATTTAATGGCGGTTGATTAATTAATGCGACAGTAAAACATGGACAGTAATAAAACATCAATTAGTCGGTTATTTTATCATACAATGTCAATTCTAAAAATAATTGAGCAGTCCAATAACTGAATGCGCGGTAAAAATGATGGAATGAGCGATTCGATAAATAGTCCAGCAGATCATAGCGAGCGGTGTCACCCGAACTCAAATTCATTGAAGAGAGGTAAATGTTCGTTAGTTGGGCGGAGCTTCTTAGCGCGGGTAGCGGAAGCCACCAATCACAGGGTTGGTTAAGTTAGGTTAGGTTATAGAATTGCTTAAAATGAGATTTCTTACCGACAAATTACGATTTATTACTGCCCACACGTAACCGCTCGTTCATTAATTCTAACCGCTTATTTAATTATTTTCCTGCTCAATTATATATTCACTGATCCATTATATTATTTTTTATTTCTCATTTTTGTTTACCTTACTGCTTAGTTTTAACTGCTGAACTAGTTATTAAACGTGCCATTTATAATTTTTAACTTACCAAAACTGCTATTTACAACTGCCTCTTTAAATCAGTGCCTTATTTAATTAAGCTTAAGAATGCATTCTCTTACCGTTTCACATTATTATGTGAATCGATATGCCTCAAGTATTTCGTACGATCAAAGAATTTTTTTTCGCACAACTCGCACGCGAACTTCTTTTCCTTTTCGTGCACGTGCCGTATATGACTAGATAAGTTTGATGACGTGTAGTAAGCTGACGAGCAGTGCTGGCATTGAAATATTTTTTCACCTGAAATGTGTAGTTATTATCTAAAGAGATCAAAATCCATTATTCAACATTTGTTGCGTAACATACGTTGCTCATCATGTTTGGTAACGTTGCGCAAATACGCAATACATGGTGCACTTATACTGCCCTATACATCATATGCTGATTGTAATTATGGCAGTGCCATCGAGCTCTGTTTATTAAAGCATAAACAAAGAGTTATTACTTAACAATTGAAAAAAATATGAGCAAAAGGTAATTATCAATTTTCTTTCGTGTAATTTTTTTAGTTTTTTTTTTATTTGGAACAAAAGACATAATAAAATTTACCAAAATAAAAAAATAACTAGTAATATGTAATCAGCAGAATTGTCTGCAGAGTTGTATTAGCTTAAATCATCATGCAAGCTATTGAAAAGATAGTTAAGCCAGCAAAAGTCAAGTTCGGTACACACACACAGCACATACATAGCTTCTTCTATCTCTTATGTTATTTAATCCAATCTTCACTAATAAAGAGAATAAAAATAAACTAATATTCATTCTCAACGAATATTAGTTTATTTTTATTAGAGAAAGTAAATTCCACAATTTGTTGATTAGAGCGGAGCGAAGGAAGTGAGCGAAGCTCCCATGGATCAGCTTCAATGAAGAAATGTCTGTTACGCCATAACTTCCCGAGTTCTTTACCAATTTTAATAATTTTTGTGTGGAATAGAATCAAAAGGTTTAGGACCAGATTTTGAAAATCGCAAAAATACCCATTGAATTTTTTTTTTTATTTTCTCTTTTAGGTATTACGCTCTGCTCCAATATATGGTGCTAGCGTAGCTTTATGCTTAGCGATTGCATCGCTTAGTATTTATAAAAGTAGGTACGACAATCGATATTGTAAATAGGTTGGTTACCTAAAACATAGAGATGGCGCTGATAATCAGCATAAGAAACAATTATTCCATTTGTCATTTAAGAACATGTTTTATTTTACAATATTTTTTGTTCCTTAAGCATTTACTGCTAGGTTTTTTATATGTAGCTTAGCTCTTTTGTTAGCTAGTCTCAGACTCTTGTCTTGTTTTAAGTTTCGACTAGGTATTTGATTGGATGAGCACTCAAAGTATTGCGAGTTTCTAGGTTAGACAAGTTGATGTTTTTCTTGTAACAAATGCTTGTTTAACAGTTTAAAGAAGAGGTTTTAAAATTTACCGCTATGTATCCTTAAATGTTTGTTGAGATCATATTTGTTAGCTGTCTTATAATCGCACTGGTCGCATGCAAATTCTGGCGGCAGGTGTGACCTCATGTGGGAAGATAGAGAACCTCTGTGAGCAAACAATTTGCCGCATACCTGGAAATGTAAATTTTAAAGAACTGGAATTAATTTCGACAAAATTCTGTATTCGGTGGGAATTGAAAATATTACATTACTGAGACATTAGCGACACTTTGAAGCCTTTTAATGTTTGGTACTGATATCAGAACCCTCTTTCCCACTGGGCACTCTGGGCAAATGCCCAGGGCCCCGCGATCGATACTGCTCTACTCTCGCCCTAAATAAGGCAATCGAATTTCAGCATGCTTAGATAATTTTAAATATGTGACAATCACCCCATTTAAATTAAAGATTTATCTATTCATCTATTGACTGTAAATAAAAAAAATCTGAAACCTTGTTTATCTACTTTCATTGTCTATTCTAGTAATAAAAAAGTGTTCTGTCAGAGGGCCCCATTATTCTTATATGCCCAGGGCCTCCAATAGGTTAAAGACTGATATTGTATGTGACACCCAAATTGGTGATGCTTGGTAGGGATTTTGGAGTTTAGAGGAGACACTTAAAAATTTCCGTATGGATTGAGGAGCCACGCCAGATTTTAAAGAGCAGCTCACCCCCTCATTTAGCAGCAAAGTAGCCGATTTGGCAGCACAAATTCTGGATTTAGCAGCAAAATGTATCACAAGTTATATCAACGCAAAGGTGGCTCCTCAATCTAAACATCAGAATTGAGGAGCCACCTAGAAATCGTTAACCCTTTCACCGCCATCACCGTAATATGTCGGGATATGAAAGATGTGCTCCACGCGCCACACACGTAATTTTACGTCTAGTTTTATAAATTGTTTATTAATGCATTTTATATTATAGATAAAGTTGCAATAGCCGTTGTCCATTACAATCTGGGATGTAGTCTTAATGATGAATTACTTTTGCAGCGTTTCATTATCATATTTATAAAAAAATGCGAAGTTGAAAAGTACTATTCTTGGTAAGGTGTTACTAACTACCTACATGCATCGCCGACATCGTGATATTACGTGTCCTAGGGATGGGCAAATCAAAGTTATCTAAATGACATATTATTAGATAATAATGGTGTTAAAGCAAAAATATTGAATTGATACTAAAATTATTACGTCAAATTCGCAGCACGAACAGTTGCACCAAACAATAACATGTTAAAACGATAAAAAGGTGTGTTAAATATTGGATATAATTTATTGCTTCGATAAAGAAGGGATAACTTAGAACATCACTAGTTCAGATATCGCCTATCGCCGTCACCGTGATATTACATGCGAGTCAAGGTCAAACGACGCCTTATTTGTATCTTGATGTCAGTTGCTCAGGCGCCGTCACCGTAATAATACGTTCCTTGTGCAAATTAGTGTTGTTCCCTTGCCATGTTAGAAGACGACGAATTATTAAATATTTTAGAAGGAAATAATGGCGAAATATGAAATAATAATGGCAGTTCTAGCTCCGATGGTGAAAATGATTTGGTAAGTAATTGTTTCCTTTCGTAGGCCATTACATGCACGCTGGCGCCACTTCGGTAAGGGAATTATTATTCTATTAATGCACATTTTGTTGAGGACCTAAGCTTGTGATTCCCTCGTATCACTTCTATAGTTTATTGTTCTTTCGTTAGTTCGTTGTTTGTGTTCGTTTACGAGAGTGGCACTGGTGTTGTTTATAGTGGTGAGGCCTAAGTTTTCAATTTAATATTTAGTCTTAAAATAAAACAAAAAAGTCGGACTACTTAGTTTCTTTATTTATTTTAGTAACTTTTTTTCAGGGACAGGAATACTCTTCTAGCACATGGGATTCTATACTAAGTTGATATACCTAGATGTTATACTAAATTCATAGTCAGAATAACGATTTAAACGTGATAAAGAATGTATAAGATACTTGATTAATAAAGACTGATTTAATATTAATTAAATTTTTATTTAATTAAACTCATCGATAACTTTATTTCTCAGCCCTATTTGAAATTATACCGAAAGACCGCTGGCGTTGGGGGTATGAAGAATGTACTGAAATATGGCGGTGAAAGGGTTAAGTAATAGATAAATATTTTTGAAAATTGTGTGTCATTTAGCAGCAATTGTGTATATTACCTACTAAACATTTGGGTTCAGTAGTACTGGAATTCAAGAAAATACATTACATTTAGTATTGCACCTCAGTCTATTTATAAGAGGGTGAAATTTCATGAATGTGATCGGTCAATTAATATGTTCGTCATAGTTATCATTTAGCAGGTGTTGTGTTTGATTTTGCACTAAAAGAATAAAATAGTAAGACAGAGTGAATTTGGTAAATGAACGCATTTTATTTGGCTCCTCAATCCTGACGTTGTGCATATAAATAATTGACTGTACCCACTTGTAATTACAACGAAATCAAAAGCCAGACACACGAACATTTAGCAGAAATGTCTGCTAAATATATATGTATAGTTCAGCACTGTATCTACTTCGGTGTTTGAAAAAAAATACTTTTCGATTTGCGTTATAAATGCGCTATGAAGAGTGACCACCAGAGTTAATGAAACCAGGACAACTAATTTTTGAAATTTATATTTTAATAAGATAGGTAGGTTTTAGTTATTTAGCAGTCGATTTCGCTATAACTTATAGAATGAATGAATATTGGTTGGTCGGTGCTTATACAAATTTTAGAATCGTAGTCGTAACAATACATCTCATCCTTCGTTGTTGGGTAGTGACATTTGTAGTGGCCTATGCCAGTGTCGCTATTTGCAGGAATGAATTCTATTGCGCCCATTAATTTATATGTTCTACTTGAAACCATTATATATTGTGGTATTTCTCTCACTCGAAACTTTTTACAACCATTCAGTTCAAATGAAACAATATTTCATAGAGTATATTTACTTGTTCTTTCTTCTGTGATTAAAGTTGCATCTTCTTAATTTTGGATGCCGAAAACTGAAATTATTTTCAGATTTAAAGGGATAAATGCGACCTGTCTGGATACTGGGGTAAATTGGCATGAATCATTGGTACACTTTTTAGTGAAAATTGCACTAAAGCAATACTTCAAAGCTTATTGTGTTCAAAAATAAAGGTTACATTACAAGCGAATTCACAATAGTTTTTATTTGTTGTGTCAAAATACAGCACGCCAATTTGGGTTCTCGTTCTGTGTAAATCACAGTCATTAGAATCAGGATCTGATAGAAGTTTAATATATTTTGTAATTAAATCCTCTGAGTATGTTTTTAATGTTTCTCGAAAACTTCTACTTTGAATAGAGGTCATGCTTAACAAATAAATGACTGAATCAAAGTAACATGTGTTTCTCAAATCCACTTCAATAGAAACTACGTGTGTAGTTTCTGTCCTTCAAATGTGTAAACTTGGAACCCGAACACACTGTAAATTAAGTAATAATAATTAATCGATACAAAATGTATATACTTACATTGAAAACAGGAAATTTAATGCAATTAATTATCAGTTACTTAATATACACTTGCAATATAGCACGTATCAATATCCCCACAAATCAACAATTATGATGCGATGAATAATATATTTTGATAATAATTAATGTTATGTTACTTAGTAAATATTTTTGTGGGTAGGTAAGTGAAATATTTATTTAAAGGTACCCCCAAAATTTGGTCACCCTTCACAGTGAATTCTTATGGAATATCTAAAAATATTGTTTTTTCAAACACCGAAGTAAATACAGTGCTGAACTATATATATATATATTTAGCAGACATTTCTGCTAAATGTTCGTGTGTCTGGCTTTTGATTTCGTTGTAATTACAAGTGGGTACAGTCAATTATTTATATGCACAACGTCAGGATTGAGGAGCCAAATAAAATGCGTTCATTTACCAAATTCTCTCTGTCTTACTATTTTATTCTTTTAGTGCAAAATCAAACACAACACCTGCTAAATGATAACTATGACGAACATATTAATTGACCGATCACATTCATGAAATTTCACCCTCTTATAAATAGACTGAGGAGCCATACTAAAAGTAATGTATTTTCTTGAATTCCAGTACTACTGAACCCAAATTTTTTGTAGGTACTATACACAATTACTGCTAAATGACACACAATTTTCAAAAATATTTATCTATTACTTAACGAGTTCTAGGTGGCTCCTCAATTCTGATGTTTAGATTGAGGAGCCACCTTTGCGTTGATATAACTTGTGATACATTTTGCTGCTAAATCCAGAATTTGTGCTGCAAAATCGGCTACTTTGCTGCTAAATGAGGGGGTGAGCTGCTCTTTAAAATCTGGCGTGGCTCCTCAATCCATACGGACATACTGAAAAACCCTGACGTGAACTAAAATAATAACTGTTCAACATTTGTATCCTTCCCATTCTTACTTATGGATACCAAACCTCAGGCCCTGACTAAAGAACCCACTAGAAGATTGGAAACTTGTCCTCTATGAAAAGATGCATGTTTTGACATAAAAAAAAATAGACAAGGTTAAAATAGTAAATATTACGAGTCAAATAAAACCTAAAGAAATAACCGACAGGAAAAATCACGACAGGACGGGAGCGACGCAGTGGCTTTACGCTAGTCATTTACAATTTTATGTTCGCATTTACCGCTATTTCTAAGATGCATCCACATTGTCGTCTGGGTATCATGCAGTTTGGCCTTACTATCCTCAGGCAGAGAAATATCATTCAATTTGATTCATTCATCAATTTGACATGACAATAACTATTCAGATTGATTTTTATTACTTTTCTGACGTCCACTCGTTGTCGACAGGTGGTCGACGGGTGGACACCGCGTTATCACCAATAAACGTCGCGCGGTCAACCAGTGGACCTCATTCGCAGGTACGATCATTCGCGGGTAGCGCGCGGTCCACTCGGGACCCGCGCGTTGGCAATGCGCAGTCAACGCAAGGCAAGCATGCGAGCAACGAGCTGTCACCTAGTGGTCCACCCGCCGTCCGCGCGTGGATGGCTTACGATTGAGGCGATCTGGTGACGCTGCGGAGTTGATGTAGTGAGCGCATACCCATACAAGTTCATATAAAGAATACTAACCGCACGAGTATCACACCAGGCCAAAACAGAGCTCGAGATCCTAGAGCCAAGCTTACCCGACACTATACCGAAGATATCCCGGACGTCAGCCTGTACGAGATTAGAATGGCCCTCAAACAGCTAAAGAACAACAAGGCGGCGGGAGATGGCGGAATTACAACAGAGCTTCTGAGAGCGGGCAGCACGCCGGTACTTAAAGTCCTCCAGAAGCTCTTCAATTCTGTCATCGTCCAGGGCAAAACGCCGAAGGCATAGAGCAGAAGCGAGGTGATTTTGTTCTTCAAAAAGGGCGATAAAACCCTACTGAAGAACTACAGACCCATCTCGCTTCTGAGCCATGTCTACAAACTGTTTTCGAGGGTCATCACGAATCGTCTTGCTCGCAGGTTTAACGACTTCCAACCTCCCGAACAAGCCGGTTTCCGAAAAGGCTTTAGCACCATAGACCACATTCATACGCTGCGGCAGGTTATACAGAAGACCGAAGAGTATAATCGGCCACTTTGCTTGGCGTTTGTGGACTATGAGAAGGCCTTTGATTCGATCGAGACTTGGGCGGTGCTGCAGTCTCTCCAGAAGTGCCAAGTGGACTACAGGTATATCGAAGTGTTAAGATGCCTGTACCAAAACGCCACTATGTCCGTCCGAGTACAGAGCCAGAGCTCTAATCCTATCCAAATACAGCGAGGAGTGAGACAGGGAGACGTTATCTCTCCGAAACTGTTTTCTGCTGCGTTGGAGGATATTTTTAAGCTTCTGGACTGGAATGGACTTGGCATCAATATCAACGGCGAGTACCTGACGCATCTTCGATTTGCCGATGATGTGGTCCTAATGGCTGAGACCTTGGAAGACCTGAGCACCATGCTCGAAGATCTCAGTAACGCATCCCAACGAGTGGGTCTTAAGATGAACATGGACAAGACGAAAATTATGTCCAACGCCCATGTTACACCCGCTCCAGTTAATGCTGGGAACGTTACACTCGAAGTTGTTGACCACTATGTTTACAATACATACAATACAGTTGGGTAAGTCCAACTTCGAGAAAGAGATCTCTCGTCGAATCCAACTCGGGTGGGCAGCGTTCGGGAAGCTGCGATACATTTTCGCGTCCAAAATACCTCAGTGCCTTAAGACGAAAGTCTTTAACCAGTGTGTGTTGCCAGTGATGACTTATGGCAGTGAAACGTGGTCGTTCACTGTGGGTCTTGGCAGGAAGTCAAGGTCGCCCAGCGGGCAATGGAGAGAGCTATGCTTGGTGTTTCCCTACGCGACCGAATCAGAAATGAGGAGATCCGTAGGAGAACAAAAACCGCCGACATAGCTCAAAAAATTGCGAAGCTGAAATGGCAATGGGCAGGACACATAGCAAAGAGAACCGATGGCCGTTGGGGCGGAAAGGTTCTCGAATGGCGACCGCGTGCCGGACGACGCTCAGTGGGTAGGCCCGCTACGAGGTGAACCGACGATCTGGTTAAGGTCGCGGGAAAACGCTGGATGCGGGCAGCACAGGACCGATCGTTGTGGAGATCCTTGGGGGCGGCCTATGTCCAGTAGTGGGCGTCGTACGGCTGATATGATGATGATGATGAACCGCACGAGGCGAGGCGGTGCGGAGTGGGTGCCGGGTGGCTCTAGTGAGCTGTGACCTTTATCTTTTAAAACAATATTAAAAAATTGTGGATATAATAACAACAAAAAAATACAGGCCACTAAATTTCTTTTCTTCTTAATTTTCATGTACAGCCGTACAACTGTTTTTTTCAGTATCAATTAATTCTAAAATACTGACTTTTGTTTGCAGAAAATACCTTACTATCCATCATATTTTAGTTGAATTGAAACCTGGATAAAAAAAAAGCACTTACTTCACAGACCCAACTCTCTTCGTTTTGGGAATGCAACTCCTTCCTATGCTTTTCCAGTTGATTTTTCGTAGCAAACTTCACACTGCATGGTTCACAGAACAACCTGCGGAATTTTAGTTTCTTTAACCGTGGTTTACCAGACTTTTTGTAAGGGCCACGTTTCTTTCTTGGTTTTGACTCTTTAATGCTGTAAGTAAAAAAAAAATGTAGTTCTAACATTTTCGAAAAACTTTTAAGGCTGTTTCATAGTCATGACTTTACACAGTGCTACCAAGGCTTACACAATAAAAAAAGTTTATAGTAAAGCACTACCGTTCATTTTCATCATAAGCTGTACAGTATCTAACGTAACCTGTCTCTTTTAACTCGGACATTGACAGAATCGTCACATAATGCGACCCAGCCATATACCCCAAAATTGAATTGAATAGTAAAGCACTAGCATATTATTATTTTCCTGTCAAAAACGCGCTGCAGTGCAAGCTGTAGCAATACAATGATAGTGTCCATACGCATAACTGGGAAACCAACCTAAGCATTCCCATGTGTGACCGATTTTTCCGCATAAGCTTTAATCACCATTTTTATTTCTGCCTTAACGCACAAATTCGAAAGTTTCATAATCTACTATAAATTCAAGAAGTACACTTCCTTTGAGAGCTACCGACAAAGTTTCAAAGATCTATGTTAAAGTTAGGGTTAATGTTTTTAAAAAAAAGCTTCAAAATCTATGAAACAACCAACCTATGTTACTTATAATTGATATGTTGAAAATTTGATTATTTATAAGTTTTTATTTAACCATGATCCTTCTACTTTTTGATATTGTCTTGTAAACATGACTCCTATTGATTATATATTTTATGTAGGCAATCCATGGGTACCTACATACAATACCACCTAGCATATATGAAAAACAAAGTTAATTATGATCCCTTACTATGATAGTCAACCACCTGCCAAGCATGAAGGAAGATTATAGTTACGATCATTCACATACCCCCCGAGATGTATATCAGAATACGAAAACACTTAAATGTTCTTTACCTCTCTCTGGCGAGCTTATCATTTTCAAAAAACTCCTCTTTGATGCTTGTATTATCATAATCATTCATAGCCCAATCATCATCGCCTCCCAAACTGCCATAAACTTCAGTTTTCAATCTACTATCATTAGTCTCTGATTTGATTCTGTTCTTCAGGAAATTTTGAAATGTGTCATAGGCAATCACACAAGAAGTTTTGAATTTATGGGCTATTGCGAGGTCTTGAAGGCAGTTGTAACACATTATAGTTGGGAGACCAACTTCTTTAGTAAACTGAAAACGACAATTCAAATATGCAAAATTAAAAGCTACATTGTTAAAATTATTTGTAAATAATACTAAAGATTGGTTGCAAATAAAATTTTATTAAATTTGTTTATTTTGAAATACAAGGTTTTGTATTATTATATAGACTTTTATTACATTTGTAAAATAAGAATTAAGGAACTAGATGTCTTTTCTATCCGCTACCTACTTTATCACCTAATTATAATTCTTACTTTTATCCCAGTACAGTAGAGAATTTTGTCAAGAATATCACAATTATTATCGAAAATATTATTAATTTTTGCTTCTTCATAATCATTTTTCATACAAATTGTGCATGAATTTACAATATCCACATCCAATTTGTAATTTTGGGTTTCACTTTCCTGATTACAAGTCATTTTTGTATAAATTAATGTACAATTAATTTCGGCTGGAACAATAAATTTTTATATAGAGAACCTTTGCGCTACTTAACCAGTAATATACAGAGTTTAAAATACATTATAATATGATAACATATAACATACAATATTAATCTATGATTAAAACATTATTTACAAAGATATTTCTGTTAACATCAATAGTTTTTTTATTCTGTTTTATATTTTCCCATAAGGGCAGGCAAAAAGTCCAAACCTATACAGCCTATTCATCAGTTGTTTTTTCTTCATTAGATGATAATAAATGATGAAGAGAGCCGATCAGTGGAATTTTATTCCCTTAGGTGTCTGTAAAGGTGTGGCGTTTTGCTGAAACCTCCCCCATGGACTTCTTAAGAGACCAGGAAGACCACTTACGCTGCTTTGTTTCCATTGCCAAGAACATAATTACAAACAGTGATCAATAATCTACCATTATTATACACTAATATGTACCATAGCACATAACAAGAAAAACAAAACCACCAATGAGACGCTTCCCGCTCCCGTCAAAAAGCCCATAGTTTTATCATGTTTCTCATAAAGGTAGGCAAAAATTTGAAAGTTGTCTATGGTAATTTCTATTTTTATTTAGACGACAATGAATGACGCTCAGAACAATAACTAAAGCTATTAGTTATTGTTCTGAGGAATGAGGATACAAGCAAACTGAATGATCAAAGAGTATGTAATCACTACGTTTTACTGAATGATGGATGATCAATGGATTACGAAAGATTATGAAATATCCCATTTCCCTAGACTTTAAAAAAAGTGTTTACCTAGGTTTCAGTAAAAATGTGAAATCTTTTTTTTACTGGATATTTGCATTATCTATTATTTTATCAACTTTGGACTGTTTTAAAGAATTGCTTTGAGTAAATACTGATGTGCATTTATATCCTCCATGTCAGAGTCTCTGGGTAGCTTTTTTAAGTTTACAGAGAATTTTGATGAGACTTTCTTTACATGGCATGGGGATCTACATGTAACCTTGAAGTTTTATTTTGTGATTTTAGTATCATTCGGTATCTTGAAAAATGGTAACACTATCTATTCTACAAGACCATAGACAAGCGTCAAATTCATCATATGATCACTTTTCACATGACCGATGGTCGCTGGTCATCGCCCAATTTTAGTATTTTTATGACAATTTTGGACTAAAATCCTACTGTTTAGTTCATAAGCGTCCATTAGTGTAGTTTTTCGAAATGGCGTTCAGCCGTATAGTGTTCCTTACATTAGTTTTAAGTGTAGTGTGCAGTTTCGCGATTCCAGTGCCTGTATTCTTATGGGGCGATATGGGCGAAATTTCCATCAAATCAAATCCTTTGTCAGTGATATCAGCAGATGAGTTCAGCTCAGTTTTGGATCAGAAGCTGAAGAAAGACACTTTCAAGGTGGTATTTATTGAAGAAACTCTTTCTGTTGAAGATTTTTCTCGTAAGGATGCTGATGGGGATTCGTCGTTCCCTTACCTCCATGCTAACCTTGGGGACGCGTTATATTTGCCTTCAGTAGAAAACGCATTGCGTGTATTGAACAAATTAGCAGACCCAGAGAAAGTAAATCACGTCAAACTTACAGAAAACGGCCTGTCGGCTGATATTGAACCGGAAAGTGGTAATTTTCTATTTATCAACCTTAAAGATGCCCGTGAAGGTGAATCCCGTGAGGAACTCCTTCGTCGTCACAACGATTTCATGGAAGACATGTTTTCAAAACTTCAAGAACGTTACGACTCCGTTGTGGCTGTATACACTGCCCATTTCCCATCTTGGACTATTCCAGAAAGTCATTCCCGAATGCGTCGTCAAGCTACAGAGTCCCAGTCTCGTAGCAATGACCACATCCTGGACAATCTACGTTTATATGCTGAGAAAGTTATGTATGGCGATGGAAATTCGATAACTGAGCTCCAGAACCTTGTTGGCGGCGGTACTGAACTCAACAACACTATAATTAATGCTAAAGTAACTTTCAGTAACAATCCTGTAGTGTTAACATTGAACTTCAGACAACAAACTGGTTATTGGTTCTTCGGTAAGTTAATATTATGCATAGCTGATAACACATTAAGCTAGACAACCCCTGTTTTAGTTGCATAAAATATGTCTTATATCAAAGTTGGTGTGCTATTACAGTACATTATTTTTCTAAAGTAAACTCATTATACAGATGTCCTTGCATAATTTTATGCAGGGTTTAAAATGAATATTTCTTACATTCATACCAATTAGCCTAAAGTAAGCACCGTAAGACTTGTCTAATGGATACCAGGGTAACGGTTAGATATACATATATGATACATAGACATGTAATATTAATAGAAATATATATAAACACCCATGACTCAGGAGCAAATGCTCGTATTCATCATACAAACATCTGCCTCTTCCGTGATTTGAACCCAGGACCATCTGTACGAAAGGCACGATTGCTACCGGTGCATCAAACGATCCTCAAACAAAGTATTCCTAAAAAGGGGACAAAGCAAAGTCTAGAAGTAGAATATCTCTAGGGCTACCAAAATCGTTCATGTATGTTATGTAAACTCACTGTCTTTTTTTCCAAGATTTTATATTTTCCATATTTTTTTACCAAACATTTTTTGTACTATGTACCCCAATCATTAATATCAGTACTTGATTTTTTTTCTAAAGTAGATTATATTGAAAATTAAAACAACAATAGTTGATAAATTATTATAATAGAAAAATACTAGAAAAAATCGACTTGGGTCACAAGTGGATTCTCAGGCGGGAATCGAACCCGCAACCTTTGGAAATCCGATCCAATGCTCTCCCAATTGAGCTACCGAGCCTTGCAAACACTCGTCGAAATTTTCTAGTACCTTCCTGATTTTACGCTTTTTGCAGGTTCGATTCCCGCCTGAGAATTCACTTGTGATCCGAGTCGATTCTTTCTAGTATTTTTCTATTATAATAATTTATCTGATAAGATCGCATTGAAAATGCATAAAAATTATAAAACTTTAATGGCCGTTTCATCTTAATCGATTGACCAAACATTTGTAAAAATGTTTCTTTCGAATACAAGAGGATGTTCCTCTCATTGATGAAACAACGCTGGCCTACAGCGTAAAATCAGGAAGGTACTAGAAAATTTCGACGAGTGTTTGCAAGGCTCGGTAGCTCAATTGGGAGAGCATTGGACCGGATTTCCAAAGGTTGCGGGTTCGATTCCCGCCTGAGAATTCACTTGTGACCCGAGTCGATTTTTTCTAGTATTTTTCTATTATTATTATAAGATCGCATTGAAAATGCATAAAAATTATAAAATAACAATAGTTGAGTTAGATAACATTGTAAAACAAAAAAAAATTCCTTCCTGCTTTTAAGTAAAAACAGTTTTACTAAGTAAAAAAAACCAGTCACAATGTCAAGTATCAGCCATTTAGCATTGAATTGCATAGTAAGATTATATAGAAAGTCACGGTGCTGTGGATGTTGTTAATGAGTGTGATATTTCGATAATCACCACTATTAGGTATTAGGTTCATGAGTGTATCCAGCTCAACCATAAATGTTTTTGTGATGAACTGATTTCCAATGAATAATTCAATATTTAATAATAGACAGGTCTCTGTCAAATCACCACTTACAATATAATTTATTTAATTATGTCCTTTATGGCCTTAAGATAATACACTACTGTATTTTAATACACTGTTTTGTTTATGTTCACAGATAGTATCACCGTCTCTAACTCTCCGACCGATCTTACCCCCACTACTGAAGTTTATGCCTTAGATGGGTTTTCGTATCGCTGTGGAGATAATGTCTCCTTCAGCAGTGTTAATAGCTCTACCCCTTACAATGTTACTTTTATTGACTTAAAGGTAAGTAAATATTTAATTTGTAATAAGTTCTTACTACAAAAGTTATAGAAACCCTAACTGGTAATGCTTGGAAGAGATTTTAGAGTTCTTTACTACATTTATTCTTCTTTACTCATAATTGTCAGGTATGGGCCTTGATTAAGGACCATATCATAAAATTAGAGACTTGCCAGAACTCAGTTCAATGAAGCATGTTGTAAAAGTAAAAAAAGGGCGACGGATAGGACAGGTAAATGAAAGTTTTATGTACTCGCTTCCAAGGGGTGAAAAAGGAAATATGGAAGACCACACAAAAATGGGCTGTGGACTGATGAGGTCAAAGCCATAGCAGGCCAATTGGCTAACAGGCTAGTCCAAACAGTCCAAATATTTGATTTAAATTATTTTTTCTACTTTTTGGTAAACTTAATAATGTTCAAACAAAATTTATAAAATATCACATACATTGCTCTCAACTAAAGCCACTTTACAAAAATGGTTCAGAACCATTTTAATTTGTTTACCAGTTCATTTGGCAGTTCAGACAAACTGGTATTAAATTGGTTATAAAAACATTATGGCAATGTCATTTTGTAGTGACAAAATCAGTCAAAAGAGCAAAATTTACTACTTCTGATAGAGATATTGGTTAATTTTGTTCTACTTATCAACTCGATGCAAATAAATTATGTAACAATTGCAAAACTCGACGCACCTCGCCGCATTGCGCATGCCTTCTATGGCCGTTAGAATTGACCAAGTTAATCTCAGCTTTTCTATCGCTCGTTCCAAAAAGTTAAGGATATTAACTTAAAGTTAATAAAATCCTTAACAAACATGTATTTTTCAAGCGATTGCCAAGTGCTAGAACTGTTTGATTTCTACATTGGCATCACCATTAAATTTGTATGCAAGCTACTCAACCACGAAGGTCGACAAAATTAGTTTCTAAAAATTTTCCTTCATTGCAGAGATTGCATGAATCTGCAGAGAAAAAAAGTCTGTATTCTTTGCAAGATATGGGTTTCTAATAGATACTGCTTACCAAATGTGAGATGATGAAGCAATAAAAAAGTTACCACTACATTATGACAGACAAACAAGCAAACTTTTATTACTATTATATCAATATTATTTACAATTACAGGTGCAACCGTTCTTCACAACGATAAATAAAACAGATATGGTGTACGGTGATTCATTCAACTGTGTGGGCTTCTTCTCCGTTCCAATCTGGTCGAGCTTGTTCGTGGTATTCATCCTGCTTTCCATTACCTTTTACGGTATCATGATGATGATGGACATTAGGACAATGGATCGCTTCGATGACCCCAAAGGAAAAACAATCACTATCAACGCTTCGGAGTAAAGATTGTTCCAACGTTGTATCATGTTGCTGTCACTGTATTCGATACATATTGTTTGTAAGAAGGGAGATGTATTAAAAAAAATTATTGAAGATTAAATTGTCAAATTCAACTGCAAACTTTTTGCTGTTTAAATTCTTAGTTACCTTCAATGTTAAATACAGTGACAATCACAAAATATTTCTAGTTAAATGTCATTTGACATGTCAAGGTGTAGTTGTAGAGTCAATAAAAAAAAATATTTATTGAAGAAAATGTTGGTAATACTACTGAACAATTAAATGTTGATGTAATTTTGAGCGAAAGTTTGAGAAGTACAGCTGAATGTAAGCTTTTGGTACTATCGTGTGTAATGTTGATATAATAAATTACACTGTAAATTGGTGAATGTTATTCCATCTGTCTTTATGTTATATTTCCACAGGTAATACTAAAAATAACTGTAATTTGATATAATTAATGTTAGCAACACTGAAGACCACACAACTGTCTCTAACAAGGGTGGAAATGTGCTTAAATTTTGGAGAATTATAACAAAACAACAAAGTATTACTTATGTAAAAATTTCAAAATAATATGTAATGACTGTTTAGCCGATGTAACGAATAGAGATTGGTTCAACCACTGAAATTATATACTCCTGCCTAATTCGGTTGTCAATAGAGCTAATCACAACTTTTCTTTAATGTAATATATTTTGGTTTACATTTTGTGTATATTTTAGGTATCTTTTTAGCCTACAGTTTTTATTTTATAGTTGAATAGTCTTAAGCTGTCCACATCATAAAATTTGATTGGTACAGTGCAGTGTTCATTGGTCAAACAATCAATTTAAAATTTACCAAAACGATTTACTAACCGAACTCTTTCACCAAAACGAGCTCAAACAATGTTCCAATAATGTTCTAATACCTATATTAAAAGTTATAAGAAATGTAGTTATTATTATAAAATATAATATAAAGGTGCCTGTTATCACATAAAACTTTAGACAATATTCTAACTATTAAGTATATGGCACGTAGAATGCTTTTTGGGCTAATATTTATCTTACTGTTGTATAATATTTAAAAAATATGTAAGTCGATTATAAACTTAGAAAGAAACATTATTTTATTAATGTCAATCCTTAAGAAAGTGTAAGTCGGAAATCAATAAAAAATATTTTCCATTTAAAAATTGCTAAATGGGAATCGATAAAAGTGACTTGTTCCAATTTTGCAAATACAGACTTCATAAAACATTCTACAATATTTTTCTGATACAAATTGTTTTTATTTTTTTCTAAATGGAAGTACATATGGTATATATAAGAGTACCAGCAAAATATCCTGAATCCATATGTTCCCATATATCCCATATTTACTGAAATAATCTCGATTATTTCCCACTACATAAAAGTACTGAACTTTGGTTCAGTACTATATACTATCTCAATTTATGAGAATTGATTATCGCATTTGAACCGATTACTTTTTTCTTTACACCCGTAGAGCTACAAAGAAATATTTAGTTGTATATATTCTAACATTCTCATCGTCATGCCTTCTCCTATACTTGATCATAAAATGCTTGTTTAAAATTTTGCATTAGATAATTCAGAGACAGACTTGAATCTGGCAAAATTTATTTTAAATCCAAATTCCAAAGAAAATAGCTATCACTTAGTAATACAATAATGCAAAATAGTGTTTGTATGCCTTAGTTAAGTAAGAAATTCTATTCCATTTTGTGTCATACATTGATAACTCCTTCAAAATAATATTAGCAAATATTTAAACTGACGCTTTGATGTACTCATATTATTTCTTTGTAACGCTTTTCATAGGAATATTATATAAAAAAATAGATTACCGATGTTGTGCCTGCATTAGATTTAATAATATATATAAATTTGCCTAATGTTTGTGGATACAAATAAAAAGATATTTTCAGAATTGTGATCTTCATTATGTACGATATGACTACTGTTTTCTAATTTTGAAGATTCTTTTCAGAACAATAGAACTAGTGGGAAAAATCCCAGTAGGGATTGTGATGATCCCATTTGGGATCACGGATTTTCTGGGATCATTAGATTACATAATTTTCGAATCGCTGGTTCTCTTTTTATTTGTAACAACAAGACTTTTGTCCGTTATTAATTCTATTAATTAATAGAATTCATAACGGACAAAACGGACCCAATTGGGTCCGTTTTGTCCGGAATATTTTTTATTTTTATTATATAAAATATTCCGGACAAAACTTATTTTTTATTTGGAATATTTTTTTTCTTGTTCCCCTTATAATATATCGTTAACCAAACCCCCTTTTTTAATTCAAAAAACATATACAAAACAATTACACCCTTTTTATTTGGTTTGGTAGTTCTGGTGCTTATTTTCAACAAAACCATTGTGTGTACTTATGTACGCACGTAAGAATAAGAAGTTATACTTCTTTATCTTTACTAAACAAAGATAACTAATATTATAATTTTATATACATTATTGTTAACTACCATATATAATTTAAAATCACAAACACACACATTCATAATTAGCAGCCAACTTCACCCTGCTGGTTTATTCTATGTCGCTTTTGCGGTCAATTTCAACATGATAATTTTGTGTCACAGTGATGCGATCGCATCTTAAAATTCACTCTCATCATTTTTTCATAACGCGCCTAAAGAAGTATAACTTCAAAAACGCCAAAAAAATATCACAAAGTTTTTTTTCATAAATGTTTTGACAGTACCTAGATCGCGACTGTAAAAGTATTTTAATATTGTACCTCAACAATTTTTCATTAGCATAAATATTTGCAACAATATTTTACTTAGTTATGCTTACATATGTAGGAAAAGATGTCGCTTTTTATACAAAACAACGGCCTTATAAAAGTCTGAAGTTTTTATGTTTACAACGATGCTATAGATCGGAGCTTCAAGTTAGATATATGGATATACGGAAATTAATTTTAAAGGAAATAATTGTTGAAATGAGAGTCCCTCCATTTTAGTGCCAATTTCATATTTGTGAAGATTCCATTTTGTCTAAGGCGCCATTCATTTATTACGTAAGACCATTTTCGCTAGTTTTTGACCCCCTCCCCCCCTATTGTAAGAAAAAATAAGAATAGGCCGACCCCCTCCCCCCCTATTTAATATTTATTACGTAAGAATCTAAAGGCAAAAATGAATACACTTTTGGTTTATTTTTCAAAGTAAAAGTAGTTTTTGTGAAGTTGCGATGCCTTTTTCGACGCAAAATATTTAGAGCATACCTACAAAACAAATTCTTTCTATGAGCGCATCTTGTATTGATGGACAGTAAAAATGGTAAGGACCGAACAAGTGACGACTAGTCCACAAGCGGGGAGTTCCCGGGAGGAGTAGTGCGGGTGGCGCTGGTCCGTTGCCATGGAAATGGTACTCGAGCGGTTGCCCGCGTTTTTTTAAAGTATAATTTTAACTTTGCGCATTTTTGTGATCTTACGTAAGAACTATCGAGACTCCCTCCCACCCCCTTGTAAGAAAAAATAAGACATGGTTGACCCCCCACCCTCCCTAAATCGTCTTACGTAATAAATGAATGGCCCCTAAATACGAGGGGCGTTCAATGTATTCTCGGTATGGGCATGAAATAATAAGCAGAAAATTCTAAATAAAATTTATTTTTCAGTGTAGTCCCCCATAACCTCAATACACTTATTTGATCGGTAAAGTAATTTTTCAACACCCCCTAAAAATTTCTTCTTTGCCTGAAAAATGTTCATCAATTTCCGCCTTCAACTCTTCATCGTCGGAAAAATGCTTACCTCGTAAATATTTCTTAAGGTTTGGGAACAAAAAATAATCACTGGGGGCCAGGTCTAGGCTGTAGGGTGGATGAGTGATTTCTTCAAATCCACAATCCCTCACAGCAACCTTGGCAACGCGCCCTGTGAGTTTTTTCAACATTGTGGAATCTGTCATCGTAGTTGTCTTTTCGTAATGATATCTTGAATACTAATGATGACAATTAAATGAAATTTTATATTTATACCCTCAAAGAGTGTCTTTAGCTAATGAGATAATATAATCACCCTTATAATTAGTTTATCATCCCGATACCGAGAATACTTTGAACTCCCCTCGTATGTATTGGATACATTCTTAAAATATTGCTGTTTATACGTGCTAATTATTTGGTGAGGTAGTATTGAGCTCGTTTCTAACAGCACTAGTTACTTAACTTTCAGACCTTCGATATAGAAAAAGGGTAGCAAAACTTAAGAACAGCTACATATGTATTTTTATATATTTTATGCATTTTTCAATGCTATCTTATAAGATAAATAATTATACTAGAAAAATACTTGAAAAAATCGACTCGGGTCACAAGCGTATTCTCCCGCCTGAGAATTCTCTTGTGACCCCAGTCAATTTTTTCTAGCATTTTTCTATTATAATTATTTATCTTATAAGCTACATATCTTATTGATTGCTTTAGTACAGTATCCCTGTTGTCATTATTTTTTTCATTTGAATATCTTTAGGTAGAATATTTTTTATTCTTTGTCAATTCTGATTGACCTTTTTTCCTTTCTGAGAGAAACAAAGGAATAAAAATTATTCTGCTTTAAGGTCCTCTTATTAATAATACCAAATGCAATAAAAAGTAAAAAAAAAAATGTTTTTTTTTTATTGCACTTAAATTAATCAACGGGAACGGGGCTTAGAAAAATTAAATGTCAAATGTTTGACAGTAGCTGTCATAAGGGTATTTTTATACCATAACTCAGTATGTTAACCTACCATAAACTGTCCACTACTTTCATTTGACATTGAAACCTTTCTATTTAAATGTAAGATTAAAATCGAATAGAGAAAATTTGTTAGTTTTTTTAAAGGTTTTACTGCTCCCACAGGAATAAGAGAACATGTATTTCTGTGACTAACATATAATTCTAAATAATGTCCTATCCTTTATTCAGAAGAAAATACTGTATCATAAACAAAGTTTACAGAATATGCATTTTTTTGTATTGTGGCTTTTCCGTTTTACGTAGAAATTTCCTCAATATCCTGTAGTGAAACATACAAATATGCGTTTAGAAAGGAGCTCAATGTGAAGAGTATTGCCTTAAGCTTTGTATAGATATGTAACTACAGTTGATTGTCTATGTTATTTAAACTCTATTGGTAGAAGAGTATATACTCTTGTTGTGTATTTTGTAAGTGCATCGCACATTGTCCTCCGCCATTTAAATTAAAAATTGGCAGCTATTATACAGTGTGTTTAGTTATACCAGTATAATCCTAAAAATGGTATATAGTTTTTTTTTTATGAATAACTGCATATTTGCAACCCTAGACGGAGATGGTGTATTGTTATTGGCAACTAATGGAATGGATTATTAAAAACAATATATGAACTTCTTCTAGGGTTGTCATTTTGCTGTTTTCTAAGAAATAAATAAATCATTTTTTTTATGTTGTATCTTTTTTCGTTTCTCACAGAAGTTCTACCAATGTCTTGTAGTGAACGTATACGAAGTACTCCTTTAAAAGTATTATTTTTGATGGCTACTTTATTTTTTATTTGTTGCTTATTTTTAATTTCGAAGTTGGCGTTCAATGGTATTGAAACTTTATCATGATAAGTCTAAGAGGGTGCGGACTTTTGAATAGGTTGCCTCATACCACTTAAACCTTCAATCGTCCGGGATTTGACAACCTATCTGTCATATATGGTTGATACGTTCCTTTATATCCGAGTCGACCACAAGTGCGGCAGTTTCGCTAATAAAATCAAATATCTACTTCAACCAATAGTAGGAGACTGGGATAGTAGCAGTGGCGTAGCGTAGTGGGGGCGGCAGGGGCGGCCCGCCCCGGGCGGCACTTTTTAGGGGGCGGCAAAATTTAACAATAAATAATAAAAATATTTCAACCATTTCATATTTTTATCGCAACTATGGCCCGATTGAAAAGAGCACGAAATTTTTCATTACTTATTCTGTGACGAATTCAGGGAATCCCCTTTCTTTGAATGATATATTGTAGCGACTGCTGGCAACTTCGTCTATTCTGACTTGCGGGGATTCCCCGTAGTTTATTTTGTGCTTGAATTGTTTATGACTAATGATAAGAGAGAATGTCTTTGACAATTAAATAGAAGTTTTATTGATGGATACTCAGTTGTGCAATTCACATTGTCTCGTATCGAAATTTGTTACTCTTTAAAACTGTGACTTTTGAGCAAATAAAGGTAAACTTTTTTATTCAAAATCTAAACTGTACTTTAATGGAAAATAATGACGCTCTTGCCGAAAAGTATGTGCATCTGCACCGAGTGTTCTTTTTTTCAACTTTTTAGTAAAAGAAGAGAGATTTATAGGAAATATAGTAAACAATAATAAAAACTCATAGCATGGGGTCACAATTTTCTAAAACTTGAGTTAAATTTGTTATGACCAAAAAACTGGAACACTCCATCCAGACATGTCAATAAATTTGCATAGTCTAAATCTCAGAAAGTACTAACTCTGTGATAACAATTATTATTTTAGAATTTAATAAAGAATTTCTTAAATCTTTTAAGAAATTACCAATTCGCTAGGATGTCATATTTTGCAGATTAATGGCGGTTTAAACGGATCACTCAATTCATTACTTGTCTGAACGGAGTGGTCTATAAAATGTGCGTACGATCGAAGAATTACTTAAATATAACATTTTTATCTTGTAGTTTGACTCTTTCGCGAATTCGTAAAATAGAAATAACGGCTCAAAAAGCTTAACCTTGAAAAATAAACGAACGGAAAATCTTTTGAAACGTTTGAACTGAGTGTTCCTTATATGCGGCTTTACAGATTGATATAAACCTCTTCCTTTGAAGCAATTTAGATCAATGTTTTTTACATTTTTTTTATTGAAACATGAAATATCGTCCGTTGCTATAAACTAAATACTTTAAGAGAAAATCCATTTTTATTTTTTAAAGGATCTAATATTGTAGGGTAGACATGATTTTTTTATTTATGGGACATTTTATTTAACTACCCTCTTATACGGCATTTATTATAAAGCGACTATTGTATTTGGTGCTAATGTCGAATTCAGTTCAGTTTTCTATGCATGTGCAATACAATCGTTTGATAGTGCAGTGATCATTAATGCAGTATTAATTATTATCATCAGTGTTTCCGTTTTGTGATATCCATGTAAGTATCCTTTAACTATCACATTAATGATTATGTTTATGAAGTAAATCATTATTTGACGGCTGCGGTTCGTTTAACGTTCGGTTAAATTATTGTGTGGAAATAAATAATACTTAATTCGATTTTGAAACAAAATATAAGGTAATAATAAGTAGGTATTAAAAAGGAAATTAAAAAATATTTTTATATTTTTGTCAGTAAAAAATATTAACTGAATATACATATAGAAACAATATTGACTATTTTACAGGAAGTGTCAAGCTATAAAACAGCGGGGTCGCAAGCCGAAAGTGAAAAAAATTAATACTAATCCGGCAGCTTACAATGATGAAGAATCGCAGCAAAAAACATCAGGTGATACTACAACACTACAGAAACTATGGACAAACTCCAAAATACCATGTACGTGGGACATGGTATTTTTTGTTTGACCATAGTTTCGGTTTAACCATGTCAGACCATTTATATTTTGGTAAAGTTTTATATGTCTGAAAGTTACCATCTTTTTTTTCCTATGTACGTTCAAAGGTGTAATTTTTTTCATATCATATATATCTATATCAAAGGTAAACATTTTGCTTTGTCCGCTTTTATTTAATTATATTTTCATCTTTGGGAGAATAATAACTGGGGTTGAAATAGTTGAACCGCGACTAGTAGCACCTGATGTTTTTTGCTGCGATTCTTCATCACTGTAAGCTGCCGGATTAGTATTAAATTTTTTAAATGCCATATACAAAGCCATTGACGTCATTTTGGCACCTAGTTCTATGGCCATATTTGAGAATATGGGATCATTATACTTGATATTAGGCCCATGTAACGCCTCAGCATATTTTTTAAATATCTTTTTTTTTTGTTTTTCTATCCACTTTCGGCTTGCGGTCGCAAGCTGTTTTATAGCTTGGCGCTTCCTGTAAAATAGTCAATATTGTTTCTATAATTATATTCTGTTAACATTTTTTACTGACAAAAATAAAAAAATATTTTTTAATTTCCTTTTTGATACCTACTTATTATTACCTTATATTATGTTTCAAAATCGAATTAAGTATTATTTATTTCCACGCAATAATTTAACCGAACGTTAAATGAACCGCGGCCGTCAAATTATGATTTACTTCACAAACATAATCACTAATGAGATAGTTAAAGGATACTTACATGGATATCACAAAACGGAAACACTGATGATAATAATTAATACTGCATTAATGATCACTGCACTATCAAACGATTGTATTGCACATGCATAGAAAACTGAACTGAATTCGACATTAGCACCAAATACAATAGTCGCTTTATCATAAATGCCGTATAAGAGGGTAGTTAAATAAAATGTCCCATAAATAAAAAAATCATGTCTACCCTACAATATTAGCTCCTTTAAAAAATAAAAATGGATTTTCTCTTAAAGTATTTAGTTTATAGCAACGGACGATATTTTATGTTTCAATAAAAAAAATGTAAAAAACATTGATCTAAATTGCTTCAAAGGAAGAGGTTTATATCAATCTGTAAAGCCGCATATAAGGAACACTCAGTTCAAACGTTTCAAAAGATTTTCCGTTCGTTTATTTTTCAAGGTTAAGCTTTTTGAGCCGTTATTTCTATTTTACGAATTCGCGAAAGAGTCAAACTACAAGATAAAAATGTTATATTTAAGTAATTCTTTGATCGTACGCACATTTTGTAGACCACTCCGTTCAGACAAGTAATGAATTGAGTGATCCGTTTAAACCGCCATTAATCTGCAAAATATGACATCCTAGCGAATTGGTAATTTCTTAAAAGATTTAAGAAATTCTTTATTAAATTCTAAAATAATAATTGTTATCACAGAGTTAGTACTTTCTGAGATTTAGACTATGCAAATTTATTGACATGTCTGGATGGAGTGTTCCAGTTTTTTGGTCATAACAAATTTAACTCAAGTTTTAGAAAATTGTGACCCCATGCTATAAGTTTTTATTATTGTTTACTATATTTCCTATAAATCTCTCTTCTTTTACTAAAAGTCGAAAAAAAGAACACTCGGTGCAGATGCACATCCGAAAAGTTATCTAGAATTATTGTACCTATGTAATGTATAGTATACATTAAATTGAAATACCTAAATAAGAGGGCGGCAAAATTGTCCTTCGCTCCGGGCGGCCGACACCCACGCTACGCCGCTGGATAGTAGTACCTACAGGATTGTAGTTTCAAACCTTTTGATAAATCCCCTAGCTGCACATGGTGGGTAGTTCCTATTTGTTCCATGTAACATGACTTCACCAGAAAAAATGTTTTTTTTTTTATTTCGTCCTATCTTGTCTTATTTGACAAACTGCCAAATTTTCTCATTTGAAATTGAACCCTTTTTATAGAACTTTAAGCTGAAAATAGTATGGGGAAATTTGTAGGTTTTTTATAAGTTTACTGTACTTGCGTTTATTTTCCAAATTATTCTAAGGAACAAGACTATAGGATCAATAATAATCATTTATATGACGGACAGATGGTCACCATCAATATCTCATTGCTTATTTTGGGAAATTATGATTCTTATTTTGTTTTATGACAGTAGGCTCAGGTGAAAAGAAAATATGTAATTCTATGGAATAATTAGGAAAAAAATGTGTCGTTTAAGAACGGATAATGAACTATCGCCCGTGGTTAGCTATTAGAGGTTTCAGTGATCAAAATTCTCTGGGTCTGCTATTTCACTGCATTCGCTACAAATTGCAAGTTATCTGCTTACTCCATAATGTGCGGTGCCCTTACTGTCGATTTTACAATCTGAAAAGGTTGTAAGTATATTAGTTGTATTGTATGTAGCCCTTACTTTGCGATTCACAGAAAAATAAACACAATATATTTTAAAAATGTTTCTTTCATTTACTTGTCTTTTTGTTAATTTTATGTATGTAATATATGTTTTTTGTTGTGTGTCATGATCACTGTTGCTTTAACGTCATGAGTGCGTACTAACGACCTGTCTGAAGTTGCTCCGGAATGCAAGCGCCATCTAGCGGTGTACAGAGTCTTGGTGGTGCAGCGGCGTGGCGTTAACTCACTTTCATTCTAACTGGCGCTGCGACCAGACGTTTCCTAGGAACTATATCACGTTCTATGTTACTGTGATAAGAATTGCAGTTTACTCAAACATATCGTGACTCGTAATTTCAACCAACACTACCTCACGTACGTAAAAGATATGGCCGAGAATAATGATCAAGAATTACCAACATCGCTATAACTGAGAGAGTTGATTTTTTTTATAGTAATAATTTCTCTAGATAAAAATAACAGTTTAATGCTTACATAACAAAAATATATGATAATAACAGTTGTTTCGTCTCTATCGATTGTTGTATCGTGTATCCAAAACATGATGAGCTGGCGCGCTGGCGTCAGCTGAAATACTTGGAAAGATTCGACAGGTCTGAAGTTGAAGTAGAGACTCGCAATTTCAAATTTTTGGAGTCACGGGTATCGAGAAAAAAATCGATACTATGTAATTAGTCATTATCATAAGTCATAATATACTTTCTGATTTATGTGACATCAATATAATTATACTTTCCAAAATGAATATATTTCGTGTTCCAGAAATTACGAGTACTTTTCTATTTAGACCCTTTTAGCAACTATTATAAAGAGAAAAATCATCTAAATATTTAAATTACTGTCCTGAGTGACTAATTGCCAGACGAGCACAACCTGAACCTAGAAACTTGAACTTTGGGAGGCAGTGCCGGTTTTAGCACTACCAACGCCCCGGGCGAGATTTCTACGGCACCTCCTAACTGCAATTCAAATCTATAATATACGAAAAAAGACAAAGGATAAAATAAAATACCCATTTATAACAAAATAGCCATTTATTAAACGACGTTTTAACCAATCAATTGGAATTATAAACTATAAAAAAGCTCAGTGATACAAAGAATAAACAGTGTTAAAGGAGTCCGTTGTCAAATTAGTGCCATCCATGACGCTTTAATTACTTTGGCTAATGAAACACAGAAAACTGACATTGAAGTTTCTCATGCTAGGCGAACAGTTAAAAGATTTCAGCTTTATAACGCCCCTTTTTTCGGCGCCCAGGGCGGTCGCGCTACCGCGCCCTACCCTAACGCCGTTGCTGTTGGGAGGGTCTGTATATAAAAAAGCGAAAAACCTAAGGGGTGAAATAGGAGAGGGAGATTTTAGAGGTTATTAAGTAGGGGGCATGTAATCGAATACACATGCTCTTGGTAGAAAAATAATGTACTAGGCATAAGCATATTACAAAATTCTAATCCAAAGGGGGTGAATGAAATCAAAACTTAATTTACCAGATTACGGCCAAAGATGGATAATGGAGTTAGCAGACTGTTTATTGTATGAAAAGCACTTTTTACACCACGTTTTTTAAACGCGCTGTCGAAGTGCGCTTACTTTGATACAAACGCGATACTCACGCAAGTTAAACACAGCTTGACCATGAATTTATGCGTTTAAAGTTCTACCTTTGAATACCTGCATAAATTCAGTCTCGTGCTTAAATCGGTATCTGTATCGATATTGTAACCATACAAACACATTACACATGCAAAATATTGCTCTGTATGTAATAAAAAGAAACGCGCTGCCGACGCAAGTCTGATGCGCGTCAGGACCATAGGATGTGGAATTCTGTGATCTCTGCCTCTCTAGCGAGAAAAAGGGGGTGGGCGTATGTACATATGCATATTGTATCGATGTTCGGTCGTAGCTTAAAAACTACTAAAATAGGCTGATTTTGACGAATAGAAAAATCGTTTGGAGCGTCTTAATTAGCCGATGATTATAGGCTAATAACCATCTTTATTAATTTAGATTTTTGTTTCCTATATATATGATTAACTTATTAATACAGTAAGAAAAACTACGCGACTTGCTTTGGGCAGCCTAATATACTAAATAAAGTAAAATAAAAGAAAACTAGACAAACAAGTAAGGCAATCATAAACAACAGAAATATTATTTTCTTCTATAATGGTGTTGAAACGAAACGCCCATATGCAATAATTAACATTTTATTTAATACTTATTTATTTTTTATTTAGCCTTTTCATAGTTTATTATTGTGAAATAAACGCAGGTGCTATATTCCGTGTTTATAGATTTATACTAGCGGCCCGTCCCGGCTTCGCACGAGTGGATAAAATTCTTTAAATTCTTTCTATTATTAAATATTTTTCCGTTAGCGCCATCTAGCGTCCGGTAGACGAACTACTTGCGGTTAACGCGTTGCTATGGTAACTTTATTGATACAATGGAAAAAGAGCGGGAAAAAGAGCGGACAGACAAACACACAAACCACTGATTTTAGATTATAGATTAGGCATTTTTATTTTTTATATTAAATATAAATATTGATCTCAGTAGGCGTCGAAATGCAGCAAACTTCTAAATAGTGAGAGCAATCTGATTCTTCTGTTATTCTGAAAAAGAGTTTAATATTATTATATCTACTAATAGATTTCTTTGAGAGGATCTAAAGCACAGCTAGAGCACTCGCTTTTTAATTAGTAGTTCATTTCCCATTTTATTGCCTTTCTATATTACTGGTGGAGTGGTTGGGTGTTTTTAAACGGGCATTAGCACTTTTCATGCCACTAGATATAATTATTTACTCCTAGTAACTAAGAAAAGTAAGTTAATTAGTTTTATTTACTGTTTGGGTTTTAGAGATAGTCAAAATATAATGATGTACAAAAATATTTTTTTTGTAGTCTATTATAAAAACTGTCAGAAATTCGGTCGTGTCACAGTAAATATATAAGCTAAAGACGTATCGAAACGTGGCCTAAGTATTTGTTACTTAATTTTTGTACATTTTTAAATTAACTTTTATTAAACATTTAAGTTCTATATTGATCAAATAAAATTAATCTACTTACTTAATTAATCTAATTAGTATATTACTTCATATACTTTTTAAATAATACCTATTTCAAAAAAATCTTTGATAATTCAAGAGGTTTCTAAATTGGTGTCTATAAAATGTTTTCGTCAGCTCTAGGGAATGCAAATCTCGCGAGATTGGGGCTCAAACGAGATCCCGCGAGTTTATGAATAACAATACTGCGAGATCTCGCCAATTTCGAGATCTCGCGAGATTAGCAGTTTGGTGTGTTTTTTTTTGCAAATAATCACAATATTTGAATAAATTAGGAAAAAAATAATAAATATTATAAGTTAGGATTTTTGACATTGACATTTATAATCAGGAAATTTTTTAGACTTTTATGCATCAATCGAACATTGTTTGACGTATCTGTCTATAATTTTTAATAAACTTCTAAGTAATAAACTTTGACATACGTATCTATAAAATAACAAATGAAAGAAACAACCAGTCTTCTCTTCTAATATCAAACAAAAATCTTTTAGTAATAAAACAGTTCATTTATAACAAACAAAACAACGAGAAGTAAAAATAAAAATGAAACTTATCATCTAAGTTGAGTTGACTATTAAACTGAGATATTATTATCAATCAAATGAAACTATATCTACTCAGTAGATCCATTAGATATTACAGATTAATTAACAACATATACCAATTAGTCAGACTATTAAAAATTACAGCTTAATTAACAAAATATACTAAATCAAATGAAAGATTTGTTCAGTTCAAATCACAAGCCATTATTACGAATTATTTTGAAAGTAGCTCCTTAAGCACAAAATGTGTCGTCTGCTAAACGGCTTCTTATTTTGTTGGCCAGATAACCAGCCGCTGAGAGGCCCTTTCGGATTCAACGCTAGTTGGAACCATAGATCTCAGGCAGTTATCCACGAACTGTAAAAGTTCGCCTTTAGATTCCACAGACTCGATTAAATTTCCTTTTTGATTAATGCCTCCAGAGAATTCGTAGTAGTTAGTTAGCTTCAAATAAGACGTTTTTATGCTCAAGTGCAATCTCGTTGAACTCGCGAGATCTCGCCTTTTTTTCGTCCGAGATCAATCTCGTTTGCATGCAATCGAGATTGCATTCCCTAGTCAGCTACCACACGGTCAAAATGATTTATTATTTAATTTTATAACGTAACAATCCTCATTCTAATGTATAGCAGTAATGATAAACGTGACTATACTTTGTCCAATGTAGGATGATACTTTTGACAGGTGTCACTTCCTTATTGCTACGTACTAAAGTTGCGTTTGTTTCCTTATGTTTGGCTTGACATTGCAATAGCAACTTTATACCCTCTATATAGGTGTCAACTGTCAAAAGTATCATTCTACATTGGACAAAGTATCTTCTATCGACGCGTCACCCACGATTGACAGCCCTGCGAAGTTCGCTTAGGGGTTTTGTTGAGGCCAGCGTCTAATCAATTCCGATCGATATATCATCTGTGCAGGACTGCTAATAGACTTACCCAAGTTCTTCGCTGTGCGATTCTGTAATTTCTGTATCAGAATCAAGGCATCTGTAGTATGGGACGCATGTGCCTTTTACACCTCCTTTAGTGCATTCCTTTCCTGTAAAGAAACACATCAAAGCATGACCAAGGAGCATACAAAAATACTTTGTCTTTAAAACAATTGAAAGTTGCCAATTAAAATTATAATAATAAATATTGAAGAATTTAATTCACACCAATTAGCCTAGCCCAAAGGAAGTACTGTAAGCACTTGTGTCAGCGCCGGTTTTAGCACTCCCAACGCCCAGGCCGAGATTTCTACGGCATCCTCTAACTGCAATTCGAACCTATACTATGTGATAAAATGGCAAAGTGTATACCTATTAATACCCTTCACTTGGGATTATACACTAAAATAAGTTAATATTCCCTATAATAATTAAAATCAGTAATACATGTTGGGAAGCAAGAATAAGCAATGTCTTGTCAAATTAGTGCTTTAATTTGGCTAATGAAACATAGAAAACTGGCGTTCAAGTTTCTCATGAGCCTATTCTCTAGCCGAACTGTTTAAATGTTTCAGCTTTATAGCGACCCCCTAAATTTAGGGGGTAAATAAGTGAGGTGGGATTTTTTAAGGGTTATATATTTTTAGGGTTACTTTTAGGGTTTTTGTGTCCCTCCATATTTTTTTTATATGTTTTATTTATCAAAAAAATAAAGATGCCTGGGACAGTCTTAACTAGCCAATCATGTTTATTTTTTACCTCGGACTTAGCGACATCTAGTGTACTTATAATCCAATTACAGAAGTTGGAATTTTAAAACGAAATGGTGGATCTTGTACTATATTCATTATTTTTATTCAATATCAACAACAACTTTATAAAATCTGATTCGTCAGAAATAAATGAAATAAAATCTGACGAAATAAATTTATTTTTATAAAATTTAACAAAAATATGATATACAATTTATTTTTAGGGGGATTTTCAAGTAATTAGGGCAATTTTAGGGGTTTTTGAGTTTTAGAGATAAATATTTTTAGGAGTTGGTAACACTCCCTTTAGGTCATGCGCGCTGGGCGGTCGCCCCACCGCGCCCTACCCTAACGCCGCTACTGACTTGTGTTATGGATCTAGGGTAACGGATAGACCTACATATATGATATATTGATACGTATTCATAGAAATATATATAAACACTCATGACTCAGGTACAAATTCTCGTATTCATCATACAAACATCTGCCCCTTCCGGGTTTCGAAACCAGGACCATTGATGCGAAAGGTAGGATCGCTACCGTTGCACCAAACGGTCGGCAAATTGAAAACAATCTTTTTGACACTTTTATTAGATCGACCTGTAACTAAGAGAGTATATAAATACGTACACATACAGGTACGTATTTTTACCTTTAAAAACGTGACATTTTAATCTCATACTTCTTCAAATTTCATCAGACCTTTCTTACAAGTATTTCAGTTATAGGGTGCTTTTGACTTGGCCTTTTTTCAGGACATTATCTAACCCAAGCAAACGATGTTTAAATACTAAAAAATATATAAATTCAAAGAAGATTAATATTGGTCACTTTGTCATATTTGGTATACAGGGTTAGCCAAAAATACTTCCAACCTTAACTTCATACATACACATGTATTTAAGAAAAAAACCTGCCAAGTGCGAGTCGGACTCGCGCACCGAGGGTTCCGTAAAATATTTTTATTATATGACCTAACTAAAAATTTACGGTTTTCGCAATTTTACCTTTATCTGTGCTATAAGACGTTGCTTCGTACCAAATTTCAAGATTCACGGGAAGTATCCTGTAGGGTTTTATTCCCTTGCGCGTGTCGATATTTTGCGGAATTTTGCGGCATAAACGGCTGTATCTTTTGATTGCGTTGGCTTAGAAGTTTGAGTTTTTCACAGCTCCAAGGGACAGTACATCTGAGTATTTGATATAAATTTCAGCTTGATACATCCACGTGTTCCTGAGAAAAAGGATCTTGACAAACGGACGGACGGACGGACGGACAGACAAAGTGATCCTATAAGGGTTCCGTTTTTTCCTTTCGAGGAACGGAAACCTAAAAACGGATAAAAATACGATATACGAGTATGTATGAAGTTCAGGAGTTTGATTAATTTCTTATAATTATAACTCAAAAATGGTGCGTTTTATAAAAAAAAAAAAATTGACAAAAAATATTTAAAATTAATCTAAGAAACGAAAAAAGTAAAAATATACAGGGCGTCGTATTTAAAAAAAATGACTGGTAACGGGTGATCAGAGGGCTGGCAGCTATTTCGCGCAGAGGATCAGTTTAGCTATTCAGCGAGGAAATGCTGCCGGTGTTCTGGGTACCATGCCCCAATTTGGAATTTTGGATGACCTATTCTTTTTGTGAATGTGTACATAAACTTTTGTTTGAAAATTTTTTTTGAAAATGTTTACGGTTCAAGAGTAATTTAGGTGTTCCGGTATTTTTGTCTAACTCTGTACATATATTTGCTACGTTAAGCCATAAAGCCATGTTCTACATCCACGGTAAAAAGTTCGACATACCTTCTTCTTCTACACTTGTTGGATAGCTGGTGGTAGAGGAAATAGTGCTAGCTTTCGTACTTTTTGGTCCGAATACGTCTTCCAACAAAGAGTCCAGGTCACTGCTGGATGTCGTTTTATCCGTAGGCAATGGTGCGACAGACGAGCTTGTTGAACCAAATATCTCATCAAAAAGAGAATCCAGGTCAACGGTGGTTTTGCCCGTTGAATTGGGCTGAGGAGAAGGTGCCCCGAAGATACCAGCACCGGCGAAAACGAATAGTATCGCAATTGATTTGCGCATCTGTAAAAATTAAACGTAGCATTTTTGGTGTTTACTCCTAAAGAATTGATTGTAATACTAGTATAAGGCGCCCGATATGAAAAAAATATAAAATGTAAAATTAAGTGATCGAATGACAACGTTATAGTGGGCATTGACGATTAGTTTTTCGTAAAACTGTGGCGTCACTCCAAATGGTTTTAGGCCAACTCGATTTCCGCATTCACTAGCTTCACTCCGGCTCTTCAGTTTTCAATCTTAGGGAGGTAACTCCAGTCGTGCGTCGGAGCTAATACACACACATTTTATTCCCTTCGGCTGTTTAGAAACCAAGTTTCGATACCAGTTTCGAGAAAAGAGCTAAAACGATAGCCGGAATCCACATTTTTCGAAATAAGAAAATAATGTTGTTTTCAAAACCCGTTGCAAAAAAGGAATATATTCCTGCTTTCGAAAATTTCTCTGATAAAAACTTAGCTTTAAAGGCCTTAACGTCCCATGGACATTTTGACAATTGGATATTAAGACTAGGAAGGATAAATAAATAAATTAGGAAATGCAAATGTTTACATTTTGTTGCAAATGTTGTTAGTGGGTTAACCTATATTAGAGTTATTATATTTTCTGTTATATTTTTTTAAGTAATGAAATTATTACAAGCTTCTAGATTTTTTTAAGTAATGAAATTATTACAAGATGCTAGATTTTTTTAAGTAATGAAATTATTACAAGTCTTTTATAGTTGTATAGTTGATTGGTATAACGTCTTTAATTTGTAATGGCCAGGAAGTTAAATTAATATACTTATCTGCAGTGTTGGCATTAATCGATTAATTTTTCAATCGATTGCCTAATTTGATTAAGTTTAATCGAATTTAACATAATCATGATTAAATTAATCGCGATTAAAATATTAATCGTAATCGTGATTAGTTAAATTAATCACTAATCGTTAATCATTAATTTGATTAAGCTGATTAAAGTTTTTATTATGAAGGAAAAAAAATCACAGCCTATATATTCTAAGCTGAAATAGCTAGATGGTCCGTCACAAATTCACAAGATGGCGTTGTACAACTATTCTGAATTGGTCGGCAATTTTATTGTGAGATCGTGACAATAAAACATAACCTGCCAACCGTAGAACGCTTTTAAAACGAGTGTTTATAAAATATAACACACCCATGCCATCCTCCGGTTCTGTTGAAAGAATGTTTTCCTTTGCAACCATGATAAATATATCTAGGTCACACAAAATATCAGACGAATTATTTGAGAAGAGAGTGATTATGGAATGTAATTTAAATCATTTATCTTTATAAATATTTTTTTATATAAAGTTTTAATTACAAAATGTAACAATCAAAAAATGACTCCTGTGATTTTTATAAATACTTAAACAAAAAATCTGATTAACTAGTTTTTTTTTAAACTTGTTCCCTTTTTAATAATCATACATTTCTAATCGTGATTTACGATTAATGATTACGATTAATAATCGTAATCAGGAAAAAATGATTACGATTAATTAATTTTAATCGTGATAATGTCGATTAAATTTTTAATCGCAATTTTTAATCGTTAGTCAGATTAAATTTTTGCCAACACTGCTTATCTGTAATCAAAGATATTTTATATTTTGTTGTTACCGATACACTGAGTTTTAATGAAAAAAATATTATAATATGTATCAAAGACATTGATAAGTTGAGTTTTTCATTTCTAGATTGATATTTTAAAAAATAGATAATTTTGTTTTTTACTCTCAAAATAGTTTTTCTAATCTTTACTAAATTAAATGTTCTTAAAAAGCCAGAAACGCAAAGGTAATTGCGAGATAGGTACATTAGTAACGTAGTAAAAAAGTTTAATATGCCCAACTTAATTGATTAGTCTGATGTGTTATATCTCGGAGGGAATGAAGAGAAACTATAAAGGGGAAGATAAAATATAAAGTGGTCTTAAACCCGCCGAAAAACATTTTCATCAAGCTATTTTCGTCTTTTAATCACAGACATAAGGTTCAAGTAAAAACAAGTATGAAAATTGTAGTAATTCTTGAACATCTATACATATAAATAAAATTGGAGTGTCTGTTTGTAATATTGAAATAACCGTTTTTTACTACATGCATATGAATATATATACGGTACATACACCAAAATAAATTTCTTTACTATTTTTGTCTGTCTGTCTGTCTGTTTGTTCCGGCTAATCTCGAAATTGGCTGGACCGGTTTTGACGGGACTTTTATTGGCAGGTAGCTGATGTAATAAGGAGTAACTTAGGCTACTTTTATTTTAGAAAAAATCTTAAAATTACTGTGCCACAGCAACGCGTGGCTGGGTCAGCTAGTGTATTATATGTATAAAATTTCCCTTTCACAGTGTTGACCGCGATGAATTCAGAAACTACTCAACCGATTTTAATTTTTTTTTTCATTTTGCTGTATTTGTTCTAAGTACATAGGATAGGTTTCATTTCAAATTATAACACAGCAACACGTGATCGGGACAGATAGTAATATATAAAAATTAATTTATTTTATGGAATTGAGTTCAATAGTTGTTCAAATAAAAAGTAATAAACTTTTATAACTAAAGACATCGGTATATATTTGTTGTTTGCTTACCTTGTAAACCTTCGGAAGCGAACGGAACACGACTGCCAAGATGTGTATAATAATTACTTAAATTGTGGAAAAACTGGTTACTAGAAGAAACAGTCGCTTTTCCTTATTGAACCATATTTGAATATGATACAAATGCATTTCGGTTTATCCACTTAATTTGAATAGAGGGCGTTAGTGACTTGTATGTTTATATGAGTAGTATTATTATTCTGTATATAAACGTTAGAATTGTTTTGTAAATATCGTTAATTCTGTGAAAGCAGACGAGTTTGCTGCCACCTTCGGGATGGCTCAGCAAAATACCAACTTGCTGCACTGGACACGATTCAGCGCAGAGCTGAGAGGCTCTTCGGGGACAACCAATTGGTGAAGAGCAAGCTTCACACCTTAGCTCATCGCCGCAAAGTTGCCTGTCTGGCGGTCTTCTACAGACTGTACTTTGGAGAGTGTGCTCAAGACCTCATACCGCCATCTCCTTTTTCCATCGGACATCCAGACGCACTGCAGGCTACCACCCTTTCTTGGTTGATATTCCTACCTGTCGCACCAAGCGCTTTTCAACATCCTTCATAACGCGCACAGCAAAGGAGTGGAACTCCCTCCCTGCGTCTGTATTTCCGAGAACTTATAACCCGTCTATTTTTAAAGCCATTTTGAATAGGCACCTTCTGGGTTAGCTCGTTCCATCGTGGATTCTGTCATGGTCCCCGGGCTTGTTTGGGATCAAGAGCAAACCCATCCTAAATAAAAAAAAAAGAAGTTTTGTTGGACGAGTTTGTACGTTTTGTAAGTTAAAAGACGTTGAAGTGGTATCTGTTTCAAGATTATTAAATTTTTATTGTGAAATAATAAAAAACAAATTTATATATATAAAAGTATTAAATTGGTACCTTGTATTATTATTATATTTTCAGAGAAATAAGGCCATTTTATACATATTGTTAATGATAATGTTAACATATTTAAAAACTCTGGCCTCTGTTTGGTACAAATGCTTGTATCATCCGCCACACAAACATTTGCCCCTTCTGGGATTTGAAAGCAGGACCGTGTCGGTGCGAAAGGCAAGATGGCCACCGTCGCACCAAACGGTCGTGGTGGAATGTGGTAGCTAGCATAAACCAAACCAAACATAAATATACACCTCTGTATATAACCGGAATACAAGCTTTTCCACCAAAGAAACGGTTTAAAGTTTATTTCGGTAATGTCTCAAGTATAACTTTGTTTATTGATACGTGTGCGATCGAGTCATAATAAATAAGGAAAATGGCATCGCTACCTGTTCTACAAGTTATTCTGCTAATGAACAAAGAGACAACACTTTGCAGCCAATCTAGTTTAGGACGTTCTCTGGTCAACAAGTTATAGGTAAACAAGTTACACAAGGTGAATATAAAAAATCAGTAATATTTATAATTTTAATCTAAATAATGCTCGCGGACATTTTTTCATTGTAATACTAAATATTCGGATAAAGGTATGTTGTATAATTCAAGAATACTTTTTATTTTAAGAGTTTTGCTTGAGTTCAATTTAAAAAAAAACTGCATAGTCACACTAAATAGTCGCATACTCAAAATTTTGAAGTAAAACTAATTTTATATTGTGTATGAAAAAAATATTTGTAATAATTTTTATGGGTTAGGAGATAAGGCACTTTGTCAAGACAAAGATGGTTAATAGTGCTGATGAAATTGCCAAATGGATTAAAATTTTCGGTAGCAGAGTGACCGTGTAAAACAGCAATAAATATTAAACATCCTCTTTATTTTTATTACTTTAGATTTATAGAAAAGGACAGAGCATTTTAATACCTAAATAAGATTAATTCAGCAGTTGATTTTTTGATGAATAAAACGGTAAATCTATGGCTTAAAAATACCGAAACTAAGCTTATTTGTTAAAATAAATACCTATTTTCTCGTTAGGGATGGCATATAATTCTAATATTTTATAGTTATTATTTATTTAAACATTAATTTGCGTTCAGTAAACGAATAATCGAATAAGAATGTGTTAACAAATAAGATTGTGTGATAAATAAAAACATCAACATTTTAATAAGTCTTTTTTCTTCGTTTTTACAAATTGATCACTGAAAAGTCTGTCACTGAAAAGTAAAATAAGATAATGAAGCTGAAGAAATTCATTATCTTATGTTATTGTGTAAGAAAGCTTCAATTCTAACGACTAGTAACAAAGATAAACAAACGTGATCACTTTTTTCGATGCAGCATCCGCACTGCGACGTTCGCTTAGGGGGCTTGTGCCGTGTGGTTGTGTGAGTGAGTTCGTTTTGATCGCTCGTACGTAGTAAATACGTTTTTTGTGTTCTGTTGTGTCATTTACTATGTCGGGTTTCTTGCAATACCGTATGACTCGGTATGCCAGATACGGGTTGAAATACTTCCTGAATAAATTTGGTTTTAATACTGGGTCAGGGTGTTGTGGAAACGTGTTCTGTATTCTAAAACACAAGTGATTTAGCTACTTGAGTTTAGAAAAATGTAAAGGATGTTATGTAGTATTTATTTATTTACTAGCTGACCCAGCCACGCGTTGCCATGGCAAAATAATTTTATTATTCTAAAAAAAAAAAAAGAATTTTTCTAAAATAAAAGTAGCCTAAGTTACTCCTTATTACATCAGCTACCTGCCAATAAAAGTCTCGTCAAAATCGGTCCAGCCATTTCAGAGATAAGCCGGAACAAACAGACAGACAAAAATCGTAAAAAATGTTATTTTGGTCTATGTGCCGTATATATATTCATATGCATGTAGTAAAAAACGGTTATTTCAATATTACAAACAGACACTCCAATTTTATTTATATGTACCTATAGATTATTGGTGTGTCAATTCTAATAGAGATGTCGCTGGTTTGCGAGTATATCGACGCAACTCAAAAAACTGTCAAATTAAACTAAATGTGGCAAACCACCATAAATCTTTGATATTTTATAATGAACAGAAACACAACGCACATATCGTCGTTATAAATCCACCGTTCGCTCGGAAAAGATACAATTACTGTTTTTGGTATGAGATAAACGATTTATTAAGTAACTAGTGGCCCGTCCCGGGTTTGCACGGGTGGACAAAATTCTTTAAATTTTTCTAGCTTGAAATATAGCCTATGTTACTCAGCGTGAATATAGCTTTCCAATGGTGAAAGAATTTTTAAAATCGGCTTAGTGGTTTTTGAGTTTATTTCAAACATACAAAAATACAAATCTTTCCTCCTTATAATATTAGTGTAGATAACAATAAGATCCCGACACTTTTGCATGCGTCTTGTCTGGCTTGCATCAAGCGCGCGAGGATTTCCTTAGCAGAGTCATTTTAGAAATGTAATTATTATACTCTTCAAAGATATTATACTAACAATCATCAACAAATATATTTCGAAAAAGATTATTACAGGATTTTATGTTGATAAAAAACTCTATGGCCCATAACTCATTAATAGGTACCAACTCTTAACATCTTACACACGTGATAACTTTTAAACGAAATATCCGATTGAGATGAAACAAAAAGTATTTTACTTCTACATAAATACTCTTGATAACATAATGCTTAATTTCGATAAAGATTAATATTACGAGACATATTTAAAGTAGTTTTTTTTCTTCAGACGATTTAATAAAATTATTTTGAACACAAAATCGGTTATTGTGATTAAACCATGATAGCTAGATATATGTTCTCGCGGACTTTTTTGTAGGTCTTAATGGGATCTACAAACCCGTAGTACATCATTTTGTTCTATTGTCAATAGTTATTGCAGCGCACGCAAAAATAGGTATTCGATTTTACACCTTGTGTTACAAAATAGCAATTTTATTACGGTTCCCTAATTTTGAAAAAAAAATAATAGCCTATAGCCTTCCTCGATAAATGGACTACTCAACACTGAAAGAATCATTCAAATCGGACCAGTAGTTCCAGATATTAGCGCGTTCAAATAAACAAACAAACAAGCAAACTCTGCAGCTTTATAATATCTGGGGGCACGGCAGTGCCCCCGCCAAGTCAAGCAAAAAAGCGGCACGGACGTACCATCCTTTTCTCGAAGCAATTCAGATCATTTTCGATCCCCTTGTAACTTCGTTGTGGATAAAACTAGAAGACTGAATTTTCAGTAACCATGCAGGCATTGTAAAGACACGGTATATTTCAAATTTCATGTAATTTGAACTAGTAGTTTAAGAATTATAACGGGTCAAATTTCTTAATTTTGTCACTCACTGACTCACCGATCATCAAAATTCTAAGACACTTCTAGCAGACCTAGAAGCTTCAAATTTGGAATATAAATAGTGTTTGGTGTATGAATCAAGGAAAAACTAAAAAAACCTACAAAAATAAGAAAAGTTCATAAGTCAGAGAGAGGGCTTTAAGAAAATTCGTTGCTGGTAGATATACATACATATATACAATAAGTAGAAGGTACCGAAAAGGAAAAAAGTAGACTGTCTACAAAATACAAAAAGCAATGAGATCCCATCAAAAACAATACTTGTCAAAAAAACCAAGTCTCGCAACTCAGTTGTTCTACGGTAAAAAGTTGTGAGATCCATGTAATACCAAGTCGGTTATTAATTTATTCAGTCCTTACTTAAGCGAATTTCTGTCTTAATACGTCCAGTCCCTAAGACCACGATCGTGGTCCATAACAATTGAAAATCAATTGTGTCTGGAATCTCCGTACTCGAAGCATTAAGTTGTTACGTAATAATTAACAGCATCTTATAGTGACGCATATCAATATTAAAAATCTTTATTGTTTAATATAAATATATTGACTCGGCCATCGCACTAAATAATTTAATTTACACGTGTTTTCATGCTGGTGTTTTAAATCTTATTAACTGGAAATCTGTGATCCATAGATATGGACAACAGATTTCAGATCAATATCCCTGCGGATATTGATCGTATTTATGAATCTATTCTTAAGAAGAATAATGCTTTTCAAAACCTAGTTATTATCAAGTTTAAGAGTTTTCAACAAAAAATATATGTCATGTTATTTTTTTTTTAGATGATGTACAAATTCATCGCTCTGCTGTTCCTGGTCGGTGCGTGTATCGGCGCTCCAGCACCCGAGGGCGAAGATTCTGTTCCTACCACTCAAGAATCTGTGACAGCGGAAGACCACTTCGGTGGTGACCTGGACGCACTATTAGAACACTTCAATAAAAGCAATTCAACTGAGAGAAAACGAAGAGAATCTCCAGAACCTAAAAAAAATCCGGGAGAAGGTATATATATTTTAATTTGATTGACGACTTCAATGCTTCGATGATGCCTATACAGCCTTCCTAGGCTATGGCACTTAAAAGGTGGTGTTTAGTTAGTACGAGTCTGACATAACCTCTCGACCGGCCGATGTATCTTTGTAGGATTCCCCCGCGTCCGGAGGGTGCCCACGTGGCTAAGAGCGGAAAAAAACGACCGTTTGGTGCAACGGTAGCGATCTTTTTTCTTTTTTTTTAAAATGGAGAAAATGCTTTGCGCGTACTTCCGCCACTGGGAGTGCAGCGGAAGTTATGTTGGACTCTCCCCTGCGGTCTGCGGGGGAGTGACGATAAAAGCTCGTCAGATTGGTGTGCAGGGGCCTACCCACTAAAAACTCCACGATATCCCTTCAATCACCTTGGTGTCACTGGACTGTATTACAACTGGTCATCGTCTGATGACGAGTACTCGACAATGCAGTGACACTTGGTGAGGTCATGGGAATCCTTGCGGACACTACCACGGAACGGTAGCGATCCTACCTTTCGTACTGACGGCGACGTGACGGTCCTGCATTCGAGTCCTGAGTCGGGCTGATATTTGTGTGATGAATACAGGAGTCATGGGTATTTATATGTTGTAATATCTTATATATAAAATTCTCGTGTCACAGTTTTCGTTCCCATACTCCTCCGAAAGGGCTTGACCGATTCTAATGAAATTTTGTGAGCGTATTGAGTAGGTCTGAGAACCGGCCAACATCTATTTTTCATCCCCCTAAATGTTAGGGGTAGTCCACCCCTAATTTCTTTTTTATTTTTTAGACAAAATTTTTAGTTTCTATTTTTTTATGATACAACATACAAAAATACATACAACCCTAAATTTTCACCCCTCTACCATCAACCCCTATTTTTTATTAATTAATCAAAAACTTTTCCTAGAAATAATATACATGGCAAAACAACGTTTGCCGGGTTAGCTAACATACTATACAATGATACAAATCTATTTTGTAACTTTAAAGTTTCACATTGTAGTTACTATAATGCAAAAATGTTCACATTACGAAGGGACAGCTTAGGTTTATTAAATAGAATTTTTCACGACTATAGTTTATAATCTATAATCTAAGGGCGCCTTCAAATTAGAGGCGAGAGGAAGCGCTACAGTAGCGCCACAGTGGCGCGCTAGCCGCGCCTCTACCAGTTTTCATACAATTTCTAGAAGCGCAATTGCAGCGCCACTACATTCAGTCCTCTCGCCTCTAATTTCAAGGCGCCCTAAGATCACAGTCGTCTGTGTGTTTATCTGTCCGCTCTTTTTCCATTGTATCAATAACGTTACCATAGCGTTACGCGTTAACCGCAAGTAGTTCGTCTACCGGACGCTAGATGGCGCTAACGGAAAAATATTTAATAATTAAAAAAAAAATAAAGAAATTTGTCCACCCGTGCGAAGGCGGGACGGGCCGCTAGTTATAATAATACAAATATGGCAGCCACAATAAATACATAGGTACGCCCGAAATATCCGCTTAAACAACACTTTATTGATGTTAATGGTTTTGATGATTTTAATAATTGGTATATTATATATAGTTTTAATGAGTTTTGTTGAGAGAATTATCTTTTTTATGATTGACATTGATTTATGATTCTAATTGGTTTTTAATGAATTTTATTGTACTAACATACGATAAGATTTCATTATTGTTACTAAAACAATATAAGTTTTTCCCGAAATAAATGAATTTGAATTTAATTTTAATTCAATACATGTGGTATAGTTCGGATTTTTTTAGAAATGGATGAAAATCCGGTAAATCAATATTTATACCGTACAATACCGGTATTAATAATAGTAATTACCTGCTTTAGACTCGTAGTGACTTATTTATTAACAAAATAATTCTTACATTCACACATATTAGCCAATCCCAAAGTAAGCACTGTAAGGCTTGTGTTATGGATACTAGGCTAACGGATAGACATACATATGTATATAATACATTAATATGTAATATTACTAGAAATATATATTAATACCCAGACTCAGGTATAAATGCTCGTATTCATCACACAAACATCTGCCCCTTCCGGGACTCGAATCCAGGACCGTAGGTGGAAAGAAAGTCGTCGCTACCGTTGCACCAGACAGTCGTCTAATTGTAAGTACTGTTTCCACCTAACAAACCTAATCTAACAAGATTTAAATGACCTGAATGCTTCATTCTGTTTATAAAATTTACTTATATTATGTTTTTTATTCAATTTTTTGCATTCACAATGCAATATTTCTATAAGATATAAAATACTTGTGTAAAAAACAACTACGCCTCCGAGCCCTTAGTTGGGATTCGAACCCACGACCTTTCGCTATCCGGGCGAGTGCTCTGACCGCTGAGCTACCGGACGCTGGCAGACGTGTTGAATTTTACAAACGTATATCAATTTCTACAATTTCTACTATGAGTTAGCATCAATTGAATGATTATATCTTATTGACTTATATTGTTCACAGAATAATAATGATTAGTATATGTCGCGGCATGTAACTCTAGTGCTGAACGAAACGTGGAGGGGATAGCTGAGCATGGGTACTGTCGCGCACGCAATACAATTAGTAGTTTGATTACATTATTTTAATATAATGTCAAATAGTAAGTCTAGCGGTGAACAAGACGTGGAGGTTAGCTGCTATTTGGTTACCGTACTGTCACGCACGCAAAAAATGGGGGTTGCACTCCGGGAGTGCAGGCAGAAGTGAAAACTTGAACTTATGGCGCGTTGGGCACTTTTTTGGGTGAGCATTTTTAGGTGCGCTCGCGACATGAGAAATTGTACATAAAAAATCAAGTTTTTCAAAGCAATGTGGGCACTTTTTGAATGGACATGAAGTATAATAATATAGAAACTATATTCGAAGGAAGTGGTTTTATTTAAATGAGTAAATATTAGTAAATAGTAAATACAAAATTTATCAATTCTCATCCATAATTTCAACAACTCTTACATCATCATTATCAGCGTTTTCATCATTATTATCAGGATTTTCATCAAATTCTAAAACTGAAACAATAGGTCTATGGTAACTAAAGTATGAAATGAACAATTTTGATTTAAATCTATTTATATATCTTGTGAATACTGCATCAATAGTAGTTTTGTATGTTGTGCTAAGATTGCGATCATTGGACATCGTTAAATCAAATTCTTCATATAAACAATGTTTTTATTAATTCTATTAACACTTTAGATTTGTTTTTTTTAACACAATACCATAGCAGCAACACAAGTCAAATGAAATATATAAATAAATAAATTTTCCGTTTAATATTCATTTATAAAATAAATATAAAAAAACTCTCAATCTCGTCTGTCGCGAGGGCACGAACGAATGCCCATGCAAAGACTGCGTATAGCATTCAGCGCTCTCGCATACCTATACACTCTGAGTATACATATAGGTATGTAATCTCGTCTGTCGCGAGAGCACGAACGAATGCCCATGCAAAGAGCGCGTATAGTATACATATATTATAAGAATACACGCGGAGTATATCTGTGTAAAATCTCATCTGTCGCGAGAACGACTGAAAATGCTCACCCACAAAAGTGCCCAACGCGCCATAAGAAGTTTTCACTTCAAAAAATATAACTTTCATAGATATTAGGTTAGTAAGTAATGTTCAAGTTTTACGATCGTTAGGTGCAACGGTAGCGATCCTGCTTTTCGCACCAATGGTCCTGGGTTCGAATCCCGGAAGGGGCAGTTGTTTGTATGATGAATACGAGCATTTGTACCTGAGTCATGGATGTTTGTATATATTTCTATGAATATTACTTATTTTTGTATGATATATGTATATGTATCCGTTACCCTAGTATCCATAACACTAGCTCTAAGTGCTTACTTTGGGCTAGGTTAATTGGTGTGAATGTAGGAAATATTTATTTATGTATTTATAGTGTGCTAGAGTTCTTAAATTATTTTTTTGTAGACTCAGCTGTCCTTTTTCTAATTTTCCCTAAGTCACTTATTATACTATTTAATTTCATATTTCCCGCCTGAATGACTTTTGAAATTTGTTTTATTTGACTTATATCTTATATTATATATAAGTTCGCAAATTTCACTTTGAATATGTTTCAAGGAATCAATGAACAACAATGAAAAACAATGCACGCCATACACCATTTTCCGTGCCTGTCTTTTCAAAACAGTATTTCTTCTCGGCATTACCATTTTTTTAAACTGTTCTAACTTAATAAAAAAGTAAATTAACTAACGAACACAACAAACAAATCAACAAAACAAACTTAACTAAAAAAACAATAACAAAATTAACAATGGCAACAAAACAATTTAGAATGCGACTGTACACTGGAAGTGCGCGGGGCCTCTTATCAATACGAAGGACGGAGTAAGACTGACTGGGGAGCCAATCGGCGCAACGCACTCCTGCCCATCACTCCTGTAACCCCCTCAGGGCCCTTTTCCTGTCATGCGTTTTTTCGTCCGCACGCGGATCTGGTCCGCATGCGGGTGATAGCACGCTACTGGCCACACGCAGGACAAAGATTTACCGTTTCGCTGCAGTCTCGTGCGTGTCGCCAGTGAGTACACTCGTGTCCAAAAATGAACGTTAAAAAAGTGATTACCGCTAATATCATTTAAAAAAAAAAAACAATTCAGAGTAGATCCATATCTTGAAACCAGACAATTTAGTAGTATGTTTAATGTAAATTTAACATACCAGCCATATCAAAATCTCCGACTTAACGATCGCAAATTTAAGAACTACTTCCGAATGTCGCTTCGTTCTTTTGATGAGTTGCTGGGAAGAATTGAACATAACTTGGCTGTATCCAGTTTACGAAGAATCTTCGTTATGTTTATGTTATGTTATGTTCGGCCTTAGTAAGACTGTCGAAATCTGGAATTATTTCTTGGCGAATTTCTAGCCAAGCAGCTGCTCTTGCATCGTGATTTTTATACAAAGCATTTTGCTTATCCCACAATGCAGGACGAAAGTGCACTTCAATTATCACTCTCTCCGTATAAATTTTCATTTTTGTTGGCGTCTATAACCATGCGTGCGTTCCACGTCACAGTAAAAACAACACTGAGAGTAGAAGAACGCCGCCCGCGTCCGGGTAGAACGCACGCGGGCTGCGCGCCCGCAGCCGATCCGCGTACCGCTCGCGAGCTGCCCGCATGATAGTAAAAACATGTATGAAATGATAGATTGCGGGCGGCACGCATGCGGACCAGATCCGCGTACGGATGGAAAAACGCATGACAGGAAAAGGGCCTTAAGACATCTTATTTTTTTCTCCTACGCAATGACGGTCAGCGCTAGAGTTTCGTGCCGCGACTTGTAATTAATGCAATGATTTTTGAATTATATGATATTACGATAGTATATTTTTTAAATATTTTTTGCATTTTCAATGCTATATTTCTATCCCTACGTGAAAGGTCGTGTATTCGAATCCTACCTGAGAACTCGGAGGCGCTGTGTTTACATGCGTATTTCATATATTATTGATAATAATATGTATTTTTATAGGGTCCGAATGTACGAATAATGGGCGAAAGGGGACGTGCCTTTTATACTACCAATGCGAAGATGAAATGGCGAGTGGATCAGAGAAAGACGGGTAAGTATTTTATACTTAATAGATTTATATATGTATAATGAAAATGCTTTTCTTTATCACGCAATCACGTCAAATCTACTGAACCTAAGAATGGGACCATGATCAATCGACACGAGAAAATCTGTATGTGGTTTGGGCTACTTAAGTTTTGGATTCGATTGACACTGCCTTTTTTTCGATTTACTTTTATAAACTTTTTCCCGGATTTATTTTATTCGGTAGGTTGCTATTGTAGCGGTTTCATTATTTTTTTCGGTATTTAACCTTAATAACTAATTCTTTTGCGTCAAAATACGAATGTGAAAAATTAAATACGAAAACTGAAGATGTCTGTCCAATAGTTAGTGTAGAAACTTTGTTTATATGCTATGGATTGATTATTGACAATTAAATGGTCTAGTCATATCCTAGATCGCATCGTCGCTTACCATCAGGCGAGTTAGCGGTCTAGCGCTTTCCTGTTCACGATAAAAAAAAAAATATTATTCAACAAAACATACTATAATAAAAAAATATATTCGTTTATGTTGATTGGTAATTTTATTTTGGTTATGGTAACACTGTTTATTAAGATTTGGACTACCTAACATTATGAGGTATTTATTTGGTTTTAAATCTTGTTTACAGATCCAAAGAAGATGGGTGTCAATCATACCTGCAAGTTTGTTGTATAACGAGAAAAGTTAATTTAGTTGATTTTATAGATTTACAATAGACCACAACAACAACAAATGGTATAGTGGAAAGATCTTATTGAAACACCAGTAAGACTTGAAATTGCTTAAACAATGTATTATACAAAAAATATTGTAATTTTATAAGTGAACTTGTAATCATAGTAAAGAATCTTTTTACAAAATTACCTGCTTTTTTCTGTATTTATTGTGATAACCTGCTAAAATTACTCATGATAAAAAAATAATTGATAATATCGAGTTTTAAACGTACACCTTAGCCAAAAGACAAAAATTAGGTTTTTTTTTACGCACCTTAGCCGAAGGATAAAAAAGAGTATGAAATAGTTTAACGCACCCGGCAGTGCTACTAACTCTTAAAAATATTTAACCCTAAATTAAATTCAAAAACCCCTAAAGTTGCCCCAATTACTTAGAAATCCCCCTAAAAATAAATTGTATGATATAATTTTGTTAATTTTTTATTTATAAAAATAAATTTTATTACGGCAAATATTATTTCATTTTCTTCTGACGAATCAGATTTTATAAAGTCATTCACGTTGACTTTGAATAAGCCTAATATATGAGGAGATAGGTTGAATATTGTACAAGATCATTTCATCCACCATTTCGATTTAAAATTCAAAGTACTGTACTTGGATTTTAAGTACACTAGATGTCACTGAGTCCGAGGTCGCTAGGTAAAAATAAATTTGATTAGTTAGTTAAGACTGCTCCAGGGCCTATACTTTACATCTTTATTTTTCTCGATAAATAAAATATAAAAAAAATATGAAGGTTCACAAAAACCCTAAACATATAACACCCCTAAAAAAATCCTATCTCACTTATTTACCCCCTAAATTTAGGGGGAAAACCCCTAAGTTGGGAACCCTGGCACCCGGAAAAATGTGAGAGATTCACTATTTTGTGTTTAACAACAAACATGTTTACTATTTAATTATAACTTCAGTCGTTTTTTGTTAAATTAATATTTACTTATTCAATTTAACTTGAGAATTGTGAAATAGTTTTCACGCTGTTTCCACCAATATTTATCCATATCCATATAATTGGAGCGGAGCGAAGCGAAGCTTCCATGGATCAGCTTCAATGGCGCAATGTCTGTTACGCCATAACTTCCCGAGTTCTTAACCGATTTTAATATTTTTCGTGTGGAATCAAATCAACAGGTTTATCACCAGATTGTGACGGAGCCCGAATTTTGATAATCGCAAAAATTCCCATCGAAACAAAATTTTTTTTTTCTTTTTTTCGGTATTACGTTCCGCTCCAATATATGGTGCTAGAGTAGCTTTATGCTTAGCGACTGCATCGCCTAGTATTATAAATGCGAAAGTGTGTCTGTCTGTCTGTTACATCTTCACGCTTAAACCGCTCAACCGATTTAGATGGAATTTGTAATGTCCCGGGAAAGGACATAGGGTGCTTTTTATCCCAGAAATCATAACTTAAGGGTGTTAAAAGGGGGTAGAAATTTGTAAAGTGTATCAATAAAAAAGAACTATAAGACTTTTATCGTATAACTTTTCGTTAGGAATAAAGAATTTTTATGCATTATAGATCAATTAATCATCCTTTAAAGGGGTTAAAAGAGGTGTGGGAGTTAATATGGTGAAATCTCAAATATCAATAATTTCTAAGAAAGGAATAAAACTAAATATCATATTATTTTTCCTAAGATTTAAAGAAAGTTATTAGGTTAGAAACTTTAGTAATACCATTGTTATACGTAGTTAAAGACCGTTCCAATAGGCATTTACTTATATTTAATTACTACTTCTACGCGGACGAAGTCGCGGGTAAAGGCATATTAAAAATATTTTGCGCTATGTCTAGAGATAAATTAATACCATACACTTAGTACTCCTATATTGCTAGTAGGGGTCTAGAAATATATATATATGTCTGTCTCCTTCCTTTAAACATTGAACGTTGTGCGCATGTCCGAGTGATATCCCTACTTCTGTCGAAACGTATGCGCATAACTCGTCAAGTATGAACGACTGTCTTTCTTGCTAGGCAACGCTGCTACTTACAGGGGACTAGCAATATAAGAGTATTATTATACAAGTATATAGTTAATACATGATCAACACCACTGACGTCTCTAATACAATTATACGGCCAGAGATCACCACATACCCAAAGAGTATGTAATCACTACGTTTTTACACACCAACTGAAAATGTCAGAATTCTTATTGTCAGAGTGTAGTTGTAGGTTAATAACAGTGCGTCCATACATGAGCTTTGTATGTGAACTTATCATGGAATTTTTGACATGAATCAAATAAATATGGCTCGATAGCTATGAGACTCGAAAATTTAATTAGCCGAGGGACCGACGTTTGGTTCGAGATCAAACTCCTGAACGTACCTGCTAACTTTTACTTTTTTGATACAATTGACACGTGTAACCTAAGTCAATTTAGTAGTGAATTTAATCACAATGGTCGTCTTTTGGATTTGGTTTTCTCAAATGGATCTTTAGATGTAAAAAGCAGCGATAAACCGCTAGTTCCGGAAGATATCCACCACAAATCCCTTGAAATATACGCAGAATTTGTTGAAATTCATGAACTGCAACCTACTAGTCATATGAAGTATATTTTTAGCCGGGGTGACTATGACTCAATTACATCGGAGCTTAATAACACTAACTGGAATGTCTGCTTAACTGTAGGAACATTAGACGACGCATTGACGGTCTTTTATAATAAATTATATCAACTCCGTGACCAACATATACCTCACAAGTTGGTTAAACAGTTTTCTTACCCGCCATGGTATAGTTCTAGCCTTATAAAAGTGCTCAAAGAAAAGTTTAAGTACCACTCTAAATAAAAAACATATGGCAATCTGTCAGACTACCAATCCTTCTCCTTACTGCGTAAAAGAGCCGAAGATCTTGAAACGGTCTGCTTTGATGAATATATTGATCACATCGAGTCTCTGATTCTTGAAAATCCCAAAGCTTTTTGGACGTACGTCAAAATGAAAAGATATAATTGTACCTTTCCCAGCATAATGACATATAAAACAGCAAGCGCTAACACGGGTGAGGGCATTTGCGATTTGTTTGCGGACTATTTTCACTCCACTTTCTTGGGTACGAGCGGCAGCACAGGGCACGCCCTGAGCATGAACATCGATGTCAGCCCTTGTTGTATTGGTAATATCGAGGTCGATCCAACTAAAGTACGGGACCTTTTAAAGTCGCTTGACTTGAACAAGGGCGCAGGGCCTGATTTGATTCCACCTCTTTTTATTGTAAAATGCGCTGAGAGTCTGACGCTGCCACTGTGTATACTATTTAAGCGATCCTTGTGTGAGGGCATGGTTCCTAAAATGTGGAAATCTGCCTTTATTACTCCAGTGCTCAAAAAGGTGATAAAAGCAATGTAGAGAACTACCGCCCTATATCTAAACTGTGCTTATTTGCTAAAATCCTTGAAAGGCTGGTCTATCAGGATCTTTATGCGTGCATTAAAAGTTCAGTAAATGATGAGCAGCACGGCTTCCTTAAACAGCGTTCCACATCCACTAACCTCATCATTGCCAACGAATTTATTGCAGACGGAATGGAAAGTGGAGCCCAAGTCGATGTGATATACACCGATTATAGTAAATGCTTCGATAGAATTGATCATTGTGTATTGCTATCTAAACTACATGCAGCAGGCATACATGGTAACTTGTATCGGTGGTTTGCTTCTTACATCGAAAACCGCAATCAGGCTGTTGTCTTGCGTGGCTACGTATCAAAGTGGACTGTTATACCATCTGGTGTCCCACAAGGCTCCATTTTAGGCCCACTCTTGTTTGTAATATTTATCATGGACATAAACAAATGCTTTAAAGACTCAAAATTCTTACTTTTTGCAGATGACATGAAGATCCTTAAGGTTATTCGCGGTGTTTCGGATGTTTCTGATTTGCAGCAGGATCTAATACGTTTCGAGCAATATTGTGTCTTGAATAGACTAGATCTTAACGTGTCAAAATGTTTTTATATGACCTTTACCCGTAAGACAAACAAAGTAACATCTATTTATACCCTACTTAATATTAATCTAACAAAAGTTGATACCATTAATGATCTGGGGGTCCTCCATGATTCTAAACTTATTTTTGCAGACCACATTGAATACGTAGCCAGCAAGGCATCCAAAGCTCTTGGGTTTTTGATGCGTATGTCAAAAGCCTTTAAGTCTCTGAAATCTATTAAAGTGCAGTACTGTGCCTTCGTGCGTAGCCATCTCGAATATGCATCAGAGGTTTGGAATCCGCAATACGACGTCTACGTTACGCGTCTGGAAATGATTCAGAAGAGGTTTTTGAAATATTTAGACTTCAAAGCACGACAACAATCCGTTAATTACGAACATCGCTGTAAGCGATATCACTTTTTACCCCTTCAAATTAGGCGCGAGGTTAACGACGCTTGTTTTCTATCCAAAATAGCTAATGGCAAAATAGATTGTCCGGAATTGTTATCTAAAATCGGTCTGCGGACCAACCCACTATCCCTACGTCGACGTCCATTACTTCGCATACCTTTTGTGCGCACTAATTATCGGCAGAACACTTCTAATACGTGGTTGTGAAACTTATATCAAGTTCAGCAACGAATATGATTTCGATCTATTCTCAACTAGTGCAGCGACTATTAGGCGAACTATATGTCAAAACTATTTTGAACAAAATTAACTTAATTACTTATTTTTTCATTTCTAGATGTATTTTGTTGATTGATGTTATCTCGCCATTTCACATACAGATGTTCTTGGCGTGTGCAGAAATGTACTGGAACTTACTTAATAGTACTAAGTTACACTTAAGTTATTTAAGATAAATTTAGTTATGCATATGTGGAGGTTTGTAATTGGCTTTAAGTTACAACATTCTTAGTTCACATTGTTACAAATAGCTGTAAACCTTCCTAAAATATAAATAAATAAAAAATAAATAATTAAAACCCTTCAGAACGGAGCCATGCTACCTTACCAGATGAAAAAATCCTTTAAAATAGGGATAAATTTCATAATAAATTTAATACACAAATTACACATTCCCTATAAATTTCAATACCTGATTTTTTCAATGTAAGTTGTGGCTTAATTATTTGCAGTGCCGGATTTACCATAGAAGCTGAAAAAGCTGAAGCTTAGGGCGGCAAAATTAGGGGGCGGAAAAATTGGCCCAAAAAAATAGGTACAGAAAAAAATAAGGCTGCGAACACGAGGTGGGGTTACGGCGGTGGCACACTATGGAAAATCAAGGCGTGTTTCAGATCAAAAATAGATCTTTTTTTTGTTAAGAAAGATAATTGAATTTTTATACAAGCATAGAGTATTAAATAAGGCTTTAGATTAAGGTCAGATACAAAACTTTTATTGAAGTAAATATATATAAAAAAAATGTTTAAAAAGTTTTAAGAAAGCTTATTTCTTTTCTATTTATATTGTGAAAAAAAAAATGTTTATTATAAAATAATAATATTAAAACACACCTTATTAAATAAGTAATTTAAAGGTAAGATTACAAATATTTATTTCCTCAAATATTGAAAGTTACAAGATACTAATTTATAAGTAAAATTAATATTTGAAAAATTATGTACTATATTTGTAGAGTAGATAGTCATATATAAAATGTATCAAAATCAGCTGCAGATACGAGTAAAATTCGTAATAAAACTAAATAGACGTTTGACTGTTACGTATCATACTTTATTTTTATTTATACTTGGTGAACTTCGGAATCCAAGATGAGTTCGTTCAAATTTAAAAGATCTAGGGTATTTTCATCAAGTGCCTTCACACTTTTGCTATACGTTTTTCTTTGGCTGGAAATGTACGGATCTGTGTAGAGAAGAGTACGAAGTACATCGTCGGTTTTTGCTGATCGAGAGCACTTTCTGGCATGATGTAGGTGTAATTCTTCATGATCTTTATGACGTGACTCCTGCGCATCTTCTGAAAGTTGACCAATAGGAAGCACAGCAATATGCTTGATGATACATTCACCATGAATTAAAATTTTATGAACTGAAGATGGCATGTACCATTCATAATTACTCACATAGAGTTTCCATAGCAGGTTCCATGGCATAATTGCCAAATTTTTCAGCATTTATCATTACACCCGATGAAAAAGCTTGTAAAATTATATAAAACCGTTTAATCAAAGGAGACCTTTCTTTTCCGGCCAAAAATGTACCTTGGTACGAGTTATTTGAAAATATTCATAATAATGTACAAACACTTATTTCATATATAATATACCCATAAATTAGATTTTTATACAGTTAATAGAACACAATAAATTATACACAAAATCACAACTGCGTAGAACGAAACGCTAATATGGCACTTGTGTGTGACAGTCGGTTAGATTTTAACAAGTTTCTCGCGGCTCTGGAACACGGTATTTTAGTAAAGTCCGTAGGCTGATAAAATAACTAAACGCTTAGAATGATTCGCAATAGCAAGAAATATCTATTTTCGCTCTTGATCCTACTGTATATATTAAAAACAGAAGAATTCATAAAGCAGTGTTGCTGATAAACTTGTATACATTTTATGTTTAAGACTGAATATCGAAAATTGTTTATATAACTTTAAGCTACAAAACGCTTTAAACTCAAAACAATTGTGCTTGCCAGCTAAAAAAAAACATTTGTTGCAAGTAATATATATTTTTGAATTATTTTTTTTAGTGGTTCAAATGTATTTAAAAATAAATAAGTATTTTTTTCGGAATATACAATTATTTAGCTATTTTTTGGTATCTTTGAATCTTGGGTACATATTTAGCCTAACTTATATGGAAGAAAGAAAGGCTTCTTTACATCCACTCCTGTGATTACAGCAGAACAGTCTGCATGCAAAAATCTTCTAGTAGTATTACCGTCATTGGTATTACCACTTACCTATCGTGGTTTGCCTATAATTAATCCTAGCTCCTCACGAAAACGTTTTTGTACTAGAGTTTCCTTTTCTTGCTTTTGACGTTTCTTTTCTTCACTTGTGGCTGACCATGATTGAAAAGAGTGGTTGTATGAAATATGTAAAATCATTTCCATACAACGAATCCAGACATGCAATATAGAAAGTCCGTATTGAAATGAATTTTCATTTTCTGGCCTAGCAGACACTTTAGCCAGATCATTAATTTGCCATGGAGTAGCTCCACAAATTGTACATGTGGAATCAGAAGGTGTATTCGTTAATACTTGAGTCACTATTTCTATCATTTTTAGAAAGAGTTCATGCTTCACGTTCGCTCCTTCATCTTCTTTATTAATCGATGATGTTCCCAAGGAAAAGATCTGATTCTTTATTTCATCCACAACAGCTTTAGTTTTTGCAGGAGTTTCTTTGCAAAATTCTATTGATATAGGCGACAAAAATGGACTGACGAAGGCACTGGATTTTGCCAGACAATATCGCCTCTTAGCTCATTGATTAATTTGATAGACACTAAAGATGCAATAAACTGCATCAGAAACAAATTCAGACTCCTCTTTTTTATAATGACGAAGTTTTTTTATAATGACTTTGACCAGATGAACCATTACATCCCCATTTACTGTATAAAACTAAATGGCTCAATCCATTCTTATACACCGAATCAATGGTGTGTGGGGCATAGACCTCACTAGGGTGGACTGTATAACTTGGGTGGTGACGAACGATGGTAATGTCGGATGGTGCCGTAGGGATGGTGACGTCAGCAGGTTAACTTCGGCAAAGAAAAGTCGATGTTCTTCTAAAGCTTGCGGTGAGGTTCGGAGGCTTCAGGTTTCTTCTTGCTTGTTCGAATGCTGGATCGGAAGCTTGGTCGGAAGTGATTTTGCATTGATTTGAGCCCGTCTTTTATTCGATATTTCCGGGTGACCCATCCAAGGTGGGGCAACCCATTTTGTGCCTCCGAACCTCACCCCCGCAAGTGCTTTCGCCTTTATTTATGACATTATTTACATATTTTCTTATGACTACGACTTATTTTCTAGTTAATATTATTTATACTTACTATAATAACATACAATATTCATCATAGGGAGAGCGGGAAGCGAGTGGCGCCGCTCTCGGCGCGGGCGCCTTTTTATTCTACCTCGCCTCCCGCCTCGGTCATATATAAACTGCCCCGCTCACCTCTGTCGTCCGCGTAGGGTGTGAGTTCGCCGTGCGCCTTCGTTTGAACCGATCGTGTCCGCTCCGCTGTCTCGCGTCGAGCCCGATCGGCTTCCGTCGTGCGTTTCCGCCGCTCTTCGTCCTCACCGCGCTCCACGCACCGCGCCCGCGCCCAGCGCTCCGCGCCCCGTGCTCGCGTGTGCCGTGTGCAGTGCAACGTAAGGGCCGGCGCCCACTGCCGGCACGGCACGGTGTGTCATGGCAAAGGATTTTAATACTAATTAAGTTATTTTGAAACTTATTTCAATGAGTTTAGAATTTATGTTACTTTATTTTGATACCACGATGCCGCGACGTGCCGCAGGATGCTGCGGCATGACACGACACGCCGCAGGATGCGGCGGTATGTCGAGTCTTGCTTTTTCATTCCACGGGATGCAGCGGCGCGCCATTGCATCCCGCGAGACATATGGGTCACTTTGGGGTCGAGGAATTATGATTGCTAGCTTGTTGGAATAAGATTGAAACTTGTGCAGCATTTCGGTGGGGCGCAGTCCGATCGGTGCGCGGGGGCAAACTTAACTTTTCAAATTTTTCATAGTCCATTCTGTAATAATCATAGAATTTTCGCATGTCGTATCTCAAATCATTAAACAAGTTGCTGAATTCACCATTTGTAGATCTTGTTCTCCATAAATTATGCACCCAAAATTGTCTTTTCATCAAATTAGCAGTTCTTATTTGTCTCTCTTCATCTTCAGCTAGAAGTGCTATTAATACTAAATCCCAGTCTACCATAACGACACAACAAATGTTCTCTATGCGACACAATCAACTTCGAATACGCGCGGAGCAAAACTGATGGATGCCAGAGTGGCTGGGCGTTCAGCAGGATGCCACGGCATGCCACGGAACGCCGCGGGATACCGCAGCATGCCATTGCACAACCTGCCGTGCCATGCCGTGCCACGCCGTCAGTGAGCGCCGGCCCTAATCAGCATAGACAGTGACTATTTCCCGCGATATTGACGCTTTGTTCGTGTAGTGTGATTGTCTTAACTGATTAACAAGAATCACCGCGTTTTTACGTTGGTAAAAACTACAGTGTTTCCCCCGAGTCGTGCCTACCTACATTCCTTCACATTTACACTACCCCCTCCACCGCCCCCACTACCGTTTCCCCTACCTAGTGAATCCGTAACCCACCACAGCTCTTTATTCTTATCCCATGGATAAGAATAAATCCCTTCCTTCCCCTAAACCACCGGACCCCCGGGGATCACTGCCGCCCAGATCCGCCAACATGTCGGCTCCAGGGACTCCATCAAGCCGCGACGCCGAGGTACCTAGAGGGCGGGTTGATGAACAACCGCGCCCAAGTACATCTACGAGCTTTCGTGGCCCAGAGATACGCCGTCGATCACAAATCGACGACGACAGCCCAGATAACAGGGACGAGAAGCGTCCCCGACATGGAAAAACACCGCCTCACCCTACGGGCGCATTCGCCGCCCGCTCCGCCACTCCGGACGACGTCGACATCGACTTTGACGATGCGTTGGGCGGGATTGTAGGACACGCTAGTCCTCTCCCGTCCACTTACGATTCGACCGTCTACGCGGCCCTGCAGTCCACCCTTGAGGGAAGCGACAGCGAGCCGCGCAGCTACGCCCAAGCTGCAGCCACCCAGCCCATAGCGCCGCCCCAGTCGAGCGCTAATAATGGAACACCTGTTACACAAGTAGGTACAAAATACTATCCGCCGATTGTCATAGAATGCCTACCCAACTGGCCGCAACATCTACTGGCGCTCAAGCGCATACTTGGCCATACGCCGAATGCGCGCGCCTTTGGGAAAGGGGTCAGATTTATTCCTAGAACTATTGAGGAATTCAGGACAACTCAAAGATACTTCGTCGAGGCGAGCTCACGTGACACGTCGATCACGTGGTACTGTTACGCTCCCGACGAGGAGAGACCAACGAAGGTGGCCATACGTGGGATCCCACCTGATTCAGACACGGCCCAGATAAAAGAGGCGTTAGAAGAGTTGGACTTCACAGTAACAGTTGTTCGTGGCCTGAAAGGCAAGCGGGGCAGACCCGGCTGTGTCTACTTCGTCCAGCTCACCCATTTAGACCGCGCAGAGCAATCCAGACTCTTCAGTGTTGACGAACTCCTGGGTATGCCTGGCATAGTGGTAGAGGCCTGGAAGCCGAGAAGTGGCCCTGCCCAATGCCACAGATGCCAGGCCTTCGGGCACAATTCAGCTAACTGCCACAGACCAGTTAAATGCGTAAGATGCGCCGGAGAGCACATCGCGGCAGACTGCCCCCGCGACCGCTCCGAACCCGCTACCTGCGCGAACTGCGCCGCCGCCCACCCGGCCAACGACCGCCGTTGTAAGGCATTTCTCAACGCGGCGCGGCGGACCAGAGCCCGCATCCACCCACCCATTCCTGGTGAAACCAACATCGACACACCCGCACGCCCAGTTGTACAACCACGCAGTGCGGACATGAGAGACGTCCAACAGGGAGCTACGCTAGCTCCCCCCGCCAACCCTCCCGTGGCGCGCGGAGCAGCTGCACCGTCGAGACGCCGCCGCCGACGCCGCCGTGGAGCGAACAGAACACCATCCATCCCACCCACTCCACGAGCAACATCCACTCCTGCCCCCACCACCATCCCCCCTCCCGTAGTTCAAGCGGGTTTTCTCCAAGGGGGGGCACCACCACCGAGACCTCAACTCCAGAAGCTTCCAACAACTCAGAGCACCCGACCAATAACTCAGGTGCCCCCCCCTCCTCTTACCCCTTCCCAGCAACGCTGGGCCCCTCGCCCGGACCCACGCCTCGCCAGGGACCGCTCTCGATCCCAACGGGAGCCAATGACGAACCAGTCGGAGCCTTCAAGCCCCTTCCACAGCGGCCCCAATGCCAACCCAGCGGGCCGCAACCCCAACTTCAACCAATCATCCCCATACGAGCTCTACAAATGTTCGTGAGCATTCTCCAAGGTATTATCTCGGACATGGCCAGAGGAGTAGATCCGACCGCGACCATCATCAACGCAATCGGCTGGCTGATGCAGGGAATCAACCCTCCGCAATCAGAATACTCTACTGGAACCCAGGAGGTATAAGACAGCGAACCCAAGAACTCCGCCTACTCGCCCAGACCGAAAATATCGATGTTATATTACTGGGCGAAACACTACTTAGACTACACGACACTACAAATTTTCCTTACCTAATTATATTATATACCGTCGCGATGAAATAAGTACAGAAGACAAGGCCTATCGCGGCACGGCGGTATTAGTAAGGAAAAACATAATCCACTCTGAACTCCCATGGCCGAATTTTGAAACAACAAGAAGCATAGGCGTATTATTAAAAGTGGGCGGGGCCGAGCTTAAACTATACGCGTCGTATCGCCCCCCCCACAGCCCAATCATTCCGGCCGACTTCGATAACATCTTCACAGATGCCACGCCCACTATAATTGCGGGTGATCTAAACGCAAAGCACGAGCAGTGGGGGTCTAATACGAATAACCCAGAAGGCCGACGCCTCCTCGACGCCGCTTTGTCTCGCGAAATAGAAATAATAGGCCCACCTGAACCCACGCACATACCAGCAGACGGAGATCGCCGACCCGACGTGCTCGACATTGTCATGTTTAGGAACATCAACACGCCGGTTAATGTGGAGGTACTCCATGGCCAGACCACGCAACATCAGCCTATTTTGATTTGTATCGACTCGGCCCCCGATGCAACGCTCCCCCCACCCCCCCGCACCAAGACGGACTGGGAAGGGTACAAAAAGGCAATGAACACCACACTCCTGGAGGGCCCGCTCTCGACCCCGGAGGACATCGATGCGGCGGTTGAGTCCCTCTCCCTGAAGATGTCCCAAGCCTTAGCCGCAAACACTTCAAGAGCGGTCACGCGCCGTAGACAGGACCTTCCTCGTTTTATCAAAGAGAAGATCGACGAGAAAAAGACACTGAGCCGGCTCTGGGCCCGAATAAGATGCCCTCGTCTCAAGGCCGAGCTCAATAAAATGGCCGCAGAAGTCACTACACTGGTGAAGACCTGGAGAGGAGACATCTGGCAGGCTACCCTGGACAGAGAGTTTGAATCCCCAACGGGTCCATGGAGGATTCTTAAAGGTCTGAAGTCGGCAAAAACGGTAGTCTGCCCTCTCCTAGATACACAGGGGAGACGACGATACGCTGCCCAGGATAGGGCCTCAATTATGGCCGACCATTTGGAGGCTCAATTCTCCCCTAACCCAGCAGACACAAGCGCATCAGATCACCACGCATTTATAGAGAGAGAAGCCAGACGCCTAATAGAAGAGGAGATAGTTCCACCGCCTGGACGCTTTTTCATACCCCCTTCTGAATTGAAGCGTGTAGCTGCCAAGCTCAACAGAAGGAAGGCGCCTGGCCCAGACAATCTCCCCCCGGCCGCCATAAGTGAATTACCACGCTGCGCTATAACCGCATGGGCGCGAGTAATGAACGCAGCCTTAAGATTGAATCACTTCCCCTCTCCCTGGAAGAGGGGTAAAATTATTATGCTTCATAAGCCTGGCAAACCCAAATACAGTCCAGCCAGCTACCGCCCGATTACCCTCTTAAACCATCTGAGTAAGGTATTCGAGAGGTTACTTCTAAGCCGACTCAACCCATACTTGAAACTCAGAGATGAACAGTGTGGGTTTCGTAGCGGCCATTCAACGACGCTCCAACTCACTCGCCTAATTCATCACCTTTCGGCTACAAAGAACAAGGGACACTGTTCAGTGGCGGTGTTCCTCGACATTGAAAAGGCCTTCGACAGAGTCTGGCATCCCGGACTACTGTATAAACTGGCTCAGCTGCAGATACCATCGGCAATAGTGAGGCTGATTGCCAGCTACCTGGATGGACGGTCCTTCTTCGTGGCGGTGGAGACTGCAGAATCCGATACCCGCCAGATCCTTGCCGGCGTCCCGCAAGGGAGTGTGCTCTCCCCAGCACTATACGGGACCTACACAGATGACATACCATCCATAAACGACGAGCTACTGGACTGGGAGCCAAAAGTGGAATTAGCGCTCTACGCCGACGACAGCGCATTTTTCACCTCGTCCGCATGGCCCAAGACAGCTACAATGCGGATGCAAAAACAATTAGATGTGTTACCCGATTGGTTAGCTAAATGGAGAGTGGCAATAAACGTAGGAAAAACGGCCGCCCTCCTAACATCTAACAAGAAGCCGCCTAAAAAGCTTACCCTCTGCAAGCAAGAGATTGAGTGGACAAGCAGTGTCAAATACTTGGGGGTCACCTTGGACCGTGCCCTCAACATGGTCACTCATATAGACCAAGTCACGACGACCGGGCGTCAAGCGCTAGCGGCCATGTATCCAGTTCTCAATTCGAACCTCCCACTACGCTCTAAAATTAACATCTATAAAATGTACATTCGCCCTATACTAATTTACGCCGCGCCCGCTTGGTATGTGTTGTGTTCCAGCAACCAGCGCCGGAGACTCGACGTGATCCAGAACCGAGCCCTCCGCATTATCGCGGGCGCAGGCCGATTCGTCCGCAATGACGTCATCGCGCGCGACCTGGAGGTCGAGCCGCTAGATGACGTCATTAAGCTACTGGCGAGGAGAATGTACGACCGCGCCGACCAAGGGGGGCACGCACATCTTCACAACATAGCCCCGCCCATCGAACACCAACTCATGCAGAAGAAGCCGTTACCGCGCAACATCCTTTCGCCGCATCCAACTCCCACCTCACCCATCCCATAAACCCATATTCTCACCCTCACCCCAGTGTCGTAGCATAGGTCACTAGCACCCGGTGCGAATTCCAAATTTGCCGCCCTCTTATTTTTGCAATCCATTATAAAAAATTGAGGCATGGTAAAAAGAGTACTTTTATTGAATAACACTAACCTGAAAAGTGAAATTAACATTTTTTGACATAGAGTAGAAGGTAGTCTATCACAATCACAATATCACTTAGAAAAATTACAGAGTTTTTAAAAAAAAAATGTAAATCTTTTTACTCGCTAACTTTGTGAATATATCCGATGAAACGGTCATCGGTAATCGTTAAATCATTATTTTCTGTAAGCAAAAAATGCTGTCGATTGCCTCCAAGGTGTAATTCGTGTTGCAACAATGTACGCGTATCTTTGCTGTTTTTCTACCAGTAGCTTTTAGCTACGGTGAAGTACAAAGAATGCGTAAGGAGACATATTTATTTAAAATAACATTGAAACTTGAAACGAAATAAGTTTCCTAAATAATAGTTATTGAGAAACCTTGCGCTTGCATCACCCATGCATAAAACCTGCATAGGTACCTGGGTATTTGGTAACAACAACAAAAAAATGACGAAAAAAAAACTGAAAGAAATTAACTTTTTTTTTATATTTTTTTTTTTTCTCTATCTGCCACCTCCGCAGCGCCGCCCCGGCAAAGTGCCGCCCGGTGCGGACCGCACCTTCCGCCCCCCCCATGCTACGCCACTGCCTCACCCACAAACATAACCCCGACCCCAGTCTGCCTAAGCCGTGGCCCGCTCGCTGGCGCTGCCTGGGCCTCCCCCCCCTCGGGGGGGGTCTCACCCGGCATGCAGACCGCGCCGAGGGCCGCGCCGCAGACATCCCGGCGAAAGGCAAACAAAAGGCAAACAAAAGTTCCTGTTCGTGGTCTGTCTACGGTCGCCTATGGGCGACACCCAACACCGCGGGGTGGTTACCCCGCGAGAAGATGCCCGAAGAAGAATTTTAAATTCATTCGAACCCGCATAGTTTGCGGAAGAAACCCGTTGTTGTCTGTCGTCCGCAGTCGCATAGCGGAAGGCGAGCGGGATGTTTCTATGTATTTCAGGTTAATAAGTAGGCCATTCATCATATTTTTATTAATAAAGGTTAACTAGAGAAATATACTACAATCTAAACATTATTACGTAACTAAAATAAACTATTCTTAATCTCGTAAAACACACTTGACGAAAGGAAGAAATGCGATCGTCCTATTGGCGCACCAATAAGGAGCAAGTCCTGCTATCTGCGAACATGCGTTTTGAACTACACTATTTTCAGAATTTCACATTAATCATTAATGAATTATTTAATTTACATTATAGGTGCTATTATACAGATAAACGAATCGTTTCGTCGTGAGCAAATAGTCAAAATCATTTATTTGTTTATTTATTAGTTCAACCAAACTTACAACTACCATTACAGTTATTCACCAATGCGATAGTGTACTTAGTGTAGTCGAGTAGTACAAGTACATCAATGTAGTTTGTAACTACGCACAAATAGTGAAATCCTTGTAAATTCACTCAGAGAACTAGTAAATAGGTCTACTTCCTCAGAAATTGTGTTGAGGATCGCTATAGCGCGCGTGAGAGGTGCCTCCTTCAGTAAGTTGGTGCGCGCGCGCGGGCCTGCCAGCAGCGGCGGCCGCCTTCGGCGCTCCACATACTTATTATTTGGCGTATTGAAGCTAATATGCTTCAGTAAATCCGAATTAAATAGTTTCCCTCTTAATAATTTAAAAATGTACAACACCAATGCTACATTTCTTCTAACTTCAAGTTTGTTATAGCCAACCATTCCTAAAACGAATAAAGTAGGATACATGAGTGGGTAGAATGGATACACCCCGTACTTTTTTAAATATATAAACCTAATAAACTTGTTTTGTATCTTCTCCAACATGAGAATATATTTTGTTTCATGTGGGGCCCAAATAAACGAGTTGCATTCCAGCTGACTTCTTACTAGACCGTTATATAGAACTATGATAGCTTTGATATTTGTAAAGTTATGAGCTCTCCGCAGAATGAAACCTAAGTTGCGATATGACTTCTTACAAATATTAGGGGTTAAAGTATGAAATTGCCGATTTGTACTGAAAATCTATATTGTTTATTTTTTAAATTTTTAACAAATTTATTTAATCAAAATAGTTGCCATTATTATCTATACATTGCTGCCATCTAATGGGAAGGTCATTAATGCCTTTGCGATAGAATTCCGACGATCTAGACTGCACAAACTGTGTGAAAGCATTTTGTACTGCCTCCTGGGAAGAAAACTTCTTGTCACGTAGATAATTGTCCAAATCACGAAAAAAATGGTAGTCCGTTGGAGCAAGGTCTGGTGAATACGGAGGATGACGAATGGTTTCTAACTGCAGTTCCTGAAGGGTCAAAATGGTTTCTCGTGCTGTGTGAGGTCTCGCGTTGTCGTGGAGCAATAATGGTGAAGATCGATTCATGAGTCGGGGCTGTTTTACTGCTAGTTTTGTCAACATGGTTCGGAGTTCGGCACAATAGACATCTGCCGTTATTGCTTGACCAGATCGGAGAAAACTATAGTGAATAACACCATGCTGAGACCACCAAACAGTTACCATTACCTTTTTATTGGTAAGTTTTGCTTTAGGACACTGTTGTGGCATTTGACCTGGGGTCAGCCATTGCATTTTTCTTTTCCGGTTATCATAAAGAATCCACTTTTCATCACATGTTACAATTCGATCCAATATTCCTTCATTTCTGTACCGGTTCAACAAGGCAACACAAGTTTCAACACGCGTTTCTTTCTGCAGATCAGTCAAATCATGAGGCACCCATTTTTCGTATTTTTTTATTTTATTGATTTGACGCAAGTGAGTCAATATTGTGGGTAAGGTAACGTTAAACCATGCCGCTAATTCCTGGGTACTTTGACTAGGATCGGCTTCCACTATCTCTCTTAATTCATCGTTATTTACCTGTGTGGGCGGTCTTCCTCGTGGCTCGTTCTTTAAGTCGAAATTTCCATCACGAAAGCGTTTAAACCAAAATCGCACGGTGCGTTCATTAGTAGACCCCTCTCCAAACGCAGCATTGATATTGCGGGCTGTTTCTGCCGCGTTAGTTCCGCGTCGGAACTCGTATTCAAAAATAACTCGAATTTTCGCAGTATCCATCTTTCTTGTCTAAATTGAATAACAAAAACAATTGAAAGTCGATATTCAAATGTTTTACATTTTTTAAAAAAAGAACATCATAGAAACCATTTAAAAAAAGTTTCATTCGAAAACCTCAAACCATGAAGATTCTATGTCAATTCAAAGAACCTATTGCAATAAAACGGCAATTTCATACTTTAACCCCTATTATTAAATATGTGATTCCGAACGTCAGCGATGAATCTATATGAACCCCTAGATCTCTAACCTCATTTACCCTTGCTATGGGTACTCCGTCAACCTTGTAGTTGTACATCAATGGCCTGTGCGCACGAGTGAAGGTTATTGCCGCGCATTTGGTGGTATTAAATCGTAACTTATTTTCGTGGCTCCAATTCACCACTCGGTCTATATCTTTCTGCAACTTTTGACAATCCTCCGGATCCTTAACGGCTAGATATAGTTTCAAGTCGTCTGCAAACAGTAAACACTTGGCATCTTGGACTACTTTCGGCAAGTCATTTATAACTAGCAGAAATTCCAGGGGCCCTAAATTACTGCCCTGACTTACCCCCGATCTTGTGTAATATGAATCCGACACGTATCCATCATAATCCACGTATTGCCGACGATTCTTCATGTAGCTGTAGTGTAATTGTTCACACTGTAGCTGTAGCTTCAGTGTGAACAATTGCAGAAGATGTGTGGTGAATCCTATACCAGCTAATTTTTTCAGTAACACGTCATTATCGACGAGGTCAAATGCTTTTTTATAATCAAAATAAGCTGCGTCAACCTGGCACCCGCTATCAACAGCAGGAAACACATCCGCCATATAATTGAAAAGATTGCTGTTTGTACTTCGCGCTGGGCGGAATCCATGCTGTTCGACTGCTAACTGTGCGTTTACCTGCGAGTACAAAATCTTGTGGATAGCAGAATCTAAAATTTTTGCTGGCGTTGATAATATCGCCACTGGCCTGTATCCCTCTACCGTAGACGTCATCCCTTTGGTACAGGTACAACACGCGTCAGCTTCCATCTTTCCGGAAATATGGCCGTCGCCAAGCAAAGGTTATAAATATATAACAACGGTTCCGCCAACACTTCCCTACAATCCCTAAAAATATAGGGCGGAATGCCGTCTGGACCTGTAGACGTTTTAGTTAGAAGTCGTTGCAAGGCCCCCTTAACATCGTTTAGTTGTAGCCGATCCAGGTGAACGTCAAGACCCTCATTTGCGCCACAGGCAGCGTTCGATACGCTAGCACTCACATCCAAGTCAGCTTGTTGCTTATTGTAGACCGAATGAAAATATTGCGCAAACTCTATTACACACTGTTCACCACTCAGAACACGGCCATTTTTCGAAATAAGTTTCGGACCTCTGTTACTGTTTAATTTGTTAATTATAGTTATGTATTTAAGCACCTACTAACCGCATTATTCAATATTTTTCTATTAGCATTTAGTTCCACAACGTGACGATAGATGGCGCTGTGCACAATTATATATCATATTTGTTATCTTGTACTGAGTACGCTTAACCGATGCATATTTTGTAACATTGAAGGTAGTTTAATTATAAAAACAGTGTGATACGATACAGTGGAGTGGATATTATAGTTTGAAGAGAAAATTAAATTGTGTTTATCTATTAATGGTCCTTTCGAATCGGATTTGATAGTGAGTAAAGTGTTGTGCATTGGACAGTGGTAAGATTAGAACTTAGAATTGTTTCGATAAAAGTGAACTGGACTTGTAAAATTTTACGTATTAAAAATAACTTAGAAAATTTTGCTCCTCATTGACTTAGTTTCTGGAAGTGATAGTGGACTTGTAAAATTAACTAAGAACATTTCTTTCTTTATGGACTTAGTCTCTGCAAGTGTTTCGACTTTTGAATGTTCTACAAACTTTAACATTTTGGACTCAGAATTTGTGCGTTATCTTGAACTCAGACGAATAGATCTTTAAATTTGAATCAAATATTAGTGAAGTCAGTGTATACCTACATTAATAACAATGACGGAAAGCCAGTCGCTTAAGTCAACAATTAATGCAATTAATGACAGTTCTACAAAAATTATAAAACTACTAGCCAATACAAAGAAGAGTTCAAGGTCTAGAATTACAAAAGGATATTTGACTACTCGTATAGAAACACTAAATCTATATTGGGCTAATTATAACAGGTTGTACGATCAAATTATTTCTAGTGGGAAATCTTCTTTACAATCTCAAGGATTTAATATCGAAGAAAACTATGACAATACTGAGGAAGCATATATGGATTTAAAAACATTATCAAATGATTATCTTTATGAGTGTGAAAAGTCAGAACATACTGAGAACAATGACTCGAAAGACAATCTTTGTAGTACTGAATCACCCAAATTAAGACCTAAGCTTCCACCTATACCTATACCAAAGTTCTCTGGTGACTACAACGAATGGATAAGCTTTAGAGATTTATTTGTTTCACTTATTCATAATGATAATAACCTCACCAAAATTGAAAAACATCATTATCTTAAATCTAGTTTATCCGGAGAAGCGGAGCAATTATTGAGAAACATATCACTCTCCGAAGCGAACTATGATGATGCCTGGAAGAAACTAGAGAGTAGATATGATAATAAAAGGGTCATTGTGAACAATATACTCAACCGTTTTCTCAATCAAAAAAAGATCACAACTGAATCTGCAAAAAATATTAAAGAACTTTTAGATACTTCGACTCAGTGCCTCACTTCGCTGAAAAATCTTAAGATAGATATTACCACATGGGATGCTATAATTGTACACATTATTGTTTCAAAGTTAGATTTGGAGTCTCACAAACTTTGGGAACAATCACTTGGCAAGTCCATTACAATCCCTACTTTTGATGAGTTAACTTCATACTTGGAAAACAGATTCAGAACAATGGAAATGATTAATATTACACCAGTCAGAGAACCACCAAAAAGAGAATACCACAAACTACACAATAACAATGCTAATAAAGTCTTATTGAAAACGTTTACCACAGAACTAAACAGCACTTGTACTTACTGTTCACTTAACCATTATATTTGCCACTGTAAGGATTTTGCTACACTGGACGTTCCTGAACGTCAAGAATTTGTTAAGAAGAACAGCATATGTTTTAACTGTCTTGTTAAAGGTCATTCTGTGAACCAATGCAGACAAACAACTACGTGTAAAAAATGTGGCCGACGGCATCACACTTTGCTGCATTATACAACCGGTAACAAGTCAGTACCTACGAGAGAACAATCTGCACAGAAACCTTCTGAGATGAGACCTGGCTCCTCAACTGCCCTTTGTAACTTGAACGCTAGTTTCAAATCGGAAATCGACAACACTCAAGTTATTTTAGCTACAGCTCAAATCGCAGTCAAAGCTAAAAATGGGAACAACTACATATTTCGTGCACTAATTGATCAAGGCTCTCAGGCGTCCTTTATCTCGGAAGCTGCATCTCAAATGTTAAACTTAGACCGCACAACTGTTCTTGGCAAAATCACTGGTATTTCAAATTCATCAGTGGTGACTACAAAATCTATGGTGACACTCACAATCCACTCTACAAAAGATATTGCATCTTCAATCGAAGTTAATGCCTATGTACTGAGAAAACTTACTTCCTTATTGCCTTCACGACAAATATCACGAGATTCTTGGCCTCTTTCTATGCAACTGGATCTTGCTGATCCAAATTTCCACACGCCAGGATCTGTTGATCTTCTACTAGGTGCCGATGTGCATGCTCAAATAATGATGGATGGATTATACAAACACAAGTCTCTCATCGCTCTTAATTCTTGTCTTGGATGGTTGATATCGGGAAAAATTACACAACCTGATGCACCAAAGCACAATGTTATTGTTACACACACTAAAATAGAAATTGATCAATTACTAAGACAGTTTTGGGAAGTTGAAGAATACTTACCTCACAAGAGACTTATGACCGAGTTGGAAACACAATGCGAAGAGCATTTTAAAGCTACTCACACCCGGAATAAAGAAGGTCGTTACGTTGTTCGTCTACCTTTTAAGAACGATTCACCTACAAATCTTGGAGACTCTCGATCACTAGCATTAAAACGTTTATATTATATGGAGAAACGTTTCACTAATAAACCTGAGTTTCAAAATGAATATAAAAAGTTCATGAAGGAATATGAATATCAAAGTCATATGAAGATGGTACCTGAAAAGGAAATGAATAATACACAAAACAAATATTACTTACCTCACCATGCTGTGCTGCGGCCGACGAGCCTGAGTACAAAACTAAGAGTAGTTTTCGATGGAAGTGCTGTTCCTGAAAATGGAAAGTCGTTAAATGATGAATTATTGATTGGTTACCCTTTACAACAAGATATTAGAGATCTAATCACAAGATGGAGACAACACAAATTCTGTTTAGTGGCCGATATTAAGAAGATGTACAGGCAAATTCTAATAGCTGACGAAGACGTAGATTATCAGAGAATCTTGTGGCGTGAATCTACTACACAATTAGTTAAAGAATACAGACTACTTACCGTTGCCTATGGTACATCGTGTGCTCCTTTTTTAGCAATACGCACACTACACCAGCTGGCTGAAGATGAGCGCAAGGATTTCCCTGTGGAATCAGAAATATTAAAGTCTGACCTGTATATGGATGACCTGTTAACTGGAGCGCCAACTGAGGAAGAAACTTTACTACTAAAAAGGCGACTTACCGAGTTACTGGCTCGAGGTGGTTTCCCTCTACACAAGTGGTCTTCTAATAGTCAAGCTGTGTTGTGTCGAATTCCTGAAAATGATAAAGAGTTAGTTAGTTCAGTTAATATTCAAATCGAAGATACGGTGAAAACATTAGGTATTACATGGAACTCTAATTCAGATAACTTTGTATTAAATTTAAATTTTACTTATGATTATAAATCTTTTACGAAACGAAATGTATTGTCCACGATTGCTAAAACATTCGACCCTTTAGGTTGGCTAGCTCCTGCTATTATTGTACTTAAAATTTTTATGCAAAAACTATGGCTGGCCGGCTTAGAGTGGGACGAAGAATTGACCGATTGTTTAAAAAGTGAATGGATCTCTTACCTTAATAATTTTGCGCACACTGAAGACATTCAGCTCTCTCGATGGTATGGTGATTCACGATTTACAAATAAAGCAGAGCTGCATGGTTTCAGTGACGCTTCTTGTGCAGCTTATGGTTGTGTGGTGTATCTCAGGGTTTGGGATGGTGATGATGTTAAGGTCCGGTTGGTGACGGCAAAATCTAAAGTTGCTCCCGTTAAACAAGTCTCACTACCCCGTCTCGAACTCTGCGGTGCAGTATTACTAGCCAAAATATTAAATGATGTTAAACAATGTTTAAACATTCCAAATGATAGGGTCTTTGCGTGGACGGATTCTACCATAGTTTTGGCGTGGTTGCACAAGACTCCCAGCACGTGGACTACCTTTGTTGCTAATCGAACATCCGAAATCTTGTCAGTAACTAATAGTCGTCAGTGGCATCATGTGGAGTCAGTTAACAATCCAGCAGATGTGGTTTCACGTGGCTTGAGTCCGGCTGAATTGCAGTTGTCAAAACTGTGGTGGGAAGGTCCGCCTTTTCTAAAAGATTACAAAAATATATTGCCTCATAATTCCGTCCTTCCTGATACTGATTTGGAGGTCAAACTTAAAATCATAACTAATGTTCATTATAGCGATGAGGATTATGTAATTACACTCTTAAACAAATTTTCTGGTTTATGGAAGTTGATACGTGTTACTGCTTATTGTATAAGGTTTGTTAATAAATGTAAAGCTAGAATTGCAAAACAAAAAGCTACGGCAAATGTTATACCTACTTATTTAACTTCAGACGAACTTAAACTCTGTTTAAATATTTGGATACGGTTAGCGCAATCAATTTGTTTTCAGACTGAACTGCCACTATTGTTACAAGGTAAATGTGTTCACAAGACAAGTAAAATATATGTTTTGAACCCTTACATTGACGATAACCAAATTATTCGTGTTGGTGGTCGACTGGCAAATGCAGAAATTCCTAGTTATATGAAGTCGCCCGTACTTTTGAGTTATGATAGTCCATTGTCTAAACTATTGGTTTCTGATGCACACTTAAAAACATTGCATGGCGGTCACCAACTCACTTTAAATTATCTTAGACAAAAATTTTGGATTGTTCGAGTTAAAAGTCTTATAAGAACTGTAATTAAAAACTGTATCATTTGTTTTAAGCACAGAGCTGTAACTCTTACACCGTTCATGGGAAATTTACCCAATTTTCGAGTCAAACCTATGCGTCCTTTTTTAACTAGCGGTGTAGATTTTGCGGGACCTTTCACACTAAAATTATACCCTGGTCGATGTAAGAGAACTTCTAAAGCGTATATTGGTTTGTTTGTGTGTACCGTCACAAAGGCCATTCATCTAGAATTGGTTTCAGATCTCACTTCTGCCGCTTTCATTGCGGCTTTTAAGCGTTTTACGGCTCGACGTGGTCACTGTAAAGATTTGTGGAGTGATTGCGGAACAAATTTTGTAGGTGCATCCCGTGAATTGGAGGCAGCTTTTAAAAATCTAAAATCTCGAACAGTCTCTGAAATATCTGAGCTATTAGCAAATGATCAAACTAGCTGGCATTTCATCCCTCCAGGTGCCCCACATTTCGGGGGTCTGTGGGAATCCAGTGTAAAATCTGTAAAAGGTCACCTTAAACGTGTTGTTGGACAAAGCAACCTTACTTATGAAGAGTTTTCGACTCTCTTAACGCAAGTCGAAGCATGTGTTAACTCTCGTCCACTTACCTTGATCAGTTCTTCTCCTGATGAACCTCCTCTTACACCCGGACACTTTCTGGTTGGAGAACCGCTACTTGCAGTTCCCGAGGAACCTTTAATTGATGTTAAACTCTCTCCTTTAGATCGTTGGCATATGGTTCAACGTATGGTGCAATGTTTGTGGCAGCGGTGGCAAATTGAGTACTTGACCACTTTGTAGCAGCGCTATAAATGGTCAAAGAATCAACAGAATATTGAATTGGGTACGGTAGTCCTAGTCAAGGATGACCGATTGCCCCCCGGAAAATGGCTTTTGGGACGAGTTGTGCAGAGACATCCAGGATCAGACGGCATATGTAGAGTTGTAACTTTACAATATAAAAATAGATTATTTACTAGACCTGTTACGAAACTGTGTCCCCTGCCTCTGGAAGTTTCTAACTCCGATTGAATCTTTTCTCTACAATGTATTTTTTTTGAAGGACTTTTGTAGTCCTTGGGTCGCGGGATGTTTAATTTGTTAATTATAGTTATGTATTTAAGCACCTACTAACCGCATTATTCAATATTTTTCTATTAGCATTTAGTTCCACAACGTGACGATAGATGGCGCTGTGCACAATTATATATCATATTTGTTATCTTGTACTGAGTACGCTTAACCGATGCATATTTTGTAACATTGAAGGTAGTTTAATTATAAAAACAGTGTGATACGATACAGTGGAGTGGATATTATAGTTTGAAGAGAAAATTAAATTGTGTTTATCTAGTTACCTTTTTTTGATTTAATATATTGCCAAAAGGCCTTAGGATCATTCATCAAATGACTTTGGACTCTGTGATGATATTGTTGCTGAGCTAACTTTATTTTACTTTTAACCCTAGCCCTAGATTGAGAAAAAATCAAATATTCTTTAGCTGCGCCACTGCGTTTATATTGCTTATGTAGAACGCTTTTTAATTTTAATTCACGTATTATATCTCTAGTGTACCATTCGGGGTAGGTAAAATTAGATTTTTTACGACTATGGTTTTTCATTGGTACACAGCAATCTATAACAAAATTAATTTGGTTGTAGAAAAAATTTAAACTACTTTCCAAATCCAAACCTAACATTGGAGTCCAATCCATATCCGCTATCATTGAATATAAAAGGAGTAAGTTACCTTTTTTAAAATCCCATTGTCTTGTGGTAAGCGATGGATCCCTAAGTCCCGCGTTCGATTCCCGATCAGAATGGAAGGGCGCCAGTGCAGGCGGTGGCAGCGAAGAGGACGCCTCTCCCTTCGCTGCCACCGCCTGCGGTTGCGGGTTCGATTCCCGCCTCTCTCAATTGCGGTTGCGGGTTCGATTCCCGCCTGAGATTCACTTGTGACCCGAGTCGATTTTTTCTAGTATTTTTCTATTATAATAATTTATCTTATAAGATCGCATTGAAAATGCATAAAATATATAAAAATTATAAATCTAACATGGCTGTTTCATCTTAATCGATTGACCAAACATTTGTAAAAATGTTTCTTTCGAATACGAGAGGATGTTCCTCTCATTGATGAAACAACGCTGGCCTACAGCGTAAAATCAGGAAGGTACTAGAAAAAAAAATAAAAAAATTCGACGAGTGTTCGCAAGGCTCGGTAGCTCAATTGGGAGAGCATTGGACCGGATTTCCAAAGGTTGCGGGTTCGATTCCCGCCTGAGATTCACTTGTGACCCGAGTCGATTTTTTCTAGTATTTTTCTATTATAATAATTTATCTTATAAGATCGCATTGAAAATGCATAAAATATATAAAAATTATAAATCTAACATGGCTGTTTCATCTTAATCGATTGACCAAACATTTTTAAAAATGTTTCTTTCGAATACGAGAGGATGTTCCTCTCATTGATGAAACAACGCTGGCCTACAGCGTAAAATCAGGAAGGTACTAGAAAATTTCGACGAGTGTTCGCAAGGCTCGGTAGCTCAATTGGGAGAGCATTGGACCGGATTTCCAAAGGTTGCGGGTTCGATTCCCGCCTGAGATTCACTTGTGACCCGAGTCGATTTTTTCTAGTATTTTTCTATTATAATAATTTATCTTATAAGATCGCATTGAAAATGCATAAAATATATAAAAATTATAGACCATCACAATTACTAACACTGTTGCTCTGAGTGAAACCACAATAAGCTTTAAAATATTCAAAATAACTAGAAACCGATGTTGGACACGAATACAAATTAAAATCTCCTAAAACTATTATATTACTATAACTATTGCAGCATTTTTCTATAATTTTGAACATCGTCATATAATCCAGTTCACTACTTTTTGGTGGAATATAGATCACGCAACACAAAAACATAAAACGTTGTCGCAAGTATACCGTCGCACTGACTAGTTCAAACACTTGTTTACTCACTATGATTTCGTCCGGGATAGCAACTCGACGCAGTTCGAACCGCGGTGTGGCCACTAAACACGCGCCGCCATGCTTACGTCCGTCCTCACGATCGCATCTTAATATTGTGTATCCTGGAGGAATAAGTTCTGCATCTTTAATTGAATTATTGCAACTAGTTTCCGTAATGGCGAATAGGTCCGCCTGTGATGAAGCGACACCAGTATAGAATTCATCCAATTTTGTTCGGAGTCCCCGTACATTCTGGTAATAAATCTCTATACTGTTATTAGGTAGTATTTGCCTTGTTTCCTGCTTTGCGAAACCACACCCACTCGCAGAACTCAATATTTATTGCCCAGTTATCCGGCTGACATAATAAATCATATTTTCTTTCAGGGACTCCTATTATAAAAGATGCATAGTCCCTTTCAGTTTTATGCTTAATTTTTTCTATTTTTACGCAAATTTCTCGTCCACAAATGCTTTTTACATGTTCTTCTAAACTTTCTATTGAAGTGTCCTTTTTGAGTCTCCGTATATGTAAATATTTTTTCCGTTCCAAACCCTGAATTACCGAATCATAGCTGCAGTGTGGTCCAATAAATCTTGAAGATTCAGTATTTGAGCATGTGTATTTGTAATTTCTATTGCTGAAGATGGTGGATAACATCCCCGTTTGATTTCTTGTATTTTATGAAATCGTTCGTTAGTTAAATTCCTTAAATACATATGTTGGGCTTTCGTTAAATCTAAATCAATGAAAACACTTAATGCCTCTTGGGTCATTAGTATTTTGCTCTGGCTTGCGTTATCTATGAGATTCAAATATAGAGACTTTGTATCACGATCAGCAAGCCTTAATGTTTTCACGAGATTTGCTTCTACTCTTTCTCCTATTGAACGTAATCCCTGAAGAAAGGCATTGTACATGTGTCCAAAGCCATATTCACTAAGTACAGCGGTTATTTTCTTTTTTTGTTGATTCTGATGAGTCCCGATAAGCGACACAGGGTCTTCCGCGTTTCCCAGAAGAAGAAGATGGCGTGAAATCAGGTTCTACTTATTCCGAATCAGGTAAAGTTCTTTTTCAAAAATGCCTCCTTATTCCTCGACGCTTCTGCCCATCGTCTATTAAAGCCAGTAATAAGATTCATTTGAATATCACTGATGATAAAGCACACGTTGTCTTTAGAAACATGATAGTCTTCTTTTAAAACTGTTCATAGAGATTCAAGTTTTCTTCCTCCTCCAAAGTATGAAAGTAATAATACACACTTAGAACACTTGAAAGTAATAGTCATTTTGAAATTCGGCGAAAATACTGTTTGACTGTTAAGTATTTTCGCCGTCATACAGACGTTTTGTTTTATTACGAATTTTTAATAGCTATATAAAATGAATTCACGCTTTATATATTGTTTGATAAATAAGGGTAGTGTGCATTCGCAAAATGAGTGCAAAATATAGATGAAACGCTCTATTATCAATAAATAGCTAATATTAAATTTAAATATAACGCAACTTATCAATAAAATAGTTCAACATTAGAAACCACAATAGATAGAGATAAATTATTATAATAGACAAATACTAGAACAAGTGAATTCTCAGGCGGGAATCGAACCCACAAACTTTGGAAATCCGGCCCAATGCTCTCCCAATTAAGCTACCGAGCCTTGTAAACACTCGTCGAAATTTTCTAGTACCATTCTAATTTTACGCTGTAGGCATAAAATCGAGATAGCATTGAAAAATGCATAAAATATATAAAAGTTATAGATAGAGATGTTCCGTTCTCTGACTTGTATCATACTTTTAGCGATAACTTTAGAAATCGCACGTATACGCAGCTTGTTTTTGATATATTTTATTTATGAATATCAACGCTACAAAACAACATCAAATGTAAAGCATCGGAAGACGTCGGTAACTGTCAAAGGTCTCTATGAAGTTGGAAAACTATATTTTTCGCCTCACTAATAGTAATTTTTTTTTCATTGAAAATTTATCATAAAACCGACAATATTATAATTGCTTTTAAATCTTTTACTGTGGGCTTTTAAAAAATCTATAATGCCTAATAAGTATACCCACAAAAATTTTCAAGAAATTATTTTAAAATTTTGAAGCGCAGAGATCTGTAATAGACATTCTTAAGAATGACACTTATTGATAATTAAAAAAAAAGTAATAAGATAATCAAAATTAAAGTTCCACTCCTATACTGAAAATAAACTTTTAAAAGTGCGTCAGTAATGACATTAATAAAAACAATTTTTGATATGCGTACGAGCCGAGCAAAATTATTTACTGTTGGCAAACTTATTCTTGTTAATATGACATTTGTGCATTTGTGTTTGACATTAAAGTTTGTGATTTGAGAAATCCCAAAACAGATAGAACTTGAAATTAATAAACTCAAATTATGTAAACTAAAATAATTGATGTTATTGTTTTATGTAAATTCCATTCTCATTCAAAATCTTCAATAAAATCGATTATTTTATATTTTTTTTAAACAGCGGCTGTGTGATTGTTGTAGAAAATGTCGAACGTATTATTTGGCTCAAACAATCAAACTTGGACATACGAATATTTCCAAAACAAAAATATCTGTAGATTATGTTGGAATATGGAAGGTGTTAATGATATATTCTCTAAAAGATCTGCATCATGTGAACAAACTGCAGAGAACGAGTTTGCTCACAAAATGAAAGACTGTTTAAATATTGAGTTCTATAACGACAGTTTTCCTAATAAAGCATGCAATAAATGTTATTTGAAAGTAGAAGAGTTTTATGAATTTAAATCTTCATGTCAAGAGGCTGAAACGAAGCTTCAAGCATTGTTGAAAAAGTTTCAAACAAATGATGAGGCTGGGAAAGATTGTGAGGTCAAAACTGAGAGTGAGAATTGTGTCTTTAAAAATTGTGAAAAATTAAATCTTCCTGTAGAATATGAAGGCTCAAGTTGTATCAGCGACTACCAACACAATAGAAGTGAGATCAAAACAAAAGATATTAATATAGAGATAAATTATTCTAAATGTGTTCTCAGCAACAACAGAATTGTCAACAATTCAGACAGTGAAAATGATTGCCACACTTCTGGAGATTGTGAAGATTTTAGTGACACAATGTTGGATGAAACTTCAAAATTAGAAAAAGCGAAAATTACTTCTAAGTACAGATTAAAAAATCAGAGCAGCAAATCTTCGTGTAAGAAAAGATTACAGCAAGAGGTTTTAATAAAATTTAAAAAAAAGTATAAACAGAAGAGATCACCAACATACTGCAATATATGCAGGTCTGATTTAGAAAGCAAGGAGAAATTGGACAATCACAATGCTTCTAGTCATGGTATTGAAGCTGGAAACTTATTTAAATGCTTTGGCTGCGAGAGACGTTTTAAAAATCGTAAGGCTAGGCTCGGACACGAAGCAAATTTCTGTAAAGGTTTAAAAGAAGGTTATAAATGTGGTCAATGTAATAGATTTTTGCCAAGACGAAGCACATATGAAGCGCATATGAGGGATCATAGAGAAAATCCTGAAGTGGAATTGCCAGAGAATATTTTTCAGTGCATCAAATGCTACAAATTGTTTAATACAAAATTATGCTTGAAAGAACATATGGCGGAGCATGACTCTCTGAAAAAAAATTATGTTTGTGAGGTAAGTATGATATGAACTAAAATATTACATTAAAAGAAAACTCTTATTGGCATGCCATGATCATGTCTCCTGTAAAGGAGTCAGAACATTAGAATTAAATATAAAAATAAATTAATAATTATTCTGTATAATACTTATATTCAAATTAACATTGTTGTGCCCTTATGGGAGAAATGATTAAGCTGACATAGTGGAAATGAGATAGCTACAGTATATTGTCTGTCATGTGTGAATTGAGACACTGTTTTAAAGTGTTCCATATTTCCATTCATCAACATTGTTCCGAGCATTTCTGTCCAAGTGATTTTGCAATAGCCTTACTGCTCAGATGCTGTACAAGTGCATTTAGTTTTTGTCACGTGATACAAAATCCAAGTGGACTTTTACATTTGACGTAAATGTTAGGACATCCTAACATTACTCCTTTATAAAAACAATTAAAATCATATAAACAGCAATATATTTGTAATTATTCCTAACATTAAATTGTCATACTGCAAAGTAATGTTTTTTGATACATGTACTTACTTATTTTTTACTTGTACATTACAGAGTTGTGGACGTGTGTTCACTCGACAGGATTATTTGTATAAGCATCGTTTAACACATACAGGCATCAAACAGCACACCTGCCCACATTGCAGCTACAGAACCGCTCAAAAGTCTTCGCTCAATATCCACATAAGGTATTTCATGTTTCCTTATAAGCAAAACGTCAACTACACAAAATATCTCTTGGGCCTGAAATGTTTCTCAAGAAGAATATCTATTCTTATAATGTTTCAGTAAGATGAATAAAATTGTGGTTTTTCATTCTATGTAACTGATAAAGGCCTATAAAAAATATTAATTTTCTTGATTACTTATTCTTGCATTAGGAACATAAAGCCAATTACATAACAAACATTTAGATATAAAATTATATAAAGTCTATTACGAACTTACGACTGAGAGATTTGAGATGTAGATATTCTGCAAATAAGACCACATACTTTTTACTTACTTCTTTTTGCTATTTTATAAAGGGTTTATACACTTTCTTTATTTAAATTGAAATAAAACAAAGTAAGTGTGGATTTTTATTAGAAATTAGGCGGTCTCTTTTCAATTTTACAGGAAACATACCGGCGAGAGGCCTTATAGTTGCGACTTATGCCCTCAACGCTGTATTTCGAGCTCAAACCTTCACGCCCACCGCCGCAGGCATCTAGGCGATAAAACATTCCAGGTAAAAAGCCTTGATGCACACAAACCACTTAAATTTTCAAACTGTAATTAATTTAATTAATTACTTAAACGAGAAAAGATTTATATTAAGAAAAATTTTGAACTAAATTTATCGATAAGATATAAAATACGCGTGTATAAAACAACTCCGCCTCCGAGCCCTCAGGTGGGATTCGATCCCACGATCTTTCGCTATTCGGAGGCGTAGTTGTTTTTTACACGCGTATTTTATATCTTATAGAAATATTGCATTGTGAATGCAAAAAAATAAATAAAAACAAATAAAGGACATCATTCAGGCTTCATACAAATTTGGGCAAATTTTTTTTTAGCCGGCCAACAAAAAATAATTAAATTTTATCATAGGCATAATTATAATAAACATTTCGTATTATGACAGTAAAGCTCGAAACCTATTGGTTGAGATGATAATCGGTCTCAAAGTATTTATTTTATTACCTACGGCTTGCACCCGGCTTGCGGGGTGAGCTCGTGATTTCCAGGTAATCAGTTATTGTTAATGGTGTGCGAGCGAGAATACGTTACAAGTACATTTACCTGCCGAGAAGTGTGAGCAAGAGGCATAATAGGTATGCGAGCGAGAAGACGTTACAAGTACCTACAGTTACCTGCCGAGCTGCAAGTGTGAGCAAGAGGCAAAATACACCTACTTAGTCCTTTTCGTACTTTCGTTCGTTAGTTTTCCATGCAACTCTCGTTACATCGGACGGCTACTTTCACTGTTTTCGTGGTTTTTAACATTGATTTTGTTTTGTTTGTTGTTTCAATTATCGTTGAGTTTTTGTTTTTGTTATACTGTTTTTGTTAATCATAGCACATATGTTGTGTATTAACTGTCGTGAACCATGTGAAGGTCGAAGGACTTACACGTGGATTTCTCGGGAAGAACAGCACATCGACATAGCTCAGATTATTATGGAGGAGCTAATCGCGAGACAGGTATGTAATGCAACCTTTTTTACATTTCAGTCAAAACTAGGTACCTACTCTGTGATAATAACAGATCGTCGATATGACATCATGATCAGGACTAGGTGTCGCGTTGAATTATTTTGCTGAAGTACCTACCTTCCTTCAATAAAGTAAAATGTATACTTAAGTTCTTTAGTTAGTACTATGAAAGGGTTTTTTTATAAAGTACATAGGCTTACATCAGTGATAGAAATGTAGACAAGAACCTTTGAAGGTATAGGGAAAGATTTTTATTATTATTATTATTTTTAAGTAAGATTTCTACTTACGAGTGTTTATTAGTATTTCATCGACTCTCTGTTACTGCCACGAATTAACTATTTGTTGTTCTTATTTATTTGTTAGTATTTTTATCGGCGCTCTGTACAGATCCTAAGTACCACTTCAATATGGTATAGTGCCCGTCTAAGTTATAGCCGGTTTAAATGTAGGCATTGGCTCTTGCCTACACTCAAAACTATTTCAAAAGTTTTGAAATAGTTAGTTTTGTGTGAGTACGGGCACGAACATGTTATTATTTTTGTTAAGAAGTCCTTTGGGAAAGATTCGTTTGTATTTAACTTGTAGAAGGTGGGTTTACAAAAATTGTTTTTTTTTTTCAGAACGAACCTACCGACGTCATTTGCCGACCTTGCTGGCAAAGAGCTGAGAGGACGTTTCATCGGCGTATACGCGAGGCGCGTCAAGATGATGACGTGTTGCCCGATGAGCCTATTCAGCAACAAAGCCGTAATCATCCAACAATGACCTTAGCAGGATTTGTACGTACTCCAAACTCAACAGTGCACTGCATTTTTGAGCATTGTCAAAATATTACCAGGCTTAGAATACCTAACGATATCATATCGTATGATTGGGCGGTACAATCTACTAATACCAGAAAATGCTCGCGTTTGCGAAGAACACTTAGCCCAGAACCTTTGGTATACTCTACCTTTACAAGACAATCTCATAGAAGATTTTACTGCATCTGAAATAGTGAATGCTCTGACGATTATGAGAAATCATATTACAACAGACGTGTTAAACTTCGAGACATACGAAGTCATTAAGTTTTTTAATTACGAGTTTCATACTTGGACGGGACTTACTCACGAACAGTTTTCCGATCTACTCGTAAACACATCCAGCCTAAATAATAATCGTCAAAAGAAGACAATACTGGCCGCTGTATTGGCAAAACTAAGAACAGGAGACTCTAATGCCAGACTTGCTTTAGTGTTTAGAACGAGCGAATCCCGTTTTCAACGAATGTTAGCTCTAGGTCGTGATGCATTGGTGCGTGATTTTGTTCCCTTGCATGTTGGGTTTGACCACATAAACAGGGAACAAGTGGCTCAAAGGAATTTATTAGTACCTGAAACTCTATTTGGCAATCCAGAAAGCCCTTTGCCACAAAGAAATGCTATAATAATAGTCGATGGTACATATATATACAACCAAAAGAGCTCGAACTATTTTTTTCAACGACAAACATATAGTCTTCACAAATATCGAAATCTGACCAAGCCGTTCTTGTTTGTTTGCTGTGACGGTCATATAATTGACGTAACGGGCCCGCACGCCGCTTCAACTTCCGATGCAACAATAATGAATGCAATTATTGAAAATGAGGAGAGCATATTTCATTGGTTTTTCAGACCGGGTGACGTATTTATCTTAGATCGTGGCTTTAGAGACGCGGCCTATCCTTTACAATCACATGGATATACAGTACATATGCCAGAAACGAAAAATGCAAACGAAACGCAACTTACGACGGAACAAGCGAATAAATCCAGACTTGTGACTATATGCCGCTGGGTAGTAGAAATAATCAATGGACGATTCAAAAGAGATTTTCGCTTGTTAAGAATTGTACACAGCAATCGCGCCTTGCATCATATGATGGAATATTTTAAAATCAGTGCAGCTTTATTAAATGCCTATCATGTGTTGATTGTGGACAATGTAAGGGCTCCAATGTATTTAGAAATAATACGGGAAAGGGTTAATGTACCGAATACACAGTGGCGTAGCATAGGTCACTAGCACCCGGTGCGGATTCCAAATTTGCTGCCCTCTTATTTTTGCAATCCATTATAAAAAAATTGAGGCATGGTAAAAAGAGTACTTTTATTGAATAACACTAACCTGAAAAGTGAAATTAACATTTTTTGACATAGAGTAGAAGGTAGACTATCACAATATCACTTAGAAAAATTATAGAGAAAACGTAATACAATAATGGAGAAATCGCCTACTCCACGAACGTTCTTTCGCGCACGAGTATCATTACTGATTACAACCTCAACTCCTCAACTGAAAGATTAAAATTTAACTTTTCTAGTCTTCCTTTCAGCAAAGTTTTTGATCACAGTTTCAATATCGATTGCATCAGTCAGGTCTTGTTCAATCGACAATATAGCTAGATTAGTTAATCTCAGCGTACTCATTGTAGATCGCAAGTAATTCTTTATCAATTTCAGTTTCGAAAAGCTCCTTTCACAACTAGCATTACTTATAGCAGTTGTCAAAAATATTCTGAGCATTATGAAAATGTTAGGCACGGAGATTTCGAGCTTAGATTCGACAATGAACTTCAATAATTCAAGTGGACCTACATTAGCTTTGCCCAATCTATCAAGATCTCCAGTAGCAATGGCAAAACTTCGAAGTCGCCCTCGCTCAAGACTCGTTCCGGGTATCTAACTTTTTAAGCAGTAGTGTTTGACACGAAACACCGTTTTTAAAAAAAAATGTAAATCTTTTTACTCGCTAACTTTGTGAATATATCCGGTCATCGGTAATCGTTAAATCATTATTTTCTGTAAGCAAAAAATGCTGTCGATTGCCTCCAAGGTGTAATTCGTGTTGCAACAATGTACGCGTAACGCGTATCTTTGCTGTTTTTCTACCAGTAGCTTTTAGCTACGGTGAAGTACAAAGAATGCGTAAGGAGACATATTTATTTAAAATAACATTGAAACTTGAAACGAAATAAGTTTCCTAAATAATAGTTATTGAGAAACCTTGCGCTTGCATCACCCATGCATAGAACCTGCATAGGTACCTGGGTATTTGGTAACAACAACAAAAAAATGACGAAAAAAAAAAACTGAAATAAATTAACTTTTTTTTATATTTTAATTTTTTTTTCTCTATCTGCCACCTCCGCAGCGCCGCCCCCGGCAAAGTGCCGCCCGGTGCGGACCGCACCCTCCGCCCCCCCCCTCCGCCCCCCCCATGCTACGCCACTGCGAATACATTGGCGGATCTGGTGAACAGATACAATTATAACCGAAGACGTGCTCCGTTTCGTTCAATTAACGTTGATGCGCTTGAGGTTCAATTCCCCACATTGACACAAGAAGATCTTATCCTTTTTGCACTTGGTGTATACCAAATAAAGCAAGCTAGGAGTACATGTAACATTGGCCGAAGAACCATTGGCTGCTGCTCACACGTCATGTGCATTGTGTGGTACATGGGGTTTGCCAGGCACGAGCCAACGATACACATTCCCGCCGAAGGTTTAGAAGATATTATTGTAAGGCCAGGAGAGTTGTAAATATTGAATAAAAATATATGAAATGAAAATAATATGCATTATAATTAATAAAAAACCTGTACATAAACGCCTGCATGGAGAACTAACGAACGAAAGTACCTACGAAAAGGATTAAGTGGGTGTATTTTGCCTCTTGTTAACACTTGTAACTCGGCAGGTAAATGTACTTGCAACGTCCTCTCGCTCGCACACCATTAACAATAACTGTTTACCTGGAAATCACGAGCTCACCTCGCAAACCGTAGGTAATAAAATAAATACTTTGAGACTGATTATCATCTTAACCAATAGGTTTCGAGCTTTACTGTCATAATACAAAACGTTCATTATAATTATGCCTATGATAAAATTGAGTTATTTTTTGTTGGCCGGCTAAAAAAAAAATAGCCCAAAATGGGTGATGTCCTTTATCGATAACGATAGTAAGACTATTATAGTAATATCGATCTTTCAAATGGTTACCAATATACTATTGACATAACTGGTGAAAACAATAATGTCTGCTGTAGTATGTTGATATATAAACCGTCTATATTATGAATACTATTGTAAGTAGGCTTGACAGATGCCCCGTATTTGACGGGTAACCCCGTTTTTGGGCTACAAGTTTATAGCAACCCGTAATTAGTTGAATCGAATACGGGGCAACCATGGTTCCCGTATTTTTATCAAATGGCTGAGCAAAACGGATAATTTTTAAAACGTTTCGACTTATAATATTATATTGAATAAAAACAAAATGGGATTTTTGTCATAAAACAATGCTATTTTAATTGTCTCCCATAAAAACAGACTAAAACCCTTTATTTTTAATGCTGGTAACCCTTAAATCATGCAGTAGTAGTTGGCAACCCTTATCGTAATTCTTGGATTAAATTCTTTTTTTGCATATTTCAGTGTACAATTTGCCAGAAGAAATTTGGCTACAAGATTAGTTTGGAAGAGCACGTAGCATCAGTGCATGAACGCTCTCAGGCGTTCCCATGCGAACTTTGTGGCGCCCTCTATACAAGAGCGCGTGGACTACGGCGTCACTTACATGCCAAACACGGGAAACAAAATGTTGACAAATTACAACCAAAAGATAGCAGCACTTGTGATGAAGTTTCAAATAATCAAAAAGATGTCGTTAGTAATAAATGCAATGAAAATGTTTATTTAAAAATTGTGGATAGTGGAGAGAAAAAAGTGGCATTAAATGACAGTGCAGTTTTTGAAATAAAAGAAGGAGAAGAATTTGTTCTTTTGAATGGTGAAAGTGGTGTTATGTTGACGAAAATGTATTAAATAAAATAATAATCATACATATATATTTATTGAATATAAGGTACCTGATACAAATAAGGCCTATGCTCAAATAAGGCCTGTAGTGCGGAAAAGTCGGTTAAAATATATTTACATTAAAAATATCTCACACACGCATAGACGACAGCCCCACGACTCAGCAAACAGTGCGCGAGAGTTGTGATGTTGTGACAGCGTCACTTGTGACCGGTCGTTTGTGACTGACGGGCATTTTCATTGCGCGTTATGAATTTGTCGTAATTTTTATCGAATTCTAATACGTTATTCTTTGAAGTTTTGTTTCAAGTAATGTATACAGATCACAATATAACTCATCAAAAAGGTAACTATGACTTTAAATTGTAATTTTTAGAATATGCGAATTTAATACTGCTTATAACATTTATGAAGTACAATGTACTAAATAAAGCCTGCTTTTAATAAAAGCCTCATTTGCTGACCCATATATATATATATATTAGCCTTATTTTTCAATATTTAATAATATTTTTGAGAAGATATGTAAATTTTTTCATTTTTGTTTGTTTTGATACGTTTTTTTTATATTATTCTTTATTTCTTGTTAATATGCGACTTCAAGTCTGACTAGAAATTTAAGCATAATATTTAATAAAATAACTTAGAAAGTTGTTCAAGGATCTCATGGAAGCAATTGATAAATGGCTCAGAAGTATATATTTTTATATAATTAATACTCTAATAACAATATTCCTATAATAAAGGATATAGGCTTTGTTCAATCACTATGTTTTAAAAAGGCCTAAGGCTAATGTTCCGGCATTACCTCTTTTCGAGTGATTTTTGATAAAAGATTACAATATGTTTTCTTAATTACTTAAAATATATAAATCAAAGAATAATATCTTGCTTTTATTTATCACCTTTTTCAAATAATTTATCAAGATATGAGTGTTTCAAATTAGGTAGGCCTTATTTGTATCACTTACCTTACCTAACAAAATTATGGATCTTGTAGGGTCTACCTATCAGCAAATATGCAAATTTTTTCCATACCATTCTTTAACCATAGACGTTCTGTAGGAAATGTTATTTGCGCCGCAGCACCTATCTCATCCGCGTCTGTACAAACGCGGTGATTTTCTATACAAAATACTCTAGAAAAGATGATAGTCGATTTTGAAGAAGTCGAGAAATCAAATTCCAATAATGCTATATTCATAATAGATGTAAGAGAACCAGATGAAATCAAAGAACATGGAAAAGTTCCTAATAGTATTGACATACCATGTAAATTGTTAGAATTATAGAAGCTAATTACATAACATAATCAAAAACAAAAAATGTCATAACTTCACTTTGAAGTAGGTGATGTCACCAAAGTATTGAGTTCAATGCCAGAAAAGGAGTTTGTTAACGCTTATAATAGACCAAAACCATCTGAAGACAGTCTTTTTTCCCACGTTTTTCTCAGGTCGCTTTCTTGTTTGTCTGTCTGTGCAGTTGGATTCTTGCAACTCAATTTTGAGGCACTTCCCGGCCACCTAGCGAGCTGAAATTTTTGGAGCAAGTCAGAACCCGATGACAATACATCCTAAAACAACTTTTAACTTTCTACGGCCACTTTCAGGCCAAATTTTGCGATATTTCACTTTCATATGAAAAAAGTCATAGCGACTCATGGTTTGCTGCGATTAATTAATAATTTTGAGTTATTAGCACAGTGATTTGTGATTACCCTCATGGCTATCGCTAAAGTGCATACTTTCTGAAACTTTGCTCAATTAAATTTACTTCACAACCACACCTCTAGATGGCGCAACATTTAAATCTCAAACGACCGTTTTACTCAGAAATCAATGTAGTAATTTGAAATGAAGTTTCAAACAACTGGTTCGCGATCTCCTTTTAAATACTCTAAACCTATCCACTTAATCTCACTTTAATATATCTAGTTAAGTGTATTGATATTGGTTTAGTGTATCGATATTTAAGTAATTTATTATTTTTTATATGACATTATATGTATGAAAATGTATTTTTATGTAGTCAATAGCTCTTATTTTCTATTTACCCTTCAATGCACTAGCCATTTATGCTTTCAGTTTCTAACTCTCCGGTTGACTGGTAGAGAATGGTTAATCACATTAAGTCCACCATTTGTACACATTTTTTTGTGTGCATCAGTTTAAATAAATAAAAAAAGAATAATCTTGCCAGTGTCAATAATCACCTTGGGAGTTGGACAGATTGGGCTTCAAAACTACACTCTTATTCGCATCAAAACCTTCCTCAGACCACATTGGCCAGTGAAAATTCAGAAATTACACAATATAAAAGCAAAAAATAAATAAATTTTATTATTCTTTAACAACATCATAGATGATTGCACACATGATTGAATTACTTCTGCCGACTGGACCAGTCATTCCAACTTCCGAGATAGGTCTTAGAGCTGCGAAGAAACAAACAAGTGAATAAAGCTAATATTATGTTGACTATGAAAATATATTACAATATTCATTACTTTGCATAACCAAGTTTCAAAGCTTTATCGAGGGCTTCTGATGATCGACGGCCAGATTGGCAATAAAATATAAGTTCATCTGATGATGATGGCTTTCCCCTCTGAAAATTCTTCTTAAATTCCTCATCAGACATGGATGTAAGAGCATCTTGCATAGTACTTACTGAAAAAAATATACATTATTTTGGATATCATTAAAATATTTAAAGAATTTCACTATAAAAAAATATCTATATCAATACTGCCGTCCTTATGAAAAGTGCAATAAGTAGTTTCAGCTACATATTTCTATAAAGCTACATATAAGCTACAGCTTTCGTTAAATTGCGATTAAAGATTTAATTTTTGTTTTTTGTGTATCATTGTAACTATAATAGTTATTGGCTTGAAACTTTTACTATACAACTATAAAAAGAAATGGAATTTTATGTAGTTTATTATATTTGTACATACAATTTCTATGTAAATTGTATGTAAGTTAATTTGCCCAAAATCTCGACTTATTGTACTTATCATAAGGATGGCAGAATAATAAGGTTACAAAACAATACTTTCTCATATAAAAATATATTTAGGTAGTACATACATGGGATATTAATGCTTGAAGGTATTTTTCCAGTGGCACGAACTTCATCAGGGTTTCGAACATCAATGATCACCTTCTCCGGTTGTTGAATCACTTTAAGCATATCTTCGTAGCTGACCACTCTCTTTGGATCTACCATTTTACTACTATATTGTTTCTTAATAGAAATATCCCGTATTGGTGATAGTTGTGAAGTTTTATAATCTGCAAATTAGTTAAAGCTTTTAATAGTTTACACCAAATAAATCTACATCAATCAAACAATATTCCAGGAACAAATATTTCCTTGCCAAATTTAATTTATCATCTTTTTTAGTATCAGCCTTTCTTTATTAGTTCTATAGTGGAATCAAAGAGAAAGCAGAAGTGAAAGAAGCGGTCCTATGCTTTGTATTGAAAGGATATGCAGAATTTTTGCTATGGCAAAATGTAAGTGCGAAGATTGTGAAATTGTTAGTTCAAGCCGTTGCAATAAATTTGCTAATGTGAGTGTTAGTAATTTTATCATAGAAAACTATAATAAATACTTTCCGTGAAGTGAGCTTTCGTATATAAGTTTTGTTGACGTATTACATTTTAAGAGCCATGCAAATTTTATATCCATCTCCAATCATAGCCAGGTATCTCACCGAATAGAAAGAACTTTAAAAATATATTGGTTATCCACAATTTTTGAAAATTGCCGCAAACGCTTGAAACTTCGTATAACACTGACGTTTGTATATATCAGTATATATAATTCGTATTATATCTCAGAACAATAACTAAAGCTATAGAAGCCGTGCTAAAATAACAACACAATACGTTAGTTCGTACTATTTTGACTTATACAGTTGTAAATGTGTCAGAAAGAAATAAGAATACAGATTTTGTTTCGTAATTTATAAGGTAGTCACTAGTTTCCCTTACGTCAGTGATGTAACGGCGTCGATATTACTATCGATAAAAATAAAATTAAAAACATGTAAAAAAAAAATTATGCTGTTGACACTAGAACTGACGGTAATGTGTCATAATAAACACGTGTAGAATCTGCAATATGAACATTTTATAATGCAGTATTCATGAGTAGAATTTTGGACCCGAACCAATTTATTAGATTTGCAGTCTTCAGAGTATCTAGAGAAACCAGGTAGGTACATGTAAAAAAATGCACTTTGTATAGGTATATCATATTAGGCTACATGTTTCTATTTTAAGTTAGACCGCTAGCAGTACATTAGTGAATACTGCATTCAACATTATATTTCTTATAGGTAAAGATAAAAAGAGGAAAAAATTTAAAAGAAAATTAATCGAATAATGAATTTAAATTAACCAACTATTATTTTATTCATATTTATTATTTTCATATTTTTATATACTACTCTGTCAAGAAAGTACCGGGAAAAGATCAATAATATACACAATGTTTGTTATTCATCCAAATTTATTTTATCACCTTCAAAGTATGCTACTTCAGAAACGATACACTTACGCCAACTTAACCCAATCATCAAAACATTTTTTAAACGCTGTTTCCGGAATTGAGTTCAGTCTCGCCGCGAATTTTTGTCATTTTTGTTTACACACTCTAAAAGTGCTAGGTATTCGGCTTGAACATATTCTTGTTTCAATTTTTCTATCAATATGTTATAGAGTTGAGCTTTCTTCGCGTTGCTCCTTAATGTTCTCTTTGTTAGTGTTTATTTTGCGAAGACGTCACTTGCTGGTCTTTTTAACCCTTTCTAACTCTTTTTTTAATATTCCAATTTGGTTTTTATAATCTGCTATAATTTTATGTAAATTAGATATCAGTTCAGAGATATCGGAATCAGTATTTGTTTCAACTGTGGTCATAGATTTGGGGCGTTTACTTGGTGGTTCATAATTCCTTCTTAATGCGATAGTGGTTTCTGAAACACAAAAATATAATTGTAAATAAGCTATCATTATTATTTGGGATACACGCTGCCAAAATGTTAATTAAAAATCTGAATATTTATTGGTAGGATCGAAATAATTATATGACAAAGCAAGACTAAGATAATGTTTGGAATAAAAAAGGAGCAATTGCATGTTCTGTAAATGTAATGTGGGTATAGCATTTGCTTTCAGCCGCCGAAATTAAATGTTTTCATGTGGATCAAATGAATGTAGTCTAAAATGTTTCGAACAAATGTGACTGTGCGCTTTCGGTGTCCAATTGATCCTTGATATACGGCGTATCCATTCAGTTCTAATTGGAGCGGAGCGAGCGAAGCGAGCGTAGCTCCCATGGATCAGCTTCAATGACGCAATGTCTGTTACGCCATAACTTCCCGAGATCTAAACCGATTTTAATTTTTTGTGTGGAATCGAATCAACACATTTAGGACCAGATTGTGACAGATTGTTAAATTATTTAAATTAACAAAAATAAAAAAGTTATGAACCTAGAACATTGGTTCTATGGGATTTCCCATTGAAAAAAAGCGCGCCTATTTGAGTTTTCTTTTTTATGGAATATTAAAGTTTAAATTTTTTTTAGTATTACGCTCCGCTCCAATATATGGTGCTAGCAAAGCAAAGCTTAGCGAAATCATTCTTTCATCATTCATCTTTCATCTTTGGGAAATCTAAAGCAAAAAGTAAAAACCAAAAATGTTGACATCGATAACAAAAAACATCACAAACACATCACTATCATACTATCATATACAAAACAGAAGGCATGAAAATAAGACAATTTAAACCAAAACTCATTGAGAAATCTATTTGTAATATTAATTTACTACAATTTTCTGAATATACCGTTGTTATATTGTCAAAATATGAGAATTTAGAAACAAAACTCACCGATGAAATGATAACACCTCATCCGTATTTTCTTTTCGTGATATATGAGACTTGCAGTCTGGAACAACACAAGCCATCCTGGACGCGGACTCTAAGATGTCTGAAGCGTCTATATGCACACTTTCCTGTTATTTTTTCACGAACTTCCTTGTAAAATAATATAATTTCACGCTAGCCGCTCACAAAGCTGTTTGGCGACTGTCATACGACCGCATTGAATTTGGTCTTACTTCAGAAACAACGTTAATCAAAGACGTACTTTTAATTTGGTAGTATAATATACAACCAAATTACAACCATTTGACATTTGTACTTTGAGAGTTTGTGACAATGACGTGAAAATAAAACCTTACAATTGTTGTCTATTTCGCTCTTACCCATGTATGTTAGATTACTTTAAGTGAATACGCGAGCTGTTATACAGTTTTTATTTTAGCGCGGCTTCTATAGCTTTAGTTTTTGTTCTGAGTATTATATGCTTGCTTTGTCATCCAACAAGCTTTTTTTAAATTAATTTATTCATGACCATGGATACAGAGTCCTTCAGTCGAAATATTAGAAGTTCAATGATAAAATAATTAAACTAATTTACAAACTTAATATCTAGATTTTGCCGATAGTATTTACTATATATTTGTATAAAGGCAAATAAAAACGTTCATCTGCTAGAAGATCCTGAACGCGGCGGGATCCAACAAGCTGCTTGTCCAGTGTTGCCAGTAGCAGATAGTCAAAAGTAACATTATTTATTTTATATAGAAAAGAATTCTAATACTGTAAAGTTCACTAAAAAGTATGGCGAAGAGAAAGCAAAACAAAACCAATTTCTACGGTCCTTTTAAATTATTTTTGATTTTGAAACAAAATTCGTGTAGTTTTTTCAATTTTCTATTATTTCTAACTAGTTATGTAAAGTAACATCTAGAGTCGTGTGCCATAGCCGTAACATGAGAAGGTCAACGGTAACGTAAAATCTTATAAAAGTATTATTCTGACGACACTGTTCAACTACACTAATACTAAATTAACAATTTCTTGCAAAGAGTTCTATGATATAGAATAGACAAGAGGTCTATCAAGCAATGTATAGCGCGCGATACTTCGAGGATCACCTGTCCTTCTCACTCTTATTTTGCTTTACGGAGTTGTGAAAATGATAAAAGGTGCGTTTTAAAAAGTTTTAATGATGACAAAGGAATATAAAAATAAAGTTTCAAGCAAGAAGGTTTATTAAAAATCAATATTTTATTAAGAATAATTAAAAATTTATATAATTTATTTACATTTATTGACCCGCAAACATGACCATTTCTTTTAAACCTACAAGAAAAAAAAATAAGCATGTAGGTAGGTTAATAATTATTTACATTATAATATATTTTATCAAAAATAAAAATTACTTAAAAAAACTCATTGAGTCCACCAATAGGTTTTTTATTTTTTTGCAATATTTGCAAACAGCTAGCATTTTTATTAATTAAATATTATTTTATATATATAAAAAAATGATAAAACAACACATGTTTTAAAGTATAATAAAGTAAATACGATATGCCCACGCCGCCGGTATACAGTCGGAGGGGAAATGAAGGGGTAATGTTGCGACCGAGAAAACACCCTTTTGTGCGAGAAGGACAGATAATCCGCTAAGTATCGCGCTGGAGGCTGAGTAGTCTACTGTATAATATAGAACTCTGCTTTTTAGTAGGTTTTCCTACACGTAAAGGAAAGGGTACATAGTCTATACAGCCTCGCCTTTATTAGTCTTACCTACTTATGTAAATTTTGAGCAAGAAGTGGATGAATCTGCAATCAACTCAAAATTAAAATCGTTGGTTTTAATCAATCAATATTACAATAATATAGTTTCAAATTTTCCCGGTTATTTAAATTAATTAATTGAAACGGTATTGTATTTCGGTGCAATTGCATGCACCATCATCACGGAAGAGCTAGTTTTTTGCGGGTGGATGTATTGGCAGACATATCCGTTTACCATCTGTCTGTTTAATATTTCTTTTTTAATTTGAATGAAGCGAGCTAAACCAAAAGGTTCACTCTAGCTTGCTAGTTTCACTCTGGTTTTGAAAACGGACGGGATATAAGCACTCGGAAATATGGAAGAAGCTTCACTCCTTTGCTGTGCGCTTATAAAAGATATTGAGAAGAGCTTAGTGCGATAGGTAGAAATAGCAACCAAGAACGGATTTTATCCCGCAGTGCGTCTGGGTGTCTTAGGACCTTTAATCAATAATCTAATTATGAACTTTTTTTTTTGAATTGCGTCTAATACAGAGAAAACACTGCAATTGGCATTAAATGAGCAAGCCGTTTCTTTTTTAATGTAATTAAAAATAGGAATGCTGTTGTTCTGTAATTGCAAGCATGTACATATGTATATGTATAATCTTAGATCAAAATTAGAATAAACAGTAAAACAAGACTATTTAACCAGTATTTAACGGTCAGCTAATTTTCATAAGCATATATTATTGTTGAGCTGCTTTTAGTGCATAGAAAAAACTGTATTTGGCAAAAGAATAAGTAATTTTCTGTATAAGTGAAAGAATGCTGTTGATTTTCCTAAATAGGACTGCGGCGCCCAATGGGCTGAAAATCAATCAATGGGGTTTCAATAAGAAAGTGCAGGATTTTTTGTCGGATATTGCTTGTATAAGCTTTTATATTACTATATACAAAAATGACACCTGAGTCAATTCTGTATAAAAATGAAGGAATAACTTTTATTTTATTTTATTATTCTCCTTATCACTCTCGTTGTCGGACTCCAATTCTGAACCAGAATCCAGATTATAATAACAGCCACAGCGAGGCCGGGTCAGCTAGTTTATATATGTACCTACATATACAGGGCCATTTTAAAAACACCATCCAAATTTATATATTATATTCTTTGAAGAAAATAACGAAACAAGATTTTTTTCTTTTAATATCACTCAGTACTAAAATATTAAGTTAAGCCTACACAAAGTTATCCGAGGAAAACTACCGATTGCTGTCACAGTCACGCTACGCACGGTGTTGTAGCAGATGATTACACGACCCCCGCCCCGCCCTCCCGTATTTCATTGATACATTACAATGATTTTCATAAGTTGCAAATTTAAACGAAAAAAAATAGGAACGTCAAATTGAAGAAGAGATAAGTTGATTTGTTCTTTGATTATAACAATATTAATCGATAACACTTTTAATAAATAAAAAATGAACATAAAAGTAATCCACACCTTAGGCACTTACGTCGCATTTTTTAAAATTTAATCAACTTATGTAGAATAATTGGTTGGAGTAAAGCAAAGGGTGTTTATTAACCACAGAATCTAAAAAAACACAGGGATCGCAAAGGCAATTCGAAAATAGCAAAAACAAATGCAGTGCCAAAACCTTAGTACCTACCTACCTAAGTTATTTTTGTCTATTTTACACGATAGGATAAAGAAATGTATAATTAATAGTTCTATATTTATAAGTCTTAGCCGCCCTGCACACATTTTGCTTTACTCCAACAAAATAATTAATTAAAAATCCAAACAAAATACACTTACATGAAGTTTGAAAACAATCACTACCTTAAAGTGTAGGTAATTTCTCTCTAAACAGTCTTGCACGTTTATGAACATTGTCTTTTATTGTATTACTTGTTTTTTCACTTTGTCACTTCGTTAAATGCACGGATTATATTTAAGTTCTCGAGGCTTTGGGCCTTCTTCACATAAACCCGTCGTTCAATTTCGCCCTCGATTTCAATTGCAAGTGTGAACACATTTCGTTAGGTAGATAATTATGCGACGTAAATGCATGAACGCAACATTGTACATCGCGGAAAGTCCGCGGCTGACTGATTTCATTGCGCCGATGTCGTTACAACTTGCGCGCGCAGCTCGGTGGGGCGCTTCGGGCGGTCGGTCGTTCAACTGTAAGTACCTATTTTGCCAGTAACCAGCTGTTGTAATAATTCGCTCGGACAAATTTTTTTTTTGCGGAAATTTTACCTCCCATTTTTTTTTCATAAATGAAGTGTTTGAATGATATCTTATGCCTAGAAAAAATTTGGATGGTGTTTATATAATAACCCTGTATAAAAATCACAGTGTTTGACCGCAATGAACTCCGAAACTACTCAACCGATTTCGATGTCTTTTTTCATTTTGCTTGATTTGTTTTGACTTAGAACATAGGGTAGGTTTAATTTAAATTTAAAATAAAAAAAAATATAACAAATTATAACAACTGAGCCACAGCAACACACACACAGCGCGCGGTCAGCTAGTGACAGGGTTCCCAACTTAGGGGTTTTTCCCCTAAATTTAGGGGGTAAATAAGTGAGATGGGATTTTTTTAGGGGTGTTATATGTTTAGGGTTATTTTTAGGGTTTTTGTGAACCTTCATATTTTTTTTATAATTGCCCTGGAGCAGTCTTAACTAGCTAATCAAATTTTATTTTTACCTAGCGACCTCGGACTTAGTGACATCTAGTGTACTTAAAATCCAAGTACAGTACTTGGAATTTTAAATCGAAATGGTGGATCAAATATTAGGCTTATTCAAAGTCAACATGTATGACTTTATAAAATCTGATTCGTCAGAAGAAAATGAAATAATATTTGCCGTAATAAATATATTTATTTTTATAAATAAAAAATTAACAAAATTATATCATACAATTTATTTTTAGGGGTATTTATAAGTAATTGGGGCAATTTTAGGGGTTTTTGAATTTAATTTAGGGTTAAATATTTTTAAGAGTTGGTAACACTGGCTAGTGAACTATAAAAAAATGTCAAATAGGTTTATTGTGGTAATAAAACTAACCTTAGTTTTGACTCGGACAATTCGCTGGTTTGCGAGAATCTTTGATATTTTATTGTGAACAGAGACACAACGTAGATATCCTCATTATAAATCCAGCGTTCGCTCGAAAGAGATACAATTAATTTTTTTGGTATGAGATAAAAGATTTAATATGAATTTTGAAACCCTTATTCTATAAAATCAAAAGTTTTTAGTTCCATCGCTATTCCCGTAAACCAGTGAATTGTCTTTTATGAATAAAGCTTAGTTTTATTGTATAGAAAAAGGTACCTATTTAGTTCTTAGGTACCGATTTAAACAAAATCGGAATAACGAAGAGTTTAATTTTTTTTTATATTTAATCCCGACGTTCCGACTCCTTTACAGGAATCGTGATCATAGTAAGTAGATTTATTTAAAAGATACGTAGGTGGGCCTGCCGTCTGTCTATACCGACTGGGAAACCTAAAAATCCGGACAATTTTATGCAATAGTTTATAAATAGTCACCGAAGAAAGCAATATGAGACAACTAAGAATATTTTCGTATTTTTCGTTCGCTGCGCCAAGAGTTTTCTTTAGAAATTCGATACCAGTTAAAACTAGAGAAAGCCTTGACTTATTTGCCGTAGAAAAAAGTAAAATGATGAGACGATCTCCTTATTGCAACGGAACATAGAACTGCAGTATGTGTAATCAATTTGGAATCAAGCATGATGTTTTTTAACGTAAGTAGAGTTCATATGATTATGACTAGCTAAGTTATTAAAGGTTCATATACCTACTGTATATAGTTAATGGTTAATATAGTAAGTAGGTAGTAAGTTAGTATTTGTTGTGTACAGAAACGAGGTAAAATAAAACAGATCTTATTGTTCATTTACAAAAAACAGTTTCACACATTTCTGCCTTTTACGGCGTATACACATTTAATAGGAATGGACGAAAAGACTAAATATATGTAAGATACATATATTCTACCCATATTTTATTTATACTTGTATAATCTTGAATGCCGTAAAAACATTTTTTACTAACCATTCTTTAATGGTGGATCTAAATTTGTTAAATTTATATTCTTTAAACTCGTCAGATAGTAAGTTAAAATTTTTAATACACATTAGGAAACAGTTATTGCTTACTAAGGCAAATTTTGTCTATGGCCAATAAAGTTTGTTCTTATATGCAGAGCGAAAATAACGATTAGTTATCTGTTGTTTTTGAACAAATCTCAGAACAATAACTAAAGCTAACAAATACATTTTTGTCATGATATACAACCAAACATTTGTCAAATATATAGAGACTAGGCAGTGTAAGCAGATTATATTTTTAAAAGTAAGGTCGGCAAGAGTCAATTTATTTTATCCCAAACATGGCGCGAATACATTTCTTTTGAAGTACAAATGCCCTGTCCCATATAAAAGCTCTATATCACAAAATTCACAAATATATGTTATTACGTTGTCTTGATTAACACTTAGCTCACTGTGGACATATAGAAGTGCAAGTCTCGTAAGTCACTCACAGTCCGATTAGAAAAAAGATGGTGTTGCATTAGCAACATCTCTAAATATCCTCGTGTAAGAAACATGACTCTATGTAGTATCGGCTTTTTCTAGTTAAAGTCTATGTTTGTTTCTTAGAGAATTTTTGTATTTAATATACGAAAGACCTTTATTTGCAACATAAAAAATGTGTAATATATAGTGCGGATTGTATCACTGAGAACAACTTTATGAAAAAGAGTTTCATTCATACAAGAAACTGTATTTACAAAGTGCATCCAAAAAATACACATACAAATACTTTATACAGTTTTGTTATCATTAATTCTAATATTAACTAAGCGAAATAACTAAAACTGGGGCGAGGAAGAGCATTGGCTTAATTGGATACCGCAATTTGTATACCGCTAAGGAGTGGAATTCTCTGCCTGTATCCGTGTTTCCTGACAAATACAATTTAGGGGTCTTCAAGTCATGAGTGAACAGGTATCTTTTGGGCAAGTGCGTCACATCCTAGATCGCATTTTATTTCGTTATATAAAAGAGGGCAATAAGAACAACTCATAAGTCAAAGACAATCGTGTAGAGAACACTTTCAGAATCTGAAAATTCTGACGGCTCCATGTTACGGATCTTGTCAAGCATTCCAATAAATATGAAAGCACAGAGCAGATAATAAAACGTCATGACATTCGGCGGAAAGATTTAGGTAACATAATACAGCCATCATTACAAATAGTTAAACATAGTGTAAAATATCAAGTAGTTGCGACTTTTTAATTATTTGTAGACTAATTTAAAAAATGTATTAAATGTTAATTTTTTTAAATCTAGACTGAAATCTTATTTACTGGAGCAAAATTTTATAGTAAAGCAGAATATATTAAATCTGGTATTTGATTTTTTATTAATTAAAATGAATTCAATTATTTATGATGGAAGTATTAATTTTAAATTTATATTATTTTAATTGTTCTTTTATTTATAATAATATTTTTATACAATGTATGTGCTTATTTTAATTTTCAATATAATTTAAATATGAATTATGTAATTTAATATTATTTTTTTATTTCCGACACAATGTAATATTGTTTCATGGATAAATAGCTGAACTGAACTGAACAGAGTCGCTTACCATCAGGCGACATAGTGGTCAAGCGTATACCTATTTACTATTAAAATAATGCTGGGAGAAAGAATCATTATGCTAGAAAATATTCAAAGAAAAAGCTAAATCAGTCTACACACTTGTAGCTTTTCCTAATGGCCTTGTTCGTTTGACAAGTAGAAAGAAAATATTCAGGTCAGTAGCTGGAAACGAGACGGTGAAAATAATCGACTTCCGCAAGGTAACGCTTGGTTCTATTAAGTATTTTATAGACAGATAGATTTAAATGTAAGAAAAATCACAAATCTATAATCTAAGATCACAGTGGTTTGTGTTAGACTGTCCGCTCTTTTCCCCGCTCTTTTTCCATTGTATCAATAACGTTACCATAGCAACGCGTTAACCGTAAGTAGTTCGTCTACCGGACGCTAGATGGCGCTAATTCAAAAATATTTAATAATAGAAAAAAAATTGTCTACCCGAGCGAAGCCGGGACGGGCCGCTAGTAATATAATAATATTTTATATGTTACGGTAAGTGTGATTAATTGAAAACTATTAATAATTACCAACAATTATTAATTATAAAACTTCAATAACCTAACCTAACCTTATCAAATTATGAGGTAAGTATTAATAATTACTGGTTATTATTAATAATAACCATAGTAATCACATTTACCGTAACATATACATTTATACTAATTAGCCTAGCCCAAATTAAGCACTGTAGGCTGGTGCGTTACTCGAGTAACGGATAGTATCTATATGATTGATACAAAGATAAGTAATATTTTTAGAAATATATATTATAAACCCCCGACTGGTATGAATTCTTGTATTTAACACACAAACATCTGCGGGGGCAGATGGGGTCCGGGACTCGAACCCAGGGCCGGTGGAAAGGCAGGAGCTCTACCGTTGCACCAAACGGTCGTGAATGACTGATTATTTTTTACTTCACTAGATTTTGTTTCGTCCGATAAACTAGACAAGAAATTGCAACAAATTACAAATTGAAACCCTACGAAATAGAGGTATTTTTACATTTATTTTATATATTTTATGCATTTTTAATGCGATCTTATAAGATAAATTATTATAATAGAAAAATACTAGAAAAAATCGACTCGGGTCACAAGTGAATTCTCAGGCGGGAATCGAACCCGCAACCTTTGGAAATCCGGTCCAATGCTCTCCCAATTGAGCTACCGAGCCTTGTGAACACTCGTCAAAATTTTCTAGTACCTTTCTTATTTTACGCTGTAGGCCAGCGTTGTTTCATCAATGAGAGGAACATCCTCTCGTATTCGAAAGAAACATTTATACAAATGTTTGAGCAATCGATTAAGATGAAACAGCCATTTAGTTTTATATTTTTTTATATATTTTATGCATTTTCAAATTCAAATAGAAAAATTATTATAATAGATAATTTTTTTCTAGTATTTTTCTATTATAATAATTTATATTATAAGAGGTAGTTTTATCAATGTCAAAAAAGATTACGATATTAAAGTCCATACATACTTCAAATGGTCATTCTCCTTTAGCAGTTGTTAATATGGTTTTGAAAGAAATTGCTTCTGTGACTTTTTAAATCGCTCTTGATTTGTGGAGTTAGAATTTATCTAAACTATAATTGTTTTTTTTCATGCAAGATATGTCATTCACCTAATTTAGGGAAAAAAATGAAGTATTTATTTTAAAAATTGATGACTCTGTGACTAAAAATGTATTAAATCAAGGTACATAATTGTCAAAATATGAAAAAAGAAAAATAACTCTGGTAACTATAAAAACCACCTCCGTTGAGTGGCTTGCGTACGGAATTTCATGTAAAGTCTGTTCATTCTAACTTGCCCTATTTGGTAAACAATCTTCGCATAACTTTTTAACGAAATCGCCCATTTAAAAATAAAATAATAACAAAGTCAATAATCTATTACAATAAATCGTTATTATAGACTGAAACCTATTGAATCTAGTTATAATAAAAAGGAGTGCCACGATTGTTAAGCAAATAGGACAAGTTAGGATGAACAGACTTTAGACATCATTGCGAGGGCCCTGGTTCGATTCGCGGCCGGGTCAATGTAGAATACGAACCTTCTATTTTGTCCCGATTCTGGGTGTTGTGCTACTGTCATGTACTGATTTCCATAACACAAGTACTTCAGCTACACAAATTGGGTTCAGAATAATGTATGTCAAACCAAACATGAACACAAATTCTCGCTAGAGAACAAAGATTTGTTCCTAGGATGCTACGCGAGGCTATTGAAATCAGGAAACATCCTAATTCCAATAGAGACAAAGGAGCGTTCCACCTGCTTGGAATCCAAATATTTAATAAATTAATACCTACAAAAACACACATTGCAAGACCTGATGATGTAGTTAGCTCTATTTGCAAATAATAACAGTAAGATGGAGGTCGGTCCCCCTGCCCGAGTTTCTTTCGCCAGTTCTTCTCGGAAGGGCCTCCCAATTTCCGAACTGGTAGTAGACTCAGTAGAATTTAAGAACTAAATAAAATGTACAAATAAAACAATTTGATTTATATATAACAATTTTAACAATTAAGAACGTGCCCGATTAAAATATTGTGAAGGTAGTAGAAAATACAAGACAACCATTATCTTAGTCATCCTGTGATCACGGCTGTAAAGGAGTCGAAACGTCAGGATTAAATATAGAATAAAATATGCGCAAAATCCGTAAAAAAGTGTTTTATTCTAATGTGTAATGTGCGCGGAAGTGTAAGAACTAAAGAAAAGTATGTCATGTTGTCTAATATTTATTTATTTTTACAAAGCGGTGATTAGGGTAGCCTGAGAGCTTACCTCTGGACTTCCTCTCGAACTTGTTTTTCGGGACACCTTGTGTACAATAATTACTCGTTTTAAATAATTAGATTTATAGTTGATTTGATTCTTTATAATAACAACTTCAGCTATAAACATCAATCTTTGGTCTTTGGTGTTAACTGATAATTTATTTGTTTTTTGATATATTTTTTCTGTAATGTTTTAAAATTTATAATAACTGTAATGTGTAGAATGTAAACACAATAAAGAAAAATGTAAATGCTGTATATGCCATTAATAGGTATATATATATATATATATATATATATATATCTACACTAATATTATAAAGAGGAGAGATTTGTATTTTTGTATGTTTGAAATGAATAAACTCAAAAATTACTAAGACTATTTCAAAAATTCTTTCACCATTGGTAAGCTACATTCACACTGAGTAACATAGGCTATATTTAATGCTAGATTTTTATTTAAGAATTTTGTCTACCCGTGCGAAGCCGGGACGGGCCGCTATGTATTTATTAAATGTCTGCAACTTATGTTTTCAGCAATGTGATACTGTTGGTGTTATTAATATATAAATAAATAGTATTGTATAGATTCTGTGTGTTTGTAATTATCATTATCAGGATATTAATATCTTCACCGTTGGAAGTGGGGAATAGACCACTCCTATAAATAAAAAACAACGGTGTGAGGTTGGATCATTACACACGGACGGTGTTGGGTTCGAGTTCGAAAGGGGCAGATGTTTGAATGATGAACACGAGTATTTGTACCCGATTATGGATATTTATATTTATTTCTATGAGAATTACATTTCTATGTATCATAATTGGAGCGGAACGAGCGAAGTTACGCCATAAGTTCCCGAATTCATAACCGATTTTAATATTTTTTGTGTGAAATCGAATCAACAGGTTTAAGACCAGATGGTGGCGGAGCCCGAATTTTGAAATTCGCAAAAATTCCCATCGATATAAAAAAAAAATTTTTTTTAGGTATTACGCTCCGCTCCAATATATGGTGCTAGCGTAGCTTTATGCTTAGCGACTGCATCGCCTAGTAATATATGTATATTCGTTACCCTATTGTCCAAGCCTTGAAATAAGCACTTTGAACTAAGTTAATTGGTGTGAATGTAAGAAATATTATTATTATTTATATGGTAACAATTGGCAATGATTGTAATAATTAATAAATTAAATCTTAGAATATCTTATTTAGCCTAATAGCATCGTTTTAATAGAACATTAAAATCGCCCTTTAAAAGATCCCGTAACAATACCAATTTATTTATCTGGCCGCAACAAATGACAGTTCATTCGTGGGCATCTTTCATCTTGTATCAATGGCATTCCACTCCAGTGGACGACCATTTTGTTTTTTTATAGGCAACGGCGTCTTTGCTGCGCGGTCGGCTGTCTATGGATCCGCATTATTTGACTAAGAAACCTCACATCAATTGTTACAATATTGATAAGAATAATATTAAGCGAGGAAAAGCTACCAGCCTTTTAGCCACCTTTCTCAATAGCAGCGGTGAGGCCGACTTTCAGCTTTTTTTGTTTTTCTTCCAATATGTCTTTTGATTTACTTATGTTTTAGTTATATCAATTATTATGTATTACCATTAAAGCATTAACTTAAAGGAATAAGGATAAAATTAACTTATTTTAGGTGTGCCACTAGAATCCGCAATCTCTCGGATTGCTGACGATTGCTTGTATTTTTGCATCAAATGCTTTTACACAGTTTGTAGAAGTCAAAATATGATCTTCCCATCAGATGGCAGAAATGCATAGACAACGAGGGTAAAGGGTTGTGGCGGCTGCAGATCATCGATTTAGCCCAAGCTGAGAGAGTTTGATCCTTGCCAATGCACTATGGATGTGAACCACCATTAACAAGCATTTTATCTTACGAGGGGTTAAAGGAAATAATTATTCTTAAAAAAACCATCTTTCGCCATTACGATTCCACTGTTGGTCCCAGACCTCCCCTTTAAAGCGCAACAAGCAGCGGTTGTTAACAATTTGCAGCCATCGACTTCTGACAATCTTCCTCAGGTCTTCGATCCACCTAGTGGTGGACATCAGGTCTAGTTCGTAGTCCTCACTTAAGATACTGTTGCCTGCCGTCAGCTTAGCGACTCCAAGAGCTACGTTGGTAACTTTGATTCTCTTGCGGAATCTTATTTCTCCCAGTACGGATTTAATCACGTAAGTGAAACGCTCGCCGAGTCTTACTCTCCGTAGGTCTCTCCGTACGGAGCAAGCTCCCAGCGAGCTCGTTGGGAGACTGAGATTGTTTAAGGGAGTTTAAGAGATCGAATCCAACAGATTCGACACAGATCGAGACAGCTTCTAACTCTCTATAAAGCTCAAGTCCGATCTTGCATGGAATATTGCAGCCACTCTTTTTTTCCATCGTCCATCCAGACGCACCGTGGGCTACCATCCCTTCTTGGTTGCTATTCCTACCTGTCGCACCAAGCGCTTTTCAACATCCCTCATAATGCGCACAGCAAAGGAGTGGCACTGCGTCTGTATTTCCGAGAACTTATAACCCGTCGATTTTCAAAGCCAGGATGAATAGGCACCGTCTGGGTTAGCTCGTTCCATCGTGGATGCTGTCTTGGCCCCCGGGCTTGATTGGGACCACGAGCAAACCCATCCTAAATAAAAAAAAATCATCAGTTAAGGACATCGTTTTAGTGTCACACTGCTGTCACACAACACTGCTCGATTTTTTTTATTTTTTTTTATTATGTGGCTTTTTCCGTTTCTCACAGAAATTTCGCCAGTGTCCTGTAGTGAGAGATACACGGAGTACTGCGTTAAAAATATCCAATTGGTTAACTTTTGATTGCTACTTTCTTTCTTAAGTAAACCTCTTTCTGGGTCCTAAAAACAACACAATTAAACACGTCACAACACAAAAGGTTATTAAAATATGTATATAATAAATGTAGGGGTTGTCGTACAGTAAAGGGCTGTAGGGAATGGGCTAGAGTTTAATGTAATTTTTTTTAATATGGTTACATACACATAAAAAGCCCGATTTGTTAGAAGTGGATAGGAGAGTTTTAAAGTTAAATGGACGGGGAATGTTGGTAGGAAGTTGGTCGTAAAGGGATGGGTATTTCAAGCAGTTAAAAAAGATGTGGTCAGTAGTACCCTCTTCTTGAACGCCACATTCACATAGGGGACTAGTTAAAATACGAATTTTGTATAGGAATACAGGGGTAGTCACATGCCCAAGGCGGAGGCGGCAAATGGTCGAAGTAGCTTTCTTTGGTAAGTGGCGGTATTTCCAAAACCATATTTTTTTAGGTATATGCGTTTAGATTATGCCATAATGACGACCTATGATTTTGGAATTACGGGACCATATCGACTGCCATACAGCTTCAAGGTCGTTTTTGTTTATTTGGAGGACATCGTTTACATAGTTTTGCAGTCTGGAAGGATTGCCTGTTACCGTAGCGTCCCTAGCCCATGCGTCAACTGCCTCATTGCCTTGTATACCACTATGACCCGGAATCCACGCTAAGGTTACATCAATATTACTAGAGTGGCACTGGAAGAGTAGGTTTTTTATTTGATATATAATAGGAGAGGAGGATTAGTATTTAAAAAGGTTAGAGGCGAGGGCTTCTAAACAGCTATTGGAATCTGTGAAAACCACAGCCTTATCAAGCCGGTGGGAGAGTATCAGAACAATAGCCTCTAATATGGCCACTGCTTCCCCTGTGAATACGGATGCTTCCGCCGGACACTTAAAGTTCAGCACAATATTGAATTTTGGTACCCATACTGCAGCCCCGACATTTCCATCCGGAGAAATTTTTGATGCGTCGGTGAAGATTGGGAGGCAATGCTGCCAATCCTCGCCCAGTATGCTCATGAAATTACTGTTTGCCAAAGGGTCATTTTTTTTTATTCCAAAATCCAATATAATATTAGGAAAAAAAGTGAGAGCATCGAAATTTGTTCGGAATAAAGGATGGGAGTCAAGTTTTACAATGGGGTGGGACAGAGTTGATAACTTCCTGTAGCTAGCAACTATCCGAGGGGGGGTTCTACGGGACGAATTTGGAGGATCAGGAAATAGTTCAGATAAGCTCTGAAGACGTGAGCACAGTGGGTGTGACTCAAGTTGTAAGGCTTTAAGGGTAAATCTATCTGAGAGAAATTGTCGCCTCAGGTCTAAAGGAGGGTCCACAGATTCGACTTGTAGTGCAATACCAGGAGAGGATTTCATGGCCCCCAATATTATACGCAGGCATTTTAATTGAATTTTGTCCAGCTTACTAAGGGATTCTTTGTTGCAGGGTTCCAGCAAAAAGGAACCGTAGTCCAGAACACTGCGGACCAAGGCATTGTATACTAGTTTTAAGGAGTACGGATGGGAGCCCTACCAAACACCTGAGAGGGATTTTAGGATGTTAGCGCCTTTTTCGCATCTCTGTGCGATTGTATTGAAATGAGGTGATCCTGTCAGTCTACTGTCCAGGATAATGCCTAGAAATTTTACTTGGTCCGAGTACGGGATAATTTGTCCATCAATTCTAATTTGATTTGGGGGGATAGTTCTTTTTCTTGTAAATAAAACTATGTTACTTTTAGAGGCAGAGAGAGATAGACCATGGTCATCAAGCCATTGCTTAAGATAAAACAAAGCAGAGTTCAGCCTATTCTCAATTGTTTCGGGGTCGGTTCCAGATGTATATAAACAGATGTCATCTGCATATTGGAGTATATTACAGAAACAAGACACACACTGTTCAAGGTCATAAGTATACAGGCTGTATAGCAGAGGACTCAGAACAGACCCTTGCGGTAGACCCTGCCAAATGTATCTAGGAGGGGTTTGATGATTGAGGTAATTGACCTTAACAGACCTACCAATTAAAAGACTATAGATAAATTGCACTAGCTTCGCAGGAAAACTCAATCGAAGAAGCTTCTCTCTGAGCACCGGAAGTTGTACGTTATCATAAGCAGCAGACACATCCAAAAAGGCTCCCACCAGGTATTCTCCCTTTGAAAAGGCAAGGCGAATATCTGATGTGAGCATAGATAGACTGTCTAAAGTTCCTCTGCCTTTACGGAAACCAAATTGACTTCTGGCCAATATGCCCCTATTCTCCGCCCATTATTCCAACCTATTTTTTATCATATGTTCAAGGACTTTGCATAAGGCAGATGCTAGAGCTATAGGCCTATATGACGCGGGATCCCTAGGGTTTTTGCCAGGTTTAAGCAAGGGAATAATGACCTGTTTTTTCCAGTCAGGAGGAATGTCACCTGTTTCGATTACTTTGTTATATAAGTTTAGCAGATATTCCAAAGCAGTTGGGCCAAGGTGGGAAATAAAGGAGTAGGGTATACCATCCTCTCCCGGCGATGTATCTTTTAGATTGCTAAGCGCGCGTTTAAGTTCCTCCAGGGAGAAAGGGTTGTCACTGCTCGATTTAATTAAATAAATATTTATCAAAACAATAATATCTAGCTGATTTCCGCAAAAAACAAGCAAGATGCTCGCCCGCAAATAAATGCAGATACCGTAGACACCAAGATAGCGACACGCCCAGCACCTTCACCAACTACTCTACACGTGTTTCGTCCCCACAAGGAGCATCATCAGGAGTTGTTAGACCATGCAATATTGAACACAAATATATTTTAGTGTACAAGATAAAAGTTTAAATGTATCAGTAATGAATTTGGAATCTAGATCATATTGATTGATATTGGAATCGCTGAATTGATACTTTGACAGTACACCTTTGGAAAAACGTACACAGTTTTCCCAATAAAAGATACAAAATCTCGTAATTGTTAAGGATAGATATTGATTTTCAAAGTTAGTTTTTAAAAATGCTTGTAAGATAACTTGATTATTTTCAAATAACAAAATTGACATAAAAATGTAGTATTTTTTATACTTTATTAGAATGAACCTAACAATGGTTTTTGCATAACAGCATCTTTTAAATAACAAAATATTTTTGTTAAAAAGTTAGGATGCCTTTCTGTTTAGTGTACAAATTCTTCGACTACGGAACCCACGTAATTTAAAGTCGGTCACTTCATGCATTTTATTTTTTTTCACAATTCAAAACGGAGCACTGGGCTTATTGTTGCAGTAAAATTGACACCTCCTTCTCACTTGCATCCTATTGTGAGGTGGCGAAATAGCCGGACCCCAGAGCTACGGGGTGCTCTTTTAAATAAGAAATAAAAAAGGTTAGTATGATTAATTTAAAAATACTAAAAATCGATAGCTATAAGTTATATCTATATATATAAAAATTTCGTGTCACGGTGTGTAACCGCGGTGAACTCCGAAACTACTCAACTGATTTTGATGATTTTTATTTTGCTGGATTTGTTTCAACTTAGGACGTAGAATGGGTTTCATTTTAATTCATTACAAAATAAATTATGCAAATTATGATAACTGAGCCACAGCGACGCTGCGTACACGAGCTAGTAAAATTATGAAATTAGCTTATACACAAAAATCTACTGAAATCGTATCGTAATTATTAAGAATCAGGATGATAAAGAAAATAGGCGATCGTATGTATCGTCGATAATTAGAATATGTTATGAGGTTCAGTGCTTAAAAGTTACTCTATACATAAGTTTTGATTATATCAATTTTACATATAGAATTGATATTGAAAACGGAGGAGTAAGTGTAGATAGGAATTGATTTATCTGACGTATTCAGGTTTAGACTGATCAAAATATTTAAAAAAATACTGATTTTTAAAACACCTTTCGAATGGATCAACCGTAAGTACGTTTTAAGATTAATCCTAAAAACAAAAATTGTAAAATCGATGATAGGTTTTTTTTATTTATAATCAGAACTTAAAAATTCAGTGAATTAAATTCTTTTAATCATAAATACACGACCACCAAAACCTACAACATAATTTCAAAATTACTAAACCAATTATATTCTATCTGGGAGACTTTTATTTAGTTTCGTGGACGAAGGCAAATAAACAAAAAAGTTTTTCTATCTATAATAAAAGAATAAGGATAAGAATGCTTTTAGATCATTCTTTATATAAAATACAAGCCGCCCAGGTAGCGTTCGCGCTGGCTGTTTACAGACCCATCGACTCTTGCGCATAGAACAAACAGTGTGACCACTGCTCTACGTGAAGAAGGCAATTATGGGACAAACATCCTTACACTCTATGGTCGTTGTTTATGGTAAGGTAGCTAAGGTAATTATAAAAAGAGTTTTTTTTAGAACGAAGTTTCTTATGGGGAGTTGCGGAGGGGTACCCTAGCGGGAAAAACGTCCGTAGCGTTACACAAAAGGCGTAAGATTTTTATGTAAAGTCTACGTGATGATTGTTATTATATATTTTTACAAATCATTGTTAATAAAATAAAGGTGTTAATATAATCTTGTAAAGTAGTTTCTTTGCTTTTTATCGATAAAAATCATAATAAAAATGTATACCAAAATAGTAATTTTCTTTATTCCTCGAATAGAACTTAAAATTAATATTTTTATAAGGAACTTTGTTCCTATCCGGTGTCCCACGACACCACACTACTTTTTTTATTTATATTTGTATTGTAAGATATTTCTTTGTTTGTTTTAATTGCATGCGGTGTTTACCTATTATTAATTGTACACTTACTAAGTTGTTTTATATTTGTATGTTTTATACTTAGTGCAACAATTGTTGGTTATTAATAATAATAATAATAAAGCCCTTTAACTCCGATAATTACACTGTTTTCATTTTAAATGGTAATGATTGTACTTAAACCTAATAAGAAGTTAAAACATTAATTTAACAACACTGCACTTAGGTCATAAAATGTCTCTATTTTCGGTATGCCTTACGGCAAAGGCCTCCTCCAACTCTTTCCACTGTTTCCTATCTGCTGCTATTCTTATCCAAAGGGGTCCTAAGGTCACTTTAAAGTCGTCGTCCCATCTTCTTGGCTTGCGCCCTCTACTCTTAATGCCGTTCCTTGGATACCAAACTGTCACCTGTTTGCTCCATTTTTCCTTTTTGCAGCGGAGCATATGGCCACCTCTATTTAAGTTGGTCAATATGTGACAATATGTCTGTTAATTTAGTTTTGTTAAAAAAAAAACAAAATTAACAATTGTTGGTACACCAATAAAATATTATTACCTTCAGTGTAATTAGTCGCCTTTTAAGTGTGAAGGTTTTTGGTTATTTTATTATGCCAAACACCACACGGCTGTACATATGTGACCATTATAATTTATAAATCACCTCACTTCTATGTTTCATAGAAATATAAGAAATAATTGACAAATTTGGCAAATGTTAATTCTAATTTGATTGAAAAGATTATTTCTAATAACTAATAAACTTAACTTATAAACAAGAATAAATAAATAAATATTTCTAACATTCACACCAATTAGCCTAGTAAGCACTGTAAGGCTTGTGTTATGGATACTAGAAGGACACAGAGGCAAAAATACTGAGTCAGGGTATTTTTTTGACCCCGTACATTAGTTTTAACCTTTTTTTTTACTTTTGTATATTTTTTCACATTGTTCGTAACTTATTTTTTTCTCTGTTTCTTTAAGTGTGCGTGTGTCAATAAATATTTTTTTCTTTAATATTTTTCTTTCTTTCTAAATAATAATCAACCTGTCTCACGTGTCAGGACGGAGGCAATGGGAGATAGAAAACCCATAGCACAAGCATTGTTTGGTTTGAGACTAAAGTAACTGTTGGGAATTATCCGCAGTTTATTCGATTTTTATTTTTACAGATATTAGGTAGGCGCTTGACCACTATCTCGCTTGATGGTAAGCGACGATGCGATCTAGGATGTGACGCGCTTGCCTAGAAGATACCTATTCACTCGTGACTTGGAGACCCCTAAATTGTATTTGTCAGGAAACACAGACTCAGGCAAAGAGTTCGACTTCTTAGCGGTACGTATCACAAAATTGGAACTAAAATGCTTAGTAAAACACTTTGGCATATCAGCCATATAATGGTGTCGCCTATTTGTAAGTTTGGTTGTCCGATCAAAAAATGGGGACGGCGGAACAAGGTTGTGCAATTTTGCTCCACACTCTCCAAAATGTATCCTATAAAAAACGGAGAGGCTATACCTTCCGTCTATGCTCAAGGCTTTTGAGCTTTTTATAGAAAAGATCTTTATTGCCGATGAGCCTCTTGGCCCAGTGGCAATTCACGAAAGAATTATAAGCTTATTGGACCCATTTTTGCAAACAAGAACCAACCCACAGCAGGTTGGTTTCGAGAAAACGAGACTTTTGTAAACAGAATGTGCAAAATGTATACATAGTATATTAATGAATGAATACTTGTTAACCTCATGTGGAATATTGTAGCCTATCTAGAAAACTCAAATTTATAAATGCTATAAATAATAAGTGTTTAGGTACCATGTTGTATAGTTTTCAAACTGTGGGTTGGTTCTTGTTTGCAAAAATGGGTCCAATTGATGTTCGCGAACATGCATAAGTGTTGAGACGTGTCAAAGCTATAAAAGGCGTCTTCTCCTACTTCAGGTGGTGTTTAGTCAGTCAGTAGCCAAACACAATGAAAATTAAGTTACATATCATTGCTTATTTTAAAACTGCATATGTGCCTTATTATAAGCTTACACAGCATTTAATCACATGGAATATAAGGGATTATAAATATATAGATTATGATGTGTATCAAAAAGGTATTAAATTACGCAATTTAACTCACATAGCAACAGACCGCGTGTGTGTTGTAGAGTAACCATGTATTTATTTTTTGGTTAGTGCAATTATGAAATTTTGGTCGTATATTCTTTTTTAAGTACTTTATTGCTATATTTATATAAATAATTATTGTTCTTAATTATCTTATAAATTATTGATTTGATCTTCTATAATTTTTAATAACAATTTCTTAATTATGTTCTAATACATGTATGTAAAAACATAGGGATGTAAAAACATTTAATTAAAATCTTTTTAACATCTTATATTAAATAAATAACTGAAAGTTTATTAAATTGCGGTGAAAACAATTTCAGAGTCTATCGAATGAAATAAATCTTAGTTATTAAATGAACTTCATTGGCACTAGACATGACGTTTAATATGCGTGGCCAGGTTGCTAAAATTAAAAAGTAAAAAAAAAGTTGCATAGCAAATGCAGTCCAAAGTCCATAGTTTTGTAACCCAGAATGCATTTCCAGCGTACCACGTGGTTGGCTTCCCAACTTTTTGCGACACGGAATCTGGTTTGCGAACCGTGAGATCGTACGATACAATAGTAGCCAGTGCCAGTGCCAGTCATGCGGCTGTCGGGGCAACACGTGCGCCCATCTTGCGCGCCACTTTGAAAACGGCGCGAAGTTTCGCGTGAAAACTTTTTACATGAATTCCATTCCGTATCGCGGTTCGTTGTGTTCAGTGAATTCTATTGTGACTGCTTGTGGATTATTATATTTTTTTTGACGTGAAATATTAAAAGGTGAGTGGGAAATCTTACTAAATGATATGAATAATGTAATTTTATTTGGAAAATGTTTTTTCCTAAAGAGAAAGAGAAAGGCAAAGGAAGCAAAACGAACCACCTCGACTTCAGTTATATCTTTTTTCAATTTTATAATGATGAATGAAGATGAGACCTAATATATGTTAAATAGAAAATGAAACAACCATTTCCCCTAGATGTCAGTAAAAATGTCGGGATTTCCTAAAACGTCCTTTTTGGCTTCTGTCGTCAGAAGACGACAGAAGCCAAAAAGACCGCGCCTTCTTATTTGAAAAAACGCGAGAAGACGCTTTCATAGCTTTGATATACGTATCAACACTTATGCAAGTTCGTGAACATTTATTTGCTAATAATCCACTATTATGAATAAATACAAATTTTAAATAAACTTCGGATAGTTTCTAACAATTATTTAGTCCCAAAGGAAGCCACGCTTGTCCCATGTCCCATCGTCTTCCATCTGATACCTGAGACAATTTGATTTTTTCTTGTAATAAATAATTTTGATAGAAAAAAAAATGCGGTTACATGCTCAAATAAGAAATAATATAATATTATAATTGTACTATGGGTACTAAATAATGTATTGAATAAAAAATAAGTATATAAACGACTCGAGGATAAATGCTTGTGCTCATCATACAAATATATGCCCCAACTAGGATTCGTACCTGGGACCATTGGCACAGAGGATATCGCTAATGTTGCACTAAGCGAACGTCGGCGTCGTTGAAACTTTTTTCATTATCATGACTTTTATATTTTTTTAAATTTTAAGATGCTTTATTATACAATAAATTATTTTTATAGAAAAATACTAGAAAAAAAAATGACTGCTCTCAAGTTATTCTGAGGCGGGAATCGAACCCGCAACGAAGATTGTGACGGAGCCCGAATTTTAAAATTCGCAAAAACTCCCATCGAACAAAAAAAATAATCTTTTTTATAGGTATTACGCTCTGCTCCAATATATGGTGCTAGCGTAGCTTTATGCTTAGCGACTGCATCGCCTAGTTGGAGGATCCTATGGATCAGCTTCAATGACGAAATGTCTGTTACGCCATAACTTCCCGAGTTCTTAACCGATTTTAATAATTTTTGTGTGGAATCGAATCAATACATTTAGCACCAGATTGTGACGAATTTTGAAATTCGCAAAAATTCCCTTAATTTTTTTTTCTTTTCTTAGGTATTACGCTCCGCTCCAATATTATGGTGCTAGCGTAGCTTTATGTTTAGTAACTGCATCGCCTAGTATTTTATAAACATTCCCTGACACAGTATTTCACCGCGATTAACTCCGAAACTTCTGAACTGATTTCTATGACTTTTTCATTTTGCTGGATTTGTTCCGACTTAGGACATAGAATAGATTTCATTTTTTAATAAAAGAAATATTATAAATTGTAATAACTGAGTCGCAGCAACGTGTGGCCGGGTCAGTACTTTTATGAAAAGGACAATTTGTATTACTATAAAAAATTCACATACATATAACTAGTCTGGCCATAAATACTGTTACATAAAACCTTTTCTTTTTTTTTCAACTTTTTAATTATCATATTTTGAATTTGGAACGCGTTTATTATTTTAAAAACTTCTTTCTATTTCGTACCATTTCACATCTTTCTTCGTGTTCATTATCAAATTACAATATGGAATGGGGTGTTAAAGAAAATAAGATTGCAGTGATCGCCTTGCACAAAGTGAGTATGGAGCCGTCGGTCATATTTCGGACACTTCAAAACTTTGGTATTATCCATATGTTCGCATATCGTACTATCAACAGATACAACAATACTTTCTCTGTCGAAGAACATAAAAGATCGGGGCGGCTGCGTGCTGTTAGAACCACAAAGGCTTACTTACTTAGGAAGCAAAAAATCTTATCCCAAAAAATGAAGATTCCCGCAAGGACTGTCGCATATTATCAAACAATAGATACCTGAATCTCGGTGCTTATCGTCGACATACAGGACTTGCCTTAAATCAATCAATCTTTACAATTAAAGAGAGTGGATCTATCAAAATGCCTTCTGTCGCGATACGCAGTTGAAAGGCACAGAAATATCCTCTTTACAGAAGAAAAAGATTTTCACGATTGAAGAGCACTACAATAAGCAAAATGATAAAGTATACGCTCACAGTTCTAAAGAAGCTGCCCAAGTGGTCGGAAAGGTACAACGTGGTCGTCATCCTGCGTCAGTGATGGTTTGGTGGGGCGTGTCTTATCAAGGCGTCACAAAGCTATATTCTTGTGAAAAAGGAGTGAAAACTTTAGCCTAAGTGTATGAAGTGACAGTCTTGGATAGTTTTGCGAAACCACTCAGCAAATTCACTTTTTAAAAATGTAACGATGACTTTCCAGCAGGCCTCTGCACCTGGTCACAAGGCACGAACTACCCAAGCCTGGCTTGAAACCAACGTTCTGGATTTTATAAGAGCTGATCCCTCATCTAGCCCGGATTTCAACTCTTTTGAATACAAATTATGGTCAGTTTAAGAGGATATGGCCTGCTCCAAACGACACGGCGACGGTGGCGAAATTTCCGATGGATACAGTTCGTAAATCCATAGATTCGTGGCCAGACAGATTAAAGGCTTGTATAGAAGCTAAAGGTGGCCATGCGAATGGAATATATTTATTACTTTTTGCTGAGAATTTAATAAATATATATATATAAGTTTTAGTAATATTACATTACTTCATAAAACTAAAATTGCATTTTCATTTGTAACAGAACTTATTGTCGGACTAGGTATATATGCATATACAAATATACACACACATATATATATATATATATAATAGAACATTTAACCTTTTCATTAACAGTTAACCCGTAAATGATTTCTCTTTAAAGTAGTTTTACAACAGCCATGCCTATTATTAGTACCTGGTTAGCCTTGCCAACATATTAAATATTTTCAGGAGGAAAACACATTAAGATATATATATAAATAACTTCAAGTTTTACGTAATCTTTATATTTATGTTATATCCATGTATTTTCCTGTAGAAATTCGCATAGTAATCCAATTAAACTTGGAACTGTTATTAGTATTTCTTATTAATGTTTATTAAGATTTCTGTTCATTATAAACTACGGTAACATGATTAAAATCATGTACAAATGGCGGACTTAATGCCGGCATTCTCTACAAGTCAACAGTGTTGTGCAATTCGCTGTGCATTGTAAGGGAAAATAGAAAATGAGATATATATACTACATACATTAAATATTAAATAAGTTATATAATCCCCGGCATTTAAGTTGAACATGATTTTAAAATCAGGTGACATGCGCAGTAGCAAGTTTAGGTACATTATTCACTACTGCGCATGTCACGTGATTTCAAAATCATGTTCAACTTAAATGCCGGGAACTATACCATTGTTGATGACTGTTTGGCGCAACGGTTGCGATCCTGCCTTTCGCACCCGACGGTCCTGTGTTCGAGGATAGATGTTTGTCTGCTGCATACGAGCATTCATACTTGAGTCATGAGTATTTATATTTTTTTTTGTGTTTTATATATATATATATATATATATATCATATGTATATGTGTATAAATTACCCTAGTATACATAACACAAGTCATACAGTGCTTTCTTTGGGTTAGGCTAATTGGTGTGAATGTACAAAATATTGTTATTAATTATCCATTCCAACAATATTTTAATGGGTTTTGGGACATTCTATCTAAGGTTCTTTTTTGACATGAAAAGGCTGATAATAAATTAGAGGCTTATCAGTTACCGTCAACACTAATTATAATAACTAACATTTAACTATAATGAATTTTAAGATCGTGTTAATAATTGCACCTCATTACTATAATTAGTTTTTGATGTGTCATTCCATAATATAATAATGAAAGTTAAACGTTTTCAATCCTCTATTGATAATAAAAGATGAGTTCGATTAACTTTTTGATAAATGGCAACATCATATTTATCTTTACTAACAACATCTTTATATAGATGGATTAATTTCAAAATTACAATTTTTTTTTAAGTTACACCGCCATAGCTCTAGCTTCCTTATTATCCTCTCCATCCTAAGGTTGTCTGGAAGAGATCGTTATTAGCGATAAGACCGCTAATTGTTACACGTTTTGAGCAATTATCTGTGTTTGTGTATCCCTTTGTTTTTTTTAAGTGTTTTTGTATTGTATTGTATATTTATTGGACTCAAAACCCAATAACGTAGTTAACCAATTATTTAAAGACACTAATTAAGTATTAAAATCCAAATAACAAGTAAAAATTAAGTGATTCGTATTTTTTATTTTTGTTTTTATAATTTGTAACCAATTAATTTTTGTTTAAATTTTGAGGCTTTTTTTATTTATTTATTCAATAAGCAACACTAACATTGTGTGAATACAACATTTTTAGAAAGTTTAGAATAACTAATATACGTATACATGCAAGTGTCAACAGCATTTTAAAAATAAGGTAGTATATTATAATCGTGATTTAAAAATTAAAATTGACTATTCAGGCTGTCTCTCTGTGTCTCTGTGAAACTGTGAGAAATGTAAAAAATGTCAGTCATAATTATCGTTGTTATGTTCAAATAACGTTTCTCTGACTTAGACAACGGAAAAAAGTAATTCCACCTAAAAAAATTGGTTGTCTGTACAGTCGGTTTACGGACAATAATTTTAAGTGATAACGTCATAAGAAAATATGAACGAAAAGTTGCATACTTTTATGAATTGAATTGAAATTGTCACTGAATTATCATTATTTTGTATAATACAAAGAAGGAGTTTATTCACTTCACTTTGTAAACAGTTCAAAAAACAGGTCACGTGTAGGTTGTGTGCTGCCTCTGTCTACTACTCGGACGCATCGGCCGATGGAGTGGAAGAGAGATAGATGCGTCACAAGCTGATCGTGCCTCTCTATCGCTTGTTCCGCGCTCTCGCTTGCATGCTTGGCTCAGGTGGAACGTGACAATGATGGAACGTGACAATGAGTCATGCTTTTTCGTGCTTGCAGCCAACGCCGGCTGATATTTATAAGACGTTATCAGGGCCAAAAGACGGAAGGTTGCTAACCTATCCGTTTTTTATAGTATAGTTTTTGAAGAGTGTGTAGCAGAATTGCACGTACAAATGGGCGCCACCATTATATGGTTGATCAGGGCCGTCTTTTACCTATTGGAGGCCCTGGGCATATAAGAATAATGGGGCTATGACTTTGACAGAACACTTTTTTATTACTAGAATAGACAATGAAAGTAGATAAGGTTTCAGATTTTTTTTATTGACAATCAATAGATGAATAGATAATATTTAATTAAAATGGGATTGTTCTCACATATTTAAAATTATATAAGCATGCTGAAATTCGATAGCCTTATTTTGGGCGACAGTAGAGTAGCTTCGCGCATGCAAAAGCTAATAAGCAAGTCGATAATATAGTCCCTAATTGACGTTCGATTCACGCTAATTAAATAAGTTTTTCAGTAAAAAATGTCGGTATTGGACCTGGCAGGAAGTAGGGGGCCCCGATCGATCGCGGGGCCCTGGTCATTTGCCCAGAGTACCCAGTGGGAAAGAGGGGTCTGTGGTTGATATACCAAATAGTCGCACTGAGCGTTTTTATTCGGATTTTATCATCCGTATCGCTAAAGAGTGGAACTCCTCGCTTGCTTTGAAATCTTAAAGTCATGAGAGAATAGGTATCTTCTAGGCTAGTGCGTCACATTCTAGATCGCATCTTCGGTCATCAGGTGAGACAGCGGTCAAGCGCTTACCTATTTAATAAAAAAAAAAACTTTGCGACAAACCGAAATCTTATGGGTTGGACTAAAAATAGTGAACATGTATAGTCCTCCTCATTATAGCTATAGGTAGCTTAATCTCAAACTAATTTTAAGTTTTAAATGCCTGCACATGTAAAAAAAATCTCTTTCCATCTGTCTACGAATCATATTTAAATTTTAAATATTATCCGCGTTTTTCACTCATATCTCAAAAATTGTGGCTTAGCGATCTTTTAGCTAAAGGACGACAGATTTGTCACTATCTTTTACGTTATGAGGGGGCCGAGGAGATATATGCTTAAAATTAGAAGGTAGCAAAACAAATACTGGAAAAACTTTAAACTCCTAAAAATCTGCAAATCCAACTAATATTATAGATACGAAAGTGAGTTTAACTATCACGGAGGAATAGAAATTTAACTTTTGATCAGTCTACATTAATGCGAGCGAAGTCGCGGGTAAAAGCTACTGATAACACAAATTCGTCTCCCTTAACCATTTATATATTTCATTTGGAGTTTGGTTTTCTTCTCACATGTAGTATATAGTTTATAATTAAGAAAATACGATGGGGCTGACGTATCCATGAGGAAAATAAAGAGAATTTTTTTTTTACCATTTTTCTTTATACATATGCTTTCCAAAACAGGTTTTCTGTATTCCTACGTTATCATCAATAATTAAAATGAGGTACAAAGGGCAAAAAATTAAACAAAAACAAAATATTAGAGAAATAATTAAGAGAGGTAGTTTACCCAAATTGGAGCAACCCAACTGGTGAAATACCTCCACCTTACAGAAGACCGCAGCTAAACTACAATTACTTTTGTGTTGTTGTATTCCTGTGAGTGAGTATGGTTTCCAGAGCTCTTGGGGGGTGCTACGTTAGTAGCAGAGGTCAGGCCTTCAAGTTGAAGGTGACAAGTCCATTTTCTAGGCAAGCGCGTCATATCCTAGATCGCATGGTGGCTAACCATCAGGCGATATAGCGGTCAAGCACCTGCTTATTTAGTATAAAAAAAAAGTATATAAATTCATATTGAATGCTAAAAGTTAGACTGTAGTTTTTCGTATATTTATGACCAAGTCGATGTCATGTTGTTTGTTAACACAAATTCAATGAAGAAAATGCGTATACTTTTTTGATTGACATCACTTAAAAATTCGACGTAGTTGTCATTTTCATCATGACCTTTAAAGGGTTAAGGCCAAATAAAAAATTCTACTGCTTAAAAGTTTTGCGTTACAAAAACAATGTAAACTTCATTAATCGTCACTTTTTTACTAGTGTGTGTTATTATAATTTACTAGCTTTTACATTCGGCTGTGCTTGCGTTATTGTAGACTACCGATTCAAAGTTAATGTTTATCTCTTGGGATAAAAGTTACCCTATGTCCTTTTCTGTAACTCTGGCATAGTGTATGCATGTATGTAAAAACAAAATGAACTAATTAAGATATATGTTTATGTTATTGCAGTTATTAGTTTATTATTTGTTATTAATTTTGCCGCATTTATAAATTTCGTGAAAATCTTGCCATTACCTATCTTCTTCTTTTTCCTCTCCAATTAATGAAGGTTAGACATCAATCTTAAAAACCTCACTTCATCCCTGGCGAGGTGAAACAGTTCCGCGACACTCTTGACTCCGGTCTAGTCGCGAACGTTTCGAAGCTACGACTTTTTCCGACGGATCACTCGACGTTTCCCCGCAATTTTGCCCATTATTATTAGTTGCAGTAGATCGTATCTCTTGTGTCTGAAGACATGACCGAGGTAGGCAACTTTTCTTGTTTTGATGGTCTTCACCAACTTGCGAATCAAGAATCAAGAATTTTATTTGCATTAAACATGGTAAATACAGATGACACACATGATAAAACCAACATGTTTTGTCTTAATTTGGCGTGCAAAATTACATAAAATATTACATGAGAATGATCTAAAATAACAATTTCAATATATAAAAATTAATTCCGTCATTTTAAAATTATTTTAATTTACACAATGTCAAAATATTCTTTCAGATTATAAGGGGATCTCATTATTAGCCATTTTCGCAATTGCGGTACAAATTTATTCGTAGATAATTCTCTTATTTCAATTGGTATTTTATTATAAATACGTATTGACATACCAACACAATTTTTTTCGTAAAATGCACTGTAGTTAGGAGGCATTAAACGGGGATTTCTTTTGTCTTTAATATGAAATAGTGTTTGGTGTTGTCTAATAAATGTTCCAACTTCTAAAATATACATCGCGGTTAACGTTAATAAATTCATTTTTTTAAATAAAAGTCTGCATGTTGCCATTGGCCCTATTCCACAAACAGCCCTGATACATTTCTTCTGCATGATGAACACCTTATTTATATCCGGCGAATTCCCCCACAATATGATTCCGTATCTTAACACCGCTGCTACATAACCATAGTAGGCGGTCAGAGCTACTTTTTCACCTGCTGTATGTCTTAGCCGTTTCAGTAAATAAACAAACTTGCTTAACTTTGTGCAAATGCTGTGGACGTGATCTTTCCAGTTACAATTTTTATCAACAATGATGCCTAAGAATTTGGACTGATTTACTTCCTGTATTTTTTGTTCATCACATTTTATGTTTAGATTAAAACGATCTGCTTTATAATTTGAAAATTGTATGTAGGTGGTTTTTAAAAAGTTGACACTAAGTCCATTATGAATTAGCCATTCATTAACATTATCAACGCCCATGTTTATGTCATGTTCGTAATCAATGGTCTCTTTTTGTTTGGGTATAATAATTGATAAGTCGTCAGCGAATAAGATACTCTGGTAGTTAATTGATTTTGGTAGATTATTAATATAAATCAGAAAAAGGAGTGGGCCCATTACACTTCCTTGAGGAATGCCTTGTTTATTTATTAAGAAAGGGGACTTGTAAGAAGCGATTTCATTGTCATCATTTAATCTAGTTATTTGGACACATTGCCGACGATTTAGTAAATAACTAGCGATCCAATTCAGAGCTATTCCTCTGATTCCGTATTTATCACATTTTCTCAGGAGCATCTGGTGATCAACGAGATCAAACGCCCTGCTCATATCAAAAAATACCGCTACTGTTGGTATTTTATTGTCAATGTTTTCTGTAACCGCCTTAATTAATGAAAAAGTAGCCAAAGTTGTGGATTTATTCTTCTGAAATCCATTTTGTTCATTTGCAATTATATGTTATGCTTTTCAAAGAAGCTAGTAATCCGGTTTGCCATTGCTTTTTCGAACACCTTGGAGAGTATCGGAAATAGTGTTATAGGACGGTAGTTACCTATATCTTGTTTATTATTTTGCTTTTTCGCTATTGGTTTAACGATTGCGAATTTCAGTGCCTCAGGAAATTTGCCTTGGCTAAATGATAGATTCACTATAAAGGCTAACACTGGAGCAACTACGTCAATACACGATTTCAAAATGTTAGTTCAGTAATTGGTGACAAAAATAGACTTTCATTGGGCGAAATTATATTATCACCAGTGGTCGGAGTAGGTATATTGATTTTAGATACTTGCGTCATGATATCATAACATGGACATGCATTTCTTCCGGAATGTACCGGAGTTTCCAAAAATTTGGTAAATAGAGTAATAAAATAAAAAACCATATGTAAGCAAACAAAATTGTTTATTGTGAATACAAATAATCATTATTACAGTTTTATTAAAAACAATTATTTTTAATCCTCATCGGTTACAATTTCTACATTTTGATTTTCTGTCTCTATACAATTAAAATAAATAACTATAATTTTTTCAATATTTTCGATTTTTAAGCTATTTCTTTTAACATCTAAGATCCATTTGTAAGTGGAAAATGATCGTTCAACATCTGTAGATGTCAATGGAGCGAATTTGAAATAAAGTTTCTGATTATTTGCTACGCTTTTTTCAATACTCTCGCTGTATTCTCTAATTGTATCTAAATCTGGATTTCGTTCCATAACTGATTCTATTTTATTTTTTATATTCTCATTATTGCACTCGTTAAGCGTAGCCCTTACTTGATCAAATACTAAAAGTGAATCAGCTAGAGATAAATTTTGTTTTTGTAACTCTTTTAGGGCTAGTAGTATAATAGAGTAATTTTCTTCGATATATTTTAAATCATTTTCTAAATTTTGTTTTTCCAAAATGTTTTTTGCGTTTCGTATGGCTATAGCATCAGAACTGCTCAAGCAGGATAAAACTTCTTTTATTTTATCTAAATGTTGAGCGTAGTAAGATGTTGCCTGTAACCAAGTACCCCATCTGGTAATGACTGGTTGCGGAGGCAACGGTAAGTCAGGATATTTTTCTTTTAAAATGTTTACCCTACTAGGAGCCTTTAAAAATACTTTTTTAACATTTGATATAAGAATATCAATATCGTTGTATTCTGACCTTATCTGCTCACTTACACGATGAAGAGCGTGCGCCAAACATGTCACATGCTTCATTTCAGGTAAGTAATGTTTTAAATTTCGCCCTGCAGATAGCATGTACGCGACACTGTCAGTGCAAAGCATTAAAATATTGTCAACTTTCGCTTCAAAAGTGTTTTGCCATAAATTTTCTAGACATTGCAGTACAAATTGTGTTATTGTTTGTCCATTTACTGCTGTTAGCATTTTACAAGCAATCAAATAAGGCCGGCCTGCACTATTACTAGGATGCAATGGTTTTATTAGGAAATTGACTATGTATCGACCAAAAATGTCTGTTGTCTCATCCAGCGATATCCATAGTTTCTCATTTTTATTAATTTCATAAATCGAATTGATTTTATTCCTATAAAACTTCTCCAAATAAACTTTTCGTAACTGTGATTCGTCAACCACTTTACGATTGGTACAAACGCAACAACAAGTACTGCACATATATTTCTGAAAAAACTCTTTGAACGCTGGATTTTTCATTTGCGACCAAGGAATATTGCATAGAATCAGGAACTTAATGAGGTCGAAGTAAAATTCCTCTTGCGGTCTCTTAAATTTTCCTTGATGTACAGCGCCTTCAATGTGTTTGGTAATGTTGCCTCTATTCACAGCTTTCAAATGACTTTCACACTTTGTACAGTATATAGTGCCACTAGCGTTATCGTAAAGTAGCTCAGGATAGTGCAATAACCACTTTAGCACTGTTTCAGCCTTGACCTTTGCCATATTTATTTATATGTCACCTAAAACAATGATTTAAATTTACAATATATACATACACAACTGTAAAGTCGATAATGAAATTCTGTTTCATATAAAGTGATTTTTTTAACTGAAGCGGTGATAGCCCTGCGGTGTGCGTACCGGACTCTCATGCGCTATGATGATTGCTATAAAGTGATATTTTAACTGTTTCCAAGTTCTAAAACCTTCTTAAATAGTGAAAATAATTAAAACTTACCCGTACAAAAACAACTTCAAATGGGCCCAATCCAAGAGTAATAAATCGATGTCCGTAGTTATAAGCCAAATTCGTCGTTTTAAGTAGATTTCAGAAGACAGTACACAAGCCAGGGTCAAGTCAAGATATTCACAACACATAAAATAAGCGCACTCCACGAACCGAAATAAGTGAGTGAGCCACTTGGTCTGGATGTCGGTGCGAGCATTGTTTTCGAACAAACAGTCAATGAGTCATCCAGGATACTTGATTCTAATTGGTCAGATGCGTTGAGCATAGACATAAGAGGACAAAAGACCCTGTTTGCCGGATGTCGTGTGTTGAAATGAATATTATTATTATATCATTTTATAAATGAGAGCGAGTGAGAGGCACGCGTCCCTTCCACTCGGGCATGGTTAGCCCGCCTAAGAGCGAGAGAGACAGAGCGAGAGAGAGAGTGAGAGAGATAGGCATACACACCGGTTCATGTCTTGCGCTTCTATTTCGCTTAGGCGGTGATATATGAAATTCAGTGCGAGATTCTTTGTATAAATTAATGTTTTAAATATAATTCTTTGTATAAATAAATGTTTTAAATTGTTACTATTATTTCATCCTTCTTCCTACTATACGAATGAATATTCACATTAAAATTATTTTACCACTCAAAGTCGTTGTCACGTAAAACTTTCGCCCGTATATCGACTTTACAGGCAACCAATTTTTTTTACTATTAAATTCTGGCCATCTACGCCACTAGCAGCATAGCGTTGAGAGTATTGATACATTTTTAACTAGTTTCATGTAATAATTTCGATGTTTCGGTATTTTTATCATAATAATCCGGAAACTCGGAGGCGTATCCATATTAACATATACGTTTGATGTCAGTGACCTTAATTCAATATACCTACTCCGACCACTGATTATCACACATTAATTTTTTATCATCAAATCAAGCGATGTTGACCGAAACGGCTCAGAACCTCATCATTGGAGCTTTTATGAGTCCAGCTGATGGAGAGCATGAATCGGTAAGTCCACATTTCAAAAGCCTCATTATGTTTTCGAAGGTCTTCTTTAAAAGTCCAAGCTTCACAACCTTAAAGAATTATAGGCCAAATGTAGCAATGAATTAGACGTGTGCGCAGGGGAATACTGATGTTACGATTGGAAAGTATTGATTGCATTAAATTAGACGCATTTCGGGAGATTTTTATGCGTTTTTTTATTTCTATATCGCTTTCCCAGTCGTCAGTTAGCCAAGAGTCTAAATATTTTTACTTGCGCACTACGTCAAGCTTTACTCCTCACACAATAATTTTTGGACTCAAATTACATCCCAGCCAAATGACGTCCACTGCTGGACGAAGGCCCAAAGATGAAAGATCCCCAAGGATCCCCAGAAGGTCGTGCGTTGTCCGCACAGGTGTTTCCAGCGACTTTCACCAGATCGTCGGTCCACCGAGTGGGAGGCTCGCCTACACTATGTCTTCCGATCCGTGATCGCTATTCCAGTACTTTTATGCCCCAACGAGCTATGTGTCCTGCCCACTGCCACTTTAGTTTTGCAATTCTACGGGCTATGTCGGTTACTTTGGTTCTCCTACGGATCTCCTCATTTCTGATTAGATCACGTAGGGAAATAGCATGCTCCAATACTCTTTGGGTGACCTTGAGTCTTTTTATTAGGCCCATAGTAAGAAACCATGTCTCCGATTCGTACGTCATCACTGGTAATACTGGTCAAATGCTTTAGCCGTCTTGAGACATTGCATTCTTGAGACGTTACTTATATTGTCAATTATTTCTCATATTTGAAAGCCTCAGTAATTGTCTATTCGCCTTCGCAGGAATGCACATATTCTGTCGCTTCTTTACAATATATTGTTAAATCACACCATCCCTTTCTATCTTAAAGAACGCTTCAAACTAATTAAAGACTTCCATTCCCGTACTTTGCAAGCACCGGAAAATTAACCATTGGAAAAGTCTACGCATGCCACAAAATTTCTAGATAAATCGTATACCATATATGCCACTCGTCTGAGAGCTGAAGTCTATATATATTCAAGAGACTGGTGAAAGAATATTCCTTGGCCACCTGGCTCTCTCTTTTAACTACATGCTTATACGAATCATTCATCATCATCATCATACGAATCAATATTTATTTATATTAAATTTCATTCATGTGTTAATATAGCTTATAAGCTGACCCAATGACGCATTGCTGTGTTATAAATTAAAATGAAACCTATCCGATGTCCTAAGTGGTCTCAAATCCAGCTAAATAAAAATTTATTATTCAAAATTGGTTGAGTACTTTCGGAGTCCATCGTGGTCAAACACTGTGACAGGGAATTATATATATATATATATATATATATATATATATATATATATATATATATGTATATATATATTTGACAATTTATTTGAAGACTGACGATCTCAGGTGTCAGCGGCCTCTCCCAATTTTTGAAGAGAAAACTTCTTTAGCATCGTTGTGATTTGAAGAGATTCATAAGATTTAACGTAGGTGAAGATGAGATAGGAAGCATTATGTACGTGTGTTAATACGTGTTTGTGTGCGCATGCGTAGTACAAAGCTTTAGAGAAGGCATCACAACAACCGTGGTATTTTGTGTGAATTGCACACATGCTTTTTTTCAATATGAGTGTCGAAAATTGTAATTTTTGGGCGCTGTTTGTCTATTCATATAATGTTTATGTAGAAAATATAATTTTAAATGTAATGACTGTTTGTGCCAAAATAAATAAAAAAAAAAAAAAAAAAGAAAAAGTTATTTAAAATAGAAAATTAACAATGCACTTAAAATATTTGAATACATAAACATTATATTACGAATGAATAAAAAAAATATTATATTTGTTTATAATACCAAAAAATATTGCTTTTGTTATACCATATCTAGCCCGTTAGTTAAATATGCTAGAACAATAGTATAGTCTTCAAGTCACGAGTGAATAGGTATCTTCTAGGCAAGCGCGTTACATCCTATTCACCGCTTTCCTATTTACGATAAAAAATATCTTATATTAAATTATGCTAGTATTCACATGAACGTGGTTTGGGCACAGCAAAATAAAATAGCTAGTAGAATAGCGCCTAGCTTTTAAGAGCAGAGCTCCCATGAATTAGCTTCAATGACGCAATGTCGGTTACGCCATAACTTCCCGAGTTCTTAACCGATTTTAATAATTTTTGTGTGGAACCTAATAAATTAGTATACTATATCGTGACTGAGCCCGAATTTTGAAATTCTCAAAAATTTATGACCAAAAAACATTAGCTATACAGGATTTCCCATTGAAACAATAAGCGCGCGTTTTTTGAAAGTTTTCATTCTTATGGAATTTTAAAATTTACTAAACACTAGCTGACCCGGCCACGCGTTGCTGTGCCGGCTGCTGCGCCATCTGCCGGGCTGATTTGTGAATCTGAACCATCCAAGGCGCTACCCAAACGCATACGAAAAAAAAATCATTCAAATCGGTCCAGCCGTTTAGGAGGAGTTCAGTGACATACACACGTACAGTAAATTTATATATACAAAGATTATTAAATTTTATTTCATCTGTATGTTAGTAACGGTATCATCTAACGCAATTTCTACCTACTTTAAAACGTCATATTAAGTTGATTTTTTTACACTTATCAGAGACTGATGACAATACAATGTTACATTTTTTTTCTACTTAAAATTGGAGAAATTCCAAAAAAAAAAAATACGAAGGACTAAAAATTTATAAATGACATGATTTTTTTTTGTTGGAGGCTTCTGTTCATTTTTAAACGTCTTGTAGCTAATATGAGATATTAAACAGTTAAGTGTTTGTGAAACAAAGAAGAGACAAGTATATTTTAATGTTCTTTCGAAAACTTTCAGTTCCCATACATACAATGAAAGGAAGGGGGCCGTAAAATATTTTATGATCAGCCGTTATTCGGAAATCAAATCCCGACATAGGTCATCATCATCAATACTGTATTTATTTATTAATACGTTATTGCACATAAAACTGTTAAATGGCGGACTTAATGCCATTAGGCATTTACTAAAAGTTTTTACTTATTGAAATAAATATTTAAACATGTTATAAAATATCAAAACAAAAATTGCCAGTAATTAGGTTCGGATATGGGAAAGGCTGAATCACCTAAAGAGGTAAAGAGTTAGATATGAAACCAGTGCGGCGAGAAGGAGCGGCAAGAGTTATTCTGCTGTCTGAAAGGAGGTTACGATGAAGAAGATATATGGGTGTGATCGCCTAAGGTTATTTAAAAAGTTCAAAAACCTCTTTAGTTCGTTTTAGAAAACAGTATTTATTTACGTAACAGTGCCATCTGTTGCCATGTTTACGAGAGTACATAGTTTTTAAACACCTCGTGTTTCCCTGTTTTCCTGACGTATAAACTTTATAGGAATATAGGTGCCATAACTTATAAATGACTGTCCGTCGTTAACTTCTTAATAAGTTATAGCTCAATAGCTGTTGATTTTTCATTTTACTATGTATAACAATTTAGGGGTTTCTAATCATGTGTGAATAGATATCTAGGCAAGCGCGTCACATCCTAGATCGCATCATCTAGCTCTTACCTATTTACAATAAAAAGAATATATATAAACGTATGAACCTATTTTGCAGTGTGTAAAAAATCTTACAAATTATCTCCCTTATAATATAAGTAGAAGGAATAGTCTTTCTACTGTAAAAAAATCAATATACAAAATTACATAACAAATAGATAATTTTATTTATAAAAATACATATATATATATATATATATGTATTTAATTTACTTTTTTTGGAGCGGAGCGAACGAAGCGAGCGAAGCTACCATGGATCAGCTTCAATGGCGCAATGTCTGTTCCGCCATAACTTCCGGAGTTAACCGATTTTAATATTTTTTGCGTGGAATCGAATCAACAGGTTTAGCACCAGATTGTGACGGAGCCCGAATTTTGAAATTCGCAAAAATACCCATCGAAAAGAAAATTGTTTTTTCTTTGTTTAGGTATTATGCTCGGCTCCAATATATGATGCTAGCGTAGCTTTATGCTTAGCGACTGCATCGCCTAGTATTTACATACAAAATATTATTTCTTGTACTTTTGGGACTATAGGAATATTAATGTCATCACTAAGTATATTCAAAATTGCCATGATTATTAAGTTATGCCGACGACGATGCGATTGAGCCCGCGCAGCACGCGAACACGCCTTGTTCCTCGCCTCTTCGCCACCAAAACAAGAGCGTAAAGTCTTAATTACTTTTCCAAACAATATATTGTAAAATGCAAATTTTTAAACACAGAATATGCCTTAATAACTAACAAAAGATAAGAATTTATGAAGAAACATTTTTCGCGGTGTTTAACCACGCAAAGTTCTCCTATTTTTAACCGGATAATATGTAAAATATGTTCACTTTGAACACCCATTCTGAATATTGGTGAAATAATTTTTTAAATGAGATGTTTAATTTCCAAGATAATTAAGAAGTTATCAAACAATCATTAAAACATTTCCTCTTTCTTATAATATCAGTGTAGATAACATTTCTAGTAAATCTTGAAACTGGCAGAAGAAACACTTTTAATTAGTATAAAACAAAAAGAGGAATATAAACTCCTTCGTTCATTCATACTCTTACACAACGAATCACACTTGGCTACCTATTTAAAAATCAAATGCGTCCGATTTTCAAATATATCTGGCAGAGCTTATACTTCCGCAAATTAATTAAACTCAAAAATAAACCGTAATTAACTGCTATTATGACAACAGCAGTTGTTTGACTGTCGCCGTGACGCCACTCGACACCTGCCGCTGACCCTCACGAGTATTTTCAATAATATACTTAATATAATAGGCACCCATCTCTACAATGCTTTACAGTACTATTGATATACCGGCACAGGTAAAGTAAAAGTTGGCTGAATAAAAATAATACCGTAGCCTTAGCTACCTATAACACAAAACAATTATTTTAAAGGACTTTTTGGCGGGAACGGGAAGCGTCTCTTTAGTGGTTTTGGTTTTCTTGTTATATCTTGTGTTTTGGTGGATATTAGTGTGTAATAATGGTGGATTATTAACCACTATGTGTTTGTGGCCATACAAGAGTGTTGGCAAGTGTAACAAAGCAGCGGAAGTTGTCTTTTCCTGCTCTCTTAAGAAGACCACGGGGAGGTTTCAGCAAAACCCTACACATTTACTGAAACCTAGCAAAAAATATATAAATATATAACTGACAATTATACTTACTTGACACTGGCTAAATGCACAAATCGTGCTAGCCATAAATAAAGAACGTCAACAATTATTTTAAAGGACTTTTTGGCGGGAACGGGAAGCGTCTCTTTAGTGGTTTTGGTTTTCTTACTAAAACTTGTGTTTTGTGGATATTAGTGTGTAATAATGGTGGATTAACCACTAAGTGTTTGTGATCATGAGTGTTGGCTATTGAAACAAAATAACAGGAGTCTTTTCTCCTACTCTCAACAAGTCCACGAGGAGGTCTTAGGAAAACCACACACCTGTACTGAAACCTAGAGAAATGGGTATTTCATTATTTTTTCATTATTCACTTATCATCTGTCACTGAGATCAATCAGCTCCGATCCTCATTCATCATCTGATTGAAAAAGAAAACTAGAGAAAATATGAAATGTTCAAGTTATAAAATCTTATCTAAAAAATTAACAATTATTAGCGGGAGCGTTAAGCCGATTAAATATCAGTTTAGCAGTAGTGTACAAATTTCTTGCTAAACATTTTTTTGGTGGATTAATATCTGTAGCAAATTATTATCTTTGGTATATGTTATAAACATTGAAAAGATTGTTATACCTACTTAATATTTTTACATTTTAACGACCGGTTTGGCCGAGTGGGAGTAACTTTACTTTCAAGCCGGACGATCCTGTATTTGAGTCCTGAGAGGGGTTTGCGTGATGAATACTAGCATTTGAACTTGTTCGTCATGAATATATATAATTGTGCGAACATGACTTATTCATGTATCGTATGTGTATCTGTTAGGTACCCTAGTATTAATATAATAAACCTTACAGTGCTTACTTTGAGCTAGACTAATTGGTGTATTATTAATAGATAAGTAATTGTATATATTTATGTACATAGGTATATGTTTAGTTTTACAGTTTGATTTGTTTATGCATTTTACTGTTTCAATAAATATATAACAACGTATAAATAAATAAATTAATTCGATAAGATTTGTGTTTGTGAATGCCTTAAAACATTAAAAAAATTGTTAATTTATGTTATTGAAAGATGTTGGAATATCGTACAACATTGTACGTTGAAAAAACGTAAACAGTTCACAAAATGTCGGTCGCACTCATTTGAATATAGGACACGGTCGAGATCGGGCCATCACGACATTTTGTAAGTATTTGAATAAAATTAATTACCTAATAAGACCTCTGCATTGTTATACGTTGACCCGAGATTAAAAATAAAATGAATTGCTAACAATCGGCGATCGAAATCGATCAATAAGAAAAAAGGAGAATTTTCGAAACTTTAACGAAATTATAATACATTTTTTAAATTTGGAATTCGTAGATTAAAGGAAGCATACCAAAAATTGTAGACGCAGTTGCTTTAGTCTTTCTTTAGGACTCTGAAACAGACGAAGGCATTAATCAACTTACATCCTCACAAATGTCAATATTTAATTTTTCCTAATATATCGCAGAAATAGGCTTTTAATTTTTGTTTTAATGTTTTTTTTGTAAAATAATAAAGGGGTTCTGCCATAGTTGTGATTGTCAAAGTAACATGTCTCTGACTGAGACAAATGAAAGAGTGATTCTGCCTAATTATCTGGATTTCCAAAAACAAATACATATTAAACACGTGAAAATAAAACAAATCTAAAGCAAGTAATACGGGTAACTTAAGAGTCAATAAAAACAGAGCTTTAAAAATTAAATTTGTAGCCAATTTGGAAGAGATATCTCACGAAAAATAAATACATAAGTAAATATATTTCATATAAAAATTGCTTGAGAAAAATTGTTACTTTTGTGTAGATCTATCTGCTATTGACTATTAAAACATAGTAATTATTTTTTTTATAATACTAAAACTCAGGAGGTACATGCTCATACAGCCATCTCCTTTTTAGGGTTCCGTTCCTCGAAAGAACAAAAACGGAACCCTTATAGGATCACTTTGTTGTCCGTCCGTCCGTCTGTCAAGACCCTTTTTCTCAGGAACACGTGAACGTATCAAGCTGAAATTTATATCAAATACTCAGGTCTACTATCCCTTGGCGCTGTGAAAAACTCAAACTTCTAAGCCAACGCAATCAAAAGATACAGCCGTTTATGCCGCAAAATCCCGCAAAATTTCGTCACTCGCAAGGGAATCAAAATGTACACGGTACTTCCCGTGAATTCAGAATCTTGAAATTTTGTACGAAGCTAAGTCTTATAGCACAGATAAAGGAAAAATTGTGAAAACCGTAAATTTTTTGTTACATCATATAATAAAAATATTTTACGGAACCCTCGGTGCGCGAGTCCGACTCGCACTTGGCCGTTTTTTTTTCCATCTAGACGCACTGCGGGCTACCACCCTTTCTTGTTTGCTATTCCTACCTGTCGCACCAAGCGCTTCTCAATGGTTGGAACTCCCTCCTTGCGTCTGCATTTCCGAGTACTTATAACCCGTCCGTTTTTAAAGCCAGGGTAAAGGTAGGCACCTTCTGGGTTAGCTCGTTCCATCGTGGAACCTGTCTTGTCCCCCGGGCTTGATTGGGATCAAAAGCGAACCCATTCTAAATAAAATAAAAAAAAACCTTTTTTCTCTTCATTTTATTTAGAGACATTTACCTGTTTTTTACGTATATCAGCTTCATTATACCCTTATCTAAATAACTTACACTAAACACATATAAATACTTTATGATTTGCATATTTTTACAATGAAAAATTCTAGGAAAAATTGACTCGATTCACAACTTAATCTCAATCGGGACTCGAACCCGCAACCCTTGGATGTTGCAATTGAATGACGAAATTTTTAAGAACTTTTGCTTTTGAATTGGGAAAGCAGTGGACGGGACATCCAAAAGTCCCGCCTGAGTCAAACTTGTAATCCGAGTCGATTTTTTCTGGTATTTTCTATGAAAATTTGTCAAATATAAATAATTTAATAATTCAACATATGCAAAGATTTTATATTGTTTTAAACTTTCGAAGTTACTAACATATAATGTAAATTATTTACGGGATTGCTACCATGTACCTTGTTTTTAACGAGAGCGAGCAACTCCGCTCCGTGATCATGGCGCTTGCAACAGTGCCGAAATATCGAAAACTCGCTAAAAAAAAAGGTACATGGTAACAATCCCGTAAATAACTTATATTACTATAATGCATAAATTTTATAATAATTCAACATACGTTTAAATTATATAAAGGAATTAGACCTAAATCAATTCAAAACACAGCTGCATAAATGGCTCCTTTCACATACGTTTTATGCCTTGAAGGAATTCTTTAAAATGAGACTAAAACACTGAATAACTGTTTTATTGACATTAATTACTATATTTTCCTTTTTTTTGTTATTATTAAAAATGACTTTTTTTATTATTTTTTATTTAATATGGTGTCTGCCTATTTACAAATGGGAATATATTTTGCATGCCATCTTATTGGCTAAACTATATTGCAATTTTTAATATGTACAAAACAAGTAGTTTTGTTTTTTACATAAAAATATTTATCAAACTCACAGATCCATAGTATTAGTTACAACCTAGGTTATTAACATCACAGTGAAATTAAATTAATTAAAATGATATAATAAATTTATTGGCGAATAAATTATTTTATCTTAATAATATTTAACATTTCTATAGTCTTTATGAGAATCTGAAGTCTGAATTAGGTCGGACCTGAACGATAGAACTCAAGGCTCTTTTGAAGTAACATTGTGACACTATCTACCGACAATCTTACAAGGGAAGTCCACGCACCCAAATACACCAAATTGAATGAAACAACAACGCGTGGAGGGTAATGTACCTTGAATACTATTATATACTTCATTAGTGCTCATTTCCAAACTAGGGCTATTTAATTACATTTGAAAAATCTATGTAGAATGGAAAGAATAGAAAATTTGACCGCTAGCCATGATGCGATCGAGGATGTGACGCGCTTTCCTAGAAGATACCTAATTACTCGTGACTTGAATACTTCTAAATTGTATGTGTCAGAACACAGGAGTTCCACTCCTTAGCGGTGCGGGAGATAAAAGGTCGAATCAAGACGCTTAATGCGACTCATTGGTATATTAACCATATAATGTTGGCAAGTCTGGTTGCCGTATGAAAAAAATGGGGACGTCGGAACAAGTCTGAGATTAGCCACATTTCAGCTTGTGCCACAGCTTAGACTGCAGCGCTGGTATTTGCACTCAGCTCTTGGTTTCGGAACGCAGAGGGAACAAATATACAAACGTTGATTTTTATTTATATAGGACGGTTCCGCCCGATACCAGCTCCAGACGCTTGAGTCCATTGAGAGGAGGACCAAGAGGCTCATCGGCAATGAAGATCTTTTCTATAAAAAGCTCAAAAGCCTTGAGCATAGACGGAAGGTAGCAAGCCTATCCGTATTTTATAGGATACATTTCGGAGAGTGTGCAGCTGAATTGCACAACCTTGTTCCGCCGTCCCCATTTTTTCATCGGCCAACCAGACTTACAAATTGGCGACACCGTTATATGGTGGATATACCAAAGAGTCGCACTAAGCGTTTTGGTTTCAATTTTATGATACGTACCGCTAAGGAGTGGAACTCTTTGCCTGAGTCTGTGTTTCCTGACAAATACAATTTAGGGGTCTTCAAGTCACGAGTGACACATTCTAGATCGCATCGACGCTTACCATCAGGCGAGATAGTGGTCAAGCGCATGCCTATTTACTATAAAAAAAATAGATACATAAACTTAACTATCGGGAATGGAACCCGCAACCTTTGGATGTCCGGTCCAAAACAGCCAATTGAGATCTTATCTATACATATAAATAAAATTGGAGTGTCTGTTTGTAATATTGAAATAACCGTTTTTTACTACATGCATATGAATATATATACGGTACATACACCAAAATAACATTTTTAGAATTTTGGTCTGTCTGTCTGTTTGTTCCGGCTAATCTCTGAAATTGCCGGACCGATTTTGACGAGTCTTTTATTAGCAGGTAGCTAATGTAATAAGGAGTAACTTAGGCTACTTTTTATAATGACTGAGCAAATTATAATAACTGAGCCACGGCAACGTGTGGCCGGGTCAGCTAGTCTTATATAAAAAGACTAGCTTGTACTCGCAGCTGCGCTCGCGTGAATGTAGACTACCGATTAAAAGTTATATTTATATTATATTTTTTTTTCAGGATAAAAGGCACCCTATGTACTTTTCTGCACCTTTGGCAAAGTGTATGCATAATTTTATGATGATCGATCGAGTAGTTAAGGCTTGAAAGTGTAACATACAAACTTCCTTTCGTATTTATAGTATTAAAGATAGGACTATAAGGTTTTGACCGATATGATGTATAGCCTATCATTTACGCAATCACGTGTTCTTACCATATACCAAATTTCATCGCAATCGGTCAACCCGTTCTTGACTTATAGAAGGACATAGACATACACAGACAGACAAACAGACAGACAACATTTAAAAAGAAAGTAAAATTGGTATTAATGAGTCAAAAAACGAATCATAAATTTAGTCCAAATAATTAATGTACAAACAGAACCTACAGATGATCTGAAATCTGAAAAGTTAATGTGGTTTCCATTGTTTAATGAGTGAGTGAAAATAAGTGTTAAATACATAAATTATTATAATAGAAAAATACTAGAAAAAATCGACTCGGGTCACAAGTGAATTCTCAGGCGGGAATCGAACCCGCAACCTTTGGAAATGCGGTCTAATGCTCTCCCAATGCTCAATCCGGTCCAATGCTCAATTGGGAGAGCATTGGACCGGATTTCCAAAGGTGGCGGATTTTTCTAGTATTTTTCTATTATAATAATTTATCTAATAAGATCGCATTGAAAATGCATAAAATATATAAAAAAATATATAAAAAAGTTAAATACATATTTTTTTCAAGTTTCTAAGTATTTACCCTTAGAATATTGCAAAAAACATGTATTTATTTTTTATTCGACAGCAAAATGGCGGTCAAAAAGCTGCGTTCAAGAATAATCACAATTATATTTATATGTTTATTACTCATAGGTCTTATTTTCCGTGTAGAAGATTCCGCGAATGCGGCGCGGTTAAATACATTTTAAAAACAAATATTTGTAACGTGTAATATTCATAGAATATTATCTCGTCATTTGTACGCGGAACTTTTGGTTTATTTATTTTCGAGCTAACTTCTTAATTTACAGTCGACAACATATCAAGCTATGCACTTTAATGTTTCAACTATCTTATGCCATTGTAATAAGATACCATTTTAACGTATTTAAAAATACTTTCAGGTAAGGTATAATAATACAAAATTAGATGACTTCCATATAAACTCAGGGCCTGATGTGTAAAAGAATAAAAACAGTACAAATTATAAAGAAAGAAAGAAAGAAAGAAAAACATTTATTTCGGACTCAAACACAATAACAAAACAACAGCAAAATGTATATAATCAAAATGAGTAACAACTTAAAAGAGAAGGATAGATGTAAAATAGTAAAAAGAAAAATTAATAAAAAAATAATAATAAAAAACTAAAATAAAATAAAAAATAAATACAAATATGGTGTCTGAGGTCAAAAAAGGCCAAATTATGAAAAAGTTCGATCATAAGCAATTTACGTCATATCAGCTTATCTTTTTTAAGGAGGATTTATTAAATTCAAATAAATTTAAAACATGAAATGAGGCCACTTCAGCAAAAAAAATTTTGAAATTCGCAAAAATTTCCATCGAAACAAAAAATGTTTTTTTCTTTTTTTAAATATTATGCTCCGCTCCAATATATCGTGCTAGCGTAGCTTTATGCTTAACGACTGCATCGCCTAGTAGGAGCGGAGCGAGCGAAGCTCCCATGGATCAGCTTCAATGGCGCAATATCTGTTACGCCATAACTTGCCGAGGTCTTAACCGATTTTAATATTATTGTGTGGAATCGAATCAACAGGTTTAGGACCAGATTGTGACGGAGACCCGAACAGACTGTGACCCGAATTTTGAAATTCTTGAAATTCGCAAAAATTCCCATCGAAACAAAAAAAAAAAATTAAGGTATTACGTTCCACTCCAATATTATGGTGCTAGCGTAGCTTTATGCTTAGCGTCTGCACCGCCTAGTTTTTTGATTTGTATTTTAGAATAATCTAACTAAGTGTAAAAAAATAAAAATCAAATACCCTATCTAAACTTACTAAGTTTACCACAAGTGCAGCTTAGAAGGCTCTTCCTCAAATGGCAATAAAAACTCGTACAAAGATCTCTATCTTACATTTATATATAAAACACAAAAAAGAGTGGAACTCCCTACCTAAGTCTGTGTTTCCAGACGTAATTTTGGGGTCTTCAAGTCACGAGTGAATATGTTCTAGGCAAGCGTGTCACATCATACATCATACAATAAAAAAAAGATCGGATTTTTTTGTACAATAAGCAGGATCATACCGATGCATCAACTGACTATAATGAGATAGACAGCAAAGTGTTACCGCTTCCTTGTGGCCTACAGTACATGTTGATTCATCGAAGTTTTCATAAACTTCAGATAAGAACACATTCATAAGATAATAAACATGTTACATTCACATAGTAATAATGTGTTCCTATTCTATATCCCTACTAATATTATAAATGTGTATGTAAGTTTGTTTGTTATGCTTTCACGTAAAAACTACTAAACCGATCATAGTGAAACTTCGTTCATACTCGTATATTCTTGGAGGTATTAGAAGTTACATAGGATACTTTTTATTGAAAAAAATAGAAAAAAAATGCGGGCGAAGCCGCGGGTAAAAGCTAGTCTTCTATATAAATAAAGATCAATATTTGTATGTTTGTTCCGAAGTCATTGATCAGATTGTTATGAAACTAGTTAATTTGTTGTATGCACGTCAGGGAACGTTTATATGTATAATCAGCAAAAAAGAGCATTGCATAGCATGCCGAGTGCAGCTAGTAGTTTTTTTAATATAATAAAGCTAAAGAGTTTGTTCGATTGAGCGCGTTCATCTCAAGAACTACTAGTTCAAATTGAAGAATACTTATTGTGTTGGATAGTTCATTTATCAATGAAGGTTATAGGCTATATAACATCACGCTACGACCATTAGGAGCGGAGCATCAGTGAAAATCATGCAAAAACTTGAAAAATCTCATTTTGTGAGTATCCGTTGCGTGCGCAGTGTAAACGATTAAAATTTAGCAAAAATCGTGTATGATTATAGAGTTCTTCTTTAAAAGTTCTAAAAAAAGTCCGTGAGAGCATATGTCTATCTTTTAAGGTTGACTCACTATAGCCTTGAATAAAAAAAAAAAAAATACCTAAAATTTGTTTTAAAATAATGCATTATTTGCGAAGGTGTTTTTATAATCATAATATTGAATCTCATCCAAATAAATACGTTATTCATTATAAGTACTAGCTGACCCGGTAACGCGTTGCTATGGTAACGTTATTGATACAATAGAAAAAGAGCGGGAAAAGAGCGGACAGACAAACACACAAACAACAAATTTGTGTTCTTATATTAAAGACTAGCTGACCCGGTAACGCGTTGCTATGGTAACGCGTATACAATGGAAAAAAGCGGGAAAAAGAGCGGACAGACATACACACAAACAACAAATTTGTGTTTTTAGATTATAGATTTAATTTCGAAAAAGATCGCCTCTAACATCATTAAATTTTAATGAATATCTTAGTAGATATCATAGTTTTAAAATAACTTCGTAACAAATTAGCGTCCCTTTTTCTTTCACTTTTAAAACGAGGAATTGATGTGAATGTAGACTGTGATAGTCCGATCTCCACGCGGGCGAAGTCGCAGGTGGAAGCTAGTTATAATATATCTTGCGGTATTTTAATTTCGCAATTGAAGTCAATATCTCTTTACTTCAACTCGGTATGCGAGTATACTTATCACAGTTATTTGAGATCTATTACCTCAAGCTAAGCTCGTTTGTCATGTCATTGCGGATATTAAGCAATATTCATAAGGGCCGTTCACCGAATGGGTGAACAAAAAATATTATAAATCATACATTTTATTGCGTTTTGATATAAGTTACAGTGTGAAATTAATTAATAAATTTATTAATTCACAATATAATACATAATCAAATGCATGTAGACCTGTGCTCTTGTAGTGGGGACATTCGTATAATAATACGGGTTTGAATATGAAATTGCCGTGTTAACGTACTTGTCACTTTAAATTAATTTAAACTTGCATGGTGCGATATTTCAAAAAAAAACTTTTTTCACATTATAAACACTACATTCTAAATTTAAAAAACATGATTGTTTGACTTTCAATAGTTTTTACAATCGCCTTTAAAAGTAAAGTACATCGAAAATTAGAATGATTTTTGAATATGAATTTCGACGTGGAACTAATGCCGCAGAAAAAGCTGGCAATATCATTTCTGTATACGGAGAGGATACGGCTAATGAATGCACCGTACGATTTGGTTTTAACCGTTTCTGTACTGGAAACATTGACTTGAAGATTGGACGACAAGGAAGACCTGCTACAAAGGTTAATAATGACCAATCGAAAGCGATGGTGGAAGCCGATCCGTGACAAACTACCAAAGAATTAGCAACAAGGTCAGGGCCCGATCTAGCTATTTTGCCGCTCAGGGCAAAGATCATTTTCGCCGCCCTTTACATACAGAAAACCATATAAGTCATGAGCTAGTTTTGTTGGGGGATGCTAAGTTTACAAGTACCTACACAAAATACGTCATACTGTTAAGATTATACCTACCTACAATATTCACGTCAGTATTTTGGGCCTTCTGAAGAGGTAACCTATACGAAAGTTGATAAGTGCTTCTATGTTACTATAATTATACGATGTATGTATTTTGAAAAATTTCACAGGAACTATTGAATGGATGGAGTGATATATTTTTTTATCGACATAGTTATGTACCTTTAAACTTTATCATCATCATCGACCTATTGCGATTCACTGCTGCGTATGGACCTTTTTTCCCTTGTGCTATATTAGCAAAAGCAAGAGCAACAGTAAAAAAATAAATTTAGGATTAAACGGTATTAAATCATTTTTTAGTTAATTGATCAAAATAAATCTACTAAATAGGAGAATAGGTACCAATCACGAGAAACTGCCAACACACGCTCTAAACATAAACCATTGTCTATAGAAGGGTAATCCGCTACGACCCAAATCTAATGATGTGACTTAAATTTTGTTAAAAAAATCGAGTACTTATAAAAGTATCGATACCTCAAAAATATCGGAACAAAGTATCGTATCCAAATATACTTAGTATCGATATGAAAGTATCGATAAATAAATATATAATAAATATTGGACAACATCACATACATTACTTTGATCCCAATGTAAGTAGCTAAAGCACTTGTGTTATGGAAAATCAGAAGTAATGACGGTATCACAAACACCCAGATCCCAGACAACATAGAAAACTAATGAACTTTTTTTACATCGACTCGGCCGGGAATCAAACCCGGGGCCTCGGAGTGGCGTACCCATGAAAACCGGTGTACACACTACTCGACCACGAAGATCGTTGATACTTGTAGAAAAGAGGTTGTAGGTCATAACCTGTAGAAAATACCCGGATTTAAGTAGATTTTTTATATTGAACTCGGTTTATTAGAATGTAAATTTTAGACAGACAGATGACGAAATCATACAATACTTTTTATAAATAAAATCTATCAAAACACAAAAGAGGTTGTGTTTATTCCAGCAATACTACTCAGGTTTCGGTACTTTTTGCGGATCCCTACTCTTACTTTCTTTCTTTCGAACTAAAATAATTCAGCTAAGTAAAATACTTAAATATTTCCACTATCCAAACTGAAGTAGGTTGGAAGGTGGCGCATAAAATTCTCAAACTTGGGTGGTAAATGGCTAATGGCTAAGTTGGAAGATAGGAATAAGTCAATTTTGCCGCCCTGCATTTTTGCCGCTCTGGGCAAATGCCCGGCAAGGGGGGGCAACCCTTAGATCGGGCCCTGAGCAAGGTTTGACGTTAGCTTACCCACAATATGCGCCAAATCAGTAAAATAAAAAAAAACTTGAAGAGTGTGTGCGTTGAAATTTTCCTTGCCTTGGTAAATAGGTACAGAAATGAAAGGATTTTGGACCGGATTGTGAAGTGTGAGGAAAAATGGATTCTCTACAATAATAGCAAATGAACTGCAATAGTTAACTCCATGTCAAATGTCGCAACAATTTCCTAATGCGTAGCTTATCCTCAAAAAGGGTTGTCTTCGTGGTGGTCACTCCATTGAGAACAGCTTCCTCAGACCCTGTGAAGCAATAACAGCTGATATCTACTGTACAGAACTTCGAACCACGATTAAAAAACTCGCAGCGAAACAGCGCCGACTCATCAATTGATCTTCACTATTATTACTCTATAATAAAGCAAGACCTCACACTGCTAGCTAGAGAAACCATTTCAACATTACAGGACCCGTACTTAGAAACCAACCGCTCCAATCGACTACCATTTTTTTCCACGATTTGGACAATTTTCTGCGTGGAAAATTTTTTTCTTCCCAGGATAAAATGCCTTCACATAGTTTGTTGAGTAGTCCAGGTCCCCAGAGTTTTATCGCAAAAGCATGAATGGCAGAAATCTATAGACAATGAGGGTAAATACTTTGATTTATTCATTTAATCTTTAAAGATATTGTTTGATTTTTTCAGTACTAACAGTTCAGTAAGAAAAAAAAAACAATTGAAATTTTGATTTTGTTCTTGAAACATGACAATATATTGTTAAAAATATAAAATATTGAACAGTTTTTCGTATTTTGTTCAATTCCCTGCATTTTCTGAAGCTATCTCATAATACGCTGGTAATAATGATATTAACCTCAAAGGGGTTATTGCTTTCTCAGACAATAGACTTTTTGTGCTATCTAGTCTGCGACGTGATCTAGTCTTGTAAAAAAAGTCTAGTTCAATTCGGGTTTAAAAAAGGTTCTACTTGTTTTGGCATAAAACTTTTTGACAGAATATGGTTAGATATAATTTTAAAAGACAAAATTTGATAAAAACAATTTACATAACATCACATGCATTGTTCTGAAACCCAAGTTAACCAGCTAAATCACTTGTGTTTTGGAATTCAGAAGCAACGACAGTACCGCAATACCCTGACGCGAGTCAATATAAAAAAGTTCGTATTAGATGTGTAAAAGAAAAACCTCGATGTGTCTAGGATTTCTTCATATTTGATTGAGCGCGTTTTTCAAATGTCATTAACGTATTGTTATAGTTGGTCCAATAGATGGCGCCATCTAATGAAGTGAAACAGCATTTTTGTTTTGACTTGATGTGGCTGTCATTAGAAAAGAATAATTTAATTAGTTTAACAGAAAATGATCAACAAATTAACTTTAAATGTCGTTTCTTTGTTTTACAGGTAATGTTTGTAACATTACGATAGTGTAATAAGTGTTTATGTGCTTAAATGTCAAAGCTAAAATAAAATCTTTGTTTTACAGAGTAACGCAGTGTTTAATTTGTCATTACAAATTGAAAAGATAACAAATAAGACTTATTATTAAACTTGTTGGCTGGTAATCTGTAATGTATATTAATTTATACCTCTTGATTTTATGCCAAAGTAAATCCTTAGTAATATTATAAATAAAAAAGTGAGTTTGTTTGATTGTTTGCTACATTTTCACGCCATAACTACTTAACCGATCCTCATAAAACTTTGCGTACACTTTTTCAGGGGTAGGTACAGAATAGGGCATTAAGTACCTTTCATCCAGAAAAAATACTGTTCTCAATGGACAGAAGTATAACTTTAATTCGGTAGATTACATTAACGTGAGCGAAGACTGTTAATTCTAGTTAGGAATAAAAATATTAATAGTTAATGAATAAATTGATCATGTAAAAATTTGACGTTATAAAATTCTGTATTGACATTGCAATGATGAAGATTACTTCTTTTGGCATTTATTATAATACTTATAATATTTTTCAATATTAATATTTTAATGGGACTTTTTGGCGGGAGCGGGAAGCGTCATGTTGGTGGTTTTGCTTCTTTAGTTAAGATTTGTGTTGTTGTAGATATTAGTGCGTAATAATGGTGGATTATTAACCACTAAGTGTTTGTGAACATACAAGAGTGTTGGCAAGTGTAACAAAGCAGCGGAAGTTGTCTTTTCCTGCTTTCTCAAGAAATCTACGGACGGGTTTCAGTAAAACCCCACCCATTTACTGAAACCTAGGGAAAAATATATTTTACTGTTCATTCATCATCATCAAATTAAGACAAGAAATTACTCAAGAACTGGCAATTATACTTACTTGACACTGGCTAAATGCACAAATCGTGCAAGCTACAAATAAAGAAAAAAAAATGAAACTAATAATTTGACATTGCCTGTACTCTATTTTGCCATAAATATCTATCTGTACATCGTTTCTTTAAAGGCACAAAAATGTTTAACGAATGTCTAAATATTATACCACATGTCATTCAAAGCTTTTGCTGTAAGACAATACGACAGCCGGGCTGTTGTTTTGTATAATATCATAAATAAACCACTATATATTTACCTATAACATTTATAAGAAAACTCTAATAGACTTTCTAAGAACCCAATATTATAGGCAAATAGAATCTTCATAAAAACTACCTATGGATTGAAATATTGATAATATTAAAACATACTAACTTGTGCATAATAGCATACACATAAACACACATAACGCACGACAGTAAAACACGACATACATACACAATACTAAACATTCATGCAATTTAGTTACAATTACATACCTACCGTAGTTAAATTGGAATGGAACCGGTAACTTCTTAATACAAGTATCTTCTAATACAAGTAGGAATATAACCACAAAAATTATTGTAAATAAATAGTTTGTAATTTTTTTAGACAACTTCTTCTTTTAGAAGACTTCAGGAACAATGACGGTACCATAACACCCAGACTCGAGCCAATATAGAAAAATATGTTCTCTACATTGACCCGGCCGAGGATCGAACCCGCGACCTCTGAGTGGCGTTACCATGAAAACTGGTACGCGAGTCACTTCACCACGCAGGTCGTCAATTGAAATAAATATTTTTTATTTCTAACTAGCTGACCCAGTAACGCGTTGCTATGGTAACGCGTATACAATGGAAAAAGAGCGGGAAAAAGAGCGGACAGACAAACACACAAACCACTGTGATCTTAGATTATAGATTTATTCACATGTTATTCCAAATAATAGCTTTGATTGAAGCTCCTGAATGCTGATTTTCAGCTGGATTCATAAGGAAAATTATAACTAACTAAGTTTGTGACATATAAATAAAACACTTAGACATATACACTAACTAAAACATCAAAAAACTCACTTACATTACTAATTTATATGCCCATACTTGCTGTGATTACTATATAAATATATTCCTACTTACTTATGAATTGGCTACTGAATACAACTATACTGTGGTTCCAAGTACCTATACGAGGTGGTCAGATAGTTAGGACATTTACAACATATTCTTTCATCTTACACAGGAATGTAGTAACTGACTTAGTAACTCTTACTTACATAAGTTAAAAGTAATAATAATAATATTTACACTCACATCAGTTAGCCTAGCCCAAGGTAAGCACTGTAAGGCGTGTGTTACGGATACTAGACTTACGGATAGACATATATAGATAATTAATATGTATATATATATATATATATGTATATAAATATGCTCGTATTCCCAGGACCGAGGACTAGGAACCCAGGTGCGAAAGGCAGGATCGCTACCGTTGCACCAAACGGTCATCATATAAGTAACATTTTTACTATTTGAGTCCAAGTTGCTTGAAATAAATGATTTATTATTATTAAAGTCGGCTGCGTTTTGCAAGACTCGGTGGCTTAAAACAGTCACGATTCAGGGCCGGAGAGCTCGACAACACTCGAGTAAAAAAAAAAGCTCCAGTCGTAAACTTCATTCGAATTTCAAACCAAAATCAAGTTCGACAACTTGAACCAAGACTGGTGGTATTTACAATGGCATGTGTACTTACAACGAACTGTATTTTTTTTTCAATCGACATTGAATTTTACATGTTAAACTTAAATTATGGATTTTTTTCAAATTCGCATTAAAATATACTATTGCACCGACGGTCCTGTGGTTGAGTCCCGGTAGATGCAGATTCTATTGTGTGAATAATGAATAGTAGCATTTATAACTGAGTCATAGCTTTTTTCTATGAATATTATGAGGACATCCATTAATCACGTGAGTTCTAAATAGGGGAGGGGGGGTATCGGAAAACCTCACAATGGGGGAGGGGGGTTACACTTATATATCACTTTCTTATAAAGTTACTGTTGAACACAGTCAAGCAAATCCGTTGTCCGAGTAACGCTTTTCAGATTAATAAACTCGGCGTCAAAAAAATCGCACCTTATAAAAATCTTATTCAAAAATTCCTAAACCTTATATAGAGGATAGTGTTAGGTATCATTAGAAAGGTAACAAAAAGGAGCATCAAACAACAATTAAGTGCAATCTTTTTTTTAATTAAAATTATACAAAAAGCATAAAAATTTGAAAAATAATAAAAAATCTTAATTAAGTCCTAATTAATAATCGATAATTTACAAAAAAAATGTACAAAAAGTGTCTTAAAATTAACTCAAAATCTAGTGTTACCCCCCCTTGCCCTGATGACGGCTTCCATACGGTCCCTCATAGACCTCACCAACTTCAGGAGCTCTTCTTGAGGGATAAGACCCCATTCTTCAATCACCGCGGTTTGGAGTTCCTCTAGAGTCGAAGGAGCCGGATCCCGAGATCGAACCTTACGTTTAAGATGGTCCCAGAGGTGCTCTATCGGATTCAGATCAGGACTTCTCGCTGGCCACTGCATCACAGGAATTTGGGACCTCCGCAGGAAGTCGTTCACGATGGCTGCAGTGTGTGCGCGAGCGTTGTCGTGCATTAATGTGAACCCCTCGCCAAAAGATTCGGCAAAAGGGACCACATGCACATCCAGGATCTCTGTGATATAGCGGCGCGCAGTCAGCGACCCTTGTCCGCGAGCACCTCCGGTCCGGGAGACGCAGACCAGGTCGGTTTTGCCGGCAGCCGACATACCGCCCCAGAACATGCAGGATCCGCCTCCATATTCCACCGTCTCCTGGATGCAGGCTTGAGCGAAACGTTCACCCTGCCTCCGGTATACTCTTCTTCGTCGGTCGTTGCAGAAAAGACACACTCGTGTCTCGTCTGAGAAGAGAACAGCTCCCCACTGCTCAATGGTCCAATCGACGTGGTCGCGAGCAAACTGCAAGCGGGCTCGTCGGTGCGCTGCAGTCAATTTTGGACCTGTAGCAGCTCTGCGGGCTGCTATGTTCTTCTCCTTCAGTCTTCTTCTAACCGTGGATACACTCACGGTGCGTCTGCGAACTGCCTGGAGCTCCTGTTGCAGCTGAACAGCGTTTGAGAAGCGATTTCTCAAAGAGTACGACACAACGAACCGGTCGTCTCTTTCCGAAGTGCAGCGACGTCTACCGGACCCATGTCGCCGGATATAGCCACCGGTCTCTAAAAAGCGCTGGTAGACTCTACGAACCGAAAAACGGCTCAGATTCAGTTGCCGGGCGACATCACACTGCCGCACCCCTGCTTGCAGTAGTGCAACCACTTGAGCGGCCTCATCAGCTGTAGTGTCCATTTTCCAGATGTTCTTTCTTCAGTAAAATCAGTGCGTGTGTCCCCTTCAACGGTTTAATAGCGAATGACCCACATTGAACCCGTGTTGACCTCTTTATACCCACAAAGTTAGCGCAACTCGCGACTCTCCCGAGCAGCAAAATTTCCTTAGAATTTTTGTGACCCTTTATTTGTTGCTTTAGGTTTTATTTGATAATGAAAAATAATGTTTTTTTATTAAGTTAATTAAGTAACCTTTTAAATAAAATTATAATTAATACGACTGCATGTGCATATCCAGAGTTAATGCCATTTGAACGTGATTTTCTTAGAGGTGCGATTTTTTTGACGCCGAGTGTATGTATTTTTTTATGTTTGTAATGTATATAAGGTACTGTTCTTTAATTCATTTATAAAAAAAATCAAATATCTTTTTTAATGAAATAAATACATGTGATGTTTAAAGGGGGTTTGGGGATTAATTAGAACCTCACCACGTATCACCAGAGGGGAGGGGGAGTGTAAAAAGTGGTCTAACGCTTTAATTTTTATTAATATAGCGTTGCTGTGGCTCATTTATTATGATCAATATAAAAATGAATATAAATTGAAACGAAAGCTATCCTATGTCCTAAGTGGAAACAAAACTACTAAATTGGAATTAAACACTTTTTTACGGATTTTGCGTATATTTTATTTTATATTTAATCCTGACGTTTCGACCCCTTTACAGAAGTCGTGATCACAGGATGACTAAGATAATGGTTGTCGTGTATTTTCTACTACCTTCACAATATTTTAATCGGGCACGTTCCTAATCGTTCAAATTTAATATAAATCAAATTGTTTTATTTTTACATTTTTACAAAAATAATAAAATGTAAAAATAAAACTTCGCAAAATCCGTAAAAAAGTGTTTTATTAAAATTTTTAATGTGCGCGGAAGTTTAAGAACTAAATCTAGCAAAATAAAAAATCATCAAAATTTGATGAGTAGTTTCGGAGTTCATCGCGATCAAATACTGTGATAAGAATTTTTATATATAGATCGAAAAGAGATAGATGTAAAAAAAATAAACAAAGAAAGACAAACCATATTATTCATAAAAGTCGAGCAGTGTTTGGTGCAACGGTAGCGATCCTGCCTTTCGCACCGACGGTCCTGGGTTCGAATCCCGGAAAGGGCAGATGTTTGTAGGATGAATACGAGCATTTTTACCCGAGTCATGGATGTTTGTATATCTTTCTATGAATATTACTTATTTATGTATGAAATATATATTTATTTATTGTTTGAATGTAGGAAATATACTCGTATATGTATTTACTTAGTAAACCTATTTATGCTAAAAGTGTCCTGTCAATTTCTTATTTATTATGATTTGAGTTTAAAAGAAAAAAAACATCACTAAAATAGGTTATTTTAATATTTATAATTATTTTAATAAAAACATATTAGAAAAAATCGACTTGACTCACAAGTATTTCTCAGGTGGGACACGTACCCGCAGACTTTGGATGTCCGATCCAATGTTCTACCAATTGAGCAACCGAGCTCTATAACTTCCCGTCGAAATTTTCTAGTACCTTTCTATTTTTTTACGCTTTAGGCCAATGTTGCTTCATCAATGAGAGGAATATTCACTCCCATTCGAAAAAAAATATTTATACAATTTTTTGGACAGTGGAGACAAAAAAGCCTTTTGATTAATGAGTTTCCTTTTTTTGCGTTTTATTTAATTATTGTAATAGAAAAAAATGTTAAAATAAATTATTTTATATTATCATTTGAAAAAACCTATTATTATTTATAAAAACGATAGGAACGAAGTTCCTTATTATCAAAATATTAATTCTAAGTTCTATTCGAGGTAAAGAAAATAATTATTCAGGTATACATTTTTTAATATGATTTTTTTTTCGGTAAAAAGCAAAGAAAAAGAAACTACTTTAAAAAATTATCTTAACACCTTTATTTTATTTACAACGATTTATAAAAATATATAATAACAGTCATCACGTAGACTATACATTAGACACTGTATAGCCATCCCACATAGACTATACATAAAACTCTTACGCTTTTTGTTTAACGCTACGGATGTTTTTTCCCGGCTAGATAGGTACCCCTATTATACCCCTCCGCAACTCCCCATAAGGAACTTCGTTCACTATTTATGAAAAATCATAAATAGAATAGGTTTTATTTATAAATAATACGATAAATTTTACAATGGAATCCATCTTGTCGGGTAAGATTCAAAGAGTTGTCAACCTCCTTTTAAAGTCGACCATAATGTTGACTTAGTTTTCAATTTCACGAATCGTAGAAAAAGAAGTAGGTGTTGTAGGCTGTTCAAATGATAGTAGTGAAATATTAGACCAACTGCCATGTTCTAAGAATTGGAACCTGATACGGTATCGGTAGATATGGACCGACGCCAATGTGTACACGTAAGGATCGAACCTGAGTCGATGTTTAGACGGTAAATAAAAATGTAATTAATCTATATATCTTGGTTTGCATTTTTAACAATGCTCAAAACATTCTCAAATAAAATATAGATTAGCAATGCAATTTTTAATCTATGGTCGGGTAGCCTAAAGAGTATGTAATCACTGCTTTTGGGTAACCATAAATATAGAAGAGGTTTTGCGATCGAAACTTTTTGAAAATCGAATCTTCCGTATGAGTGATGTGTTGAAAATCTTTTTTTTTTTTTATAGAAAATAGGCATGCGCTTGACCACTATCTCGCCTGATGGTAAGCGTCGATGTGATCTAGGATGTGACGCGCTTGCCTAGAAGGTGACTTGAAGACCCCTAAATTGTATTTGTCAGGAAACACAGACTCAGGCAAAGAGTTCCACTCCTTAGCGGTACGTATCACAAAATTGGAACCAAAACGCTTAGTGCGACTCGTTGGTATATCCACCATATAACGGTGTCGCCAATTTGTAAGTCTGGTTGTCCGATGAAAAAATGGGGATGGCGGAACAAGTTTGTGCAATTCAGCTGCACACTCTCCGAAATGTATCCTATAAAATACTGATAGGCTTGCTACCTTCCGCCTATGCTCAAGGCTTTTGAGCTTTTTACAGAAAAGATCTTCATTGCCGATGAGCCTCTTGGCCCTCCTCTCAATGGACTCAAGCGTCTGGAGCTGGTATCGGGCGGGACCGTCCCAAAGATGAGAACAATACTCCATACACGATCGAACTTGTGTTTGGTAAAGGGTGAGCGACTGTTCCGGTGTGAAGTATTTTCTCACCTTCGCCAGAATGCCAATTTTTTTTGAAGCCACTTGAGCCTTGCTCTCAATGAAAGAGGCAAAATTGAGAGTTGGTGATAAAGACATACCGAAAAGCTCAAGATGGTCAGTGATCGGCATGGATACACCTCGGAAAGCAGGAGTCAAGTTGAAATCGTCCCCTTGATATGAGCATTTGTACCTAAGTTATGAGTATTTACTCGTATTTATTTTTTGTTATATATGTTAAAAGTAGTCATAACACAAGCCTTAAAGCTTTGTTTGGGCTACGTTAATAGGTTCAATGTGAGAAAAATTGTTATTTAATTTCTGGCTAAGATAGAATTTTTTTGTTTTACATTTTTTCACTGATTTGTTTTATGATGGCGTGTCTATAATTATTTTATTTAAAAAAATGTATTGAACTAAACATTTACCATTATTTTTTAATTGCCAAAATTCGAGACAAAGCAACTTAAAATTGGTGTTACTGACTTTCGCAACCTTTTTGGAAATATATTTTTTGTTTTCTTTAAAATATTTGCTTTTTATAACTGTCATTATTTTCTTATCTTTGTGCCAATAAATCTGTATTTATAAAGTACACTTTAAAATTTAAAGATTTTTTATAACAGTATTTATCTGCTGAGCTAGCTCTATTCAATAAATTTCAATTATGTATAGTTGATTTGCCTTTGCATAATTTTTTTTTTCGTTTCTCCGTCGCGGAATTGCAAAAAATTGCCTGCCATTGTAGAACTGACATTTATTGATTCTATTTTGAATATAAAAAAAACTCAGAAAATCATGCTAATAATCAATTTCGATATGTCATTTTAAGATTTTGTTTAAAGATAATAGAATTTTTTTCGCGATAAAAATACAGAATCTGATTTGTTTGAAATTCAAACTGTTAATTTGATTGCAACAAACTAACATAATCTGTTATTCATACGAACAATTTCTATCGTAAGTCAATTGGCAACCGGGTTCATAATGACCTTAAGCATTCTTGACGACCATTTGGTGCAACTGTAGCCTTTCGCACCGAAGGCTCTAGGTTCGAGTTCACACGAGCATTTATACTGAGTCATAGGTATTTATATATCTATATATATAAAAATTCCCTGTCACAGTGCAGTATGTGACCACGATGAACTCCGAAATGAATGAACTGATTTTGTTTTTTTCATTTTGCTGGAATTATTCTAGGACATTTCAATTTCACTTTAATTTATTATCATTTTTTTTTTATATTGCAAATCATAATAAAAGAGCCACATTAACGCTTGGCCAGATCAGCTAGTATTTCTATAAATAATTAATATCTAAGTATCGTATGTATGTTTATCCGTTACCCTAGTATCCATAACACAAGTCTTACAGTGCTTGAGCAAAGTGAGAAATATTATATGTAATTGTACCGAGATAAGTCGATATTTTCTAGTAATAACTTCTTTGGTTAAAAGAGGTTAACTTTCGATATCCTGCGCTTATAATTGGGATCTCGTAGACGGCCTTGAATGCATGCCCTGCGGTGAATGCTAATTTGGTGTAAATGCATGGTTTCTTACGGACACAGCTGCGCATGAGAGTAACCATATTTCGGGGCCTTTCAACGTGGCATTTATTAGTGCATATAATCGCATATCTTAAGGTATTATTAACAGTCTTTCTATTTTTATTTATACTAGCTGACCCGGCCACGCGTTGCTATGGTAACGTTAATTGATTATAAAAACTGTTATTCTTAGGCTTATGGTAACTATATAGGTATGGTAACAAACACACAAAGTATTATCATAATATAATGTACTGATGATAAAGTTTAAGTTTAACTCTAACTTAAAAATTCAAGTTTGATCTGTCTAAGGTAAGGTTAATATGCAAAAGTAACATAGAACTATAACCAATTGTTATAATATTTACATTTTATAATATTCCTTACATTCACACCAATTAGCCTGGCCCAAATCACTGTAAGGCTTGTGTTATGGATACCAGAGGATATCATATATACATTTATGAAATATAGAAAGTAATATGAAAAGAAATATATTAAAACACCCATGACACAGGTACAAACCCATTCAAATAAAAACAATTATAATATTTAGACGACAGTTTGGTGCAACGGTAGCGATCCTGCCTTTCGCACCGACGCGACGGTCCTGGGTTCGAATCCCGGAAGGGGCAGATGTTTGTACAATGAATACGAGCAATTGTATCTGAGTCATGGGTATTGATGTATATTGCTATAATTATTACATATATAAATCAATTTTTTATTAAATCTGTTATCGCACACAAAAAAATGTAATTATATCTCTTTCGAGAGAACGGTGGCGCGATATCTGCGTTGTGTCTCTGTTCACGATAAAATATCAAAGATTTAAGATCGTTTAGCATATTTAGTTCAATTTGACAGATTTTTGAGTTGCGTCGATATTCTCGCAAACATTTTCGCGCACATTACACATTTAAACTTATTTACGGTTTTTGCGCATAATGTAAAGGAGCTACTCGGCTCCTGTAAAGGAGTCGAAATGTCAAAATGAAATATAAATTATACGCAAAGACCCTAAAAAGTTGTTTTATTTAAATTTTTGTGGGAGTGTAAGAACTAAATATTACTATTTTTATAAATTTTCTTATAAAAAAAAAAAGATTTCGAGTTATTTATACCGAAACTACTATTTTTTTTTCTCCTCCATCGATTGAGCATAGTCAAAGCTTTCTAAGTGTGAGGCCGTGGGCGAGAGGCCGCTTCGCTTATGCTATCTACGCCACTATAAAGGTGTCCTGTAAAAAATACCATAGGTAAATGGGCACCAGCGTTTTCCTTTACTACTTAGAGGGGATTATGGCATAATCCCCCCAAGATGGGGAGTGAGGGCTTCTAGATTGATAGACTCCACTGGAACTTTCTGCTATGATGATGATTTGTGAAAATACTTATCCATTATTACACAGAGTGACGCCTAAAATAATCTTTTCTTTTATTACAGATTAAAAATGGAACTTAAATCATCAAAGGCGAAGAAAAAGTCGAGTTTTGCGAAACTAGTCTCCTGGGGCAAAATGTTTCGGGCGCCGATACTAATACTGTTCCTATTAGGCAGTACTAGCTGTGACGAAAGTGATACTAGTGACGATGTCTTACCGCTTAGCGCGCCAAAAAATGATTCCAATTTTAAATCACGAGAACAATTTTTTAATCCCGCACATTTGCGGCATCGGCATACAACTATTATTCAGCCTAACTTTAATGACAGTATGAAGTATAATGAAAAAGAGTTTTTAAGTGACATTAAATATTTAAGGCGTCATTTAAATAGGGAAATAGTAAACTTTGTGATGAGAGACTTCTTGGTGGATGGTGAGGTGGAGAATCGGATACATTTCAATGGCATCACAGCGAAAGAAACTTCCGTTGGTGGTGATGGGTAAGTATTTTTTTCTTTGTTTAAAAATTAACATAACGGGAGATATAGAACAAATATTATTCTGGTAGAGACGCTTTTTTTAGTAGAAAGAGATGGTAGATGGTATGAAATAAAGGTGTAACTACATAGATTACACGTTGAGTAGATCAAATCCTACTGAAAATTAACAAAAAAAATCCTTTAGTTATATTTTTATAGAAAAATACTAGAAAACATAGACTCGTCATACAAGTTATTCTAAGGCGAGAATCGAACCCACATCCTTTGGATGTTCGGTACATTGCTTTCCCAATTGAGCTACGTGCCTTGCCAGCTCCCGCGAATTTTTTTAGTAACCAGTGAGTCAAGTCGATATTTCCTAGTATTTTTATTTTAAAAATTACCATAAAAAGACTAATGTTGGCTAAATTTTATTTGGTAAGTTCACACCTAACCAAGATAGGGTCAACAGGATGTTTGAGATAATAGCGAAGAAGATGGACTTGACGATTCACATAAGTTTTCTGATCTGTTAGTAATTGACCGTTTATATCTATGAACATAAATTTTAATTCAAAAAGTTGTCATTTCTTCTATAATGCCACTAATATAGTTAAAAGTATAAAAGTTACCAATAATGATGGACTTTTGTGATCTGTAATAAAAGATATTTTTATTTTTGTTATAATAAGGTCGACGCAGTCGCTAAGCTTAAAGCTTCGCTAGGACCATATATTGGAGCGGAGCATAACAGTTAAAAAAATTAAATAAAATACAGTAATGTTTAGTAAATATTAAAATTACATAAGAATGAAACCTTTCAAAAAAGCGCGCGCTTTTTGTTTCAATGGGAAATCCCATATAGCTAATGTTTCTATAACCTTTTTATTTTTTCAAATTTCACTATTTGGGCTCCGTCACAATCTGGTCCTAAAGCTGTTGATTCGATTCCACACAAAAAATAATAAAATCGGTTGAGAACTCGGGAAGTTATGGCGTAACAGACATTGCGCCATTGAAGCTGATCCATGGGAGCTTCGCTCGCTCCGCTCCAATAATACTTTTTACATTCACACCAATTAGCTCAGCACTAAACATTGAAAGGCTTATGTTATGGATACTAATAATTACAGAAATATATATAAATACCCATGACTCGGGTACGAATGCTCCTATTCATCACACAAACATCTGCCCCTTGTGGGACTCGAATCCAGGACCGTCGTGTCGGTGTGAAAGGCAGGACCGCTACCCCAAATGGTTGAAACTAAACAACGAATCTAAACGTACAGTAAGGAATTGAGTAATTTTTTTAATAGTAATTATTATCAAAATAATATGTAATAATAAATGCATTACAAATATAGTGAGAGATCCTTTGTTCTAATACTAATATAAATAATATTAATAAAAAAAAAGAAAAAAGCATGTGTGCAATTCACACGTGGTAGAAGTGAAACCTTCAAAAATTTTGGTTCAAGATATTGAGACGTATGTAAAATTTCGGGAAGAGGATAATTGTAGGTTTTATTAATGATCATAGTAATATAAAGTAAGATAATTATTTTACATTTTATTCGTATATATTACATAGATTTATTCAGACTCAGAGCTTACATTTTCGATAAATGATACAAAAGGCTTATGGTAACTGAAGTACATACCACGAACATAAGAGACACTTTATAATGCTTCCATCTCATTTTATCCTACGTTAAATCTAATGAATTTATGTGTCTGTCTCTTTTTACTGTCGCTTTTTCGTTTCATCGACTTTTAAGTAACAACGAAAAGCTAAAGAAGTTTTCACTTCAAAAACTCTCAACGCAAGAAAGAAAAGCGCACATTTATATTGTGTTTTACAGTATTCATCATTATACATAACAACCATACATAGTTTACAGTCGTGTATAAGTGAAAAAGAACATTTACTTAATTACTTACCGCAACCAAACAAAGAGCTAACGACTTCGAAACGGGCGAACCGATTTTGATGAAACATCCCTAAGAACCACCGCTTAAAAACCTGCTTTAATAAAAAAGAGCTACGATGCCACAGACAGATACACACAGACATAGCGGTCAAAGTTTACTTAACGCCCCTCTTTGTACGTAAGAGGTTAAAAAAAGAACCGCACAATCCCTTTGGCGGCAGAGTATTTTTTATTACTTATCCGTTAGTACAAGCAAAGGATACTAAGTTCATACAGTCTCGCCTTCAGTTTTTTTTTATTTGATGGCGATAAATGATATGATGATGAATGACTAATGGATTTAGATGAGAAATCTCGTAACTCATTAAGATAGTAATTATTTAAGTTTATTAAATAAAGGCAGATAGTTCTTTTGGTGTCATGTCTGGTGTGAAGCATCTTTTGTAGTAATTTTTCATTAAGGTTAAATATATGTGTACGTCAAAATATTCATCTCAAAAAAAATCTGTAATTTAAAACAAAAAATTGCATTGAAAGAACACTGGTCTAAAGTCCATGCATTGTGCTTTACTATTCAGAATATTGTTAATTAATCTTTTAATAAGAACTTGTAAAGATAATCTACTCAAAGCCGTCTTTATTTGCATCATTAGCTGAGAATATAATAATTCATTGTGTCTCTTTATAAGCTGATGTAATTTATTAAGAATTTTGTCTGACTGATTGCTAAAAGAGGGTGTTAATGTATCAAATGTATTCCATCGCTATGATAATTAATGATAATATCTAAAGAAATAATTAAAAGAAAAAGAACCGTTGTGTGTACTTATGTACGCACGTAAAAAGTTATACTTCTTTATCGTTACTAAACAAAGATAACTAAAAATTTCCCCCCGTGTGCTCGTATTATTTGTATGTGAAAAGAAAGATAAATTTATAAATTATATAGTGATCAGTAAGAAGCTTCAAAATATTAACAGATTTCCTATATATCCTATATACAAAATCAAGTAATATATCAAAAACCATTAAAATAAACTGTTTAACCAATAGTCATGTAAAAATAATAATAATAATTTATATTACAAACAAAAAAAAGAATACATACCAACAGTCAACCTCAAATCAATAAATGCGTTTAAAAAAGTTTATAAAATAAAAACCACATAAATAAAATTGTTATTATATAATATAAAATTGTTATTATAATTTAATATAAATTACTTGTAACTACCATATATAATTTAAAATCACACACACATCCACACATTCATAATTAGTGGCTAACTTCATCCTGCTGGTTTATTCTATGTCGCTTTTGCGGCCAACTTCACACTGTATTTTTTGTGTTGCAGTTATGCGCGCGCATCGTAAAATTTCACTCTCGACATTTTTTCATAACGCGCCCAAAAAAGTATAACTTCAAAAATTCAACTTGTGTCAGGCGGGACTCGAACCCCATCGTCTATACGGGCGAGTACTTTTTTAATTAAGATACCAAGACCTGGAGGTCGCGCTATTTCTCAATGTGAACGGACCGCTGAGGTTCAATTCTGATCTAATTCTAATTGTAATCCAACTTTGGACGAAATTGGTATCGCGCTAATTTTTACTCGACAGTTGAAACAAACGAAGCTGGATCGTAGACGTATTAGAAACAAAAGAGATGTCACCTAGTATTGTAGGTATTACGTAGTACTTTAGTTAGGATACACCACAGAGATTATAATGACTGCCCACAGCGTTCCAACTTCAATCGGGTTGCGTCTTAACAATCTGTCAAATCATTACCGCGATAAGAAATGTCGTAAAAGTCGAAGTTCAGCGGTAGTTCAATGCCAATACAACTGCATATTTTTATGGCGATTGCCCCTCTGAACAGACCCGTCAAATTTTTCCAAATCTTTCTTAAGCTGACGGCAGCGCTAAGTCTACATGTTTTAGGTACTACTACCTACAACATCGATTATAATACTTTTAAAAGTATCGATTAATCGATAAAGAAGAAACAACTTTGTGATTATTATATTTTCTGTTATTTAAGAATTTAATATTTAAAGCGTTAGGCACCCAAATAAAATAGTTCTAAATACTATACCTAAAACTAATCGTTATCAATCAAACGCACCAATCATGGCAATTAAAATATACAATAGAATACCGGAACATATTAAATTGTTGTCTTATAATAAATTTAAAAAAGCACTTCGAAAATGGCTTATTGACAATACTTTTTACAGCGTAAATGAATTTTTTGAACACCGCAATAAACCAGAGCGTGCATAGAATAAGTCTATATGATGTCCTTGTCTGTTTTATATTTTTGATTATTTTTGTTATGTTGTAAACCAACTAATTTGCATGCCATCCTGATGGTTAAATAAATAGGCTTAAGTATCAATCACATATTAAAGTAAGACCTGAATGTAACCATTTTTATTGCAAATAAATAATTTGAATTTGAATTAAAATTTGAATTATTAATAAAAAACCAATTCGTATTGTCTCGGGTGTCAATAATATAGTCCCATTATAATATATTACATATTTTAATAATTTTGACTCGGTTTCTTAGTTTAAATTTGTTTTATGTTTTTTAAATGATTTAATGAATTTTTTTAAAAATGTTTACCGCGGCGCCCTAGCAGGGTTCTTGTCCTGGTACAAAAAAATAATTTAACATGTTCTCTTTTACCACATGAATACAATGAATATAATAAATTTTGACATTGACTAATCCCATAGAAAATGCCATTTTTTTTTAAAATTATAGTATAGGTAAGCGCTTGACCGCTATCTCGCCTGACGGTAAGCGACGATGCGATCTAGGATGTGACGCGCTTGCCTAGAAGATACCTATTCACTCGTGACTTAAACACCCTTAAATTATATTTGTCAGGAAACACAGATTCAGGCGAAGAGTTCCACTCCTTAGCGGTACGTATCACAAATCGGAACCAAAATTTTAATAAGGCAGATTATGTAGCTGTAAATAGTTTTTTCAAAACAGTTGACTGGTGCATCATTTTATCTGAGGGGTCGTTGGAAGGAGCTGTTGAGAAATTTTACACAGTAATAACAGAATGTCTTGACAGGTTTATTCCGTTGACTAATGTCAAGAGTAATAACAGAAAATATCCTATATGGTACAGTTCTTCTTTGATAAAGGTTATACGTGAGAAAATTAAGATACACCGAAGATGGAAACGTTATGCGGACCCTAGGGACTATGACGAGTTTAGTTTGCTTAGGCGACGTGAAAAATCATTACAAGCACAATGTTATAAGATCTACATAAATAAAGTCGAAAACCAAATTCGACATGGTCCTAAGGCGTTTTGGTCGTACGTTAAATCCAAGAGAGGTGGTTCACAGTACCCCAAACAGTTCACTCGGAATGGAGTAACTCTGACTGATGGCATAGACATTTGTAACTCTTTTAATGGTTTCTTTCAGGATATGTTCTCTCATTCAAATACAAATGCTATTGTGAAAGACCTCATCATAGACATAGGTTCTAGTGCAGTTGTAGACGCAATTGAGATAACTGAAGTTATTATATTTAAAATGTTGAAATCGCTCGATGTTTCCAAAGGTCCAGGGTGTGATGGCCTACCGCCCGTATTTTTAAGAAGGTGTGCGGAATCATTGGCATATCCTATATCAATTTTGTTTAATCGTTCCATCCGCGAAGGAGTATGTCCCACTATATGGAAAACAGCGCACATTGTTCCCGTGTATAAGAGTGGGTCAAAGTTAGAAGTTAAAAATTATCGCCCTATTTCCATTCTTAATATAATAAGTAAAATGTTAGAGAAGATTATTTACGAAAATATCTATCCAATACTTACCAGTGGCATATCTGACCAGCAACACGGTTTTTTTAGACATAAGTCAACGGTATCCAATTTGTCAGAATTTACCAACTATATTTTGACAGAAATGGATGGTGGTGGCCAGGTTGACGTGATTTACACTGACTTTGAAAAAGCATTTGATCGTGTCGATCACGTCATCCTCCTGGGTAAACTGTGTTCTCTGGGAATTCGCGGTGATCTTTACAGATGGGTTAAGTCATATCTGACTAATCGCTCCCAAGCAGTGGTTATGGGTGGGTGGAGGTCGGAATTCATAGATGTCCCTTCTGGTGTTCCTCAGGGCTCTCACCTGGGTCCTCTTTTTTATGGTGTTTATTTACACGATATCGATCAATGTTTCGAGCACTCTAAACATCTTTTATATGCTGATGACAAAAAAGTCTTCTTAAAAGTCACATGCCATCAGGACTGCATGAAAATTCAACAAGACCTTAATAACCTATATGCATACTACAAAGCTAACAATATTACAGTCAATATTAGCAAATGCCAATGTATAAGTTTTAGCCGGAAAACAAATGTAGTAAAGTATTCATATAACTTCGATGGTAATGTGCTCGAGAGAACCGAGTTAGTGAGGGACCTGGGAGTATGGTTAGACTCGGGTATGTTGCTATCGGATCATGTCAATAAGGTTGTGGCCAGATCTTATCGTAACCTCGGGTTCATCATTAGAACCTGTAAGCCATTCAGGGATGTTTACTGCTTGAAAATAATTTACTATGCACTATGTCGTAGTATTGTCGAATACGCAAGCCCTGTATGGTCACCCCAATACGATATTTATATTAACAGGATAGAGGGACTACAAAAAAAAATTATTAGGCACCTGAACTATAAAACTTTCAGAAGACACACTTCTTATGAAGAAGATTGCCGTTATTACCGCCTTTTAAGTTTAGAATCTCGGCGGGAACTTCTTGATATGTGCTTATTATATGATATTCTGAACAATAATATCCGCAGCTCAAATTTGCTATCCTGTGTTCGGTTCTGTACACCAAAATATCGTACTAGACACACACCCTTGTTTAGCATTCCAACTTACCGCACCAACTATGCATCTAATGCCGTTATTGCTCGCTTGCTACGCACATACAATAAAAAATATAATCATATTGATATGTTTCATAACTCAAAACGGGCAATGAAACTAAAAATTGTTGAAGGGATTATAGGGAAACCCTCGTAGCATATATTTTATTTTATTTTTTATTTTTATTATTTATTTCTATGGTGATGTTCTAACTAGCTTTGTGTTTATTATTATAATTTATTTAAATATTTATTATTAAAATTCTCAGCACAGCTCTCAGTTTTAATGTTGACCATAGCTTTTGAGTGGCAATTAAATCAATTAAATTAAATTAAATTAAATAAAATCAATTAAATTAAATTAAATTGCTTTCTTTGTAAGCTTTGGAAATAATACCTTAATCTTAAGTTTAGAAAATAAGTAACTTTTTGTATTTGAAATCCTATCCTACTTATCTACTATACATGCGGTGTAACTCTATAAGGCTTAGTGTATGGATTAATGTTTATGCACTTGTTAGACATAATATTAAGAAAAGCTGTAAGAGTTTCCTAAATAAAAAAAAAAAAAAAATAATAAAAAACGCTTATACTTTGTCCAATGTAGGATGATACTTTTGACAGGTGTCACTTCCTTATTGCTACGTACTAAGGTTGCGTTTGTTTCCTTATGTTTGGCTTGACATTGCAATAGCAACTTTATACCCTCTATATAGGTGTCAACTGTCAAAAGAATCATCCTACATTGGACAAAGTATAGTGCCCTTTTTTACCCCATTTTAGGTTAGAAAATTGCTTTTTGCATCCCCTCCGTACGGGAGAGCACAGCTTTACCGGACAAGACCTTACCTATTATATTATCGTATCTTGATATTTCCAGCTTTAGATCGATGTCAGGCTTGAGGATTGCACTGATCCCTGGTTAGTCTGTAACCATCATCTGTCACGTACGTATATAAAAAAGGTTTTTATTGAAAAAAAAGTTGCGAAGGAAAAGCATGGATTCCTTAGAATGCAATCGGTCGCGTGTATGTAATTGCAATAATGTGTTTAAGAAAGTAAAACGATTATTTTTAGTATGCACGTGAAAGCGACTTTCATGCACTTCAGTCGATTTTATATGAAATGAAAATAACTCTATTCAAATGCACTTAAAATAGGTTGTTATGAATCGTCCAACATTTTTACCTACCACACATTCAGTATGTCTTTTAACTGACAAGAAGAACGAATACTGACATTTATTACTGAAAAACTTATTTTATTAGAGTAAATCGAACCTCAAATAGGGACTATATTATCGACTTGCTTATTAGCTTTTTCTACTATTAAGCTAAGCTATTCTACTCTCGCCCAAAATAAGGCTATCGAATTTCAGCATGCTTAGATAATTTTAAATATGTGAGAATCGCCCCATTTAAATTAAAGACTCACAAGCCAACAAAATTTGACAAACTTTCTTACCCAGACACCTGAGTATATTTTCCCGAAGGATTTTGGTGTGCTGAATCCAAATCGCAGAATTGCTTTATCACGTCAGGTTTATGAGATCTGAATCTGATCTTAACTAAACTGATGACAGTATAGGTAGCATGAAGCAAAATTGAGAAAAATGAACTTCAAAATACGATATCTCACCAAAAAAAAAAAAGAAGAATTTGTAAACAAACTCAACGCCATTTAAAAGTTTAAGACTTGTACTTTAAGAAGACCCCTGTAGTTTTTTAGGTTTACTAAAAACTGAAGGATCACATAACCTCAAAAATGGGCGAAAACGGCATTTTTTGCACTTTTAGGTTAGAATATCTCAAAAACCTGACGTGATAGAGCAATTCTGCTACCGGATTTGGGTTCAGCACACCAAAATCCTTCGAAAAAGTATACTCACGTATCTGGGAAAATTTTTTGTTGACCTGTGTTATTTATTCATCTATTGACTGTCAATAAAAAAATCAGAAACCTTGTTTATCTACTTTCATTGTTTATTTTGGTAATAAAAAAGTGTTCTGTCAAAGTCATAGGGGCCCCGTTATTCTTATATGCTCAGGGCCTCCAAGAGTTAAAGACGGCCCTGACTATGACATACAGAGTATAAAAACAAATTCCAAAATCAACACAAAAATGTATGCGTTACTTTTTTTGTATATTCTAAGAAGCGGTGTCTTGTATAGTCCAGTAATGGAGGGGTATTTCAACACGGCAAACTCACTGAGCTAGTAAAGTTAAAGATAAGATAAAATGCTGTTAATACAAATAAGAGACAGCATCTACAATACATTAATTACGTGTCCCACCTGCCGTAGTACCGAGAAGAACTGCAAGAAACTCGGAAACTTTTTTTCCCCTTTAATATGTGATACAGATTTTTTATTTATGTAAGGAAGTAACTAGCTCAAAGTTTATTATACTTTATTAACGATATCCTACAATTTTATATATTTTTTTGCATTTTTTCAATGCCATCTTATAACTTATAAGAAAAATTATTTTAATAGGAAAAATACTGGAAAATATTGACTCGGTTGATTCGATTCACAAGTGAATTCTCGGACGTGAAAATTCACTTGTGAATTTTTTCCAGTATTTTTCTTTTTTTTCTATTAAAATAATTAAATTATAAGGAATATCCGTTTAAATTGGAGCGTTTTTGAGACAGTAGCATCTACTGTAAATGTATGATCCGATTTTATATAATAGTAGATGCTGTTTCTGAGCTTTATGAGATCAGAGTCATATATATTTAATGGATTAAAATTAGTTGAAATTAATCAAAATATAATTCTTACGAGGGGTGAACGGGAATATTGATAATGTGTTTGACGTATTGTAAATGGGTCGTTCTACTTTTCTACCGAAAATAGTCTGTCCTTCGTCTTATTATGGCATCTCGTTGGAGTATTGATATTTACGGTTTTTAAATTCGGTTCGAATAAACGTCCATATTTCTCTTATCTATTAATATTATGTAATTTTTCATTTTCTCCAACCAACATATTTTTTCATTTGTTTTCCGTAGAATGCCATGACAGAGCGGTATACCGAAATGTAGTCTCCACAGAAAAGGCCACTTTGTCACATATTTTTTAAAAAAACCAACATAAAAAAGAATTAATATTTGCCGCAAAGGAAACTTTAATTAGTCCTAATGACATCGCAGATGCAATTTCTTAAATTCCACACAGAAACCACAGTTATGGATAGTTCAAAAACCAAAAAACAGAAAAACGTCGTTTCACTGTCGCTAAAAAAGAAGAACGACCATATTCTTTTAAAAAATTCATAAGAAATTAATTGCATTTATCTTAAATTTTTGAATTTACAATGCCACATTTCTTTATAGAAATGCAATGCAAAATACACCTACAAAAAATAACCACATCTCCGAGCATATTTTAAATCTTTAAAAAATTCCACTTTATTAATTATATTTTTATTGAAAGTCAATTTCTAATTTTTTTTACTCAATTCATAAAATTTATCAATTTGATATAAAATCGGTACATGTGGCAAATTTATATACCGTAAACTTGTAAAACTCCTCATTTTACGCCGTGAGTTAAAATTAGATTATCAAAGATACGTATATATTTCCCATTTTTTTCAATAGAAAATTGTTTTACTCGCTCTTATGCAAAGCCAGGGCAGTGATCAGTAAAAAGATAAAGTGTTTTTATGTAACAAATTTAGTTAAGTAACTGTTTGTTTATAAACATAATTTAACGAGGCCAATTCTTTTTATTTTTGGACGAACTATTTTTATTGAGATCTGGCAACACGGTACCAATCACTTAACGGTAGAAAGATAAATAAACTTTTACAAAATAACTGTTGAACTTGTATATAGTCTGCGCGCCAACATAAAAGGATACTTGTTGTATTTATAGGAAAACATTAAAGATGTTTCAGTTTTGTATGAAACCCAATCATCAATATGAAGCAGAAAAAAAGCCCGTGTAACAAAATAATAAAACGATTATACTTTGTCCAATGTAGGATGGTACTTTTGACAGGTGTCACTTCCTTATTGGTACGTACTAAGGTTGCGTTTGTTTCCTTATGTTTGGCTTGACATTGCAATAGCAACTTTATACCCTCTATATAGGTGTAAACTGTCAAAAGTATCATCCTACATTGGACAAAGTATAATATTAGCAGTTTTCTATTCCGAATACAAACAATATGATGCAAGAGAATAAGGACGAGAGAGTAATGACGATCACAGATTAGATATGAAGATAACGCCACGAACTCTGTGTTGTTTATGGTCTTGAGTTTTTACTGAATCTTCAAATATTACCTGCTATTTTATTAATAAACTTATCAATTATTTTTTTTTCCGAATTCACAATTTTTTGCCAGTTTACTTTTTAAGAATTAATTTTCATACTTATAAGGCGCCCGATATGAAAAAAAATGAAGAGTGATCGAATCACTTATCAACTTATCATGCGCACCTTTTACTTTCATTTTGAAGTTTTGTCTTATTATTGTCTGTGCCTGTTCAAAGACAATCGTTCTTAAGGAGTGAACTCCAGTCGTGCGTCGGAGCTGAAACAAACTTTTTCGAGTTTACTCCTTAGTGAAGTGATTTTCATATAAGGCACCCGGTATGATCGAATGACAGCGTTGTATTTTTTGTGCGCAATCTATTGTTCGCACCTTTCGCTTTTATTTTAAGTATTGTTTTATTATTTTTTGACCTGTTCAAAGACAATCGTTCGGAGTAAACTCCATTCGTGCGTTTACACACCCACACTCACACACACACACACACACTTTTTTAACTGCTATAAGTGCAGGCCTAAATGAAACATCCTTTTGCTTGTTTTCTAAGGTTACGTACAAACGCCATTATTGCGATAAAGTCAGATTAAGTGGACGTAGTTACCGAAGGGCTAGACAGTGCTGAGCACCAGTGCACTCAAGCTCAGAAAGCCTCGGACTCTGACCAGCAAACTTCTGAAAATTGGCTAAAAATTGTCCCATCCTTCTTTTTAATGCACAACTATTATTAATCCAAGCATGCGCTCCTAAACTCTTCACCTGTAGCACCTAGGCGATTATTAAATCTCACACAAGACACTTATGCACATAGTACAAGTAGTAAATAGTTTTGCTATGCCATACAGTGCACTATAAAATGCTGATGACAAGCTAGTAGTATCAGTGCTGAATTTACACATTTGCCGCCCCAAAGCTATAAAATTTTTGCCGCCCCTACTGACCTCTAAAATTAGATTCACTGTTCACAATAACGTTAATTCCCTTTTTAGGGAATAATCTAGTTTCAAGACTATTTTGACAACTTTTTGGGTATATTTTTAAGCTAAGAAAAGCTTTGTTTTTACTGCACTATTACTTACTTTTTTCTGTACCAATTTTGCCACCCCCTAATTTTGCCGCCCTAAGCTTCAGCTTTTTCAGTTTCTATGGTAAATCCGGCACTGAGTATCATTGTACCTTTAAAGTATTTATATTTTGATTCGATAAAACCTTAACAGTTTAGTTAGGAACCTAGTTTTTTTGAACCTTCGGTTATTTAGTAGCTATGCTTTTGTATGAAAGGACATCGCGAACTAGTCTTGAAATCCAGTTTAATAGACTGACGGTGATTTTGATCACGAATGGTTTTTGAAAACGTAAGAAATACCAACAGTTAATATAACATTAAAGCTAAGTTCACCCGATCTAAGCTACGGTGCCACAAACAGATACACAAACAGACACACACATAGCGGTCAAAGTTATAACACACCTTTATGCGTCTGGGGTTAAATAAACGAAAATAAGTTCCAAATTAAACATCTTATACGAGCTAGTCGCGAGAGGCTGTTGGATGCAGGCACCACATGACCGATCTTCATTTATTTATTACAAATAATAAACTTACTGGCTTACAGTTTTTCCGAAACTCCAGCAAGTTAATACACATATTATTGATATCTACACTAATATTATAAAGAGGAAAGTTTTGTATTTTTGTATGTTTGCAATGAATAAACTCAAAAACTACTGAGCCGATTTCAAAAATTCTTTCACCATTGGAAAGCTACATTCACGATGAGTAACATAGGCTATATTTAATGCTAGAAAAAATTAAAGAATTTTGTCCACCCGTGCGAAGTCGGGACCGGCCGCTAGTTATTATATTAGATGTGAAATTATATAACAAATAAAAATGTCAAGAACTACTACAAAATCTACATAACTGTCAAAACATTATGGAGACCCTCACGGAAGACATACCTCCAGTCGAAATAAATTCATTGTATTTTAGTTCTTGTTATTTTTTAAAACATTTAAAAAATAATAACAATTGAATTCATTAAGCTGTTTACAATAATAATTAATATTACGTAATCGCAAACTGTCAACATCGTAAAATCTTCACCTTTGACCTTTTATATCGTATTTTGTTTAATCTTAACTGAATTAAAGTTTGTACCTATTATTAACTATGATTGTTAGCATTTAGCAAAGGGTTACCACCTTTTTCAATTAAATAAATGTTATGGCGTTGAATTTTATTCAAAATGCTCAACACTTTTCCACGACGAATATATATGCCAACATAATTTTTTTACCCTTCGGAAAACATATTGTTTCTTTTATTTGTCGCAGGCAGTCATGATTACAGTTGCTTTAACGTCACGACACCGTACTTATAACCTGTCTGAAGTTGCTCCGGAATGTAAGCTTCGTCTAGCGGTGTTGTACAGAGTCGTGCAGCTGAATTGAACTCACTTTCGTCCTAACCAGCGCTGTGAGCAGTCGTTCCCTAGGAACTGTACCGCGTTCTATACTAGTGTGATAAAAATTGGAGTTTACTCAAATATATCGAGACGGGATTCGACCTGATGGGTAAAAGCTATGGCCGAGAATAACGATGAAGAATTGCCCCATTTCCTGATATATATTTTTTTATAAAATATCCTATGCCCTTAAGCATACTCTTGAAAATATGTGTATTAAATATCATGATGATTGTTTCAGTGGTTTATACGTGAAAGCGTAACAGACAAACTCAAATTAGCATTTCTATATTTAGGAGTAAGATGTAAAGAAGTTTTTATGATACGTTGTATATATATACAATGATTTAATAAAACCATAGCACTACTATTACAATAATAATAGAATAATACTAGCTGATCCAGTATCGCGTTGCTATGGTAACGTTAATCTATAATCTAAGATCACAGTGGTTTGTGTGTTTGTCTGTCCGCTCTTTTTCCCGCTCTTTTTCCACTGTATCAATAACGTTACCATAGCAACGCGTTAACCGCAAGTAGTTCGTCTACCGGACGCTAGATGGCGCTAACGGAAAAATATTTAATAATAGAAAAAATTTAAAAGAATTTTGTCCACCCGTGCGAAGCCGGGACGGGCCGTTAGTTGATACAATGGAAAAAGAGCGGACAGACAAACACACAAACAACAAATTTGTGTTCTTAGAGTATAGATTGTTTTTTTTGTAGATTAGTTCAGGTGACTATGAATAATATTGCAAATGTTGTTACTTCCTGAAACTTAAGTGCATTTGAATTATTTCATTTTTATCACATTGTCAAGATAATAATTACAGTTTGACATTAACATTTGACACAAGAACTCCAATTATCATTGTCATGTTGTAGAAAATGGCTTGTGTACCATAACAATAAATTATAAGAATTCAAGGTTTAAATAATAAAATAATTTATTTCAGACTTTAAATATCCATAGATTATTAGTTTATGTTAGTGAAATGTAATTATATGAAAATAACTTTGTTAAAATGCAGTTAAAATAAGTTGTTTTGAATCGTCGTACATTTTTGTCTTCCCATTCAGGACATCTTTTAACTGACAAGAAGAACGGAAGCAAGAAACTCGTCAGCTTTAACAGAAGAAGACATATACACGTCATAAAAATAGTTTAGTGTACGACCGTTTGGTGGAACGGTAGCGATCCTGCCTTTCGTACCTACGGTCCTGGGCTCTAATCCCGTCATGATGAATACGACATTTGTACCTGAGTCAAAGATGTTTGTATATATTTCTATAAATATTTGTATATATTTCTTATTTATGTATGATATATGTATGTCTATCCGTTACCCTAGTATCCATAACACAAGCCTTACAGTACTTACTTTGGGATAGGTTAATTGGTGTGAATATACGAAATATTTATTATTTAATATTAGTGCTGTCGATTCATTACATCGTTGATTACAACAATTATCTGCTTTAAATACTTATTTGATTACTAAAAACATCGATTTCGCTCACAAGGTGCATTCTTTTTATTGTTTGTCTTATCTAGCATTTTTATATTAAAAATTATCATATAACATATAATTACAAATGAAAAATTAAAACTATATAGCATTTGATTACGTTTAATTCTAAGATTGTGTTTTTAGGATTCCGAACTCCGTACCAAAAACGGTACCCTTATAAGATCATTTCATTATCCGTCTATCAAGACCCTCTTTCTCAGAAATGCGTGAAGATATAAAGGAGGAGGGTCAATAAGGCGGGTTTTTGGCCCCTTTCATTTTTGATCAAAAAATTCAAAAAAAAAAATAATTTCCTCCCACCCCGCCAAGAAGCAGAATAATCATATATGACTTAATACAAAAAAAAAAATTTTTTTGCGGAGTTTCTTGGAGTACAGAGTTTTGAAAGGGGTTGGGCTAAAAAAAATTTTTTTTTTATTAAGTCATATATGATTCATCTGCTTCTTGGCGTGGTGGGAAGGGGGAGAGGGGCTGGGGCTGGTTCCGTTTGGGGTGGAATAGATTTGTTAGTCCGTATAGTAGATAAAAAAATTGTTTTTGGAATATTTAGGTCAAAAATGAAAGGGACCGAAAACCCGCCTTATTGACCCTCCTCCTTTATATCGAACTTACTTAAATCCTCGGTGGTGTAAAAAACAAGCGTCTAAGACCACGCAATCAAAAGATTACCACTTATACTGCAAATTTTGACACGCACAAGAGAACCAAAACCTATAGGGTTGATCCTTTTGACCAAGTATCATGAAATTTGACATGAAGCAAGCTTTTATAATACAAGTAAAGGAATAAACCCGAATACTATTAATTTGTCATAATATTCAAGTTCAAATATATTTATTCGGGAGAATACAATAAAAAAAAGCTCTTACATAAAATTTTCCTTACTTACATCTACCGAATCCGTTTCCACTCAGCATATGTTACAAACATTCATTTGTAATGTCGATCTTCCGTGGAGCCAAAGCATACCTAATAGTAGTTTATGATACTGTTGCATAATAAGGGTTCTTATAACATGAGTGTGTGTTAAAAAAACGAGCCGTAGGCGAGTTTTTTTATAGTATCACACGAGTGTTATAAGACCAAGTTATGTACAGTGTCATACACTACTTTATCTACTCTCATACTATATTACGTAAAACAATGTTGCAAACAAAACCAAACTTTGTTTAAATATTGAAAAGATTTTTTAAATGTCAAATGTTGGCGCCAAGGTGCAAACATCGATTGTGAATGCGTGTTGCGTCGTCGCGGACTCGTTCATTAAAACCTTTTTAAAGTAGAGGTTCAACCTCCTTGGTCCAGCTGGAGGTTGTATAGGTGTATCGTTATGATTAAAAAGTTATATTATGATACAGGTGTCCATACAAGACCTGTATCGTAATTAAACTTTTTTTTTTATTATTTTTGGCCTGTACGTAATGTTTGTCATAAGCATTTTGTTTTCAGTTTTAGAATCTTTGTATTATAGTATCAGAGTAGATAAAATAATATAATATACTTATTGATAAATAATTATCGCATTTATATTTTTACATTTCTTAGGAAGTAAATTGTCAAAGACTTATTATAGGCGGCATCTTTTGGTTATGGCTAAAATCATCACTATGATAATATACAGTTATAATGACGTCTGATAATATAAACTAAACTAACTGATAATATCTGAGCCACAGCAACACGTGGCCGAGTCAGCTAGAAACAAATAAAATTTTTATACGTATATAGAAATATCACAAAAAATATTTTTTTAATGTGGTATGCCTCATTTTTATTTCGACTCAGTCTATGCCTGGCACAAATTACACTTAGGATACCGTTGTCGCTATTACTTATTCGCTGAAGTAGAGAACAGAATTTTTTGGACAAAGGTGTGCGTGAGTCTGAAAATATTTTTAAACAGCCCCCAACAACATTCTAAAAACGTTATTGTACGGAACACGCAGAATTTCGTAGAATCAAAATTATAATCTATAATCTAAGATCACAAATCTGTTGTTTGTCTGTCCGCTCTTTTTTCCCACTCTTTTCCCATTGTATATGCGTTACCATAGCAACGCTTTAATCGCAAGCAGTTCGTCTACCAGACACTAGATGGCGCTAACCGAAAAATATTTAATAACAGAAAAAAAATAAACAATTTAGTCCACTCGTGCGAAGCTGGGACGGGCCGCTAGTAATAATTGAACTTGTGTTATGGATTTCACAAAGACGGAACCACAACACGCTGACCGGAGCCAATACAGAAAATTTCTATCATATGAAGATAAAAAGTAACAAATGATGATTATGAAGTTCGAAGTACAATCCATGTATAGAATGTGTACATTTTATAATGAAATTTGTTGACATGTTACAGTTAAATGAAACGGTTATTAATTTTAACATATAAGACAAGAATGTAGAGTCAATGGCCTTGTTACTATCAAATTATATTTACTGATAGCTGACCCAGCCACGAGTTGCTGTGGTACAGTAATTTTATTTTTATAAAATAAAAGTAGCCTAAGTTACTCCTTATTACATCAGCTATCTGCCAATAAAAGTCTCGTCAAAATCGGTCTAGCCATTTCAGAGATTAGCCGGAACAAACAGACAGACAGACAGACAAAAATTGTAAAAAATGTTATTTTGGTATATACTAGCGACCCGCCCCGGCTTCGCACGGATGCAATGCTCCACTACATTATGCATGTATTATACATATAAACCTTCCTCTTGAACTACTCTATCTATTAAAAAAACAGGCATCAAAATCCGTTGCGTAGTTTTAAAGATTTAAGCATGCATATGGATATAGGGACAGAGAAAGCGACTTTGTTTTATACTATGTAGTGATACCGTATATATATTCGTATGCATGTAGTAAAAAATGGTAATTACAATATTACAAACAGACACTCCAATTTTATTTATATGTAGGTATAGATATACAAAATATTTTCGTAAACATATCAAGCTGTGATTCTTTCCATAACGTAAATTGTTTTTGTTATAATAAAATAAAATAAAAATGTGCTTGCCATAATAAATACCATCTTGGAATGTTATTGTAAGAAGATAAAATTTTTAACCATATGGACAAAAGTTCCAAAATAAATACTAGGCGATGCAGTCGCTAAGCATAAAGCTTCGCCAGCACCATATATTGGAGCGGAGCGTAATACCTAAAAAAAAATGAAATTCAATAATGTTTAGTAAACTTTAAAATTTCATAAGAATGAAAACTTTTAATAAGCGTGCGCTTTCTGATTCAATGTGAAATCTCATAGAGCCAATGTGTTTTGGTCATAACTTTTTTATTTTAGTGAATTTTAAAACTCCGTTACAATCTGGTCCTAAACCTGTTGATTCGATTCCACACAAAAAATATTAAAATCGGTTAAGAACTCTGGAAGTTATGGCGTAACAAACATTGCGCCATTGAAGCTGATCCATGGAAGTTTCGCTCGCTCCGCTCCAAAAAAGTAAAAAAAACATTTAGCCCGAAAAGCTGTGAATTGTCGAAAGTTTGATGCCTCAGTCGTACATCAATGTGTACAGCATTATATGATGTCGATTGTACAAAATATAGATTGGTACAGAATATCGAATTGAACACTTTATAAACTATTTTATGTAATACCGTAAAAAATGTCTTTATAACTGATATTTCATTAAAAATAACACATTTCTATTCTACGTACGATACCTGTAGGCCTAGACAAAATGGCATCGCTTCTTATCTATTCTATTTCTACAATCGTAATAGACTTAACGTTTTCTATCGTAGATAGCTAGATAACATGTTTCTACTTGCAAAATCGTTGTTTCCATCATGACAGTAGAAAGAAAAAAAAAGTGTCTATGGTTGTGCTATCGAAGAAACGTCAAACTTGACATTTGGCGGTAAGTTGAGTTATCCAGTTTTAGGTTTACGCTTTACTATTGGGTTAGGGGGCATCCATTAATTACGTGAGCTATTTTTCGATCAGTTTGGGATCACTGGAGGGAGACTCTGTACCAGGGTCGTCTGCTACTGGAGGGAGACTCTGTACTAGGGTCGTCTGCTTAGGTACCTCCGTCTTACCTATTTCTGCCGCAAAGCAGCAGTGCTTGCATTGCTGTGTTCCGGTTTGAAGGGTAAGATATGGCAGTGAAATTACTGGGTACAGTGACTTCACATCTTGTGTCACAAGTTGGCAACGTACACTGTGGTTCTTGTGGGGGTTGCAGTTTTGCTGCGAATCTAACAAGAGCCACATGTATTATAGGTGACTGTTACCACTTACGATCAGGTGGGCAGTTTGCTTGTTTGCCATCTTTCAGCAATAAAAAAAAAAAAAAAAGTTTAGACTCCTCCCCCCCCTTAGGTGAGATTTAGTGAGATTTGCCTGGACCCCCCCTTACGTGAGATTAAAGCTAAAAATATTTTCAACAAAATTTAGGCAAAATGAACACTCAAATTTTTTTTTTAATATCTGTAGTATTATATATTTTTTAAAGTTGACGTGAGATTTTCGATTATCCCCCCTCCGGTTTAAATGAGATTTGGTAAGATTTTTTGCCCCATTCTGAGCTCACGTAATTAATGGATGCCCCCTTAGAGGAATCGTTTGGTTAGCGATTAGTAGAATAGAAACTTATTTATTTCTTCTGTCAAAAATGGCATCTTGTCTACCACTTTGTATGGGATTATTCTACTGTCAAAATAGAATGATGACGTATGATAGAATAGAGACACAGTAGAAAGCATCTTGTCTACCACTTTGCTACTCGCTTGATGGAAACACGTGACTTATCTATCAGAACTGTCAGTCCCATAATTTTTTTTCTATTTCTATTATAGAATTAGTCAATAGAAAGGTACTTTCTAGGTTACATTATATACCATGATATGAAATGTAATTGTTTGTAACTCTGAAATATTGTTGTATTTTTCGTCTGTTATTTGTATGTAGCTTTAATGAGCGTTCATCAATCAAATAAACCATTAAAAATATGTTCCTTATCAAAACCATTCCTAAAGTCATTGCACATTTTTTATCGCTGTATGTTCATTATGTCATTAGTCAATGAAGAGACGGCCTAGTCGCAGTATTTATAATTAACCGTCGTACCTACTAAAGATACTTGTTAAGTCTAAATAGGTAGGGTGACTAACATTCTTGGTTTGGTTTCGGACATGTATTATCCTAACTAATATTAAAATATGAAAGTGAGTTTGTTTATTTGTTACAATTTCACGCCTTAACTAATAGATCGATTATCATAAAATTTAGTATACATTGTCAGGGGAACAAAAAAAATATATCTAAAAAAGTAAAGACAGCGAATTCGCGGTTTAATCGCTATTTTTTAATAATCGAGTAAACGTTTAGACGTTTCTGTGAGGACTGATATAACCAAAATAACAGTCTAGTGGTCTTAAAATCACCTGAAGCAATGAATTAATTGAATATTGGTTACTTTCGCCACCAAAAAATATCTCTCCATCCTTTTCACTCGCAACAACTAATATCAGTATTTCCGATATCTATAATGAAAATAGTTTACGCATTTTTTTACATTTATTTATATTTTTATTAAAAGTTGTAATAAGACGTAAGAGATTCTATCACTTAAGTCTGAAGGTTCCAAGTGCTAAACTAAAATACATTTGATATGTTTGGTCCTGCATTCAAAACATATTTGACTGATTAGACACACCAGTAGTTACTAGTTAGTTTTGTCAAACTACTTCTACGTGTCAATTAACCGCCTTTACGGAAAATATTTATTAATTTTGATACAATTAAATAAAAAGATATTGGAATATACTTCCAGTTCGTTTAAAAGATAAATATCTCTTGGCCTATTAATAATTATAACACCAAAAGACGTAACCTTTTACCAATCAACCATATCATTGTACCCCTTAAATTTAATCGGAGAAATTAAAATATCCCACAATCAAAAATTATTATAGCAAAAAAATTGTAAAAGAAAAAAGATAAACTTATCTTTAAATAGCTTTCTCGAAACTATACAAAGTAACCAAATAAAAACAAGCTTTGTATGTATGTACATATGTATTTATATTTCAGATGCGATAGATTCTGCGTGTAATAGATTCCAATACTAGCTTAATAAAAAAAAATATTGATTAGGTATTTACTTATTACTTAGGAACAGGTTTAATATTTCATATTTTTGTAGTGCTATTATTGGTTGCTTTGAAATGAAACAATATCTCTTTCATTGACCCCTGCTATCGATTGGTATGAAAAATGCTCAAATAATTAAAACTCAAAGTTAAGATTACCTTAAGCAAAAAGTCACGGCAAACTAGCATCCTGATTCTACATATATTGCTAAACCCACCTTTAAATGCAATTTTTGCAGGATTTTTCTATTATTGTTTGATAATACCAATTAATTATTAATTAAAAATTAAAAGCAATTATAATGGTTTCAGACTTATTAAGTCAATTTTAATATCACGTATGAAAACATTTATTGGTCGCCCTGGTATTTACTATATAATTATGGTCACCCTACTAAATCACGTCACTTCGGCTATGGCAGCGTGCCGCGTTGCTAACCGAAAATACTTACATTCTTTTTACACGCATTTAAGCAAATTTCAACTTTACTATCTACGCGATAAAGCTCATAATTATTTGTGTTTGACACGAAAATTTAAAACAATTGAATATTGAACGTTATATGAAAGCAAAAAAGTTAAAACGTATCGTTACATAAATAAGTCATGTGAATGCAGGAGTCTTGTTACACATACACTAAATTATGCGTTCGAACGAAATTGACAACTCAACCCTGGCAATAAGAGTTGCAATAAAAAAATCTACAATTTTAAACTAACCTTTTTAAATTGTTAATTATACAATATTAGCCAATATTAGCCATTATTTCATAGATATGCAGTTGAGGGCAAGTCAGACAACCTTCTCAAGGGATTCGGTAGTTCAACTGGAAGAGTACTCGTCCAGATAGCGCGGGGTTGTGGGTTCGAGTCATAAATAAATAAATAAAATATAATATTCTTACATTCACACCAATTAGCCTAGCCCAATATAAGCACTGTAAGGATACTAGGTTAACGGATACACATACATAAGTATATGATACATAGATATATTATATTTATAGATATATATAAATACCCATGACTCAGGTACTAATGTTCGTAGTCATCACACAAACATTTGCTCATGCTGGGACTTAAACCCAGGACTACCGGTGCGTAAGCCGTTGCACCAAACGGTCGTCTATATAATAGGTCATTATAAGGCTAAGGTTTCGGTAGCAAGAAGAGTACACGTCCGAATTGCGAAGGGTTGTGGGTTCCATTCTCGCTTGACACCGAAGACAATATGATTTTAGTAATAGTTTATTTAGTACACATAAGTTCAGAGCAGCAGATACCAGGACAGCTACAGAACTAGGTGCTCCTTATTTTATTGGTTCCCCGTTTTTTGGGCTACATCTTTATAGGAACTCTTAATTAGATAAGTTGAATACGGGGTAACCAAAGTTCCCGTATTTTTATCAATAGGCTGAGCAAAACGAGGAATTTTTAAAACGTTTGGACTGTCAATTGATATACATTAAAAATATTTATATCATTAAACAATACTATTATAATTATTGTCTGCAGTAAAAAAGTCTTAAACCCGTTTTTACGTTGGTAACCCCTAAATCATGATGTGGCCGGTAACCTTAGACACGACTTTTTGGCGGGAGCTCGAAGCGTCACTTTAATGGTTTTGGTTTTCTTGTTAAATTTTGTGTTGTGGTTGATATTAGTGTGTAATACTGGTGAGTTATTAACCACAGTGTATTTGAATATGCATGAGTATTGGCAAGTGAAACAAAACAGTGGAAGGTGTCTTTTCCTGCTCTCTCAAGAAGTCAACGGGAAGGTTTCAGTAAAACCCCACACATTTACTGAAACCTAGCAAAAAATATATAAATATATAACTGACAATTATACTTTCTTGACACTGGCTAAATGCACAAATCGTGCAAGCCATAAATAAAGATAAATAAACCTTAGATACAACTCACACTTTAAACCAAACATCATAAGGACTTTTTGGCGGGAGCGGGAAGCGTCAGTATAATGGTTTTGCTTTTCTTTTTAAATTTTGTGTTGTGGTGTATATGAGTACGTAATAATGGTGGATTATTAACCACTAGGTGTTTTTGAACATGCAAGAGTGTTGGCAAGTGAAACAAAGCAGCGGAAGTTGTCTTTTCTTGCTGTCTCACGTCCACGGGGACGTTTCAGTAAAACCCCACACAATACCAAAACCTAGTGAAACGGATATTTCGCTGTTCATTCAGCATCATCATCTAATTAAGAAAATAAATTACTTAAGAACTGGCAGTATGGCTTAGACCTTCGCCTGTACCGAAAGGGACGAATATAATAATAATAGTTTATTCGGACTTTTTGGCGGGAGCGCGAAGCGTCACTTTAATGGTTTTGGTTTTCTTGTTAAATTTTGTATTGTGGTTGATATTAGTGTGTAATAATGGTTTCTTAACCACTGAGTGTTTCTGAATATGCATGAGTATTGGCAAGTGAAACAAAACAGTGGAAGCTGTCTTTTCGCGCTCTCTCAAGAAGGCATCGAGGAGGTTTCAGTAAAACCCCACTTCTTTACTGAAATCTAGGAAATTATTCAAGAACTGGCAATTATACTTACTTGACACTGGCTAAATGCACAAACCGTGCAAGCCACAAATAAAGAAAAAAAAAAAGTTTATTTCCCTCACACTAGGCTCAGCCTACGATTTACATAAAAAGGCAAACTGAACATAGCATCTTCTTACATAACAAATGATAAAAAAGAAGCAATAATAGTATCTCTTACCTAATATTAACCTTAAGATTTTTCGGGGATGATTGTATATGTGTGTGATAATTTTTAACACATTTTCTGTTTCCATGTGTAACTTCCACTACTTCTACCAACCGTCTTACATTTCCCATATAATGACATATTTATTACACAATATGATATGGTTATCGCAACTGCGACACAAGTGCTCCATTTATTTACGTCAGTGACCTAGAACTTAGTTGGCAAGAAGCCGTACGTTTTAAATACAACGTTCGATACCCGTCACACTAATATGACAGTATGCAACATCAAATTAAAAGAAAATGAACTTTATTCAAATGCACTTAAAATAACTGTTGCCGGTCTATGAAAATTAGGTGTTGAAATATGAAATATGGTTGTATAAAAATTTTCTAAAAGTTTTATAATTTTTATATATTTTATGCATTTTTCATTGGGATCTTATAAGATAAATTATTATGATAGAAAAATACTAGAAAAAATCGACTCAGGTTACAAGTGAATTCTCTTGTGACCCGAGTCGATTATTGCTTTTTTTTTAATTTCTAAAAGATTTTTTGTCACTTTTATTTTTTGAAATTTTTCTTAGTAATTACACCATCTTTGTTTATTTGTTTCTTTCATAAATAGCACTGATAGTACAGAAAATAGACAAATTCAATTTAATTACTTAGGCGGTTAACACACTGCACCGTGTACCATTTTTTACCATTGTATGCAAGAATCTCAATTTATATAGAAAACACTCCTATGACAACACACTGCCGACGCGGCAAAGCGCGGGTAGGCGCCCCGCGCGCAGATTCTGCGCGGGAGCGCGGAGCCTTGTCGTTTTGTATTGCTACTCCGCGCGGGGAAGCAGATTACACCGCTAAGATAGGCAGATCTGCGCCTCCGTCCCCGCGCGCGTTTTCTGTCGCTACGCGCACCGCGGCGGGACGCATCTCTAGTGGGTGAACCGCCTTACAAAACTCTTACTTCAGCGATATTGTAAAAGAAATGAAATCAAATGAAAATAACTTTTGTCAAATGCACTTAAAATAAGTTGTTTTGAATCGTCCAACATTTTTACCTACCACCCCCCCATTGAAGACGTCTTTTGATTGACAAGAAGAACGGGCGCAAGAAACTCGCCAGCTTTAACAGAAGTAACGATATTTACAATATTATACATTGTTATCATACATAATTCATAAAAAAACACTATCATTCTATTATCTCATTAATAGTAGTGTTTTGGCTTCATTATATCGTTGATTACAACAAAGTCAACAAGTATCTGTTTAAATAAGTATGTTTAAACATTGCTATGACATACAGATATGATATGCTAAAAATTATAATAATTTGTATCTTATTTGTACTACTGTACGCGGTCAGACGTGGTGCGTGCGTGTGTGTGTGTGTGTGTGTGTGTGTGTGTGTGTGTGTCACTAAGAAGATTTAATTTTAAATATCATTAAGAAAATAAAAGTCTAGTTCCTTATGTTTCTTTTGAATATAATAATATTTCTTACATTCACACCAATTAGCCTAGACCAAAGTAAGCACTGTAAGGCTTATTTTATGGATACTTGGCCAACGGATATACTATAATCTAAGAACACAAATTTGTTGTTTGTGTGTTTGTCTGTCCGCTCTTTTCCTGCTCTTTTTCCATTGTATACGCGTTACCATAGCAACACGTTACGGGGTCAGCTAGTATACACTCTAAGAACACAAATTTCTTATTTGTGTGTTTGTCTGTCCGCTCTTATCCATTGTATGCGCGTTACTATAGCAACGCGTTACCATAGCAACGCGTTACCGGGTCAGCTAGTATAATACAAAAATAATTAATATTTATAGAAACATAAATAAATACCCATAATTCAGGTACAAATACTCGTATTTATTACAGAAACATCTACCTATTTCGGGACACGAACCCAGGAACATCTGTAAAAGGCAAAATCGTTACCGTTGCACCAAACTGTCGTAATAATGGTTAATTAAAAATATTGAGTTGAATTAATCTCGTTTGATGATATTAATTTAAGTCTTAACCGATAGACTTTTTTTGCGAATTTTATCAGTACTACATAAAGGTAATAAACTAGCTAATATTTTGTACATTTTTGCATTTTTAATGCCATCTTATATTATAAGTCTCTTTAGAAAAATAATACATTCCACCATTGAACATTAGTAAAGTTTGCACATACAAAAACTTATTTTTCCGATGTAAATTAAAATGGATAAGTATTACCATGACAAAATAACATCTGTCTACAGCTTTTTTTATTCATCCTGCTCTAATTATAAAATGATAATTCCGTTATAATAATTAATGTACCAATTAAGAAAAGTTTATAGTCTGTATCTGTTTTGCTGGGCAAAGTTCTGATCATATGTATGTAAGCACCACGTGTTTGATTTATATTTAAAATGGTTACAGAAGTAAATAAATAACTTAATAAAAGTATATTAGAGCAATTGAAGCGAAGCTTCTATACGCTGCCGTCAATAGCATAGTTACAGTAAGCTCTCGACAGTTTCAAGAAAAATCGGCTAAAAGTTTTGGTACAAAACTCTTCCATAAATAATTTGTTTGTAATCGGATCATGGTGACTGTAGCTTTAAATGAAAGATGACCTTAGCACCTATATATTTTCGTACCAAAACTTTAGCACGTTTTCTCGAAATCGTCGAGAGCGTACTTACTGTAACTATGCTATTGACGGCAGTACGGACGTACGGACGCTCGCCGCGCGGCCACTGTATCCGTGCTAAGCGTCAGATTTTACCGTTACCGTAACAGATTTAGTGCTCTTACAAATTTATATATAATAGGAACCAGCTCCCTCATCTTTTTTTAACATGATATTTTAAAGCTTAGTTCTTACGCTTTAAACTATAAAGCTTCGCTGTTTTCGGGCGTCCCTAAAAGGCACTGCTATTTTTTTTTGTAATGCCATTGTACAAAAAATAGCAGTTACTTATTTCTTGTTTTTATAACAAATAAATATAATAGAATATTACTAATTAATCACACTTAAGGGTGTCTTAAAAGGCGAATAAGGAGATGAGTTAATCACCATAACCTCCCATAGATCACAAAATGGGCAGCGGCCTTTAATTTCGGTCTTTTACGGCGATGTCCATGCAAAACGTGGAGATTATGGCAAAAATGCCAATTTTGTGGTTATGGCGTTTTTGCTAGAAGCGAATGGGTGATTCTGGAGTTCGTTTTCTTCGCGCCTCTGGAGAAAACTAATTATTTACTGCAAAAAAGGATTAAAAAATGAGTAGATCTGTGGATAAAGCAAATATCTGAAAATATAATTGCATATAAAAAAAATTTTTTTTTCTAATCACTTAACACATCAATTGTCAAACTAAAAAGTGATTTAGTAAAGGAAACTTGTTATAAGAAACAACATTATAGTAGAAATAATTTAAAATTTTATTTATAGAAGCTAAATGCAGGACTTGAGAATTTATGCTATGATAATGGTATCATAGCATAAATTCTACTTATTAATTCTAATAATTATAGTACGAATGGTCGTACGTGATAAATAATTAGGTAATGTAATTTTTGTTATAGATTTGCAATTATATATTATTTAAGCTTCGATTCGTAGGAAACAAATGAGTGCTCATTTCTTGTATTAGACGGCATTTTAATAAAATAAATAATAAATAAATAAATATTTCTAACATTCACACCAATTAGCCTAGACCAAAGTAAGCACTTATGTTATGGATACTAGGGTAACGGATAAACATACATTTATGATACATAAATATGTAATATTCATAGAAATATATATAAACGCCCATGACTCAGGTACAAATGCTCGTATTCATCATACAAACATCCAGGGATTTTAGCGGTATCCGAATATACTGTTCTGCACACTGTTTTTCATTTCTGTTTTAAAAGTTAAACAGAAAGAAACTGTAACAGTTTGAATCTGTTTTATAAAATACTTGTTCATAAGTGTTAATATCTGTTACAGTCAATAAGGTTCACATTGGCATAACTATGCGACAGCTCACTAATGATTTGGGTACTTTGAAATGCCTATGTTGGTGTACTGTGTATACACATAGATAGTTAAACGTAAAACAGTTACTAACAGATTGGTAACAGAAAACATTATATCTGTTACACTTTTATAAGTGTTCGACGCAAAACAGGTTCAAAACACCCAAATAAGTGATACAGGAATAATTCTGTAACAGATTCAATGTGTAACCCTTATGAAAGTGTATCCTTATAAAGGTTAGTTTTTGAATCCCTGCAAACATCTGCCCCTTCCGGGATTTGAACCTAGGACTGTCGGTGCGAAAGGCAGGATTGCTACCGTTGCACCAAACGATCGTCAAAAAAAATCATTACTTTTAATTATAAAAAAAATATATATATGCTTTATATAAGTGGATTCTTATAATTTAAAAAAATACATTCACTCACACCAAGAGCAATTTGTAAAAATGTCGTAATATATCCCCATTTTTCAGTTTCAAATGATATTTACGTAATTTATTATCCTATCTAATATTATAAATACGGAAGTGTGTTTAAAACTTAAGTTATGATTAGGGCTCCCGTCAAAAATTGTAACTAATGAAGCTAAAAAGATTAAAATTTAATGAAATAAATGCTTTACTTACAAAGTTGTCGGTATGTACCTTATTATAAACGAATGCTTTATTTACAAATTTATTGGTAGGTACTATATTATAAGCAATTACTTACCTATTTGTTAAAGAAGAAAAAAAATTATAGTTATCAAGATTGCTTTTCGTCCCTTAGCAAACAACACAGCATAAGTCTTTTTTATCAACTTTACAGGAGACGTAAAAATCGGTGGAATTTTAACTACAATATATATAATATACTTATTATAATATACTTACTATTATAATATATTTGTTATATTATACTTTAGTTAAAACTCCACCGATTTTTTATATAGTCAGTTTTTTTCGTCTCCTGTAAAGTTGGTAAAAATGACTTATGCGGTGTTGTTAGCTAAGGGACGATTTGCAAGTTTTTAACATTTATTTCATCCATAAAGAATAAAAGAATCAGTTACATAAACAACAATCAGTTTACAATAATTACTATCGCGTTAAGACAAGTTGTTGTTATGCCCCGCCACTCTGCAAAACGGCCAACTCTGGAACTACAAAGCGGCATGACACACACGCCGTGCATTGAGACAGCCAGTTCATGCCCGCTCACACGCGACACCCATTCATCGCGCCCGCGACGACTGATTAGCAAGGATAAGCCGCCAATTATATTAACCATAGTTTAAGTAAAACAAGTTATTTTTTTTGCACACAATTTATATTTAATTCTGTAAATTAAAAGCCTTGATCAAAGCCTCCTGTAAAGGAGGCAAACGTGGGGATTAAATATAACGTATGTGCAAAAGACCCTAAAGTATGTTCATTCTAACTTGTCCTATTTGGTAAACAATCTTGGCACAACTTTTTTACGAAATCGCCCATTTAAAAATAAAATAATAACAAAGTCAATAATCTATTACGATAAATCGTTATTATAGACTGAAACCTATTGAATCTAGTTACCAGTTGATTTTTAATGCTGCATTTTTAATAAAAAGGAGTGCCACGATTGTTTACCAAATAGGACAAGTTAGGATGAACAGACTGTAAATAAGTTGTTTTATTTAAATGTGTGCGGAAGTGTAAGAACTAAATATATTAACCATAGTGTGGCAAAGAGTATAGCATCGATTTCGGATTGTATGAAATTTTTTTACAACTTAGGACATATGATAGGTTTCATTTATAATTCAGCAACACAAGTCCAGCTAGTAATTTCTAAGACGCTGCTGCACATATTGTGGTCTGCCGAAGGTGTATGGTGAGTCTTTGTGACACCCATCGGCGTGAAGGATGCTGTCTGCTCTACTGGATATCACACGGATAATTTGGACTGGACTTGGACTATATATAATATGGATACAAGGATGGAAGTTATCGCTTAACATTTTATCTACAACGACACAGTCATAAAAGGCAAACATTTTACTCGACTTTCCTGGAACTCTTTGCCTGAGTTTGTGTTTCCTGACAAATACAATTTAGGGGTCTTCAAGTCACGAGTAAATAGGTACCTTCTAGGCAAGCGCGTCACATCCTAGATCACATCGACGCTTACCATCAGGCCAGATAGAGGTCAAGCGCATGCCTATTTTCTATAAAAAAAAATATTGTTCTCAGTCTGATAACGCAATCATCATACAGTTTTTCCAAGGTAAAAATCTTAGAATTTAAAGTGTAGTCTTTTTCGTATATATAGATCAGGAATATTACAAGCCTATAATAAACTAAAAATGTCTATAGACATCGAAGGCATTTGAGTAGCTATTTCAGGAAAATAACTTTTATTATCTATATAGTGAGCATCGTAGCTTATACCTCAGCAATAATTTATATGCGTTTGCTTGAAAAATAAATATAAACTTAGTTAAGTCTTGTTTCCTCTTTCTTTGGTAAGATTAGACTATAATAAGTTTATAAGAAAAAATTACTACATAACCATATCCACATTAAGCTAGCGGTAACAATAGAAGTTGTACAAGGCGGTCACAAGTCGCGTTGGATATTTCAAAGTGTACATATTCATAGATCACCAAGCTAGTGTAGGGCGAAAAGGCTCTTAGTCAAAACTTTAAATTTGCCGTTTTTTTATTCACAATAGTGCAATATTTCGCCACCATCATACCGGATGTTCGGTCACAGTATAAACAGAGCCCTTATAAATATCTGCCTTTGATTTCTAGATGTGTTTTAATTCTGATTAAAAAAAAGAAAGACAAATAATTGACAGGCAACACACGATTAGTTAATAAAAATGAATTAGAATTTTGCTTGTTTGTGAGACTGTTGGTAGAACAGCAACATAATGGCCGACATAATTTTGTTTATGTGACGACGATAATTCTTATTAATTACTTACTGTACTAGGAATGCTTTACAATGCTCTTTTTTGCTACTGTACATATACCTTTCCTGGCGTGCATACAACAACTTATCACAATCTGATCAAAACTTTCGGATCGCATAGGGATTTATTTCATACTAGCTTTTACCCGCGGCTTCACCCGCATTTTTTTAAATTATTTTTTTCAATAAAAAGTATCCTATGTTACTTCTAATACCTCCAAGAATATATGTACGAAGTGTCATGATGATCGGTTAAGTAGTTTTTGCGTAGAAGCATAACAAACAAACTTACATTCACATTTAAAATATTAGTAGGGATGTTATTTAGAATCCATTAACACAAGCTCTTCTAATTTTAAAACAAAATTATTTGTGTGAATTTTCCCAATTTAATTTTATTTCCTTATCTATAATTTAAATATTATATTTTAATGCTGTACACAACGAGTTTAAAAGTGTAAACGCCCGCTGCTTTGATATTCCGTTGAACCTTATTATTATATGAACACAGAGACTTTTTGGCGGGAACGGGAAGCGTCACTGTGTGTGGTTTTTTTTTTATATTTGTGTTGCGGTTGATATTAGTGTGTAATAATGGTAGATTGTTAACCACTAAGTATTTGTCAACATGCACGAGTGTTGACAAGTGAGACAACAGGAGATATCTTCTTACGCTCTTTCAAGAAGTCCACGGTGAGGTTACAGTAAATCCCCACATCTTTACTGAAACCTAGGAAAAGGAGTATCTTATTAGTCTTCATCATTAATTGATCATAAATCAGCTTTAATCGTCATTCATCATCACATAATTAAGAAATGAGATTACTGAATGAACTTAAATGGCTTTAAGGACACGCACCCAAGCCATAAAATCGTATTATTTCTTTTTTACTCAGAACAAACGTAAAAAAACTGGAACGTACTATAATTAATTAATTTATGATACAAAATATCGCCACATGTTATCGAATTCACGATGAAAGGCCAGCCAATGTTGAAAAAAGTATTTTTGTCTTTTTCCGTTTTCCCTCCATCTGCACATCACCTGTCGGTGCTCTTAATCTTCGCCGCATTGTCTATGCCCGGCGGCGCGTTCAGAAACGGGAACAAAACATTAGACAGCCGAGCGAGCGTTCAGAAATGGGCATAATGAATTATCTGAGATGTGAGGAACCTTCTTGTTTGTCTTTTGCGAGTTCGCGCAGTCAATCGGTATCCAGATTGTTTATTTATAAAAAGAAAAAATATTGGTCAAACAACGTTACCCAACTTTAACTATTAAATTGGAAATTTTACTATATATGCAAGTTTAATAGCAAACAAGGAATTAGCTCCGTATGCTGTACTTTAGTTTAAAAACCGGATAAGTGCCGACTCCGACTCTTTTGCCGTGAGTTCCGTACAAATTTATAAATAGGTTTTCCATCTTAAGAGTAGATGCAAGTTCCCAAGCTTGGTTATGTTGTATATTTTTTGCAGTATTCCTACAAATAATTAACAAATTTATTAAATAAATAAACGGATAAAAATAACGGAAATTATGTATTTTTAAATTATGAATTGACACCTCGAATCACAGGAACACACGATTATTTTCAACGGAAATGGCTAAACAAACTTATATCCTGCGTAAAATACACAAAATACAAAGGCACCTCTTGATTTTCAATCAGGAAATAAATAATAAGATAAACAATTCATTGTAACATCAAAAGTTACAAAACCAATAAGCAGTGATTTTTCTCTATAAACACGTCAGTTATTGTCAGACGCCATATTCCCGTTCATTTTCCCGCCCGCACGTTACAACAAACGTCAATCGATTCGAATTAGGAACGCTCCATTTCGAAATTTGAAATGACATTTCCTGTGTATATACTTTCTTTTTTTAATTAACATCCAATAAGGTCAGTGTCAAGTTATAATCAAGTACTTAACAAAAAATATAACGGGCGTATCTTTACAAAGCTATGAGTTTCATTGCGAAATCTGAAATGTAAAGAGTCGTGATACTGTCAAGTCATGATTATACTTTCCCCGCTAAAACAAGTTTCTATTTAATAATCATTGTCTATGGTCGCGTGGGAGTAAAAAAAAGATGTAGCTTAACGCGATGATTATATCGATACTTTTTAAATGGTTTCATTAGTGATCGACTAAATTGACACGTACGCTAATGGAAAAGGGCCTTCGATTAGTAATAGTTAATTAATCTGTGATTTTTTTTATTAATCTCTTGATAGGAGCCAGAGCGGCGTTGATTGAGTATGCCTTTAAAAATTATAGACTAGTTCTAATTTCCATCGCTTATGAGTTACATTCAAATAATTTGTTATTTTTTGGAAATTGATTTATGAAAATTGTACCGAATTAAATACACTGAGCAAAAAATTGTATAATTATATAATGATATTGTATAAATCGATACATTTAATAATGTCGTTTTAATATAAATAATTTTTTTATTGAAATATTTATCATTTACTTTGCAATATCTCGTCTTGAATTATGAAATATATTTTCAGTCGATAGCCAACTTCGCACAAAAAAAATTGCAAACATATTGATACTTTATATTGTACAGTAAACGACATATTGGCGTTTATAAAAATGACTTTCTACATTCGATGTTCAGCACAAAGTTCAAAAAATAAACACGTTTATCCGATGAAAGTTTTATTAAAATATGCGATTGGCGCAGAAGTGTAAGAATTAAATATGTGTAGTGTAACTCAAAATTCAGCTTTTCAGCATTCATACTAATAATAAATATATTCCTTACATTCACACCAATTAGGATAGCTCAAAGTGAGAGCTGTAAGGCTTGTGTTATGGACACAACTACATAAATATTTAATATTGTGATTTAGCCTTTACTCAGACCGTTGTTTTTAACCACAAAAAAGGTTTATGTTCAGCAGAGAGGACATCTAAATATTAATGAAATTTAATTCCTTATATAAATAAATCTGAAGCTTGCATATAAGGATAACTTTATACAGACAAAGTCATCAGTGAGGCACTTATTCAACATATATAAGAATGTTATACAAATAAACATACAAACATTACTCAATGCGAATGTATCAATCACTAACAATAAGTTTAAATGAATGTTAAGCTATGTTCACAATTGTCAAACATTTAATTTTCCTTACCCCATTTTATAATTGATTCATGTTGGAATAAAGAAAAATAAGAGTGATATTTGTTTTGACTAGTTGACCCGGTAACTTTCGTCGTTGCTATGGTAACGCGTATACAATGGAAAAAGAGCGGACAGACAAACACACAAACAACAAATTTGTGTTCTTAGATTATAGATTTACTTTTAATTATTTGTAAGTATAATCACTTTTTGCCTTTTTCTCTGGAAGAGAGAAAAGTCCATACAGAATTTTCATTGTTATATCAAAGTGATATTTCACTGTCAAAGCAGACTTTTAGGCAAAAAGCTAATTCTGCCTAAAAGTGTGAAAAATATTCCGAAATTAATAATAATAAATCAGTGAATTAAAGGCAATTCAATTTATGCTATATTTTTGACAATTAAAAGGTGTACGCTTCGCCTGAAGATAAATTAAATAGCTTAACGGATTTGATGGAATTTGAAACGAAGATTACTTGAACTCTGGGCAATGGGCTAATAACCAACACCGCGATATAAGCCAATTCCAAGCGAACAAAGTCGATTATTTGCGGCTATTTTTTTATAACAACCTTTTGGTGTAACGTTAGTGATCCTGCCTATGTATCAGTGGTTTTAAATTCGAATCCTGATAATCTTTAATGTTTGTGTGATAAACATAAGAAGTTTTTCCCGAGTTGTGATTATATTTGTTATTTATATAATCTATAGCACAGGCTTTACTTACATGGAACTAAATAGTTGGTGTAAGTTGTCTGGAATTTATTTAATGCTGGTCTCAAATAATAATTTAGTGTGTACGCAGCTTTAGAATGTTGCGTGCACAGTCGCATGCGCTTAATTGACGCCAATAGAGCGCCGAAATGTGTAAGTAATGTATGGGACACGTGATTGTTTATAAGGATTCCGTTAGGAAATGAACGGATTTTTTTCGTCATATATTGTTTTCCTTTGTTGACAATTTCTAATTTTTTTGAACTATTTATATTTAGTTATATAAACAAAATTGTTATTTATTATTTGTTACATTTTTAATGCAGATTATTAGGCAGAATCTCTTTGCTGTCCTTTGTCTCATTCAGAAATGTCACTAAGACATAACAATTTAGTTTCAGAACTTTCCTTTCTAAATTTTTTTTTTTTACTTTTTTCCGGTGATAAAGGCTGAAAAAGTATTTTGATTGCAGATTCTTAACCATTAAAAAATATTAAAAATACAAAACAACAAAATACAAGTTATTTTAATTTTCGTATGTTTTATATTAATCAAATAGAACAGAAAGGGGATAATAGTTTTTAAAGTTAAAACATTGACTGTTAAGCTTTTTTTCCCGCCCTTATCGACGTGGGCACCCTCCGAACACGGAGGAGGGAAGTAGTGAATCCATCATCGGTCGGAACAAGAGGTTATGTCAGACTCGTACTGACTAAACACCACCTTGTAAGTGCCATAGATTAGGAAGGCTGTATAGGCTTAAACTATTAAAATTTAAACTACTAGATATTTATATCTAAAAAAATATAACAAAAAAAAATTTTGTTGCTGCCAATTGTCCCTTCAAAAACGATTAATTTTTTTTTTCATAAGCTTTTGATGTTCCATTCATTAAATGAATTATAATAAGAAGTATTTGGCGTTTACAATGACATTAAACACTCTGTTGCAATTCAAAATCCCAGTGGCGCGAACGAATCCATTTTGCTAGTTTGACGTTTGAACCAAAATGGCTTCCGCAAATGGACTCCACCGCTAATCGTGTTGGGAGTTCCAGAAAGTTCGGCGCGAATTAAATGCTTGGTCTAGACTGGAGCTCGGGGTTTTGGGAGTTTTTATTTACTGAAGTCGTTGTAGTCGAAGAGTTTAGTAACACGGGATCTCTTAGTCATTTCTAATTTAGAATAAGGGTTTGATAAATTATGGATTAAAAAAAAAATAATCATTGCGAAAATTCTAATCTTTTCTTTTTTACTTTTATACATTAAGTATTTAGCAGTAAACACAATTTACAACAAACAAATTATTTCAAAATAAAAAATACATACCTTGATTGGGGAATTAAGTACTAGGGTGTCATACTATATTAGGAGGTTATCAAATACAGTACGTGTTTTGAAAATGGTAGTTATAGATTGCTACACTAACCCTCGGCTAGAAGTTATTATAAATTCTAAATAATGATCAGCTATCCTCTTTCCAACAGACTTATTACACAACCGTAAACTAAAATCATGTACAAAGTGTTCAACAAAACTATTAAATAACACAATATTTTATTTTTTGTAATGAGTAGAGTTATTAGTAGAAGTTAATGAGTAGAATACATAGAGTTTCAGTCGAAAATCATTGCATACCATAGACTAAAAATTAAATTAAAAAACTAAAAGGAATAAAAAGTACATTTGAGAGCTTTGAACTTTACGCGTGCAACAGAAAGGCTTATTAAGGTGATTCACTTTTTAGTGATACGGTCCATGTGCGATATCGTTACTGCACTCAAGCATGCCGGCTGTCTGTAAATATTATACATCGTAACTAATTAAAAAAATAAAAATATAATTACCTTTAAATGAAATACACTGAATAAATTATTTAATTAAAATAAAAAAAATATTACTTCAGCCGAAAACATCCACTGTGGGACGGAAGCATTCCCTAAAATGACGTAATCAAGTGGCGAGATTATAGTAAAAGATTGTTCATAAAACGTTGCCCATTATTATGATTATTATGAGCAGGTGTATCGTGATTACGTCCAGTATCATTAGTCGCCTTTTGAGAGGAATGATACTGGACTATTCTACTCTGCCGTACATCATGTGGCAGGTTTTCACTTGCATTAATTGAAGGCTTATTATGAAGGAGACTAATTGAACTCCCATGGATCAGCTTCAATGACGCAATATCTGTTACACCATAACATCCCGAGTTCTAAATCGATTTTAATAATATTTGTGTGGTATCGAATCAACACATTTAGGATTGTGACAGAGCCTGAATTTTGAAATTCGCAAAAATAAAAAGTTATGTCCATAAACAATAGCTCTATGGGATTTTTAAAAGCTTTCATTCTTATGAAATTTTGAAATTTACTAAGCATTATTGATTATTTTTAAGTATTACGCTCCGCTCCAATTCATTGTGCTAGCGAAGCTTTATGCTTAGCGACTGCATCGACCCAGTATTTATGTAATAAATATTCAAGTTAGTCTGTCGGTCCCTTTGCCTTTTATGTTTTTACTGCAAAGCAGCTGAACCTGTTTTAATGAAGATTGTTTATATCCTGGGTAAAGACATAGACTCTTTACCCCTGAAAAGAATCAGATGTTGTCTCGGAAATGTATGCAAGCGCGAATAATTTAATTCCATTACAATGTAGTCGTTGGCAACTACTTGTTGACTATAAGCAGAATTTTCTATAGTTTTAAATAATCCAATACAGGCTAAACTTTTGCCACTGCTCGACTGTAGCGATTATTCAATCGTGCTTATTGTGTTTTTTTAACCTTCACCCATTTACATGTTACTGCAGCAAGAGCCTTCTTAGCAAATCATTTTTGACCAACGGTATAATAACTTTTTGCACACGAATGAATCATTCAATAATTTCCATTGTGTGCCATTTTAAAACGGCATCTAAGCTCGACGTTCCATTTTTGAATTGAAGTGTATTTGTTTCTTTTTTAGTGGAATAGACAACACCGTCATCCTCAGTTTAGTATGCGTAGAACTTTTTTGTTCTCTATAATTTTTTATTTCGACATCACATAATTTGGACTTTCCTTATGCCATTGTCATAGAGTTCATTTAAGTTTAGAATCCAATTCTCGAAGTGCCGTACCTATACTTCATACTGTGTCCACCATTTAGTGGGATGTTTTGTAAGTATATACTGCATTAAGTTCAAATATAACATCACTAGCTTTCCGCCCGCGGCTTCGCCCGCGTGGAATTCGGTTATATTGCGGTATAAAGCACAACTATAACAAAACTTCTCATTCCCATGGAAAAATCTAAAAAGCGCGATGTAACGCTGGACACAATTAGTTGTTAAACCAAAACTGAATGGTACACTATATTATATGTTTTCCCTTGTGGAGCAAAAACATGCAGATTTTGGGCACTGAAAACCCGGGAACACGCTACATAGAGCTGACCATGAGAAAAACAATGTTTTTCAAAGCTATCATTCCACTTCTTATGTATTTTAAAAAACACATCGTTACAATGTTTTAAAAAACACCCAGCGCCATCTATCGCATACCTCAAGAACTAAATAACGTAACTAATACTTATACCAATTAGTAATTCGTTGACTTTAGTGATTTCAGTATAAGTAGATGTAAAAAAAACAATTTAGACGATAAAACAAATTGTACGTCATCCTTCGAGAATTCCTCATTTTCGAGGATTCATTTTCGTATCATTTAGCTTCAAAATTTACATGTTCATATTCGTTTGCAACATATAAGTAGATGTAAAAAAAACAGTTTAGACGATAAAACAAATTGTACGTCATCCCTCGGGAATTCCTCATTTTCGGGGATTCATTATCGTATCATTTAGCTTCTAAATTTACATGTTTACATTCGTTTGCAATATTTTACCTTGTTTTAAACGACACACAGCGCCATCTACAATCCATCCATCAAGCAAACAATATTTTTGTTTTTCTTCGGGAATATCAATTTTTTCCAGGATAAAAAGTACCCTATTATTTAATCCGGACTATTATCTTTACGTCTGCAAAATTTCAAAGCAATCGGTTCAGTAGTTACGGCGTGAAAACGGAACAAACAAACAAACAAACAAACAAACAAACTCACTTTCCCATTTATAATATTAGTAAGGATTTATAAATATACATTTATAAATGTTTTCTATCTGTTATTTAATATCCATAGCACACTGCTTAGTTTGAGAAATAATTAGTGACGTGGGTTGATACTAAATATTATATTATTTGATATTATTAAGTTTGAACTGTAATAAAAAAACTGTTTTGTGTACTTATGAACGCACATAAGAAGTTATACTTCTTTATAGTTACTAAAGAAAGATAACTAAACATTTCCTCCCGTGTGCTCATATTCTTTTTATGTGAAAAAAGGATAAATTTATAAATTATATAATGATCAGTAAGAAGCATCAAAATATTAACAGATTTTCTAATTATCTGTATACAGAATCAAGTAATATATCAAAAACAATTAAAATAAACTATTTAACCAATAGTAATGTAAAAATAATAATAATTTATGTTATAAACAAATAAAAAGAATACATACCGACACTTAACCTCAAATCAATAAACTAGATACGAGATAATTTTGATCTTTTCATTTGTTTATGTTTATCGCTTAAGTATTAATTAAAATAATATAATAATATTAGGCAACATCAAATACATTATTCCGAACGCAAGTAGCTAAAATACTTGTGTTATGGAATTTGGAAAAAAGGGTACCTCAACACCCTGACCCAATCCAATATAAAGTTCATTTTCTATATTGACCTGACCTGAAATCAAATCCTGGACGTAGGAATGGCGTTGCCAAGAGAACCGACCACGCAGGTCATAAAAAATATTCCCGCTATATATTGCTTATACAGTTTTTTTTTAATTCCTCGACGTCCGATAGTAAAATGAACTAAACAATACTAGTCGATATAAAACAAGAAAACGCATAATAATCTATAATCTATGGTCGACTTGACTGATGACTTCGTTCGCCTCTCTCACGCCCTCCACACATTCGACTGCAAGATCGATAGATCGCAAGTCAATTCCTTTCGATCACTCATTCATTTGTAAGATTTATTACAGAAATCTTTTAGTATCAATGTCCGCGCCGCGGCATTACTAATGCATTTATTAATCGAACTGGCATTGCCCGCGCCTTCATTTGGATCATAATTTTTTTCTTACTTGGGCGAACTTTGGTCTCTATCATAGTTACCATACAGCATCCTTTTTTGTGTATCTTCTTTGTGCTTATTAACCGTATGGTTAATTGAAAATATTTTATGCGATAATTATCGATTGAAACACTATATCTGGGTTTTTCTTTTTTACCGACAGTGAAACGACGATTTTCTGTTTTTTCGGTTTTTGAACTATCCATAATTGTGGTTTCTGTGTGGAATTTAAAAGAAATTGCATCTGTGTTGTCATTAGGACTAATTAAATTTTCCTTTGCGGCAAAAAATAATTCTTTTTTAATGTTGTTTTAAAAAAAAATGTGACAGAGTGGCCTTTTTCTGTGGAGACCACATTTCGTACCACTCTGTCACGGAATTCTACGTTAAACAAACGAAAAAATTTGTTGGTTGGAGAAAATGAAAAATTACATAATATTAATAGATAAGAAAAATATGGAAGTTTATTCGAACCGAATTAAAAAAACCGTAAATATCAATACTCCAACGAGATGCCATAATAAGACGAAGGACAGACCATTGTCGGTAAAAAAGTAGAACGATCCATCTATAAAATCACGCATCATAAAAATGGAAAGAAGTTTGTGTTGTTTAATATTTCTGTATAAATAATTATACCTACATTATGTTGGCTACTTGCAAAGAGCTGATAGGAGGGGTTCTTTTGTGTATCTGCTTTGTATTTTATTTTTAACCGGTACTTGTGTACCAATTAACCGTATGGTTAATTGGCACACAATTACCGGTTAAAATATATTATACTAGTTATGCCAGACGTTGTTTGTAAAGCCCTTTATTGCTGTGTACATGTAAACCTTCGCTGGAATGTGTACAACAACATATCAGAGATTCGTGGCCATCCATCAATTACTTTTATTCTTCATTAGACTAACGTTGATTTATATTAATCTATAATCTAAGATCACAGTGGTTTGTGTGTTTGTCTGTCCGCTCTTTTCCCCGCTCTTTTTCCATTGTATCAACAACGTTACCATAGCAACGCGTTAAAAGCAAGTAGTTCGTCTACCGGACGCTAGATGGCGCTAACGGAAAAATATTTAATAATAGATAAAATTTAAAGAATTTTGTCCACCCGTGCGAAGCCTGGACGGGTCGCTAGTATATAACAAAAAAATTACAAATATGCATTCGTCTTCTGATATTTGTATTAATGATATTTACTTTTCGGTTTTATTGCATTGAATACTGAATCAATGTTACCAGGCTAGAAAACAGAAGTGCGATGAAATCTGTACAACACCTTTGTATTAAAGAAAGTGTCCTCACAATTGAAATACAACCTAATGGTTTAGAGTTTAATGGTTGTTTTCAACTAAAATACTGCTTGTCCGCAATCTATCTGAGACCGCAAGTTGCGGTGAGAGTATTCGTGCAATAAAGATTAACTCGTCCCCTTGTAGATGGCGACACTTGCTATGGAATTCCTACATTACAATAGGTTGTATAGATTTTGTAAGCACCTAATTTTTTATGGATTTAAAATCTTAAGAACTATTTTAAGAAATATTTTTATTTATTTACTAGCGGCCCGTCCCGACTTCGCACGGGTGGACAAAATTCTTTAATTTTTTTCTATTATTAAATATTTTTCCGTTAGCGCCATCTAGCGTACGGTAGACAAAGTACTTGCGGTTAACGCGTTGCTATGGTAACGTTATTTATACAATGGAAAAAGAGCGGGAAAAAGAGAGGACAGACAAACACACAAACTACTGTGATCTTAGATTATAGATTAGGTTTGCCTACATTTTTACAATTAAACTAAGACACAATACATTGTATATATGAAAGGCACTTTGCTCGTGGCCACTTATTATGGGCGGTATAAGAAGGCTCAACGTCACCCAAAGGGTGATGGAGCGTGCTATGCTCCGAGTTTCCTTACGTGATCGAATCAGAAATGGCAAGATAGGTAGAACCAGAGTAGCCATCATAGTGCGCAGAATTACCAAACTTAAGTGGCAGTGGGTTGGGCACATAGCTCGTAGAACTGATGGCCTTTGGGGCAGAAAAGTTTTCGAATGACGATCTGGTGAAGGTTGCGAAAAGCACTTGGATGCGGGCAGCGCAGGACTGGTCATTGTAGAGATCGTTGGGAGACAAGGGACAGCAATGGACGTCGACGACGATGACGAAACGCATAATGTAATAAAACATGTAACAGGCAACCATAACTTGCATCTCAATAACTTAAAATAGCTAACGCTAGCGGCATAGATAAGAATTAAAAAGCACTTATGCATAATTTCAGATTTCGTAATCTTTACAACAAAGCAAAAAATTTTTAGACTTACTAATAATACTGTGAATAAGTTGCTGTCACTCTAGGAATTGCAAATTTTGATATATTCATCGCACAATCTGTTTATAATGCTCTGCCTTCCCAAATTCGTCTGACAAAGCTTCAAATAAAGAGGTTTAAAATAGTCTGAAATAAGTTTGTTGCTACTATCTATAGTCAATTTTTTTTAGCATTAGAAATTATGTAAACAAAGAAGCAGTGGCTAACCTTGTGCTGGAGTCCACTTTGACCGGCTTCAGGCTCGTCCATTGTTGAACAGATTAAATAACAACAAAAACTTTTAACAAAAAATTTCAACGAAAACAATAGAAACTTAACAATAAACCAAAGAAAATAGTCAAGACAGAAAAATGCAGACGTTGACATTTGCCGCTATTGTTGCAAATGGCGGCCATGTTAAGCGACCATTTTAAAAATGACCTTATATGGTACGTATTACAAAATCGGCATGTACTTTTTAATTTTGTCGTGTCAAACTGACCAACGTTTCGTTCCACAAGTTTGCAACTTCTGCTTCTTAAGGTATTTTTAGTGTAAACTTTTCACGATGTTACGTTTTGCTTGTTACATTATATGTGTACAATAAAGTACCCAAATTTTGTTCTTTCTAATGCAAAAAAAAACGGACTAAAGACACGCGGTAGCGTATCAAGCCAAGTTCAAGAACAGAACTGGCTAGCAGCACCGTGTGTAATATTACACGAACTATTTGGAGCCACTTTTGTCTGACTTGGCTAGTTTTTATATACGAATTATATTATAGCTTTCGGAAGTTCTAAACCTGTTACTTGTCGGTTCTTATTTTATAATTCCGAAAATTTGGCTTGCTGGTAGAAACTAGCCATCGAACATAATAATTCGTATATGAGAAGTAGCCAATAGCCTTAGGCTACAATATATTATCCTTAGTTATATGAACAAATGATATTTAATGTTGTTATAAATAAATTTCAGGACTGAGCATTGAACTTGGCACCCATTAAGTTCTCACTTCTTTTGTCGTTGAAGTCTACAACCAAGGCATATATCATAATATTGAACTTGGCTCTCATTTATGTTTTTGATGGGATAAATTAAATTTCGCCAAGGAGTTCAAAATTCTATGAAACCTCTTATATAATTTGATTAGGCATACTTTAGAAACGCCATGTTCCAAGTGTCAACAAATTTTATCAGTATAACCAATATCTCGGGAGCATAATGGTCTACGCAGTCGCTCGTTTAACCGATGGTTCCGATTCTCACCACAGACAGACGATTTTTTGTTAACGTTCCACTTTCATTTGACGTGTACTCAACATAATTTTTTTAAGGTTCCGTACCCAAAGGGTAAAATGGGACTAAGAATCCGCTGTACGTCTGTCTGTCACCAGGCAGACAGTTGACATTTTCACGTTGATGTATTTCTGTTGCCGATATAACAACAAATACTAAAAAACCAGAATAAAATAAATATTTAAGGGGGCTGCCATACAAAAAACGTAATTTTTTGCTCGCTTTTGCTGGATATTGATAACGGCAACAGGTAGACGCCTGTAATATTCTCAGAATATTTAGTTAGATATATTGACTTTAAATGAAAATAAAAGAATTTTTTTATATTAATTGTTTTAACTACATGTTTGTACGGATCCCATCGTGCGCGAGTCCGACTCCCACTTGGCCGGTTTATTTTATAATGCTGCATTCATAACTGTGTACAGCCCGTACAAACTGCTCGCCTGTATGATAGTCCGCAGTGCTTAAAAATTTGTGTTCAACTTGAAGGCGAGTACATACTACATTCAGACTCCGCGCGGACCCGTACGGAGTAATACGCAACACTATAGAATAATGCTGTACGTCGACATACATGTTTCCGTACCGGAGATCTGTCCGTGTACATTCCTCTGAAACCAGTCTAAAAGAGTTCAAGTTCCCACTACCTGACTCCATTATCAAATAAGTTCGATGATGCAATTATGGTACATTGTCATTCACTAAACTGCATGTAATAAGCTGAGGGAATCATCACATGTCCATTAAAATTATAGTTAAATACCAAAAATGTTTCAAGAATTAAAAGAAGAGGCTGATTTTTGCTCAAATTTTAAAGAATATTTAATAGTAAGTGTAAAAAGAGTTTTTAAAATGTTTATAATAAACTATGTCGTTCTGTTTTATTTTTTTAGAATTTAATATATACTAGAATGGCCATACCCTTGTATGGCCATGTTTATGGGTCTTATTATTAGTAAGATAAGATAAGATAATATATATTTATTTGCTTGAATATGGTTACATAATGATCTTAATAACTATTTTCCAACATATTCGATCGTAATGCCGATGTGTAAATATTCAATTTTGAGTTTAATTATAAACAATAACAAAAATTTTGTAAGCAATAATTTCATAATAAACAGGGCATATTTCAAAACATGTCAATAAATCCAAAGCAATGAAACTGATTACAATTACCCGACTCTAAATTAGGAAAATAACAAGGAGAAAAATAATTAGGTCAATTAATTAAATATAAATAAATAAATACAACATTAAATAAAAACATATCAAATTCTATCATCGAGGAAGTAAGCTATTTTATAATGGACAAAATGTCCATTAGTAAATTAAATAAGCTAGATGTCAACTTAAAAAATGTCAATATCTTTAGGTCATTAGGTAGCTAATTGAATATGCGAATCGCCATACAGTGAACGTACTTTCTGTACTACCAACATCGTGCAATGAATGATATGACTATGATCACCATATAGTTGAATATTCATTTGCATATAACGTTAAACGTAAAAAAACTTCACAAGATTATCCGCAGAACAGAGATATTATTCTCTATTCTGCGGTATAAGCCATAGCTAAATAAAGTGACTCTTTGCTTTACTTACGTTCCCGCCAAACAAGTTTGACACATCACGTTCTATTGCGTAACTCTATGGTTAGGTTGGAGCCGTTATTGCTCGCCCATAACGACTTTTTGGCGAGAATGAAAAGCGCCACTTTAGTGGTTTTGGTTTTCTTGTTAAATTTGTGTTATTGTTGTTAGTATGTAATAATGGTGGGCAAGTGAAACAAAACAATGGAAGGTGTCTTTAAGAACTTCCTCAAGAAGCCCATGGGGTGGTTTCAGTAAAGTCTCACATATTTACTGAAACCTAGAGAAATAGGTTATTTATTTATTTATTCATCATCCTTTGATCTCTATTATTCATAAATAATTATCTAAGAAAAATAAAATAAATTACTGAATCAAGACTTAGCTAAATGAACAAGCACCCAAGCCATAAAATCTTATTTAAAAATATCGCCAACTATCTCACTTACGATTAGCGAGACATGTTGAAGTGTAATAAAGACAACAGTATAACCATAGTCTAGAGTTGTTGCATTATGTAAACAGTTTTCGAAATGTTCAATTCTTACACCCCATTAAACATTTTAGACACAAACCGAAAGTTTTATTGTAATTGTGATCAAATCATAGAGGGGAGCACACAATGATAGACGGTTTTGTAAATGTCGATACAGGGATAGGATAATTATTTTTAAGCGCGAATTAATTCTAATGTCACCCTATTTTAAACCAATTATTGTACAAATTGGAATGCATCAAAATCAATGTCGAAATCAACATACAACTGCCGTTATTTAATAAATTTGGGTACAATAATAACTTCGAGAAGAACAAATTTAGTGAAATAAATAAAAATTGAGCTATCAAGACTCTAACATCGTCGAAAACAAAGTATATCACCTTCTATACTTTGTCCAATGTAGGATGATACTTTTGACAGGTGTCACTTCCTTATTGCTACGTACTAAGGTTGCGTTTGTTTCCTTATGTTTGGCTTGACATTGCAATGGCAACTTTATACCCTCTATATAAGTGTCAACTGTCAAAAGTATCATCCTACATTGGACAAAGTATACTATTATAGTATCGTTCCAGTAATGTTGAACAGCTTAACTACCTTCAACATCGAAAGTAATATTAAAAATATTAGGCATTCGATTAAGATGGAACCAGTTATAATAATGCATTTTTTTTTGCATTCCAATGCCATATTTTTATAACATACTAGTTGATCCGGTTAGTTATTATAATTAAGAATATTAATTATAATAAATTAAAATGTCCTAAGTCGGAACAAATCCAGCATAATGTAAAAAATCAAAATCAAAATCGGTTGAACTAGTTTCGGATTTTATCGCGGCGAAAAACTGTGACAGAGAAATTTCATAGATAAAGTTAAAATACGATTTGCTGATTTATTTTACCGGCTTATTTTATAACATATAGAAATATGGCTGTATATCTGCTAAAAAATAAAAAATAAATACAAAATTAAAATTGTCATTACGTATATTGAAGGCCGATTGCAGCTTAAAAATGAGTAGCTAAAAAGCACTCAGACACTAAAATCTTAAAATCAAATACCAGTTTCATAGGGGAAAATAAGAAAAGGGTTCTTATGAAGGGCAAGGGTAGCAGGCTAAACACGGTATTATTTCTTTTTAAAATTTTCTAAATATTTATCAAATGAAAAGTTCAGAAATCAAATTTACTATGAAATAATTGAGACTTCAACTAACTATTTGTTTTGTATTTTGGCGTAAGAAATAAAAAACCATAAAGATTTTATAATTATTAGTACAAATATATTTTAATGAATACTATTGATTTGCAAAAAATAATATGACTTAAATTATATTACGGCGGTAAGTAAAATTAATAAAAACATATTTTTTTTTCGAAATGTTCTACAACGACTAAAACTTATTCTAATACAATATAAATAAGAAACTTATAGCTACATAAGCATATTGCTAATGACGGACAAAATGCATGGATAGGAATCGGCGAGTCGCCAAGTCAGCAATCGATGCTACATTGGACGTCACATATAGTCCAATTTTTTAGCATTAGAAATTATGTAAACAAAGAAGCAGTGGTGGCTAACCTTGTGCTGGAGTCCACTTTGACTGGCTTCAGGCTCTTCCATTGTTGAACAGATTAAATAACAACAAAAACTTTTAACAAAAAACTTCAACGAAAACAAAAGAAACTTATAAACCAAAGAAAATAGTCAAAACAGATAAATGCAGATGTTGACATTTGCTGCTATTGTTGCAAATGGCGGCCATGTTAAGTGACCATTTTAAAAATCAACTTATATGGTACGTATTACAACATCGGCATGTACTTTTTAATTTTGTCGTGTTAAACTGACCAACGTTTCGTTCCACAAGTTTGCAACTTCTGCTTCTTAAGGTATTTTTAGTGTAAACTTTTCACGATGTTACGTTTTGCTTGTTACATTATATGTGTACAATAAAGTAACCAAATTTTGTTCTTTCTAATGCTAAAAAAGACGGACTATAGACACAGCAAGTTGACGAAATCTTATAATGGCAAAGAATTTTACCTACTTTCCGACTCCATGATTGGTTTAAAAGAATAGAACATACGTATTGGACATTAAAATTATTTATTATTATTTATTAAACATAATATTGTTTTTGCTTTTAACATGGTATAAAAGGTCTTACATACATTTATGTGCTCAACATGTTAAGATAACTTAGTGGTAGCATGCAAATTTTTAAAGCTAAATATATTTTTAAACAATAAAACACAATTAATTTATTTTTAAAACCCTGCTACATATTATAATTAATTATATGCGATATAGTAATACAAAATAGAGAAAAAAAATATTTTTTAATACAAAAGACAGGTTACAGTCAATATTCGTGATCTCAAAGTGACGTCCACCACTGGACAAAGGCGTCCCCCAAGGATCTCTACAATGACCGGTCCAGCACTGCCCTCAACCAGCTTCCCGCAACCTTCAGCAGATCGTCATAATTAATGTAGAGAGTTAAAATAGCATGAAAGACCGTTAGGTGCAACGGTAGCGATCCTGCCTTTCGCACCGAAGGTCTTGAGTTCGAGTTCTGGAAAGTGTTTGTATGATGAGAGATAGCATTTGATCCTTCGTCATGCGTATTTATATAAATTTCCATGCATATTACATATTTAAATAAATAAATATTTCTTACATTCACACCAATTAGCCTAATCCAAAGCAAGCACTGTAAGTCTTGTGTTATGGATACTAGGGTAACGGATAGACATACATATATGATACATAAATATGTAATATACATAGAAATATATATAAACACCCATGACGAATTCATCATACAAACATCTGTCCCTTCCGGGATTCGAACCCAGAACCGTCGGTGCGAAAGGCAGGACTACCGTTGCACCAAACGGTCGTCTAAAAGTCTTTATGTATCATATATTTATGTTTATCTACATGGTTTACTAAATGGTGTAAATGTAATAATTGAGCGAAGCTCTCTTTTAGGCAACTCACAAATTTCGCTTGTCTCCCTCCTGCTACTTAACGGTTCAACCGATTCGAACGAATTTTGGCATGAACATACATGATTATAACCTGACGGACATAGGCTATGTAAAAAAATATAGACTTTACCATGGAGGAATAATCACCGAAAGAAAAATCCAAAAGCTGATCACAGCCTAACCGCTGATACTACACTCGGCGTCAAAAAAATCGCACCTCTAAGAAAATCACGTTCAAATGGCATTAACTCTGGATATGCACATGCAGTCGTATTAATTATAATTTTATTTAAAAGGTTACTTAATTAACTTAATAAAAAAACATTATTTTTCATTATCAAATAAAACCTAAAGCAACAAATAAAGGGTCACAAAAATTCTAAGGAAATTTTGCTGCTCGGGAGAGTCGCGAGTTGCGCTAACTTTGTGGGTATAAAGAGGTCAACACGGGTTCAATGTGGGTCATTCGCTATTAAACCGTTGAAGGGGACACACGCACTGATTTTACTGAAGAAAGAACATCTGGAAAATGGACACTACAGCTGATGAGGCCGCTCAAGTGGTTGCACTACTGCAAGCAGGGGTGCGGCAGTGTGATGTCGCCCGGCAACTGAATCTGAGCCGTTTTTCGGTTCGTAGAGTCTACCAGCGCTTTTTAGAGACCGGTGGCTATATCCGGCGACATGGGTCCGGTAGACGTCGCTGCACTTCGGAAAGAGACGACCGGTTCGTTGTGTCGTACTCTTTGAGAAATCGCTTCTCAAACGCTGTTCAGCTGCAACAGGAGCTCCAGGCAGTTCGCAGACGCACCGTGAGTGTATCCACGGTTAGAAGAAGACTGAAGGAGAAGAACATAGCAGCCCGCAGAGCTGCTACAGGTCCAAAATTGACTGCAGCGCACCGACGAGCCCGCTTGCAGTTTGCTCGCGACCACGTCGATTGGACCATTGAGCAGTGGGGAGCTGTTCTCTTCTCAGACGAGACACGAGTGTGTCTTTTCTGCAACGACCGACGAAGAAGAGTATACCGGAGGCAGGGTGAACGTTTCGCTCAAGCCTGCATCCAGGAGACGGTGGAATATGGAGGCGGATCCTGCATGTTCTGGGGCGGTATGTCGGCTGCCGGCAAAACCGACCTGGTCTGCGTCTCCCGGACCGGAGGTGCTCGCGGACAAGGGTCGCTGACTGCGCGCCGCTATATCACAGAGATCCTGGATGTGCATGTGGTCCCTTTTGCCGAATCTTTTGGCGAGGGGTTCACATTAATGCACGACAACGCTCGCGCACACACTGCAGCCATCGTGAACGACTTCCTGCGGAGGTCCCAAATTCCTGTGATGCAGTGGCCAGCGAGAAGTCCTGATCTGAATCCGATAGAGCACCTCTGGGACCATCTTAAACGTAAGGTTCGATCTCGGGATCCGGCTCCTTCGACTCTAGAGGAACTCCAAACCGCGGTGATTGAAGAATGGGGTCTTATCCCTCAAGAAGAGCTCCTGAAGTTGGTGAGGTCTATGAGGGACCGTATGGAAGCCGTCATCAGGGCAAGGGGGGGTAACACTAGATTTTGAGTTAATTTTAAGACACTTTTTGTACATTTTTTTTGTAAATTATCGATTATTAATTAGGACTTAATTAAGATTTTTTATTATTTTTCAAATTTTTATGCTTTTTGTATAATTTTAATTAAAAAAAAGATTGCACTTAATTGTTGTTTGATGCTCCTTTTTGTTACCTTTCTAATGATACCTAACACTATCCTCTATATAAGGTTTAGGAATTTTTGAATAAGATTTTTATAAGGTGCGATTTTTTTGACGCCGAGTTTACATTGATGAAATTTGGCGCCAAAACTCACATCGCACTGTGGGACATCCATAGGTCATAAATCTTAAAAACCTGCTTTCTAGTTTTACATTTTATTCCTTGTCGTTACATTGGATAGTTGCGGTACCTTCTGAAACTACACTCGGCGTCAAAAAAATCGCACCTCTAAGAAAATCACGTTCAAATGGCATTAACTCTGGATATGCACATGCAGTCGTATTAATTATAATTTTATTTAAAAGGTTACTTAATTAACTTAATAAAAAAACATTATTTTTCATTATCAAATAAAACCTAAAGCAACAAATAAAGGGTCACAAAAATTCTAAGGAAATTTTGCTGCTCGGGAGAGTCGCGAGTTGCGCTAACTTTGTGGGTATAAAGAGGTCAACACGGGTTCAATGTGGGTCATTCGCTATTAAACCGTTGAAGGGGACACACGCACTGATTTTACTGAAGAAAGAACATCTGGAAAATGGACACTACAGCTGATGAGGCCGCTCAAGTGGTTGCACTACTGCAAGCAGGGGTGCGGCAGTGTGATGTCGCCCGGCAACTGAATCTGAGCCGTTTTTCGGTTCGTAGAGTCTACCAGCGCTTTTTAGAGACCGGTGGCTATATCCGGCGACATGGGTCCGGTAGACGTCGCTGCACTTCGGAAAGAGACGACCGGTTCGTTGTGTCGTACTCTTTGAGAAATCGCTTCTCAAACGCTGTTCAGCTGCAACAGGAGCTCCAGGCAGTTCGCAGACGCACCGTGAGTGTATCCACGGTTAGAAGAAGACTGAAGGAGAAGAACATAGCAGCCCGCAGAGCTGCTACAGGTCCAAAATTGACTGCAGCGCACCGACGAGCCCGCTTGCAGTTTGCTCGCGACCACGTCGATTGGACCATTGAGCAGTGGGGAGCTGTTCTCTTCTCAGACGAGACACGAGTGTGTCTTTTCTGCAACGACCGACGAAGAAGAGTATACCGGAGGCAGGGTGAACGTTTCGCTCAAGCCTGCATCCAGGAGACGGTGGAATATGGAGGCGGATCCTGCATGTTCTGGGGCGGTATGTCGGCTGCCGGCAAAACCGACCTGGTCTGCGTCTCCCGGACCGGAGGTGCTCGCGGACAAGGGTCGCTGACTGCGCGCCGCTATATCACAGAGATCCTGGATGTGCATGTGGTCCCTTTTGCCGAATCTTTTGGCGAGGGGTTCACATTAATGCACGACAACGCTCGCGCACACACTGCAGCCATCGTGAACGACTTCCTGCGGAGGTCCCAAATTCCTGTGATGCAGTGGCCAGCGAGAAGTCCTGATCTGAATCCGATAGAGCACCTCTGGGACCATCTTAAACGTAAGGTTCGATCTCGGGATCCGGCTCCTTCGACTCTAGAGGAACTCCAAACCGCGGTGATTGAAGAATGGGGTCTTATCCCTCAAGAAGAGCTCCTGAAGTTGGTGAGGTCTATGAGGGACCGTATGGAAGCCGTCATCAGGGCAAGGGGGGGTAACACTAGATTTTGAGTTAATTTTAAGACACTTTTTGTACATTTTTTTTGTAAATTATCGATTATTAATTAGGACTTAATTAAGATTTTTTATTATTTTTCAAATTTTTATGCTTTTTGTATAATTTTAATTAAAAAAAAGATTGCACTTAATTGTTGTTTGATGCTCCTTTTTGTTACCTTTCTAATGATACCTAACACTATCCTCTATATAAGGTTTAGGAATTTTTGAATAAGATTTTTATAAGGTGCGATTTTTTTGACGCCGAGTTTATAAATAGGTCAGTAATTAGAGTGCGCCTTCATTATCTATTGTGCATTCAAAGAGAGCGCATCGCCAATCGTAAATACTGTTATCAGTGAGTCATTAAAAAGCGTGACGTCATTTGTTGTCATTGCGGGACCTGTGAGTGCTGTGTGTGTTTTTTCTGAAATGGATATCCAAGAACAGGGTATGTAATAATTAATATTTTTATTTTAATTGTATCTTAGTATATATTTATTTTAGTATGTCATTGCTACGAGGCGACTTTTTTTGGATTATTATATTTTAATATTCAAAGTTTGAATAAACTTTTAAATATGTTCCCACTCGCTCCGACTATGGAGGTATATTGCACCATAATCTTTAGACTTTCTTATCTTAGGAAAATTAAAACTTGGCTGCCCTTATCTGCCCTTTTGGCGATGACAAGGGTGCTACGGTTGCCAGATTATCTCGTAGCATTTGCTACGAAATTAGTTTATTTAGTCTTAGTGCTTTGTGTAGGTTTTGTGACTGAATTTTAACCGTTTTTTTTTTGTTTTAGGTAATTTATATATATGCTCGTTTTCAAGAATGCACATTCTTGAAATATGGCTAACTGTCAATACCGATAATGACTCGCAAAAGTGTCGTCAAGTCCTACAAAGTTTGTTGACTACTCTGAACGATGCTGAGAACATTGATATTCATTATTTAGAGAAAATTGTTAATAATTTATGTAAAGCTATTGCTCGATTCTGGAAAAAATGTAATAGGGATAAAACCAAGCTTTTATATAAGAATTCCGATTGGTTTAATGTTATTGAAAAAATTCAACTTGTGAAAAACAATAAGCAATGTACTCCGTCTGAAACGTCGCCGTGTCATTCACGTGGTCGTCCTCGAAAACCTTTTACGCAATGTAGTAAAAGGACTAAACGTCGGAGAGTAGCTGATTTGTCAAAGTCTGATGATTCTACTGTGAGTGCATTGCTTGATGTTTCAGACTGTTCATTCGATTCGTGTATATCTAGAGTTAGCACTGATGATGTCTTGTCACTTGTGACTGATGCTCAGTTGACAAAACATCAGTATTTATTAATTAAAAACTTTGTTAATAGTAAGATTTCTCCTAATGTATTACCATGTTACCAACAAATTACTAAAGCGAAACAGAGATGTTACCCTTCTAATATAACTGTTTCCGAGTCTTCAGCTGAAGTTGAATTACAAAGTCTTTTTGATCACACAGCTTCTCGAATCCTTGAATCTCAAAAAGAGGTCTTAGATCAGATTCCTGATGATTGTTTGTCTAATATCTCTTTACTTTGGAAATGGGGATTCGATGGCAGCACTGGACATAGTGAATACAAACAATTTTTTTCAGATTCAACTTTAGAAGATAGTAGTTTGTTTGTAACATCTTATGTACCCCTTCAAATTATTGTAAAATTAGCTGAAGATAATTGTAAAATTTTATGGAAAAATCCTCGACCCTCTTCCACTAGGTACTGCCGTCCTATTCGATTTCAATTTTTGAAAGAAAGCACAGCAGTGTCTTTGCAAGAGGAAGCTTATTTTAAGGATAAAATTGAAAGTTTGCAACCTACTTTTATTCAGATCGACAATCGTGAATTGGTCGTTTCTCATAAGTTGCAGCTTTCAATGGTAGATGGTAAAATTTGTAGTGCTTTAAGTGAAACATCTACAAGTAGATGTTATATATGTAATGCTACCCCTAAAGAGATGAATAAAATAGACGAATGTTTACAAAAACCTGTAATAGAGAGTAGATACCAATTTGGATTATCACCACTACATTCTTGGATACGTTTCTTCGAATATTTTATTCATCTTTCATATAGATTAGACATAAAAAAATGGCAAGTTAGGCTAGATAGTGATAAACAATTGTTATCAAATAAAAAACTATATGTACAGTCCCAGTTTAGGGAACGATTAGGTTTAATAGTTGACAAGTCGCGTAGTGGTGGAAGCGGGACGTCTAACGACGGAAACACGGCCAGGAAGTTTTTTTTGGAATCAGCTGTTTCTGCTGAAATTACAGGTTTGAATAAGGATCTCATAGATCGTTGTTGTGTAATATTACAAACGTTATCTTCTGGACATAAAATTAATGAATGCAAGTTTAAAGACTATGCATTACAAACAGCATACAGCCTGGTCGAGGAATATCCGTGGTATAGTCTTCCTGCTTCTGTCCACAAGGTGCTCGTACATGGATCAGATATTACAAGTTATGCATTGTTATCTATAGGAGAACTTTCCGAAGAAGCTGCTGAAGCGACAAATAAGTATATCAAAATTTATAGACGAAGTCACACTCGAAAAATGTCACGTGAAGTTACCAATCAAGATTTAATACAACGACTATTATTACATTCAGATCCTTATATTACAAGTCTTCGGAAACTTCCCCCTAAAAAGAAAAATACTCTGTCACAAAGTGTAATAGAATTGTTACATGTTTAATATTGTTAGAATAAGAATAATTTATTTGTATTTTGTTAGTTGTTTTGTTTTTTTTTGTATTTAATAAATTTTAATTTATTTATTTCTATTATTTTATTATAATTAAATAATGTTATCAATGTTTTGACTCTTATTTTATTTAAAATATATGTTTTACATTCCAATTTTTAAGTGTTTGTTTATGATAAATTTAGGTAAAAGTATGTTATTGTTTATATTTGTTTTTTACTGAAGTAAACGTTTTTTATTCCGTAAATACATGTACTTCTTTCATTTTACCACGTTTTTCTTATCTCACTTTTCTTATTTGTTTGTCTGTCCGGGCAAAATCTTGCAACTTAAATTTGAGGCACTTTCCGATAAGCTAGAAAGCTGAAACTTTCAGGATTGTTCAGAACCCGATGACAATGCACTCTAAAGCAACTTTCAACTTTCCAGATGCACTTTCAGGTCCACTTTCGGCAACTTTCACTTTTGTATGGGGCTTATCCGATTGTTGCGTAACACATGGTTACTTCGTTGAGTTAATAATTAAAAAGAATAAAATAATTATACTAGATTTAAAAAATCTAAAAATCCCACGTTTTTCAATGTCCTAAAAAGAATAAAATAACCCTGCGGGGCAAAGCGAGGGGCCACTCAAAACGTGGGGGCGCATCTTTACAATAATCGGCATCAATGCATGTCATTCATCTCTTTAAAATCTCCTCTTAGTAATATGCGCCCCCACGTTTTGAGTGGCCCCTCGCTTTGCCCCGCAGGGTTATTTTATTCTTTTTAGGACATTGAAAAACGTGGGATTTTTAGATTTTTTAAATCTAGTATAATTTTAATGTTCCTAAAACACTTTTACAACTATAAGTCACTAAAATAATACAATGTATTGATAGTAACAGGACTTTAACTATTTATGACCGCCCTTGTATGGAGCGTGTCCCTCCGTGCATCGTGGTCGTGACTAATATGCAAAAAAAAATTTTAAAATCGGACATACCATAGAGGAATAATCACCCTTCAAAAATCTAATTGCTTCGCTCAGTATTTGCAAACAGCAGCATGTATTGCAGACCTAGTAAAAACAAATTGCATTAATTTTATTACCAATATGAACATACTGTAAAATACCGACGAACAAATATAATTAACTGTGTATTAAAATACAAAAATACACCTACGCCTACTACCTAGTGAGAACTTACATACAAATTAAATAAAATATATTTTAATTGAGAATAACTAACAAAAGAAGAATGACACTTCTTTTTACCCGCCAATTTCACTAGTTATGTCATCTTTCCCGCCAAAACTCCCAATGGTGTTGCCAATAAACAAGTAATTCGACACTGGGTCATTGTATTATCATAACAATAATAAAACCATTGGCAAGTGTCTGGGGAACGAATATATCTATTAGCAGAGACCAAGGGCTTTGAGGAGGGTGGCTGGACGGCACTATTCAAGATTGAAGAATGAATTAAATAATATCTAAAAATGTTGTCTCTTTATTGAAATTACTAGCGACCCGCCCCGGCTTCGCACGGATGCAATGCTCTTCTATATTATGCATGTATTATACATATAAACCTTCCTCTTGGATTACTCTATCTATTAAAGAAAACCGCATCACAATCCGTTGCTTATTTTTAAAGATTTAAGCATACATAGGGATATAGGGACAGAGAAAGCGACTTTGCATTATACTATGTAGTGAAGAATTAGAGTTCACGCATGCACGTTCTTAACTGTTAAAATGTATAAATCTTTTTTTTTATTTTGCATTTTAGAATATACGTTATGCGCAAAAAACCGTAAGAAAGTGTTTTATTTAAACGTAAAAAAGTTGTTTTATTTAAATGTGTAATGTGCGCGGAAGTGTGAGAAATAAAAATATTTATAGGTATTTATATATAAGTACCTACCCAGGACTCAAATACAATTGTGTCACTTATTTTTATTTATTATTTTATTTTATTAACAAACAACAAAACATGATTACACATAAATAATAGTTGAACAAAGAATTATAAATAGATTTTTAAGTTCATTTTTCATCACATCACAATCAGTAACTGAACGCAAAAAGATACTAACATTTTATCCAACAATAAGCTAATGAGTTAAACCAACTGAAAATTCAATAATAAAAATGTAATATTACGAGTATGTAGATAACATGTTGTGTTACTTTTATGCGTCTTAATAATAAATATGTATCTGGCAAGACTTTATGTAGATTGATAAATGTATAGATAATTTCATATATTTGTCATAAGACCCATTTATATATTTTTAGAGAAAAAGAATTATCAGAAGTGAAACTAATAAAAAGAAATCACCTACTATCACTAAAGTCCTTTAATAAAATATGGGTTACAATTTAAAAGCACCAAATTATCGCGTTAAAGCTCGCGCGCGCGCACACGTCTGTTCCGCACCGAGTCCCTAAAGACGCTCTCCCATCCTCAGCCCGCACCCGACGACACCTGCCTCGGCTCTCCTTACAATATAATATCCTTTCCGTCTTCTTCTCAAGCGGCTTCTAAAAAGGAAACGGAACGTCAGAACTAAATAAATAATATTAATTCATGCTTATAAGCACCTTAGTTATCATCAGGCATTTTTATATTTTTATTGCTTTTTTACAGTTCACAATCAAAAGAAATTGACTTCGTTTAACAAGAAACAATTCTTTTTAATATTTCTCAACGGAAAAGTATAATTAGGCGCCGAAATTTCAAAAAGAATATGAAATACAATACTTTAAATACAATACAAAAATATCATATTACCTACTTTTTTTGTATAAAATAATTATTAGTTCCATCTTGCATGCGAGGTCCTAGTTTAAGTAAATCAAACGCAGCCAGGAGGGTGCATTTGTAACCGATATGTTTGTCGGTTTCTCGACATCTCGATGCATGTTGCAGACATGGTGTGAAATTAAGCTTGTGACATAAAATCCGAATTTTTAGAAAATTGTTCCAGTAACTTGAATTTAAGGTTTATATTTATAAATAATAAATATTATAAATAATACAAAACAATTTTGTACTGTAATGTGAACACATTTAGGCTCCAAATGTTAATTAAAATTTTTTAAACCATATTTCGCCTGATTGAATGAATGAATTCCACTAAAGAATTTACTTGTGATTCGAGTAGTTTTTTTCTAGTATTATTATAATAAAATAATATATCATATCAGATAGCACTGAATATTGCAAAAAATATATTAAATCATATTCCCACGTTTTTCTCAGATCGCTTTCTTGTTTGTCTGTCTGTCTGTCTGTGCAGTTGGATTCTTGCAACTCAATTTTGAGGCACTTCCCGGCCACCTAGCGAGTTGAAACTTTCAGGGTAGCTCAGAACCCGATGACAATGCACGCTTAAACAACTTTCAACTTTCTAGGTGCACTTTCAGGTCAACTTTCGGCAACTTTCACTTTTGTATGGGGCTTATCCGATTGTTGCGTAACACATGGTTACTTCGTTGAGTTAATAATTAAAAAGAATAAAATAATAATACTAGATTTAAAAATCTAAAAATCCCACGTTTTTCAGTGACCAAATATGAATAAAATAACCCGGCGGGGCCAAGCAAGGGGCCACTCAAAACGTGGGGGCGCATGTTACTTATGGAGATGTAATCAGATGTATGATATGCATAGATATTGAGAGTATTTGTAAAGATGCGCCCCCACGTTTTGAGTGGCCCCTCGCTTGGCCCCGCCGGGTTATTTTATTGCTTTTTGGTCACTGAAAAACGTGGGATTTTTAAATCTAGTATTATTATTTCACTATTAAGAAAGACAATTGATAATAATTTTTAACCCCTTGTTATTATTGACTTATATATAAAGTTTAATATTAAGTTAAAAATTAAATTACCCATGTTTTGACTAAGACAAAAGGCAAAAAATATATTCCTTTAAATACTCAATAAAATATAATAATATTAAAATTCAAAAATGTATCTATAATGGAATACGAGCGACGAGTTGTGCCTGAACTCTACAGTACATACAATGATAAAGATCTACAACTTTATACGTGATCGCAAGTATGTTATTTATGTTTCACAACTATTTCATCGTGTATTCTATCAGAGGCGACCAACTTCCCCTCGAATCGATCAATGTACTGCTCAGTGATCACTGTATAAATAGACACAATGAATTATAGTAAATTCCGAATGCTGCGTGTGTTTACAGCGAATAAGGCGCCATTTACGACATAATATATCGCATATTATACACTACCGAGTAAGGCTTCTACCCTCTAAATAAAAGTTATAAAAAAACGCCGCTAGGTGCTATACTTCCAAAGTTATAAATACTGTAGACAAAACCTATTTTATTTTTGCGAACGAGTGCCTACCTACCGATGATAAAGACGTATCCCGTATATAGTACGGGTCTATTTCATATACCCGTATAAAAAAAAACATTTATCACTTTTCGCGCATACTTTTGATCAACTAAATTATGTTTATAAAACAAGCTTTGGAAACTAATTAGGCTAATGTGTTATTTTAGATCTAAGGTTTCAAATGTGTTATAACTTGCTATTTGATTTATTTATTTTTTTCTAGTATTTTTCTATTATAATAATTTATCTAACATGCTATTTGTTTCTTATAATAAATAAAATAAAATATTCATAAATTGCATGTTGTTGTAATCGTAGGTGGTACAAAAATGGTTAGGTCACAAACAGAAGTCATGTTAGGGCACGGAAAATTATTTAAATAAATAGACAATCAATATTTTTACCACACTTAATTATTTATCATATTTACCTAATTACCATTTAACAATTTCACTTATAATAGCAAAGTATATAAAGATTATATGTTTTTATAATGTATATAGGTATTGTTATGTAAATTGAATCAATAAAAGCAGGAGGTTGGAAAAATTGAATGATTTTAATTGTACATTGTAAGAAAAGTCGAAATGAAAGTGTCTTGTTTTTGTGTTATTGCCTGTAACATGCAAGCCAGCCGCTCGGGGGATGTTAACGCATGTTAAATTGCTTAAAAGTAACTTGTGCCATTTTAATTAGGCGGATTATTTCGATGGCTTTTGATTAAGGGAATCCACGGTGAATTGTGTTAGATCACTAAAGTTGTGAACATTCGTTGTGAAAGAAACCAATTTAGTTTTGTTGTTATTTCTATAGATGTGTTACAACTACGATTACATTAATAAAATATAATAATTATAATAATTGATCTATATGAATGTAAGTCGTAGTATGTGAGAAATACAATTATTATTAATAATAATATTTCTTAAATTCACACCAATTAGCCTAGCCCAAAGTAAGCACTGTAAGGATTGTTTTGGATACTAGGGTAACGGATAGACATACATATATGATACATAGATATGTAATATTTATAGAAATATATATAAAAACCATGACTCAAGTACAAATGTTTGTAACCATCACTCAAATATTTGCCCTTCCGGAACTCGAACCCAGAACCATCGGTGCAAAAGGCAGGATAGCAGGACTGTTGCACCAAACTGTCGTCAACAATATACGATACGACATTTGCGTTCAACGCCTAAGTATAGTTTTAAATCATCGTCCAAACAATCGAATTTGTTTGGCAGATGTAAAATACGCCGCCGGTCGTTTAACTTGATCATCAATGCGCCAAATTACTGACAAATACCTATAGATGAGATTATAAAAAGACACATTTCTGTCACGGAATGGACTTTAAGCTTATAGATAAGGTCATTAATTTAAATAAAGAAAAGCAGAGATCCTAAAAGGGAACCCTGGGGCACACCTGAGAAAGTAGTTACTGTGAGAGTTAACCCTTTAGAGTAACTAACTGACAGCTTTTGGTAATATAAGACTTTAGCCAGCGAATGAGATAACTGTGCATACCCATATAATGTCATATATTAATCAAGATCATAGGATCTCGACCATTCTATCATATGCTTTGGCAAATTCTATGTGGATAGAGTCGACCTAGCTGTGAGCGTTAAACAGTCAGTGTATTTAAGCAAATTGCTGACGGTCGGCTTACTCGCCACGAACTTTGATGCTGTTAGAAGAGACGTGATGGAAGAGGTGACCATAGATTACCGACTTTTGAGCATTTGGGGGAGGCTTCCGTCTAGCAGCGCACTATTTAGATGATGAGTATACAATGTGTCCCGTCACCAGTGTCGGAGACGAAATTTGAGGGGCAATCTGTCGATAAAAAATGCCATATTACACACCATTAAAGGCTCCGACACTGGTGACGGGACACATTGTATATGCTCTAAGAAAAAAAGAATTAAGTGGATCTTTTTATAAATGTCGACAATACAATATATAAATCAATATATAAACATTTATGATTTCTTATCATTTATTCTATTTTAACAGGAAAAGTAATGTACCAAAATGACGCTTCACGCTCGCGCCAAACAGTCTCTTTCTTTTTAAACTCGTATCGATGAAAGTTTTAATAACCAGTATGCATAGTGTATGGTTTTAATAGCTGTCATATCTTTCCTCAATACCCTTATCGCTATTACATTTTAATTATTTTGGGCAATCGAATATTGCTTCCGACACGGCTAAGGCGTGGTTCTTCTGTCCAAAAGTTTTATTGCGTGAGAAACTGTTTGGATGCAATAAAACAAATGTAATTCTTCATTACATCGTTTTATCTTCAACTCGGTATGGGTACAGTAAACGTTACTTCCGTCATTATGCTTTCTTCTGTAAAAGCGATGGGTTAGTAATTGACAACATTTCTTATTTTTAATCCCCTAGTTTTATAGATTTTTAAAAAGTAACTAACTTGTATTTTTCAATAAGCCTCTTTAGGCTGTACCGCTTTTTGCCTTTGTCTGCGCCAGAAAAGTGGAAAAGCTATGCTAAAAAATGGCAATCGTGTGAAGTGACTTTTCCCTGAATGAGAAACGAAGGAACCATAAACTTTGCTGCTTAAAGATCTTGATATTATAAACACTTACAGTTGTAAATATACAATACACTGACATGTGGAAAGAATTTTTATATTATACTTACACTAAAAATTAACATTTTTTAATCCATCACAATGCTGCTGGGCCGAGATTAAAGACAATCTAATCAATCAATAAAAATTATAAAAGTTAGTGCTTATGATGTGATTTTTATACTTTTTTACTAAGAACATTTTTTTTGTTGCAGAGTCGGCTTGAAGCTTCGTCAGCTGACCGACGGCCGCCATCTTGTTCAGCTGATTTACGCGCCAAATGGAGAGATACAAGATTGCGAATTCATAACTCAAGGAAAAACAGCGAGGAACTTTTTAAAAAGTCTGAGGAAAGAATTGAAATTAGCACTAGACGAAGAAGGTTACAGATTATCGCAGACGAAATCAAACATTGAGAATGAAAAGTATTTTAGAAATTTTCGAAATTTAACACTCCGTTTACTTAAAGAAGGAGATGGACTGCCAAAAGATGTCGCTGAATGGTTTAATTACGATAGATTAAAAGTAGAATGCATACAAAGACATAAAGAATTAACTTATATGATGGAACACAGAAACAAAATCGGAGAAAACTCTCTGGCTAGGTAAATAGCCGAAATAATTATCAAACGTCTTGATTTTGGTCTTGAAAATATTCTACATTAACTGATAATTATTATATTTAATAAAGATACATTGTAATATCCCGTTGAATAGCTTATACAAAGAAAACATAATAAAGGTTTCAGTGGTTTTGAGCGAATGAAATTCGTGGTATTTTGCACACCATAGACTAAAATCAAGACGCCAACCTTTTTACAGTTGCACGACCTCCTGTCGCTATATTGTAAAATTATTTATATTTTTTCTAATCTTCATCGAATGAATCCATAGCAACGACCTCTTTCGCACTATATATATTTTCTGGATTTCCTTTTCACGGTTCATCAAAAAATCATTTAAATAGGACCATATCGCCAACTTCTACGCATATTCGAAACGCTATACAAGAGGATAACACGGAATAATCTATGGTCATTCTGTTTATCTCAGCGCCCTCTGTTTGTAGTTTCCTATTTGATGTAGCCGCCTTATTATTCAATGAAGGGTCATTAATTTTCTCCATACAACACTCAACAAAAATTAACTTCCAAGAAAAAATTAATAATCCCTACACGACAAGTTGTGATATGGTTCTGTTATCAACCATTTATGCGTATAAATATTTAATATAATGTTTTCATATTCTTCTGAAGACCATCGTTATAATATATTTGTACTTACGAAACATACACTTTCGACATACATATAGCAGTTTGGACCTTACCGAAACAGTGGCACAGATTATGCAGTTTTTAACTTTTACTAGCATTTATAGGAAAAAAATAACATAAACGCCGCAACGCTTCTAATTGTTTAGTTAGGTGATGCGTAATTCTAATGTTGACATATGTATCTAATTTTAATGTATATAAGTAGACTTGGTTTACTAAAAAGTATTTAAAAAAAATGGTACTAACACTTGTAAAATTGTAATTTAGATTCTGTCTTTTATCTAGAGTTATGCCATATGATAACTTTGAATTTTATTGGCATTAAAGCACCACAATACCTTTGCTCGAACGATTTAAAAAAAAACTTTCTGTCTATGGTTATGTCAAGGTCGAATCGTATAACTATTGGTTGATGCCTCAAGGGCTTTTTCATATACAGATATCCCTTTCTAATGTAATATATCATTTTTATAAATTAAAAACATATTTTTTCATGTTCAAGGTGGAAATTTCGATATTCACTCAAGGGGCATTATTTACACAATTTCGTTATGGGTTACTTTTGTTGTCAGTTGATATCTTGTAGTCTGCCTTTTTTATTTTATTAATCTACTTTTTTATGATTTAAAAAAACTTTTTTTTAAAGGTCCTAGTTATAATGGTTTAATATTTTAACACAGTAGTAGCAGTTTATTGCCGAAATAACATACACAGTTAAATATAATTTATTTTTATTTTCATTTTCATTTGCCTTCTATTTTTTTACCTTACCTAACCGCTTAAGTTCTTATCTAACTAACCTCTTTAGTTAATTTTCTGATCTTTTTTAATAAAAACCTCATTAAACTTTTTTTTAATTTTTAATGAACTAACCAAACGTACAGGTCACGGAGGTCGATTCGCGCCAATTTTATAGTGCCCGGCACGAAATGGTGCGGAGCTGGCCAGCTAGCGGAATCCTACAATGAACTGGGGCCAGATAGGAACGTGGACCGATGCTGTAGATCCCACGATAACTGTAGAAAGAACATTGGCCCGTTCAAGAGAAGATACGGTCTATTCAACTTTATGCCGTTTACGATATCCCATTGCCGATGCGATAGGAGGTTGGTTTATTTTTTTTCAAGTTTTGAATTTGGAATTCACATTTTTGAATTTTGTGGCTTAGGTTGCGGGCCAGCAAGGTATTTTATAAATGACAGTTTAGAGCTCTGAAAAAAACACGGAGTATCCAAAAATCCAAAAAAAATACGAAATCAATGTAGGCTTTTGATGCTTTTTTCGATGCTTTTTCTCCGTTTTTATCACTACACCGACGTATAAGAAATACACTATTATTCATCAGGGGTAAGCACAACAATTTTTGTATTGGCGGCACTGTAATTAACCATGTTTTTGGGTGTTTTTGGTTGTTTTTTATGGTGGTGGAAACTTTCTGTAAAGTCGCATTGAGTTTTTTTTTAACTTATCTGTTGTACATAGATTATATATAGCATACAATTGTAAATATTTAGTTCGGTAAATTGGAGTTTAATTTAAGAGTGGCTGAGCGTTTACAAACCAAAATCTGGTTGTGTTACTTTTCAAAGGACAATAATATTTAGTAATCAGGATATAGAGCAAAAATTACTTGAGACGTTTCAAAAAATTGTTCTGAGACTGAGAACGTGTAGATAGATAAAGGACAAGCATTTTTTTTCTTTATTTATGGCTTGCACAATTTGTACATTTAACCAGTGTCAAGTAAGTATAATATTTCTTCTATGTTCTTGAGTAATTTGCTAGGTTTCAGTAAAGAAGTGGGGTCTTACTGAAACCTCCTCGTGGCCTTCTTGAGAGAGCGCGAAAAGACAGCTACCAACCTGTTTTGTTTCACTTGCCAACACTTCAGAAACACTCAGTGGTTAATAACCCACCATTATTACACACTAATATCAACCACACCACAAAATTTAACAAGAAAACCAAAACCATTAAAGTGAAGCTTCGCGCTCCCGCCAAAAACGTCGTTTAGAATTTTTTTATTCTGCCTGTCAACTGTTTATTTTTCTGTAATAGCTATTGATTTTTTTTTTTTAATTTTTTCATGACCATGGATAATAGCTATTGACGTGCTTTAGTGTTACCAGTAATAATCTTTAGAAACTATTTTCGGCGACCCATAAAGTTATCTATATATATATATATAAATTCTGTCACAGTATTTGACCGCGTAAAACTCCGAAACTACTCAATCGATTTTGATGTTTTTGTTTTCATTTTGGTAGATTTGTTTCGACTTAGGACATAGAATAGGTTTCATTGTAATTTATAACCCAGCAAAGTGTGGCCGTGTCATCTAGTAATAAATAAATATTTTATTCCATAACTCTCAATACATTCGTCAGGGCTTCATGTTAACTCTGGTTTTTAAATATAAAGAAATTTATGAAAAAAGGGGTAAAGAAAAACGACAACTGACCAATGACTCGCTTACCAGTTTTAATGGTAATGTAACTCCGAGGTCCCGGGGTCGGTTCCCAGCTGGATGTTAATTGATTCTGTATTTTTGATTCCAAGTTCTCAGTTTTGCAAATTATTGTCTTATCTCTTCGCCACAAAGTTGCCTGTCTGTCGGTCTTCTACAGACTGTACGTGTACTTTGGAGAGTGTGCTCAAGAGTTACATTTGCTCATACCGCCATCTCCGTTTTTCCATTTGACATTCAGACGCACTGCAGGCTACCACCCTTTCTTGGCTGCTATTCCTACTTGTTGCACCAAGCGTTTTTGAAAATCCTTCATAATATGCACAGCAAAGGAGTGGAACTCCCTCCCTGTGCCTGCATTTCTTCTGGGGTAGCTCGTTACATCTCGGATTCTGTCGCCAAGGCAGATTGATTGGGATCAAGAACTAACCCATCCTAGATAAAAAATATTAAAATGTAATCAACAATTTTTGAATATGGTAACATTATTTGTGGTTATATAAATTAAAAAGAAAGGAAATTTGAGATTATATCGGGACAAATAAATATATCAAATAACAAGGTTCCTTTCTATTATAGGTATATATTAACTAGAATAATAACAACGCAATTTAAGCAGAAGTAAGCTACATATTTTCGTTTTAATTATTTATACTATGGTATATTAACACTTTGGTATTTGGCCACCGGTATCACTTAATCGACCGCTCAAAATTCAAGCAGGTTACATCGGCGTCAAGTGATTTTGATATCATTAGATGATTTTCCAATAATTATTTAAAATTATTGCCATGTTGCCAATAATTTTAAGCGAAGCTTTTGTTTATTATTGGTTTATTACTATTCAATATAATAGAGTGGTCTTACAAATAATTTTAAATAATAAATTATGGCCCTCATTGGGCACAACAATTTAGAACCGAAGAGATTTCATACCACATAAAATTTATTTTAATTATTTCTTTATTTCAATTAAAAAGGATATTATACTCTATTTTATATTAAAAATACATGAAACAACAACTTTGTAAACCTTTTTATGAAAATTACGCAGACTGAGGATTGTGGAATTTGGTTCAGTAAAATTTTATATAGAGAAAGAGTGTAGACAGCTAAATTTTGTATATAATATGTGTTAAAAATGCATAAAGCTAATTAAAATAAACATGATATTTATTCTTATGTATTATTAAGTATGTGCGAAAAGTGTTTTTATTAATTTAATAAAAAAGCAAATACGTGTCTTAATATAATGGTCAAATGTGACATTATTTGTTCGAAAAATATAGTAAAATCAACTATTTAGCCTTGAAATAAAATTAGGGGTATAGTTAAAAATTCAATGAATTGTGAAAATATGAATGAATTATGAAAACAATTCATAAATAGGCGACCACCGACTTAAAAAGTTATTTAAACCAAACTCAGTCACAACCTTCACAGATATGAATAATTCGTTTTATCAAAGTTCTTTTAAATTTGTAAAAGAAATATTTTTTATTTAAATATTATTAATATATTTAATTCTATTTCTTTTCCACTTAGTAAGATATTTCAACATATTAAAGTTGGGCGGATGAGATACATAAAAAAATCTATCTTATTTAGTAGAAGTTTTAAAAATACTTTTTCGTGTTCGTCTGTCCACTAATGAAACAAAACCGATCGCTTAGTCGTTTATTAATAATAATAAATATAAAATAAAGTGATCCGTTTAAAGTTATTTCATTTGGATCAACTTTAGTCTTAAAAAGTAATAACATACATTCAGGACTAAAAAAAACATAATTAAATTCTTTAATAGAACTCAAAATTCTTAGTAAAGATGGTCGTAACAGATATAGGACGTTAATTGCGGCGTTATATTATAAAATTTATGTTACACCGTCTTCTATTTTGAGATCATTAAAATAACAAGATGGTAATAATCAACGAATTACTCCAAGTAGTTTATATCCGAAAAGAATCTTTTAAAATACCACAGACTAGACACTTATGACTTTTCATAAATCCGCCTAGAGTTTTGGCGGCAAACTATCATAGACTTTTTTTTCTTTATTTGTGGTTTGCACGATTTGTGAATTCAGACAGTGCCAAGTAAGTACAATTACTAGTTTTTGAGTCATTTCTTTTCTTAATCTGATGATGATGACTGAACAGTAAAATATATTTTCCCCCCTAGGGGTCAGTAAATGTGTGGGGTGTTACTGAAACCTCCCCGTGGACTTGAGAGAGCAGGAAAAGACAACTTCCGTTGCTTTGTTACACTTGCCAACACTCTTGTATGTTCACAAACACTTAATGGTTAATAATCCACCATTATTACGCACTAATATCCACAACAACACAAATTTTAACAATAGAAACAAAACCAAAAATTGTGGTGGTCTAATTTACCGCCAACAGTTTTGGCGTTAAATTCCTGTTAAGTTTGCTCTTTCAATATCTATGTTGGTAAAAAAGAATATGTGGTACCATTTGTTTGTAGAAATAAAAAAAAAATCATTGAGTTTAAAGTAGATTAATGAAGATGTTCATTCATCTCACGTATTTCTTGTAAAGATTTGTTTATTTATTGTGTACATGTCAAGTAAGTAAGGAAAATCTCCTTATAACTACCAGATTTATTGATAAATCGTGTGTTTAGTAATGATTTTCTACTAGCGAGAACTGGCCAACTCGCCTGTCCAAATTCAGTTTGTATTATATATTATTTCGATCATTACTTATGGATTTTTGGACACCATTTTGGGTATTATACTTATCCTATAATTAAGGAAATAGTTTCTTCATTTTGTGTGTTTAATTTTGAATCTAGATGATATTTATTCAGAATCATTAATTCTTTAAATTCAAAGAGCACTGGCCCGGATAGAGCGAGGTTGTGGGTCAAGTCTAGACTGTCGCCTGACTTTTGTTGAATTTATTCTAGTTATTCTATTTACCTAAGATTAAAAATCTGTCAATCACTTGTTTAAAAAACAAAATATGATAACCATAATTAGTTAATTACAGTAAAATTGTCTTAAAAATATATTTTTGTTATTTCGCTTGGTTTCGAAATATAACATATTTTATTTATCGTTAGAGCGAAAATAAATACATAATAACATTATCGAAATTTTCATATAAACCCACGTTTGAATGAAGTTAACTATTCCAAACTAAGAGGTATTACAAACAACTGGCTACAAGGAAATTATCATACAATAAAATCGAATTTTACTTGGTTATGCCCAGTAAGTGGGCGGTAAAAGTTGAACGTTGTTAACTGCCTAACTTAACCTTACCTTTTATTAAACCTCGGGAAATCTAAGCCGAGGATACCACACTAACACCCCTGGGTCGTACCAATCTCTTTGCCGTGGTTCAATTGCAGTCGCCACTTCGAATTACGGCAACCTAACCTTACCATCGTCTCATCCAAACGACGTCCATTGTTGGACATAGGCCTTACCACAGTGGCAATGTATATTAATTAATGCCTTTTGCTTTATTGCCAAAGTTAATAAAGAATAAAAAATACGATAAAGATAGTATCAACCCATTTTAAAAGTTGTAACAATATTTCTTTGATTGTCATCCAACGTCAGTAGGTACATAATTAATCAAAACAAGTCACCCTAGGGTTACAATGTCAGCCTCCGAAAATTCCGTGGTTCTATAATATCAACTCTAATTGAGTTAATCAAGTTCGATCGTGTATGGAGTATTGTTCTCATCTTTGGGACGGTTCCGCCCGATATTAACTCCAGACGCTTGAGTCTAAAGGAGGGCACAGAGGCTCATCGGCAATGAGGATCTTTTCTATAAAAAGTTCAAAAGCCTTGAGCATAGACGGAAGGTAGCAAGCCTATCATCCGTATTTTATAGGATACATTTCAGAGAGTGTGCAGCAGAATTGCACAAACTTGTTCCGCCGTCCCCATTTTTTCATCGGACAACCAGACTTACAAATAGGCGACACCATTATATGGTAGATATACCAAAGAGTCGCACTAAGCGTTTTAGTTCCAATTTTGTGATACGTACCGCTAAGGAGTGGAACTCTTTGCCTGAGTCTGTGTTTCCTGGCAAATACAATTTAGGGGTCTTCAAGTCACGAGTGAATAGGTATCTTCTAGGCAAGCGCTTCACATCCTAGATCGTATTGTCGCTTACTATCAGGCGAGATAGTGGTCAAACGCATGCCTATTTTCTATTAAAAAAAAAATATTACAAGACTTCGACTTCGTACGGGGCATTATCCAACTAAGAATTCAGTCATCTCATGAGGAAAATAGATTCTCCAAATTGTGAAACTTGTGGTACTGTTGACGATTAGCACATGCTTTTGGAATGTGTCAAAAGAACTTATTTGTATGTTTATTATTAGTTAGAGTAAGCTATTCTAAAAGGGTATGATGAGGCTGATACTCGTATACCTTATGAAAAGGTAAAAACCTCTAAATAAAATAAAGAGAGAAAACAAGACTCCCGAGGTCAAAAATATACTCTATTTTTTTTCTTCAATTAACTGAATAACAGAATTTGACACATAGCAATAAACAACGAGTGATCTATGGATCATTCGCGGTTGCGCTAGCAATGATCTATCGATTTTTATAGCGCACTTTATCCATATGATGGATTTACATCTCGACGCCATGTTTACGATTATTATTTTCATCGTAAAATACCATTGGGTGGTCTACTTTTTTTGTCAGTGTGACTAAAAAAAACGCTTATATTTTTAAAAGAGCTACTGCATTATTATAAAAAATAAGTGTCATTTTTTATATTCTATAAAATAGTGACTCTTTGACGTATAATAAACACTATACCTATATTTCTCAGAGTGACGAAGGCAATATGTGATAGTGCCTGAAGATTTTTTCAAGTAAAAAAAAATATATATTTGTCCTTTTATTATTATAATATTTCCAATTGAATCAATAAAAACAGGGAGTTTTTAAGGTGTTTATAAAACTGTTTTTTTGTCATAAATTGAAAAAAATTATTTCAATTTATGACAAAAAAACAGTTTTATAAACACCTTATTTCATTTATATAAGGATAAAACTATATTAAACAATAATAGAACCGCTTTTTAGTTTCCAAGTGGAGTTATTTTATAACTGTAAATGTAAAAAAACTCCTAACAGTATAAAAATAATTAAAAACATTTAATTATATTTAAAAAAAGGTTATAGCTCTCAATTCAACTTAAGTAAGTACCTAGCCAGTAATAGTTATGCATACCTAGGTTTTTTATTTGTAGTAATTAAATTAAAAATAATTATTAACCATTAATCGTAACAAAGTATGACTAACTATAAATGGCAGATTTATCTGAAGCATTTTTAATAATCAATCTTCTTGGTGGTCTTTTTTTATTCACGTATCATTCAAAAATAGAAAAGGAAATCAAAAAGTAAATTAAAAAAACACGAAAGAGGTCGTTACGCCGGACCGCGCTGGCAACAAAAAATTAAAAATTAAAAAAACAAACTTAACAGACCAAAACGGGATGCAATGGAACTCCTTCGGGTGCCGGGAACGAAATGGTGCGGGAAAGGATATTCCGCGACGAAATATTCCCAACTTGGAGGGTACACGAGGACGGACAGATGTTGCAGAACACACGATTTAAGGTGTCCTATCTGGATTGGTGGTATGGAGAAAAAGTACGGGCTATACAACTGGCGCGTAAACACTCTGATGCACTGTCGTTGCGACGAAAGGTTGGTGGCTGCATGATCTTGATGTCGTTGCTTTTATTTATTTTTTTATTTGGAATAGCATGCGGTCATTCAGGTGTACATATATTTAAATATTATAACATATAAATTTTAGTTAATAAGGCCCATTAGTTAAGATGGCTGCGTCAAATCTGTGAGACCAAGGGTCGAGGTCTCATCTTGACTATGTATAGTTTGTCGACTACGCATGGTCATCGTCGATCGATTTACAATTTAAAATGAGAACGTATAAAACTCACTATCAATTGAAAAAGTTTAAAATTTTATGTCAGATTCATGTCATTATTGAAGCCGATTGTATGGAAGTTAACTTACCTACCTACTGGTTTTATTACAAAAGACAATTATAAAATAAGCTCTTAAAATCACCTCTATTACAACTGAATAAGGTACTTTCAAAAGACAAATTAAATAGCTTAAAGGCTAAAAAGTCTATGAATCCTGTAATTAGCGTTATCATTTCTACCCAAATTATACTTAACTATTATTTATTAATTAACAGCCAAAAGGAGATCCTTATTAAGGTGTATTAAGGTATATTTAAAAATATACATTTGATAGCTATATAAAGGCAATCACTTATATAATCAATACAAAATCTTACCTATCTCCTTTTCCTTTTATTAAATTATATGCATACCAAATTTCAATGAGAACAATTGAGGTGTTGAGACGTTAAGCGCCAACAAACAGACAAATACAGATTCAAATTTTTATATATATCGCAAATGACTCTTACATACAGTATAACTTGTCGTCTTATAAATAAAATTGGAGTGTCTGTTTGTAATATTGAAATAACCGTTTTTTACTACATGCATATGAATATATATACGGTACATTTTTCAATTTTTGTCTGTCTGTCTGTTTGTTCCGGCTAATCTCTAAAATGGCTGGACCGATTTTGACGGGACTTTAATTGGCAGGTAGCTGATGTATTAAGGAGTAACTTAGGCTACTTTTATTTAAGAAAAAATCTTTAAAATTACTGTGCCACAGCAACGCGTGGCTGGGTCAGCTAGTATAACTATATAAGACGACTCTAGTATATTAGATTCTTAAGTATCAAAGATGACCCTTTGGTTCAACGGTAGCGACCCTGCCTTTCGCACCGATCTTCCCGGGTTCGAGTCCCGGAAGGGGCAAATGTTTCTATGATTAATACGAGCAATTCATAATAATAATAATAATTTCTTTATTTCTTCTCTCACATAGAATTACACTGTATTGCAGCTGAATTATGGGTATTTATATATATATTAGTATAGATATTACATAACTATGTATCATTTAAGTACCTACCATTACCCTAGTATCCGTAACACAAGCCTTACATTGCTTACTTTGGTCAAGGATAATTTGTGTGAATGTAAGAAATATTTACATTATGATGGGGAAAAACCCCATCTCACCAACTCAGCTCTTAGTGCTGGCATTCATAATCATTATTATTACCAGTATCGTACTGTATCCCTGTTGAATTTCCGGATTTTTATCCATTTCTTAAAAACCCCAACTATGCGACATGTATTTTAAAGTGGATGCTATTTTACTTTGCCAAACACCATCCAGCATAATTGATTTTTTTATTAACCCCCGACGCAAAAAGAGGGGTGTTATAAGTTTGACTTGTCTGTCTGTCTGTCTGTCTGTGGCATCATAGCTCCCGAACGAATGAACAGATTTCAATTTAGTTTTTTTTTTGTATTACAGGTGTCTTACGGGCGAGTGTTCTTAGATATATTTGATGAAAATCGATTGAGCCGTTTAAAAGTTATGGGTCTGTCTGTCTGTCTGTCTGTCTGTGGCATCATAGCTCCCGAACGAATGAACCGATTTCAATTTAGTTTTTTTGTATCATTACATACACATTTCATAATTCAATCTCTTTTTCTTCTGCTTGCTGTTGCTTCTACTTACCTCTGTAGGTTTTCGATGGCACTCAAATATAAGGTTCATGTCAACCTATGTCCTTCCAAAAGGTTTATCTTTACACAAAATATCATCAAAATCGGTTTATTTGTTCCACTGTGAAAACATAACAGAGAATCCTGACGTTTCGACTCCTTTACAGAAGCCTACTACCTTCACAATATTTTAATCAGCCACGTTCCCAACTGTTAAAATTTAATAATCAAAATATATAATATATAAATTTCAATAGAGATGAAGGTTGAAGCGTTCCACCTGCTTGGAATGCCATAATTTAAAAATCAACATCTCCAAAGACATACACTGCAGGACTTAGTGATGTAGTTAGCTATTTTTGCAAATAATAAAAGTAAGAAGGAGGTCGGTCCCCCTGCCAGTTTTTTTCGCCAGCTCTTCTCGGAAGGGCCTCCCGATTTCCGAACTGGTGTCAGACTCATTAGTGTACACCGTAATCGTAGTGAAAATTTAATGACTAAATAAAATGCAAATTAAAACAAATCGGATTTATATATTTTAACAGTTAGGAACGTGCCCGTTTAAAATATTGTAAAGGTAGTAGAAAATAGATGATGACAATTGCCCTAGTCATCCTGTGATCACGGCTCCTGTAAAGGAGTCGAAACGTCAGGATTCAATAAAAATTATGCCCAAAAAACCGTAAAGAAGTTGTTGTATCTAGTAAAAAACTAAAATCAGAGTTACTTTAGCATTTTATAAGAGTTTGGCTATAATATAATAAATAGGATGTTTTTATTTACAGCATTTATTTTAATATTGTCAGGACAATATAAATTATAAAAAAACGATCGTTTATTATTTCTATTGTCCGGTAATCTTCTATTTATGTAGTTCACACATTCCAATATAAAACAGTGTTTCCCAAACTTGTCCCCAAATAATTACCATATTATATTAATAGAGCCATTCCCGGTTCCCGCCTTGATGATTTTAATAAAAAAAAAAACGTATAAAATTAATGGGTAGTAAATGAAAAAAAAATAATGGTCGTCACCTCCCTGAATGTCGTCGGGATATCTTGTGGGAACAAGAACCTATAGAGCAGAGTGAACATAAAAGTTTTGTTTTTTTTTTTGTCGAATTATTGTTTGGAATGTTGTTTATTTCAAATACTTGTAGATTATAACACCGCTAGTAAAGTATAAAAATAGAATTAAAATATTCAAGGAGTATTACAAAGTATACAAACAAATACGAAACGTGAAGCTTTTAAAATTTATTAGTAAGAAAAAAATAACCTCTTTTGTTAAAAAGTAAACAAAACTATTGTTGTGCGGAGGCTCCACTATACTTTGTCCAATGTAGGATGATACTTTTGACAGGTGTCACTTCCTTATTGCTACGTACTAAGGTTGCGTTTGTTTCCTTATGTTTGGCTTGACATTGCAATAGCAACTTTATACCCTCTATAATAGGTGTCAACTGTCAAAAGTATCATCCTACATTGGACAAAGTATTGTTATCAACTTGTTCTAATTCACATGCACCTCTGTAATTCGATGCGTTCCGGAAATAAGTTATATTGAGATTTTATCTTACGCCACATATATACTGTTTCCACTATTTTATAACTACACAGAGAGTAGTTTTTTTTATTCAGTAAAATGCAAAAATGGTACAAAGGTGCTTTTGTTTAAACGACAACACAAGTATATTTGGCAAACAAAAAATAATTATTTAGGACTGGAAAGAGTCACAATATTTTAGCATTTACGGTGTCTGTCTCATCTTGCCGGAAGACGTGGGTTTAAAATGACAACTAAATAACTGTTTCAAACTCATTCATAAACACTTATTGTTTATAATCACATTATATTTTCTGGACGATAAACCAATATCTTGATGGGTATAAAGCTTCATTTATAATAACTTCCAAAATTGATTTAAGATGTAAGAAAAATTTAATTATAAGAAAATTAAAGGATTGTCTGTTTGAAACTGTTTTTCACTATGTACGAGTTTTTTGAGTGTCGTAAACGATAATTAAATATATATATATGTGTGTATTCAGAAAAAAAATCTAAAGAACTTTATTTTAAAATTTTGATTAACTTTAAATATCGTAGTTTCCTAACTGATGATACTTCCTTTTTTATAGTCACCATGTAAAACTCATGAAACATACATGCATTTGTTACATATATCTACGTACATATGTAAATCGAATCGAATCGAATAAAATAATTTTTGTACAATACTGCTCCATAGCATCTAGTTCCCTACCCACAATTAAAAGAAAGCTACGCCCGATCGTATCACGACTCCTAATTGGTCCTCATAAATAAACCGACGGCAATCATATCTTCACGTATGTCTGTAAATATGTAGATAACATGTTTTACAAATAAATAATAGTAACAAATGTTACAATAACACTCAAAATATCTCACAATTTTAAGATTAAGTCAGTATGGATGACTTACTGCCCCAAGACGTGGTTTTCGATAAAATGCTCACCTTTTTTTACCAAATTTGTGCCATATATGCCGAAGATGCCCGAAACTTAGTCGGTAGCTTAGGGAAGAGTTGTGTACTGACAGAAGATGATGGACAATCGTAAATGTGCTTTGAATCGGTCAAATAATCGGTGAACAAAACAATCAAAATGCGGGAACCTTTAACCGCTTAACAACGGAGCTCGACACGGCGTTACTTGCCACAATAAGATGAGTAGATATATAATTTATAGCTTAGAAATATATTCCCATATAGGAAAACTTTGTATGCCAGCGAAGATAAAAAGATAAGTAGAAGAAGAAGAGAACCTTTTCCCAGAATAGGAGGTTTTGCAATAGTGTTGATGACTGCTTGGTGCAATGGTAGCAGTTCTACCTTCTGCACCAAACATCGCTGGTTAGAATTCCGAAACGAGCATAAGTTTGTGTAATGAACATAAGCTCATATAACAGAGGCTCATCGGTGATAGCAAATTGGTGAAGAGCAAGCTTCACACCTTAGCTCATAGCCACAAAATTGCCTATCTGTCGGTCTTCTACACACTGTACTTTGGGCAGTGTGCTTAAGAGCTGCATTTGCTCACACCGCCATCTCCTTTTTTCCATCGGACATCCAGACGCACTGCAGGCTACCATCCTTTCTTGGTTACTATTCCTACCTGTCGCAATAATCGCTTTTCAACATCCTTCATAATGCGCACAGCAAAGGAGTGGAACTTCCTCCGAGAACTTATAACCCGTCCATTTTCAATGCCAGGGTGAATAGGCATCTTCTGGGTTAGCTCGTTCCTTCGTTGGTTCTGGCTTGGTTCCCGGGCTTGATTAGGATCAAAAGCTAACCCATCCTAAATTAAAAAAAAACATTTCTTTCCGAGTCATTGTGTTTATACTTTTGAAGTATTTTATACGTAGTATCCATAGTTTGGGATTCAATAATTATTGTGAGTTGTACGAAACTCATTATTTATTTTATAGAATAAGGCGTTACTTGGCGGAAGTCCATATTCATTAATAAAACAAAAACAGGTATCTTTCTATTCCATCTTTGTCATTTTGTAGTTATTTGTGTTTCCGACCCGTTATGCAACATCCATAGTACAATCTGCATAGTTTGGGTTGAAATAACGAACGTAATTTAGACGTAATTTATTCAATAATTGAAAAAAATAAAAATGTTACTTTTAATATTTTATATTTTACGGTTAAAATTGTTATTACTGTGATGGCAAAGAAAAAAGAAAGAGTAAGTAAGTATTAGGTAGATATACCTGAACATAAACACAGAAGATTTTTAAATTGGTGTGGAGTACAATGAAACAAATGTTAATTAGCTTTACGCGAAAAACCGTTACTTCTAAAATTAGAGCGAGCAAATGGAATACGAAGTAATTTAATTGCATAGCACATTTACTGGAACTCTTAATTACATTTTATATTTGTAAAATATTTCGAAGTGTTTTGCTTACTAAAAACTGTATCATTCCACGTTAGCCGAGTGTTAAGATCGTGAAGGCAGAAAAAATCCTGAGACACGACTGGAAGCTTTTATCTTTATTCCTCATCGAATTCGAGATCGGCCCATTCGATACGGGAATGTCGATTACGCGTTATAAATACTTTTTTCGGAATCATAGACAAAAAGTAGTGTCAGGAAATTGTAAAAAGTCTATTTCTTCGGGATGCCATGGTTAGGGTATGGACAACAGCATGCCAACCTACCACAAACTATTGATTTTCGTAATCTATATCGAACTTTATATGTTGGACTTTAAGCTGAGAAGCGAATGACAAGATTTGACTGTTTTGCATACTTTGATGAGCTGACTGTCCAATTGACCGTGCTGTAGAAGCTAAGCTCATAGTTTATTCATTATTTCATGTGATAGATATAAATATATCACAAAAAATAACGATGGCGACTGTTTGGTGCAACGGTAGCGATCCTGCCTTTCGCAACGACTGCCCTGGGTTCTAATCCCGGAATGTGCAAATGTTTCTGCGATGAAGACGAGCATTTTTACATGTTTCATGAATATTTATATATATTTCTATAAATATTAGATGCTTATGTATCATATGTCTATCCGTTACCCTAGTACCATAACACAAGCCATATAGTGCTTACTTTGGGCTAGGCTAATTGGTGTGAATGTAGGAAATATTATTATATATAGTTCATCGAAGGGTAAGATTATTATACCTTAGTTATAAGTGCCTTGTAATATTTAATTATCGCATTTAACAAAGTCCAAAAATGTGAAGTCTAATACTATTCTACTTTGCCAGACCCCAAATGGCCAACAGACAAAAAAAGATGTATATTGCCTAAAAATTAGATCTATACTTTGTCCAATGTAGGATGATACTTTTGACAGGTGTCACTTCCTTATTGCTACGTACTAAGGTGCGCTTGTTTCCCTATGTTTGGCTTGACATTGCAATAGCAAATTTATACCCTCTATATAGGTGTCAACTGTCAAAAGTATCATCCTACATTGGACAAAAATAATCAATAGAGCTCAGTTTCTCAATACCCAATATCTTTATTGCATCCCATAGTGTACACGAGATCTTAATTTTCGTGAATAACTATGGACCCTGTCGGCACAACAGTGATCTCTTACTTAGCACGCACACGAGCTGGGTAAAAAAGTATTTATACATAATTATTTTGGTGGCTGGCCATATAAATTATTCCCTTTTTTGTCGCAAACAAGTCCACACATCCTACGACCTATCATCAATAAAATAATCTCTCTCACCTCCTAATAAAAGTGTCGGTCCCAACTTCTATTGTTGCCAACACAAAAAACGACCTTTCCGCCCCGATAAACAAGAAAATAGTTATCTCAACCCAAGAATACCTAACATCTTCCCTCATCGTTCATAATTTATTGTCAGCCAACGTATTTAACCTCACGGGGCATTATTCACACATTATAAATCCCGCGAAGCGTATCGATAACGAAACGCAGTCATAAACGATGGTGGCTGTCACAATGACGGCATATTTGGCGGGAAAAGGCTATTATGACAGATTGTAAGCAATTTCAATAATTTTAATAGATATTCAACAACGAAAAAATCGTACATAAGGTAAATACAAAAAATATGTAAATAATTATTGACAAATTTTGATGAAAATACAAATTTTATTTTATTTATGCTAAGTAAACATCGGGTCCATCGAATGCGTACTGAAATTATGACATTAAAGTATGTATATATAATATAGTAATTGCGATATCGCAATTGTGAGGTTGTACAGACCGTATAAGTATTAATTCACTTTTAGTTTTAAGCATATTTTAGTCATGATGTGCTATTTATATTTACATTGAGAAAACCTTTGAATAAACTCAGTAAGATAGGATGTTAAACTCGTCACGTGTAGAATCTGTAACTGCTCTATCTCGCAAAGCAGAAACAGTGGATAAGTATTTATAAATATTACATCTGGCAACATAAGTTTGCAATGAAACTTTTTGATATCCATAAAGCGTCCACCTGCTTAGTCTATGGTTTCCGCATCATTACTTGCGATTTTCGAAATTCGAACACCGCCGCCGCGCCTGTTGCTAAAATACCAATTGCAGGGGTGAAAAGAGATGGGGAGTAAATTTAGTGTCTCTTACTTACGAGAGCGTAAAGATAACGCGTTGACACGGCCGATTGATTTTGCTCTGTTTTGTTTAGACTTTTTCAGATTTTCTGTGGCTAACAAAGACCGTGCAGTCGAACATAACAAGCTAACTCTAAAAATAAAAGATCTTTGTTACAATGGGATAAAGTACGTCCAAACGTGTAAGCGTAATAAGTTTGTAAGTTACTGTCTATGAATATACCTATAGTTTTGTTACGAGTTCCCAAAATGGACAGCCAATAAATAGTTTGGTGATTTTAATGGTAATAGGGCCTAAAACATGCCGGCACATATTTCGAACAGTAAATATATTCCGTTGAAAGCTCAATTTTATGTTGCATAAACTGTTTAATAGTTAAAACAGATCACAAACCGTTATTTGGCGTGGGCAATACACCGGCCAGTGTTTCTCAAAAACGAGATGTGCGTTATTCAAATGAAACAAATGAAGATGCAACAGATGTTTTGTGACACGATGGCAGGAAGTGCATAATTGCTTTTTATGGCGTTTTTGTATGTTTTGTCACATATACTGCTAGTAAACTATCTTTACAAGTGTTTTGGTGTTCAGGAAAATTAATTAAATAGTTTTATGTCATGACAGCCTAGTCAAGTGGTTACGATATCTGTGTCTGCCCCGGTTGCCTATAAAACATAGGTTCGTTTCCCATTTGAAGCATTTTTTTACACTTCTATGATATTATATAAATAAAAAAAAAAACCCGTGTCTGTAAAAAAACATTGCGCGTGCCCCAGTGCGCGGGGCCGTAAAAAAAACTTTTTTTAATTTTTGTGTTCTGTTTGTCCATCTTTCTGTGCGGTCATCATACAAAAACCACTAAACTTATTTCGATGCAGTTTTTACAATACAGTAGCTAGAGGCTTAACGTAAAATTTAACCCATGTTTCATTTAATTAGGGTAGATAGAAACAGACATACAGCTTGACATCTTCGTAGTGCTAACCTTCATTAAATGGTCATGGCGGACAAAGATTAGTTTTTCCCAATTATGACCCTCCTGCATATCAATAACATAAGTTATCAGTACCTCCGCGCGGTATAAACTGGTTGAAAATGCAATGTTCCCTGGTGAAACGCGAAAAAGAGTTTCTGTGACAAATTGAACACCACGTAGGTAATGCTAGTTAGCTAGTCTTTATATGTATTTAAAAGTTCTCGTATCTGTAATGCTAGAAAACAAAGACTTTTAATAATTGTGTATGGTCACTAAATTTACATTTTTTTATTTCTATGAGTATCTTATTTTATTGATTCAATTGAGATTATATAAATTATAGATCTGTATTTTTCATTTTAATTTTTTAAGTAATTACTTTATATTATAAATCTGTTTTTTTATTACCTGAACACTAAAAAATTATTTATTGTTTATTGTCTTCAATTAAATTTTATTATTATTAAGTGTTGTCAGAAAGGAAGACGTTAAGTCATATTATTTCTTTCGATGTTGTCGTTATCACTACCATACGCTGAAAAGTTCGTAGGCTAGCATAGATTTTTTTTTAAATTGATAGAATTTATTTATTTTAAATTATTCAACATAGTTCCCTTCGAGGGCAATACAACAATAATAATTATAGCGGTCATACAATTTTTCGATACCATTTTTATAATACGATTTGTCTTTAGCCTCAAAATAGGCTTCAGTTTTGGCGATCACCTCTTCATCGGCGAAATTTCTATTCAACGAGCATCCTCAGTCCACTAGCTTGACTGTTAAATAATGTTAATCAAGCCAAACCTTGGTTTTAACAGTATTTTTTTCGCCAAAACGCAATGCTTTATTGACATACTAAATTCCTTTTTATCCATTTTTCAAATTAACAAAAGTTCTTTCACTATAAATGCTATAAATCAAATACTAATAGTTGTCAAATTTATACACGCGTCATTTAAAGGTTAGGGCTAACTAAAATGGATTTGATACTAGTGGCACCATCTATGTGTCAGCCTACGAACTTTTCAGCCCACCTAATACATACATTTTGTCAATTTGTAATTGGAGTTTTATCCCCAAAATTTTATCATCAATGGTTTGGGAATCTCTGCCATCGGATAGTGCTTCGAGCGACGATCTTACTAAAGATAGCTGATCCGTCTCTTTGAACAACAGGACAGGCTTTCTAAACCAGACCTCGGATGATCCAAAACAGTACGCCACAGATAACAAATTAATAACAATCTCCCTTTCACTTCTCTATGGATTTGCGTGGGAAAGTATTAAAAAACATATTATGACCGGGCACAGATAATATAATACTAGACTGATAGAGTTACAATTAGGAAATAATACGTCGTTAACTATAAAACGCGGACCTTTTTACCCGACTGCGCCAGAAAGAGGGTTATGTTTCTCGAGAGTATGTATAATTGTTTGGCACGCTCTGCGGCCTGAACGGCTCGATGGATTTTAGCTTGAGAAAATGAAAGATGGAGGCTTAGTGAATTGTGAGCACATACCTATATTACATTGCAGATTACTCCAATCTACTGACTAGACGGCTGAGTTTCTAGAATGGGCCCCGACTTTTCGGGTCACGGGTTTTTTAAATTATCGTGTTTTCTGACTCATTATTATGTGCTTGAATTGTATGAGATTCTTTAGAGTTGTGTAAGGCAATAGTAATTTCAGTTTTACTCGGCTCACACGTAATTCTATGGCGGTACTCGAAACCGCAACCGATCCGGTCCACTCCCAAATTAACTATTTAGCACCCGTTAAAGTTTTCTAGTACTTTTTACTTTTGGTACTGTACGCCAGCGTTGCCTCTTCAATGAGAGGAATATCCTCGTAATTAGGGCTTCCAATCCTGCAATCACGGGATCTTGGCATATGCGGGATCAAGAATTTTCAATGGTGTGGGATACCGGTATAACGAAATCCCGCATTTATCAATAACAAGGTTAAAAGTAAATTACGATACAACATAACATAGCATTTATTAAAACAAACCCAACAATACGAAGAAAATATTAAGGATTTCACTGTTTTGGAAGTGTTTTCGCACGAAACACAACATTCCTAAAATATCGTCACCCAAACTACTTCGTATCTTGTTGTTAAGAAACCGGCAGCAGCAGATAACGCTAACTCGCCTTCCACGCTTGTAGGCGCTACAATCTATAGATCTTAAATCCCGCAATGGGCGGGATTGAAAAATCATGTGAGAATTCGGTATTTCGGGATCTCTGTGCACTGAGACTGGAAGTTCTACTCGCATTATTATAGAATATAATCACTTATTTAAATATAAAAATACTAGAAAAAATCAATTCGGCTCACAAGCAAATTCTCAGGTACCTTTGGAAATCCAGTCCAATGCTCTCCCAATTGAGCTACAGAGCCTTGTGAACACCCGTCGAAATTTTCTAGTACCTACCTTTCTATTTTTTACGCTGGGCCAGCGTTGCCTCATCAATGAGAGGAACATCCTATCGTATTCGAAAAAAATATTTTTACAAATGTTAACAGTTGTTTAAAATGAATAATTATAATTTTGCATTACAGCCAAGTCAATGTTTTCTAGTATATTGTTTCTTTTAAAATTTATTATATGTCAGTTACTTTATAAATTGTCCACTTAACTTACAAACACGATGCAGTTTTGTTGCATAAGAAATACTTGAGTTTCTTGTAATAAATAAGTATCCCTGACTGAGAATAAGTGACTATTTCTCTGAATATATTATTGCTGATTGGATATTTAAAATTTTACATGCGGTTAAAATTCCTTTGTTTGTCCGAGTCATACTTGAAGTACCTATTGTTATAAATATATAGTACTAGTGGTAACCCGCGAATTTGTTCACATGGAAGTAGGTTTATCGGGCTTATATAAATTTCTTTGGTAAGTTAGGTACGTTTCTGTGGGTAAGATGGTTAGGGTACATCTTGCCCAAATTAAAATCACCGTTAATTTATGTTTTATTTTAAAGTCACAATTAGAAGACCACGCATTCCGGTTTACATAGTAACGCCATTTCGAGGTCTCTGTTTCGATCCCCGGACGAACCAATATAAAAATGATTTTTCCTATATACGGGTCCGAGTGTGGTGATGCCGACATTGTTACTGAATTCTTCAAGTGTTTAAGCTACGTGGGTACAGAAAAATGTATGGTAATGATACAATGTTGTGTCATATTTGGAGCGGAGCGAGCGAAGCTTTCACGGATCAGCTTCGATGGTGCAATATCTGTTACGCCATAACTTCCCGAGTGCTTAACCGATTTTAATATTTTTGTGTGGAATCGAATCAACAGGTTTAAGACCAAATTGTGACGAAGGACCCGAATTTTGAAATTCGCAAAAATTCCCTTCGAAACAATTTTTTTTTTTCTTTTTTTAGGTATTACCCTCCGCTCCAATATATGGTGCTAGCGTAGCTTTATGCATAGCGACTGCATCGCCTAGTTATTTATATTTGTTGTTAAGCTAACATTTGAAGTAATAATACTAACATAACGATATTTTATTTAGATTCCTACATAATCGGAGTCCTTATTTAAAATTATTTAAGCTCTGTCATTCCAGTTTTCGTTTATATGTTTTCTTATATTTATTCTTCATATTTGTTAACGGCCGCTTGGTGTAACGGTAGCGATCCTACCTTCTTAAGTTCCAAGGTTCGAATCTTAGTAGTAGTATATATTTGTGTACTGAACATAAGCGTTTGTTGCCGATTCATGGTCGCCTATTACTTATTTATGTATACTAAACATTAATTAGCCATAGTTATCTGCTTATTTTGCGACTAATTAAGTGTTATGTGTTGCCAGGTATTTATTATTTTTATTTATTTATAATTTTTCCTTTTTTCATCCATTACATTGCACACTTTTTTCGAATAGGTTTTCCATCTATTGACACATCTATTTATTTCTTGACTAGCTTTTACCCGTGGCTTCGCCCGCAATTTTTTTTTCAATAAAAAGTATCATATGTTACTTCTAATACCTCCAAGAATATATGTACGAAGTTTCATCATGATCAGTTTAGTAGTTTTTGCGTGAAAGCATAACATACAAACTTACATTTATAATATTAGTAGAGATTATACTTCTATATTACACGTCCACATTCATATACATGAATCCATAACACAAGCCCCATAGTGATGTTTACAGATACAGAAAAGAGTTACTACACAAAATTATAACGATAAAAAATCTATAAATTTGTGTTTGTTAGTCAAAAGTAATCTCTGAAACTACTGAATTGATTTAAAAAATTCTTTCACCAGTAGAAAACTGCATTATTCTTAAGTAACATAGGTTTTATTTGATTATGATTAAAAATGTTGGATGCCCAGCTAAGTGAGTAGGGTTTTGCTAGTATTTTATATTTTTCATTAACCCTGACGTCTCATCTCCATTTTAACCGATTCGTTGCTACATACAATTACAGAAACGAAGGCTACGAGCTTGATTTACGTGAAAAATGAAGATAGTTTTATTCTGGGTTGATTTCCCTAAAACTTGATTTGAAGGAGTTATCATCGATTTAAAAATGACACGGTTTCATATCTTGTACACAAATACCTTAGATTTCATAATATTGTACGCCTATTTCAATATTACTTTTATTAATTAATTCACAAGCCAATAAATACAAGATTAGATAAAATATATGAGACAAATGTTTTATAATTTTCCTTTAAGCTGAAGTCTAATGAATTTACATCATAGAGGTCACAAGCGCACCGCAAAATATTAAAATTAAAACCGCGTCATTTTATGCGTCATTTTAATGAGCATTATTTGGGTGTTTTGAACCTGTTTTGCGTCGAACACTAAAAGTGTAACAGATATAATGTTGTCTGTTACCATTCTGTTAGAAACTGTTTTACGTTTAATTATCTATGTGTATACATAGTACCCAAATCATTAGTGAGCTGTCGCATAGTTATGCCAATGTGAACCTTATTGACTGTAACAGATATTAACACTTATGAACCGGTATTTTCTAAAACAGATTCAAAGTATTACAGTTTATTTCTGTTTAACTTTTAAAACAGAAATGAAAAACAGTGTTCAGAACACTCTATTCGGATACCGCTAAAATCCCTGTTCCTGCCTTTCGCACCGATGATCCCGGTTTCGAGTCCCGGAAGGGGCAAATGTTTGGGTGATGAATACGAGCATATGTACCTGGATCATGGGTATTTATATATATTTCTATAAATATTACATAATCTATGTTTCATATATGTATGTCTATCCGTTACATAAGCCTTACAGTGCTTACTTTGGGATAGGCTAATTGGTGTGAATGTAAGAAATAATACATATGTATTATTATTATTCTTTAAGCACTCTCCTGGATAGTAGCAGTACTGCTGCATCTTAAAAATCTAGATACTATGATGTAAGCTCGCAAAATTGTAAGAAAGTAACCAATATTAGAAACTACTCGATATTATATCAATGTTGTGGATACCGTAGTTGTTTGCAAAATTAGTAAGCTTTTATTTAAGTATGTATCTAAATCTGTTTTTTGTAAATGTTTCTTATTTCCAATAAAAAAGTAAATGGCGACTTTATAATTTGATGTGGATCAAAAGTTACAAAACGTTATTATAACACACTTAACTAGGCCGTATGTAAAACATGCCTACTGCGTCTTCAAGCTTTTAAAAATAAGACACTTCTAATTTCAAATTTGAATTGCAGAAAGTGAGAAAGAAGTTCTTAACGCAGCCCATATCAGAAGTTCCCAAACACATTTTCTTAAAATTTTAAACTCAGAACAAGTTGAGAGGTCAATCCTGCCAGAACAAATACGGGTCCAATAAAACAAACGTCTATGCTGCCCGCCATCTAACGATCGAAAAAAAAAACAAATACTTATCGCCCTGAGTAGAGGTATTTTTGCTAATTCTTTTTCGGGTGCCTCGGGTCCTAATCCTCCTTTTGTTCTTAGCCCCGCATTGGTTCGGTATTTGGCGGCACTTGTACAGTAACTAAGCCACTTATAGCTTACGCGAACTATAATTAATGATGGGACATGTTGCATTAAATCTTATCGATATAGTTTTGCAACCGATACGCATGTCTGGTGGCTTGTATTGCTCCTAAACATTGATTCTAGTATTATCTGTTTCAAAAATAAATTTTCCGTTATAAGTACCAGTATTTAACTACGAGGGATGCTTTGAAATTTAGTGTTGCGAGACTGCACTGTCTCTGGGTGATGACTTAAAACTGAAAAACAAGCGACTGTAATGATTATAAATAATAGATAATAACTAAGAATCAGTGTTCTGGAATATATGTGTGTTGAGTCCTAAGCTCTCTAAACATAAGTTATGAGTTCTTAAGTAAAAGGAAACTCAGTTTTTCCAAAAAAATACTCAAGACCCAACAAACAACTACCTATAAGAGGTTTAATCTTAGCTAAATGATAAAAGTGTAGAAATATTTTGTACAGGAAAATAGACAAATATAATAAATTAAAAAAATATTAGCAATATTATGTTCCAGGTCGGCATCAATCATCAATACTTATTATGTGACTTCACGTTATAAGACTGCAATCTCGTTTATTAAAACTCTGAACTCAATTTAGCTTCATTGACTTTAAGGATTCCAGTTTGAATATAATGCCTTCGGCCTCGATTGTAGTCAATGAGCTCGAAGGATTGCAAAAATACTCAAATATCTCAAATCTTACATAAATAAAAGTCGCGAGTGAAAGCGAAAAACTCAGGTTTCAAAATAAGGAAGTTATGACTCAGTTCTTATACAACATTACTAACATACGATAGGGTAAGCAATATTGTTACTAACATGTACTAATAATTTACGGTACTTCCACGGAACGGTATGGTACGGTACGATACATATTAGTAACTTTTGTATTGAATATATAACAAAAAAAATCCTCTCCAATAACTATTCTGATATCGCAAAGAAAAATATTCTATTATTATATCGCCATGAGTATTAGAATATATTGTTCAAACATACCGATCATCAATGCAAACGATTTCCGCAGAGATAGGAAGGCATTGCTCGCATTAACTTTTAACGATATAGAATTAACAAAAAATAATTACAAACATCGATATCGATAAAAATATAGCACATCACTACTCGACAGCTTGACCAGAACTTTACCAAATGAAGCGAGAGTGCGAGCCGTGCCCGCCACGGAATCAGTACAGAGTATCTTTAAAACAGAGATAATTTAGTTAAGTAAGTCGTGTCGTATTTTATATATATGTGTTATCCGGTCATGAGTACGGACACTAAACGAAACGCAAGCGCGCCCTCTAGCCGGCGATCATAAGAAACTACGATGTCGTATCCGGTCATGAGTACGGATAATAAGCGAAACGCAAGCGCGCACTCTAGCCGGCGAACATAAGAAACTACGATTTCCCGCGCTTCGACAGAGTCGTGATGTTGTCAACTTGCGAGCTCCGATTCACTTTCGATCGAGTCGCCATCAAGTGAAGACGTCGTCACGGAACTGTCCTACGTTTCGCTAAGTGACTTATTATAACAAGTTTATTACGTGCTACGTGGTTCTTAATACTGTGTCTAAAAATTACAACATCATTTCAGTGCACGATTTCTACTCTGCCCATATGATATTGGCAGGTTCGGACCAAAATCCTGATGTTTCACCCCGACATATACATTACATATTTATACTTTGTGTGTATAATGTATAAAAGTGTAAATCAGTAAAGCTCAGTAACGTATTAGAAGTTAAATTACCGGGTTTTTTAGACTTTATAGTGCATCAGAAATGTGAACTTTTTGAGATGGAATAGTAAAATACAGTTCTATCATCGATAATAAGTTTGTTACGTGTATGAAAAAACTAAAAAAAAATTATCTTTAGAAAAACGATGTTCAGTAAAATGAAGCAAACAATTGTTTTGGCCAAGCAAGACAGGTCTTACCTACCCTACATTCGAAGTTCCAGTTAGAGTTCCGGAAGGAGCTCCTTTGAGCTCTGACAAGCCCCCGAGTCCTTCCTTGGGTTAGGCCAGTTAGGCTTATTGGCGTAAAGGGAAACTAATATTTTTTTCTGGCTATTTACATAGCGTCAGTCTTCAACTTTAAAAAGAAGACGACCCAATTTTGTTTTTATCAGGTTGAGCTAATAAATTCAAATATTTTTGATTATATTACTACCGTCTTAAACTGTTGTGATAAACATACACCCACTAAAAATCTATTCTTTTTCTAAGACCACATTTGCAATTTCAATGTTGAAATTCATTTGATGCACATAGAGATATCCTACTTGAAGCAGGTATAATCCAATGTTCTGTACACATACTTGCCCCGACAGTTTTATGTACACGTACATTATTTTAAACAATTGCTTATACTTTCCGAATAATTATTCGGATTTAGATCCGAATAATTTAGGATATTAGTATCCTTACGGATCCAACCCACAACTTCACTTAAATTGACGTAAGTATACCAAAATGGTGTTCTTTCACGTCACGAAAACAGCTGTAGCAAATAGAAAGTAGCATAAGGAGAAAATGACCCTTCGCTCTGACATTTTGCTACAGCTGTTTTCGTGACGTGAAAGTATATGACATTTAAGTGAAGTTGTGGGTT